>OZ030014.1:94866422-96270422 GCA_964023405.1 Apodemus agrarius | reverse complement strand
GAAGAGGGCATCAGATCCCATTACAGATGGCTGTGAGTCACTATGTGATTGCTGGGTGTTGAACTCAGGACCCCTAGAAGAGCAGTCAGTGCTCTTAGCCACTGAGCCATCTCTCCAGCTGGAGTGTCAGTTCCTTAAATTGTGCCTTTAGGTGTTTCATTGTTTCAGGTCACCATCTCTGGTCATGTACATTTCCAGTGCCTGTTTTCTTTTTCTGCTTTTGTGATCCATTTCCTTGTGATTGAAATAAATACATAACTTTCTTTAGATGCAGCGGCATTCTCCCCGCCTTTTGTAAAAATTCCATTCCTGGACCAGATTAGGGTCAGGTTCTCAGAGGAAACAGCAGCCAGGTCGACATCCTAGGCAGGTGGGCTGTGCAGGCAACGGCTCTCAGATTATAGTTTGTTACAAAGGCAGACAGACATTTGGGATTCCTTGTGTAAGCTCTTCCTACTTGACCTCTGTGTTGTAGAAATACCGCAGAACAGAAAGGTTCTGTGGGCACCCTGCACCTGGTTCCTCTCCTGTTTCAGGCAGAGCCTGTAACTTGGATGTGGGCGGAAGGGTGGCTCCTGATTGTCAGGCAGAGGGTCATTGTTCCCACATCTTTTCTAGGGCGCGATCACCAGCTACCCTTAGTGAAAAGGGCCTTTGGTTCCAGCCAGGTGCTGGGAGGGACCCACATGCCTAAGATCTGAAGTTCTGTAGTTTTGTCTATCGAATTTTTAAAGGAGTGTTTGGAATACCGATAATAAGATAATCAAGAGAGGAATGTGGGAGTGGGCTAGAAGATACTGTCTGACTTGGGAAGGTCAGATCTGAAGAAATTCAGCAGTGTTTCTCATCTTTCCAGCTCTAGTCGGCGGTGGGAAGTTGAGAGAGAGGAAGAAAAACACATTCACACAAATTCACACACTGCTAAGTTCAAACAAATAAGGAGGGCAGAAATGGGGCAGCTTTTGTTTAAAATTACTTACCTTGAAGTACCTGCTAAGGTAATTAAGGAGTCTTGATTTCTTTTGAAAGCTATTCTTTACCTTCGGTTCTTCAGCCGGGAGCTTTTCTCTCCAGCATACTCACCGGAAGCTGGGCCCGGAAGAGCAGTATCCCACTCACGCTGCTGGCCATTCTTTCTACTCTTGCCTTAGGGTGAGCACAGGAGAAAGCAGAACCTAGCCTTCAGGGTGTTAGGGCAATTGCCTGGATTTAATGCATCTGAGCAGAGGTAGGGGTCTGGGGAGCTCATGGGATTTTGTGGTAATGGTTGGTCTCAGCACTTGTGCAGATTCTCTTGTGTCAATATTAGCACTAAGTAAATGGATGTCCAATATTAACAGGCAGGACTGACCGCTCACTGGTTAGTCCATTACAGAAAAGTCTGATTCTTATTTTACCTCCGCTGCTTTTTCTGAATTCACAAACGATGTGGCGGCTCCCTCTTGTGGTTACTCTTGAATCGCATGCAGTTTTCTGTTTAATTTTACTTTACTGTTTAATGCAGTGTGTCCTACAAATCAACGGAAGGTAGTGTGATGGTTAAAGGCATGCATATAATATGTAATGACCATAATTAGCATGTAGTATCTACCTTTCATCCTTGAGTTACTTGCGGAAAATGGGTCCCGTTTGCTGGTTCTCAGTCCTGTTGATAAAAAGCATTTGAAAGTGGAAGCAGGTGGAAACTTGAAGACCATTTATGGGAATGGGAGAGAAAAGCAATTAGGAAGTAACCTGTAAATTCTAGATGCTTCCTGGAGGAGGAAGAGAGTGAAGACAAAGAGAAAGCCTAGGCTTTATGTAGAGGTCAGGAAAGCAGGGCTGTTTCGGCAATTGGAGTTTGTGTGCTGCTGCTTGGTAGGGGTTGTTGAGGTGAATGAGAACTCCCAGGTGGCGAGTCTGGTAAGCTTCAGATTTTGGCTCCTATCTGAAGAGGGCCAGGTGAAACACATTGCTTCGTCAGTGAGAACTCGGAAAAAGGAGTGGTCAGGGCGAGCAGTGGGGTCTGTAAGGAACTGCGCAGACTCAGAGGCTTGGGGGGGGGGTCTATCCTTGTTGCCCTTCGTAAGGGGATGGTTGTTCCTCCCATTTTCTTAATTTGGCTGCACATGTATCACCTTTCCCCAGAGATGGTCTGTGGCCAAGTGGTTGATGGGCTCAGATAGATTAGCTTTTGCAGGAGGGGGTGACTGTAGTCTTTATAAGCATGTAACATTTGGGTCAGTTTAGAATGTCATCTTTCAACCCAGAGTAAGAGATACAGTTTAGGAAATTAGGGCTCTCTGTCTGTCTGTCTGTCTGTCTGTCTCTCCTGAAATTATGGAACAGAGTAGATTAGAGATAATTCAAGAAAAATTAAAAATAAAACTGTATGTCAAGTGTCATAATGCATGACTTCAATCCCAGCCCTCATGAGGCCAGCATGGTCTACAGACTGAGTTCCAGGATAGACAGGGCTCTGCTGCACTGAGAAACCTGTCTCAAAAAAAAAAAACCATAATGTAAACAAATACAAAACTAAACTGTGTAAAATAACTGGGTTACAGAAGGAAAAGGCTTTCCATCAATGAGCCCAAATAAAGCCTTCCTACCTGCTTCTTCCTTGCTTTATAAGGTGTTTTGAATCCTTTGTTTCCTTAGAAGCCTCATTCTATTTTAAATATATTAAAATTGGTTTATCCCAGAGGAACATTTTGAGAATAAAAGGTGTAAACCAGATCATCTTTGGTTGATTAACTTGTGTTCTTTCTTTACTGCCTCTATGCAATTGGCTATACACCTACTTATTTTTTCCCCTCTCTGCAGAAGTGATAGTTATGTCCGTTCACTTACAAACCAATTATGTATTTGCAATGGTCCTTCATGGTGTAAATCTTGCATCGTAGCTTCCTGTAATGGTTGGCTCTATGTCCTTGAGATGACAAACCTATCTGCATTTAGTTTGGAATAGGTCTATGTTTCCTTATGCGTTGATTGATCATGCATTTGCTTGTTTGCTTTTATATGACTTTCGTATCTCTAGCTTGCTTTGTGTCTTTTGAAAAAAGTTTGAAAAAGTGTTTCGTATTGTCCGTGCATGGGTGTTCTGCCTGCCTGTATGCCTGTGCACTGCACACATGCCTGCTGCCTGTGGAGGTCAGAAGAAGCCTTGTGAGCTGCCATGTGGCTGCTGTAAGTTGGGCTTGGGCTCTCTGCATGACGAACAAGTGCTGGTTTACCGCCGTGCTGACTCCAGTTCTTAGGGTTTGACCGTTTTCTTACTTATCCATATTTCTCAAGTACATTTTTGTCCTTGTACTTCCTCCAGTCTTAACTTCCCTTTCCCTGTTCTGTTTCTAGTAGTTTGTTCTTTTATTTCTAGTTTGTTCACAACAAATGTTGTTTCACATTTCCATGAGCTCATAAATCTACATATTGACCTCTTAACTAAGAAGATAAATACATTTTGTGGCTCCTCATTGTGTCAAATTGGTTACCTACAAAACTTTTAGATCCTAATCTTAAGTGTTATCTTTTATACTTTAAATTTTGGCATGATAGTAACTCCTAAATTATTTCAAGTATCTTAGATGCTTATTTTGTAGTTTTTATACACACCTTTAAGTGTTTTAAATGCAATCAGAATGAAGCAATTGGGAAAGGTATCTTAGGAGAATGTAATTTGTAAATAAATATGTTAGCTAACCTATAAATTTGCATTTTTTCCCCACAAAGATACGTGCTTAACGAGGAATAGCACCAGATGTGCGTCTTCAACATCTCTGCTTTCTAACTACTTCTATGTCTTTGTCCTGGGACAATTGTTGCTGGGGACTGGAGGAACTCCGCTCTACACCCTGGGAACAGCCTTTATTGATGACTCGGTGCCCACACACAAGTCTTCTCTATATATAGGTGAGTGAACTCTTGGTATCATCTTTGTAAGAAGAGTTGGTGAACAGCTTGCATGATACAGTTTCCCTTCCTATTGCTGAAGAAGAAAGACAACAAGCAATACCAAGTTGATTGTAATGCTGCAGGCATTTCATTTAGATAAAGACGATTGTACTGTGTAGACTTATTTTTCTTCCCTGTTGCCACAATGTTGAGCAAAGCTGTTTATATGACTATTCTTAACACCTTTGATCTCTCCGTAGGTATTGGATATTCTATGTCAATCCTAGGCCCTGCCATTGGGTACGTGTTGGGCGGACAGCTGTTGACAGTGTACATCGATGCTGCTATGGGGAAAAGGCAAGACATTATATGGATTTCTTGTAATTTTATTCTATTGCAGTAAAGTGAACCTCACTTCTCATTCAGAATGCTGTGAAGGATTTCAGGAAGTGTAAATCAGTGTGCCCATAATGATACCCATTGTGTCTGCATTGCTTTCAGGGTCTTTTATCATAATAATGTATTTATTCATAAATAGGAATGTCCAATAGAATCACCAGTGGTTTATAAAAAAACTCTATATATCCTTTGTGTCATTCAAGAATAATAATTTAATAAATTAGCTTCTCAGTAGATTTAGTTGCAGATAGCTAACATATTGTCTTATAAATATCAGAACGGGAATAGATAGATTATATATATATAATCTAAATATATAATCTATGTATGTTCTATCTATATATAGATATAGATATTTATATATCTACATATGCATATATCTATAAATATCTATAGATAAAGATAAATTATATATAGATTATAGAGATATATTATAGAGAAAGAGATAGCTCTGATAATATAAAAAACAAAATAAAAATTAGGTTGCTTTTACAAGGAAATCAAGATAATGATACTAAACATTATTTATCCAATATTTATATTTTATATCTCACATTTTGTGTTACCTTGTGTATTATACTACTCAGTTCTGCAGATAATTATATTCAACAAGGCAGTTCATGGGAAAAGATAGGTTTTAAAATCATGCACTTTAAAAGCAGGAGAAGACTGTCAGAGTGATATATCTGAGGGAAACACTTATTGATATTAAATTATGACAGTATCATAACATTAAAAAAATAATAATTTAGAGAAGTATCTTTAAGTATATGGGACTTTTAGCATACATCAGCAATTTGCTGTGAGATGTATTTAGTCAGCTACAATAAATGAAAAAAAGAAAACTAAACAATGTGTTGAGATTCTCTTATGTTTTTAAATATTTGTCGTGTTTATATTTACTGTTAAAATTTTTAAACCATGATTCTGCATTTGCTGCTTTAAAAAGAGTTGTATATTTTTATTCTCTGTGTATGAACGTTTTGCCTGCATATGTGACTGTGTACCATCTACATGCCTAGTGCCAGCAGTGGCCAGAAGAGGGCATCAGATCTTGAGAACTAGAGTTACAGGAGGTTGTGAACCACCATACCGGTGCTGAGAATCGATCCCAGGTCCTCCACACGAACAGCAAATGCACTTCACCACTGAGTTACGTGTCTATTCTCCCATGGTTGCTATTTTATGATGCTTTCTGGACCATTGTTCTTAAATCTTGTTATACCTGTGTGTCTGCATGTTATTTGGCTCACTGTGAAGGCATCCTTAAAATTTTTGATAGTCGGAGCCTACCCCTTTGCACCTGAATTACAAGACATGTGATTGTAAGGACTTAGCTCCAATTAATATTGAATGAGTTGTAACTCTTTCTACCCCCCCATACTTATAGTTCTGATCTGACTGAGGAGGATCCCCGGTGGTTGGGCGCTTGGTGGATTGGATTCCTTTTAGCTTGGCTCTTTGCATGGTCTTTGATAATGCCTTTCTCCTGTTTTCCAAAGCATTTACCAGGTAAATCCATCTCCTTTAACTTCAGATAGCTTTACTGTATGTCTAGGTCAGTTGTTTTCAAGATGATTAATAAGAGCTCTAGAATCACACTATTCCTATAATAGATGTTTATGCATGCTAGTGCAAAGTTTTGAAATCTAACTTCTTAGAAAAAAATAAATATTCATGATTTGCACTTATAGTGAGTAATACGGACTATCCTTAACTAAAACCATCCTTGTGTTTTATTATAATTCTTGCCTTATGTATGTACAAGACACAATTGTAAACTATTACTACATATGCAGTTCGACAGTAATTTTCAAGGAACAATCTGTGAAATCATTCAAGCTAATTAATATTCGCTGTACTACTACTTAATCTTTGAATTATACTAAAGTAATTCTGCCTCATTAATTTTGTAAACTGCTTTTCAATATTTGACAGTCCGAATAAGTCTCAGTAGAAAGGAATATTTGTATCTTATGAAATCTTGCTTCTAAATCATTTTTCTCAAATTTGAGTGCATTTAGTTATTTCCATTGCCATTTGCAGCAAAGATTGTGGAAGTGGATGGAAATATATGGAGGTGGACTGAGGTGTGTTGGGCGGGTGGAGGTATGTGGAAGAGGTGCAGTCTGACAGGGGAACAGTGGACACAGGAGCCACGTGACCTCAGTGGTGTCTTTCCATCCTCGGCTGCCCCCTCATTTAGCCACATGAGGATGCTTCTCTCAGAACTAATCATGGAACTGTGGTTTAAAACAAAGGGCCATGATGGCAGACAGCAAATATTTCTTCCTCTTCCAAGCACTTGCTTATTTATTGTTTTAGTGAATAACAAAGAATAACCATACATGTATTTTAATCTATAAAGACTGCCAAAAAAAACCCCCAAAACTTCCAAATGAACAAAGACTGTTAGAAGACTTCAGATGAAAAAAATAATATATGTTTGAAATGAAACTATGTCATTAAATTAAAGTTTGTTGACTACACATTAATGTTTAGACAGATAGGAACTTGACTTGTTAGTGGGTATTTTTTTTTCTTTTTAATTTTTAAACAAGGTTTTAGCGCAGGCTAATTCTGGCCACAGATCCATGCCAGTCCTCTTGGCATATCCTGCCCAGTGCTGCGATTATGGACCAGATCCATCATACCTGGGCATCCTTCATGCATGTTACTGAATAATAGCCCTTAGCACAGCTTGATTACAGGCATAGATATTGAGCCGTTCCAGTGTAATCACATTAGGGTCTCAAGTTTGGGCTTACTCATCGATGACCCACAGGACAGTTTGGTGAAACAGCACTGACCTCTCCGGCAAGGAGAGAGAATGGAAACAAGTGAGGAGGGGTCACCCCGGCAAGCACCAGATTGCGTGACTATTAGAAGCTGGTGGGTGATCTGAAGCAAGACTGTGTATAATAACAGACAGTCTGGAAGAACATATGACTCCATCAGACTAATCTGATTAAATGTTGTAAGGAAGTAAATAGGCAACAATTCTGGCCACAGACAAGCCATGCGGTCCTTCCTGGTAGTTTTCAGGCCTTATTCTTTTGGTTGTTTTGTTTTGCTTTTTTGTTTTGTTTTGCTTTTGGTGGTGGCTGGCCCAAGGTGGAGTATGTTTTGGCCTCTCAATTTACAGGAAACAAACAAACAAAGAAACCTGAATTCTAGTGTAATTTACATACCCATAGAATGTATATCAATTAAAGAGTAAGCACATCTGAAAACTGATTAAGTAGTAAAACAAGCACATTTACTCCCCCTCCCCTTAGGGACAGCAAAAATTCAAGCTGGCAAAATTTCCCAGACTCATCAAAATAATAGTACTTCCTTCCAACATACGGATGAAAATTTTGGAAAAAGTATTAAAGATTTTCCAACTGCTGTAAAGGTAAAATAGAAGTCTGTCTCTCTCTCTCTCTCTCTCTCTCTCTCTCTCTCTCTCTCTCTCTCTCTCTCTCTCTCCCTCTCTCCCTCCCTCTCCCTCCCTTCCTCTCCCTCTCCCTCTCTCTCTTTGTGTGTGTGTGTGTGTGTGTGTGTGTGTGTGTGTGTAAAATTTAACCAGTGTCTCATAGAAACACAGTACTTACTCATGTGTATTTATTACATACACGTATAAGTAAATAGTATGCACAGTGGTATCATTTTATAACTTATTTTCTTATCTATTACTATTGAACCTTTTATATGTAACTTTTCTGATTGAATTTCCTTGCCCTTTGAGGAAGGCCAATTTCCTTGCCTTTGCTCTTCCAGAATAGAATAATTGAAAGAGGATGATTGATTTAGTTGACAGTGTAAATGTTCAGTGGCTTGTCGTGTTAACCTGTAGTCTGTTATTCCATGCTAATTCCCCTATGTCATCCGTTGATCAGTTGTCACTAAATTCGACCTCCTTCTTTTTTTTTTTTTTTTTTTTTTTTCTTGGTTTTTTCGAGACAGGGTTTCTCTGTGTGGTCCTGGCTGTCCTGGAACTCACTCTGTAGACCAGGCTGGCCTCGAACTCAGAAATCCGCCTGCCTCTGCCTCCCAAGTACTGGGATTACAGGCGTGTGCCACCACGCCCGGCTTTTTTTTTGTTGTTAATTTTTAAGATTTCTTTATTTATTGTATGTGAGTACACTGTAGCTATCTTCAGACACTCCAGAAGAGGGTGTCAGATCTCATTATGAATGGTTGTGAGCCACTGTGTGGTTGCTGGGATTTGAACTCAGGTCCTTGGGAAGAGCAGTTGGTGCTCTTAACTACTGAGCCATCTCTCCAGCCCCCAAATTCAACCTTCTTTAAACCTCCTTCCTTCCTTTTGGGTCATCCCTCCTTAGTTCTCAGTAGTTTGGGGTTATTATTTCCTCTTTCTATTGGAAGTTGAGAGGTGCTGTGTTAGTACTCCTCCCTTGGGAGGGTATGTGAATGGTTTCATCAAACCTTAGCAGGCTCACCACTCTACAACCAATGTTCTCGTCTATCCCTGAGGTCTAGAAATTTGGTGTGTTAGCCTTATACACTAATATTATGAAAAAATTGTCAGTATAGATACCTATGTAAGGTTACTTAACTTTGTAAAAAAGGTGATGTGATGGTTTGTATGTGTATGGCCCAGGGAGTGGTGCTATATGGAGGTGTGGCCTTGTTGGAGAAGGTGTGTCACTGTGGGCGTGTGCTTTATGACCCTACTCCTAGCTGCTTGGAAGTTAGTATTCTGCTAGCAGCCTTCAGATGAATATGGAGAAGCTCAACCCTGTCTACACCATGCCTGCCTGGATGCTGAAATGCTCCCACCTTGATAATAATGAACTGAACCTCTGAACCTGTAAGCTAGTCCCAATTAAATGTTAAGACTTGCCTTGGTCATGGTTGTCTATTGTTCACAGCAGTAAAATCCTGACTAAGACTTAATTACTTTAATTATGAAACAATACTCCTCCATGATCAGTTTCAAATTCCCCATTTAGTGGATTCAGGAATTTAAATATATTTTAAATGATCTTGTAAGAGTTGGATTTATAGTATAGAAATCTACAATAATCCAAAAAAAAAAAAAAAAGGGCAAATGGGCTTTTACAGGAAATAAAGGCATAATGACCCAAGTCATTTGTCAAATCTCTAGGTGCTCCACATACGAATGCTATCATCTCTCTCTCTCTCTCTCTCTCTCTCTCTCTCTCTCTCTCTCTCTCTCTGTGTGTGTGTGTGTGTGTGTGTGTGTGTGTGTGTGTGTGTATGTATCCATTAACCATAATTATATTTTCCTGCCTGAGGGAACACTTTAGGTTAAATGTATTTCAATGCTACGCTTTGCATGGTAATCACAGCTATTCACTTGAAATATTTTTTTTCCTTAGAATTTGATGAGGAATACAGTCTTTATATGTTTAGTTCTATCAACTACTTCTGAAGCATTAATTACTACCGGATTTGCCACGTTTTTACCTAAATTTATAGAAAATCAATTTGGACTGACGTCAAGCTTTGCAGCTACACTTGGAGGTAAAAATAACATTTTTTTTTCAAACTACTTAGTACACTGATTCTATATAAGCACGTTGCTTTTATTAGGAGAGCACATCAATTTGGATAGCCTACACTTTAAAAGTTTTTGGTAGAAGTTTCTGATTCTCTGAAATCAACTTCTGATAGACCAAACTGGACTAAGCATATATTAACACTTAAGTGGATTACCCTTCCACTGCCTGTATCAATGGCATTTTTGTGCATGTGTTTTTATGTCAGATAATGCTTTTATCTGTGAAGGCTGTGGTGATGCTGGTTTTGATGTTTGCCAGCTGCCATTATGAGTTTCTGAGCATAATTGTGTGTTTTTCATTATCTTACTTCTCATTAGGGGCCGTTTTAATTCCTGGAGCTGCTCTTGGTCAAATCTTAGGTGGTGTTCTTGTTTCAAAATTCAAAATGAAGTGTAAAAATACAATGAAGTTTGCATTATGTACATCTGGAGTAGCACTTGTGCTGAGTTTTGTATTTATTTATGCAAAATGTGAAAATGGGCCATTTGCTGGTGTGTCTGAAACATATAATGGGTAAATATATTTCATTGCTTTTTATATTCCTGTCAGATTATATGTGCATTTGCGAGTATTTCCTTTTTCAATATACATGATTAGGAATTGCTGTTTTAAAACATTTAGACTCCCTTTGCTTCTTTGTTTCAGTGTAACACTGTGGGACTTTGTCTTGTTTTTTGTTTGTTTTAACTTGAATATTTAGTGCTTTCTTGAAAGCTATGGGTGTTCAGAAGTAAGTGGATGAAGGGCGATGTGTTTGGCTAAGGGAATCAAAAAGAAATAGAACATTACAGAGAGTTTCTCTTGTAAGGATTCATATACGGTAGAGTTTGAGTGTATTCCCCAAAAAGCCTGTCTGTTGGAAACAATCCTCAGATCTATGTGCAAATGGTACTTGGAGTAAAGGACTTTAGGAAATGATTAGGAGACACCAGATTTAGGATTAATGTTTTTCTAAGAAGCATCTCCGCTAGCTTATCTTCTCCTGTGATGACCTCCTCTATCACCAGAGGCCAAGCAGGTCCTGCTTCCTTTTGGTTGGCCCTCCCTCCCTCTGGCACTCTTCCTGGTCTCAAGCAAACCTTTCATCTTTTAAGGTGTTCACCTTGGACGTTTTGTTATAGCTACAACAAAGAGCAGACTATGGCAACATCCTAGAGAGAACTTAACATTCTAATTTCCTATTAACTTAAAGATTTAAGAATAGAAGTTATTCGTGATGATGAAATTCTCTTATTTGGGTTGAAACTAAACCAGAAATTATGTTCAAATAAACCTAAACCTGCACCATATGGATTGTTCTATTTATTTTGAAATTTATGCTTATGTTAGAGAAACAAATAACTTCTTATTCTATCCTGAAGACAAGTTTCTCCCTCTCTCCAGTTTTCTTGGTCAAGTTTGTTTTGCTATGAAGTCCTACACCATCAGTGGTGGTAGATGAGAGGCAGGTGAGAGGTCCCAGCAGTGACTTTCACTGTGTTTTCTTTCACTGTGTATGTATGCCTGTGGCTTTTGAGGGAGGTGTAACTCCAGGTATGAGATTCCACAGTTTTGTGTAATACTGCATTCACATGGCATTCAATTTGTTTAGGAAAGTTTGCCAATAACAATAATATTGATTTGTAGTTATATTCACATGTCTGTCATTTGCGTTACTATGATGCCAAGTGTTCTAAATCAGTGTTTGGTTAAGCTCCATTACATTTAGTCCAAACATCTTCGTGCTTCCTCTTACAGAGACAAGAAACTCTAAAGCAGACATTGGAAAACAAAACACCAAGTGAACAATGGGTTATATAACTAGAGCTCTAGACAGTTCTGTAGTGGTCACTGAAGGAGATCTTTTCAATTTTGTTCGACCATAAGTAGGAAAGGCTTATGACCTAAAAGCAACTGGAGTTTAAAGGTTTTAAGAGCTGAGAAGAAGGAAAGGGGGAAGGGTGCACCACCATGGAAAGGGAGCAAGTGAGGCACTGGGGCTGGGGTGGGGGTGGGGTGGAAGCGGAGGGAGAAAGGACACTCTACTGAGGGCGGTCATGGTATCAGAGATACAGGACACTTTCAGCCACAAGTTTGAGGGGAATTTGAATTACACTACTGGGGCTAGGGGAAAAATTCTCTGTGTTTATAAAATACAGAGAAATTGACCGATGATGGGCCATATGGTTTGTTTTTTTTTTCATTATTCCTGCTGTGTTTTGCATAATGCCATCTTACACTTTGAATATTTTCAATACATGCTTGGAAATAATATGACAATTAAGCATTGGAAATTTTAAATGGAAACAATGTTTTTTGTTGGTTTTTTTTGTTTTGTTTTATTTTGGTTTTTTTTTTTTTTTAGTACGGGCTTGACTTGCAAAGACTGATTTTTCTCTGGTCTCCTTTCTGCTGACCACTGTAAGCTTCTTGTGGCCAGGGACTAGAATACTTTCATAATAAAACCGTCCTTGATAAAGGCACATGGCAGCATTTTGTAGGGCATAGCTTCACAAGGAGATACTCCACTCAGAAGGACAGGTTGCTTACAATCTTTTGAACTTACTAATTTGTTTGTTTGAATGTGGGAGGAAGCCAAGACAGCCTGTGGGAAATGGTTCTCTCCTAATATATGGACTCAGATCATCCTGCCTGGGGCCCTCCGTACTCTGCTGCAATCTTTCTAGTATATTGAAATCTAGCTTTTGATTTACATTTCCTTTTACCTCCTGCTGACTAGTTTTCTACCTTCCACCTTGATCCACCTCCTTCACGAACTTCTTCGCCTACTTCTTAAGTACCAATATTTTCCAGCTTGATATATTATTTTCTAATGCTTTGATGTGTCCACTGGTTTACATATTTTACCTTCCAAGGAAGTATTGATATAATGGTTGCAAGAATGATGCTTTCTCTCTGATCTCTGGCTCTGGTTTCCTCTTTCAACTATGTTTCTATCACTCTGCTTATCTGCATATCTGAAATTCACTGCGCAATCATGAAGTAAGCTACCTCCCAAGACCTCCGCTTATCACCTACTCTCAGGCTTAATTGTCAACCTCAATGCAGCTAACAACAGCCACAGATACCGTCCAGCATAAAAATGTAAACTTAGCTAAAACAGTATGAGGCTGTGTGTATGTTATAGCTAGATTTCGCAATGTGTGTCATAGCATCAGTTAGTGGATATGTTTATACTCTGTGTGGCTGATCTTGTCATTATCATAATTTTTGTTAAAACTGGATAAAAATGGATATTAAGATATCTAACCATTGATCAGTTGCCCACCAGCAGACTCTTAATATGTATAAAGCCATAGTGGATACCTCTTTCTCAGAATTGGGTTCTCCTCCGCTAGATAGCAGGAGTGCGTTTGAATTCCTTGAAAAGGTGCTTCAATATCTATCAACAAATATGACTGATTCTATGTTCAGAACGTTTTCTCTACTCTTCCTTGTAGTCAGGTTGTAGTTCAGTTTCTCTGTATATTCTGACCACTTGTTTTGGGTGTTAGGACTGGTCTCCTTCCCTCAAGCTCATACTCCATGCAACTTTAGAGAAGAAATGCTTGCTGAGCAAGTGTGAGAATCCATGGGTATGTCGAATGAGTGCGATGGTCCACATCTAATTCCATCACCTGGAGACTGGATCCCCAGAGTGAGCTGGCCAGCTAGACCAGCCTGTATCAGAGATCTCTAGGGTTAGTGAAAGATCCTGTCTCAATTAAAAAAGTAATCAACACAGGTACTTGATTTTTCACATGCACCCATGTGCACCTACAGAGATACAAACATGTATATACACAGTCATAAATACCAAGTGCATACATAAGAAAGCATTTTTGATGGACTTTCAACAATGTCATTGTTGAATGTATCATATATTTGTATAATAGAAAGCAGTCATTAATTTCACCAAGGCCCTTGAGACAACTGTTGATCTGGACCCTGATTTCTTATAAGAATATACTTTTTCATTTTCAGTTTCAAATATCATTTCCATGCCTCTTGTTCCATAATTCCTTTTCTAATTACCCACTATCTGGATAGATTCTGCTTATTTTTAAGACTCACTTAGGAGGTAGCTTCTCAGGTTTCCTTCCCTCAACCTTTTCCACATTAGAATTGCCCTGCTTTGGAATTTGTAAAATGCATCTGTAGATATCAGTAGACCGTAGTCAGCAGCTAGTATACCTCTCTTCCTGGACTCAGATTGTTGAAGTGTGATGCTATTCACTTCAGCTTCATGCTCACTTTAGTCAGCATAGGGTATACTTGTCACCTGCTTCAGACACATTGTCAAATGGGTGAATAGGAGAGGCATTGGGAATCATCTTTCTTTTTGTTTTGTTTTGTTTTTGATTTTTAAAGAGTTTATTTATTTATTTATTATATATAAGTACACTGTAGCTGTCTTCAGACACACCAGACGAGGGCATCAGATCTCATTACAGATGTTGTGAGCCACCATGTGGCTGCTGGGATTTGAACTCAGGACCTCTGGGAGAGCAGTCAGTGCTCTTAACCTTTGAGCCTTCTCTCCAGCTTTGGTAATCAATTTTCATTAAAGTAAGCCTTTATATTGCAACCTCTGTGAAAACTTTTTATATTAAGACTTCAATACCCTGATATTAGGACTTCTCACAGACAGGAAGAGAGGCCATACTCAAAATATTACCAAGTCTGAAATTAGGAAATTTACTTTTTGCAAAGTAAGAAGTTTTATAATGGCATTAATGGATTAAACAACATGACTTTATTCACTTTTCTTATTTTAAAAAGTTCTCTGCCTTTTGAAGATGTTTGGAAATGTCTAAGAATATTTTCATTGCCATCATTAAAGAAAAAGCTACTTGGCAACTGTTGGTAGCAGTAGGGGATACTGCTAACCACCTGATGGATAATCTGTAGAACCAAGAGCAGCTTGTTGCCAGAAAGCCCCCTTGTTATTTACTGAGACATTCACTTCATTTTCCTTTTGTGAAAGCTATTAATAGCTTTTAGTTGTCAACTTCTCCCTTGAAGGCTTACTCTAATCAAGTGTGCTTCCCTCAAAGCCTTGCCCATTCATTCTTTCAACAATGCCTCTGACGCGGGTGATAATTAGGCTTTGTCTTCAGTAATGGCAGCATGAAACTGGATAAGATAGCACCTTCCTCAAAGATTTCAGTCTGTGGATAGAGGTAGGCTAGTTGTATATTAAGTCTCATGGAGGAAAAGCAGATATGTTTTATGCATTTGGTACTTAATGTGTTGAGTGGCTGAATAAAATGATACAACGGACAAAATACAACTGCTTCTGGATTGTTCTTAGGAGACATTCTCAATTTATCTCTCTTTTCTTATTTACAGAACAGGAGAAATGGGGAATTTGACTGCACCTTGCAATGCCAATTGCAACTGTTTGCGTTCCTATTATTACCCGCTCTGTGGAAGTGATGGAATCCAGTATTTTTCTCCTTGCTTTGCAGGTTGTTTAAACTCAGTTTCCAACAGGACTCCCAAGGTAGCCATGTTTCCTCTTTACCCCAGTGAAATACTGTGAACTGTGTCTTGTGATTGTTGTTTTGACTCTCCTAGTGGGCTACTCTTGTCTTTTTCCTCTGCTTGCCTTTCTTTTTCCAGTTACCCAGCCCTGGTCTCTTCAGACCCATTTCTTCATGTCTCAGGCAATTCTTGCTCAACTCAGCATGAAAATTACCATTTTATATTGTTTTGGTTTTTCTCAACTATAAGATGCATTATGAGAGCATGGTTACTAATCAGGAATATAATGAAACTGACTAATTATTTTCAAATTTCACATGCCATGGATACACTGTAAAATCATTAATTAATCATTAAAGCCAAATCATTAATGCAGCCTCAAATATAAATTTACATTTTGACTTCCCATGTCACTATGATTTTGTTGATGTTTTAAGTGTGTGTAAAGTTTACATTAAAGATAAACATTGAGATATACAATGCCTTTAGAATGTAATAAAGTTTCTAAATAGAAAGTTTCATCTTTCTATTCAGAAAAAACAACATAGTCTTTTTCTTGGTTGTAACCAATGTTATGATATTATGCACATACATCTATGCCTACATATAAGCATATGAGAAATAACCACTATGCCATTTATATTACCTCCTTTTTTGTTATTATAAACATACTATAAAAAAGGACAACTTGCCTTCTGTAAGATAGATCAAAAGTTCAGAAAATTGTCTTTAAAATGTTATGGTTAAAAGCATCATTTTCTTAAATTTGTGCATACAAGGTAATTTTACCATGGCACTTATCAAAATTATAGTGTTTGTTCTTTCAAACTAGTGCACATAATGAGATTGTCAGCATGGATGCCTCTGTGCCCCCTATAATGGAAAAGAAGAGTTAGAAGGAAGACATTATCTGGGCAATTATGGTCTACTGAAAGTAATATATGCAGAGCAAGAGAAAGTGTGTAATCGTTATATCCTTGTCAAGTTGTTTTATGTAATGAGCCAATAATAGGCTACAAGTTGGAGTAACAGCCACAAAGTCAAATACAGCTACTTCATATATGTGGCTTGTTACAGTTTGCTTCATTTCTTACGAGGGTTAATGACTATGAGCACTCTTGGCTGTCTACGGACTCGGACACGACAAGGAGATACAAAAGCATTCTCAAAGTATACAACAACTTTGACATTTTTGCGTTTAATTTTCAGGTATATTATAATTGTTCCTGTATAGAAAGGAAAGTAGAAATCACTTCCATTGCCGAGAGTGACAATTTTGAAGCTAGAGCTGGGAAGTGTAAAACTCAGTGTTCAAACTTGCCCATATTCCTTGGCATTTTCTTCATCACAGTTATCTTCACCTTTATGGCCGGTACTCCGATAACTGTGTCCATACTAAGGTAAGGCCTGCCCTTGAGAACTTACATTTCCTAGAAAATTGTGCTGTGAACCTAGAGGTTCACGTAGGCGTTCACTACGTTATTTGAGCCACACCTGCCTGGTGCATCTTGAATCCTCAGACTCTGTAGAAACCCAGGTGCCTGAGTTTTAAGGAAGCTAATGTAAGAACCGTCGTCTCACTGTTGCCCATGTGGCAAGTGTTTGGCATTAGTCCCTTTGTGGGTCTCACACGCGGCCAGTGTGAGCTGGAAGGCTGAGAAGTGGTGTGTAAGTCTCCTGGCATTATTATCACGATGTGTTTGCTAAATTGAAGAGTGGGTACTGGCAAATCAACTCCCTATAGAATGCTAAGAAGCTCGCTGTCATCTCCACATTAGCTGGAAATTTTGCTTATTGTTGTTGGTTTATTTTTTTTTTTCCCATTGGGTGCTGCTCTACAAGAGTCTCTACCTTCCATCTGAAGGTTTTTCTGCCTTTTTTTCGACCAAACACTAGACTTTTTTCTTCCTTAGTCCATTGATATTTTTAGTATTTGCCCACTATTGTTCATGTGTATGTATGTATATATGTATATATGTGTGTGTGTGTATATATATATATATATATATATATATATATATATATATATATGTTTTTCGAGACAGGGTTTCTCTGTGTAGCCCTGTCTGTCCTGGAACTCACTCTGTAGACCAGGCTGGCTTCGAACTCAGAAATCCACCTGCCTCTGCCTCCCAAGTGCTGGGATTACAGGCATGCGCCACCACGCCCGGCTTTATTGTTCATGTTTTTAATAAGTGGTACATATATGGGTTCTAAATGATATTAAATGTTAATGTTGATCTACCTGGGAAGTAGAGGTGTTCAGCAAAGGGAAACGTAATTTACTTCATACAATTGACTTTTTAACTGCTTAGTTGTTTGTGGTTGTGGGTTTTTTTTTTTTGTTGTTGTTGTTGTTTTGTAGTTTTATTAACATTTTCAGTATGGAGCCCTGGATGGCCTTGAACCTGCATTTACTCTGCTTCTGTTGCAGGCTCACTCCTAAGTGCAGGGATTACAGAGGGATGTCCCTCTGCCTGTCTTATGTACTTGCTTAGATGATGCTGGGAGCCAACCCCAGCAAAGGTGTTTCTTCTTGGTCCTTCTTGAGGCAGCGGAGGGGGGAAGAGAGTCGGCGGGGGTAAGACTTTGTCTTACAGAAAGTTTAGGGTTGTTGTATAATAAAAGGTTTACTTATCTAAATCTAAGTTACTAGGCTAACATAGCTGACCTGCCTTCTGTGTTCCTCTGGAGCCAGAGACTGCAGTCTCAGGTATTTAACATCTCATCCTAAAACAGCAGGAAATTAAGTAAAGGGTTAATTGCTAGAGCCTTTTCCCTATTGTCCAGATGCCTCTTGCTTGTCAGTCTAGGGGGGAAGTTAGGAGCAGTAAACTTCTAATGAACCTGGAGAAGAGAATAACACTTGTAGACAGAAAAATTTCTACATACGCGAATATGCATAATCTCACATAAATTCACACATACATCTTCATACATCTTCATACATAGATTTACACATACATCTTTCACGCAGTCAGCTGGGCCCAGCTTGCATGCATTCTCACAATTTCATACTTACACACATACATGCATACATTCCCACAATTGCATACTTACACACACATCCATACTTACATATGCATATGGAGCAAAGACCAAGCACCGGTGCAGAAAGAACTCACTCATTCTGGATGAAAGATGGACTACAATATTTATTGCATGGAGAAAGAAAAAGCTTCCACCCTTTCAATGCTAAATGAATTAAATCCATGTTTGTAAGAAAAAGACTTTGTTTCTCTTAATAAGACTAAGCCTGCTTTGTCCTTACCATGGGACCTGTCCTTTCCAATGGTAAGGAGAAGCCTGCTTGCTCCTTCTACTCTCTGTAACATCTTCCTTTTTCCTCTTTCTCTCTGCCTCCTGCACATTGTTATTCTCTTAGTTAGTTTATGTTACCTATAGTTTCTAAGTTATTCCACTCTGCATTATCCTTCTAGTCTTGTTCTCTTCTGACTAAAAAACTTCTCCTCAGTTCAGTTCTCCTCCCAGCTCTGTCCCTCTCATTCAGTTCTTCTGGTCTGACTTCTCTTTGTCCTCAGCCCTTAAACGTCTTTCAGAATGCATGATCACATGTTACAAAGTTCATCATAAGTTCACACAGAAAACCAAGTCCTACATTGAAATAGAAGCTTACAACAGAGAATGTTTACATGCATATCCATTAGGAGTAATTATCTAGCTATCACTTGTCTTCTCTACAGGTTCGTAGAAAGTTTAAAACCATAACTAAGTTATAAGTGACGTTTTGTATAGAAAAACCCAGTCAATATTTTACCTTCTGTCCTAACACCTATAATAAATCCTAGTTCCCTTTTTATGACCTTTAGTTAATTGTTTTACAACCTCTTGGAATGTGCTCTGAGTAGGAGAAAGTCTGGTTGCCATCTAAGAGCAATTAACTTGTGACACTTGGGAGACTGGCAGAGTTCTCATTGCAGTTTGGCTATAGGAGGGATCTAGTAGCAGTCCCATTAGAAAAGAGCTTAGTAATCACAGATATAATTTTAGGAATTCTTATAGGATCATCATTAAAACTAAAGTCATCTATTTGTCTACATAGCATCACTATAAGACATCTTCATGGATCTGCAAGGATCTGCTCCAAAGGAATGTGCTATTACTATTGATTATTATAAATGTATAATAATAATAACAACAGGAAAAGCATATAAATAGCAGGAAATCTTTCCTAAAATTAGTCCCCCACAGCCTTGCTGAATGGGGGCTCACCTGTCGCAGATTATATAATAATCCGAGGCAGGCATTTCAGGATGAACATCTGCTAGTATATTAGCTTGTCCCATTATGGCTCCTGACAAGATGATGAGTCACCTTTCTTTTGTATCTCACATGACTTTTCTGTGTGGTGATGCCAGACATTATTGTCATTGAACAGCCATTAAAGAAAAGACTATGACCATTATGGACTCCAGCATGTTTTCTATCTCTTCACTTTGTATCCCTATCCCATCTGTGTGATGTCAGTCTCAATGTTAGATGTGATAGTATTTGACACTTATTTAATGGTGATACAAAAACGGAGGTTTCTTTCTTTCTTTCTTTCTTTCTTTCTTTCTTTCTTTACTTACTTATTTTTGGTTTTTGTTTTTTTCGAGACAGGGTTTCTCTGTGTAGCCCTGGCTGTCCTGGAACTCACTCTGTATACCAGGCTGGCCTCAAACTCACAAATCTGCCTGCTTCTGCCTCCCAAGTGCTGGGATTAAAGGCGTGCACCACCACAGCCAGCAGCTTTTTTTTTTTTTTAATTTTAAGCAAGAGTACAGTGTTACATGCATGAAATACCTACCAAAACATGTAGGGCTTTCTGTACAAATGCTAGCTTAATGTAAATGCCTTCCAGCTGCATTGCGATGACTAATCAATTGAAGTTATATGTGTTACTATTCAATATATTGAAATACACACACAATATGACATTATTACCACAAACTAATCCATCATCTCTCAGGTCTCCTTTAATGTGTGTGCACACGTGGAAAGAATGAGTAACATCCACAAATTTCAATAGTTAACGCGGGGTCTCAACATAGACCGGGCTGGTCTTGAACTTGTTACTTGGTTGATACTGTTCTACCTTTATGAATAATACAGTCATCCTACTATGCATTCCATCTCCAGAATTTCACTTGTGTAATCAAAACTTTGCAACCTTTGCAAGAATTGAACCGTTCATTTGCCTTTGGCCTCCTGTAGTCTCCTTTTCTCTCTACACCTCAAAAACACCTTAAATTCTTATATATTTGTGTGCATTTATATGTGTGCGCATAGACCATGGTATGTATGTGGAAGTCATATGACATCTTTCAGAACGACTTTTGTCCTTTGCTCCTGTTGTGTTGGGAATTGAACTTGGGTCACCCCTCTTGGCAGCAGGCACCTTTACCCACTGAGCCTTCCTACCAGCCTGCCCTCTATCCTTTACTTACTAATAAAGCTGATGCTTCAGGACCCACTTATGAGTGGGAGCATGCAATTGTACAGCATTTTGATTTAGTCTGTTTTATCTCAGCACAACCTAGTGCAAATTCATTCATGCTCTACAAAGGGTGAGGCTTCCCTTTCCTAGTGTGGTATAATATCATATGCTACATTTTATTTTGTCCATCTGATGATTGGCCTGATCGATAGTTGTTTTTTTCTCATGAAACAGTTCTTTTAATTATTCCATAGAGAAGGGATTTAGGGTAGAAATTTTTTTTTGGATCAAAAAATTTTTTTTATTGGATATATTCTATATTTACATTTCATTTCCCTTTTTTTGGTTCCCTACCCCCCAAAGGTCCCACATGCCCTTTTCCCTCCCCCTGCTCCCTCATCCACCCCTTCCCACTTCCCTGTTCTGGTATTCCCCTACACTGATGCTTTGATCCTTTCCATCACCAGTGTCCAGTCCTTTCTTCTTGTCAGACATCATTTGGTATGTGAATTGTGTCTTTGGTGTCCCAAGATTCTAGGCTAATATCCGCTTATCAGTGAGTGCATACCATGGGTATTCTTTTGAAACTGGGTTACCTCACTTAGTATGACGTTCTCCAGCTCCATCCATTTCTCTAAGAATTTCATGAATTCATTGTTTCTAATGGCTGAATAGTATTCCATTGTGTATATATACCACATTTTTTGTATCCATTCCTCCGTTGAGGGACATCTGGGTTCTTTCCAGCTTCTGGCTATTATAAATAAGGCTGCTATGAACATAGTGGAGCATGTATCCTTATTGCATGCTGTGGAATCTTCTGGGTATATTCCCAGGAGTGGTATGGCTGGGTCCTCCGGAAGTATCACGTCCAGTTTTCTGAGGAACTGCCATACTGATTTCCAGAGTGGATGTACCAGCTTGCATTCCCACCAGCAGTGGAGGAGTGTTCCTCTTTCTCCACATCCTCGCCAACACCTGATCTCTTCTGAGTTTTTAATCTTAGCCATTCTGACTGGTGTGAGGTGAAATCTCAGGGTTGTTTTGATTTGCATTTCTCTAATGACTAATGATGTTGAACATTTTTTAAGGTGTTTCTCAGCCATCCGAATTTCTTCAGGTGAAAAGTCTTCATTTACCTCTGTACCCCATTTTTGGATAGGGTTATTTGGTTTTCTGGGGTCTAACTTCTTGAGTTCTCTGTATACATTGGATATTAGCCCTCTGTCAGATGTGGGGTTGGTGAAGATATTTTCCCAATTTGCTGGTTGCCGATTTGTCCTTTTGACAGTGTCTTTTGCCTTACAGAAACTTTGTAATTTTATGAGGTCCCATTTGTCTATTCTTGATCTTAGAGCATAAGCTATTGGTGTTCTGTTCAGAAATTTTCCTCCTTAGCCAATGTCCTCAAGGATAGTTTAACTCTTGTTCATAAGAGAACAAAAGGGGCAGCATTCTCTTTGAAGTTCTGCCGAGTCACATTTTACTAATGATTTTAACTTCTCTGAGAAACTGCTGTTTGTATCAGCTCACCTTTCATCTGGTGGTTTACACTGGCTTTTCCCTGTCTTCCCCAAGAACACTTTGTTTCACAGGAAATGAACTAATAAGAGTGGGAAGGCTTCTCGTATGCTCTTGACCGACATTTGTACATGACAACAGGTTTTGATATTGTTTCCCACAGTTTCCAGCCATTGTTCTGTCTTCTTTGGAGAACTGCCTATTCGGATCTTTGGTCTGGTTTTGGAAGTCTCTTCTCATTATTATATCGCTTGTGTTTATGATTTCATTCATATGAAGTGCTTCTGAGATGCCTCATTCAGCAGTGCTTTCCTGTACTCTCTCTTAACTGCTACCTTTGCTGGGCACAAGCATTGTGGGAAGGTCCTAATTGCCTCTATTTGCTTTGTTAGCTTATGTTTCTGGTATGATAGCCAGAAATGTCATTGCTAAAATGAGTATCAAGAACTTTATGTTTTTGTTTTTACAATGATAGGACACAGGGTTAGTATTTATGTTTAGTCTTTAGTCAATTTGAATGTGATTTGTAGACATTTTGAGATAAGGGTACAATTTCATTGCTTTGCATGTAAATATGGAGTATACAATTTTCCAAACATTATTTATTAAATAGGATCTTCTTATGTGTTCTTGACATAATAGGACCTCTACTTATGTGTTCTTGACATCCTTGTCAAACATCAGTTGCATTTACATATATGTGTGCTCTGTTCTGTTGATCTCTGTGTACATTTTTATTATGTATTCAGACTGTTTTTATTATTATGGCTTTGTTATTTTACTTTGAAATCTGGTAATATGATGCCTCTAACTTTGTTCTTATTGAACACAATTGGAATAGCTATTCTGGGTCTTTTCCATATGAATGTTATGTTTTCTATTTTTATGAAGTTTCATTAGCATTTTGATGGAGATTTTATTTTATTTGCCTTGGATAGTATGGGCATGTTGACAACATTATTTTGATTCATGAACATTGCGATGTGTCTCTGTATGTGTGTCATCTTCCAACATCAGTTTCACATTATTCTAATATCCAGGAGTTTTATTCCATTTCTTTAATCTTTAATCTTAATCTTTAATTACTTTTTGATGCTATTGTAAGCATGATTTTTTCTTAGTTTAATTTACCTTATGAATATTTCATAATGAGTAGAAATGTAACTGATAGTGTTTTGATATCTTCAAATTTATTACCTTTATTGATTCATGAGAATAGGTTTGTTTGTGGAGGGTTTTTTTTTTGTAGGTAGCATAAACATCTTAAAACAGAGACTGTTTCTTTTTTTCAATTTGTTTGTCTTTTCTCTATTTTTAATACCTAAGTCCTCTAGACAGAATACCGAGAGGGGGCATTGTTTTCTATTCCCAATCTCAGAGCATCGACTATGTTCCCTGTGATTTTGTATTTTGTCACTTTTATTTTGCTGAGGTTCACTGCCCCTATGCCTAAATTATTTATGAGTTTTATGAAAGATTAATATTGTAGTTGAATGCTTTCCCCCCTTTTTCTTTGTTGAAATTCACAGAAGCTAGTAACTGTTTGCTGTCATATGTAATGTTTTACCACTGATAATATTTTTCTTTTGTAAGCCCAGGAGAACTTACTTGTAAAGTTTTGAAAATATTGTAATTTGCACATTTACTTGAATAGAAATGCTAAACTGATATTGATATGAAAGTGTCACTAGAATTAAAGTATAGCTTGATGTCTTTTTCTCACTTGTTTTGAATATGTTTACAGGTGTGTCAATCAAAATCAGCGGTCTCTAGCATTGGGAGTGCAGTTCATGCTTCTTCGGTTGTTAGGTATGTTGTTTAAAAACATTAGTATGTGCTGTTTTGGTTCATTCGTGTTACATGCATGTTCCATATATGTTCCATATATGTTGCACGCCAAGTAGATGATGAAGAATAAAGGCACAATTGTCATTGGTAAAAGTTTTCTAACATCCATGATATAGTACTGCCTACATGAATGAGAATACAGGGATTTACTTCTCATGTGTCTGACTTGTTATCTGTTGTTACCAATGCCACTACAGATATAACATCAGGGAATACCTGATTTATTTGAAATATAAATTATGAATCTCAGTATATAGCTTTCTAGTCACCTCTTATTTAATAACAGAGAATACTCAGTATGATTTTTTTAAAATTCTTTCCGTCTTCATTTGTTTGAATTCACTAATGTGGGCTATATAAAGGTAGGGAGGATTACTTACATGTGGAAGTTAAGTGCTTCCTGGTATATCTATGTCTGTGTGTAAAAAATAATTTTATACATCTGTATGTGGACATAGTAATACATACATGCATTCATATTACATTATACCCACATGCCCACATTAGTGTGTGTGTAGGCACAAAATGTACAGACAATGCATATAGTAGTTTATCAGTATTCTTTGTACATCGAAAACAATTTTTTTATTTTCTAACTCTATCATAGCCAATGTCAAATGTAAACATTTGTTACCTTTTGAAAGTAGTGAACTAAAATAATTATTAAACTAACATTTTTTGAAAATTTATTTATTTATTTTATGTATATGAGTATACTGCAACTGTCTCCTGACACACCAGATTCCATTATAGATGGTTGTGAACTACCATGTAGTTGCTGGGAATTGAACTCAGGACCTCTGGAATAGCAGTCAGTGCTCTTAACCACTGAGTCATCTCTCCAGCCACTAAACTAACATTTTTAAAAGCTAGGGGAATGGGTTTTGACAGCTATTTTTACTACAAACCATGTATTTGTAGATATAACTGAATTTGCCTTAATTTAATGATTTTTTGTAGATCATCAAATAGTACATGCTATCTGATATCAACTAAAATAACGTATTTTTCTAAACTCTTGACAGAACATAAGAGTAAAATTCCTTCAATTTTTTGAAACCTTTATATAGTGTAGGTTGGTGTGTGTGTGTCTGGGAGTTACGTGTGCCACATATGAAGAACAGAGGACAATTTCCAAGAGTCAGGCCTCTCTACTACTCGGTTTCCTGGGATCCAATTCACATTGCTGGACCTGGAAGCATGCGCCCTGACCTGCTGAGACATTTTACTGGCCCTAGTACTAAAATATTTTTAAAAATTGATTAGTAATATATAATTAATTACATATAATTATTTAAAACATTTTGACTAAGGTCTTTCATATCCCCTTTGACAGATATGAATTGGCTAATGTATGTGGATAATGTCTATTTGTATTATATAAATGTGTGTGTGTGTGTGTGTGTGTTGTAACCTATATGATAAGCTTTACTAGTTTCATTTTACTAGTTTTACTAGTTTACTAGTTTCTTTACTAGTTTCATTTTGCCTTTACTTCCTCTAGGCACAATACCTGGACCAATTATATTTGGCGCCATAATAGACAGCACATGTGTTCTGTGGGATATCAATGAATGTGGGATAAAAGGAGCATGTTGGATTTATGATAACATCAAGATGGCGCATATGCTGGTAGCTATAAGTGAGTAGACATCTTGTTAATGACATGGTCGATGCTGGTAGCTATAAGTGAGCATCTTGTTAATGATTTATGGTCTAGTTTTGGTGCAGTGTTCAGTCACCCCGTGGGGTCACCCAGCAGTTTTGAACTAAAAGAATCTACCCGAAATGATGTCAGAGGCTGCAGTGGTGTCTGCAGTTTTCAGTCTCCTTTGGTAGAGGAAGAATAAGATTTTCATTTTCTGTATACCATGCCATGTTGGTTTTTTTTTATATAAAAAAGAAGAATTTCTCTCAAATTTTTGGAAAGTGTATGAAAAAAGATAAAAGAAAATTTGAAAAGCTGGAATAGTTTTCATCTAAGTGTTTGGAATCTGGAAACTATTTAAATTGTAGTGGGGGAATGTCCTGCAGCTGCAAGAAGTGTTTCACAGTTCAGAGGTTTTGTCATGATATAATTAATTTCATTGATGGTAGTCTATACATTCTTGATTAAGGGATAAATTAAAGATAAGAATAAGGAAGAATAGTATATATGTAAGTATGTAACAATTTGTCAGTTAAACATTTCATATTAGTATATGACATTTCAATGTTTGAATATTGAAAAGCCTTAGTGAGACATACTAGTTAGTATACATCTGTCATCCTAGAACATGGAAAGCTAAGCCCAGACAGGTAGGAGCTTGAGTAACCTAGGCTGTATAGTGAATTTAAGGCCAGCTTGAACTAAGAATGATTCATTCTCTCTCTCTCTCTCTCTCTCTCTCTCTCTCTCTCTCTCTCTCCCTCCCTCCTCTCTCCCCACCACAAACACACATGCACACACACACTATATATATACATATATATGTATGTATATATATACATACATATATATATATATATATATATATATATAGAGAGAGAGAGAGAGAGAGAGAGAGAGGGAGAGAGAGAGGCATACACATATGTATATATAGAAATATAAAATGCATAAATGTCATTTGGTTTTCATTGCTATTTTAATAATACATTCAAGATACATTTTTTACTCTATATAAATCAGTGTACTATCTGAATTCATAATTAGAGAAACACAATATCTACTGAATAAATAATTAATAAATATGTAAACTCACAATGAGAGCAAATATGAACTAATCTAGATATAATCAATCTTATTATTTTTACCTACCTCCCAATTTATTTTATTGAACTTGTTTATGATGTTTCCTTGAAGAGGGTTGAAGACTCTACTTAACTGGGTGTAAGGGCAAACATTCAGATTGTTGTTAGGCTTCAAGCCTACACAGAGAACTACAGGCAACCAAGGAGTGTTAAGAGCAGGAGAATTTCCCCAGGGAACAGCCATGACCTGGTTGTCCAATATCAAGTGGTCAGCTGTGAAAAACATGCATACAAAAACATTATACAGCCCATGCAGGTTGTATTTAAGAATATTTATTCATGTACACATATACACGTACTAATAATTAATGAAAAAAAGCCATGGATTTGAAAGAGAACAAGAAAAGGAGCAAGAAAAGGAGCAAGTGGGAGGATTTGGGGGGAATAAAGAAATAGTGTAATTGCATTGTAATCTGAAAAATTTTAAAAGAGATGTGTAACTTTAAAACACAAATCAAACACAAATCAACAACAAGCACTGAGACAGTTGTCCAGGTCAGTGATCTTCAGACGAATGAAGTAAGAATGGAGCCAGGAGAATTCCTGCTAGTTTCTGCTGTTCAGATGTTTTTAATAAAGTTGCATGATGAACAAACAGGAAGTTAGCCATTGAAATATGACATCATGAGACCAGTTTCATTGCTGACACTAGCAAAGCAGAATAGTATGATGGAAATCAATTTATCTTTATGCAGTTGGGTTAAGAAGAATTACTTGAAATCAAATCAAAACTTATGTGGTAGATCTGAACAGATCATGTTTTTAGCTGATATGGCAGGATACACTAGGCTAAGTATGAAATATGATTTATTCATACCCAATCCTTTGCCTAAGAACTTTGAAGCTTGTTTATTTTTAACATTTTTTATTTTTGACATGAAATTTCTTTATTTTATGTAATTAAAAAGATGGTGAGCTACTTTATTTCATTAGTGACTTTGGAATTTATTTACAAGTATATGCATGTTTTTACACGTTTAGAAATGTGATACAAGGCCTGAGTGTAGTGTTTGCATGTTATAATTGCAGCTCCCATGAATCTGAGGTCACTTAATCTGGGCCACATAGTAAAATAATGTCTCAAAAAGAAAAACAAAAATGGGCAAAGAAATATCAGTTAAGAATTACTGACTCAGCCGGGTGGTGGTGGCACATGTCTTTAATCCCAGTACTTGGGAGGCAGAAGCAGGCAGATTTCTGAGTTCGAGGCCAGTCTGGTCTACAGAGTGAGTTCCAGGACAGCCAGGGCTACACCAAGAAACCCTGTCTTGAAAAAACAAAACAAACAAACAAACAAAAAAAACAACAAAAAAAGAATTACTGACTGTTACATAACACACAGCACTAATATTTTAGTTATACTCAGGAATAGAATAATTGTTATTGTTATTTTTATTAATCATAATAATAATTTGAGTTAGGGTCTTGCTCTGTTTTGGGCTGCCCAGAAATTCCTTTTAATGCCCTGATTGGCCTCATGTGAAGTTTCTGCTTCTGCCACTTTAATGCTGTGATTTGCAGGTGTGCGCTATCATACTCAGCCTCTCTTGTGGTATAAAATTTGAAAAAAACATACTATTCCTTATAACCATTACTTTAAAATAGGAAATGTCTTATTTGTGAAGAACTACTGTAAACTATTTCTTATTGATCAGTAAAGGACCAAATCATGGCTTTTTTTTTGTTTGTTTGTTTTGTATTTAGGTGTGACTTGTAAAGTTATCACCATATTCTTCAATGGACTTGCAATTGTTCTTTATAAACCCCCACCACCAGGAACAGAGGTATCATTTCAAAGTCAGAATGTAGTTGTGTCTACTATTTCAGTAGAAGAAGATCTCAACAAAGCAGAAAACGCAAGATGAAAAAGAAGAGGAGTTTGCACTGGAAAGTTGGCTCCTGCCTGTGAGAACATACTGTGCCAAGGCACCATTGCCTAGTCTGTGTAAACCATGGCTTAAAAGCCATGATCCAGAACAGAGGTGGTCGGTGTCTATATACAGGTTCCTATTCTTATTAAAGCAAAAAACAAACTCAAAACATAACAGGCCCATGCCTTTAAAGTTCACCGAAAGCCTCAAACCACACAGATTCTTATTTCTTTCCATTGTCTACCTATGAAGTCACCAAGGAGTAACAAGAATAATGGCCAACATCACATAATTTAAAGTTTATGTTTTTAAACACAGGTATGCACACACACACAAATGAAAACATCAGGTTTTATTTCTTTTGTAAGATAGGGCCTCACATACCCCAACAGCCCAGGAATTCAGATAGCTATAGATGACCTGTGATGCCCGATTCTCCTGGAGTTACATCTCTTGTGCTGAGGTTACAAGTCTGTATTTCCCCCATTGGCTAACACTGTTATATTTTTATTCTTTTTTATAACTAGTTCCACGTTAATTTTAATTGTTGATTGTTTGAGCTTATTTGAGACATTTACAGTATAAGAATTTAGGTTAATGAAATTTATGTGATGATTTTGGGGGACTAGTTGTTTAAAACTCATGGAATTAAAGACAACTTTATATTGTATCTCCTTTCTAGCATATATTTTCACAGTAAATTACTGAACTGATAGAATGTAGGGTAATTATCCTTTTTGTGTTCCACTACCCTACAGCCTCAGAAATATCAGCATCAACTACACATTTTCAATTTAGAATAAGAATTCTAGGAGTCAATTTATTAATGTTGTTGACTTTTAACACTAAAACGTATGACTGGGAGAGTATTGTTCAATTACATATTTTCAGAGAAAAGAACCAGCTTCAATAAGGAAAGGTGCCAAACAGACATAACAAGATGTCATAATGTCCTGTTGACAAATGTTTATGTATCAAGTACCTTAAATTTTATTTTATGAACTAATCACCTAGCCCATTAATTATAGTAATGTGAGCAGAGTTTCACTTAGTAGGTATCATGTATTTTTATTTAGTGAAAGTTTAAATTCAACAGCGCCATTACTGGAAGCTCAAGTATTTCACACACCTTACACCACAGTAACTAAATTCCATCTGTGTAGGTTCCTGACAAGTTTACTTAAAATACTGAAGGCCTTGGTCGTCAAGCATCAACAACAATTTACTATTGTGAATACTATTTCTAATGAATAAAAGTATTACATGGCTAAGGATGTCTCTGAGTGCAAATTCTAAATTTGACACTCTGTCCTGAAAAGATCTTTTCAAAACTAAGGTGATTATATTTGTGTTGTTTTTACAAATAAAATCTCCTACTTTCATGATTTTTTTTTTCCCAAACAGACAGCCAACACCCGTACCACCACCCATGTTTGTTCTTTATAAACTTCACAAATCAGGCTCTCCATCAGGGCAAACAAGCCCAGAAAAAAGACCTGGAAGAAAATTAGAATTAGAGACACTAAATTTCACAGAATTTACATTGCTGTGTCTGGTGGTAATCCATGCGTGGTCCATGACTTCAGCACCCGGGAACTCTTGTAAGCTGAAATTCAAGAACGAGGGATGAGCTAGGGGTTAGAATCGCAAGCCCCTTCAGTATTCAATGAGAGGGGCCAGTCTCAGGAAACCGAGGGCTAGACCTACTTGTCTCAGGAATGTATATACCAAAATTCAATTTGGAAAAATACAGCCAACATGCAGGTATTTGGGAAGCTAACACGTCCATCAAGCAAAGGAAGAGCACAAGAAAGACGGGGAAATCCACATGATACCTCAGATGGGAATATTCCTCCCCACCTTCTGGGCACATTTAAAATAGTGCCTCCATTGTGACCAGGGGTAATAGGAGTCAGATTTTCTACAATCCCATGTATGGACACATGGCATCCTGTGGAGCAGGATGAGGTAATCCAAATCCTGGGAAGCTTAGTGATAGAAATGTGAAATGACAACAAGAAAGAAAACACAACATCTGCACAGGCAGAGTCAGAGGAAACAAAAAACTCCCAGACATATTGTCTGGTGAACAGGTCAGTAGAGAATTGCTGTTCGTGATGATTATTGTTCATCAAATGTATATTGTCTCCAGTTTACTCATATTCCTTTCACACTTTTTTTTAATTTAAATTTTTATTTTCTATATTCTATGTTTACATTCCAAAGGCTTTCCCCTTTCCCAGTTCCCCCCCACCATACGTCCCATAATCCCTCTCACCCCCCAACTATTCCCCAATCATACCCTCCCCCCATGATTTCTCTGTTCTGGGTCTGCAAAACTGGATCTCACACTTTTTTTTTAAAAGCAAACTTGCAAAAGAAACTTGCTAAAGGGCATCAATACATTTGGCACTTGGATATACATATTTAGAAAGGATACCTCCATTTGGAATAAAGTGAACACTACTGTAATCTTTATCATTTCCATATGTAAATTAATGCAGATTATATGTGTTGGTATGCTGCTTTTAGAATATATTTTCGTGATATGTATTTGCTACAGCTTATTATTTTAAAATAACTTTCAGGTGTACCTGCTGCAATTTTGTACATAATTGAATATATTTTAAAATTTATTATATTTTGATTTTCTTAATTTCAGAAAATAAAAATATAAAACTTTCTTAACCATGGAAAAATTGTATACATTTGACTTTGCTATGTAAATTGGAATAAATATGAATAGAATGTAGACCTGTTTTCTATGTAGAAAACAACTCTGTAAATAATTGACACATACAATTTTTATTAAATCAGAATATTTATTTTACACTGTTTTATTACTTTTTATGTGTCTGGGTGTTTTACCTGATTGTGTGTCTGCTCCACATGCATGCAGTACCTGTAGAGGCCAGAACATGCTGAATCCCCCTGGAACTAGATTCGAATATAGTTGTGATCTGCTATGTGGGTGGGTTCTTGGCATTGAATCCTGGTCCTCTAGAGGAGCAGCGACTTATCTTAACCACTGAGCCATTTCTCTAGCCTCACATGGTATCTTCAGCTCATTGTGAGACTGTAGTCTAGCATGGTAGAGAAGACATGGCAAGCAGCTGACACATGACACTTCTGGTCACATGACATACATGCCAGGAAGCAGAAAGAAAAGAATGCTTGTGCTTCAGTACATTTTCTCCTTTTTATTCAATCCAGAACCACAGTCTATGAAATGGTCCCACACATATCTATGGTACAACCTCTCAAATCAATTAACCTGATCTGGAACAATCCTCATAGACATGACCAGATATTTTGGTCTCTTGGTGATTCTAAGTCCCATCAGGTTGACAATCAAGGATGATTATAATGCCTGATATCCTAGAAAAAAATGACTTAAGAGAAAGGCGTTTGACTTGTAGTTTCAAAGGTTTAGTCTGTGGTCATTGGACTGTGTTGTTGCTCAGCTTCTAGTGCCCTAGAACATAATGTCCAGACAGCAGAGAGGAGCAGATTGTATTCCAGTATGCCTGTTGTGGACATGCCCATAGTGTCTGACTTCCTCTAGTTTCTTACTTCCAACCACGTCCCAGTAATCTAAATGGTAATGTGAGCCTGATAAACTTTGAGAGATGACTTGTACTCTCTTGTCCTTTATGTATCTTGTCCTTTATGTACATTCTATGAATGAGAAAGGAAAATAAATGTGCTTTTGAACTTGAGGAATGCAATCTAGTAGCCTTGTATCTTAGTAGGTATATACAACTCAATAAAAACAGTATTCATTATCATACTAGGAATATGTTTTTAAATTATAGTTTACATGTGTTAGTCACATAAGAATACCAAGTTTTTGTGCAGACATTCTCAGATGTAAAATATTTGCTACTTACAAAGATAACTTTTTTTGAATATGTTTATTGCTTAAACCTGAAAATTGTGAGGAGAAAGACAAAATCTATGGTGGTCCAATTAAAACAAGATTTATTAAATACTAGCCAGGAAGATAGACACTGGCCAGGTCCAGAAGATGGCACTGGGTTAGGTTTGTCAGGTGCTGTTAAAGGCAATCCCCACAAGGCTACTGTACCTCCTACCTTCATCCAATCAGAGGCAAGGATATATTGTCATGTACTTCCTGTCTCCACACCTCCTCCTTACAAGCATATCCAGTGCAGTGGGCATAGCCAACCTTTTTAACTGAAGTAAAAACTCATGATTTGTTACATTACATGGACAGCAGCCCTCAACATTTGAGGAAGTTGTTTTTGGGCAAAGGGAGCATACAGATTAACTTAAGCTCTCTTAATTATTTCATCTTGGGAGTAAATCATATTAGACACTAGTAATCTTTACATGGTCTAGATCCCATTCATAATTCAATGCTTTTTTGTCTTGGATCTTTAGTCCTTTCCAATCACTAACAGTTTTTCTTTCTTTCCTTTTTTGCCATGTCATCTTACCCATTGTCAACAATAGATTTCAAATTTTATTTCATTGAAACAAATGTAAATTATAATTTTTATAGGTCAGAAACCTGGGATCAGTTTTGTTGACTGGTTTTAGTTTAAAGTCTACCAAGAGGTTCAGATAAAGATGTTGACTTGGAGTTTAATCATTTGAAGGCTTGCTGGAGATTGAACAACCTCTAGCAAAAAGGTATATTCATTTGCTCATGAGGAAGAAAAACTTCATTCCTTAGTGTGTGAGAGAGTGTGATGGCTACAAAGAGCTTCAAAAAGAAACCACACTAAAGCATGGTGTTTTTATGAAAGAAATTTGAAAGTGGTCATACAGACATATTGGTCATGCTAATTGTACCTTCAAAGGACCTTTACTACAGGCCAAAAGTCCATATTCTGTTTACTAAAGTAGTTGAGCAGGGAAACTCTTAGAGTTCTTCCTATGTGGGGGGAAATCTCACAGGCATGTGCACAGACTGAGGCAGGCTCACTGGAGTAAGTAATCTTGACAACTGGCTCAATAAATGACTTTATTGTTTGGGAAAGGATAAGCCAATTATTTTCTAAAATATTCCCCAGTTTTGGTTTCTCAAATACACATCCCATAATTTATAAGGATACTATATAATTTTAGAAACAATATCATAAAAAATGGTCTCAGGTTCTTCCAGAAGTATCAATCAAATAAGCAAGCATGTGTCTGTATGTGACAGTACTTGTATGAGATGGTTAAGATGCCTGCTTGGGTCTTATTTGCATGTTTGTTATTAAGTAATACCGCTTAGACAGATACTCAGAGATGATACAACTATCTTATGTCCTAGTGAACATTCACCTACTTATTTTGGCATCCATTCTTGCCTGCATTTAGATTTTCACCATCATTCATATTTTATTTCTATCGCCTCTTGAATATAGTTTAACAAGGATTTTGTACTACAAAAGAGCCTATAAGCATACTTTGGGATTTATTAATTTTTCCATTGTTTTATAGATGTGGGCAATCTCAGGTTAGTACCTGTGTTTTGTTTTGCTTCTTAATATTCATATAATTTGAACATTTCCTGAGTGCTACAGAATCTTTCTGGCTCCTTTTGTACTTTCTCTTCTTTAATGCTTCCTTCTTCCTATTTTTGAAGTGTGGCATTTAAGAATTAAAACTTTCATCACATCATGCCCCATTCTATTGGCGCACATGGGTGTATGAATAGGAATACTTCCAATAAGAGTCTAGTGTCATGGGCTTCATTGTGCTCTTCCTCTGGCTTACTTGTTGATCCTTTCTCTGTAAGAAACCTGGCTCTCATTATGCATATCACATTTTTTCTCTATTTAAATACTAGCTTTTCTATCATTGATAAAACATTGAAATACTACAGTCCACTTAAGTCTTACAGGTGTGTGGTTGAGAAGTCCAGTCAGAAATAAGATCTATGCTTTCTGCTTTCTTGCTGGCTACCATTATAACAAGCAGAAAAGGAAGCTAAGATCATTTGCTTGTATATTTTGCTTTCTAATTCTGTGGTGTGTGTGTGTGTTTGTGTGTGTGTGTGTGTGTGTGTGTTCTGTGTTTTGTAAAACAATTTTTTTTACTGAGAAAAAGAGGGTAGAATTGGTTGGGTAGGGAAGTGGGGAGGATCTTGGAAAAGTTGAGGGAAGGGAATAGAGTAAACAAAATAGATCTATGAAAATTTCAATTAGAATAAAGGGTAGATATAACAAACAATTCAATATATATTTCCAAAGTATACAAAAAAGAGAAGGAAAAGAAAGCTAAAATCAATTCCCTTCAGGACTAACTTTATTAGGATAGAAAAAATCCTGACCATATGTGGTTGTACAATTGAGATTTGAGGTCGGTGAGCTTTAGCAGAGACTCATCACATCAGGGACAACAGCATGAAGTCCAAAAGGGAGAGGATCCTCTTTAGGAGACATGATTAAAGAAAAGAAAAGGAATAAGAAAGATAGCCCAAAGGACAACACAAGAAGAAATTAAAAGAGACAGACAGAAACACACACACACACACACACACACACACACACACAGAGAGAGAGAGAGAGAGAGAGAGAGAGAGAGAGAGAGAGAGAGAGAGAGAGAGAGAGAGAAGAATCTACAAAGATCACTTGATCAAAGGTGAAATCTGACTTTAATATGTTTGGCGCCTTGAGCAAAATTCCACACCATGTAACTTAATTTGATATAGCCTGTCTTAGCTGGGGTTACTAGTGCTGTGCTAAAACACTATGGCCAAAGCAATTGGGGGAGAAATTTGTTTATTCAGCTTATGATTCCACATCATAGTTCATAATCTAAGGAAGTCAGGGCAGGAACTCAGGCAGGGCAGGAACCAAGAGCCAAGAGTTGATGCAGAGGCCATGAAGGAGTGCTGCTCACTGGCTTGCTCAGTCTGCTTTCTTATAGAAACCAGGAACACCAGCCCCAGGGACAGTACCACCCACCATGGACTAAGATTTCCCCCGTCAAGCATTAACTAACTAAGAAAGTGCCTTGATGTGTGTGTGTGTGTGTGTGTGTGTGTGTACATTTCTAGTTGTGTGTATATATATACACACATATATATATTTCTAGTTGTGTGTCTCAGCCCTTAGCACACACTTTTAATCTCAAATAATTAAGGTAAGGTTAGTTTTTAAAAGGAAGCATCTGTGTTTAAAAGTGATGACTAATTGGATAGCAGACAAAGTGACCAATCAGAGAAAGATTTGAAGAGTAGACTGTGCTCAACTCTTACCAGAAGAGGAAGGGAAGTTACTGAGGAGATCTGAGCAGAGAGGGAGGGGAGAGGAAGGAAGCAGTTTTATCTACAGAGTTTTACAGGAACAGGTTGAAAAGAGAACAAGCTAGACATTAAGTAAAGACAGAACGAGCTAGAGAATGCAAAGATTAGAAGAGATTGCCACGATTAGTTCGAGGTCAAGCAGAGCAGTTCGGGAGAGAGAAGCAGCGAGAAGGGGCAGGGAGACAGATTTATTCAGTCAGCTTGGAGAGAGGCCTTTGATCCAGAACAGCTGAGTTGAATCAGCCAGCCAGAAGATGGAAAGAACTTACTCAGCAGGCAGTCTCGCCAGCTGTAAACATTCTAGACCTAGATAAGATTATACAGAGGTTAGAAGCTTCCAGGACTAGGTCTAAGTTAGCTGATGGGGGTGGGGGAAGCAATAAACCTCAGAGATGACACCTATATAAGAAGAATAAAAGATGCATTTACAATACCCTATAGAAGGTTTATGGAGACATTTTTCTCAAAGTTTGGCTCTCTTTCCTCTCAGATACCTTTAGTTTGTGTCACAGTGACATGTAACTATTTAGCACATAGACCACTGTTGCAAAGAACTAAGTAGTGCCATACTTTTCTTTTGTAGCTACATAGAGAAAGTCTAAGACCCCCCCCCTTATCCCCATCCCCTGACCACTTGCATAGAGAACAGTGTACTCTAATGTCCAGAACAGGGTCTGCCCATTCTTTGTAGGGAATAGCCTTGTCTTAGTCAGGGTCTCTATTCCTGCACAAACATGACTAAGAAACAAGTTGGGGAGGAAAGGGTTTATTCAGCACACACTTCCAAGTTGTTATTCATCACCAAAGGAAGTCAGGACTGTAACTCAGGCAGGTCAGGAAGCAGAGGCTGATGGCAGAGGGTATGGAGGGATATTTCTTACTGGCTTGCTTCCCCTGGTTTGCTCAGCCTAAGACTACTAGCCCAGGGATGATACCACCCTTAATGGGCCCTCTCCTCTTGATCACTAATTGAGAAAATGCCCCACAGCTGGATCTCATGGAGGCACTTCCCCAACTGAAGCTCCTTTCTCTGTGGTAACTCCAGCCCGTGTCAAGTTGACACACAAAACCAGCCAGTACAGGCCTACAGGTGGTAAGGGCTGATTTCTAAAAGAAAAAGACTGTTAAAAGGTCTTTACTGTAAGGGCTGTTATTGGAAGGTAATATTCTTGTGTCCTGGGGACTATCCATACTTTTTGACTCATGCACCTCCCTCTAGTTCAAAACCAACAGAATACCTGCTTATTCCTGCCTCTGCTTCCTTATCGCTGAGATTACAGGTCTAGGGATCCACACCCAAAGATCCCCGTCTCTACTCAATATTTGATTATCCCCTTGTAACTGCTCTGGAAGTAATGAAAATGATGTTCCTGTCCTCAGTAATTAGACTAATTAAAAATGGACTCTAAACGATTGGAATTTCTCCATGTGCCCCCTTCTGGGAAAAGGAAGAGGAAAAGGCTGAGGCTTCTAGGGCAGCCAACGGCCTCCTTGTCTTCAGGGAAGATTTAGAACTGGCCACAGACCTGCAGACTGGGGCTCGGGCAATGGTAACAGGCTGGGTGGGACGGCACCATTATTATTGCTGTTTAAGTAAACTTAACTCTCTGTTTCTCTATTTAAACAGAAAGCCACCTCACGTTAACATGGGGGAGACTGGAGGTCATTTGTCCCGTTTTCTCTCGTTTTCAATCTAGCAACATAGAATAAATCGTCTTTCTCCACTTTCCACAATTACTTGTTTAATCGGTTGACTTATTGGCCATGAGCAGACAAACCTGCTTAGCAGCAGATTGTTAGGGCTCAGGCTGTGAGCCCATTAACTCTAGCAATAACTATTGTCTTCTCTAAGTGCACTTTACGAGCCTGGCAGGCTGACGTTTTCTGTTTTTAAGGACTCTTGCAATTTGACAAATGTATACACTCCAGGATGGACTCCATATTGTAATGTCCATGTATTAGTTGCACTTACCGACTCTCCCAAACACCATATCTACGGAAGTGTCACAATACAGTCCTGAGAATGAAAATTTTGCGGAATTCTGTCTACTATACCTAATAGGTATGCAAGTTCAGATCAGCGTTACAATCACATGCTCTACAGGAATCTAATTTACTGAGCCAAACATTTGAGAAGGTAGGATAAGCTCCTCAATCCCTCTCTTGACACAAGGTTATGTCACAAAGCTAGCGAAAATGGAAGAGAGGAAATGTGTCAGTGCCAGAAACAAAACAAAGTTGAACAATAGGTCAGATGCATATTCTCTCTCTCTCTCTCTCTCTCTCTCTCTCTCTCTCAACTTTCGGTAGGGAAAATGTAACCTCTGTGTGCGTACACTTGGCGAGCTACCATTCTTTTTACCATCATGGTCCTGTGAGATTGGTCAGAGAGGGAACAGCAGCAGTTTTGGTGAGGGAACTCTGACTTGATTTGGAGTAAATAAGTCACAGCTGGAGGCCCTGGGCTTTGTCCCAGTTACTCAGTGACCAATCTCAATGTTACCCTGAGTTTGTAATACTGGTGGAAACAAGATACCCGCAGCCTAGTTGGAAATTTAACAGGGAAATGTGGACTCCATCAAGGGAGGAAATCAATCCAAGCTCCTCTACAATCTATTTGCGTTAACAAAATATCTACATCACAGGAATTGCAGAAAATCATTACCCACTTAAACTCTGGATAGGAATCGATAGAAATTGTTATACAGGAAGCCTTAACGGGCAAAGACGTCAACACAGCTCATATAAATGTGCTCAAGGAACTGAAAAAATACATTTCCAGAATTAGATGAAGGGATATATGCACAATGTTTTGTAAAATTTCGCCGATGAAGAAACACCACTGAGTTACAGAATCTAAAAGTGAACCAATGAATTTTGGTATTAAGAAACGTAAGGTAAGTAGGGGAGAAAATTAAATAAGAAACAAGCCACTCAAATGACTGGAAGGGTACGTTCTGGAAACACTCATGTTGCTGAAATGTCCAGTGTAAGGAATCAGAGCCTGCAGCTTTTATGCAGGGGTAATTAAAGGATGGATGGGAGGAAGAGGACTGAACTTGCCCAGTTTTGATTCCTGGTTGGTTTTGCTAGCAGTAGTTAAGGAATTTGATCAGAGATTATCAGCTGAGGAATGAATAAACACCACTCAAGGCTGACGATTATCAGAGGTGATAGGGTTAGGTAGAAGAATCTAGAAAAACAAGTTAGATTCCGGAATTGTCATTGTTTAATCAAACTAAGTGGGCACTAGACAAGACAAGGTTGGGGAGGGCAGGTGGTGAAGTACCACTACAATGAACGATGCACACGAGTGGGATAGAAAGGTCGGAAAGGTCGAAGAGCAGCTGTATGTGCGCAGTGAAGACAGGCAGAGTTGGAGACGCTGAATGGTGGAATTTGTCTTTGCCCAGTGGGGCTACATGCTGCATCCTGGAGCTTGCGCAGAGACAGACTTAGCCCTGAGATGCGACTCCTTGACTGTGAAATCCTCCCGTCTCTGGGCAATGACTGAGGTCCGAGAGTAAAATAGTTCATCTTCTGCAATTTATCCATTCCAAAGGCCAGGGTGGCTGTCATAACACGGGAGACCATGTTGATGTCTGTGGTCCGCGCTGAGGCTAAGATCGAGCCCGAGATCTAGGACCCTGGTCCGTGCTGAAGCCTGAAGCCAAGTTGATGCTGCTACCAGGGTCCATACTAATGTGAGTATCCTCGTTTAGGGCTAGTCTGGGATACTTGGAACCATTTTTCAAATTAAAAAAAAAAAAAGTAAATAAAACAAACAGAAAAGTATCTGAAGTGGATAAGTCAGGTGATACAGACTGGCGCGCCAGTTTTCTTAAGGCAAGATCTGTGGGAGGACACGTGATGTTTGCACTTGCATAGCTAGATTTGCAAAGCTTCCTTGGCCTCAGGTCTTCAAAGAGCTTCACAGATCTTCCCTTCATTGAGAGAGATACAGCGGAGAACGTCTCCTGTTGTCCTGGAAGGTCCTGGTCACTCCCGCTGACTCTTGCAGATTGGGGGAGGCCTGGAGGTTTCTGTTGGATCACTGTACTGCTGCTGATTCCCGTTTGGTATACTGACATTACTGTACTGGAGTGCGGGTATCCTAAGAGAGATTGCAATCTGGAATGCCAGACAGGTCTGTGGAGAGGTAATGATTCAGATCCTGGCTTCTGTTCTACTGTGGACTGAGTCCAGGAATGCCCAAAATGTTTTCCTAGAGTCTCCAGTGTGTACGCGAATCCCAGTTGTAGGATGGCAAGATTCATGGACAACTAATCGGTAAGTCAACTGGACTGACTAGTTCTCCCCATAACGAAACCCAGTTTCTTCCAGAAATTCTACAAAAAGTCCCACACTAGCAGCTTATTGTGCCCACCCCAGGCGCCCTCTCCTGCTTGCCGCTCAGGTTTTTATTTCAATGTCCCACTTATGAACCTGTAATAAATTCCTTTCTAAAAGCTCACTCTTCCCATGGGTGGGCTGTATATTTCACTCTTTGGATTCATGAGATAAGAACTCACTGGAATACAATGTAAATTGTATGTGCCCATGAACTTCTTGGCATCTCAACTCTCAATTTAAGGCAATCAGATGACAGAAAGCATCCATTGAATGTAAACACCCTCTTTCCTACCCTTACTTTAGAGGGGATTATTTTATCTCGTGGTTGGAGAATTGATGAATACATGAAGCAGTTGGTCACATTGGAAAACAAGAAATAGAATATGAGATGAATGCTGATACCCTAACCCTAACACTAACCCTAACCCTAACCCTAACCCTAATAGTGAGAACCGATCTCACCATCTTTTTGTTTTTTTGTTTTGCTTCTGTTTGTTTTGTTTTTATTTATTTTGTTTTTTGTTTTTGTTTTCTGTTTCTTTAATCCAGCCTGGCCCCAGCTTAATAGAACACTGTTATCCACATTCAGGGTAGGTCTTCCTTGAAACCTCTCCGTGAACTACCTCAGGGATACACTCAAAGCCATGTGCCCAGAGTGATAACCAGTCTAGTTCAGATAACAATGTAAACGGGACAGCACTTAAAGAAGAATCTACAACTATTTCCTATTTATTTTCACACGTATAGATGATAATTTTCTATACACAAGACAATCAATTTCAACCAATGCGCCTCATACCGCATGGAAAATTTAAATTGTATTTTAAGTACAAAGCAAGTCAGAACAAGGATGTGTTTATAAAGCACCAAGGCAGAAATTAAAGCATAAACCTTTATATTTTGTGATTACACAATGGTGTTTAAACACAAGACCAAAATTCCAGTGACTTCGTGAACATGTATATGTGTGTGTATATGTGTGTATGTGTACACATATACGTATCTCTTAAAGATCTCTTAAGATTTTCATTCATATATATATATATATATATACATATATATATATATATATATATATGAAAATTAGCAAAGATTGACTAGCCCTTTCTCCAGAGAAGATAGATAGAACTGGCCATGATGACTCACATCATGTTGCTCAAGAGGAGAAGGTAGGAAGATCAGAAGCTTATTGTTATTTTTGGATACATAACAAGTTCTAGGCTAAATAAAACCCTTCCTCCAAACAAAAGAAAGCAAAAGACAAGATACTCTGTATTACCAACAGAGACAAAACTAATATAGGAAGTATAAAAGAGAGAAATACCAAGCTTTCCTTCCAGCCCCTGCTCCAGGAATGACGACTCTGAGACTAATTGTTTATTAGTAAACGCCCAAGTCCCAATCTTCGGCTCATTCCCGACTAGCTTGTAATTTATTTAACATATCCAAACTATTCGGTGTTCCACGTGGATAGTTTCCACTCCTCAGTTTCATGCGCTCCGGTCTGGGGTGAATCTCCTCTTTATTCTATGCTGAGTTCAGCTACCTGCTGGTTTAAGTCCCCCTCGGCTTTATTGTAGTTTCTCCGTGTGGCTGGTTACCTCTGCTCAGCTCCCGCACTTCTGACCTCCCTGTTCTCCGGGCGAATCTTCAGGTGGCTCACTATTTCCCAGAATCCCCTCTCTCCTTGCCAGTGCTCCACCTCCTAGTTCCTGCCTCAGCTCAGGGTCACAGGCTTTCTCATTCACAGGCGATGCTAGGAAGAGCTTCTGTCTGCAAGGAAGCCTGTCTTCCTTTCTAAGCCGGGCTCTCAAGAGAAGTGGCCAATGCTGTGTGACTCTGTGCTCCACGTGCGGTCCCCAGGTTAACTGTGGCTCACCATAGTCATGAATGTGGACCAACGCGAACCGTATTTGTTTTAAAGTTTGTTTTTTTGTTAATTTGTGTGTATGTGTAATCATTGTTTTTTTTTTTTATTTCTAAGTTTTAAATTTAAGAGGATAAAAACACATTCTGGAAAGAAAAAGAGGACAAAATATTGGAGCTTTTTTTTTTTTTTCTGAGGTCTGGGGCTTCATTTTAAAATGTAGACACCTTCGGGGGTGAGACACTGGGGTGGGAGAAGAGACCTCAGGAAGCTGGGAAGTAAAAAGAAGGAAAGGGGGTCTTTGTGAAATGCCACCAGTCCTTTTATCGAAGTAGCAAAATCATTACAAGCTGCCACTTGGTGCATTCCTTTTTTTTTCTTTCTGTTTTTAATGATCCACTTCAGTTACGGCATGAATATAACACTACGGGATATTTCGTGGAGAGCTCTGGGAATGGGGGGAGGCCGAGCATATGGATCGTATGTTGATGACAATGTGAGGAATTCTAATATGGAGGCGGGCTGGATTCGGCGTGACCATGCTGTGGATGTTAAAGATGGCCACCACGATGCATTCGCCACAAGCTGAGCATCTCTCTTTAATCATGTTCTCATGATATATGCAGTCTTTCTATTCTTCTTCAGCTATTGAATATCTATAAAATATTAGGAATTATGATACACGTATTGCTTTTAATAAGCCAATGATAGGGAAATTATATTGTCAGGGACCAAAGTTAGAACTTGAGTCTCGGCCACAAATCCGTTTTTTTTTTTTTTGTTTTGTTTTGTTTTGTTTTGTTTTTTTCACTAGTATAAGCTAAGGGTAATTTTTTAGATTAAAATAAAAACAATTTTAAATATATGATTTTACAGCTCAGAAATTATATTTTAGTAGGCAATTTTGAGGCACGAAACATGAAAAAGAGATCATTTTAAGAGAAACAAAACAAAACAAAAACAGGACTAGAGAGGTGGCACAGAGGTTAAGAGCACTGACTATTCTTCCAAAGGTCCTGAGTTCAATTCCCAGCAACTACATGGTGGCTCACAGCCATCTACAATAAGATCTGATGCACTCTTCTGGTGTGTCTGAAGACAGCTGCAATGTATTCATATAAATAAAGTAAATACATCTTTTAAAAAAAAAGCAAAAAAAAAAAAAAGTTAAAATGTTTTACAAGATTGCATTTTTTATTTGACCACCAGGTGGCAGAATTGTTCTTCTTACTGTGGTGACAGGTACATTTTTTTAAAACCTGTTTTCTGTTTTCTGGTTGTTTTGCTGTTTTGTGACAGGATCTTCACACCATAGCTCAGGGCTGACCTTGACCTAATATCTTATTCTTAATGCTAGGACCACAGCTGTGAACTAGCAAACCTAGTTGCACGATTGGATAGTTCTCTCCCTTTTATAAATTTTTATAAAATTTTTACTTTTGATTTTTCTCACCACCATTATTGTCATCCCCTATCTAATTTTAGTAGAGTTATTTTCTCCTTGCAAATAATTGGAAACATTGGCAGTTCAAAAAGCAGACAGTAATTTAAAAAATTATTTCGTAAATTCAGATTCTATTATTTTGTTGTCTTTTCTACTAAAAATAGGATGACTTTTTTTGTTCGTTTGTTTTAACTTTACAGGTTTTTGTCTAAAGGGTTCCCTTGACAGTGGATGTTAGATGCTAGTCTTTTTATTTATTTATTTATTTATTTATTTATTTATATTTAATTTTTTATTGACTAATTATGTATATACTTTACATCACAGTCACAGCTGTCTCTCCTACCTCTCCTCCCAGCTCCTTCCTTCCACCTCCCCTCCCCTACAACCTTCCTCTTCCCCTTTTCTCCCCAGGAACCAGCTGGCATACCAAGCCTCATCAAGTCTAGGAACTTCCTTTTCCACGGAGGCCAAACAAGACAGCCAAGTTAGGGGAAAGGGGTCCAAAGGCAGGCAGTGCAGTCAGAGACAGCCCCTGCCGCCGCTTTCGGAGGCCCACATAGAGACCCAGCTACACAACTGTTGCATTGAGTGCAGATGGCCTGATCCATACTATGTATGCCCTATCAGTGGTAGTTCAGTCTCCTTGAGCCTCCATTGGCCAGGTTAGTTGGCTCTCTCTCTGTTTTCTTGTGGTGCCCTTGACCCTTCTGGCTCCCTCAGTCCTTCCTCTCCCTCTTCCTTGGACTCCCCAAGCTCCGCCTAATACTTGGGTCTCTGCATTATCATTCATCAGTTGCTGGCTAGAGCCCCTCAGACGACATTTTATGCTGGGGTCTTGTCTGCCAGTCGACAAGAATCTCATCAATAGCGTTAAGGGTGGCTTCCCTGTCATTGGATGGGTCTCAGGCTGGGCTAGTCAGTCATTGGTTGCCCCTTCCCTTAAGTTCTGCTCCATCTTCACCCCTTGAACATCCTGTGTAGGCAGGGGATAAGGTATGGTGGCTGGGTTCGAGTCCTAATCTCCATTGTAAGTCTTGCCTAGTTACTCCAGCCTGTTTCTGTCATCATAATATCCTAGCTACACCCTTTAAGAGATCTGGCAGAAGCTAAGATAGTCTAAAAAGGAGAAAGGTATATATATATATATATATATATATATATATATATATATATATATATATGTGTGTGTGTGTGTGTGTGTGTGTGTGTGTGTGTGTGTGTGTGTGTGTGTTTGCTTCCCTCCTGGTATCAGACTATTGAGACAATAGACCCCAAGGATTCAGAATTTCCCAAAGAGTCTTATACTTGGGAAAAGGGAAAAAAATGAAAGACTGAAGCTGGTTACCAGCCAGAGAAGGAACTTGTTACCAAAAAGAGATAACATGGCATTCAGGCAACTGATTAGAACACTTTGCAGGGCACTCCAGATCCAGGAGAATAGAGTGCGGCTTCTGGGGCCACACCTTGACCACCATTGCACTGTTAAACATTCCTTTTGCCTTGTTTAAATCTGACCTCAGGACAGTATCTAAAAGACAAACTTGAGGGTCATTTCATTGCTTTGGTTGTTTCTTTGTGTAATGCTGATTGCTAATATTCTGTATATGCTAATAATGCTGGAAATTAATATGGCAACAGTTATTCCTTAACCAATTAGTCCCTCATGCAGTCTTTTTTAATATTTCAAGGCTTAGGCACTAGCTGGGGAGACCCTCAACCAGCTCATCTGAGTTAACCTGACCTCCTAGCCCCATTCAGCCACGTGGCTAGCTATACCTTCTAGGCCTGAGGTCGTGTCCATCTCTTTCCATGTCTTTTCCTTCTTCCCAGAGTTCCTTCCCCCCTCCCAGGAAGTCCCTCATTCCTCTTTCTTCGGCCCAATCACAGACTTTAGCCTTTTATTGACTAACTTGGGAGCAAGGTTTACACAACAAAAGCTGGTGTGCGTAAAGATTTGATTATCTTGGGGCAAGCAGATTTTCGAGTATAGATTTTAGAAGTTGAACATATAGCAGCACCAGACCAACCCCAACACCTTTGCTCAGTGTGGCCTTGCAGAAAAAAAATGACTTTCTCTGTTCTTCACTACTGGTTTGTCTCTTCAGTTAGCCATGGTTGATAGGGTCTAGCTTGTTAGTGATACCAGGACCTAGGCTTGTGTATATGAAGTCAGGAACAGTATGGTAGACATATGGAGATACAGAATACACATCGCCTCTCCTCAGCCGGTACTCATGAAGAGATCTAATACACAGTGTTCAAACTGTTGTCGGAACATACATGGGAGAGGATTGATAGCTGCGCTGATGACATGAAGAGTCATGGGTTATCGTGATGCTACCCAGCAATGCTTATCGCAAATGAGCTGCACAGCCTTCTTCTCCAGCTGCCTTAGGTGGGGCTATGGCCGCTTCCAGGAAACATGAATCCACCTTCTCCCTACCTCTTGGCTTTCAAGAGTTCAAGGTTCTAATTTCACTAGACGACCTTTCCACTTGCCCTCATGCATTCCATAGGATCACATGCAGAAACCGTCTGCTCCTCTCTCCAGTCATCATCTCCACTGGATAAAATTGTAGTCATTATTAGCTCGGTTGGCCAGTGCTGAGCTCCCCGTCCACCCCTGTGGCTACCCTGCTAGCCTACATTTTTTGACTTTTTCTGTTTGGATGAGTGTCAGCTGACCTAGCTGACCCAGTTTCCTAACTTTGGATTCTAGCTTCCTAACAATGCAGTATTTAATTTATTTAGCTAGAATTTATTTGGGGGGGTAGGGTTTATAAGAGGACAACATGTAGGAGTTGATTGTTTCCCTCCACCCTCTGGTTTCTGGGGACCACACGCAGGTCTTCAGGCTTGGTGGAAAGTCTTTGCCTACTGGATCCGTCTTAACAATGTATTCTGAATCCATCCACAATCACTAACTAAACAATGGGCTTTATAAATCACCATCAAATATAACATCTAATGGGTGTGATTTAAAGAAACAGATAATAGATGAATTTGTTTTTTTTTTCAATTTTTTTTTACTGTGTCATAGTAGAACAAACTGAGTTGCATGTCTATAGCATAGTAAACTTTCTCTGTCAGCTTACATTTATTATCAAGAAGCAATTTAAGAAAAAAAAAGAATGACAGGACATTCATTTTAATCTCTTTCACTAAAACAAATATAACACTGAACGGTTGAATGACGTTTTCATAGTTATAGAATGAATGAAAGTCATAAATCAAAGCATTTTAAAATATACGGGTGGGTGCATAAAAGTAGGCGGGCTACAGGAAAGTAAGGGAGCCTATGCTATAAGTTGCAAATGGAATCTGATAGTGTTAGCATTTGGGTTGGTGGAGGATAGTGTCGATTAAGTTGATGAATTTCAAAGAGGCTTACCTGCTAGTTTCACGGATGTCAGGTCAGAACAGAGATAGACGATGAAGAGTTTGTAAGAGGAATAAAGATAGCACGAGGTAAGCTGGCCCTAGATTTGCACATTTTAACTCTCCCCAAACGTCCTAAGAGAACTGTCTTCACTAGGTGGTTGTTGCACAGGTTTTTAATCCCAGGACTCAGACAGATCTCCGTGAGTCCCAAGCCAGTCTGGTCTACAGGTGGAGCTCCCAAATAGCTAATGATACACAGAGAAATCATGTTTTGGAAAACAAAAATATCAAAACAGAAAACAAAACAGGATTTGTTTTCCTCTTCTTTTATGTTGCCATGATATAACACCATATCAAAGGCAGCGTATAAAAGGAAGGGCTTCTTTGAGCTTAAGGTTCTAGGTGGGCTGTAGATCATGAAGAAGAGGAAGCCTGGTAAGGTCGAACTAAGGCTAGAAGCCCTGAGGAACTTGAAGGGATGGTAGGAGCTTCTCATGATCCATGCACCAGGCCTCTGTCACTCAGCCACAGCCCCCCATAGAGAGATGTGTGGCCATCACTCACGTAGGGGCAGCACCCCCAAGCCTCTGCACACATAGAGGAGGCATCCTTGAGGTCTCAGACCAAGCCAACAGGAAGCACCTACTGTCAGATCCCAACCCACCACAAAATTGTATACAAGATCCTATCCAGAAGGAATCAAGGTGTGTGAGAATTACTCTGTTCTTGTCCTAAGAGTGTCTGTCATAAAAGCTGTAACACCGCCAGGGAAGAGAACTGATCTCCAAAAGCTGCCCTACAATCCCCTCACTGGCTAGCCAGTCCACCACCATCTCAGCCCTGCTGGGCTCAATGCAGCCAGTGCCACATCTTGGAGCAACAGTAGCTATTGGAGCAGTGGCTCCAGCTGCTTGCAGCAGTAGAAGTGGCTGCTGGCACTCCCCCTTGCTTGAACCCTCCCACTGGGCTAGGCCAGAGGTCTCTGCAGACAGCCTCTGCTACACAGACCAACAGTTCCAGGGACATATAGTCCACTACCATCACTTGGGGGAAGCATGGCAGCATGCAGCCATGGAGGCAGGAGCAGCAAGGTGAGAGCTCATATCATAAGCTGCAGTCAAGAAGCAGAAAGTGAAATGGAGTTGGGCACAAAGCTTATGACACCTCAAAGCTCCCTGCCAGTGATATCCTTCTTCCAGCCATCAAGGCCATCCCCATAAATGTACTAGAACAGATCCCCTGACTGGGAGCTAAGGATTCAGACTTTTAAGCTGATGGGGACAATCTCATTGAAAGATAATAGAACCTTTGACACTGTGTGGCTTTTTCTAGTTCTTACTTGGCACACCATTTATTTCCAAACAGTATTTACTTCGTGAATATATGGTAATTCCATCATATAAAAACTAATCACTTGGTGATCCAAACTGAAAACAGAAGTGTTTCTTTTCTTGAATTCTTAGTCTCCAGCTGTACCACACCCTGCTGATACCCAGAGCCAGTCTTGAGAAAAGCTATGAAGCAAAACTGATGGTTTTCAATATGCTTTATAATTTTATCAGTCATGGGGAGTACCAGAGCAGAAACTATCAAAACTAAATGGGAAATGAAAACTGCATGCCACGCCATTGCAATCGGGAAGGGAGGACAGTACACAGAGCCTGAACTCAGCTCTGATGAAACAAAGGTGTGGCTGTTTGCAGGAAGCAGGTTTACATGGTGAAACATTTGTTTTGGCATGATTTTAACAAATGGAAAAGTAACTCCTTATGTTCTCTCAATAGAAGATAACTTTACAAGTTGCAGTGAAAGTTACTGAAGGTTTGCCACTGTTGTCTCATGGGGACTACCAACAGGGATAAAGACCTCCTCGATAGCTTCGCAGATGGAGGCTTAAGAAGGGCACCCCTTTCCAGTCTACATTGAATCTACAGTTTTAAAGAGCAGAGTGTCTATGTACAGTGACAAACTCTCTGAAGCAAGAAACAAATGAGAGAGTGAGAAGGATCAGAAAGAAGCTCTTCTACCTACTGCCATGCTGATGGAAATATCAAATCCCCTATGGTCTAGAGACACACAAGTTCTTTGACTTGGATTAATCCGTCTCCGCGTTTCTCTCTGCAGGTTTTATTCAGTATAACCTGTGATCACTTGGTATTTGAGTTTGGATTCAGGGCCTCAGTGATACAAGAGCCCTTCTTAAATTTTTTGTCTGGCTTATTGTATTATATTTTTAATTAAACAGCCCATCTGCCAATGGATTTGTGGCTTTAATCAGGCAAACCAAACGGAGCAATTAGTTACTAGTGGTTGAAAAAAAAAAATAAGCCACAGTGTTCTCGACAGACACTGATCCTGTTTTTACGCTTTTAAATTCCGATACTCAGAATGGTAGTCATAAAGACCCGCTGTGAAAGGAGAAGACAGCGATAACAAGGCTCAGATACACTGAAGCTAATTACCTGCAGTAAATGGCTTGAATGTGGGCCAATGCGAGATCAGGGAGTAAGCATTTAAAGCCACTATAATAGAAGACATGAAATGAGACAAAAGAAATGAAGGATGGAAATGTAATGCGTGGAAGAAAATCATATGGGAGATTAAGAAAATTACTTTGCTATTGTGTTTTACTCCAGCGCAGTGAATGACCTTCACTGACAATGGTTCATGAATTAAGCCAGACTGGCACACAGGTTAACACCGTTTTGTTTCCCCCTGTTTCTTCCCTTATCTTTTTTCCCTTTATGACTTGATAATTAGCTACATCGCAGATACACGATCCGTATACATGAAACCCCAATGAATGGAGATGAAGCAGGCTGTGATTATCTAGCTGAAGACAGGAGATTTCCAGTGACACATCTTCATTGTCAGCCACCTCACAGCTAGACTTATGTATTGATAACCATTTAATGCCATTAATAACTATTTAATTCATGACAACTCATGGCTCAGAGAATTGCCTCGCTGCATGTTATGCTCCTTTGTTGAGTGGATATTTCTATGTGGGTAGAAGGTCTTCCTTTGTAATTAATCCAACGGCATAAACCTATAAGTATCAATAATAAGCTTCTTAATTTCATGACAATACAGCACTGGACACAGGCACTCATATGGGAAAGTGAAAAGTAATCAGGTACTGCTCTGAGTCTGTGTTTCTTTTTCCTAGAAAAAGATTCTTATCTTAGATTCATCCACATTCTCAGTTGACTCGGAGGAGCTGAGAAGGAACACTTGCCTTTCTATTCATGAAGTTATGAAGAAGTGAGGCACAGACTTAATGACAACTATAATCCTGCACAGTAGAACACTGCTGCAGAGATTAGGCTCTGGCTCGTGAGTTTAGTGATCAGTTCACCTAGACATAAAAAAGGATTGATATTTCTGTCTATTAATAAAATTAGTGCAAAATAAGGATATATTTATACCTCAGAGTTTAATAATTATTTTAGATGACACCACACACAGATTCCACTGATGGTAGATGTTCCCATACGTTTTTATTTGATGTATTGAATATTGCTGAGCTATTTTACTGCACTTACTTAAATTCAAACCTAGGTACATTCCTTTCATTCTTAAATGATCACAGCTCCCAAGCTCTGCTCATGGTGGGTCACCTCTAGCTTCCCAAACTTTGGAGTCATACTTGAGAAACCCATACTCTTTTCCTGTCCCAAGTTGATTTTCAGAACCCATTGCTATTTTTTATTAATTATTTTAATTTATTTATGAGACAGATTTGCCAGAGTGCTCATAGCACTAACTACGTAAGCTTAGCCTCTCACCCCCCTTTAGGCTAATTAAACAAAGTAATAACAGTGCAAACCAGAAAAAAAGGTGATGCAACATGACCATGTAGGCAAGAGGAACAAAGAGGCCCTGCAGCCACACCCTAAGTCTATCTTTACTGTCTTGACACGAAATTCAGGGTTAAATAGAGGGCCAAGCTCTGCTTACTTTTTATCCATATTTTTGTATTCATGTCATTAGACAACCAATTTGAAGTTCACTGGCTCGTGGTAGCTTTGGTGCCTGTTGATGAGCTGTTGCCAGAATTTCCTGAGTTAAGGTCACCAATATCCCACCCAGTAAGATTCTGTTGCAAAATCGCTGTCAATAGAATGAGACTTATGGAGATGAGAACCATGTAGTCTCTTGGGGTTCATTACCTCAATAGTCTAATACAAAAAAGAGGAACACAGGTATTTTTTTTCTTAGGAATATCTTCATCCCTTCTGGGATGGGTATAACAGTGACTTGCTATGCAGCTCACACTGGCTTTTGGGTTTTAATGTAGGCCTCATTAGCTTTCAGTTTGCAGTGTAGCTCAGACTGGTTGTAATCTTCTCACCTCAGCCTCTTGCCTGTTGAAATTGCAGGTGTGTTCACCAAATACAGTTCAAAAAAATTGCGTTAAAAAGAAAAGTAAGAGATTGTGTTGATTTGGGGCTAGCTTACTGTTTGAGAGGTTCAGTCTATTATAATCATGGAGTAATAGACTAATCCTGGTGGGAAGCATGACAGAACAGAGGCAGAGATGGCGCTGGAGGGGAAGTGGAGAGTTCTCTATCTGATCCACCGGTAGGAGGAAGAGAGAGACATGGGGCCTGGCTTGAACATTTGAAAACCTTAAACCCACCCCAAGTGACACGCTTCCTCCAACAAGGCCATACCTAATCAGCCAATGGAGGCTACTCCTTTTCAAACCATTGCACCCATTGTACTAGTACTTATGAGAAGCCTAAATTGGTCAGGAGCATGTTGCCCACAGTACCTCCAGTTGTAAAGATAAGAGTACATTTTGTGGAGCAGAGACTGAAGGAAAGGCCATACAGAGACTGTGCTACCTGGGGATCCATCCCATCTACAGACACCAAACCCAGACACTATTGCAGATGCCAAGACGTGCTTGCTGACAGGAGCCTGATATAGCTGTCTCCTGAGAGGCTCTGCCAGTACCTGACAAATAAAGAGGCAGATGACGCTCTCAGCCAACCATTGGACTGAGCATGCAGTCCCCAATGGAGGAGTTAGAGAAAGGATCCAAGGAGCTGAGGGGATTTGCAACCACATATGAAGAACAACAATATCAACCAACCAGAACCCCACCCCCACCCAGAGCTCCCAGAGACTAAACCACCAACCAAAGAGTACACATGGAAGATCCCATGGCTCCAGCTGCATATGTAGCAGAGGATGGCCTTGCTGGACATCAGTGAGAGGAGAGGACTTTGGTCCTGTGAGAAGGCTCAGCCAGGGTGGGGAGGCAGGAGTCAGTGGGTAAGTGGGTGGGGGAGCACCTTCATAGAAGCAGGGGGAGGGGGATGGGATAGGGGTTTTCTGGAGGGGAAAAACCAGGAAAGGTGATAACATTTAAAATGTAAATAAATAAAATATCCAAAAAAATAAAAAAAAATAAAAAAATTAGTGTTCATTTTCCTGTGGATTTTCTGACTTCACTGACATGGATGAACACTCTGGTTTAGGAAGTAAACTTCTCAAAAGTTTATAAAAGTAAACTGTTTATGAGATGCTGCTTCCTTGGGAAGTAGTTATTGTTATGCTGAGATCACAAAGGCAGTGAGCTCTATCTGCTTGGCTTCATAAAAGACTAGGGATTCTTCCTGCTGCATATTGTCTTAGGGGGCTGTGCTTTGATGCACATCACAATCTAGTTTCAGTGTTTTTTTAATAATAAAATGGTTTTTAGTCTCTTCTCCCTTGAAGAGAGTTTTTTTTTTTAAAGTTTATTTATTTTTTGTATGTGAGCACAGTGTGACTGTCTTCAGACTCACCAGAAGAGGGCATCAGATCCCATTTCAGATGGTTGTGAGTCATCATGTGTTTTCTAGGAATTGAACTAAGGACTTCTGGAAGAGTAGCCAATGCTCTTAACCTCTGAGCCATCTCTCCAGACCCTTGTAGAGAGCTTTTGCTTGCTTGCTTGCTTGCTTGTTTGTTTTGTTTTTGTTGGGAGGAGACTGGTTTTAAGAAAATTTTCCCAACCCATGCTTTTATGTTTATACTGAGGAAAAGTCGTTCTAGGTTAAAACAAACAAACAAACAAACAAACAAACAAACAGAAAAACGTGCCAATACAAGCAGGCCATAAAAACATCACCTCAAAGGTTTGCAGACAAAGAAACATAATTATATTTCTTGGCTTTGCAACCTGAAGATATAAATTATAAGGGCATGGAGATTAAGAAAAAAAAATTATGACGTGTGGGTGAGTATAGAGCAAATATTATAACAGAATTGTTTATACTCACACAAATGAGGGTATATTGAATAAATAATAGCTAGAACAGATAAACAAAGATGTTATAAAGAGACAATAATTAGTGCTAGAAACTATAATAGGAAACGGATAATAGACGTGAGTGTGTGAATGTGTGACTTATGTTGCACAGATGGTGGGTGAGGATTAACATTAGAGGGACATGTGAGTATTGGCTGGAAAGTTTTGTCTTTATAATGTGCTCACGTCAAAATCCTTGGATGTTTTATTTAGATAAATGGTAAAGTCTAACATCTCTAGATTCATAGAGGGAAACTGGATATTTTAGGATAAAAGCCTTGACTCACAAAGGAAGGGCTTTCGGATCTTCAGTGGGATGTCTTGAACACACTTTGAGACTTCGTGAACTTGACGCTCTCGCCTTTGCCCCTTTTTCATTCTACGTCTCCCAGGAACTCTGGGAAAGGATGCCCAGAAACTGACGGATCTCAAATTGAAGCATGCATTTTAAAGACGTAGGCCAAAGTGTCCATTTGTGAGATTTGTGACTTTCTGGATGTGTAATAGATGCTGACACCATGTCTGTACTCTGCATGGTGCTAAAATAATCAGCTCTGGAGGGACAGGTTCAGTCAGTTAGCTTTTGCTTACTTGTCCTTTCTTTTACCTCTGTCTTGCTCACACACATTTAATGCCTTCTAGCACTAATACAAATGTTTTGAAGTTGAGTTGACTGTGGATGAATTACATGTTGCAATTCAGCTTGGGTGCGCACATATACACCACTTCCAGATGCTTCTGTTTTCTCAGACTGCTGAGACTGAGCGCCCTTCCTTAACCACAGATAAAGAAACATGTAGGATCACTCTAATTCATTTTTAATTTTTTAACTTTATTCTTCTCTCTTATATTACATTCAGAACACAATTCTCCCCCTCCTTTCTTCTCATCCTTCCCATTCCTCCTCTGTTTCCCTCCAGAGAAGGACAGGCCTCCTAGAGATACCAACCAAATATGGCACTTCAGGTTGCAATAAGACTAGACGCCTCTCCTCCTGTTAAGGCTGGATAGTGGATGGGGCCACCAAGTAGGAGAAAAAAGGGTCCCAAGAGCAGATCAAAAGGTCAGAGACAGCCCCCACTTCATCCAGCAAACACCAAGCTACAAAATCACAGCATATATGAGGAGGGCTAGATCAGACCGAGTCAGGCTCCTTGATTGTCAGGTCGGTGTCTGTGAGCCCCTGAGAGACCAGGATAATATATTCTGTGGATTTTCTTGTGTTGTCCTTGACTGCTGTTTCCTACAATCTTTCCTCTCCATCTTCCTTGGGATTCCCCAAGCTCCTTACTCTCAGATGCACAATTCAAACCGAAGTTTGGATGAAAACGAGAAATAGTGGAATTTTTTGTCATGAAAAGATTCAGGAGTTCTCAACATCAACAACAACAAGAACAACAACAACAACAAGAAGAAGAAGAACAACAACAAGAAGACAAGCTCTACAGTGAGTTGCATGAGATAAAATTTAGCTCTGTGTATGACTGAAGAATTATTTGCTTCATTTGATTTACCAATCAAAAGTCAGTAGATAAATTGCTATAAAGCATACTGAAGGAAGTAATGTAACCATTATTTCTCCATTGCTAAGTAACCTTAAGCTAAAAATGACTGAAAAAAATGAGAACTGATCTACTCAAATCATCATCAGATCATCAGTTGAATTGCTATTTGGATATTAGAAGCTTTGACATTCAACCACTAGAGGGAGAAGAGTTCACTAACTTCCTTAGGTTGTAAGATCAGAGGTAACAAACCCCAAGATCCAAGACTCAGAATCCTTCGCCCATTTGTCCTATGACTATATGGCAGGCGTCCTTTTACTGACTCATCTTCTTTCGAGTCTCAGAGCTTTTGACCGCAGAGACCTGAGGACGGCACTGATGAGGGAGAACATGCTCAGTCCCTGCAGAGATGTCATCCTGCTGCAGAGGTGTCATTTCAGATTTTATCTGAATTAGGAAAAATGGATATGTGTATGTATGTGTATGTATATGTGTTTATGCATCTGTATATGTGTCTATGCCTATGTGTGTGTATATGTATATGCATATGTATAATATATATGCACACATACTAACTCTCTCTCTATGTGTGTGTGTGTATATATATATATATATATATATATATGCTTAAAATGCTTAAAAGTTGTTTGGATGCAAGGATAATGTGATTGATTTTGGGGAATATATCAATGAATACAATAATACAAACATATGAATACAATAATAAAAACAACCTTCAAAAAACACCTTGTCATTTAATGTTTAAAGTTTTACTATCCATGCATTCTTATTTTTTAATTTTTATTTTCTATATTCTATGTTTACATTCCAAAGGCTTTCCCCTTTCCATGCATTCTTTTTATATGTGCACTATAACAATGGAAGATTTACTGTCTCAGAAAGTTTCATGTATGCACAAAATATTGTCAATTATTATTCTGTTGCTGTACATGCGGTCTGCAGAATAAATTCACCTTTCAGAAACAACACTTTAGACCCTTTCATCATCTTCCCATTTCTTCCTTTTACCAGTGCCTTGTAAATACCAATGTTCCTTTTGTTTCTGAGTCTATTTTTGTTTAAAATTTCACACATGACAGTGGTTATGTATTTGCCTTTCTCTGGCTTGTTGCTTAGCACATAAGACTGTGGAATCTTCCATATTGTTGAAAATATCAGAATTTATCTCCTTTTTAAGAACAAATAAGATGCCAGTATGTGCATTTATATGTGGTCATGTGCATGTGCATGTAAATCTATCTGTTGATGGATATAACCCCATGTCTTGGCTGTCATGGTTAGTGTTAGTAAGGGTGAGTGTGGGATTGTTCCTCCTTGCTACCTTCTATAGAAGCCAGAGGAGGCTTTAATGCAGGTAAACCTGGATTTTTGGTTTTGCTAGGAAAACCATTTCAGGATGAGGTAGAATAAATGGAGCCTGAGTTTCTGTACTAAAAATTTTATATATACTGTGTGTGCATGCATGGATGATATAAAAAATATTAATAATATCTAAATGTATAGGTCAGAGGACAGTTAACAGGAGTCAGCTTTCTTTTTCCACCATATAAATCTTGGGCACCCAAGTCAGGTTATGTGGTTGGAGGGTAAGTGCATTTAACCACTGAGTCACCCAGCTCGCCTGTGGAGCTTATTAAAGACCTTTGACACAGTTCTTAAGTACAGTGGCTAATATAAGAAGAAGTTTCCTAGGAAAGAACAAAATTTACTTACTCATGGGTAATTCTCAAGGAAGAATTGTGCATATTGTTCTTGCAATTGTTCTATTTGATCCTTGGAGTACTAGGCCAAATTGTTTGAAGAGTAATTTGTGACATTTTAAAAATTAAACATACGGAGAGAAACTAAAAACTGATCTATCAGATAATATTGCAAAGAAAATGAAAACAAATCTGATGGAGAAAAAAAGGGGGGAAAAGATTAAGCAAAGGTTAAAATTAACTAAAATACCCAGGCTGCTATGCTTATTTTTGTTATCGTAGTTCCCTTTGTAAATGAAATCATGTGGTAGTATTATGAGGCATGTTGTTTACATTTAGAGATGAGATCAACTGTTAATATAGTAAAATTCAAGGCCCTATAGTCACACTCTAGATAAACATGTTGGATATGCCGTATTCCACATCATCATATGAGATAATTGGAAACTATTTTGATTTTATCAGTGGTGCTGTAGTTTCCTAACTCCCTCTTCAGAAGGTGAATTAGTTTCTAAGGAGATGGACCTTGTTCCTGCCTCCTATCTCCTTAACTTTTTATCTTGCCTCAAATAACATTGCAGTAAACTGAGATACACACACACACACACACACACACACACACACACACACACATACACACACACACACTCCTGGCATAGTAAGATTATTAGATCATATAGTATATTTAACTTTTAAAGAATCCCCATGCTATTTTCCACCATGATTGTAACAATTCACATTTCTACCAGTTTTGTGCATTGGTATGATCAAAGAGTCCTTCCTCCCTTTAGTATTGTGGCCAGCATCCATTATCATTTTTTTCTGGCAGTGATCATTCTAAATGATGTGAAATCAGATATTTTTTGTCGTTTGGATGGGCATTTCCAGGTGACTGGTTACTGATCATCTTTTCACAAACATCTTGGACACTTTTTTATATTATTCAGGAAATTCTGCATTTTTATAAGCCTTGTCTTTTTTAAAAACATCATGTTATTCTGTTATTGAATTGTGTTTATTCTTGATGTATGTCTTTATGTGAGAGCTTGTATGATGATAGCTGTTTCTTTTACAATCAGAGTGAAATTGCCAGAAAACTATGGACTTATGTGACAAAACATGGGTTCAATTATTTAAATGTATGTATTAGCTTGTTTTAGAAATATGACTCTACTGTTTCTGTGTGGCATAGTTACACATAACCATGGGATTTATTTTTCCATTTTCCACAGTACTTTGATTTGAAAAGGGAGACAGAACCTCTGTCCTCTGAATCAGGCTTTTCTTTCTTTTTTAAAATTAATTAATTATATATCAAATGTTTCCCCGTCACAGAATTCTTCCCTTAACCCTCCGTCCCCTTTGCCTCGGAGAGGCCACCTCCACTTTGGTATTCTCCAGAACCCCTTCCCATGTATCAAGTCTCTGCAGGATTAGGTGCCTCCTCTCCCACTGAGGCCAGCTATGGCAGCACTCTGCTGCATATGAGGAGGAGGGCTTGGACCAGCCCGTGTCTGCTCATTGGTTGGTGACTTAGTCTCTGGAGGCTCCCAGGAATCCAGGTTAGTGATACTTTTGGTCTTCCTGTAGGGTTGCAATCTCTTTGAGAGCCTTCAATCATTTTCCTAACTCTTCCACAGGGTTCGCTGACTCTCCAATGCTTGTCTGTGGGTATCTTTATCTGTCTCAGTCAGCTGTTGCATCAACCCTCTTAGATGACTGCTAGGATAGACTCCTCTCTGTAAGCACAGCATACCATCATCAATAGTAGGAGGGATTGGTGCCTACCCATAGGCTGGGTCTCAAAATGAGCGAGTCACTGGTCAACAGGTCAACCATTCCTTCTGTCTTTGCTCTATCTTTGTTCCCACATTTTCTTTTTTAAGACAGGACCAATTTTCATGGAAATATTATGAACTATATCAGGGACTTCGCAAAAGTTTGGTTGTGGTCAGAGTAATTAGGCTTCTGGAAAATTATGACATTGACTAAGACTTTTCAGAACTAAGAATCAAAGACATTTCTAGCTCAAAAGTTCTGCAATATTTACAAGCTTTTTAGATGTTTCCCCATCAGTGGTAGGAGTCAGCTGGGAAAATGGAGCTTTGTTGCTATACTTTACTTGTAGCATTTTAGAAACTGACACATCACTTCAGTGATCACTTGAGAAAAGTTGCTTTTAGAATTACATGGATTGGCTTTCCGGTTTCTTTCATACACTTCTGTGGTACAAAGACAGCATGAGGTATCATCAGGACATCTTATTTTAAATCCAGAGCAAGGCTACTTATCTTAGGGTTTCTATTACTGTGATAAAACACCATGCCCGAGGGAAACATGAGAAGGAAAGGATTTATTTCAACTTACAGTTCTCTATCACTGTCAATCACTGAGTGAAGTCAGGGCAAGAACAGCAGAATCCATGCAGGAAAAGTGTCTCATTGGCCTTCTCTCTCCCAGGGCTTGCTTAGTGGACTTTGCAGTACAACTCAGGACCACCTGCATGCAGTGACACAGATCACAGTGGGATCAGCACTCCCATATCAATTATTAAGGAATAAAATGGTACACAAGCTTCTCCACAGGATAGTTTGGAGGCCATCTTCTCAGCCTACATTCCTTCTTCGATAATGACTCTAGCTTTTGTCAAGTTGGCAAGAATCTAACCAGAACATTATCCATAGTGAAGAATGTTTCTTCACACAAATTATATTTTTTGACTGTCCATTTCTAGTGTTCTCAGCTTTCATTTTATCATTAAATTTTACAGGCAGAAAAAGTAAAGAAAGGGAGTGGATTACTATGTTGATAAATAAAGCTATTGTATAAAGCATCTTCTCTTTTTGAAGTCATTTGCATTTTTCAGTTTTCTCATTTCTTATGAGAAAGATATGAAAGTTATCAACCTTAACCTCTGAATTATTATTAGGTATAAATGAAGGAAATTGCCTTGGGGAGGTTTTTTACATATTAGCTCTAAGGAGGATATAGAATAATTAGGTTGGGTGTTGGTTGGTCTAACACCTTTACTTTATGACATACCTTTTTGCAGAGTGAAAAGTACCTTATGTAGAATCATATAGAAGTGTATTTTGGTATGTTTTTAGTAAAGCCAGCTTTTCCTATCTTCCTGTAATTTATGTCATCTCTCTCTTAATGCCTTGAGTATGTGGGATAAATGAGTCTCCATTCTCCCCCCCCCACCTTAGTACGTTAATTAATAATTCAGTGATCTTACTTGAATGAAATTTTAAGACATTTATGTGGGGGTCTCAATAATGATTTCCTTGGCAAAAGTTGATGTTTCCAGAGGGGTTTTCTTTGGCATCAGTTCTTTGTCAAAATGGCTGCTAGCGGTGGAGTGAGGCCTTTGCAAACTCATGGTGCTCCCTGGACCAAGCTTGAGGAATCAAGTGACTATACTATGGAGTGACGGGTTCTGTCTCTTCCACTAGTGTTGACCTCTATAGAGGGTCAGTAGCTGTTAGAGTCCCTGCTGAAGCTCACTATTCCATACTTGGTTTCTGCCTCTTGTTACCTATTGTACAGTTCCTCCATTCTTTTATAGCCAAGCCACTTTCGCTTCTTATATTTGACAGAATTTTACTTACAAGACTATAAGAATGCGTTGAATCCCTTCCACAGTTTCTATAGTGAGAGAACAGAAATAAAATGTCACCAGAAAAAATCCAAACCTGGAAGTAATTTTAGACTTAACTTAATTTTAGACAGATCAGAAGACAGTGGAAGACAGTTTACGAGATAACAGAATTTTTAAAAGTCTAATTTTCTGATGAAGAGGTGTATTTGGAATTGGAACAATGGTAGTGTCCAACCTTTGAGGGCATAGCACCGTTTATTAATTTGTCAGCTTCTCATGTTGCAATATAACCATCTGAGATGGAAAGTGTGTGACTTGAGCCTCATGATATTCTAATCTTTATGTTATAGTGGAGTACAATATCAAAGGGCAGCACAGATTTAAGATGAAATCTTCCATGCGCTGAGGAATTTCTCATGTTAAGTGATTCCATTTACAACGTAGCATTGCAGGGAAGATCGAATACCCCATCTTGTATAGCCTTCAGGAAGGCAAGCTCCTGAGCTGTGCCAAGGAAGATTCCACGGTGCAGAAAGACTGCAAGAATCATGCAATTTACACACAATCTACATGTTTTATAAGGACATTTTAAATTCTATTCTGTATATTTATTTTTTTGTTTTTTAATTTTTGTTTTTGTTTCTTTGAGACAGGGTTTTTTCTGTATAATCTTTGCTGTCCTGGAACTCACTCTGTAGACCAGGCTGGCCTCAAACTCAGAAACCCACCTGCCTCTGCCTTCTGAGTGCTGGGATTAAAGGCATGCACCACCACTACCCGGCTTATTCTGTATATTTAAACAGTAAGTGAACGATACATTTAGTTTATTAACCTAATAAAATTAATGTTTATATCTTCTTTGGGATACCATTCATGTTAAATATTATACACCACATCATGTATTAATTAAATATTAAATTAAATAAATATATTAAATTATTAATATATTAATATAATACAATATATTAACATAATGTAATATATTAATACAATATGACACGTTAATATTAAATTTAATTAATTAATTAAATATTAATTAAATATTATATCTCACATCATGAAAACATTCAACAAACCACGTTTCTTTCCATTGACAACAGTAGTTCAAATAATTTCTCTTTACATGTTCACACCTTCACACCTACCAATTTCACACCTTCCAGTTTACCCCAGTCTGAGCCTCAGAAGCTGATCCAGGTGGTAGGAGGCACTGCATTTCATCCCTCTGACCTTGATGAGATTTTCTGTTGCTGAGGTGAATCCCTCTGAAGCCTGGCCTCCAGCCATGCTGGAGAAATCGATGCAGGAAAGAGTTTTGAAATGCAAGGTCTGCTCTCTGTTCCTCTCAGGCAAATGTGTAGCAGAAAGGTGCTGTACTAGTTATCTGGTTCTCCTTCCAAACCTTACTACCTCCTATCATCTTAAATGATGTGTCTCAATTTAAACTACTTCGCTTCTTATATGCTTTGCCATAACTTCCTAAAACCAGAGAGTGAGGTATCAACAGCCTTGAAAAAAGCAAACGATGCGATACAAACTGGCATTTCAGGAGGCCTGGAAGACGGTTTATTTGGTAAAGAGCTTGACACAGAAGGGCAATGACTGGACTTCAGAGCTCCAGAACTCACATAAAACGGTGGTGACTTGTATATAATCTCAGAGAATGGGAGAAGTCCCCACATCTCAGGATCAAACTGTCTTGTCAGAGTAGCCCCAAGCATGAACTCCTGGTTCAAAGACAAAGCTTCTGCAGTATATAGGGTGGAGGGCGATCAGAGAAGACTTCCATGTCTTCCTGGGTCTTCACAAATGGCCACATCCACACATGTACCCTTGCCTGGCAGTGTATATTTGTGTCCACACACATATAAAACAAACCAACAAGCAAACTCCCTAATTCATGTAACCAAATGGTATGTCTAACATTGGGTAAAACAACAACATTGTTTGTCTTGAAGTCATCTCAATATTCTTTCACCTTACAAAATTGTGTATATTCATTCTGCATACAACAAAACAGGTATATACAGTTTACAGTAAATGAGTTGCTTTGTCTTGCACCACTCAGAACATATGAAAATCTTTTGTAAAATAATCAGATAATTCCTTTTTTCAATATGAAGATGCCTTAAAAACATAATGAGCTGTTTGGTAAATCCCGATTTTACTCTTTGGAGTTTAAGAGAACAGTAAAGCTGTGGAAGGGCAGACAATGTGCAGACATCCTTACACCGTGCAGACAATGACTGAGCAGAATTTAACCTTTTTCTTTGCTTATGTAGCCAGCTTTGGACACAGTCTTTAGGATAGTTAACAGTATGTGTCACAGCTTGGTGCCTAGTTGGAAGGCAGTACTACATTAGGATTAGAATTTTTGCATAGTAGAGTGTGGATGAAGCCAACCTTCTTTGCCATGGGATCCTTTCAGTTTTCCCAACGCGTGGAGAACAAAAGAACTTGACTGAAGTTTCTCCAAGATGCAACAAATTTGTCCTTCTCTTGGCTACACAGGAATAGCTAGATTCTCTATTTGCTGCTCCTAACGAGTTCTGAGTCCCAGCCCATCACAGTCCTAGGCTCCAGTCCCCTTACATGAATCTTTCTTATGTACTGCTGGTCTGCCTATTTTTCTGAAGTGCCCCATTACAGCACTGCTTGCTCTTATTCCTATTTATTTATTCACTTTACATCTCAGTATCTGCCCTGTATCTCCCAGCCTTCTCCCCCTCAACTGCTCTCCCCTCCAAAATCCCTTAGACTATCAGAATAGATTTGTTAAGGTAGTTTTTTAAAAAGGCCTTTAAAAATGACATTTGAAAAAGCAATATATATCTGAATACTCAAGGCACAATTAGCAAATCAAAAGATTCCCAAGAAAAAGGAAGGAGAGGACCCTGGTCGCGAAAAGACTGGATCCAGTTGTGTAGGAGAGTACCAGAACAGAGAAATGGTGGTGGGGGGGGGTGCTTGGGGAATGGGCGGGGGGAAGAGGACTTATGGAACATATGGTGAAGGAGGAACTGGGAAATGGGAAAGCCTTTGGAATGTAAACAAAGAATATAGAAAATAAAAAATAATAATAAAAAAAGAAGAAAAAGCAATATGCGCTCAAACCATAAGGCATGGAACATGAGTGGGAGACAGGGAGGTCACATGGCACAAGGACTAGAGAGCACAAAGTCCAAGCTGGAAGTGGGGGTGGGTCTGTAGAAGCCCAAGTCCTACCCCAGTGACACCCCACCTAAGGCTCTTCATGTCAGCATTCCTCAAAGATCCCAAACAGCCCCACCAGCAGAAACCTAGTGTTTAAAGACAGAAACCTGTTCAAGCCACTACTCAGCCTCCCCAAAGGCCTCTCTTCCAGTGTTTGTGACCATGAAGGCTGATGCTTATTTCTGGGAGAAAAGTTGGAATCATACCTAAGAAGAAATGTCAGTAAATTTCTCTCTCTCTCTCTCTCTCTCTCTCTCTCTCTCTCTCTCTCTCTCTCTCTCTCTCTCTCACTCCTCTGTCTGTGTGTCTGTATGTCTCTGTATGTGTTTGTGTCTGTCTTTCTGTGTCTGTGTCTGTCTTTCTCTCTGTGTCTCTGTGTCTGTGTCTGTCTTTGTGTCTCTGTCTCTGTGTCTGTCTTTTTCTGTCTCTGTTCCTCTCTGTGTCTCTGTCTCTCTCTGTCTCTCTCTCTCTCCTCATTTTTTCCCCTTCTTCCCTCCCTCCAGCCTCTTTTAGGAGTTATTTGTTTTCTGTGTGGACTTTCCTTCTCTTCCCAAACTGAGATGTCATTTAAGCTGGAAATCCCTGTGTTCCTTTCCAGTCACATTTTCCCTAAGTCATCTAAACAAATAGCTGAATCTATCATCTTTGCTAGGAATCTGTCCTTTTTCACTTAAATTTGTGCCCTTCTGTGAAACACAAATACTGAGCAGGCAGCAAAGTTATTTCTCACTCCTGATAGGGGCACGATTCTCTTCCCATGTCTATCTTTTGAGCAGTCTGTGAAGTACTCACAAAGGGTTATTAAACAAAAAATATATTTTCTATGACTTGTTAAAAAATAAAGATTTATTATATTTAAAACGAATTGATCATACATAAGGTATATAGCACCATCCTTAAAACAAACAAACAACATAAAACCTCACACCATCCAAAAGCTCTCACTCCTCTGCCCCTAAAACATCTAGTTTCTTACACAGAGAAATAATCACTATGCCCTGTAACTTCAGAAGCATTTTGTGTGTGCATGTGTGTATATATATATATATGTATATATATATATATACACATACACATACATACATATACATATACATGCATGTATATATACACATATATATGCATGTATATATACACGCATATATATACATGTATATATACACATGCATATATATGTATATATGATATGTATATATGTATATATAAAATAAACTGTGAATAATCATAAATATTTACATACATTTAATCTGGATACCATAGAGCTCTGAAATTAGAATAAGTGTAAGTGATGGTAATGATTTTGATTCCTGTTCTTATAGTTGTTGGTTATGCTTTGTTTATTTTTTAAGATTTATATTTAATGAATGTGTGTGTGGTGTGTATAAGTGGTGTGTGGTATGTGCCCGTGTGTATGTATGTGTGTGCACATATCCCACAGCACATATGCAGAAGTCACGAGACAACTGAGAGTTTGTTTTTTTCTCCCACCATGCTGGTCCCAGGATGTCAAGTCCCAGAATTTTTCCCAAGAGGTGAAGTCTTGAGGGTAAGCATGTTTAATATGCTGAAATATCTCTCCAGTTGTTTTGCTTCATTGTTGGTGATATGATTTGATGTGGAAACTTCTAGTTTCTTTAAGAATTCAGTTGTGTCACATGTTTTTTCTGGAAGCCTTCTGGTGGTATTTTGCTGAAAGCAGACCCTTGACAGGGCACAGGATGTTTAGAAACAATATAGATGGAACTCCTCAAACAGCGAGAGGATCCTCTTATATCACTACACACTGAGCAACATTTCACTGTTCATCGCTGGCCTTCATTCACTTTATAGAGAGAAACGTACCGAAGAACTTCCTGCGGTGTTCTGTCTGATTCTGACCTCTTCTGTGGACTCCTGCCAGCTGGATCATGCAGCTGCTACTGACTCTCTTTTGGTGTTTATTATTAAATTGGACTGCTGGTATCCTGACAACAAAGAGTAGCATTGGCCCCAGAACTATGTCTAAAGAGGTTCAAAACACCCTTTTCCTATTAACCCTCTGTTTTCCCTACCTCTGGTCGGTGGGTTAGAAGGGAGGTTGAAGCACTTGAGGACCCTAAATAGAGTAGGTTTTGAAAAACTCTAAGCCTACAATGATTAGGTTTTCTAACTGAAAAGTAGTAGAGCTCGCATAAGAATCGAGTTTGAAAGACAATTTTTGTTCTTTGAAAACATTTTGTTGATACATTTTGGAATGTGTAAAAGTCAGTATTAACATTAGTAGGATATTTTGAAGGAATAGCCCAGGGACAATTGTTCAGAAGGGCTGGGGAGATAGCTTATCTGAGGAGATGCCCTTGTACAGGTCTGATAAACAGAACTTGATCCTTATATACCCCAAGATGGCAGTAGGGGAACCAATCTCAGAGTTACCCTCTGACCTCTACATAGGGACTGTATACCAGAGCATAGAACACATGTATAGAGACAGACACATACACAGAGACAGACAGACAGACAGACAGACAGACAGACACACACACACACACACACACACACACACACACCTCCATAAATGCACACTCCTGTTTCATGTTTAGGAAAATCACGTGAATAAAATATATGTTTAAGGATGAGGTTGATGGCCGAGCTGGTAACATGTTTGCTGTACAAAGGTGTCTTAGTCAGGGTTTCTATTCCTGCACAAACATCATGACCAAGAAGCAAGTTGGGGAGGAAAGGGTTTATTCCACTTACACTTCCACACAGATGTTCATCACCAAAGGAAGTCAGGACTGGAACTCAGGCAGGTCAGGAAGCAGGCGCTGATGCAGAGGCCATGGAGGGATGTTACTTACTGGCTTGCTTCCCCTGGCTTGCTCAGCCTGCTCTCTTATAGAACTCAAGAATACAGTCCAGGGATGGTACCACCCACAAGGTGCCCTCCCCTCTTGATCACTAATTGAGAAAATGCCCCACAGCTGGATCTCATGGAGGCACTTGCCCAACTGAAGCTCCTTTCTCTGTGATAACTCCAGCCTGTGTCAAGTTGACACACAAAACCAGCCAGTACCAAAGGTGAGGACTGGAGTCCAGAACCTCAGGATTCATGTAAAATAAATAAAAAATCTCAGAGGGGTTTGCTAGCCTGCATGGAATCCTAGCTCTCAAGGCTGGGACAGACTATCCTGAAAGCAAGCTGGCTAGGCAGACTAACTTCTGAAACAGCAAGCACCAGGTTCAGCCAGAGCTGCTGACTACCAACTCAGCGTGAAGTTAGATCTTCAAGAGTTTTTCTAACAGGATTTCTGATTTGGTCAGAAATCCCAAGAACTACTTAGAAAACCAACACTGCTCTTTTAGAATTTTTCTGGCTTTCTGATTTTGATCAGCAAACCATCCAGATAGCGGTTAGAATTTTTACTTGCAGAGAGCGCTGTCTCAAACACAAGGAAGACTAGGAAGCATGAGCTGTCTAGAGCAGAAAACACACACACACACACACACACACACACACACACACACACACAGAGAGAGAGAGAGAGAGAGAGAGAGAGAGAGAGAGAGAGAGAGAGAGAGAGAGAGCAGTCTAGAAAGCTCTCTCAGCAGAACCTAGGCCACCAGCTGGGACGGACCCACAATTTGACTTCAGGTCATACTTTTTGCCACTCCCAGACACCCCTTCTCAGAACCCCTCTCCATGTGCAGGCTGGTTCCCGACAACCAGGATGTAAGAAGCTATCCTCCAATTGTCAGTTTAAACTTTGATCTATAACTCTGCTGCTTTTCAGTTAAGGTAGATCACTTCTGAGGCTCTCACGTCAGAATCCTCATTCATCTCAGGTCATTTATGAATTAACCAGGCAGTCTGTTTCTGGAGTTTAGCTCTAAGTTCGTAGACTAGCTATTAATGTTTAATCTTATACATTAGACACATCTGCCATGTTCGAATGGCAGTGACCGGGATCCCTACTAGGAAGCTGAGTTTCAAAATTACCTGAGTCACAAATCTAGCCTAGAATTAAGAGCAGTGTGTGGGGTGGGGTGGAATGGGGGGGTACCAAGTTCAGATTGGAAGATTCACGGTGTTGCATCATGTAGACAGTAGATACAAGCTAGGAGATTACGTTAAAGTCTGATTTTAGTTCTTAGAAGGACTGGCCCAAACTCCAGGTTAGCCTGGGCTACATAAGAAGTGTTGGAGCAGCAAGAGATACATATCACAGAGCTGCCTGGAACAAACAAAGTAGTTGCAAAAGGGAGGAGTGAGAAACTGGGGACATTTGCAGAAGTATCTTTCCCCTTAGGCATTGCCTCTTTTTGTATTTGCTTGACATTCTCAAGATCTTATTAAAAAAACTTTAATATTTAAAATATTTTCTCATTTTAAGGCAATTTTGATACGAGCGAATAGTCTAAGGCGGAGGTGGAAATCCCAGGATATGTTTAAAAGATCATTTTTCGGGGAGCGGAAAGCTTTTCACTTTGTGAAAAGGTAGGCATTTGAACGGCGAGGCTAAATATTCATAAGCTGCTTGCAGAGGGTTCAGAGCCCTCTTGATTTCCTTTGTGTATGATGAATAGAAGAATTAAGATAATTTAGCAACAGCTGTCTAATCGAGATAGACGTTGAACAGTAAAAGGAGCATGACGCTCATTGTTATGAGGAAGAAATAGAATATAAATGGGGATCAAAATGGAGTAACAGCTCCATATTCAGACTAAAGAGATGAACTTGCAGGTCAGAGCCAAGGCAGACACAGGGGGGGAGGAGGGAGAGCACTCACATCACTGTGCTCCTGCTATGAAAATGCAGTTACTTCCTAAGGGCAAAAATCGACAAGAAGGTTCATTGCAAAACTGGCCCATTAATGACATTTCAGCATCTGTCCCATGCCCAGCAATAGATTATCAACACAACATAATATAAACTTAATACTATGTTTGTAGATTTTCTCTTATATCAAGTTGAACATATTTCTTTTCTTTCATTTTACATTTCTTACTATTCTTTTTTTAACCTTTTGATTGTGTATTATGGTTTCCAAATTTATGTTTTTATGGGTTTTGCATATGTACAGTTATTTTTTAGTTATGTTTTATTGCTTTCTAAAGAGAGAGGGTGGGTGGAGTTGGTAGATGGCTAGGTGGTTAAGAGGGTAAGACCCAGGAATAGTTGAGAGGATGGGAAACTATGATGAGAATATATCCTATGAGAACATTGTGTTCATAATAAAAAAAATATAAAGTAAAAAGTTACATTTCATATTCCCAAACTTAGTTATTTTGAATTCAGCATGATGTCTTATGACTTTCTGTGGAAATACTTGATAAAGTCATTCATTTTTATAGTTGATGTTAGTAATGAAAAATTAAATATTTTTATTGATTTATAATGGCAAATAATTTATGAATCATGCCAATAAATAATGTTACAAGGTAATTATCATATGAAAGCTGTAATTCTATGGCTTCCTGGGCATTGCATGTCAGTCACAGGCCTTTAATGAAAGCGGAACACCAGCTGCTTCCTTTCTGCCCATTATTGTCTCTGTAGATGTAGATGTATGAACTCACACTATTTTATCAATTCTTTGATCTCATATCATCTTTTTATTTTGGTAAATGGTAATTAAAAATGAGAAAGAAATATGAGATTGTAGTGAATCTAACTGGAGAAAGCCCATGAAAGTAATAAGAAAATGAATGTTATCCCAGTGTTCTGTATTCATAAACCAATTGTGATTTTTTTCATATCAATTGCAGTGTCAGATAAAATGAATAATTTTTTCGGTGTCTGCACTTTGAGCTCAACTGATTGGTCCAAAATTAAGCTACATGCTTTCAAGTGAATACACATGACTAACAATGAAAACTGTGAAGTCTGAGTGAACTTTGCAATTAAGCTGATACATAAGGAAGATTAGAACACAAAAGCCTGCTTCCCCATCCTGACTCTTCTTGCAAAGTAGGTGACATGCATCTATATTATTCTCCACACTTATGAAGCAATGACTCATTTTAGAGAAGTAAAATTTCAAGCTAAAGAAATGAACTTTGTAGCTTCAAGATCAGCTGATGAATGCTTCTGTAGGTTAGAAAGATTGAGTTCATCTTTGGGATGAAGCAGTGTCTTCTGGACATTACAGGACCACTGAATTCATGAGTTCACATCAGCTGGTGGTTGTATGCATAAGATGCATACAAGACCAGACTAGCCAACATTCTAGTGTAAAGCAGGAGCCCCTACCTGTAACTGAGGGGCTAAGGGCAATTGCTTCTTGAAAAACTTAAGAGTTTTTCTCTAAGGGTGTGGCCACTGGGAGGTTTATTATGCTCCAGTTAACTCTATACCCATGGGTTTATGGTAAGCATAAACTGGACTGGATACATTTTTTTCTATGTTTTAAATGGAGCACGTGGATGGGAGTTGACAGGGAGGTAGAATATGTTTGTGAGGAGTTTGGGGAATGATGAAGGTAAATACATTCAAAATATATTGTATGAAATTCTCAAAGAATTAATAAAAATATTTTTATGAAAGACAGATGCCTTGGTCTTCAATAACCTGTTATATTCCTCCCCAAGAAAAAGAGGATGAGGAGACAGGAGATGAAAATTGTTGGTCAATCTGCAGTTACCCTGTAAACATTTGTATTATTTTTCCTTTGCAATAGAAGCCATTTCCATGTTGGTCTTTTGCTGTTAAAGTCATGAACAGATTTTGTTTACTGCTGTTGATACCCACCAAAGGCAACACTATCACTCTGCTAGGAGTCTAGGATTCACAGAACTGTATTTCAGAACAGTGAGTGCTGGATACTTAGTAGGTCTTAAAAGAATGTGGATTTCTAACTCAGGCTCATATCTTCCTCCCCAAGGTCTAGAGCAAAGACCACCATGGTATAAACTTTGTCCAATCATATTTGCTCACGACAATGTCCAGCACCAGCCAGACCTCTTTGGCGTGAATGAACTGATGCTTCATACCTCAGCCGATCACCAGTCTACAAACTGGTGTTCATATCCTCCAGCACACATCGGACAGGGCAGAGTCACTTTGATTCTTAGCCTGAACGGAAGGCAAGGAAGAGGTCTATCTACGATGCACAGTGACAGAAATGTACACATCTGCATCTTGATGTTTAACTCAAACTGGCATTTTGTCAATTTGTAATACGAAATGTTTCAAGACTTGGTGTTCTCACTTTCCAGATTTTGTTCCTTTGATAAAGTGTGTTCTAGCCAGGGAAGAGGTCAGTTAAGATGGAAGCTATTGGTGTTCTCACTTTCCAGATTTTGTTCCTTTGATAAAGTGTGTACTAGGCAGGGAAGAGGTCAGTTAAGATGGAAGCTAGTTTTTCACCTTTCCAGAATGGTGTCTCTTTATAGATTGTTCTCTATTTTCCTAAACCAGAGATCCCTGCAATGATACTTGGCAGTATAAGAGTCATCTAAACTGAAGCATTTTAGAGGAGTCATATTTGAGATACATGGAATTCCCACTTTCATTGAAATGATTTCTTTTAATCATCACTTCTATTTCAAGAGCAGGTCAGTTTTATAAATGTTTTTAACAGTCCATCGACCTGTGTCAGGTGTGTGCCTTAACCATCAAACTATAGACTGTTATATGGAGTGAGTGATTGAGGATGAATCAGGTAAGCGGGTATCAGTGTCAACAAGCCTGGTGAGATTCTCTAAGGTACAGTTTTAACTATTTCTCTCTTAACAGGAAGTACTAATTACAGAAAGTAAAAATCTTTTCCTCCAATAAAGGTATGGATGTGTTTTTGCATTAAATTATCACTTTTTTTATCTAGGCTAGCTCCCAAATGAATGAGACAGAGACTATAAGATTTATTTAATCAAGTGTTATGGCTTAATAGCTGGGCGGTATTAATTTGTTTTACTCCTCTAAACTAATCTGGATACCTCTCAACCAAAATCTCCTAGATACTTGCCTTTTAGTATTGATCTGTCTCTCTCTGCTTGAGGTGTGTTCCCATGGTATCCCCTTGACCCTCTTCCAAGGAAGGAACAAAGTGGGAACAAAACGACCTTTTAATAAAGGTAATAGTGTCAGAAAGACTGACTGTCCTAACTTAGCTTGAGATTGTTTGCAGTCTCAGCCCTGTGCATGTCCATGACTCCGAGAAAAGAAAGTATCAGAGCTATAACTAGGGAACTGAACCACCATGAAGCTGAAGAGGCTCAGATTCTATAGTGTATGTGGTTGTTTGCCTCTGTATGACATGTTGTATTTATTTCCAAAACAATGTTCTCATGAGAGAATTCTACATAGCTCTCGCTATGCTTGTATGTGTCCAGGCTAACTTTAAAATGATGTTTTCTTGGTTATGGTTGTGTGTGTGTGTGTGTGTGTGTGTGTGTGTGTGTGTGTGTAAAGCAGAAAATATGTAGGCATAGTGTACATTATGTGAAGATTATCCTTGTATTATTCAAATGCTGACTTCCCTGTTCCCATATCTGGTTGCAATCCAGACATGGGCTTTCTAATGCTTATTCTAACTATCTCCTGATTCAATGTTGTGTAAACACTGCTCCCCATTTATTCTCTGATTTGTCAATAAAAGCTGATTAAAGCCAATGGCTCAGCAGAGGAGAGGATAGGGATAGGGCTGGACTTCTGAACCCAGACAGGGAAAAGGGAGAAGGAGAGGGAGAGGGAGAGGGAGAGGGAGAGGAAGAGGGAGAGGGAGAGGGAGAGGGAGAGGGAGGAAGAAGAAAGAAGAGGAGGGAGGGAGGAAAGAAAGAGAAAGAAAGAAAGAAAGAAAGAAAGAGAAGGAAGGAAAGAAGGAAAGAAGGAAGGAAGGAAGGAAGGAAGGAAGGAAGGAAGGAAGGAAGGAAAATAGCGATTTCTAATGATATTTTGCTATACTTGTAGACAGGAGTCCAGTATAATCATATGAGAGACTCCATCTAGCAACTGATGAGAACAAGATGCAGAGAACCACAGCTAAACGTTAGGTGAATCCTATGGAAGAGGATTGATTGTAGTAACCAGGGGGTTCAAGGACACCACAAGAAAACTCAATGGCTGGACTAACCAGGGCTCTCTGGGCCAACAACCAGTGAGCCTGCATGGGTCTGATGTAGGCCCTTTGCATGTATGTTATATTTATGTAGCTTGCTTGTCCTTTGTGACTCCTACAAGCATGAGTCAGGGATGCCTCTGACAATCTGGCCTGCTTTTATTCTCCTGTTGAGTTGCATCATTCAGCCTTAATATGAGGGTGTCTAGTCTTCCTGCAACTTGATATGCGGTGTTTATTGATATCCATGAGAGGACTTCCCTTTTTTGAAGAGAAATGGAGGATGGATGAGTGGATGGGGGCGGGGCAGCAGATTAGAGGTGAGGGAGAGGGACTCAGGGGTAAGGAGGGAGGGGACACTACAGCTGCCGTTGTGGAATTCAAGGCAACAAAGTGTGTTTGGAAGAAGTATTTGTCCCTGGGAAGGTCTTTGTGCAGCCTCTGATTCAGCCAGGCAGGGAAGTATGCTTTATGTAGACTAGCCTCTCTTTTCAGAAACTACCTGGGTGGTATATCCGCAAAGTGACTATGCTATTATGAACATATGTTCTCTGAGTGTTAAATTAGAGAAATTATTAAAGGTGCCAAAGCAGATTTGGACATCATGGTCCTTTTATTGGAGCATGTGCAATGCTTGATAGCAAGACAGTTCCAGCTTTCAACTTAGCTTCGTCCTCTATGCTTAATTTAGAATGTGACATTTCCTACCAAGCAACCACAAACCCACGTTATATGGCTGTTTCCTTCCTGCATGGCATCCCATAAGTTCTTAGAGCAACAGAGCCGGGGTAGCCTCCGCCAGGCAGGCCGGATGACATCATGCAGCAGGAGAAGCTTCAGCCCCTCTCAGACCCTTTTAGTTTCCTGTTCCATCAGCTGCAGCCACAAGATGTCAGTGTGATGACTTGAATAAAACCAGAGGTTAGAAAGCTTTGGTTTCTTAACGTTTTAAGCAAGTAGAAGCCACATTAAACTAATAGTTTTCCTGAACTGCGAACTGCATCCCACAGACATTAATATGTTTGTGCTGTGGTTGAGGAGATGGGTGACCTCCAGTTAGAGTGATTCGAGCTGGACAAAATATAACCACACATCTAGCCTTGTCTCCTTTCTAAAGCGCTCCATCCAGTGTAATGGTTCTGAGCAGTAATGAGAAAGTTTTAGGTGTCATTGGCTGGCATTGGAGAACAAAGACAGACACTTTGATTTTATTTTTTTCTCATGTTAAATGCAGAGAGCAAAATTTCACCAAGAAATTTTCTTTCATAGGGCAATAAATCCTATATATTTACTGCTGGGTCATTTAATTCCTACCAAGCTCATTGTTTGACTCAATGGGTGAACGTATGATTAGCTTTGCATTATGGAAAATTTACTACTTAGTTACTTGAATCTGTGTTGTGGAATATGGAAGGGTTCATTACAAAGATAGCTTTTATATATGTGAAATTTGCAGCTATGTGCTTACTTTTACTAAATGTAGATATGATTTCCTCCTTATGACACAGAATTAGGTGCTTGTACATGCATATATATGTGTATACATATGGTATTTACTGAACAGAAGAGTTGCAATGGTTATGAGAAATTTTCTTTCAAAACACAGCTAGGGCTTAGACTTCAGGGAATGCACTACTATTATAATATTGCTTTTGCTGTTCCCATTGCTAGTGCTACACTGGCACTTACAGCAGAAAGAAATTATCTTGTCTATGTCTTAGGGCAACAGTTAATTGTTCCCTTGCCCCATTTCCTGTTTTAGAAATGCAGCAATAAACATATTAATGATTATTGATGGCTGAAACTTTAAAGTTTGTGTTCCACACGAATGAACATGCAGTTCTCTCAATAATAGGAGACAGATAGCTAATATATGTTTGTGTGTCTGTATGTAAATTATGATTATCTGAGTTATACGTCTAGTATTTATACTGCGTATGATCCTTGAAGACAGCAAATATTTTGTTTCCTTCACTTTTCATCTTTATAACTCTTTTATAAACCTTGTCCTTCTGTCTTCACTTTTGTTAAGACTCTTAAACATTTCCCCTATAATATATTAATGTTGTTACTACTAGTATTTTCAGTGTTTGAGATGGACTTTAATGGTAAGCTCACTCTTCTTTATTCCTTAACGTAGGTTTTCTGTGATTTTTTTGAAGATATCCATAGACTGCTCTGAAATCATTAAGAATGCACCATATGGAATTTTCATGACACTTTCATTGTCTGGTGTTCCCTATGTCTAGGCCATTCTTTCATTTCTTGTCTCATAAGCTCTTAATCTAAACTGAAATATTCAGTAGCATACAGAAGCATGAAATACTAACCTCCTCACCTTCTGCTTTCTCATGATTACTCTGCTCACTTGCTTTATGTCTCCCTCATTCCGAATCCTCTGAGGTAGTTATAGGAAGCACACTGGGTGAGTGAGTGCCTAGTTATCTTATCATGGCCACAGCACTTGTAAAGTCTGATTTTTTTTTTCATAAAGCAAACCTCCCCACTGGTATCAGATTCAGCTGTTAGTCTCCAGTAAATAGAATCTTGTTCTGCTCTTGTCAGTGGCCTGGACATGAACTGCCCCACCCTTGTTTGGGATCTTTTGCTTTTTATGAATTTTTGAGGCCATTCTCTCAATCCTTCTTCTGTTTGAGAAAGTTACTCACTGGTTTACCTTTTTCTCACAGAGATGTTAGCCGCTGCTTGCTTGCTTGTTTGCTTTCCAAGAAACTCTTCAGTGGGACCTCACATGTGTGCTCCTTATGTTCCTTTTCAAATTAGTTCATTTCGAAATGCTGTTTACTCTCCTTACCTCTGAGCAAAACTTAGACTAATGTCCCCAAAGTCAGGAACAGGGATGATCATGCAACTTCACAAGCACAGCTCAGGGAAGATATGGTTGCCACTGTTTCTCTGCTTTCTTCTCCATATAGAACCTCCATCCTATGACCACACTGGGACTAGGACTTTGCAGCTCCACTCTTTTTTAAATTAGATGTTTGTGGGATTTTTTCCTTCTCTGATTTGTATGCTGAGCTTTTCAACTCAAATGTAAAGGGATCGGGAGCTGGAGTCTTTTGGAAGTGATCATCTCATGAGTGTGTAGAGTCAATATAAATGGGAATAAATATGTAGCCCATTGGTCCCCTCACTTCTTATTCATGTATAAAGACACAGTCAGAAAACAACCATTTATGACCCAAGAAATGGGTCATGAGGCAGCAAATCTACTCTTCACCTTAACTTTATACTCCTGGCTTTCAGAACCATGAGGAATAATGACAGTTTGTAAGGCTCTCTCCTTGTGTGGAAGGTTGGTTATGGCAGCCCAAGTGGAATTAAACACCTGACGTTCCTGGAGAAGACCAGCTAGAGGATATGTGTGAGCTGATTAGAGGGCTGGAGTCATTGCTTATTGGCTATAATCACCCATAATTTAGACTATAGTTTGAGTGACTTGAGACTCAAGTTTCACTGATTTTCAGACTTTCCTCCAAGTTTTACTGGATTTTATATAAGAAGTGTTTCTTCCTTTATAATACTCCTCTAATGAACCTGAAATATTTATTTATTTATTTATTTATTTATTTATTTATTTATTTAAGTTGGTTTTTGTTTCGAAAGGGTCTCACTATGTACCTGGTTTTCCTAGAATTCACTATGTATACCTGACTGGCCCCAAAATCACAGAGATCCACCTGAGTCTGCCTCTCCAATGACGAAATCAAAGGCCTATGCCATCACACCTGTCCAAAGTTAACAGATCTTTAAATAGCTGTATATAAATAATTTTAACCTGTTGAAAGGTTTTGTCCTGCAGAACATGTCCCCAGAGTCCTCCACTTTGTCACTCTGAAGGAACAGCTCTTAAAACAGGCATGGATCAAGTGCTATTTGAATACTCTCCATGTATATAAAGAGTGATCTCATCATCATAAGCACACTCCAAGCTACACAGTCCAGCACTGACTTCATTTACAGATAGTCCTGAGACCCTTGTCAGAAAGTTTCTGCAATGTTATACATGACTGATGATACTGATTCCTAAGTTTAAACCAAGAACTCTGAAACACCTGATTATGGCTGCAATAGGTGGCCATTGGATTCTCCAACTACTCAGCCTTGGGTTGAATTGTCTCTGACTGACATAAGATGCCTAGGGCCAATGGCACAAAGGGCTTTTGTTTTCACTTACCTGCAGAAGTGGTGATATCTTCTTCAGTTCATGGTAGATGCTGGCCTAGGAGCAATGGGAAATGTATTCTGGCAAGTTTTGACCTAGTGAATCATGGGCTTACCAGTCATTATATTTTGATACTATAGTCATTTTTATTCTTATTATAACCTAACTCTCGAATTGTAATTTGTAGAAAAGAATACAATCTATCTTCTAAAGTATTATCCCAGCTAACTCTCTCATAAAGTTGGGTTTGATACTTTGAGGGGGAAATCGGGGTGGAGTGTATAATTTTTACTACCACAAGGAGTATTTTTTTGCTGAACTTAGACTCATTGGCTTTTTAAAATAGTTATGATTATAATTTCTTTTTCAAGTGTAATTTTAAACTGAGTGATAAAGGTATACGTCCTGATTATGTGTAACGTGGTGTTTTGAAACTTAAGTGCTCTGTAAAATGGCCAAGCACACTCAATTCTTGCTACCATTTTAATATGGAGATCCTTTGGTGACTAATATTTAATATATATCTTTTGTCATTAAAGCAATGGTCTCACCTTTCTTCACTATGATCACTAATAGAAAGCCGATGACAAGCCCTTAAGATTTGCATCCTAATCACCAGTCTATAACCCACCTGGGAAATAGTAAAGAAACACAAAAAGTTTGTATTCTGTGTCGAAACAAGTTACCATCTGTTTGCCAGTTTACACTTGTTTTATTTTTATTCATATTTATGTATATTTGTCTATAGATATGCACACCTGAGTACATCATGCACATGGGCCAGGAGAAGGCATTGGGTTTGTGTACCGGTGTAGTGAGCCACCCCTTGTGAGTGCTGAGAATTGAACTTGGGTCTTCTGCAAAAGCATTATGTATTCTTAACTGTTGAGTTGCCTTCTCCATCTCCTCAACTAGGCAGTTTAAACAGCTGATTTGTCTTTGTCTTAGCTTTGGAGGATTGCAGTCTAAAATCGGAATTTCTGGAACAAATTCCAGGGCTATGAGCCCTGTGTGGTTAATAAAGGAACCTGTTCTTCACTTCTGATTATTTCTGATGGCCGTGGGATCCTCCTGTGGCTGAGTCTCATACTCTGTCTCTGAGATCACATTGCGTTTCCTCTTCTATGTACACACTTCCTTTCTTTTTCTCTGAGGACAGAGACTGAATGATTGCACTCAAGTCTAACACACATAATTCCTAAAAAGTGGTCCAAATCAAGATACTTAATCATACTTGCAAACACCACTTTTCTTACTATTATCATTTATAAACTCTGGAAATCAAGGAAATTTAACTCAATAAGACTGATGTCCTAATAGAATGGTTGGCAGAGAGAAACAGACAGTAAGAAAGCCAGGCAGAAGAAACCTTGCTGAAAACCAAGCTTACCAGAACTTGAGTGGCTAGGCTTCGCTGCTGCTGAATAAATGCCTGGCACTTACTTATACAGGCCTAGTATGTGGTGCTCTGTATGACAAAACAAATCAATTCATCTGTTTGTCAGAGGTTTTATTTTTTTCCCTGCACATTAACAGATATAGCGATTCCATCCAACAGTAGAAATCTAACTACAGAGCACTGTTTCTAGTGGAATGAGAATTTGAACAATGTTCCCAAATAAACCCCCAGAGTCAGCAAAGGTGTTGGTGGAGAGTGGGGGAATAACAGCATCAGAATATAAAGGAAAGTGAGAAAAATGCCAGGTATGGCTTTCCAGAATCAATTTGTATCTCTTCCCTTCAGTAAGATAAGAAAAACTCTGGACTCTTGAAGGCTCTATGGACTTCACATACATTCAGAGATGTGTCTCAGTGGTGCTAAGTGATCTGAATAAATATAACTACAAACCTTGAAGAAAATCAAATTTCAGCTCATCAGAGACCACCTGCATTACTTATCTTAGTCAAAGGTATACCCGTCAGGTCTATTTTACAAGCTTGGCACTGAAAGAAACAGCAGTGTTAAAGCTCATGTTTGTCCCAAGGGAGAGTTCTTTTCCCCTTAAAAATATCCTGTTCCCTTTATGTCTCTGAGGTCACTTCCCTTCCACTAACAATTGATTTGATGTTACTCACAGGGAGAGAACTTAAAACCACTGGCTTGTATTGGGGGACCAGAGTTCTAATTTTACAACAAAATCCTAATACAAATATAAGAAATAATTTGTTTCACTAAAAACAATTGCTTTTTGGCTTGTGTTTGTAAGTGTGCTTCTCCCCACCATGTTTTTAATGTGCCTGATCAATGGGAGATTCACACATGAAGATGTGAGCTTGTGTTCAGTAAAGATTGCACTGACAAGATCATGAATTTGTCTCCTTTTCGTAGAAGGTTATAACTGCTGGAGGCAGTTGGGAATGGGCCGTGATAATAGCGATGAGAAATATTGAGTTTTCTCTTCACAGTTGATATATAACCAGGTACAATCATATAATCTTTGTATTAAAACTGTGCCAAGCCTCCAGTCACTGTAATTGATATTAAAGTGAGCCAAAACAAATGGTATGTGTGATCTGTTTTCTGTGGGACTCCACATCCATCCTGCATGGACAGCCTATACTTCTAAGAGCTGTGTGAAGGTAACTCAATCATAAAAGAACACACATAGCATGCACTCATTGATAAGTGGATATTAGCCCAGAAGCTTGGAGTACCTGGGATACAATTCACAGACTACATGAAGCTCAAGAAGAAGGAAGACCAAAGTGCAGATACATTGGTCCTTCTTAGGGCGAACGAAATACCCATGAGAGGAGATAGACAAAGTGTAGACCAGAGACTAAAGGAAAGGCTATCCAGAGACTTCCCTACCTGGGAATCCATCCCATATACAGTTACCAAACCCAGACACTATTGTAGATACCAACAAGTACTTGCTAACAGGAGCCTGATATAGCTGTCTTCTAAGAGGGTTTGCCAGTGCTTGACAAATACAGAGTTGGATGCTTGCAGCCAACCATTAGTCTGAGCATAAGGTTCCCTAGAGAAAGGACTGAAGGAGCTAAAGGGGTTTGTAGATCCATAAGAGGAACAACAATATGAACCAACCAGTATCCCCAGAGTTCCTAGGGACTAAACCACCAAGCAAAGAGTACTCATGGAGGAACCCATGGCTCCAGCTGCATAAGTAGCAGAGGATGGCCTTGTTGGACATGAAAGGGAGGGGAGACCCTTGGTCTTATGAAGGCTTGATGCCCCAGTGTAGGGGAATACCAGAACAGGGAAATGGGAGTGGGTGGGTTGGTAAGCAGGAGGAAGGGGCATGGGATAGATTTTCAGAGGAGAAACCAGGAAAGGGCATAACATTTAAAATGCAAATAAAGAAAATAGATAAGCAAAAAATAATAAAAAACAAAAATGAAAACGAAAGAATATCACACATACAGTGCACCTCAGTGATTAACTATTGCGTAGTTCCTGTAATGTGATATTTCTTTGTGTATTAAATTTCTTAATTCCATAGAGCTTTGCTGGGGGTTAGTGGTATTCATCTTCTGAAGCTGGGTTAATTGTTTATGGTGTCACACAGACACAGGAAGACCGACAGGCAGACATACACAAAGACAGACAGGAACACACGTATACACACACACACACACACACACACACACACACACAAACATGGGGAGGGAGAGAGACAGAGACAGAGATAGAAGTTGATTTTAAAGCTTTATTGGTTCCTTGTGAGCTTCACACCATTCACCCCAATCCTACCACTCTCCCCCTCCCCTCATACTCCCCCCCCTTGCACCACTGCCTGACTAGTGATAGTTCCAGGCTTGCTTTTATTCAGAAAACATGAGCTGCTTATCATTAAGCAGTTCATAGGTCAGAACAGAGAGTGTAGACATAGCCTCTCTCCTCTCTGTCACCTACAGAAGCACATGTGACACAGCAGCCACCCCTGCGAGAGCTTCTATGGGCTCTGATGTTTTATGGACTTAGTGTGTGTGTGTGTGTGTGTGTGTGTGTGTGTGTGTGTGTGTGTCCCCTACATCTCCAAGTTTATAAAATCATTATTGCCTCAGTTGTCCACTAATGTGTCCACTGTTTGTTTTCCTAAGCTCAGAAATCATCACTTCGTGGTCATTCGTGATGCTCTACGAAAGCTTTGTTTCCTAATCTCAACAATTAGTCCCCATACTGTTGGCAATGACATTTGATTTCTTTTAAAAGAATTATGCCTCTCCCATTGTCAAACTTTCAGGAAGAGGTTATAGCTAGATGCCACACATATGATTAATGGACATGGGAGAAAAATATAATTGGAGATCCCACTTTCCAGTGGCAGCAGTCTGCACAGAAGTGTTCAGTAGCAGCAGAGGCAGCGGCAGCATCTTTGACTTTCATAGCATCTCCACCTCTGATTTGATACTGAATCATGAGCCCGGAATTCCCTGCAAATTTTCTAATAGATTTTCTTCCTAATATGTTAGTACATCGTTTTATGTTGATAAGCAATAAAAATCCAATGTGTGATCCAGAGCATTATGAGCACCTAAGATATTAAATGCATGATTTCCATTGGGACTATGAAAGAAAGTTCTATAGATTCTCAGGGTAATAAAGACAAAGGAGCCTGGCATAGTGGCTCATACATTCAATCCTAGTACTTGGGAGGTGGAGACAAAAAGAACACTGAGTTCAAGGTCATCGTAGCCCTGTTACAGGTGTGTACTCAAGCGATCCAAATTCCAGTCAAATTGTCAATGAAGATTTTCTCTTGTTGCATCATTGATAAAGGAAACCGTCAGGGAAGTCAAAGGTATAAATAAAGACAAAGAAGAAGCGATGGGGATCAAGACAGCAACTCACCTCACTGCAGGTGGTATATGAATCCTACATATAATTTGTACAAATCAGTTAGTGAGAGAGGACTCAGCTTGAGAGGATTTGATTTTTGTTTATTTGTTTGTTTGTTTGTTTTGCTTTGCTTTTTCTTTTTTCTCATTGGGATGTAAACAACTTCTAATTTTTTTGCGCTTATTTTTGAGATTGCAATTTAATTGTCTGTCTTCCCTTTCCTCTCTCCACACTCTCTCATACAGACCCCCTCTGCTCACCTTCAAACTCACAGCCCTGTTTTTCATTCATTTTTATGGCACACACATATGCATTTGAATATAGAAATATATTCATCAATATAAACTGTTGAGTCCCTAAAGTGTCACATGTACGTGTGTGTCTGCAGGGCTCACCACTTGGCACCGGAGATCCCATTGGTGGGCTCTTCCCTTGTGAAGACCCCTTTTCCTGCTCCCAGCTTCCTCCATTGCTCTCTGTAAAAGGCTGGTCGAGGCACTGTGGCTTTATCTGGTTTGGCATGTTCATAGGTATCATCCTTGTTCAGCTCCTGTTTGTGAGACTTCATGGGTGTGGCTTCTGATGTTACTAGGAGACACAAGCCCACAGCACAGTCTGATGCACCGCCTCTTTGAATCTTCCCTCCCTCTGAACTGAGGCGTTCCCTGAGCAGCCTTCATTGCAGAAATATTTTATGGATGTATCTTTCGGGACTATGCTCCGCAACTCAGTATTTTACTGGTGTGGGTTTTGGTAGAGCCTGCTGGAAAGAGAGGTTTTCTTGATGCAGACTACATTTATGAAGGTAGACTTTGGAGGAGGATAGGGCAAGTCTGAGTATTAATCACAGCGAATATGATCTGATTCTTCATAAAGAGAGCTGGGCAATAAATAGCAGAGTTAAACTCATCACTTTGCTTCTGAGAGACCAGATAAACTCCATCTTGGATTCAGACTCCAGTCTTAGAGAACCTGACCTGAGGTTGAACTTGAGTTAACCAGCACACCTGCACCTAGCACCAGTTTCCAGGTTACTCCCAAACAAGCCTGCGACCAGCACTAGTTTCCAGGTTACTCTCTAACAAGCCTGCACCTAGTAATTCACTTCCTAACAACCACCAATCAAGTTTATGGTTTGGCTCCCAACACCAGCCAATTACTTTAAAGGGCAACACAATTCTGTAATAGCCTCCCAATCAGATAAGCGGCAGGTTAGAAACATACTTTCTTGTTTGCTTGCCTCTGTAAATGTTTGCTTAAAAATGGCTAGGGGGCCTCACCGGTCCATCCTGCCGCATCAGGGTCAGGGTCAGAGGTGAGCTCAAACTGGAGCTTGAATAAAAAAGACCCTAGTGCAATTGTGTCAGAATCAGCTCCTTGGTAGTCATTTGGGGTTCGCAAATGCTTAAAGGGCACTGCACTTCCTTTTCTCATGCTACTTCTACGGAGAACTCAGTCAGGCTCAAACAAACAAGAGCAGGCAAAGAAGTTGTAAGATATGTTCTATTCATGTTCCCATCCTAGAGCAAACAGATATACAGCAGAAAATTGGAGAGTTACTGAGAAGGAAAACACACCCCAAATGACCTGCTTGTTAAGCAGCATGAAACTTCCAGGCATTTAGGGTTTGCATAGCTATGCAAACATTTGAATGTTTGCATAGTTGTTTTTTTTCCTTTCAAAGCTACACCCACCGTTAATTACAATTTGACTTTTACTATAAGAAATGATGGCAGAAGAAAGAATGCTTAGGAGAGTGTGGTTTCCTTTTGTTCTACCTGGAAGTGAGCTGAGCATCATTACATCTTCAAGGTAGCCCTGCTTGCAAGTAGGCAGATTCCCTAAAACATATTTAGGTCATTTGTTGAGAATGTAAGAGCACTTTATAATGGTACAATGTACATTTTCATCATACCTACCCCTATTTTCCTTTTGACCTTCCTTCAGGCCATTTCCCCCCCTCACACTCTTCTGATTCTACCTCTTCTTCTTCCTCCTCTTCCTGCTCTCCCGCTACTCTTCCTTTTCCTTTTTCAAATAACCCACTGAGTACAATTACTTATGTCCATATGTGCATGGGTATAGTAGTTATCCACTAGTTCTTGGGCAATCTACAAGGGATTAGACCCCTGAAAATATTGGTTTCCCTTCCTCCAGAATAGCTCCTGAGCTAGGGGTGTGGCCTCTTGAAGCCCTTCTTCCCCACTCTGCATTACAATGTTGAGTGGCTTGCTTGCTTACCTGTTAGGTATTGAGTGTGGACAACCATAGTTGCTCTGAGTTGAGTAATATAACAGCCCTGTCAGTCTTGCAGGCCCTGCTTTAAAGTGTTGTTCAGTGCCTAAAATTTTCTGCTTCATTTGCAATGATGTTCTCTGAGCCTTGAGTGGAGGGGCTATTACACGGATGTATCATTCAGGGCTAAACACTCCATTACCACGTATTCTTCATGCTTCGACCAGTTATCACTGCGATAACTGCTATCCACTGTACAAAAAGGCCTCTCTGTTAATGAATTGTAGCTGAACTTGTCTATTACTATAAGGATAAATCTTACAAATCTTTTAAAATTACATATAACTTAGTATTTGTGTATCACTTTACGCTTCATAAATCATATTTTTTATTTTTGAGATTATAATTGCCTCAAGTTTTTCTTCCTTTCATTGCTTTCAAATACATTATTAAATATATATTTGCATATTTCATGTCTTAATAAAAGTATCTGTCCATTGTAAATACATTGAATATGTATTTATGTATTTAACAACAAATGTAAAGGAATATGTAAATGCAAATAGTTTCATCTGGTTTAAAAGCATCTCTTCTACTTAAGGTAAATTTAATCTTGTAGAACAGTATGGATATGGAAATTAAATGTATGCACAGACATTGCTTTCTTTTGTTCTGGCATCTGAGCCTATGTGTGAACTTTTTGGCATTTTTGCTTTCTGCTCTGTCTTGGGTTTACAATAATAAAATGCTTCCATGTAAGGTCTGTAAAAATATACTGCCCTCTATTGCTTTTTCCTATATGAAGAGAAGGGGACAATAGCAGCTTTTGTCTGTGGCCATTTCAAATTTGTTATTCTGAATAGAACTGGTTTTTAGTGGATAAGTGGCAAAGTAGAAGGTGTAAAAATAACTGGCAGAGTAAATTTACCTTTGTAGAGGAAAGCACTACTATATATTTGAATGTTATACTGTCACAAACAAATCTTCATGTTGTGCTGAGCATTCTCAGGATTCTGAAATGAGAGGCTTAGATTATGGTGGTTTCACTACTAGTTTCAAGGCCCTTGCAGTAGACTATTATTAACATATGTTTATAAGAAGAAGGAGGTAGAGCCTGACTAAGTAACTATTCAGGTATTTGCCTCAGTGTTATTTGTAAGCACATCACATTTTTTCAGTTCTTTACAATACAGGTGTTTTGAAGAAATATCATCCCTCTGCCTTAGATACCTTGTATTTATTTACAAGGTGGGGTCACAAACATTCATAAACAGAGAATGACCATGTTTTCTAAAATAGGAAGGTAGCTTTGTGGCTCATGGTTTTAATCCCAGCACTTGGGAGGGAGAGACAGGTGGATCTCTGTGAGTTCCAGGCCAGCCTGCTCTACAGACTGAGTCCAGGACAGCCCCGGTCACACAGAGAAACACTGTCTTGAAAAACCAAAAACCAAAACAAACCAAAACAAACCCTCCACCCTGAAGTTACTATAGTTAGATGACAAGATGCAAAAGAGCTATTCTACTCTGTCACAATGACAAAAACTAAAAGCAAAGAATGATCGTGTGGCTTGTTGGGTGTATGGGTTGGTCTTATGCTAATTTGTCACAAGCTAGAGTCATTTGGAAAGAAGGAACTGAAAAAATGCCCCCAATAGATTGGCCTGTGGGAAGCCTGTTGTGCATTTTATTGGTCGATTCTTGACATGAGAGCATCTCTAGCACATGGCAGGTTATACCACTTCAGGTCTGCTGCTCCTAGATGCTATAGGGAAGCCCATTGAACCAGCCAGTAATCAACATTCCTCCGGTTCCTCTGTATCAGTTCCTACTTCATGTTCCTGCCTTGGATTCCTGCCTGTCTTGCCTGGGAAACAGAATAAAAAATGTAAGGTATAACAAACCTTTCTCTCACTGGTCACTCTTGTCTTATCACAGAACTAGAAAGCTGGCTAAGACCCTGGGACAAAGGAATCTAGAAGTAGGCTGTACTGTATGCTTTAGAGAGTATGAACAAAACAGGAATGATTATGGAACCACAGTCCCACTGTGTCTAGCCTGCACCTTGGGAAGGCCAAAGGCTATTATCCTCAAAGGGTCCCCCAAAGATGCTGATACTCACGTTCCTATTCATGCTGCAGAGAAAAATCACACAATGTCAGGAAGATAGATTTTTGGACATCAAATTTCAGATCTTTCAACAACTAGTGGGTCTAGCAACGATGTCAAGGAGAAATGAGGCAACATATTTTACTTTTTCCTTGATCTATTATAGGTTGTGAGAAATAGGCCAGGCTACCGTGAAGGAGGAACATTTGGGATTGAGAGTAGATTAGAGCTTTAGTTGAGAACTGATGAAGATTTTTTTTTACTACTGTGTATTTTGCTTTCTGAAAGTAGGGATTGATGGTTGAAGGTGGCTTGTAAATCATGATATGAATGAAGCATGGCCAACGGGCTAGAAATGGTGATGGAGAAGGCTGTTTGAAGGCAGGGTTTCTGGAAAAACAGAGCTACCTCTGTGAGCAACCGAGGGCATTATTGTGGAATTTTTATTGAGATTTCTATACTTTTTAATTTTATTTTGTGGCAGTGTCGAATAAAAAAGTTGAGAGCAGTGCTTTGTAACGATATAAGATGCTTTCATATGAGTCACCTAGTGTACGGTGAGTTAATGTCTTGGTTCATGATTCCACTGCATTCTTTCACCTGCCTTTCCAGCTTCTAGAACATTTTCACCTTAGAGTGACTCCAACAAGTCACAAGGATGAGAGTGCCTTTGCTTCACTGAAGGCCCAATTGGAATTAGAATAACCGAGGAGACACAACAGTAGGATTGTCTGTAGAAAGGCACTGTTTCACAGGCTGGGATCCACGACTGAATAAAAACAGAGAGGGACATTACCTGGGTGCAAGCATTTCTCCTCATGGAATAAACAAGCAGCATCCTGTTCCTGGTCATGCATCTGCTAGTTTGATCCTGCTTCATCTGATGTTGGACAAACTGTGTACCAAACGGATTCCATTTCCTCTAAGTTGATTTTTGTGCAGTATCCGTTTTTTTCAGCAATGTTAGCAGTAACTAATATAACAACATTCATCACATATCCAAAGGTCGAAAGGTTTAAATGAAAAATGCAGACAAGGCAGGTAATTGCAATCCGTGCAATTGGGGGTTATAAACCAGAAAAGAAGTAAGTTTAATTTCTGATAAATGAAAAGGAGAGTATGTATACATTAATTAGGCAAGAGTGATTATTCAATATTCACAGAGAAACATGTAGAGGATAATAGGATCTGGTAAAAAGGTTTTTCATCACAGTTGGGGAGGGGTGAGGGGAAAGAAAATGACTGTTACAGGATACTTCAATCTGTTTCTAATTAGGATGTGGCTCAGCCCTTAGCACACATCTTTAATCCCTCTGGCTTTCAGTAGACACCTTTCAGTAGACACAGACACACTTTCAGTAGACACCTATAATCCCAAACAAAGAAGGTAAAATTAGTTTGTAGAAGGAAGCACCCATTTTTGAAAGGGGTGGCTAATTGAGTGACAGATAAAGGGACCAATCAGAGAAAGATTTGACAGAATAGGACACGCCCAACTCTCATACTAAGAGAGAGAGGAAAGGGATGCTATTTAAGGGGGAGACAGGCAGTAGAGGAGGAAGATTGTACAGTACAGGATGCCGTAGAGCTCCTGCAGAGTACAGTTGCGTTGAGGGGGAGAGTAGTGCAACACGGAGCAGGGAAGAAAGAAGTTTTATTGGACGTTTTAAAGAGACAGATTGAGGAGAGAACAAGATAGACACAGGTAAAGACAGAACGAGCAAGAGAATGAGAAGGAGCCAGAAGATTAGAAAAAAAATTGCTAGAGTTCATTTGGGGCCAAGCAGAACAATTCAGAGGTAGAGAGAAAAGCTAAGTTGAATAAGTCATCTGGGAGAGGAGTTTGAACAAGAACAGCTGAGTGGAATCAGCCCACTAGAGTTGAATCAGCCTGCTAGTGTTCAGAAACAAGAATGGGTGAGCTTAGTCAGCAATAAATCTCAGAGGCTTAAAACATTCCAGGTCGAGGATTAGATTGTAGAGAGGCTAGAAGCTTCCTGGACTAGGCCTATGTTAGCAGACAGTAAAACTCAGAAACAACAATTACTACAGGAGAATTAAAGGTACTTTCGCAAGTGGCCAGCAGGAACCAAGGAATGAAAGTAGAAAAATAAAGGAGAAGGGCCATATATCTTATATGCGTAACTTTATATCAGTGGTTCTCAGCCTTCCTTGAATACAGTTTCTTATATTGTTGTGGTGATTGTTAGCTTACAGGTGAGTCCACTGGCCTGCCCTGGGTGCCTAGCAGCTGCTTATGCCATGACCTTCCACAGTTGTCGCTAGGTGTGCCAGGCATGTGCATGATAAAGGGTCAGCAGCCAACCTAAATCTGTCTCTGTCCCCTCATCTCTCTCTCTCTCTCTCTCTCTCTCTCTCTCTCTCTCTCTCTCTCTCTCTCTCTCTCTCTCTCCCTCTCCCTCCCCCTCCCCCTCTCCCCCTCCCCCTCTCCTCTCCCCCTCTCCCCCTCTCCCCCTCCCCCTCCCACTCCCCCTCTCTCCCCGCAGTGTATTCTCTCTCTATTCCCTGAGCACATTTCCTCTCTGTCCCTGCAATATGCAATATCCTCCTCATGTCTCTTGCTGCCTCTACCCTTTCCTCAGACCTTCACTCCTCCCCTTTCCCCAGTAACCCCCTTTTATACCATATCTGTTGCATGGCAGAATTTCTCAGGGGTACACCTTGGTTCAGCATGCCAACGGCACCCCCTCCCTGCACTGTATTTCATAACAGTGGCACCACAAATAAAATTATTTTTGTTGCTATTTCAGAACTGTAATTTTGCTCCTGTTGTTAATGATAATGTAAACATATGATATTTCCAGTGGTCCTAGATGACCACTGTGAGTCATTTGACTCTCAAAGGGTTCTCAACCCACATATTGAGAACCACTGCTTTTTCAGTTATTTTATTTTATTTTTTTAAACGGAAATTCTCAATCCTGCAACCTAGCTAAGTGGCAAAGAAGATGAAGAAGGCATGACTCAGACACTGGAAACCATTCGAATTTTGTCTTCATTGTATTAGCATGATTTATGTTATCTTATGTGAACTATTGCACAATCCTTGACAGAAGAAACATTGCCTATGTATTTTTCAAGTTTCAGTAGTATTTTAATTTAAAACACACATTTTCTCATGTTTTTGATGAGTAGACAGGATGGTCATTTTTTTCTCATGATTCAAATTGGCCATTTTTCCACAAAATCTGGTGAAATTCATAGTGAATACTTATGAATTTCCACGGTAGATCTAATCACATGAAGTTTCACTCAAAGCATGGCCATAATTCTGTTTTCAGGTGTGATGAATGATTTTTGAAATATGAGCGTATCTTTCTGTGCTGTGTCTGCATATCCCACTCACATCACTTTTTGTGATTTTCCTTCCTTGTCTTCAGAGAGTTCAGTCTTTCTCTTCCCCAGTAGGTTTCCTAATAGTGCCCTAAGTGGTTGGGGATAATGTTGGCCTGTGACCCACTATGGTACTCATGTCACTAATTACATTGTGTTTCAATGATGGTGATATCACTACATTGCTACTTGATTTTCATTAAGCCTTGATATGATTTAAAAGATGTTTTTTTTTCTTGAAGGAGACATTATTTCCTTTAATTGTTGGTTTGGGAAATCTATAAGTGATATTCTACCAAGCAAAATAACAAAAGTACACAATTATCTCATGAGAACAATTCAAAATATATTGATAGTTGAGTATTAGCATATATAGGAAAACTATTTTATTAAAAATTAAAATCCCACATTATATTTTTCTCATTTTATGCTTGGAAACATTGATCTTTAATTACCCATGATAGTGGACAGGTAATCAGTAATTTTCTTGAACAGTAATTCGGAGTTGATATATATATTCCTGTCATTTTTACAAGCTTCATGCAGTCTTAATTTTATATCTCATTATGCTCTGTGGCACCCAGAGTAAAATGCTAGTATATAAATCAATGGTGAAATTAGCTTAAACTGTGTAATAAATTATATCACTATTAAGAGTCTTGAAAATCTTCATTAACCATACTTTGTAACTTCACTTATTGACTAAAAAGAAAATTTGGTTTTTATACTTTTATATATGGGTATCTACATACAGAAAATTTGTCTAATCATCTATGGAGTTTATTTTTATTTTATGTATATATATATATGTGTGTGTGTGTATATATATACATATATATATGTATATAGATAGATAGATAGATAGATAGATAGATAGATAGATAGATAAATAGATAGATAGATACAGATACAGATACAGATACAGATACAGATACAGATACAGATACAGATACAGATACAGATACAGATACATGCCTGTTTATGATATAGAATCCTGGAAGCATTTGTCACTCAGCGAAACACATATACAAGTTTAAAGTATTAAGATTTATGACATTTTAGGGGCACCTCACTAAATGCTGAAGTAACAAGACAAATTACCAGATATTATATTAATGTATATTGTTGCAAAAAAAAATAAGACCTCCTAAAGTGTTTAAACTTTAAATCACTGTGGTCAAAAATCGTGAGAAACTACCTGTTGGTGAGTATTCAAGTACATTTTGTAATAACAGGCTATTTCTAAAAGCTACATCAATAAGAACACTACTCCTAACCCACTGTGTACTCAGACTTGGGTTCTTTCCATGAGCACTGATATCCATGGTACACTGGAACTATTAAGGTGATGATAGCAGGGTAAGCAAAAAGAATAAAGAAATCTCTCTATGTGGTGTTTAAGGATAAGAGGGTTAGCTCTTATTGTTTAAATGATTCTCTGCTATTGTGGGACATTTAGGAGCCCTGCTTATAGTTTAATAATAAAGACATGGAGACATCTGTATAAGGCTGTTGGCCTGATTGCTGGGGCATTCTCTCAGCTAGCTCATATAACATTAGCCAGGTTCTCCACTATTGTGTCTATATGGCTTTCAGTGTTCTACCTCTCTGCTTCATTCCTGTCTCTGGTCTATCTTCTGTGTCTGTCTCTCTGTTGGTCCTTCTGCCTCAGTTCCAGGTGCTGGATCTTTACTGTGCAAAAAGCCAAATTCCTTATTCATCCAGTTTGCCTTGGGGGTTATGTGACCTTCAACATAGCAACAAACATTTATATATCCTACTATCCTGGTGCCAGGGGCACAGAAAATAACAATTGAGAACATAGGGATTAATGTATAAGATATGTGAGGGTGGGTTATCCCAATACTTTTCAGGTACGCTTTGTCTACAAGAGATCAATTAAAAAGAAATCTATTTTAGAATAAAGACATATACACATTGACAGGGAATAGGTGGAATGTATTCTGCCATTCTAAGACCTATGAGAAGAAAGTTGGAGTAGTTATATGTAGTTTTATACACAAGACTTTAAGACAAGAAAGCTATCAATGATAGCAAGGGCATTGCAATGGGCAGTTCTTTATTAACCGAAATCAACCTTTAATGGTATAAATAAGCAATGAAGTATCAGGTTATATTATTGCTCTGAGGCAAATATTAATAGAACTGTAAGAAGAAGCCAGCCTGACTTTCCTGACTTTTCTGTCATCTATCTATCACCTATCTATCAATCATCTACCATCTATGTATGTATGTATGACCTATGTATCATCTATATATCTCTGTATCTATCATCTATTTATCTATCATCTTTTTATTTATCTACCTATCATCTATCTACCTACCTACCATTTATCTTTTCATTATCACCATTGCTCTCTCCTGTGTATGTGTATGTATATATATGTGTGTGTGTGTATGTGTGTGTGTGTGTGTGTGTGTGTGTGTGAGAGAGAGAGAGAGAGAGAGAGAGAGAGAGAGAGAGAGAGAGAGAGAGAAAGAAAGAGAGAGAAGTCATTTAGGTGATGACCTGATTTCAGTACCGAGTTCCCACATAGTGGAAGGAGAGAACTAATTCCTACAAGTTGTTCTCTGACCTCCACATGTGTATCATGGCATGAGTGTGTGGCCTGCCCCAAATAAAAAATATGAGAAAAATATAAGTTTCTCAGCTAAAAAAAATACTTTTCTATAGTATGATACATGTTGATATAGAGTACATCAAAAGAAGTATATAAATGCATTTTGTATCTATATACATAGATCATTGATCATGCATGTACACATGCTTGCATACATACATACACACACATGCATGCACACAAACATACATATATCCTCTTCTCTTACCAAAATCAACCTTTAATGGTATAATTAAACAATGGAGTATCAGGTTATATTATTGCTCTGAGGCAAATATTAATAGAACTGTAAGAAGAAGCCTGTCTGATTTTCCTGACTTTTCTGTCATCTATCTATGTATCTACCTATCTATCTATTTATCACCTATCTATCAATCAGCTATCATCTATAGCTCTCTTACCATCTTCCCTGAGAGTGACCTGAAACAGATTCATAACCATTAGCAAATAACAATGGAAGGATATTAATTTCCAAGCATCTACCACCACTAAAGGGATCTATAGTTCCATTAACAAATGCAGAATTTGATATTGAATGTACTAGATGTGGCTAGAGGCACAAAAGAAAGTGTTGAAGAAAAATGAAGAGACAATGTTAAGTACTTTAAAACAGTTTTCATGAGGGTTCCAAGGTTCATAGCTAGAAAAGTGTGAGCCTTAAATTAAGGAACTGCAGCAATGAATAAGATCCACTGAATAAACCATGCATATTTATATTCAAGCAAAATGAATATTTGATTAGGAGTGGCATTTTAAGTCAGTATTTTTGTCTTTACCTTTTAGCTCTTTGACTTCTTATAGCATTGTAATAGGCCTGCACAGCCATAGCACAGAACAGAACACTCCAGGAATCCTGATTATAGCTGACTTCATTTGTTGTTCATTAATTAAATGAACAGAAGAAGAAGAAGAAGAAGAAGAAGAAGAAGAAGAAGAAGAAGAAGAAGAAGAAGAAGAAGAAGAAATGACCTAGTTAAAGAGTGATATTATCAAAGTGACTGAACAGATGTTCCCACTATTTTTTTCTGGCATCACACATATGTACATGGATGTTTAGATCCTCCCCCCCAACACACATATACTTAAAGTTATACACACACTCAAAGTACACATCAAAAACATATGAAACATTTTATTCAAAATAACTAAAAAAGGACATTAGAAACTAGCAAAAGATTAGAACTCCTGTAGAGTATAGGTAGAGTATAGGTATTCTAAGTAGCTTCATAGAGAGGGGCAGGGAATAACTTTCTACTGCTACCTTTAAGTTCTAGTTACATTAACACAGAACCAAGACTCCTCTGCAGGAGCATGGTAAGACACAGGATCTATACCGCCCCCATTGCCACCATATATGCCTTTAGTATCCATGATCTGAGTCACTGGCATTGTCATTTCTCCTGCAGTGAATCTACTGTCAGAGAAGTTATTCCCCTCTTAATTCTAAGAATTAAAACCACTCATAGAGTGCATCCTATCTTTTAAACACTGAATGCCCCTATCCTGAGACTCAACTGCCATTGTTTCCTGTCTACTTAGCATTATGCTATCTCTGAGAAGAGCAGTTGCTAAGTCCTACTTCATGCAGCTGAGATTCCAGAGTCTCTCTGTCTCCATGCAAAGCTGAAGTAATGGTACTCTTCCTTTTCAGAATCAGATCCTTAAAGGATCATGCCCAGAGCATTCCAAGACAGCATATCATCCCTTGGAAATTTTATTTATTATTATTTTTCTTTATTATTACTCTTTTTAGAAGCTTGTTTTCATTCTAATTAAAGAGAGAAAGAAAGAGTGAGCATTTGTGAGGTATGGGGGGAGATCTGGGAGAAGTTGGGGAAGAGGAAAGTGTAAATAGAATATATTGGATGGAACAAATCTATTTTCAAGAAAAAAAGAGAGTTGCACTTGCTATTTCATAGATGAGACAGAAAGAATTGCTAGGTGAAATAATCTAATCACAAGGATAAAAATACCCTATCTCATTGTTATGTAGAATTTGAAGATGAAACACAGAGATGAATAACCTTTCATGGGTAGGTGGCCAGGAGCAGAAAGACAGTAGGTTGGAAGATGCACAGAGACAGATGTTCAGACATTTAAGCAGAATCAAGTGGATCTCTGTGAGTTCGAGAATAGATGAGCCTATGTAATAAGTTCGGGGCCAGACTGGACCCAAAAAGTGACCTTGGTGTGTGTGTGTGTGTGTGTGTGTGTGAGAGAGAGAGAGAGAGAGAGAGAGGGAGAGAGAGAAATAATATGGGCAGTTAGTATAAATACTTGATTATTTTTTAGAGATGTTTTCATAAAGCTGGTTTGTTTTTAATTAACAAAAGAATTTTATGCTAAGCACAGTGATTTATTTTCAAGTTATAACAATAAACACATGCAGATTAAAAAAAAAGAAACTCTTTTAAGGACAGATTATTGAGCCTAAAGAGATCATAACTGGAGACCTTAATAATAAAATCTCCCATAAGTTGTGTTATCTATATTTTTTGTCTTCTCTTGGAACAGCAGGCTCAGCAAACACAATTACTAGAGCGAGTGTTTCTCCTTAACAATCAGATAGAGCCACATCTTTGTAGTTAATGACATGACATATTCTTGTCTGGATAGTGTAAGTCAATTAGATTAATGGCACAAACCCGAGGAAAAAGAAATGGCTAGTCAATGTTTTTGTGCATATTGAAAATGCTTCTTGTATTCTGTGGATTCAAATTTGCACACAATTAGAAAGCAGTTACTATCTTAGTTACTTTATTACTGCTGTGACTAAATACCATGACCAAGGGAACATAGAAAATAAAGCATTTAATTTGCGGTTCACAGTGTAATGGAGTACCTGAAGAAAAGAACTCTCCTGATCCCTGAATAAGTCATAGAGTCTCTACGGCAGGCTGGGCTGTCCAAGGAAGAAGCAACATGCAGACCCAATCTCAAATTTGTTTGAGTTATTAAAGACAAAAACCACAATTGTAACATGTATACAGAAAGGCGTCTCTGGACACCTGCAGCAAGCAAGCATTGTTTACAGAAGTGGAGAGACAGCAGTTAAGTGCTCAGACAGTTCTTACAACCTTGAGGTCAGGCACACATTGTACAAAAATTTATGGCTGGTCCAGTGACCAGTTTGCTCTAAGAATTTATAATGAATTTATGGCTAGGCTAAGTGAGCAGGCACTAGCATTACCCAAGATAGTTTTAGCAATTAAAATACAGGCCACTAAAACAGTTCCAGAGGGTTAGAGTCTATAACTGTCAATGGCAGGGAGCATGGCATCAGACAAGCAGGCAGACATAACAATCGAGCAATGCCTGTGAACTTAGGCTTGATCTATAAACAAGAGGTAAAAAGAGAGCTAACTGGGAATAACATGGGCTCTTGCAATTTCTAAACCCACCCATAGTGCCTTACATTTTGCAACATGTCTACCTCTCCCAATTGTCCCCAAATAGTTCCACCAACTAGAGATCAAGATTCAGACATCTGAGCCTATAACACCCATTCTTTTTTCAAACCACAGTACCCCAGGCCCTCATAAGCTAGGAGCCACATCATAATGCAAAATTCTTTTCATCTAAATTTAAAAGTTCCCAAAGATCTTCATTACCTCAACATTGTTTAAATCTCCAAAGCCTCTTCTCAGACTCAAGACATTCTCATAATTGTAATCCCCTGCAAAATCAAAATGCAAATTGCATACATCCAATATTCAATGGAACAGAATATACATTACCATTCCAAATGTGAGACAGTTCTGGACCAAAGCACTACTAAAATCCAGCAGGGTGAACTCCAAGTCCTGTGGCCTTATATTCAATGTTAAAGGCTTAGATGCATCCATCATTCAAGATTGGCTGACTACAGCACACTTCTGTCTCCTGAAATCATCCCCTTCCTCATCTGCAGCTCTCTTTGCTAGGTAGCCTGCTATCCATTGCCAACATCCGTGGATCTCCAGTACAATCTGGTTTTCACTTTTACAGCTTTGCACAATGGCCACACAGGGCCTTTGTGCAGATACTACCATCCCGCATGCCTAGCTTCAGTGATTTCCTTAATCATGGATGAAGATCCCACAACCCACTTACTTCTTTATCCAGACAGCTGATGCTGCCGCGGTCGGTTGTTCTGCTGCCTCCTTAGGATGTAGCCTGGATACCTGCTTGAATTACATTTGCGTAAGTTTGACTTACTGTTTCTCTATAGGAACACTATCCAAAGGCTTTTTCTTTTCACTAATTGCACAATTAGCTGGGTGGGTTCTTGCTCTGAGGTTATCACTCTTTTTATTGTACTTAGCATCTAGCTTTTGTTTGAACATATTATATCTTGAACATAAAACACGGTTTCCGATATTGCATTTCCTGCTGTTGTTTTTCCTCATGAGTTTGTACATTTTGTGTTTGTTTTTACTTAACTGCTCTGAGGTATGGTTGAAGAAAAGGTTTGTTATAAATATGAGGGAGAAAAGCATGTAAAGGCTGGAAGGGCATAGATTAAATGCGGTCAGCAGACTGAATCAGGCCATGAGAGGGGACGAGTCTTAGAAGACCAAAAGAACAGTGTCAGTCAGGCACCAAGAGCTGAACAGACTGTGTGTCCAAAGTGGGTGAGTTATAGAAGCAACAGGGGCTGGGGGAAGAGAGGCCCAGCTCCTGGGTTAAAGAGGTTTAGGGTGGGAAGTGGGGTGAGAAGTACAGGGAGGAGCCATAGGTACTGAAAGATCCTGCCTCAAAATTTTATTTACCCCCAGAAAATCCTGCTTTAGAAGGCCAGAGCGCCACCATTTTGTAACTCTGTAATTCCTGCCCTTTCTGACCCATATTCCAGGAACTAGCTAACCACAAAGGTTATTCTGCATTCTATAGATAGTTGATGCTTACCCAACCTGTTGCAGAATGCAGTTAATCCATTTTGTGGAATGCAGTTAATCCATCTTGCGGAATGCAGTTACTCCATCTTGTGGAATGCAGTTACACCTGATCCTCAGGGATGAATTGCCTCATGATCTAAGTGTAACTTCCCTATCTAAGTTCCCCCAACCTCTCCCCCTTCTGCGATTTTTTTGGTTTCAAATACTCTTTGCGCCAGATACAAGGCATCGATGTCTGACCCTGCGCGGTTATGAATCGATCCCAGTATACTGGAATTCCAATAAAGACCTCATGTGATTGCAGCGAGACAGTCTTTGGCTGATTCTTTGGGCGTCGCTTTATCCCGAGACTTGAGTACGGGGGTCTCCCTATTTCGTGGGGGTCTCCCCATTTCAGAGATCTAACAGTACCAAGTCAAACTTATCCCAGGTTTCTTTAAGATCTAAGGGATCTGTATACAAGTAATCACTAATAGCCATGAGACTATCCTGAAATCACCCTTGCCAACAAAATTAGTACAAATCTCTTCAGTCTAGTCTCAAGCAAATTCCGAGAACACAGTCTGCAAGTATCACAGAATTGCTTCTCTTTCAGTTGCTAAGATTGTTTCCCTCTGAAACGTCTTCAGCCAGGCTTTCATAGTCACTCCTCCTCACAGCTTGCCTTCCAAGCGCCTACTAGAATGGCCAGTTAAGCACCTACATACAGTATTCAACCACGTTGCTAGTCCAAACGCACAAAGTCTTCCATGTTCCTCTAAAACCAGAATGGTCAGGTTTGTTATGGCAATTGTCTAGTCCCTGGTGCCAAATTCTGTCTCAGTTCCTTGTCTATGGCTATGACTTAGTTAACCTGCTAAAGGCAACTTAGAAAAGAGAGAATTTCATTTGGGGCTCCCAGCTTCTCTTAGTTTGGGTTTGATTGCTGTGAAGAGACATCCCAACTAAGGGAACTCTTATGAAGGCAAACATTTAATTGGTGCTAGCTTGAAGTTTCAGAGGTTCCGCTCATTACTATCATGGTGGGAAGCATGGCAGCAGGCTGGCAGACACTGTGTGGAGCTGAGAGTTCTACATCTTGATCCAAAGGCAGCCAGGAAAAGACTATCTTCTGCAAGTAGCCAGAAGGACAGTCTCTTCCTTTCACTGGGTGAGCATATGAACTACAAAGCCCAACACCACAGTGACACACTTCTCCCAACAAGGCCACATCTACTCCAACAAGGCCACACCTCCTTATAGTGCCATTCCTTGCATATTCAGACCACCACACCGTTTCAGAATGTTCGAGAGTTAGGTAGTGAAGCAGATATGCATGGTGATGGACCAGCGTCTGCAAGCTTACACCTGCTCCACAAGAATAGAGTGGATAAATAGTTAACTTGAAATGGCATGATATTTTGCTTTTCCAAGTCAGCCTTCAGTGAAGTACCTCCTCCACCCATCCACACCTCCTAACTCTTCCCTAACCCTAACTTTAACTGGGAACCAATTATTCTAATATATGAGCCATGCTCATATATTGCCATTCTCATTCAAACTGCCATAGATGCATAAGTTAGTTTAAAATGAAGACTGGCTTTTATTATTTAACTATATATTATATATAAATTATATATAATTAATTTTGTCTTATTATTTAATAATACTTATTTTGCATATAATGTGCTTGGCTCAAATCTAACCAAAGTACTCCTCTGCGTGAGTGTGTGTGTGTGTGTGTGTGTGTGTGTGTGTGTGTGTGTGAGAGAGAGAAAGAGAGAGAGAGAGAGACAGAGACAGAGAGAGAGAGAGACAGAGAGAGACAGAGAGAGAGACAGAGAGACAGAGAGAGAGGGAGAGAGAAAGACAAATAGCAGAGAGAGATGGAGAGAGAGAGAGACAGAGACAGAGAGACAGAGAGAGAAAGAGAGAGAGGGAGAGAGAGAGAGAGAGAGAGAGAGAGAGAGAGGGAGAGAGAGAGAGAGAAAGAGAGAGAGACCTGTTTACATGCATGTCAGGCACCTTCCTCATCATCTAGGCTGGGCAGAAAATGGGCTTCAAGGTCTGTCTCCTTGTCCCAGCTCCATCCCAGCTCTGAGTTTATGTGTTGACACATTTTTCTGAAGGTAACTTTTGAACCAAAGAGACTGAACTTTCTTTCTTTTTTTATTGGATATATTCTTTATTTACATTTCATTTCTGAGACTGAACTTTTGCTGTAAAGTTAGTAGTCTGCCTAGAGACTGTTCCATCCTGTGTATGTAACCGGCTATCCTACTGGGTACTCAGCCTTTTAAGAGAATAGTGTAAGCAGCCTGACTACACCTTGCCTTCCCCATTTAATCAACTTTTAATAAAAAACCTAATTGCATCTTGTTAATCTTAAATAATGTACCATTCTGAGCTCCTGAATGCATGCATTGTGATAATTATTTATTGAAAACAGCTAACAGTATGGAAATGACTTTAAGCAAAAGAAATATGTGTCATAAATCTTGAGGATGACATATGGAAAAGATCGATAATATCTGTTTGCTGCTGGTTATTACTCTGAATCAGTTTGGGTCACTCAAATAACTTCTTTGTTACAAAACTGCTAAAGGTTCTGTAAACAATCTCTCATTTCTTTTCCATATCTTTTTTTCTAAACCACTGAATGAATATGAAGACCCTTGTTAGGGACAGACATAACTCAAAGACATTAAGTGTGAGTGCATACGCATACACACACATATATGTACATGCATATACACACACAAACACACACATATACATGCATGCATGTACACACATACACACATACATGTACACACATATACACACATACACACACAAACACACACAAACACACACAAACACACACATACATGCATAATTGTACACAAACATACACATACATCAATACACATACACACATATACATCAATACACACACACACAAACACACACACATACATGTACACATATACACACAAACACACAACACACACACATGCACATACATGTACACATGTACACACATGCATACGCACATGTACACACACATATATACACATACATGTACATACACACATATACACATATATGTACACAGATACACACATATACATATACACACATTCACACACAAACACACATATATATACACAAATACACACACATACACACAAATACACACACATACACACATACATGTATACATGCACACACATACATGTACATACACAAACACACATGTACATGTACACACACAAATATACACACATACATGTACAAACATATGCATACAGTAACTACAAACTACAAACAGAATATACAGAGCAAAGTGGAGAATTCAAATCTGTGCTCACTATCAGTAAAAGTAATCCAAGAGGAAATTACTCTGTTTTCATGCCATAGTGTGACACACCCTTGGAGGTTCAATATATCAACCAACACACAGTTATAAATATGACTAGATTTTCTTAGTGTTTTAATTACAAATTAATTTATTTGTGTTTTTTTTGAAAACGTTCTAAATTTTTGTAATGTATCATGGTCATATCCATGCCCCATTTTTTTCTTCCAGTTCCTCTAACCTCCCTCTAACATTTTGGCCATCTCCCTCCAGCTCAAAACGTTTATAAAGCTAAACTACTAAGTTCATTTAGTGCTGCCCAGATGTGCATGGCTATGAAGCATTCAACGAGACAGGAACAACGGTCTCAGGGTTTTATTGCTGTGAAGAGACACCATGACCACAGCAACTCTCACAAAGGAGAACATGGAGTTGGCCTTGTCTTAAGGTTCAGAGTTTTAGTCTGTTATCATCCAGGGAAGCATGCTGGCATGCAGGCAGACATGGAGCTAGAGAAGGAGCTGAGAGTCTACAACTCGATCTGCAGACAGAAGGTGACTGTGACACACTTCCTCCAACAAGGCCACAACTCTTTTTTATTGATAGTTTTATAATTCAAGTTAATGTGATTTACGAACAAGTTTGTATTCTATTCTGATCTGATAAACAAAATTATAACTATTTCTAAATGAGAAACGTCCCTACTTACTTTATGAGTTCTAGCAACAGTCATGGCATTCCTTTTATGCCTTAATAGGATAGTACTATGGGATAAAGCATCAAAGAAACTTTGAATCAAATTTAATGCCACAAAAGATCGTTACAATTGAATTTAATTTCCTGTAATTCAAGCTTCAAACTCTTATCCCATAAAGACAGCATTCAGAGATCTTGAAATTAAGACTGAAAATGGTTAAATAACCTAGAGAAGGGCTTAAGTTTGCTATAGAAATGAATGATTAAAAGATAAAAAGCTCAGATTGTGCTAAATGAGCTAAGCTAAGAAACACCGATCTCTGAATACTATCTTCATGTGATCAAGCCTCACCTCTTAATAGTATCAATCCTTATGGGCCTATGGGGACCATTTTTATTCAAACAACCAGAGCAGCTGTGTTCCATACCAAAGCAAAGTAACTTTCCTCTCTCCAGTGCTATATATTCTCTGTCATCACTCCTCAGCAGGGGAAACCTCTTACTTAGAGAAATTTTAACTCTCTAGATCTTGTGGAAATCTTTTATTTAGGTTACCACAGCTGTTGTGAGTTCCTGCACGTGCTACATCATCTCCATAGCTCCTGCTTCCCATGCTCCCCATCAGGATTTCCCATCTTCTGACTCTCATATTCTTTTAGTTCTCATTTCCTTGATGCTCCTTGAGCTTGGGGGTGGGGCTGATATGTTCTATTTATTGCTGGGCATTTACTTCCTTATTCTCAGCATTTTGAATAATCATGAGTGTCTGCAGTAACCACTGGCTTGTGCAACAACAGAGGATGAGACTAAGGGTGAGAGAATGCCAAATCTGTGGATACGTACTGACTGGTTGTTTGTGTCAACTTGACCCAGGCTGGAGTTATCACAGAGAAAGGAGCTTCAGATGAGGACAAGCCTCCATGAGATCCAGCTGTGGGGCATTTTCTCAATTAGTGATCAAGGAGGGAGGACCCTTGTGGGTGATTACCATCTCTTGGATGGTAGTCTTGGGTTCTATAAGAAAGCAAGCTAAGCAAGCCAGGGGAAGCAAGCCAGTGAGAAACATCCCTCTATGGCCTCTGCATCAGCTCCTGTTTCCTAGTTTGCTTGAGTTCCAGTCCTGACTTCCTTTGGTGATGAACAGCATTGTGGAAGTGTAAGCTGAATAAACCCTTTCCTCCCTAACTTGCTTCTTGGTCATGTTTGTGCAGGAGTAGAAACCCAGACTAAGACAGGATATAAACACATATACTTAGAAGGTAGTTTGATTATATTTAGTAAAACAGCATCAAATCAAGAGAGTCATTTTTAGGGTATATGGCTTCCCTGTGGTTAGGACTAAGTAGCAGTGCATATTTACTTCCCTAGAGCAGACTTCACTTACAATCTAGAAAGCAATTGTTGCTCCCATGAACCATGTAAGCTCTATTGCATATGTGATTATGCCTTTATTGAAAGTCACCAATGTAGCATGCAATATCCAGTACTGTGTAAGAACACTGAATGACCTTTCTCTGCCAGCTCTATGAAAAGTAGTCATTGGGAAGAGAATGTCCTGATTCATTCACAATTGATTTATCCATATCCTGCAGGTAAAGGATGATGTCTTCAGCAATAGAGTCTAACCACATAATTAGGTCAGCAACCAAGGACAATAACCATAGCTTGCTTGTTTTGGGTGCCTCTGAGCCTTCATAGGTGAACAATTCATGAGAAGGTAACCTATGTCTGGCACTGAGATTTTCCTTTAATAAGCCAATGTTTTCTAGGAGAAGCATTGTTCCCTGATATGGTGTGCCTCTATTCAAACTCCTGTGTTGGTACTTTTTTGGGACACTATTGGATGCCTAAAAACTGCTAGCCAGGTTCTTTTCTAAAGATTGTTTTGTTTTTATTTTACATGTATGATCTGCATGTATGTATGTGTGCCCAGTGTATGCAGTGCCCAAAGAGACCAGAAGAAGGTATTAGATCCCATGAAACAATAGTTATAGATAGTTGTGAACCACTGCATGGGTGTTGGGGTCTCAAGTCCCCCGAAAGAATAGCAAGTATGTTTAATGGTCAAGCATCTCTCCAGCCCCTGCCTGGCCAGTTTCAATCTCCTGTTCACATTATTAGTTCCTCTAAAGAGATTGGCAAGCAGTCTAGCCAACCCATGTGTATTTAAAGGAAACTAAAGTTCAGGAGTTTTAGGTATTAGAACTTACTTGTTTTTTTGGTTTTTTTGGTTTTTTGGGGTGTGTGTGTGTGTGTGTGTGTGTGTGTGTGTGTGTGTGATGGTTAGTTGACTTTGAAACAATGACTTGTTCTTCCAGCTTATGAGTTAGATTAATTGAAGAATAAGAAGTTGTAAGGAAGATTTTTATTTTTAAAGTCATAATTTGTGATGGTTTATCTTTTAGAAATATATTTCTCAACACTGTTCACCACAGTGATGTAATTGTCCTTGACCTATCCTGATTCCATGTGGCTTTGTGCTCCTCGGAATAACTTCACCATTGTACTTACCAACAAACTACAGAGTTAGATGTTACCACTGTGGAGTTACCAAATAAATATGAGTTAGTGAAAAAAAAGAGAGAAGTTTCTTTGATGAGACTGAAGACTACAAAATTATTTGTAATGTAGTTAAGAGATTATGCTAGTTTAGTAAGTGTTAGTTATGGGTTCTCCTTCAAAATTCATGACATCATTAGCCATAGGGAGAGTTGTTTAGGTTTTCAATACCAGGAATTATTTTCTTCTTGTTGAGTAGATCTTAAGTCTAATTAGAAAAATGTTGGTTGCCACTAAGGTATGCCTGCCACTACTGCACTATTATACTTATTTTGATGTGTGTATCTTTGTGGTTCATAGGTGTCATATATGAGTATCTTGGTTGCTTTTCTCCTTTGGAAGATTGTATAGTGCCTTCTTGTTCCAGGAAAGCTAGTCCTCACAGACGCTATCAATTCAGATTCGACTCAGTGGTCCCTGAGTTCTTTGTTCAAAGTGCATAGTGACTTCAGAACTCAGGACTTCCTTTCTACCCAAGAGTAATTAAGTCTATAATCAAGTCTATTATGTTTGGTGAGTGTTTTGAACAACCCTAACCAGTAACTCAAAAATAGGGAGCTTCTTATACCTGGTGTTGGGGGTTTTGTTGGATGACCTAGTGGTTTTTGGTGGAACATTGTTAGTTCAGATGAAATTTAAACTATAAATATAAATCTTATACACTAACTTACATTATGTATATACAAGTATATTTAGGTAGATAGTTAATAGTATGATTCCTTGTGGCCTTTTAAGATACCCTTTCTGTTATTTTAGTTTCTTCTCTACTTCTGTATTTATCTCCCTCGGCCATGGATAATTAAAGCTCCATTCAATTTTTGAAAATTTAAAAGTGCCATAATAATGTATCACAAGTTTTATAGGTCAGCACAGTGTAAATTTCCCTTCTTATCTTTCTGAGAGTTGGTATTAAAATATGAGTTACAGAGAGCTAAAATTATGACACCAGCAGCATTTCTCCCTGTGGAGGCTTGAGGAGAAGAGCTGTTTTTCTCTTTTCCATGTACTAGAGAGACTTGCATTCTGTGGCTTGAGTTTTCATTTTCCATCCCTGGAAACTTCAATACCTCACATTTCTGACACAAATAGACGTCTCTAGTTATAAAGCTATTTGTATCTACATTGAGAATTCCTGGATGATCCATTATAACCTTTCATAGTCTGTACTACATCCACATTGACAAAGTGAATAAATAAGATAACATGGAGTCCTTCTCCTAGGGTTGGATATGGACATCCCTAGGAGCTGTTATTCTATTTTTCTCGGAATGTGAAGCAATTGTTATCATAAATCTGAAGAAAGGAATGAAGAGTGTAGCAGGATGATTTATAAAAGTCCAACCTGCCAACTCTCCTACCCCACCATGGTGCAACACCATGTCCCAGTAAGGTCCCTCTCTGTGTGACCCCAGCTCCCTGGCAGTCCCGCCAACCTAAGGGGGTCCCACGAGTTCATCTAGCTAGTCCACACATCCCAGCTCTTACCCAGAGTCTTCCAGCTCTTATCTCAATTACCTGGTTGAAACATGAGTCTTAATGCTTATTTAGTTAGCCAATTAGATGTAGTATATTATAAACACAATTACAAGATGCCAATACAATAATCTTAGAGCCAATTGACAATGATAAAAGCCTTATCCCAGTATTTCTAACCTTTTTACAAATTTAAGTCAGCAGCCATTCCTCTTCCCCTCCTGTGACCTCCCTCATGTGAACCCTTGAGCCCTCTCCCCACAACTCCTAGCTCTGCCCCCCTTTTCCTCATCCAATCACAGACCTTCTCTGAACTGAAGTAATTGGACAGTGAAATGCCTGTAAGAGAAGAGTTAATTTTTTCTCATTAGAATCATTATTTCTGAGAAGAAAAGAAAATATAGTTCTGAGTTTTAATGACAGACATCCTAGTGTTTATATTCTCAACTATTAGCCCCTATAAATGCATCTTTCTAGCAATGGAGAAAACTCCCAGCTTATATGCAATTCGAATAATTAGTATAAGAATATATAGGAGAAAATACAGGAGAGCAGGTCCCGTATTTCTTCTGGGTAAACAGTGGAGCTGGCTCTCATGGCAAAGGCATGAATGAGCGAGTCCCAAGGGTGTGAGAGCAAGAGAGTTGGTGCACCCACTCATAGTATGTAGCACTTGTGAAAGTGGGACCAGTGCTTCCGACTGAACAGCACAGTGGACCTGACTCTGGATGCATGGATGTGAGTGACTGACCTCAAGGCATGATAGCTAGAGAGCTGACACTGCCTTCTGCCTTAGGTGACATTGGATGGCCTAGACTGAGCAGTGCTGGAGACCTTGCCCTGGTGGTGTGGATGGGGAGAGGCTGATGGACTGACCAGCTCAGGTTCCACCCAGGCCCATATTCAGGGCTCAGAGTTGGCCCACTCCAACACCTAACTCATCTGTGAACTGTTGGGTCATGTGAACGGGCAGGAGGTGCTGATCCTTAGCTGTAGGACCTCCATGACAGAAGGCAACAACAGGATAAACGAGGTGGAGTCCTAGTGAGGACCAATATTGATGGTGTGCCAGAAGCCAGCTACCTCGAGCCAGACCATTGAGTCACTGCAACGAACATTTTCAAGTGAAAATATGTGGACAGAAGGGTATACTGTGGAACACACTGTGACATATTGTAGCTTCAAGGACAAGACATTTTCTATGTTTTATTTTGTTTTCTTCATTGTTTGTTTCTTTGCTGTGTGTTTTTTATTTGGCAGGGGATGAAGGTTGCAAAGGCAGAGAATGGATAAGAGGACATGGGAAGATGAATGGGACTGAGGTCCATGATGTGAAACTCACAAAGAATGAATAAGGTGTTTTGTTTTGTTTCTAAAAGAGATGGAGAAAAGGCAACATAATAAGAATTTCAATTAGAACTGTTTTCTCCATTTGACCAGAAACACTATGAAATGCTTAAAAGAGCAGAGTCAATTAATTGTCACTAAGACTTTAGACATTATGATAGATAGATGAGCACTGTGTACACTTATATAGCTCTGTATGCAATAATTCACAAAACAATTAGACATTTATCTTTATTAAGTGAACACACTCCTTCCTGAGTCATGAAACTCTTCAGAGAAAGACTGGTGAAATTATCACACTATATACTCAGCAAGATTGGCAGTTTCTCCTGATAAACTGAGTCTTTCTTCAGGTAATAGATATGTCTGAAAACCACCATTAGTATCGAAAGTGGGAAGAATATATTTCTGGAGAAATTTCTTTAAGGGTACTGATCATATGTCATTTATTTTATATAATGGTGTAGGTAGATTTGTCCCCTTATTGGATCATTATTTTATTTTTGTGGACATCAGACTTTATTAAACATTTAACTCTCTAATCCACCTCTTATGATCATGCTATTCATGTAAAACTGGGTCCATTTTTATAATATGCAGGAGACATCATCTCTCTATTATTTCAATATTACATTGCTTCTATATTTAGATTTCTGTCAATCATTCAAATTCTTGATTTCGGTCTACAGGATAATATTGTGAAGTTGGCATGAGTGGCACCTCTTAACTCGGTATTTTGACACTTTTCTGAAAATCTAAAGTTATTCATACATAAAATGAAGTAATTAAAATGGAATGCTAATTATTATTATACTATTTTTATTGTTATATTTACATCGATTAAAGGTTTTTGTATAAGAATTCTTTAACATGCATACTCTGTAATTACCTTGCATATAATGAACCGTAATTTATACTAGCCTTATGTTTGAATTTCTTTTATTTTAATTATTCTTTTGCATTTCAATTATATCTTCCTTTCAATCCCTCCCTGCAATGTCCTCCCTCCCCATACTCTCCTCTTCAAATTTCCTTCAGTACTGGGACAGCCTGGAACTGAGAAGTGGTTGAACCATGCCTAAAACCCTGGATTTCCTCATCCTGAGAGCATCAGGAGTTTGGCTGCTCCCCTGAGGTATGATAATTGCCCAGGATTATGGAGAAAGGGTTGTAGGAGCTTCAACCCCAGATACCTCAAACTTAAGGACAGCAGTAGTTGGCTACTCCCCCCCTTCCTAACTCAGCACCATGAAGCCTGCTACCTCACCACCATCCTCAGTAGGGATTCATCACCTTGACAGCTATTAAGTTTCACTCTTTGTTAGACCATATAGGTTCCCCCTTTACAGGCCCTGAGTTTGTAGATGGAGTATCTTCCCACACCCCTGGCCTGACCAATGGTACATGGCCATAGAAACCTTGCCTTCAGAGACCCTGGCCATTTCTCCAGGGGCATAAATACATATTTTCCTCCTTAAAAAAACTGAATCATGTCTCTGAACCTGTTTCTGTACATGGTCTTTCCCCATTCACTCATCACCCACTGAGGTCATACATTGAACCCACTGATACTTCCCTCTCCCCAGTCCAGATCATTGCTCAATGACTACCCCAAGAGAGAAGCAGATTTGGGGTGGCACTCCCCCTTTTGCTCTGGCATCAATAGTCCTGAGCAGATGGGCTTCTCTTGGTGAGAATACGTCCCTGTGAATGGAGTAACTAATAAGCTTCTAAGTGCAGGGTTATCGTAGCTGGTTGTCACTGTGTCTGAAACATCCCAGGTAGACTACCTTTCTATGAGACCTTAAAAATATTCCTTCCCCTGGCTCCTGCTGCTCCTGAGTATGCAGATGAATCACCCTCAATGTTCTTTCCATAGCCAATAACAGGACCACATGGGCCCAACTGGCCATTCCCCCTGGAGTATAAATCTCCCCTGCCCCCTTCTAATAAATGAGCTGTTTTCGGACACAGCGTCCCTGGAGTTCTTTCCTGATATATTCAGCACGGCTCAGGATTCTCAGGTTCCCCTTCAGGCCCTGCCGGGCCTAGACCCATTTTCTCTCTAGGACTGGACTAGTGCTTAATAGTCTCATCATCTCAGGGGACAAAAGCTGGACTTAAACACCCAGTACTTGAGAAAAGAGTAGGCATCCTAAGTATATCAACCAAATATGGCATATCAAGTTGCAATAACATTACATACCTCCCTTCATATTAAGACTATAAAGGCAACCAAGTAAGAGGACCAGGATCTGAAAAGCAGGCAAAAGTATCAAAAAACAGCCCCTGCTCCCTCTCTTAGGAGTCTCACTCAAACAAGCTGCACAATTATAATGTATATGCAGAGGTTAGACCCATGCAGGCTCCCTGATTGTTGATTCAATCTCATTGCGTCCATATAGGTCCAGGTTTGTTGACTCTGTGTGTTTTATTGTGGTGTTTTTGACCCCTATGACTCCTACAATCTTTCCTGCCCTGCTCCATCAGGATTCCCAGAACTCTTCCTCATGTCTGGCTCTGGGTCTCTGCATGTTTCCATCAGCTGCTGGATGCAGCCTCTCTGATGAAAATTGGGTTAGGCATCAATCTATGTGTATAGCAGAATATAATTAGGCATCATTTCATTCATTTTTTTTAAAAAGAAAGTAGTACAGAAAACAAGTTACTACTGGTCTAAGGAGTATACTTAACATTTCGTGATTCTTCTATTTTTACATAAGCCGTGGGATACTTTCACATTAAGCAAAAACGACGACTGATAATGGTAAATGTAGAAAGTGAAATCGAACTCCAATTTGTCTGAAGAAAATAAAACCATTTGTCACATTCACTCTTATCCAAAAGTCCTTTAGCTGGCTCCCAAACGTACTTCCTATCAAGAAGAAATATGAGTGATTTAAGTGAGAATATGAGATTCTGTGACCCTCAAGTCACTCAGCAGAGTCTGAGATTGTGAGAAGAGGGCTGAGAAAACAGAAACTGACAGAAGGCAATGAGGGGGATTGTGTGTGTGTGTGTGTGTGTGTGTGTGTGTGTGTGTGTTCAGTCTCGAGTATTGCATTTTTATTTGCCTGTCATGGGCACTGATTGTCACACACTTCTCTTCATCACTCACCCCTATGACAACTGAACATGGTACCTCTACTCGATCAGATGAAGTAGTTATATGCACCTGTGCACTAGGCCATGCTAATCTTATTCCAGGGCATTTTCTATCTATCTAAGATGGATAACTAGACAAATGCCTAAAGAGTTAGAAACAGAAATTCATATTTAACTATAAAATATTTATTTAATGGCATAGGTTGTTAAATCATTTCTCTCTTTTCCATATTTTGGGACATAGAGCTTTAATCATTACTAATGGTGATACAATATTTGTATTTTGTAAAGTGTCATGCTCCCGAATTAAGAGCTATGTTTATCTGTGCTATATAATGTGCTTGGAAAAATCATTTTTCTGTTCTTTAACCCCAATAATCTGCTGCCTTCATTATTTCATAATACAGACAGTCCCCAGCCTCCTATATGTGGGCCTTTTAGCACGAGGTATTAGAATCTAACTTGCTTTTTTTGTGTGTGTCTCCCTAGAGCCTGTGGCAAAAATTTCAGTACTCCTGTAGATAGTTATTGACTAGGACCAGTATTTAAATATTATAAAATAATTATGAGTTACACTGGAACAAGCTTAAAACTTTCTTTCAAAGGAAGGAATATCTATCAGTGTGCTGTGAGTGCATGTTCTCTCAAGTGCTGGGATTAAGAACATGTGCAGCCACACCCAACTCAGACTTTTCATTCTTAATCACTTTTGCTGAGGTCAGAGTACTTTAAATTAGGGGGAAATTGTCCCTTCCCCCACTCCAGTGTTTGAGCTGGCTTTCCAGCCTCCTCTCTGAAAATCAGCTCTCAGTCTGTGAAATTCCTGGCCCTTTGTTCCTTTAAGAGAACAATTATAGCTTGCTGCTCCCACCTGGAAACCCCCGGAAGAGTTCCGAATCTGCTAGACTTGAAGGACTCTGACCTCACTCAGCAAGCGACCTGCTGAGGTTGGAGGCAACAAGTTCTTGGAATTCACCTCGAAGTCTGAGAGGACAGGCTTTCCAAACTATATATTAGATAATAATTATTAAAGCTAAGGTCTTGACCAGCAATGTCGCCTTGACTCAATTCTCTTTTCACCACTTCCCCATCCGTCCCCCTCAGTTTCTCTTGCAGGAACCAGTTCGCAGTAGCTGCAGGCAGCTACTGAATACAACACACTTTACATTTCATTATTATCTGTTTCCCTCCCATTATTCATGATTCGAAATAGAGTGAAGTGGTATGATACGTACCATTTTTGTATTTTCTCATTCGTTGCAAGTCATTGTGAATAGCTTTAAATTCATGGTAAGAATATTGATCCCATGGATACTGGGCAATGCTCTTTGTTGTTCAATAATTCTAGCAAAAACTCTAGTTAGTGTTTAAAAAGCCATTTTTTAAGAAGAAAAAAACTATTTCTATTTGCTTTATCAACGTGAAGGTTAGGAGGAGATACTTTATATTCTTACAATTTTTATTACTTCAGATTTAGAAAAAAAAAGATTTGATGAGGAAACATTGCGAAGTCCTTCAAACATTGATAGGGTATTTGAATGACCTATTCTACTCTGCTAAGCTGGTTTCTCACAGGTATCAAGCTGGCACTGACTAGCAAGCCTTTTTCCCTGCCGAGGTACCAGTGCAGGCTGCTGAAAAAGGACAGTAATGAGTAGCTTTGAACAGCCATGAACTCTGTCTTATGCAAAAAGGAAACACACAGCAAAATGTTCCATGGAGGCACAAATGGTTTTAGAGTGACCAAGTTGGTTTTTATTGGGTTTCAGGCCTGTTCCACAGGAGGTACTACACCTCTACTCCTATAAATATGATCGAGAACCCATGGCATGGAGGCTTATAGGCCCCAGGCTTGAACCCCTACTACCATTTGTCTGAATAAACTGAGTATCAAAAACCAGCACTCTGAAGACCTCTTTGTTTACTTGCATATTAGTGACGCTTTCAATCTTCGTCAGAGAAGCCTCCCTGTGCAGCGAATGGTGGCTAAGACAGAAACTCCAAGCAGGTCAAAGTTCAGAGAATGAGTGTCTCTGGAGTACTCAGCCCTGTCTATACTGCATGACTTCCACTTATGCTTAGTGAACACCTCGGAGGAGGGCAGCAAAAGGGGAGAAAACTCAGAGGTCAGCGAGGACTAGGGCAAAACAAAGCAGGACTGATATCCTCATGAATTCAGTTGTGCTTGATTACACAAAACCTCCACAAAGTCAAGGCAGTGAACGTTCAGCACGGAAGGAGGAGTACAGAAGCCCCTACATCTACCTAAATTTCTAGTGGGAGGTGATGGCAGCTCAGGGAGGAAGAGTCAATTCCCTTTAGGGGTGTGGTCCCTAATAGAACAAGTATTCCTTAGTCAATGACTCCTCAGTCATGCATGCAGGGCAGTACGAATTTGACACAGTAGGACACAAGCACACAAACACAAACACACACACACATTCTCTCAAACACACAACATAAAGTTGGGAGGATAGGTTAATAGTGGGTTGACTGGATCTGGGAGGAGTTCAGGGAGGAGTAAGAGTTAATGTGATAAAAAGATGTTGTATGTATGAATGAAATTCTCAAAGATGAATAAAAATGTTGTAGAAAGCAGTCAATGAAATAATTTTTACTGACTTTCTCCTATATTCATAGATCAATGCTTAGATCAATCGTCAGCAGGGGTGCATATTCTAGCACCTGATGGGAGCAGATGCAGAGACACACAACCAAACATGAGATGAAGCCATGGGAACTTCTCAGAAGGAAGGGAGGAAGGATTGTTGGAGTCAGAGACGTCAGGGACACCACAAGAACATGATCCACAGAATAAACTAAGTAGAGCTCAAAGGGGCCCAAAGAGACTGAAGCGATAATAACTCACCTTCTTTGCTTCTGAGCTAGGAGCTTTGCATATAAGTTATGCTTGGTGTTCTTGTGGGACTCATAACAGTGGGCGTGGCAGTATTCATGACTCTTTTCTGCACTTGGAAACTTTTCAGTCTACTGAGTTACCACATCCAGGCTTGGTATGAATGTTTGTGCCTAGTCTTATAGTAATATATTTTGTGTTTTGTTTATTTCCTTGGGAGGCCTACTCTTTCTTTTCAGAAGGGCAAAGGAAGAAGAGCAGATCTGGGGGAGAGGCCACACGAGGCACACTTGGGAGGAGTGGAGGCAGCAGAAACTGCAGTTGGGATGTAATGTATGCAAAGAATGAAAATAAGAGGACAAAAAAAAAAGAAAAAAAAAAAGAAAAACGACTTTTTATAGACAAAACAGAATTAATTTTCTCCTGCTATAATGAATCTAATGAGATCTTCAATTTTCTACTGGGATTTTAGGGTTTATCATAAATTACTCTAAGCCGCTGCATTTCCGATGAAGTTATTCATTTTTGAAGAACCTCCAAAATATTTATTGTGTGATATTTTCTAGAGACATAATTATTTAACTACACTTGAATTCTTAGCTCTCTAATGAAATCCTCTTATTCCTAATACTTTCAGTTAAAATTAAATATGTGGGTATATGTATGTCTTACTCCATGTGCAACCCTCTAAACCTTGGAATCATCACCCTGGTGTTTTTCTACCATCTCCACAACTTTGTTATGTGAAACAGATATGGAGCAAATTACTAAATTTAAACTGTCTATTTCCCTATAATTTGTATTGATAGTACTTGTATTAAATACCCAGCTTCAAAATGAACTACAGAGATAATAGATTAAGAAGTATGTGGAACACACAGGTAAGTGTACCTCTCAACCCTAGCCAATGAAGTTTCTATTGCAGCAAACAGACTATTGCAAATATCATCACCTGGTGAAATGCAGAGAACAACTGACCAAGAAGTGCTCTGCCCCAACTGATACCTTTAAAATACAACTTCTATATGTCTAAGGCACAGGAAACACTGTAGAAGAATGGACAAAAAGACTGTAAGAACCAGAAGACCAGGCCATCTGCTGCAAGATAATGTCTCCATCTTCCAGTCTTCAAATTCAAGGGAATTTTATCTGTGAAATCCTAGAAACATGCTCTCCTAAACAAGATATGTAGAATTAATTGCCTGTAGCCGTCAGGCAGGGCCTAGGGCAGGATTTTGTGAGATTTCTTAAATCAATGTTAAACAACAGCACCCAATGTATATGTAGAGAAATCTCTCAAGGCCCTGCCCTAGAGGAAGCCCTATAGTCATTAATGACTGCTTAGAGAGGGAGAATCAGTCTTCTCCAGAGGCAACCTAGACTCAAGTGGAAATCTCTCAAGACATATAACATATACAGAACACTAAATAAACTTAGTTAGACATACACATATGCACACACACACACAATCAGATATATGTAACAATAATAGTTAAAGAAGAGGAGGTAAGGAATGAGAGAGAGAGAGAGAGAGAGAGAGAGAGAGAGAGAGAGAGAGAGAGAGAAGGTAGGAGGGGAAAGGTTGCGGTTTAAAATGAGGTAAACACATTACTCATGTATGAAATTGTAAAAAAGAAATTGTGAAAGAAAAGAAACTATTTCAAGTAACAATGAAACAAAACTAAACAAAAAGTAGAGATAAAACACTTGTCCTGGGAAGCAATTTACAGAAGGTATTCTTCAATGTGAAGAGTTAGCACTGAATGTTGCATCATTAAATTGCTTTGCACAGGAATTATGTTAAGACAATTTTAAAGCAATTTTCCATTAGGAAACCAATTTCCACTTAAGTGAGGAAATCAAGCCCCAGCTTGATTGTTATAGAGAGAAGGATTAGCTTGTCAAATCAGATGGATCTGTGTGAATGTGGCATTTTTGCTCAGCCAAATACTGAAATTATTGGAGTGCAAACGAACCCCACAATAACAAAGTTGTATTGTCAAAGAAGCATCAAAGGGGCCTTGGCTCTCCTCTTTCGTCAAAATAGAGTTTGCAATGATTGTCTTAATCTGTTTTAGAGAACACTATCCAACAGCATATACTTTGCCCTGTTGACTTGAAAATTACCTTTGATTATACTGAATGAACAACAACCACTTATTGTCTTTGTTGGCTTGTATAGATTGTTTTTCATAACTGTTTGTCCACACCTTTCAAAATTAAATGGGTTTATCTCCACAGCCTTAGTTTGATTTGATACTTTCGTAGTTTGTAGGTAATTTTAGGAAACCAGCTGTACTCATGAGGTATGGTTTTATTCTTGGATTGTTTTCATAAGCATAGCACACTTCTCCAGCCTCATATTTCCTATGTCATTCTCTGGCTCTGTTGCAAACTAAAATATTCAATATATATCTGCAAAGTCGATGAATGGTTTTTGGTCTAAATGGAAGTTTAAAAGTTTCCTGTTTGTGAACTGTACAGATGAGAACATAACAATTTAATGTCTAAATATAACAGTTTATTGAAATTGAAGTTTTCAATGGTTAGGTAGGCAATTTGAAGGGAATACAGTAATAGGCTTATTGCCTGAGTACCTAGATAATGAAATTTTGTACTACCAGTATGAGGTGTTTTGTACTCAGATGACACAATCTGGCAATTCATAAAGCCTAGAGATTTTAATTAAACATCAAGGGTATGGAAATACATTGAGGTTAATTAGACTGATACATATATATCATATATATCACTGAAATATGTGTATATATGACTCTGTGATGTCATTACTAGCACTCAAATGTCACAAGACAAATCTATATTATATTAAATTGTTATCCTGAGTGCTAAGGGGTGAAAGCCTGTGTCCCTTTGGCTCCAAGATATCTGGCAGTAGGGCCTTTGGTGTTAATTAGACTATAAAGTCGGCCCTTATGGAACAAATTAATGCCCTCATAAACAGAAGCTGAAACATGAGGTCTATTTGACATGAGAGAGATAGCCACTCATGAATTAGAAAGTGGAGCTTTGTCTATCCAGTCTATATTACTTGTTTCATAGCATCCAGAACTAGCAAAGTCTGGAATGAACTCCTTGCACACATTCTCCAGGTTCACTTGGATTTTGACAGGTTTGGTACACATACTTCAGAAACTGTAATTCACCTTGGACTCAAATCCAGTGGTTTGGTCTAACTTCAAAATTGAAGTGCACTGAGGACAGGGCTCTGGTTCTCAAACATCCAGATTCCCTGCCATGCGTACAGAATTGTTAGCATTCAATACATGACCGTGTCATAGAGTGCTGAGATACTTTACCTTCTCTTTGGTGATGGTTATTTCACCCCCACTCTCTGTCAGTCTGTTTCTGTCTCTCTCCCTGTCTCTATCTCCTTTCCTCTCTTTCCCTAACCAACCTCCCTGGTGTGAGTGTGTGTTTGTGTGTGTGTGTGTGTGTGTGTGTGTGTGTGTGTGAAAAACAGCAGACATATCTACTTCTAGGAAGGATTGTATAGATTATACATGTCACATTTTATTCCTTTGAGCTCAGTAAGAAACACCATTTCTTTTTCCTTTATAGGGATTTTCAAGATTGAATTCATAGTGCAGTGCAGTATAAAGCCTGGAAAGCAAAAAACTACAATTTTAGAAAGGAGTAAGTATAAGCGTCAAAATAATTTTTGTACAGTTGAGCAGGTAGATTTTCAAAGAAATATATTATCATAATAAAAAGCAAGGTTTAGAGATAAGGAGACTTCAGCTGTAGTACCGGTAGTGCTGATTGCTAGTATTTTGGCTATTTAGACTGAGTTTGTTCACCAGGACAACAAAACTCTTAGAAAACTAAGGACTATTGCAGTCACGCATTGTATAATTCTACCATGTCCTTCACCACTATGGTGTTTAAAAGAAAGATCCAAACCTGGGTTGAACTGCCCCCCTTTAGTATTGTACTTGCTTTAAAATATATTTTGCCAGCACTTTAAATTAAAAATGACGTATAGTGTATGTATACCTTCCTACAGCCACAAGACTTTATATCAACTTACTCTTGATAGTGTTATGCCCAAAGTACTACATATATTAAGGGGACTGGCCTCTCAGTTACTCTTGACATATTTCACACTATCACAGCAGTGCATTTTCATTTACTTATGCAAATGTTAAGGTGTTAGCCTAGGTTTTAAAGTGTCCTTGGTTTGCTTCAGTGAAATGGCATTTTCTGTGCCTTTAAACATGTATTATAAAATATATAATTTATAATAAAAGTGTGGGTAGGTGTCAGTAATGAGAAATGCATCTTTCTGCAGGTCATTGAAATCAGAGATCTAACTACTGTGTTTCTTTTCTTTTCTTTCTTTCTTTTTCTTTTTCTTTATCTTTTTTTTTTTTTTTTTTTTTTTTAGACAGGGTTTCTCTGTATAGCCCTGGCTGTCCTGGAACTCACTCTGTAGACCAGGCTGGCCTCGAATTCAGAAATTTGCCTGCCTCTGCCTCCCAGAGTGCTGGGATTACAGGCTGCGCCACCAACACCCAGCTCTCTAACTGTGTTTCTTTAAGTACAATTAATTAAAAGTTTTTAAAGGTTTGTGTTTCTCAGTAGCAAAGGCAGACCAATACTTGCCACTGTATAGACACTGCAGTGATTTATTATAACACACAGCAGAACATCAAGGAACCTTGATAAAGATTACTAATTAAAGGATATCCCGAAGTATGAATGCTTTATGAACTGTAGCCTGAATTAAGCATTCTTGGTGCCAGTAAATGTTCTATTCCTACAGTGACATTGTTTCTCCTGAAGTGATTAATAAACTTTGCTGGTATCTAGTTAGCCAAATACAGATGTGTCTGATGTATTACAAAAGAATAACTTACGATCTTGGCAGAGAGGTATTTATTGTTCTTTGAGTAGCAACCTCAAGTTCATGTTTTCTCCAATCAATGAAAGCAGTTAAGGATTGAAGTAGAGTTGCAGTGTAATTTATGCGACATGAAAACATTTTGTAAACAAAGTAAGTTCCACCCTGTGCCTTGTCCATAGATGTAAATAAGGGTCTTAATCTGTAAAAGGGTGGAAGCAGGGGCTATGGGATTACTTCGAAGGGGCGGGCAACAAAAATGTTCAGGGTGACAACAGTGATTTGCATCTCCTTTTGTGTACTAGATGTACAGATGTAATGTAACTGTTAAAATTCAATGATTGCCAATTTTGTTGTATAGAGATTGCACCTCAATAAAGTGATGTGAAAAGAACATCCTGAAGGTGTATATTCATGGTCAAAAATAATTGCTAGACTTTGTCTTAAAATGATAAGAACACCAGTGTTTAGGATGAGATTTTTTTCAAGTCCTCTCTTTATTTGAATTTTTTTGGAAAATTTATTTATTTACACTTCAAATGTTATACTCTTTTCTGGTTTCTCCTCCAGAAAACCCCTATTCCATCCTCCTTCCCTATGCTTCTATGAGGGTGCTCGCCCACCTGCCTATCCATTCCTGCCTCCCTGACCTGGCATTCCCCTACACTGGGGCATCAAGCCTTCACAGGGCCATGGGCCTCTCTTCCCACTGATGTCTGACAAGGCCATCCTCTGCTACACATGTGGCTGGATCCAGGGGTCTCTCCATGTATACTCTTTGATTGGTGGTCTAGTCACTGGGAGCACTGGGGTGTCTGGGATGAGATCTTAAAGAACTCCTCACACCATCTTCCTAATGATTTGATTAAAACAAATAAGTCTATTTGTGAAATTACTCTTGACTAGGTCATAATGATTGCTACCTAAAAATCAAAACAAAAGCATGGAGCGATATCTCAGTGGACCTATATACTGGCTGCTCTTCCAGAGGACAATGTTTCAACAATTCCCAGTAATCCACATAGCAGTTTACACATATCCATGCAGAAAAAGCATGAATTTACATAAAAATAGAATCCTTTAACAAGATAAAATGAACAACACAAACAACAAATATTGAGAAGGAAGCAGAGGTTAAAGCAAACCTTATTCACTCTTGATGGAAATCAATGTGGTGGCTTCGAAGAAAATCGAAAGCAGTACTAATCATTTGATAAAGCTATACTGTTCTCAGTTATATTCCCAAGGCATCTAAGGCAGCATATTGCGTAGATGCCTATATACCCCTTCATTGCAGCATTATTCACAATACCTACACGTTAACCAGTCTAGATGCCATTCAGTCAACATCATTAGTCATCAGGGAAATGCAAATCAAAACAACCCTGAGATTCCACCTCACACCAGTCAGAATGGCTAAGATTAAAAACTCAAGAGACAACAAGTGCTGGCGAGGATGTGGAGAAAGAGGAACACTCCTCCACTGTTGGTGGGATTGCAAAATGGTAAAACTGCTCTGGAAATCAGTTTGGCGGTTCCTCAGAAAATTGGGCATGTCACTTCCAGAGGACCCTGGCATACCACTCCTGGGCATATACCCAGAGGATTCCCCTGCATGCAATAAGGACACATGCTCCACTATGTTTATAGCAGCCTTGTTTATAATCGCCAGAAATTGGAAGGAGCCCAAATATCCCTCAAAGGAGGAATGGATACAGAAAATGTGGTACATTTATACAATGGAATACTACTCAGCAATTAAAAATAATGAATTCATGCAATTTGTAGGTAAATGGTTAGACCTGGAAAATATCATCCTGAGTGAATTAACCCAATCACAAAAGAATGCACATGAAATGCAATCACTGATAAGTGGATATTAATGAGCCCAGAAGACCTAAATACTCAAGACACAAATAGCAAGTCAAATGATTCCCAAGAAGAAGAAAGGAGAGGACCCTGGGCCTGTAAAGATTGCATCCAGTTTAGTAAAGAAACCGAGGGGGGAGGGGGAATTATTGGGGAACAGATGGGGGGGAGAGGAACTATGGGAACTATGGTGGGTGGGAACTGGGAAAGGGGAAAGCCTTTGGAATGTAAACATAGAATATAGAAAATAAAATAAAAAAAAAAACCAAATATGGCACACATATGACAGAATATTATTTAGTCATTCAGTAATAGAAAATTATGTCATTTTCAAAAAGAAAACTGATTGCAGTAGAGATCATACTGTTGAGTCACACAAGCCAGGCTCATGCCCCTATTGGTTTTTTTCTCATATGTAGAGTCTTGAAAGTAAGTCAGAAAAGTATGAGACGCCTAATTGGGAATTAGAAGTGAATCAGCATGTGAAGAAGGAAGGGGAACGGTAACTGTGTTAGTGTGCTATAAATATTACCCATGTATTTTATACAAACATTTCATAATGAAGTTACTATTTTCTATTAATATACACTGAAAAATAGATTAAGTAAATAACACTTAAAAATAATACAATTTCACTCAATCTACCTGGAAAAGGAAGAATCATTTCATGTTCTTTGTACAAAGCTAATAACATCTTTGAATTAAAATCAGGTCAGGCACAAATCAAGCAATAAAACAAAAGCTATAACATTCTTGAAATACATAGAAGCAAAACTTCTAAAACTGCCTATAGACCAGCTTCAATGGCATACCAATCTATTCCTTTACCATGACCAGGTTGAATATCTTCCACCAGAAGTCTTGATGTACAGAAAGGCATTAACAGGATGGAGTGATAAAAAAAAAAGACAGGAGTCAGTCATTTCATTTTTTCATTTTTTATTCTATATTCATTGTTTACATTCCAAAGGCTTTCCCCTTTCCCAGTTCTCCCCCACCATAAGTCCCATAAGTCCTCTCCCCCCCCCCAACTATTCCCCAATCACCCCCTCCCCCACCATTTCTCTGTTCTGGTACTCTCCTATAAAACTGGATTCAATCTTTTCAGGCCCAGGGTCCTCTCCTTTCTTCTTCTTGGGAATCCTTTGTCTTGTTAATTGTACCTTTAGGGCTTCTGGGCTCATTAATATCCACTTATCAGTCATTGCATTTCATGTGTATTCTTTTGTGATTGGGTTAACTCACTTAGGAGGATATTTTCCAGATCTAACCATTTGCCTACAAATAGCATGAATTCATTATTTTTAATTGCTGAGTACTAATCCATTGTATAAATATACCACATTTTCTGTATCCATTCCACCTTTGAGGGATATCTGGGCTCCTTCCAACTTCTGGCTATTATAAACAAGGCTGCTATGAACATAGTGGAGCATGTGTCTTTATTGTATGCCGGGGAATCCTCTGGGTATATGCCCAGGAGTGCTATGCCAGGGTCATGCCCAATTTTCTGAGGAACTGCCAGACTGATATCCAGAGCAGTTGTACCATCTTGCAATCCCACCAACAGTGGAGGAGTGTTCCTCTTTCTCCACATCCTTGCCAGCACCTGTTGTCTCTTGAGTTTTTAATCTTAGCCATTCTGACTGGTGTGAGGTGGAATCTGAGGATTGTTTTGATTTGCATTTCCTTGATGACTAAAGATGTTGAACATCTTTTAAGGTGCTTCTCAGTCATCCAAATTTGTTCTGGTGAAAATTCTTTGTTTAGCTCTGTACCCCATTTTTGGATAGGGTTATTTGGTTCTTTGGGGTCTAACTTCTTGAGTTCTTTTTATATATTGGATATTAGCCCTCTGTCAGAAGTGGGGTTGGTGAAGATCTTTTCCCACATTGTTGGTTGCCGTTTGTCCTTCTGACAGTGTCCTTTGCCTTACAGAAACTTTGTAATTTTATGAGGTCCCATTTGTCAATTCTTGATCTTAGTGCATAAGCTATTGGTGTTCTGTTCATGAACTTTCCCCCTGTGCCCATGTCCTCCAGGGTCTTCCCAAGTTTCTTTTCTAATAGTTTCAGTGTGTATGGTTTTATGTGGAGGTCCTTGATCCACTTGGAGTTGATCTTAGTACAAGGAGATAAGAGTGGGTCGATTCGCATTCTTCTGTATGTTGACCTCCAGTTGAACCAGCACCATTTGTTGAAAAGGCTATCTTTTTTCCACTGGATGGTTGTAGCTACTTTATCAAAGATCAAGTGACCATACGTCTGTGGGTTCATTTCTGGGTCTTCAATTCTATTCCATTGATCTACTTGCCTGTTGCTGTACCAATACCATGCAGTTTTTAACACAATTGCTCTGTAGTACTGCTTGAGGTCAGGGATATTGATTCCCCCAGAAGTCCTTTTATTGTTGAGAATAGTTTTAGCTATCCTGGGTTTTTTGTTTCTCCAGATGAATTTGAGGATTGCTCTTTCTAAATCTATGAAGAATTGAGTTGGGATTTTGATGGGGATTGCATTGAATCTGTAGATAACTTTTGGCAAGATGGCCATTTTTACTATATTGATCCTGCCAATCCAAGAGCACAGAGTCATTTCAACAGATGCTGAAAGGCATTTGATAAAATTCAAAACCTCTTCATAATAAAAGTCTTTGTGTTGGATTTTAAGTGTTACACTCTAACACAACAAAGGGTAAACCCACAGTCAACATTACACTGAAAGAGGAAAAGGAAAAGAAAGATCTGGAAGGGGTGGACTGTCTCACTGGACTTATCAATAAAAGATTAAGCTCCTGTGGATTGACATTAAAGCAACAGGAAGGATTGACATGGGCATGAGAATAAGAACATAGCAGGACAGGGAAGAGGAGTGGGTGGTTGGGGAACAGGGGGAGGGTGTATGGCATAGGGAGTCTTCAGAGGGGAAGCATGGAAAGGCAATAACATTTGAAATATAAATAAATAAAATAATAATAATAAAAATAAACATAACTCAAATTATCCCTGTTTGCAGATATAGGATCCTGCACAGATAAGGATCCAGATTCCATCAAAAGACTTAGACTTGAAAAATTCAATACTGGCTCAGGCTATACCACCAATATATATAATGGTCTTTTACTTTGTTACCTAATGTAAATTGATTGCCAGTGTGGGAAGTATTTAGAAATAAAATTTCAATAATGAAGGAAAATGTAGCAATTTTGTCACTTCCTTAAATTATGTACAATAATTTCCCTGTAATCTATTTTAATATGTGCAGTGAATTATTAATTATTTTCACAATAATCCTGTTTTGTAACACCATTTTTATCTTGACATTAAAAAAAATACAGCAGTAACTATATGCATTCACATGCCAAGAAGAAGAGAGAGAGTTTTGGTTTGGGTGGAGTATGATGTGATCCCATTAGGCAGTGTTTCTGGGACACTGTCTGAGAATTTATTGAATCCAATTACTAGAAACATGACTATGATTTCAGCTACTGACATTGTAAATCATTTAACATCAAATTGGGGCCGACTACCTAATAATACTTTGATAGTTAAATTTTTTTTCCAGTTAAAGTTAATTCCTTCAATGTTTGTTTTTAAATCATTTATGTATAGATCAAAGGTAGGAAGAATTTTGAAAAGTATTGGCAATGTATCAGAGTATGGGAGCTGGGAGAAAGGAGGAATGGAAACAAACCAAGTGCCTCTGTTTACTATTTTCTAGTCAGTAGCTGCCATCTCTTACAGAACCATTGCTCTCTAGAAATGGCATTAGGATTGACAAATGCCATTAGCATTGTTACTTTGCAAACTACTGGTGATTTTTTTTTTTAAAGTTTTGCTTCCTTAAACCTTTGTTTGATGCAACGGAATGTCATGGTGGTATGTTTTACCAAAGATCATCATATAACTTGAGTGCTAGATTTTGAAGTCATCCGAGAAGTGGCTTTTCTTTTGGTTTCTGAGATCCTGAATTGACAAGCTTTGCGATTCTAGCAGAAAGTTGTGTTCTACTCAATGTAACCTAAATACTAAAGTGCTGGATTGAAATTTCCTAACCATACAATACATACTGTCAAGTAAAACTTACCAAATGATGCATGACAGGAACTGGTTGCTACAAGGAAAAACCTATTTTAAACTTTAGCAAAAACTGGTTTTAATAAACACAAACTTAAACATACATGTTTATTATAAATAACAACTTTTGTTGAACTGGTTCCATAAAAGACCACTAAAATAACTTGTTTAACCTTCAAGCTTCCCATATTATATTAATCAAAATTTCTATTTTAATGTTCATTACTTGAAGTGTTTCATGCTCGGGCATGCTTTAAATTTCCATAAATCGGTTGTTGATATTAATATGATAGATGAAATAAAATTATCAGTGTCTCTTAGTTCAGACTGGTGATGGAGGCTTCCCATTAATAAATCCTAGCAGAAGCCTTGCACAGATTTTTTTTTTAAGCATTTCTGTTTTACTAACCTGTCTTAAGAAGAATTAACAACAAAACATTGGTTGATTTAGAACAGTTAGACTGTCTCAGTGTATGGTGGCAGAAAGTGACTCTGCTGTCCTTAGTATTTGTCTTGTTTACTTGTCTTCTTCCTATATCTGATAATTCCATAATATCATTTTCCCTATCCGGAATATTACCAAACAATTGGAATTTATTATGATCCTAATGTCCCAAGTTCAGGGATAAGAATCAAACACAGCAGTAGATTGTGGGGTGTTTAGAAACTCTTTGTGAAGGATTTAACTTAGCACATATACACAGAAATTTGCACACCTATTGGAAAACTGTGTACATAACTAATGTCTATAATATCTCCTATACTATGCTAAAATTGATACTAATGTGCTTGGAATAGAGTAGGTTTTTCTCATGGATTTTCTTGCTTTCCTTCCTAGAAATTCATTCATTTGCCATTTACTTGTAAAAGCAAATGCAATGACTCCTATAGACATACCTTTTATTGCAACCCACTTTTAATAAGGGTTCAGTCTCTCCTCTAGCACACCATTTAGCAGAGGTAGTGGAAGAGAAAAGTTATTAGGACATGGGGGAAAGTGGGCCTGTTCAGCAATAGTTCTTTTGGGGTGAGCATGATCATTTTTAGTAGCAGTCCAATCCCAGAGCAAACACCAAATGCAATTCAACAGCTGCAGACCAGTTCACTAGACAGGCAGACACCAGGCATGAACCAGCAGCTATAGTCCAGTCCTTTCAGCAGGCAGACACCAGGCAGCTGTAGTTCAATCCTAAAGAAACCACCAAGTTGGCCAATTGGTCTGAGGCAAGGTCTCAGAAGAGGCAAGCTAGATCTTGGGAGAGTTTCTCTCAATTACATCATTATAAGTTGAGCTCAACAAAACTATGTAAGGCAAAGCAATGCATGTCTGCCATTAGTGAAGAACAGTGAGGCTGAGCAATCCAAACCAAAGCTCAGTACTCCTCTCCCACTATCCGTGGGGTCATATTTATACTCCTTCATCAAGTCTCCTTTCATGTATCCAAACATTCTTTCACCTGTGTCTGCTTCAGGAAAACAGTCTTTCATGTGTTGGCTTTAGCAAGATATCTTTTCATCTGTGTGCCCCAGCAACACATCATTTGGCATAACTAACTTTCTAAACAAGTAGACATTCCCACTTCAGATTGCAAGGATGTAAGAGCAAATAGGTAAATGTAAAAAGTAAATACTTTAACATTCAATTTAGAATAGTGAAGAATTTCAAGAGTATGGAAGGAAAACCATGAGTTGCTGAACGGCATTACTGAGGCCAGACACTTTGTGTTTATTGTGTGAAAATATAGGAAATCAAGTTTGAACAATCTCAGAGTTAACCGTTTGGAGTACTGGATACTGTGATGAAGCCAGTTGGTCCTTACCAAATTTATTTCTAGAATCTAGAGCAGAATGTGCCAGGAATTAGGGACTACTAGTGTCGAACCACGTTATATTAATATGTTCTGAATTTTATTTAGAATGTTTTCACATATTGAGTTGCTCACAAGTTATTTATGTCTATGTGTTTAGGGATCATTTTCTTCAAACAAAGTGTCGTATAAAGAATGTTTGTTGTTACAAAGCCTTTGGAGAGGTTTCAGTGAAGTAAACCATTTTATGCTGGAAATTAACATCTTTAGCATGAGACACATGTTTCCTTAATATTCAATAACTATCAGAATGTATTAATTTTGAGTTCTGTGTTTTTTTTCCTTTTTTTCTTTCACTGAAAAATAGTTTTCTTTCTCATACACAATACGTCCTGATTGCAGTTTCCTCTCCTCCTCCAAGTTCCTTCTTTCTGCCTTTCCCCTCCAGATCTATTCCCTTTCTGTCTCTCATTAGAAAATAACAGGCTTATGAGAGACAAGAACCAAACATGACAGACCAGCATATAATAAGACAAGGCAAAACCCACCCTATGGAGGCTGGACAAAGCAGCTCAACAGAATAAACAGTTACAAGAGCAGCCACAAGAGTCAGAAACCGATGACTTCACACACTCAGGGGTCCCATACAATACTAAGCTGGAGGTGTATATGTGTAGAGGATCTGGTGCATACTCATATAGAGCCTGTGCTTGCTGCTTCTGTCTCTGAGAGTTCATACTGGACTTGCCTAGTTGATTCAGTGGGCCCTGTTTAACACTTAAGTAGTGTTACGTTTTTCTTGCTGTCAGCATTCTTTGTCTACCTGAAATCAAAGAATATCCAGTGCTATATGAAATTATAGGGTCATAAATACCACTTACAATAATCAAACCTGATTCATATAGACTGTGTTTCTAAAATGGTTACACATATAGCTGTTTATGCTGGTGGATACTTGTGATAACATCATGGAGAAGCTGGAATAGAAGTTGGTACGGGCTTGAAGCTAACGTATGCTATATCATAATGCTTTGTATCAGAACAAAAATGGAACAGAGGAAAACAAACCTACAGCCAAATAAACAACCCATGAACAAAAGGATTACATAAATACTTACATTAATCTTGATAAGAAAGTTTCTAATTTGATTATAATTTATACTGAAAAAAAACACATTAGTCTAATTAACTGAACAACTGAATGAAGATGGGATAAAATATATGCTTATTTTTTAAGTAACATGTACCAAAACCTTGTTATGATATAAATACTTCATTTAGGCTTATACCAGAATGAGATTGTTTATACACTATTACAGTTTGGGTAAGAGTTTTATGCATTCTTACAGAATTCTACAGGTGGCTGTGGAGTGATAATAGTTTTTTCAGATTAGAAACTGAGGCTGAATTGTTCCTTTTTGTCAGGGTTCTGGTTTTAATTATGTGAGGAAATGATAATTTTATGAAAGTAGCAAATGAAATTAAATTTGGTTTCATATTTTCTAATTAAGAGCTTTTCGTACAGAGTGTTCTGGATTCTCTTCCAACCATAGTGGATGAAGCTTTCAGGACAGAGAGGCAGATAACATGTTCTAAATGTGGTTTGCAGCTCCGGATGAGTTCCTACGTTACCTTCTTATTTTCATTGACCATTAATTTAAAACTTCAACGCTAATTAGCAAAAGATAAAATCATTTATGCAAAATATCCTTATGCTATAACTCTCATTTATAATTTCATTTCCTCTTATACCAAGGTAATTAATCTGGTACACCTTGGTTATAGTCAACAGGAGGAAAATATTTTAATCCACAAATATCTGAAAATATCACAAAATGGTTTTTTATCATTTTTTCTCGAATTAAATTTACAGAGGAGAATATCATAAAAAAGAAAATATTTCATGCATTATATATGCCAGATCACATGATGTAACTTCCTTCTGATCTCCACGGTGTATCAGAATCTACAAGATGTACTTGTGGTGTTTGTTTGCTTGCTTTTGATTTTTTAAAGAGCTTCTTACTTGGAGCCTAGCTTGAAAGCTCACTAGTAGCCCTGGCTAGCTCTCAATAGCCAGAAAGCCTTCAGCATTAGTCCCTCAAATGCCCCCTGTTCCCTTTGAAAACTAGATGTCTGGTAATCAAGATGTAAGAACATCATTTTCTTGGATTTATTCAGTTTATGGGTGGAGAATGGGAATTCTAATTCTATATTATTCTATATTTCTTTAATAAGCTAAAATCTCAAAAATAAAGAATTAAATTACCCTGCTTCCTTCATTTTTTTCATATTAAGAAACTGAGTTTTATTTATCATTTAATATGAGGCACTAATGAGAATAAAAGAAACTAAAATTCAATCGCACATTTGAGTTTAAATGATTTCGAGACAGTACAAGCACACAGCTTGTAACCAATATGAAAAACATGAAATGACACATTTACAAAACACACTATACAATGGGAACTTCCTATCCCAGGGAGATAGTCTGGGGAGCGGCAATCTTTCCAGTCTGAAGACGCTAACCCATTCTGTTCTGCTGCTTTCCCCTGGGACAACCTAGAATTCTATGAACAAGAATGACAATACTGAAAGCTGTTCTTGGACAAGAGATGATTGGAACAAGTCAGAGGCTGGCCCAGAGAAACAAGCCAGCTGGCCTAGTGTTCAAGAAATGTAATGCAAGCAATGCCTGAGAGTCCTAGTGCTTACATGACATAATCAAGGAAGCAATTATATTTAAGTTATAATTTTATGACTACACAGGAAACCACAGTTCTTCAGACAATACGTTCATATTATACTACTAAGTATTTTAAAGCAACCTGTACCTTTTAGTGAAGAGGCCAAAAACAAAAAGCAAAAAAAGAAAAACAAACAAACAAACAAACAAAAACAAATATCTAGGATTTTTTTGTTTTTTTTTCTTTTTTCTTTTTCCATATTTTTTGTTTACATTCCAAAGGCTTTCCCCTTTCCCAGATCCCCCCCACCATACTTCCCATAATTCCTCTCCCCCCAACTATTCCCCAATCATCCCCCACCCTCCACCATTTCTCTGTTCTGGATCTACAAAACTGGATCCAATCTTTTCAGGCCCAGGGTTCTCTCCTTTCTTCTTCTTGTGAATCATTTGAATTGCTAGTTGTGCCTTGAGTATTTAGGGCTTCTGGGCTCATTAATATCCACTTATCAGTGATTGCATTTCATGTGTATTCTTTTGTGATTGGGTTAACTAGGATTTTTAGAAATAAAAAAATGAGATACATTTGAAATTAATAAAGCATATCAATGACCCAACTATTATATCAATGACTCAACTATTAGCATACTCCCAAATTAGTTCTATCTAAGCTATCAGGGATAAATAAATCAAACAAACTCGAAAAATTAGAACACATAAGGAGGCGTTCTAAAAACTGTAGACATTAGAGAAGGGAAAAGTATCTTATGCATGTAGTATATCCTGACAAAAGCCTTCTTTAATGTAAAGATTACACATAAGCAAAGTAAGAAACAGAAGGGGGAAAAAAAACCTAAAGATCGATACATCACAAGAGGTTAATATCTTAATAATTCTATTGTTGCCTTCCAGGAAGGAGTAAAACAACTTTTCACTTTACTGCAAATGCATCTTAAAATAAACAAAACAAAAACCAAAAACACGTCAGCCATACTATTGAAGATATAAGACAATTTTTAAGTATTAGCACTAGACAGTAAAGCACAAAGAACTTTGAGAAGAAGATAGGGTACTATTTCATTGGACAGTACACGAAACAGCTTTTTCTGTCTTCACTATATTCAGTGATGACAATCATAGGCTAGTTTCTAAACAGAATGTACATTTAAAACTTTGCAGTACCCACGATGGCTCAAGAATCCTATTGTTTACACACCGCATAGTTTGTCTTAGAGCAGATACTAGCTTGGTAAGCTTCAGGTGTCAAAGCTCTAAGCTGCTGCCTTTGGAATTGTCCAGCTGGCTTTTCTTACTTTGGAGACTCTAGTAGCATGTGCCATTAAGAGATCACCCTGCTGCCACAGTCTTCCTCTCACTGTTGGATCCACTACTGTGGAGCCTTCAAGTCCTTAAGATGCAAGGCCTAGCAAAAAGCCCCCCACGAGGCCGCTGGATATCACAATGTTCTGTTTGATAAAGTCTGTTGCTTCTTCAATTATGTTGTTGATTTCAGGTGCTGCTTTAATCGCTCGCTTCCTTATCTGTCCTTTTGCTTTGCTTACATCTTTTTTGACTCTCTTCCAACCGATCTGTACATAGCCACTGTGACTGGCAACCTGTAGAAGAAGAAAGCCACCACCTACTGTAGTTGCAGCAAGTTTTCCAACCTTCTGGAATAAAAATCCTGCACACCAGCCAGTCACGCCACCCATTACGATTTGGGTAGCTACTGAGAATTTTTCTTCTATAGGTCCGGAACTGTGGCCAAATACTCGATTCCACCAGTGGTGTCTTGTTGCATGCTCTGTTAAATCCAACATTTCATAAGATTCGCCATCGCTTTCATAGTCTTGGTGAGGGAGGTTCCGGGATGCCATGATTCCGCCAGCAGCCAGTTGGGGGAGGTCTCCGCTCACCAATCCCCCAACACTTTAGAGGACACTCTAGGCTGAGTTGGAAGTCTATGGTCTTTCCTTTTGCTCAGCCTCCTCCAGGCAACCGCCAACACACCTGTCTGGTCACCGCCCACTCTTCCCAGCATGCAGCTTGCGTCCTTCATTTTTAACATAGCTTTTGTTAATTTTCTTTTATACTTCATATACATACAGTATGTATATCATATACATATACACATACATGTACACTATGTACATCATATACATACACATGCATCATATACACATATACATAATATACATGTACGGTCTAGTTCTTTCAATGATATACTTAAATAAGTTACTGAAATTGAGCTGTCAAGCCAAAAATGTATTTTTATACATTCCCTTCAGTTATTAATGTCTTTTCATTATTAACAAAGTTTATAGAACAAATTCATAGTAACAGTATCTCCCTCCTTGAATGTAATTGTTTTTTTTTTGTTGTTGTTGTTGTTGTTCTTTTGTTTTTTTAATCACAGTACTACTCTCTGTATAGTACTGGCCCAGAACTTACTATTTAGACCAGGTTGGCTTTGAACTCACAGCTAATAGCTAATGAGCTGGTTTCAAAATGTATTTAAAAAATGAGGAGCACAGAGATAGTTCAGAAATTAAGAGCATTTGCTACTCTTCTAGAGGACCTGGTTATGATTCAACTACCTATGCTCAATTACTGCTATTAATGTCATGTTCCACCATGTCTAGCCTGTAACTATTCAATTTTTTAATAAAGGGATTGCAGAATATTTATAATTTCAAAGTCCTTTGGATGGTCTATGAAATGATTTAGATGCCTTTTCTTATAATCAACCTGACTAACACCTTCTGGCACCATGAGAGCTAGCTAGCAGGGAGCAAATTTCCAAGATGGTTTCTGTTTGATTTTCTCCATGTCCTGGCTGCCAAAGTGTGTGGTGTCTTCATTAGTAGGGTTTTTCTGGTGTGTACATCCTGTCTGGCTAGTTAAGATTGCTGCATACATACAATGACTGTCCATGAGAAAGATCATTGATATCTTCAAAGAAAGTAGGGATAGGGGCAGGGAGATTGGGGAGAAGAGGGAACAAGGTATGGGCTAAACCAAGCCCAAGGATGCATGAAAATGCCTCACGGAAACCTAATAGCTAATGAGCTGGTTTCAAAATATATTAAAAAAACTGAGGAGTATAGATAGTTCAGAAATTAATTATCTTAACTTCTATTCTTGTAGAGGACCTGGTTATGATTTGCAGAGCCCATGTCAGGAGGATCATAACCACCTGCATCTCTAACTCCAGGGATTTGACAGTTCTGGTCTCCAAGGGCACTTGTGCTCACATATACACACCGACATGAAGACTGATGTGCAAATTTACACAATTAAAAACAATTTTTGTGGAAAAAATTGTAAAGAGTTATTCTGCAGGAATGGACAATGTTGTTCCCTGAAGACATGGATTAGTCCATGAAAATCACAGTGCAAGATATGCAAAACTTCTCGAAGAGTTATTGGTTATGGAGGCCCAAGTGGTCTCCAAAACAACACAGGCTATTTCCACTGTCCTTGGTTATCCATCATAACCCTCTTTCAATCATCATCATGATCATCGTCATCAGCACCACCACCATCTTCATCCTCATCCTCATTATCAAAATAAAATAACAGCCATTTGACAGATGTAATGGTATTATCAGAATTTTTGACTAAGTTCTATGGGGCAAAAGGACTTGTAAGATGTTTTATATTTGTAATAGATTTTTACAACTAAATCATAAAATCAGGACTGTAACCCTGTAAGAACCACCAGTTTCTAATACACTGACAATTCAGGGGAAAAATGTAAAGTGTATTCAGAAGACAAAACTATTCAAAATTTGTATTACGTATGATGAATAATGTCTCCTGTACAATTAAATTAGCAAATATTCAAGAAACTGCAAAAATTGTTAAAGGGAGAGAAAAAGTAGGTCAAAAGCAAACTCTGAAATGGTCTGCATTTGAAATTAATAAGCAAAAAATATAAAATGGCTATTTAAAAACTGTTCAATGATTTGGATTAGAAATGGGGTATGGAGTTAATGGATGGAATCTAAAGCAGCAATAAAATTATAGCAAATACACTACGGAGAAAAGCAGCAGTTGTAAAAGTATGATAAATGGATCTAAAAAGTTACAGGATGGACTTAATAGGATTTTGAAGATAGACCCAAACTAGCCAGTCAAATTGAAGACAGATGGAGAGGCTTTTTTTTAAAATCACAAATAAAAAGGGAAACTTTGATATTAAAATGTAGGGATGAGGGCTCTAAGCCTGCATCAGCTTGACATCTCTATGTTCACTGAGCTGAGTGAAGATGTCTCTAGTCGTACTGAAGGATCAGGACTACCTGCATGACTGTCTGTCCTACCATTAGTCTGGGTTGTTTAGAGATCTTCATGGGACCATCTTGGCCAACAACTCAACCGAATGTCAGCCAGTACTACACTGGAAGCCCTGCCTGGCTATAAAGGATGACCAATTCAGAATTTATCCCCATTCCTAAGAGTCTTCACTAAAGTTGCCCTCATATATTCTATGAAGTTTCCACTGCAGTAGATTCCTACATCATCCCCACATCCCCAACGCCCAATTCCAGCTGTCTCTCCCTTTACTCTCTCTCTCCATTCTTCCGCCTACACATAATCTCTCCCTCTCCTATCTCCCCCACGCCCAGTCCAGCAGCAGAATATACTCTGTTTTCCATTCCCAGGAACATCCATGATTTCCACATATTTCCTAGCCCCCTCTGTATCTAGCCTTGCTTTGTCTATGTATTAGAGCTTAATTATCATTTATTTAACCACCAATGTTCACTTATAAATGAATACATACCATATTTGCCTTTCTGGGTCCAGGTTACCCCACTCAGGATGATTTTTTTCTAGTTATATCAATTTGCCTGCAAACTGCATGATATAACTTTTTTTAATTTTTATTTTCTATATTCTATGTTTACATTCCAAAGGCTTTCCCCTTTGCCAGTTCCCCCCTCCCTATGTCCCATAACTCCTCTCCCCCCCAACTATTCCCCAATCATTCCCCCTCCCCCCACGGTTTCTCTACAAAACTGGATCCAATCTTTACAGGCCCAGGTTCCTCTCCTTTCTTCTTGGGAATCACTTGACTTGCTAATTGTGCCTTGAGTATTTAGGGCTTCTGGGCTCATTAATATCCACTTATCAGTGATTGCATTTCATGTGTATTCTTTTGTGATTGGGTTAGCTCACTCAGGATGATATTTTCCAGGTCTAACCATTTACCTACAAATTGCATGAATTCATTATTTTTAATTGCTGAGTAGTATTCCATTGTATAAATATACCACATTTTCTGTATCCATTCCTCCTTTGAGGGATATTTGGGCTCCTTCCAATTTCTGGCTATTATAAACAAGGCTGCTATAAACATAGTGGAGCATGTGTCTTTATTGTATGCAGGGGAATCCTCTGGGTATATGCCCAGGAGTGGTATGCCAGGGTCCTCTGGAAGGCACATGCCCAATTTTCTGAGGAACCGCCACACTGATTTTCAGAGCAGTTTTACCATTTTGCAATCCCACCAACAGTGGAGGAGTGTTTCTCTTTCTCCACATCCTCGCCAGTACTTGTTGTCTCTTGAGTTTTTAATCTTAGCCATTCTGACTGGTGTGAGGTGGAATCTCAGGGTTGTTTTGATTTGCATTTCCCTAATGACTAATGATGTTGAACATTTTTTAAGGTGTTTCTCAGCCATCCGAATTTCTTCAGGTGAAAAGTCTCTGTTTAGCTCTGTACCCCATTTTTGGATAGGGTTATTTGGTTCTTTGGGGCCTAACTTCTTGAGTTCTTTTTATATATTGGATATTATGTCGGATGTGGGGTTGGTGAAGATCTTTTCCCACTTTGTTGGTTGTCGTTTTGTCCTTCTGACAGTGTCCTTTTCCTTGCAGAAACTTTGTAATTTTATGAGGTTCCATTTGTCAATTCTTGATCTTAGTGCATAAGCTATTGGTGTTCTGTTCAGGAACTTTCCCCCTGTGCCTATGTCCTCCAGGGTCTTCCCAAATTTCTTTTCTAATAGTTTCAGTGTGTCTGGTTTTATGTGGAGGTCCTTGATCCACTTGGAGTTGATCTTAGTGCAAAGAGATAAGAGTGGGTCAATTCGCATTCTTCTGCATGTTGACCTCCAGTTGAACCAGCACCATTTGTTGAAGAGGCTATCTTTATTCCACTGGATGGTTGTGGCTCCTTTAAAAATATGGAACCCTTCATGTCATCCTTGGGCAGGGGCCATGCTAATCTTCTCTGTATCTTTCCAATTTTAGTATATGTGCTGCCGAAGCGAGCACATGATATAACTTTTTAACCATCGAATAATATTTCATTGTGTAAATGTACCATAATCTTTATCCATTAGTTGAGGGATATCTAGATTGTACCAGTGTCTGGGTATAGTGAATAAAGCCACAACAAACAGTTGAGCAAGTATCCTTGTGATAGGTTGGAACATTGCATATTCTAATTTCTTTGGTGCTAGAAGGAATTCTACAGAAAGAGAAACCTGGACACCAACCCAACGACAAAGCCCTCCACCTTCAATCTGTCCTCCCAGCAAAATGTGTTGGGGCAATGTAGCACAGAATATGTGGGAATGACCAGCAAATATTTGGTTTAGATGGAGCCCAATGCCATGATAAAAGCCCCATGTCTTACGCTGTGTGGATGGCCAGGAACTTGAGACTGGATATACCAGAGACTTAGGGTAGAATTAAACAGGATTGGAAAAAAAATCAATGACAACGTATTTTGAATAAAGAAAGGGAACAGAATGCATTTTGAGGTTTGGATTTGAAATGTCCCCAGTATATACCTCATGTGTTTGAACATTGGATCCTCAGGCAGTGGTGCTACTTGAAAGGATGTGAATTGCTTTGGAGGTAGAACTTTGCTGAAGGAAGTGAGTCAATTTGTATGAGACCTTGTGGTTTCTTAGTCCTGCCTCACTTCCTGTTCACCTTTTCCTGAGTGTGGACTAGCATGTCCTGATCCTATAACCATGCTTTCCAAATCACAATGCACTGTGTCCCCATGAGCTGTAAGCCAAAACGGACCTCTCTTCCCTTAACTGACTTCTTGTCAGGCACTTTATAATAGCAATGAGGAAAGAAACCAATAGCACACCGTGTAAAACGTTAAAGGCAGTTCTTCATATGAAAGGGGAATGATATTGTGTTATAACCTGGACTCACAGGGCTAGTTGAAACAGCGCCATCTATATAAAAGCAGAATGTTGATTTTCATCATTTGTTTAGGAGTCAAATAAACTGGCATTTATAGCATTGTATGTGGGAATAAAAGCAATGACTGAAACTGTATCAAACAAGGGCCTGTGCTATTCACCTTCATGGTTATTTTAAGATGGAAAGTATGTAATGAAGACAAGGACCAGCAAGTAGAAATAAATAAAATGAAGACATTGTATAAACCTTGCTAAGAAAATCGGTACAATACTGGACAACATTCTGTTCTTCCAGAGAGAAATGAAAGAGGAAGTCATCAGAGTATACATAAAGTAAAGTACAAATACTATAAAAGATGTTTTTCTGCATATAAAGACGTAATAGATTGAAATTGAGGATAGAAAACATGCAGTTCACAGCACACATCTGAGTAAGACAGAGTAGCTGAATTACCATCAGAAAAAAATGGACTCCAAATGATAACATATCACGTCACAATGATAAAAGGTACAATTTATTAAGGAGATAAAAAAGTTCTGTATTAACTGATGTTATCTTCAAAGACTATAAATTTAAAAATAACAACAATAAAGGAGACTGAGTAGAAAGTAATAACTTAAAGTTTGTCTTGCAGAGGAAACATAGTGGAAACACAATTTACATCAAAACAACAACAAAAATACAAAATAAACAAACAAAAACAAGCACAATGCTTCAAGATATCTCAAAGAATTTTGTAAAAGTTAGATGATGTCCACAATATCAGTCTTTGAGAAGCCTCTAACGCATCATAAACATATGGTACCTTTACAGTTCCCCTGTTCCTTGCTCTGGAGGCTTGAAGGTTAACATTCAGGATGTTTGTCTCTGAGTAGTTCACATGGAGATAATGAGGCCAATGCAATGAAGATTTTCCTTATTGTTCCTCAGGCAGCCTGTCTCATTTGGAAGATTTACTTATTTGTTTTATCACTAAATCCTATTTAGTTCTAACAAAAGTACATTCTAAATGTGTTTGCTTGCTATACTCGTTTTTCTTGTAAGATCATAAGGTGATAAACATGCTGACAGGAATTCTTAGGCTTGCTGCTAAGAGCTTTGATTCAGAGAGACAATCAGCATTTAATTCTAGAAGAAATTGGAAAATAAAATAGCCTATTGCATTTAAAATATTTTAGGATGTGCTACCATAGTTGTGCTATGCATAGGCATGTCCTCACTGGGAGGCAAGTTCTCAGAGGTTTTTGTTTTTTTTTTTTTTTGTTTGTTTTTTTTATGCATTGAGAAGTAGAAAGAGTCCTTGTTTTGCTATAAAAATTTCTAAGTGCTTTTTTGCAAATTCCAAAACCATTTTCTAAAGAGCTTTTAGGAACCAAATGCTAATTTAAAGATTAGAAGGAGTGACTGTTATTATGCTCATTTTGAACCTCTCTAAAAGTACAGCTAAGGGTACCTAATTTGTGAGTGTAAATCATGAAGAATAACCAGCGACTGCTCTTCAGCACCCCTGACTGGAAGCAGGCCTGTACCCCTGACACAGGTTTGATTCTACCTCAGTGGAACAGGGTCATGACTCATATATTCTGTCAAAATTCCGTTCAAGCTGCTAATTGTTTTCTTTTTCATGTGATTATCTGAGTGATCATATGTGTAACAGAATTGGTGAGAATATTTAAGAAGCAATAAATCTAATTGCTATTCAGTGACAATATTACTTTTCCCTAGACACATAATGACTACATATTAAAATTTTGTTGCTAACCTTGGTTTTACTTATAAAACTGAATTAAATGAGAAACTTAAAGCTGTAGAATTTTTTATTAATTATTTTATTTATTTACATTCCAAATGTTGCCCCATTCCAGGTTCCTGTCCCTGAGTTCTCCCCCCATCTCTTCCCTCCCCCCACCTCTGAGAAGGTGTTCTGAGAGCTGCAAATGCCTCTTCCAAGTTATTCTACCAACCAGGATTGAGACAGGGGGATTTCCATAGGAACATATCTTTACTGTACAATTACTCTGTTCCCATTGATTGGGGTAATCAGTGGTGGCAGGGGACTTGTCTAACATTCATATCTTAACTTGCTTAGATAGGAAATGTCTAACATTGTCTTAACTTGCCAACCAGGGTATATGTTATCCATGTACACATCTTTTTCTGCCAAGAAGGATGTCAGTTCCCAGGGAGTTCTAAGGACTTAAACTTTACTTGACCCCTACTTAGAATGGAATTCTTATTCCAATTTTTTTTTCTTGTGCAGTTGTCTCTCTTATGTTGGGGGTCCATCCCAGGGACAGCTTATAAAAGCAAATTTTAGGCTAGAGAGATGGCTCAGTGGTAAAGAGCACTGACTGCTCTTCTGAAGGTCCTGAGTTCAAATCTCAGCAACCACATGGTGGCTGATAACCATCCGTAATGAGATCTGGCGGCCTCTTCTGGTGTGTCTGAAGACAGCTACAATGTGCTTAGATATAATAATAAATAAATATTTGAGCCAGAGCCAGAGTGAGCAGAGGTCCTAAATTCAATCCCAGTAACAAGATGATGACTCACAACCATCTGGACAGCTACAGTGTACTCATATACCTAAAATAAATAAATAGATTTTTTTAAAAAGAGGAAAATGCTGTAAAAGCTTATATACAGGTGCAAGAAGTGCAACTGGGTAGTTGGTTCGTGTCCAACCCTGTCATGGCTCACTATACAAAGCAGTTCTGACTTCTTTTGTGATTGCATTCCAAGAACACTAAAGCAAAGAACATCCTTGTAACAATAGTAACAACATATGGGACAGTTTCTTTATAATACTAGTAACACCCTAAACGGTAAGGCTACCCAGGTCACAGTTACCTAGTTCGTAACATTTTACCTTGATATTACCATTCCATCTAGTCCTTAATATTCTACCTAGGCCCTAACAATTTTGAGACTGAGGAACATTCTAAGGAATACCATGTGAATATTTTATGATCTGACTAAATCATTGTGAAAGTATAGCAAGTTATTCAATTTTTTAATAGAAGATTGCATTGTTTTGATCAGGAATCCTCTGCTTCCCATCCATTTTACCCATGTCATCTGTTCTTGCAGGTAAAGCAGAGGATATTTTAAGACTGTTTGCATGCCAGGCCAGGTTTTTCTTTTTACAATAGAAGCAGATTTAGGAAGAAATTTTGCACATGATTGTGGCATTGCTTTATTGTCTTTCTTTCTTGCCCTTGTGAAAGATTGATCAATATCAAGAAGAAGGGGATTAACTTTTTACCTAAATCCTGAAAGGAGTAGGCACAACAGGACATATATTTTCCATCTACTTCAGAGCTGTATCTAATTTGCAGCCCATTAGAAACAAATTTTATTGTCATGAAGTTCAAAGGCTGTGAGCAACGTGACTGAAGCCAAAGCTGACAAAGACACAACACCAGACAATAATCAAGTCAATCCTAGAGAATTATTAAATCTCCTTAACAGGAATCAGATTACAAGGAGAAACTATGAAGAATCTTAAGGGTGACAAAAATCATAGGTATTTTCATCTCTGGGAAGATAGAACAGTAACAGAATTTGAATGGTTTGATCAAGCACCATTAATAAATCATGCACTGCCTTCAGCATTGAAAAGGTAAGTAAAAGTTACAGTGTGTGTGTGTGTGTGTGTGTGTGTGTGTGTGTGTGTGTTTAATGAGGGTAGTGAGGGGAGAGTTAGATGTCCCATGGATTGTTCAACTTCTCTTCATCTCATATTTTGAGACAGAGTTGCTTGTTGAATCTGTCCTTGGAAATTGTTCATGCTGGCAGGCCATTAATCCCCAGAGATTCTCCTGTCTCATGCTCCTTCGTTTTATGACTACAGGTATTTCACATTGTTTTCTACCCACTCTGCGTGTGAATAATCAAATCAAAACCAGGATGTGTACTAGTAATGTTATGCTTATGCCGCAGGTACTTTTGTGATGGAGTCACCGTTCCAGTCCCATACTGTGGCTACTTTTACTAAATTAACAATCTATTAAGTGGAGTGCAGGGTTACAACTGGAAGTTCTCTTATAAATATGCAGAAATATAAAAGGAAATACAGATGAGAACAAAATCAAATTTGTCTGAGGTCTTTTGGAAGGCTTCATTACGAAGCTAATATCTGAGTTGGGTTTCCAAAGATGAGTAACAAGCTGGCAGCGGAAAGGATGGTGGAAATGTATTCCAGACACACATAAGAATATGGATTATTTAGAACAAATCATAAACCGGTTTGGCTGGAGTATTAAGTGCAAGGAATTGTTGGTGAGATTAGATGAAAATGAACTGCCAAAGGTGAAATCAAGGAGAGATTTTTATGTCAAACTAAATAACTTGGCATTTACTCCAGGCAATAAAATTTCATTGGGATGGATTTTAATCAGTCCAGACAGATGATCTGATTTTCGTTTTAGAAATATCACTTTGATAGTTCTTAAAGGGTCAGTGGTAAAAGGACCAAGGTTACAATGAGGGGATACCAGTTAGAAAGTTCTTCATTAAGTTTGCAGCACTATTCAGGTTAATGGGAGTGGGATCACATTTTAGATGCAATTTAAATTCTAAAGGGAGGATGATGTAATTCAAACCTGAGGAACAAGCTTTGGAAAGTTGTTTAGATCCATTGTGTTTGCAGCACACAGTTCAACAGACAGAAATATTTTATTTGACACTAGCTTTGGATAGACCACTTTGTTCTTCCAGTGAACATCAGATAAAAAGTTGCCTTAAGCATATTTTGAATCACTTTGAATATTGCTTCTGGTGCAATGCTTACATAGGGAAAACTCCACTTGAATTTATAACAACTGAGAGAATCACAGTTTTATTTCCCTCATGTTTGCAATGGAGGGTATTCCATTGGCAGGCTCAGAGTGTACTTCCTTTCCCAACTCTTACATTTTGTTGAATTCTGTTTATTTTTCTCTAAAATTCAGTGAGTTCAGTACATACGGTACAAGATCCTGCCACTTGTAACGTAGCCGGCCACATTCTAGCATTAAACAATTGCCTTAGAGACCAAGGCAACAAAGACGTAAGTGACAAGAGTAGATTTTATCAAATTACACAGCTTCTACTCAGAAGAGGAAAAAGTTCATAAAGCAAAAAGATAGATACAGCATGGGAGACAGTGTTTGTCAAATATATTTCTGATATGGCCTTAATATCTAGAACATACATGAAACACGGACATCTCTGTAGTTTAAAAACATTCATTAAACTGGGCAAAATAGCTCAATAGAAATTTCTCAAAAAAGATACATTAATAAACAACAGGAAGATGAAAAGAGCTCAACTTAAGATAGAGATATGAATTCAAAAATGAGAAGATATAGAATCTTATGTTGAAAACATATATTCTCAAAAATAGAGAATGGTGGAGCTATGGAGACAGATGAATTCCTATGCATTGTTGTTGAAAACATAGATTAAAACATCTATAATGGAACATTCCAGATGTTTCTCAAGAAACTATAAATAGAAGTGTCATATGAATCAGTAATCTTGGCACTGGGCATATATCCACAGCAAAAAAAAGTGATTTTTTGAGATATCTGCATGCCCATGTTTGTTGTAATACTCAGAATATGTAAATCCAGTAAATGGTGAATAAACGAAGAATATATAACGTGTGTGTATGTGTGTGTGTGTGTGTGTGTGTGTGTGTGTTTGTGTGTGTGCTTATGCATGTGTGTGTAATGGATGATGTTCATCATGAAATGATAAAATCTTGCTTTAATAGATTTTGAGGATGTTGTATTAAATGAACAAATAAGACACTGAAAGGTTTAAAGGAGAAAAAACAGAATGGCAAGAGTTAAATTGATGTGGAGGAGAGGAGGACAAGATAGAGGAATGAACACAGGGAGGATAAGTAGCACTAAATACCCCTTTAAAAGGTCATACAGAAACATTGCTGTAGGCTCTTAAACAGATATGCACACACACATGTTTGCACACACACACACACACACAACTTAAATGAAGCCACACAATAATGGGACAACAATATCTGGGCATTGACACCACAAGCTAACAAACAACAACCCAGGTGCCAGGAATGGTTTTGTTTTTTTTTATTTTGAAGTTATGGACTACTGATGTCTCATAGCACCCTAACCATTGCAGGCAATGCTGTTGAACATGAGGGTAAGAACTTATTCGTGAAGATATTAGGCATTTGAGTCACCGAACGTGGGAATATCATGCAAGTAAAACCTTTTCTACTGTCTAGCACTCATAGTATTGGAATGGGTTATATATGCCATCATAGGAAAAGAATAGTCACCAATATTACTCAGCTGTGAGTCTTGTGAGCTTCAATAATAACCTGTCTGATGAGATGTACCACTGCAACTGTGACATGGGTGTTGTAGGAATAACCAAACACTCTCTGATTGAATTTAAGTCCCACTTCACAAGATAAAACACAAACCTGGCACCATCAACAATTCAAGAACATCTTTATAGAAAGAGCATAGGTCCTAGAGGAAAAATCTATTATTATTCTGATAAATGAATAAAATATCAAACTGACTCCTAATGACTTATTATATCTATGGATGAAAGCCTCCCTCAACTCTCATCAAGGAAGCTTGTGATTAATATAGAAAACCACATCTGGCCAAGGAGGAGAGAATAAAGGTTTGCAAAATATCCAGTCTTCAATGAAACATGTATACTGGACCCCATTCATGCAAGGCTCAGATTCCATTGTAGAAGAGGGGAAGGAAGACTGTAAGAGTCAGAGAGAGTGGATGACTACAAGGACCCAGTGTCTTCTGGACACAACAGGCAGCTGCATACGTGAAGTCATAGTACTCGAGACAGCATGAACAAAAACATTTGCAAGTAACTGAATCCCAGCATCAAGATTTTATGAGGACATTAAATCCAATTCTAACCAGAGAACTATTGGGAATCGTTAGTGGTTAGGAGACAGAAAGACATTTTCTCTAGGAGGGTAGCCTCTGAGAAGTTCATCCTGCTCCAGAAGAATAGCACATATCCAAGAATCCGTGAACAATGCAAACAGGACTTGATGTATCCTTTTTAAAACTAGAGAACACATATTTAAATGGGACTGGTAGGGGAACTAGATCTGGGAGAGTTGCAGGTGAAGACAATTAAGATATATTCTACAAAATTCTCAAAGAATGCACACATACACATACACAAATATAAACATGCATAACATACACACACATGTGCATCCATACACACACACACACACACACACACACACACACACATGTCTCAATGGTCAAATGTCTGAATCTTTAAAAAAAAAAAAGACAGCTATGTTTAACACACTTTGGATTTTAATTATTGAACTTTTTTTCTGTGAATTATTCTTCATTTTCTGTCAACACATTTTGATGAGTCTCTGTTTTCACTGGAGAGATTTCTGCTTTTTTCAAATAGTTGGTATAATTCTGGGATTTGGAAACAATATACTTCAAGACCATTCAGAGTAAAATACAGTTGGAAATATGCCATAAATAATTTTGTTTCTTAAATTTGATTGCAGTTCACTGGTAATTGCCTCTAAAGAGCAAGTTGATATTTTTTTCTTATGAATCTGAGGATTAATGAAGTAACAGCCAGTAGTGATCTGGCCTAGATAGGGTAAAAAATACTCTCATATATTCTGAGACAAAATTATTCACATATTTTTATAATCGATAGCAATTTGGAATAATGTTTTCTCAGATTTACTACAACTAATGGTAAAATGTGGGTACTATAAAAGCAACATGACAGTGAAGTTTCCTTAAACATACATTTGAAGTTTCAAGTCAAATCATTGCTTTATCATAAAAAACAATATAGAACAAAAGATAAGTTTAAAGAAAATGCAAAATATGCAAATGTATCACATGTCAGAGCTCAAAACTCTAGGACTGTAATAAAAATCTATGTGATTGCAGGAGAAAAATGTCTAGTTTTGCATATTCTTTTGTAAGTACTTTTAACAACTAATTTATTTATTTACATGCAGCAAGAGAAAGTATCACTGAGAAATAATAAAAATTGCATTGAGCTACTTTGCAAACTGAAGACAAAATAAAAATAACCTGCTTTCCAGCTGTTTAATTTTGTTTCCTATTTTTCAGTGGTTGTACTTGTAGATTAAACAAGAGTAAAAGCCTTTATTATAGCTCTTCAGTGATTTCTAATGTCTAAAATTGTTGACCTGTGAGAAACAAACCATAGAAACACAATGCTCATTTCTATTCTAGAAGATGTGGAAATTATACAAGATAAGTATGGATTTGATTATCTGCAGAAAATGGTGAGAAGTGCAGCTTGAAACATTTATTTTAATTAAAATATCACAAATGACTCGAGCTACTTAAAAAAGTACTAATTGCACATAGGTAGAGGAATAACTTTCAACCTTATTGAGTAAAACTTGAAGGTAAATCAGTAGAACACATGCATTCCTTAATGGATAAAAAAATGCCTATCACATAAAAAAATGCCTTTTATCCAAGAGATGAGAGTTGAGTTCTCCTTAAGATATGAAGAAAAAATAGGTTACAATTTTTTTTGGTGAGAATGAAAATTAGTTCAGTCAGGGCAGAAAGTCATATGTAGGTCCCTCAGAACCTTTACAATATAGAGCTACCATACATCTCACCGACCCACTCCTGGGCATATACTAAAAGGAAATGAGATGTTGAACATGCATCTTTATTCTCACCTTTATGGCAGTACTATTCATAAAAGTGATGATACAGCAGGGCACTAAGCTTCACTGACACAAGAAGACATCTAATTAATTAGGATTGACATATTGCTCTGGGATATAATGGTGCTAGGCTATGGAGAGGAGCACAGTTCTGGAATCCTTTAGGAAAGGGTTGATCTCAATCTCTCTCTCTCTCTCTCTCTCTCTCTCTCTCTCTGTAATAGACAATTATTTTTATTTTATAAAAGTAAATCAATGTGAGCTTCTTAGGCCTCCTGCTTGTTTGGCTGAGAGATTCTTTTGGGCTCAGGAATGAGTCTACTATATCTAATTTACAGTGCAAATAAGATGAGCATATCAACTTTGAGTTCTAAGTTTTGTCACCTAAACAGTGGTTTCATCTCTCCCCCTTTTTAAATTAATTTATTAATTTTTTTACACTCCATATTTTATTCCCCCTACCCCTGTCCACCCTCCAACTGTTCCACATCCCATACCTCCTCCCCAATCTCCTGTCTCCATGTGGATGTCCCCACCCCTGACCCCACCTGACTTCTAATCTGCCTGGGGCCTCCAGTCCCTTGAGGGTTAGGTGCATCATCTCTGAATGAACACAGACCCGGCAGTCCTGTACTGTATGTGTGTTGGGGCCTCATATCAGCTGGTACATGCTGCCTGTTGGTCTAGTGTTTGAGAGATATTGGGGGTCCAGATTAATCGAGACTGTTAGTCCTCCTACAAGATTGCCCTTCTCCTCAGCTTCTTTCAGCCTTCCCTAATTCAACAACAGGAGTCAGCTGCTTCCATCCATTGGTTGGGTGCAAATATCTGCATCTGGCTCTTTCAGCTACTTGATGGGTCTTCTGGAGTGCAGTCATGCTAGGTCCCTTTTTGTGAGCGCTCCATAACCTCAGTAATAGGGTCAGGCCTAAGGACCTCCCCTTGCGCTGGATCCTACTTTGGGTCTCTGTCAATGGACCTTCTTTTCCTCGGGCTCCTTTCTATTTCCATCCCTCTAATTCTTTCAGACAGGAACAATCATGGGTCAGAGTTGTGACTGTGAGATGACACCCTCTCCCTCATTTGGTGACCTACCTTCCTGCTGGAGGTGGGTTCTATAAGTTCCTCATCTCTTAAGCACTGATCCAGTTGTGCTCACTCCATTCAGCACCTTCTCATTGCACTGCCTGGCAGTCAAGCTTATGCACAAACACTGCTTTCTCGGGAATTGTTGAAGAACATGGCTCTCATGCAGAATCACCTTTTCATGGCAACTAAGTCTGCCACTCTCCTGTACGACTTTTGCGAAGTCTCTAGTCTCATGTGGTCTTTCTCGTACTCACAGACATGACTTTGGATTTCAGGTGCTCCTTTCATTCCATCCTCCCACTGATGATTATTTTAGTAGCTTCTACTTTCCCTACTATGTAGCAGAAAGCTGTGTGGTTCTACCATCAATCCATCTGCTTCAGCTATTAATATAGCCAATAGTTTTGTATGCTATGAAACAAGCCTGAATCGGGCTCACTCCTTCCAATATATAAAAATACAATTTACTACACACAGTTGGTTTCATCTTTAATCCATCTAATGGATTCTTTTCTAGTGTCAGGTTTTACTGGTCTCTTAACAATCAGCATGCACACTTTTCAACCCTACTTACAGAATTATTTTCTCTGATCCTCTAGCCCCAAGTAAATTTTGTTTTCAGCAAAAGACACTTTTTTTCTAAAGATTCATAAGCTATGTTATCCTACAAATACCACTACATTCTTGAAGAAATATGTATGATCTGTTGTTAGCATAGACCCACATCACATATTAACATTAGAGAGCATACGCAGTTTTCAGTAAAATGTTGTTAATATACAGCTTGTTTTTTTGTAGAATATTTGTGAGTAATTTTGCTCAGAACATGTAGCGGTGTTTCCTTGGGAAGTAAGGGCAATTCTCATACCCAGTGAACTCTGGAAATGCTTGAATATATGACCCTGTGTGCTGTGTGGAGCAAGTATCTGAAGAGGAGATTCATACAAGAATTAGTCCTCATGGAAATAACATAGTCCTTGGTTCTCTTCTTTTCTATCTCAAGAGTATAGTATACTTGTGAAAATATTACCTCCTAAATGTTATGTTCTTTAAAATTAAAATACAGGAGACAGTGTGAAGAGCATAAACATTGGATTACAGGAGAAAAGGCCTTATCATGAATAGGAATATCTTCTTCCTTTAGTTTTACAGCAAAAAAAACAGGGCTAGTAATATTTATGTATCAAATTATTTTAAATATAAAAGCAAGAATATATAAGTAGCAAAGTTACTGCATGAGGAAAAGCATTAGAATTCACAGCAGGTTCCTTACAGAAGATATCCAGTCTTTCCTCCATTGGTAGAATAAGGGATGAGTAACATGAATGAAGAGTTCTGTCAAAAAGAAGCAAATCATCTTGAATGTTCTCCTTAAACAAAGACAGAGGTTGGAAAGTGTGTTCCTTCAAAATCTGTCAAAATTTATCTAGAAGCATGCAGAGTTCACTTCTCAGATGTGTGTGCTTCCTTGCTTGCTTGCATAGGATGAAAAATTATTTTAAATAAGGTAAGATATAATAGAATGGCTAATTCTATCTTCATTTTATTTAGGGAAAGTGTTTTCATTCTTTTTTATTCCAATTCTTCTCATCTTACCTTCTACTGAAAAAAAATTCCCAAGCAAATGAAAATACTAAAAGTATTCACTGTTTTTGAATTTTTTATTATAGAGTTTATCATCTTACAGTTTTTAGTTGTGCCCTTTCTTTCTTTTTCTGCCTTTGTTTCTTTCTTTGTTTCTTTGTTTCTTTCTTTGTTTCTTTCTTTGTTTCTTTCTTTCTTTTCTTTTCTTTCTTTCTTTCTTTCTTTCTTTCTTTCTTTCTTTCTTACCTTTTTTATAAAAGACATTTACTTGGGGCTGGAGGTTCAGAGGTTCAGTCCATTGTCATCAAGGCAGAAACATGGCCACATCCAGGCAGGCATGGTGTGTAGGAGGAGCTGCATCATTCTACATCATTATCCAAAGGAAGCCAGGAACAGACTGGGGGCATCCTTAGACATCTAGGAGGAAGATCTGTAAGCCCAATCCAACAATGAAACACTTCCTCCAACAAGGCCATGCCTTCTAATAGTGCCACTCCCTGGGACAAGCATATACAAACCATCATATTGCATTCCCTAGCCCCTATATGCTTGTTCAAACACAAGTCTATGGGGACCATACCTAAACATAGCATAATGTAAAATACATTTAGTCCAACTTTAAAAGTACCCACAGTGTATAGCAGTCTCAACAGTGTTAAAAATCCAAAGTTCAAAGTCTCTTCTGAGATTCATCCCGTCACTTAACTGTAATCCCCAAAGTAAGACAGGAAACCAGCTGGGCAAACTCCAAACTCGGAATCTCTATGTCTGATGGCAAAGCAGTCTTCAGATCTTCAATTCCTTTTTCATTTTTGCTGATGGCAACAAGGTTCTTTCTCCCAGACTGTTTGCACTCCATTAGCAGCTTTCTTGGCAGGCATCCTGTGGCTCTGGCATCTTTAACATCTTGGGGTAACCAAGTCAACTTAAGCTTCACAGCTTCTTGTACCAGTGTCTGAGATCCACACATGATCTTCTGTGCATCTCCAAAGGGCTGGCATCACTTCTACAGCTCTGCCCTCTGTAGCACTCTAGGTTCATGTTGATCCATTCTGCTGCTGCTGCTATTCTTCGTCACCCCATGGTGCTGGCATCTCCAATATGCTGGGGTCTTCCATGCCACTAGGCTTTACCAAAACCTCTCATAGGTTCTCATCATGGTACAACTCCTTTGCATGAACCCTTCAGTCCTGGGCTGTCAACTGCAACTGAGGCTGTACTTTCACCAATGGCCTTCCATGGCTCCTCACAGTGCCAAGCTTCAGCTGTCCTGTTCTTCATGATGCCTTCATACCTTCAAAATTAATACCACCTGGGTGATTCTTACAGAATACCAAGTACAGCTGCAGCATGACATGAGGTACAACCTTGGATATCTCTGGAATACAGCTTCTTTGTGCTCTCAGAAGAGTTTCACCTCAGTAATGCTGGTCTCTTCTTAGTCACGGCTAATTTTTTAGCTCCAGCTAACAAGTATCAACTCTTTCAGTAGTATCCTTCTCCTCTTGAATATAAAGCCAGAGACACATGGCCAAAGCGACTGAGTTCTGCTGCTTGCAGGAAAAGGAACATTGGCCCCCTTGTTCTATTACATTATCACTAGCTTCCTTTATTTCAACGCCTTCACTACCTAAGCTTGGCTGTCCTGGATCTTGCTCCATACACTGGCTTTGAATTCAGAGATCTGCGTGCCTGTCTCCTAAGTACTAGACTTGTGCCATTTCGTACCCATTCTGTGCATTCTGAAATAAATGTAACTTGAAAATGGTAACTTATATATTCTTTTCCTTAATATCTCTGTACCTAACCCAAGACATTCCTGAGTTTAAAATGAAAATCTTTGGATACATGGTGACTCTATGGTGGCACCACAGAAAACCTTTTTCTTCACTGGAACTTAACAAGAAGCATATTGATATGTTTGTAGCCATTCTTACTTAAATAGTCATGTCATAAAGGGACAAAGTAGGATGCTTAGACTGAAAGCATTGTGATAATTTGCAGGCCGATGGAGGTAATTTAGAAGGTATGGCCTTTGTGGCAGCTGATGACCAGCTGGTGGAAGCTGAGTACATCCTTGTTCAGTGCATTTGTAGGTGACGGGGAAAACCACTGTAATATTGGTCTACATGCAACTACACTTACTTTCTCTTTACTATATCTACTGGCCACCCAAGTGAAAGACTTACTCAAACCCAACCATATCAAAGAGAAATGCGTGCCTTTATTAACCTTTATTAAATGGGTACAGGTCTTGTGCTGTCATTCCTACCTTGTGATGTGATGAACAGCAGTGCATATTAGATATTATCTACTTAACTGTCAAAAAGCCACCTACGATCTTACCCACTAGGACCGTGACTGCCTGATAACCACGTTTAATTGTTGGGCAAGGGACCATGAAACAGGCAGCTTCATATTTCATCCTGTAGTTCAATTCTGACTGCTTTGTTTCCTTAATTAATTGGTGTTTTTTACCTCTTCCAGTCTGTATCACCTCTCTTGTTCTCTTGTTCTCTAAATTGCTTCTTCTCACACAAGAAAAAGACTTCTGACTTCTATCTTCTACTGAATAGCCCCGTACATGAATTTTTAGTATTGTATTGACAGAGGATTTTTCATGTGAAGCTTCAGTTATGAATTCAGCAGCTGCTTTATAGAAAGGATAAGATACAGGCATTGTTCTGATGCTGTCTCAAAATATAACTGGCTATCTTCTGAGTTGTCACATTCCTACGAATAACCAAATCTGTTATAAAACCTGTATTTCATTTTATATCTGAAAAATTAAAACCAACGGTGCTATACACAGAAATGAGTATTCTTTGCTTGAACTTCTCTTTGCTCATCATGTTAATGTTTAATGCTGTAAGCAGTATACTGAGAAAATTTGATACCTGCCTGAGAAATGTCTCATTAAAAGGACCTGAGCATTTGCTTCAGTTGTTCATGCTGGGGTCCATTTGAGATACAAAATTTAAACTAGTAAACAATACATTTCTACTTTAATAAGAAAATGAGGATGTTTTCATACATTTTCCTTCAATATTTTATCAACCTACATAAATTTTGATAACATCTGATAGTTACTAGATTCTATGGGAAACTAAATTAGGTTATTTTTGTAACAAGAATGTCTAAGATTAAAACAAACTAATATAATTTAGTAGAAAATAATCATTATATTTGGAAAAAAGTATATAGTTTCAGAATTATAACATTATATTGTCTATGGTAATAAATGTAAAAGCTAATTCCATAGTTTCAAAGTTATAGTCAGGATAAACTGACAAGGTAGTAGTATGAGCTTATAAGGATTTTACAAAGAAAGGAACACAGGTAAAGCTGACTTCGGGGTTCACCTTGTTTGTTTTTATGAGAAACCTGTTTCTAAATATTAAACAATAATATCAAATTTTCAGAAAGAGAGGTTCTGGAAAATAAGACCCTCATAGAAAAATCTTTTGCACTATAAATTCCCTTAAAAATGGGCAATGAAATATTTCAAATATCAGTGGATATTAAGTCATGAAAGGCTAATTTACTGTGAACAATTATCAAGAAATGGACATTTAAAATACAGTAAATAGTGAATAGTGCACACATTTTCATTCTGTGTGTAAGTTTTGTGTACATTTTCATCTGTTGTGGATTATTGGGAGCTGCCTTGTGGGTATCCACACTGGACATCAGGGCAGTGGTGCAAATAGACTTTAAGCCTCAGAAATGCAGATTTATAACCATGTTTAACTGAGTTCATTCCCTTTTCATTCCTTAGTAGATAACATTGACACTTTCTCAATTAGAGCTCAAGACAACTTGAATTCCCTGAAACGAGATATTTAGCGTCAGTTGTTAGTTTATAAATTTTTGTAATTTGATGGCGAAATTACTTTAACCCTGATTGGCAGTTTCCATTACAGATGTGGATTATTTAAATGATTTCTACATGATGGAAGAAGAGATAGGAAAAATATAAAGTGGCCTTCACATTTAGCTGCCGCATTTTTTCCTTAAATACAATTTTTTGTCATTGGAATGATGGATGAAAAAAAATATTATTATCTTTTTACCAAAGTGGAAAATATTAGTAGATCTTACATTAGTATAGAAGCAGTCTAAATATAATATGTGGAATAGTTTTAAAACATATTTATGTTGATAATTTCTAAGTAAATTTATTATGACTTTAAAAGGTGAAAAATAGTGGAATCTTTCCCCATATTTTATTGCTTTGTTGATCTAATAAGAATTGAATTTTAGTGGTGGAACAATAATTCCCCCTAAGAGTGACTGGCCAGTTTCTAAAACTGACATTCTTAGTGAACAACACACACATTTATCCATTTATTTATCTATTTAGCATCAATTTTTTTAATGTGGGATATGTATGCATATGTTTGTGTGCACATGTATACATATGTGCACATGTGAGTTGAGACAGAATTGAAATCAGTTGTCTCTACTATCAAGTCTCATTGGTTGGTGGGCTCACGGACTGGATAGACTGGCCAGGGACTCCCCTGCCTCTACCACACACTTGGTGACAACAAACTGAGGTTTCTCCATAGCTGCAAGGGTTCTGATCATTAAGCTTGCAGAGTGAGCATTTTACCAATAGAGCCATCTATTTATTATAATTTTTGTTACTGGTATTAACTAAGCAGTTATGAAGTACTATATACATTTATAACTGAAGTAACAATCTTCCAGAACTCTTATTTTGTATGTTTGTTTCCCCGCCTTATAACCACCAGGTTCATATGTATGTAATTTGGGCAAAACATAGTCTATTTGTGATTCACGTTTCCCTTGTGTTTTGTCTATGTCAGTATGACATGATTCTCTTAGATCCCCAATGCATGCCTGTGGGGCTATGGAATGAACTTCCCAAGTCCCTTCTTTGATGCCTTCATTCTGTGTGAAGAAGCCAAGTCTTCTCTGACTCAGCTGATGCCCTAAATGACCTTGGTGGCCTCTGTGGATGAAAGGAAGACCCTGCCAAGAATTCTATTATGTAGTCTTGTGTGGGCTTTTTCAACCTCATCTCTGGTGTCTCTTCCTATGTCTCTAAACACTCCCATCATGTAGTAATACCTTGAATTCTTTAAAGATTTGGTTTTGTCCCTTTCTTTTCCCTTTCTTTTTCACTGGGGAGGGAAGGGGAATACATGTTTTAAATGCTTATAAAATTTTGTAATAGTCCATCATTTTCGATGTTGATATATAACAAATGCCTGTTTTCATTTACAGTTACTAAACCAAACTGAGCTACATTTCAGCCTGTTTGTTACCTCATTAATGCTTCTGTTTTGTTGTTAAGTACTTAAGGGAAAATAAGAATCTGGATACAACTTTAAGAATGATCAAGAGGGAACACTATGATAAAGATCAGAGGAGAAAAGTACCAAAAGATTTTCAAGAAGCTCAGAATTAGTTAATTTTCAAGTGAGTTTATTATTTTTAGCCTCCTTAAGTCTAATTTTATGTTGCCCAGAAAAATACAACCCTAATAATAGCTTTCTCTGATATATACATATATATTTATATATATGCATATATCTCAAATATGTATTTTATACATACACATATACTGTTTGTAGATTAAGATGCCATTAATGTCATAATTAGATAAAGGGTTTCTAAGATATGTTTAAGTAAATCCATTAACATCAACATGTACCATTTCTGGAAGCTGTTTAGAGAACAGACACCATTGTTCTTTAAGGTTGAGCTAAAATCCTGTATGTAGGAAGAAACTTTGTCAATTTGTGAATTGAATTTATACTTCTTGAAAGGCAGTTTTAAAATAAAAACTTGAGTGTGAAGTTAACATTTCTTTCATAACATCTACAATGATTGTGATTTAATTAGTGTTTTTGGTATTTCTAACAGAATCTTTAGTGTCCATTGTGTTAGAGAGTATGTTAACCATCAGATTTTCTGGAAGATGCTTTCATTCTGACAAATAACCTTCCCCCAGATAATAGGACGTACATCTGTATTATTCTTACATCAAATGCCTTTTCAGTATTTGAAAGTGTATGTGTCAGAACAAGATAAGATAAAAGGTTTTACAAATATTTCTTCCTTTTCTTTTATAACACCTATAATTTCTTTCTGTTTCATATGAAAAGGTCATTAACTGCTACAGCTTTTAAAAGCCAATTACATATCCAGATCACTAAAGAGTTTTGAGGGTATAAATGAAAGATTACTTTGAAAGGTATCATTATCCTATTGATACTGACTGGTGTATGTGGCTTCTTTCTTATAATAACTAAGATCACCTGTGTGATGGCAGGATTGCTTGTTGAATTTAAAAAGCATTCAATAATGAATATTCAGAACAATATGAGTACAAAAATAAATGGACCGAATTGATGAACTTGTGTTAACATTCAGCCCTGCAGGGCTTTCAGGCAAGACTTTTCTCATTGAGTACTTATAGCAGCCACTCTATCTAGGAAATAAAATACATTTTCTCCATGAGAAGTTTTCCCTCACTTTGCACCTTAACCTTGTTTGCTAACCTTAGGAGTAGCTGCTCCTGACAGCAGATAATTGGCACTGTCCTGTGACTCAGAAGGGCATCCCGTGAAGAAGGATGGCTTCCATGCATTAAAGCCAGGAAACTCTTCTCTCTTCACGGAAGCCAAAATATAGGCTTTGAGGAGAGACCGGACATAACAAGAGATGGATAAAGGGAGGGGAACCTTACAGCTCATGCTTTCAGCTTCTGTTCCTAAGTCAACTCACAAGAAAACAGATGAGTGCAACTGTTTCCTTTTTTTATTTCAGACCTTTAGCATGAGTTTCAGAAAAGTCCCATACACTGAGTCTTGCTGGGATGAAGAACCCTCTTAGAGAAAACCCCTATAAAAATTAACAAATGAGAAAGCCACACATGAAGAACAAGGATGCTCTTACATTGCAACACCTTGCAATGCTTTGCTGGTCTTCATGGGTCTTCACTGTTCATCACTTGATGAAGAGAAACATTTCAAAGAACTTCTGGTATTCCAGCTGACACTTGCTGCTTACCCTGACTCATGCCAGTTTGGTGGAACTTTGTGGTTTCTGCTGGAGGGAGCCAGTGCTACTGGTTCTTGCTTAGTCTTTGTTACTAGACTGGACTGATGGTATCCTGACAACAAAGAGTAAAACAGCCCCCAAGGAACTACTTCCTTGGGGTCACAGCCCCCCTTTCCTGTTAACCTCCTTGTTCTGCTACCTTTGGTTGGTGGACTAGAATGGGGTTTGAAGCATTAACAACCCCTAAATAAAGTAGGCTATCAAAAAAATCTATGCCTTTACTATGACAATTATCCATTCTGAGTTTGGACTGCACACTGACTTCAAATTTAAGCCAGCTTCAATAATCTACATTTGATTGCTGCTCCCACTGTAGGTTTGTGCCACTTGACTGTAATTTTCATGCCCAGATCTTATGAGACTCTAGGCAGAATGTGTATTTTCTCCTCACATCCTAAAAGACTTGATAGATAACAGCTCCGGGTACCTGGTTGTTTGAATTCTCCTGCCTCTGTATCTTACAAGGCATGCATTTTTCCCCCTAAATTCATTTTTGAATAAAAGTTTTCTTAAACTTCCTTCTGGTCTCCCTTTGGATTTTTGTCTGGTAGAGTGTTCTTGTGGGGCAATGCTCACCCAAGGACCAAAGCAACTTTTCTAGTCTCAATTTATCATAACATATATATGACTATAGTCTATAGTATTGAAAAAAATTTTAATACTTTATTTTGCTTTTTGGATACAGGATACAGGTGGATATATGGGAGGATAATATAGGTCAGAATTTTTGAACTGAATGTAACTGAAAAAACACAGGTACATGAAAATACTCTTCCCTTTTGCCTACAAGCTGAACATAGATTTGCAAAAGCCAAGTGTATCTGGCTCCCACCTTGCATTTCAGAGAACAAAAATTATCTACCAATGACTTTAGGCTCTTAATGGCAAGTTGTCACGGTGAAATTTGGTTCAGCAGCTTTACTGACTTGCTTCAGGTTGCCACTCATAGACAGACCATGCCTATGTCTTTCTGCCTTGCAAATTCTCTAAGAAATTACAGTTCTTTTAAGATGCTGGGCAAGTTAGAATGTAAAATCGTTTCTTTAGAACTACCTTTATATCCAATGATTCCTATGCAGAGATACAGATTTCACAACCATAAATTTGTTTGAATTTTATACCTTAATCTTTCTTTCATTGCAGGCATCCATTCCAACTAATTACTGGTGAAAGCTGAAAGACAATTGTTTTTGTCTCCTATAGCTATATATTTTAGGATCTAAATGTTTTCTGTTTAGCAATCCTTCTCCTGAAAATTGTCATTCTTTCTTAATTTGTCATTTAGAATTTAATGAGCTATATATTAAATCTGTATATTATCTTATAGTTCTTTATTTGGAGGGTTTTCGTGATTGAGAAGAACAAAAGCAAAAGGTCTGAGTATAAGGCTGGTGGTGAGCTGTGTGCTTTCCTGGTTCACACAGAAGTTTGAAGATGGAAAATTTAATAGAAATATGTGCATGCAACTATATAACTGTAGTAACCGAGTGAGCTAATCAGTAATTAGTAAGAATTTAAAAATAAAATGAAAGATGAATGTATAAGATCAACAGATTTGGAGCTGAGTTGGAGTACCCAAGACCAAGTACACATAAGCCACTGGAGGAGACCCAGACCTTGGTGCACAGAATACATTCTTGGCTGTCAGGTGTTGTGATTCCACATACTCAAAACCTGACAGGCATCTACTGCAACAGTGCTGGCCACTAAAAGAACTAGGACACTCATCTCTCTAGGTCAGAAACACTAGAAGAAAATAAATTTTGTTCTTTTCTTTCTTTCTTTCTTTCTTTCTTTCTTTCTTTCTTTCTTTCTTTCGAAAGCTTTTCAAAGCATAGTCTGCTGTCTTTTTTTTTTTTTTTTTTTTTTGGTTTTTAGAGACAGGGTTTCTATGTATAGCCCTGGCTGTCCTAGAACTCACTTTGTAGACCAGGCTGGCCTCGAACTCAGAAATCCGCCTGCCTCTGCCTCCCAAGTGCTGGGATTACAGGCGTGCGCCACCACTGCCCTGCTGTCTTTTACTTAGTCTAGATAGGTTGGAACTTTGTGGACCATTTTGGATATTACTTAATAAAGCACACAGTATTTTGTCTAATTCCTCAGCTGACAAAGTGTGGATCATAATATATAGCATAACTATTTGAGGTTTAAAATCTCTATATCAACACGTGATACCTTTTTAAAACAAATTTTATTCATTTCTAATGTCATAAATTTTAGTAGAGGACTGAACCAAATTTATTTTCAGTGAATCTCAGAAGGTTCTGGTGGGATGGGGGGGGACATCCTCGTGAAGACTTGGGGGTGGGATGGAGGTGTGGGATGTGGAACATTCAGAGGGTGAACCTGGAGGGGAATAAAATCTGGACTGTAAAAAAAAAAGAACTACATTTAAATTTTTTTTTGTTTTTTTTTTTGTTTTTTTTTTTAATTTTTATTTTCTATATTCTATGTTTACATTCCAAAGGCTTTCCCCTTTCCCACTTCCCACCCACCATACTTCCCATAGTTCCTCTCCCCCCCAACTATTCCACAAACATTCCCCCCCCCCTCGGTTTCTTTACTAAACTGGATGCAATCTTTACAGGCCCAGGGTCCTCTCCTTTCTTCTTCTTGGGAATCATTTGACTTGCTATTTGTGTCTTGAGTATTTAGGGCTTCTGGGCTCATTAATATCCACTTATCAGTGATTGCATTTCATGTGTATTCTTTTGTGATTGGGTTAACTCACTCAGGATGATATTTTCCAGGTCTAACCATTTACCTACAAATTGCATGAATTCATTATTTTTAATTGCTGAGTAGTATTCCATTGTATAAATATACCACATTTTCTGTATCCATTCCTCCTTGGAGGGATATTTGGGCTCCTTCCAATTTCTGGCTATTATAAACAAGGCTTCTATAAACATAGTGGAGCATGTGTCTTTATTGTATGCAGGGGAATCCTCTGGGTATATGCCCAGGAGTGGTATGCCAGGGTCTTCTGGAAGTGACATGCCCAATTTTCTGAGGAACCTCCAAACTGATTTCCAGAGCGGTTTTACCATTTTGCAATCCCACCAACAGTGGAGGAGTGTTCCTCTTTCTCCACATCCTCGCCAGCACTTGTTGTCTCTTGAGTTTTTAATCTTAGCCATTCTGACTGGTGTGAGGTGGAATCTCAGGGTTGTTTTGATTTGCATTTCCCTGATGACTAATGATGTTGAACATCTTTTAAGGTGTTTCTCGGCCATCCGAATTTCTTCTGGTGAAAATTCTTTGTTTAGCTCTGTGCTCCATTTTTTGGGTTATTTGGTTCTTTGTGGTCTAACTTCTTGAGTTCTTTGTATATATTGGATATTAGCCCTCTGTCGGATGTGGGGTTGGTGAAGATCTTTTCCCACTTTGTTGGTTGCCGTTTGTCCTTCTGACAGTGTCCTTTACTTTGCAGAAACTTTGTAATTTTATGAGGTCCCATTTGTCGATTCTTGATCTTAGTGCATAAGCTATTGGTGTTCTGTTCAGGAACTTTTCCCCTGTGCCCAAGTCCTCCAGGGTCTTCCCGAGTTTCTTTTCTAATAGTTTCAGTGTGTCTGGTTTTATGTGGAGGTCCTTGATCCACTTGGAGTTCATCTTAGTACAAGGAGATAAGAGTGAATCAATTCGCATTCTTCTGCATGTTGACCTCCAGTTGAACCAGCACCATTTGTTGAAAAGGCTATCTTTATTCCATCGGATGGTTGTGGCTCCTTTATCAAAGATCAAGTGACCATAAGTCTGTGGGTTCATTTCTGGTTCTTCAATCCTGTTCCATTGATCTGCTTGCCTGTTGCTATACCAATACCATGCAGTTTTTAACACAATTGCTCTGTAGTACTGCTTGAGGTCAGGGATATTGATTCCCCCAGAAGTCCTTTAATTGTTGAGAATAGTTTTAGCTATCCTGGGTTTTTTGTTGCTCCAGATGAATTTGAGAATTGCTCTTTCTAGATCTATGAAGAATTGAGTTGGGATTTTGATGGGGATCGCATTGAATCTGTATATTGCTTTTGGCAAGATGGCCATTTTTACTATATTGATCCTGCCAATCCAGGAGCAAGAAATATTTTTCCATCTTCTGAGGTCTTCTTCGATTTCTTTCTTCAAGGACTTGAAGTTCCTGTCATACAGATCTTTTGCCTGTTTGGTTAGAGTTACGCCAAGATACTTTATGTTGTTTGTGGTTATTGTGAAGGGTGTTATTTCCCTAAAAAATTTTGAAAAGAAAAGCTATTGTCAAACTTACACAACCAAGAAATAAACCCAGCTGGGTATTTTTACAAAGTCAAATGGGAGGGGGTGATGGGATAGGGGATTTTCAGAGGGGAAACTAGGAAAGAGGATAACATTTGAAATGTAAATAAAGCAAATACCTAATAAAAAACAAAGCGGAAAAAAGTCAAATACAGCTATATATATATATGTGTGTGTGTGTGTGTGTGTGTGTATGTATGTATATATATATATATATATATATATATATATACATACATACACACACACAAATTTATCAACTGTTTTCAAACCTTGATGTTTAAAGCTTTAGGGCAGTGGTTGTATATGTAGCATCCTAAGTGAGAATATTTTATGTGACTTGTGTCACATACCAAAGATATATGGGACTTCTGAAGAAATTCAACGATGTATTATTTTAAGCCTTATCATTACCTTTATGTGAGTTCATTTCAATACATGCCACTGTTAGTTTGTTAGTTGAAATGCTTAGTTTTATATATACTTATAAAATTTTAATCACAATTCCTCATATGCCCCCGTGTGTGTGTGTGTGTGTGTGTGTGTGTGTGTGCACGTGCATTGGGACCAGACTAGTATCATTATCTTATTCCCATAAGGTAATGATACTCTGGGATTGAATTCAATGTAAATACAACTGTAATGAAAAATAGATGAAAGTAAAACAAAGTTAATGACAAGAACCTTCACCTCTTTGCAGATTTGCCTGGTTTATCGTTCTCACCTAATGCATGTTACTGGTCATGACAGTTAATATGATATATTGGCATCTGCTCACTGGCTATTATATGGAGTACAGAAACCTAATGTCACATGGCTTTAGATGTTTCTGTCTGAAGCTGATATGCTTCCAATGGCCTTTCAGACAAGAAAACATAAAAGAAAATAATGAGGTTCAGTTTTATGGTATAATCCACGGGAATGCTGAAATGAAAAACATCTCAACAGTAGAAACCACTTCATTTTGTCTACATAAATAAAAAGTTCATAAAACCCCAATAAAAAAGAATTTTGCATATATATATATATATATATATTCATTGGAAATAAGTAACTTTTACATTAGAAACATAATATGCTATAATATTCAAATATGATTAAAGAAAAGTAATTTGTCTTAAATGTATGCAACTTAATTGTGAAAAGCAACAGTTGGAGTTGTCCTAGTTAATAAGGACTTACATTTACACCTAGGACTTCACAATGTAAAAATAAGACACCGAGTTAATCGAACTGCTTAAGTATAACATTTCTCCTTTCTTTATGGCTTGTAACTAAGACTATGTTATGGAGAAGTAAAATGTTTAAGCTCTAAAAGAATGTGGTCATTTGTGATTGGAATTTGACTTTGCAAGAAGTTTGAAAAGATTCTATTGATTCTGATGTGAATTGAAGACTACTTCAGAGCTTTTGTTCATATTTAAATAGAAAACCTCATACAAATAGATCTTCTAATGAAAAATAGGACTTAGGTAAGTTTTATTGAAGATGTAAAATATATTTACTGCTTTTGCTAACAAATATTTGCTCTTTTACTAAGAAGTAACTTGTACTTGTAGGAATACACTTTGAAAACATTTCCAACTTCAACTTTGTATCTATTCAAATTAACCCTTTTTCAGTAAAGCATTATTGTTTAGATATTAAAAACATATACCATTCATGGTTATTTTTCTAATGCTAATAACCACCAACAACATAATGTTCAAATACATATGTCCCTAAAATTAAAATGTTCCTTTTGTCTTCTGCTTTTTGAACAGTTGATTATTTCCAGTAAGCTTTGTTTTATAAAATAATTTGAAATTATCAGAAAATAATGGATGATACAGTGTCCACATAGCATGATCAGCATATCTGTGTGATTTTTGTCACTTCTGATATCATTTACCAATGTAATACATCCATCATAACAGATGAAACACCTTGTTATGATCACTGAAAGTCCATATTTTACATTATGCTTTAATCTTGGTGTTATAATTTCTATAGCTTTATACAATTTTGTAATGACACCTATTCCCCTAAGAACACTTTGTGTGATGGTTCGTATATGATTGGCCCAAGGAGTGACCCTATTAGGAGGTATGGCCTTATTGGAGTAGGTGTGTCATTGAGGGTGTGGGCTTAAGATCTTCACCCTAGTTGCCTGGAAGTCAGTCTTCTACTAGCAGCCTTCAGATGAAGATGTAGAACTCTCAGCTCCTCCTGCACCGTATCTGCCTGGATGCTGCTATGTTTCTGCATTGATGATAATGGACTGAACCTCTGAGCCTGTAAGCTAGCCCCAATTAAATGTTGTCTTTTATAAAACTTGCATTGGTCATGGTGTCTGTTCACAGCAGTGAAAACCTAACTAAGACACTTTGTGTTCTAGCATTGTTTCCTCTCTCCCTACCACTCCTATCTCCTAATCTTTGTAGCTTCTATGGTTTTGCCTCTTTTTGGAAGGCTTATAGCTAGAGTCATGGAGCCTGTAGTACAGAATGCATTCTTTCATGTATTACTATGCACTTTTGTTCCTCTGTATCTTTGAATGACTTAATAGTGCATTGTATTTTTTTCATTAAATATTATTATGCCATCTGGGTCTATAAAGCATATTAACCAAACACATGAAATAACGGTGTCTTTGTTAGTTCTAAATTGTAGTAACTATGAACAGTGATATATGAATGTTTCTGTATTGACATAAATTGTCAATCAAGTTATAACCCATATCTGGCACTTTTTCCCATCCAAGAATGTGGGTAGAACTATAAGCACTAGGGTAGAACAAATTACTATAATTTGCTAAGTAGCAAATTATTATTATTTGCTAAGTGGGTATAGTGTTAACTTGACTTACAATGAGTTATTACACTCCCAAATATGTCTCTCAATAGATGTTTCTATTTGCACTATATAGGGATTAACAAGAGACTCACAGTTAGCAAGGTTTAAAGAATAAGATACTATATAATGCCCAGTACTAAATGGAACATACATACTGTCCCTCCTCCTTTCTAGGCATGGGGATCACTGTGGAATGGGAACAAAACGATTATAGATTGTCAGAGCAATATTTGATGACTGTGAGGAAACTACCTTCTGGGCACAACAGGCAGAGACACATATGTACGCCAGTGGTTGTTACCACATGCACCCATGGAAGCTAAACCTAGACCAAATCCTCGAGCAGAGAAGGGAAAGGGGCACACAGCCCCACCTGTGCTTGAGGAGCTCTTCAGCAATTTATAGCTGCCAGTAGAGAAAGAGAGTCCATTTTCTTTTTCCTTTTTTTGTTTTTCTTTCCTTTCCTTTCTTTTTCTTTTCCTCCTCCTCCTTCTTTTCCCTTTTTTATTATTTTCTATATTCTTTGTTTACATTCCAAAGGCTTTCCCCTTTCCAGTTACCCCCCTCACCATATGTCCCATAAGTCCTCCCCCCCATTCCCCAATCACCCCCCTCCCCACAATTTTTCTGTTCTGGTACTCTCCTACAAAACCGGATTTAGTCTTTTCCGTACCAGGGTCCTCTCCATCCCTTTTCTTGGGAATCTTTTGCTTAGCTAATTGTGTCTTGAGTATTCAGAGCTTCTGGGCTCATTAATATCCACTTATCAGTGATTGCAATTCATGTGTATTCTTTTGTGATTGGGTTGACTCACTTAGGATGATATTTTCCAGATCCAACCATTTGCCTACAAATTGCATGAATTCATTGTTTTTAATTGCTGAGTAGTATTCCATTGTATAAATATACCACATTTTCCGTATCCATTCCTCCTTTGAGGGACATCTGGGTTCTTTCCAGCTTCTGGCTATTATAAATAAGGCTGCTATGAACATAGTGGAGCATGTGTCTTTATTGCATGCAGGGGAATCCTCTGGGTATATGCCCATGAGTGGTATGACAGGGTCCTCTGGAAGTGTCATGCCCAATTTTCTGAGGAACCGCCAGACTGATTTCCAGAGCGGTTGTACCATCTTGCAATCCTTCTTCTTCTTCTTCTTCTTCTTCTTCTTCTTCTTCTTCTTCTTCTTCTTCTTCTTCTTCTTCTTCTTCTTCTTCTCCTTCTCCTCCTCCTCCTCCTCCTCCTCCTCCTCCTCCTCCTCCTTCTCTCTCTCTCTCTCTCTCTCTCTCTCTCTCTCTCTCTCTCTCTCTCTCTCTCCTCTCTCTCTCTTCTCTGAAAAAGGGTTTCTGTAGAGAGCCTTATTGAGGTGCCATGCCTCCTGGCATGAACTTGACATCGACCAATGTGAAGTTCCTCTCCCAGCCTTTAATAGCCATAATCCCTCCACTTAGGGTGAAGTGCTCAGACCAAGGTGAAGCCCATTGTTTTTCAAGGACCTGCAGTTTCCTGAGAAATACTAGCCACCTGTGGAGCCACTGAACGCTTCTGCTGAGAAGCTTCCAGCCTTTGGGAGAAGGGTTTGTCTCCACCTATATATTTGGAGTTCTTCATTAAACTTTGAGACCTTGAATAGCAGGTGTTATCTTGGTCTTTGTCTCTTTTTGCTGCCTTCCCATACATCCCCATCTTCCCTTCCAGGTACCCTGTTCAATATAACTGCAGGCAGTTACAGGTTTCTCTGTGTAGTCCTGGCTGTCTTAAAACTCACTCTGTAGAAGAGGCTAGCCTCAAAATGCCTGCTTATGCTCCCTGAGGGCTTCAATTAAAGGTATACAACATAACACCTGGCAAGTCAGTTTACTTTAAGCATTGCTTGATGAATTGATCATGCTCTAATGAAAGATGACAGATCCAACAGTAGATGGGCAGTGCTAACTAAACTTGTTGGAGGGGAGAAAGGCACAACAGATTGTTAGGGGAAGAGAAATTGACTTAGAAGAAGGTAAAGGTATGAATATGATCAAAATACACTCTCTGAAACTCATAGGCTCCAGGGGTAAGCCTATGACAAATACTTTGCTAACTAAATGGTGTATTGCGTACTTCCTTCTAGTTTTATATATATATATCAGACTTCAAGAGACTTTGTGTGTGTGTGTGTGTGTGTGTGTGTGTGTGTGTGTGCATGTGGTAGATAGTAAATATTGAATAACACAGAACCTGAAAAGTGGTAAAAACAGTGAATATGTGTGCTCTATAGTACTCATTTCCACAACTTAGGGAAAATTAATGATCAATGAGTGGAACTATTGTATGAGCCAGAAGTTGTGAGGACACTGGTGAGACAGTCTTCTGGACAAGAATAAGCCACTGAACTCATGATCTCATAGCATTTGTGCCGGCACTTTGTGACCCATACAAGATCAAGTCAGTTAGTATTCTATCATGAGGCTCATAGGAGCTTCTGTAAGCATTACACACACACACACACACACACACACACACACACACACACCTTGCTGACAGTTGATGACTTGTAAAGTTAGATGTGTCTATTTTCTTTTAAATGTTTGGCCCTTGCTAGGTAAGCCAATTATTGTTTCATGTCAATATGTCAAAGAGCACAAATTAGACTCAGTGGTTTATTAAATTTAGAAGGCAATCATTGGGTAAGGAAAAGTGTAAGCATGGAACTGAGAGTAGGGGAAGGAATAGAAGTGAATATGAATAAAATATATTTTATAATTTTAAAAGTAATTGATAAAATATTATACCAAAAGACCAGTGTATAACAGATTTATACACTGCATATTTAGTTCATTTAGTAACATAAATTGAAAGGGTATATGTAAACTTATTCAAGGAAATACATGTTAAAGGTTAGTCCTCAAGGAAGAAATTATTCTTTCCATACTTCATATTGACTACACTCTTGCTGATATTATTTAATATTTCCATAGATCTGCTTTTTGATTTACCTATTATCAATGTCAACATTATCTTGACTATTGTCACTTAGTAGTAAGTTTAAATATTGTTTTCTTTTTATTTCAATCTTATGAATTTATTCTTTGAGCACTATGTTAATTATGGAAGTTCTTTTGCTATTTAAAAAATTGCTTTCGGGACCTTTTTCCTCCTACTTGTCTACCCTTGATATAAGGGATTGTACCTAGTCTGGGGAATGACTGACTTGACATGTAAATAAATGACTGTGCTTTTGATTTGCAAAAGATGAGGTATCCAGAGAGATATTAAATAGCAAGAGAAAGCTGTCTTGAGCAGATACGGAGAGATAAATCTAGAAAGCTGTCTTGCGCAGAACGTAGGTTGTCAGCTTGTAACCTATGATTTGACTTTGGGTCATTTGTTTCGCAGCTCCAAGAAACCCCTTCTCTCAGAAACCACTTTCCAAACTTAGGCTATTCCTTGGCAGCCTACCTTCTCTTCTCTGAGATCCAGGGTATCAGATTGAGGTCCTAGAGCCATTTGAAGTTGATATTTGTGGAGAGGGATAGATGTTAATCTATTCAATTCTTCTTCAAGCAGAAAATCAGGGAAAGCATAGCTTTAGATTAGTCTCAAAAATATCATGGGATAACTCTAAGCAGGTGGAAGACTTGCATAATATACAATGTTAAAATATTGAAGAAAGAAACTGAAGCAAGTACCAAAAGTTAGGAATATTGCACACAATTATGAGCATCCAGTTGTACTACTAGATGAGGAGTTGTCAGTACTCAATAGGAAGACTTATTTTCTTTAGAAGTGTAGCTGCTAATAGGCAAGACACACTCCAGTGGATAGCTACACATCAAATATTTTGTCAGCACTAATTGGACTTGACATTTTATAAAAAAAAAGATACAAAGTTGGGTGTATATGGAATGAACAAAAGATCAAGAGGGAGTTTGGGAAAGGGAATTAAAATGATGAATGAAATTATCAACAAATTGATAAAAAAATTTAAAATATAATATTTATTTTACCAAATTGACCTGTACCATTTGTTGAAGATACTTCACATTTTTCTTTGCTTTTCCCAACCAGAAGTCCACAGGCTTATAGAATTATGTCTGGTTCTTCAATTCTGTTCTGTGGATCAATGTGGTTTTTTTCTTTTATGCCAATGTCACACTGTTTTATTATGTCAGATAATTAACACAAGTATAAATTTGGGACAGAGATACTCCTACTAGTTCTTTATTTTTTCAAGATTGCTTGGGTTATCCTAATTCTTCTATAGTTCCATATAAAATTTAAGGTTTTTGTTTTCAATTTCTGTGAAGAGATGCTTTCCCTTTTTGAGATTAAAATATTTTTACATTTTCTCTCTTTATCTTCCTCACACTAAGCCCCCATACAGCCTTTATTGTTCTTGTTCAAATTCAGGGCCTCTATTTTTTTAACTTTTTATTACTTTAATATGTATATATGTATGTATATATGCATGTGTATAAATATGTGTATATATTTATATATATATATTAATAAATACAATGTGTTCAATCTGTATAAGGATACATGAAGTTGGGTTTTCAAGACTGACAATTTAGTATTGGAGAGTCCTTTTTCTATGCTCTGCCCTCAGGAATATTTTCCACTCAACATTTCTTTCTCTCTTTTTTTAAGCTGCTAAATTTTATTACAGAAAACTTTTTAGGTTATAATTTAAAAAAATTATTGGATATATTCTATATTTACATTTCGTTTCCCTTTTCCTGGTTCCCTGCCCCCCAAAGGTCCCACATGCCCTTTTCCCTCCCCCTGTCTTAGTTGTCTGTACTTCTTTATTTAGAATTGAGGCCTTATTAAATTTATACTCTCCACTTTAGCATATTGATATTTTCTTTTCATTCCACTCATCTTTTTTATTAGATATATTCTTTATTTACATTTCAAATGTTATCCCCTTTCCTTGTTTCCCCTCCGAAAACCCCCTATGCCCTCCCCCTAATCACTATCCCACCCACTCCCCTTACCTGTCCTGGCATTGAGCCTTCACAGAACCAAGGGCCTCTCCTCTCATTGATGTCCAACAGGCCATCCTCTGCTACATATGTGGCTGGAGCCATGGATCACTCTATGAGTACTCTTTGGTTGGTGGTTTAGTCCCTGGGAGCTCTGGGGGTACTGGTTGGTTCATATTGTTGTTACTCCTATGGGGCTGCTGTCCCACTCATCTTTAGGAAGAAATTATAGTGAGACTCTCTCTCTCTCTCTCTCTCTCTGTGTGTGTGTGTGTGTGTGTGTGTGTGTGTGTGTGTGTGTATTTTCTGATGTTCTTAGGTGAAATCATCTCACAGAAAATTTCAGTTCCTCCGGCTCTTTTCAGTTTTTCAGCCCCTTCTTCTTTGATGTCTTCTGGACAAAAGATATAGGAATAGTGTTATATATTTATCAGTTAGGACTTGTTGCAAAAGTGAATTTGAGTTTTTAAAAATGTTCTTTAGCTTCTGCAAAGAAAAGTTTCCTTGCTGAAGGGACAGTGATAACACTTATCTATGGGTAAAGGATAATTATTTAGATAGGTTTAGGAATTATGCTATTTAAAGAACATGATGGTTATAGGTTCTTCTCTATGATCTTCACTAGCCCTAAGAAGTTGGTTAGTGTGTTTCTCAGAGTTCTTGAGAAGAACACAACTGGTAGAATGCTTCTAAGGATTCTATTATTAAAGCAGTTTACAGGCAGTAGTCTAGTTAGCCTAATAGACAGTTATAGCTATCTATGAATGCAAACAATAAGAGTACTGTAGTTGTTGAGTCCAAGAGGCTGGATGTCTCAGCTGGCCTTAAGTATATGCTGAATCTGGAAAAAGATAGCTCTAATGCCAGTGGACTTCATGATGAGGAAGTGTAGGCAGGAAAGAAAGAGCAAGAGCTTTCTTCTTTCATGTCCTTTGTATAGACTGCCACCAGAAGGTGTGACACAGATATAGGGTAGATTTCCTTACCTTAAAATAGTCAGGTTAAAGGTAGGTCTTCCTGTTTCAAATGATTTTGAAGTTTGAAGTAAGAAAAAATTCTCACAGATTTAGTTTTAGTTAATTCCAGTTATAGTCAAATTGACAAGCAAGATTGGCCATCAAAGCTAAGCTTCCAGGGTCATCCATAACTTCTATTTGGTTGAATGAGTCTTAGTTTCAATTACAGCACTGTTGTCCATGGCCATGATGTGTGGGATGCTTGTGATTTATGGAAGTCATAGCTCTGTAGGGCTGTCAATTGCTTCCTGTATTGTTTTTAATTTCAATTTTTACTTATTAATTAAGGAAGACTGTTTGATTCTGTATATTAATCCGGCATTGTACACATTGTGATGGCACTTTCTGGGACCATTTCTCAGTGAATAAAGTATTTTATCACATAAATATGACAACTTGAAAAAAAAAAAAAAGAGCCAGGCGGTGGTGGTGCACACCTTTAATCCCAGTACTTGGGAGGCAGAGGAAGGCAGATTTCTGAGTTCGAGGCCAGCCTGGTCTACAGAGTGAGTTCCAGGACAGCCAGGGCTTAACAGAAAAACCCTGTCTCAAAAACACAAAACAAAAAAAATGACAACTTGGATTCAGTCTCTGAAATGCACGATGGAAGGAGAGTTTTACTTCCTCTAAGTTTATCTTTTGATTGCTATAATAACCTTAGCACACACATAGACATATGCACACATGCATGCAAGTATACAGTGCACTGATAATAAAATACAACTTCAAAATTCCACATTGGTTTTAAAGAACTTTGTAGATTCTTTGTGATTTTCTTCACTTTGTCTTCTACGAAGACATATTATTTCTTCCTTTTAAAACAATCATTTTAGCCTCATTTATTTTACTTTATATTTATGAATGTTTGGCCCGCATGGGTGTATACGTAACATGTGCTTTCTTGTGGTTTTTCCCAGAACTGGGGTTACAGGTTGTTGTGAGGTACAGTGTAGGGACTGGGAATCTAACCAGGGTCCTCTGCAAGAAGAGGAAGTCTTCTTTTTTTCATTGGATATTTTCTTCATTTACATTTCAAATGTTAATGCCTTTCTCGGAATCCTCCCTCCCAGAAACCCAGTATCTGATCCCTCCTCCCCCTGCTTCTATGTCAGTGCCCCCCCACCCCTACCCTCTCCCACCTCTCTGTCCTCAATTCCCCTAAACTGGGGTATCTATCGAACCTTCATAGGATGAAGGACCTCTCCTCCCATTGATGACTGACAATGGATCTGGCTATATATGCAGCCAGAATCATGTGTACACCTTGGTTGATGTCTTAATTCCTGGGAGCAATCGGGGATCTGGTTGGTTGAAGAGGAAGTCTTCTTAAACAGAAGAACTTTCTCCCAGAGATACAACTCCCTCTTTAAGTCTTCACTGTTTTGTTTCTAGTTCCAACTTTTATTGTGACATCGTGAAATTATAATATGCTAAAATGTGTGATGAGAGGGAATAGTGTAGCTTGAATAGTAGCTTAAGCAGCTTTATTTTATCATAAAAACTGGATTCTGGACCTTTACCATGATTATGAGGATTATGTACTATGTAGAACATTCCTCAGGGAGAATGTGAGTTCAAGGAGAGGACTCTCTCTGTTCCACCAACAATTGCTAAACCAAGGGTACACGCAATGTGTGATACTGAGAGATCTCCTTACTGTTGTGTTTTGCTCTGAGTAATTGTGCAGGAAAATTGTCATTAAATACTTTTATAGAGGATTGTTGATTGAGTCAAGGAGTATTATTGTTTTACTACTGAATTGTTTTTATTTTTTCTTTAAGGTTTGTCTAAACACTGGCAAATAAAATAAACTAAATGAATTAACTTTGAATATAGAAGTCACTTCATTTTCCCTCCATAAAGTTTCGCTTGAATAACATAGCTGCGGGCATGCTCACAATATATCACCGAGTCAATGAACAATATAAAGCAAAAGATTATAGTTATTTTATGCAAGTTTTAAAGACAGTACTCTCTTTGGATAGGTCTTTGAAATGTATTAGTTAGGGAATTTAGAGGTACAGAGACATAACGTTAATCAAATTGCCTATTTGGCTTTAAAGAAATATTTTGGCTCGCAAAATTGGGGAGTTTAAAGGAATGAATTATGTTATCTGGAGGCTTATTTGGGTTCACCATTTCCCATGACAGGATAATCATACATGATACACTTGTTTCCCCCATCACTTTCCTCTGAATTCCTTCCCTCATTGCATTTTTATGTTCATATGAAACCTTTACATGAACATTTCATAAGGTCACCCAGAGTCCCATGAATATATTCTACTAGATAATTATCCCAACATACCAAAAGCTCCTTTCTTAATAATTGCAATGAATTATCAAATTAACACTTACTGAGAAAATTTTGGCTTTGTGCCCTTCACTGCCTTACAAGTTTAGTCAAGAGATTAGAAGGAAGAGCATGGTCAAGTTTATGTTATAAATTCTGTCCTTCTAGGGAAGAGTGGCTGAGTGATGCAAGGTCATTCTTCTGCCCCAGTCAAATGAAATGGGGATGAAGAGTGCAATCCCCCTTCAAACTAGGGCAGATAGGTTATTGCACACAGAAGCACTAGCTACTAAAATCAAGTAGAAACAAAATAATAAAGTCAAAAACATAAAAATGGGGAAAAAGAAAAACAAAGAAACAAACAAATAAAGACAGTATAATAAATAAATGCAGGTACTTCACTGTACCTTTCTAGTTCAAGATTGGATGACGTGACTAAAATTAAACTAACTGACAAAGAGTTTGCACTGTCCACTGGAATTACTCATTGGTACTCGGTAGCATGCTTCACCTCCAGTTAAGCTTTAAAGTTTTTTTTTTTTATTTCACTTTTATTTTTTTATTTTCTTTTTTTTTTTTACATTTCAAATAATTTTCCCTTTTCCAGTCCCCCCCCATAAGTCCCATAAGCCCTCTTCCTTCTGTCCATTCCCCAATCAACTCCCTCCCACTTCTCTGTCCTGGTATTTCCCTACAATGCTGCATACTTTCCAGGACCAGGGTCCTCTCCTTCCGTCTTCTTGGGAATGATTTGATATGTGAATTGTATCTTGGGTATTCAGAGCTTCTGGGATAATATCCACTTATCAGTGACTTCATTCCACGTGTATTCTTTTGTGAATGAGTTACCTCACTTAGGATGATATTTTCCAGTTCCAACCATTTGCCTAAGAATTTCATGAATTCATTGTTTTTAATTGCTGAGTAGTATTCCATTGTGTAAATATACCACATTTTCTGTATCCATTCTTCCACTGAGGGTCATCTGAGTTCTTTCTAGCTTCTGGCTATTATAAATAAGGCTGCCAAGAACACAGTTGAACATGTGTTCTTATTGCATGTGGGAGAATCCTCTGGATATATGCCCAGGAGTGGTATAACAGGGCCCCCCCCCGAACTGTCATGCCCAGTTTTCTGAGGCACTGCCAGACTGATTTCCAGAGTGGTTTTGCCAGGCTGCAATCCCATCAGCAGTGGAAGACTGTGTTCCTCTTTCTCCACATCCTCGCCAACACCTGCTGCATCCTGAGATTTTTTTATTATTTATTCGATATTCTTTGTTTACATCCAAAGGCTTTCCCCTTTCCCAGTTCCCCCTCACCATATGTCCCATAAGTCCTCTCCCCCCTCCTATTCCCCAATCACTGCCCCACCATTTCTCTGTTCTGGTACTGTCCTACAAAACTGGATCCAATCTTTTCAGGCCCAGGGTCCTCTCCTTCCTTCCTCTTGGGAATCTTTTGACTTGCTAATTGTGCCTTGAGTATTCAGAGCTTCTGGGCTCATTAATATCCACTTATTAGTGATTGCATTTCATGTGTATTCTTTTATGATTGGGTTAACTCACTTAGGATGATACTTTCCAGATCCAAACATTTGCCTACAAATAGCATGAATTCATTATTTTTAATTGCTGAGTAGTATTCCATTGTATAAATATACCACATTTTCTGTATCCATTCCTCCTTTGAGGGACATCTGGGCTCCTTCCAACTTCTGGCTATTAGAAATAAGGCTGCTATGAACATAGTGGAGCATGTGTCTTTATTGTATGCAGGGGAATCCTCTGGGTTGGAAGTGTCATGCCCAATTTTCTGAGGAACCACCAGACTGATTTTCAGAGCAGTTGTATCATCTTGCAATGCCACCAACAGTGGAGGAGTGTTCTACATATCCTTGCCAGTACCTGTTGTCTCCTGAGTTTTTAATCTTAGCCATTCTGACTGGTGTGAGGTGGAATCTCAGGGTTGTTTTGATTTGCATTTCCCTGATGACTAATGATGTTGAAAATCTCTTAAGGTGTTTCTCAGCCATCCGAATTTCTTCTGGTGAACCTGAGTTTTTAATCTTAGCCATTCTGACTGGTGTGAGGTGAAATCTCAGGATTGTTATGATTTGCATTCCCTGATGACTAATGATGTTGAACATTTCTTAAAGTGCTTCTCAGCCATTTGAAGTTCTTCAGGTGAAAATTCTATGTTTATTTCTGTACCCCATTTTTTAATAGGGTTATTTGGCTCTCTGGAATCTAACTTCTTGAATTCTTTGTATATATTGAATGTTAGCCATCTGTTGGATGTAGGGTTGGTGAAGATCTTTTCCCAATTTGTTGGTTGCCATTTTGTCCTTTTGACAGTGTCCTTTGCCTTACAGAAATCTTGTAATTGTATGAGGTCCCATTTATTAATTCTTGATCTTAGAGCATAAGCTATTGGTGTTCTGTTCAGGAACTTTCCCCCTGTGCCCATGTCCTCAAGGGTCTTCCCCAGTTTCTTTTCTATTAGTTTCAGTGTGTCTGGATTTATGTGGAGGTCCTTGATCCATTTGGAGCCGAGATTAATACAAGGAGATAAGAATGGATCAATTTGCATTCTTCTGCATGCTGACCTCCAATTGAACCAGCACCATTTGTTGAAAAGGCTATCATTTTTCCACTGGATGGTTTTAGCACCTTTGTCGAAGATCAAGTGACCATAGGTGTATGGATTCATTTCTGGGTCTTCAATTCTATTCCATTGATCTACCTGCCTGTCACTGTACCAATACCATGCAGATTTTAACACTATTGCTCTGTAGTACTGCTTGAGATCCAGGATACTGATTCTGCCAGAAGTTCTTTTACTTTTTAGAATAGTTTTAGCTATCCTGGATTTTTTTGTTATTCCAGATGTATTTGAGAATTGCTCTTTCTAACTCTATGAAAAACTGAATTGGGATTTTGATGGGGATTGTATTGAATCTGTATATTGCTTTTGGCAAGATGGCCATTTTAATTATATTAATCCTGCCAATCCACCAGCATGGAAGATTTTTCCATTTTCTGAGGTCTTCTTTGATTTCCTTCTTCAGACACCTGAAGTTCTTGTCATACAGATCTTTCACTTATTTGGTTAGAGTCACACCAAGATACTTTATATTGTTTATGGCTATTGTGAAGGGTGTCATTTCCCTAATTTCTTTCTCAGTCTGCTTATCCTTTGAGTATAAGAAGGTTACTGATTTTCTTGAGTTGATTTTATAACCAGTCACTTTGCTGAAGTTGTTTATCAGCTGTAAGAGTTCTCTGGTGGAGTTTTTTGGGTCACTTAAGTATACTATCATATCATCTGCAAATAGTGATAGTTTGATTTCTTCCTTTCCAATTTGTATCCCTTTGACCTCTTTATGTTGTCTAATTGTTCTAGTCAGAACTTCAAGTAGTATAATGAAAAGATATGGAGAGAGGGGCCAGCCTTGTCTAGTCCCTGATTTTAGTTGGTTTGCTTCAAGTTTCTGTCTACTTAGTTTGATGTTGGCTACCAGTTTGCTGTATATTGCTTTTATTATGTTTAGGTATGGGCCTTGAATTCCTGTTCTTTCCAATACTTTTAGCATGAAAGGATGCTGAATTTTGTCAAATGCTCTTTCAGCATCCAATGAAATAACCATGTGGTTCTTTCTTTGAGTTTGTTTATGTAGTGGATTGCATTGATGTATTTCCATATATTGAACCATCCCTGCATCCCTGGGATGAAGCCTACATGATCATGATGAATGATCTTTTGATGTGTACATGAATTTGGTTGGCAAGAATTATATTGAGTATTTTTGCATTGATATTCATAAGGAAAATTGGTCTGAAGTTGTTTCTTTGTTGGATCTTTGTGTGGTTTTGGTATCAGCCTAATTGTGGCTTCATAGAACGAGTTGGGTAGTGTTCCTTCTGTTTTTATTTTGTGGAATAATTTCAAGAGTATTGGTGTTAGGTCTTCTTTGATGGTCTGATAGAATTCTGCACTAAAACCATCTGGTCCTGTGCTTTTTTTGGTTGGAAGACTCAATGACTACTTGTATTTCAGTAGGGGTTATGGGACTGTTTAGATGCTCTATTTGATCCTGATTTAATTTTGGTATTTGGTATCTGTCTAGGAAATTGTCCATTTCCTCCAGGTATTCCAGTGGTGTTGAGTATAGACTTTTGTAGTAGGATCTGATGATTTTTTGAATTTCTTCAGTTTCTCTTGTTATATCTCCCTTTTCATTTCTAATTTTGTTAATTTGGATACTGTCTCTGTGCCCTTTGTTAGTCTGGCTAGGGGTTTATCTATCTTGTTGATTTTCTCAAAGAACGAGCTCCTGGTTTTGTTGATTCTTTTTATGGTTCTCTTTGTTTCAACTTGATTGATTTCAGCTGTGAGTTTGATGATTTCCTGTCTTCTACTCCTCTTGGGTGAATTAACGTCTTTTTGTTCCAGGGCTTTCAGGTGTACCATCAAGCTGCTAGTGTATGCTCTCTCCAGTTTCTTTTTGGAGGCACTTAGGCTATGAGTTTTTCTCAGCACTGCTATCATTTTGTCCCATAAATTTGGGTATGTTGTGCCTTCATTTTCATTAAATTCTAAGAAGATGTTGTTTTATTTCCTTATTTCTCCCTTGATCAACGTATCATTGAGTAGAGCATTGTTCAGCTTCCATGCGTATATGGGCTTTATGTTGTTTTTGTTGCTATTGAAAACCACCCTTACTCCACATTGATTTCATAGGAGGCAGGGGATTATTTCAATCATCTGATATCTGTTGAGGTCAGTTTTGTGGCCAATTAGATAGTCAGTTTTGAAGAAGATGCTGAGTAGAAGGTATATTCTTTTTATTTAGGATGAAATGTTCTATAGATATCTATTAAATCCATTTGGTCCATAACTTCTGTTAGTTTCCCTGTGTCTCTGTTTAGTTCGTGTTTCCCTGATCTATTCATTGATGAGAGCAGGGTGTTGAAGTCACCCAAAATTATTTTGTGAGCTGCAATGCGTGCTTTGAGCTTCAGTAGTTTCTTTTATGTATGTGGGTGCCTTTTCAGTTGGAGCATAGGTGTTCAGAATTGAGAGTTTTTCTTGGTAGATTTTTTTTCTTTGATGAGTATGAAATGTCCTTCCATGTCTTTTTTGATGACTTTTGGTTGAAAGTCAATTTTATCCGATATTAGAATGGCTACTCCATCTTGTTTTCTGTGACCATTTGCTTGGAAATTTGTTTTCTAGCCTTTTACTCTGTGGTCGTTTTTTGTCTTTGACACTGAAGAGCATTTTTTGTATGCAGCATCTTTCCAAGGTTTTCTATCTCCAGAGTTGACTCTCTTGTGATTTCTTTTTTGTTTCTATTTCCATTTTTAGATCCTGGATGGTTTTGTTCAGTTTCTTCACTTCTTTGTGATTTCCTATAATTCTTTTAGGAATTTTTGTGTTTCTTCTTTAAGGGATTCTACCTGTTGACCCATGTTCTCTTGTATTTATTTAATGGATTTTTGCATTTCCTTTTTAAGGGTTTATACCTGTTGACTCATGTTCTCCTATATTTCTTCAAGTGGGTTATTTTATGTCCTTCTTGAAGTCCTCTATCAGCATCATGTGAGTTTAAATCCAGATCTTGCTTCTCTGGTGTGTTGGGGTATCCATAACTTGCTCTTGTGGGAGAACTTGGTTCAGATGGTGCCAGGTTGTCTCGGTTTCTGTTGGTAACATTCTTGCATTTGCCTTTTGCCATCTGCTTTTCTCTGGTTTTGCGTGGCTTATTGGTCATGCAAGCATCTGTATCTGTGCTCCTGGGAAGCCAGTTCTCACTGTGTACACAGGCATGTAGGTACTCCTGCGAGACCAGCTCTCTTGTAGTTGTGTTTGGGTATATAGCTCTGTGGCCCCGATCAGCTCTTGGTGTGGACAGAAATCTGAAGATTCCTGTCCTAAGTTGCTCTGAGGCTCTTGTGTCCTCAGGGTTTCCAGCTGTTTCCTCTAACATGGCCTCTCTGCACTCCTGGGTGGTTAGCTACCTCACTGCATCACTTGGATATAGTGCACTGTGGCAGACGATGGTTCCGAGCTGGAGACAGAAACCAGAAGGCTCTTGCCTCAGGGTTCTGGATGGAATCCTCTGAGTGGCAGGGGAGGCTGTACCTGTGTTGACTGGCCTCTCTGCACTCCTGGGTGGTCAGCTATCTTCCTGTGCCATTTGGCTATCGAGTGCTGTGGCAGAGGATAGTACCAAACCTGGGTTTTGATATTTTAAAAGACTCACACCAGGACCAGTGTTTCTTTTTCTCTACCTGTTGGCAGTGGATTAAGATGTAAAGCTCTTAGCTACTACTAAGTATCATGCCTGCTTAGGTTTTTTTGTTTTTGTTTTTTGTTTTTATTTATGTTTTCTGTTTGTTTGTTTGTTTTGCCGTGATGATCATTGCTTATACCTCTAGAAAGTGTAAGAAAGTCATTGATGAAATATCTTCTTCTACAAGTTGCCTTAGACATGGTGTCTCTTCACATCAATAGATTCAAAGAGTTTGACCATACTCACCTCCTTTCCTAACTCATCCTGTAGTCACCTTCTTTCACATCAACTCGACTTGTGTTTTCTTTCATCTTGGTCTCTTATATTCTTTATGCCTCCTCTTCCAATGAAATATCTGAGCATTTGGAGGAAGGTTTGTGATATAGATGTCCAATATTGAACCAAGCACTTAGTAGTTTCTTATTCTTTGCACATTGTTCATTTGCAGGTACCAGTGCTAACCTCCATCTACTGCAAAAGGAAGGATTTCTGATGAAGTCAAGATATATCTATCCATCTATCTATCTATCTATCTATCTATCTATCTACACACATACATATATATATGTGTTTGTGTGTATATATTTGTATATATCTGTATACATTTATACAGATGTTTATGCACATCTATACATATACATATATACATATATTTGTTAATAGTCATATAAAAATACATATACATATATGTGCATATATGCATACATGTATAGTTATATACACATGCATATATATGTGAGTATGTACACACAAAATCTCTCTCTCACATATATGCATAAGTATATATATGTATATATATAATGATTAGAAATCAGTTTACTATTCTGACTCATTAGCAGAATTACAATATTGAGTTTTCTGCTAGGGAACTTACCTGGTGACATATTTTTTTCCCAATTAATCTTACTGTGTATGTTAATTGGTACTTTTCATAGTAGTAACAAAATTCTTCCACATAATTTTATGGGCTATATCTTTCATGTATAGCTATTTTCCTTTTTGGCCTTCAGGCCCTGTATATTCAGACATTCTTTTCATAGTTTTATCTGGGATAATGTCCCAACTCTTTGAAACTGGATATTTACATCTTGAAGTGGCCAATCTGGAGGACAGTGTTGATTCTTCCTTCCATTTTAATATTATGTATAAATACCTTTAGTTTTTGCCTTTGATCCTCTACAAGTTTGCCAAAATATTTGGGTTTTGGCTACTTTACAGTTTTTGATTTACCTATGGAATTTGTTTTGACCTTGCTTTATGGTCTCATAATGTCTATTTTCAGAGCATTAATGTTTAATTCTGGAAGATAATTTTGCTATTTGGTAATATGGACTGGGAGAGGTCCACTAGAGGTTTTTGAGAAGGGGTTTTGAAGTTTTTATTCCATTTGTCTGTTGTTGATTCAGTAATCCAATATCAGCCTTTACCATACGCATAGAAGGCATAGGTTGCCTTTTAGATTTAACATTGTTTGCTTTGCAACTTCTTTTGAAATGATCTTGTTCACCATAATTAAGACATTGGAGAGTTTGGATTGTCTCAACGCCATTAGTAGTGGTGTCTTCGATTAAGTCCATATTAGTTGAATGATGTCTAATATCTACTGTATTTCTAATTCATTCATGTATTGATGCTGACCTTTTTCTCAATGGTCTGATCACATGTTTGAATTCAGTGTTTGCATTTTCAAAAGCTGAAGATCCCATTAGTATCTTTCCTCTCAAGTTGCTCTCAGTCATGATATTTTATCACAGCAGAAATGTTCCTAACTAAAATAGACAACAAGTCATAGTATTGCTCTTGTTGTGTGGATCTTAAGCTAATTAGAGGACTGTTAATATATATGATAGTACAACCACAGAGTTAGAGTCTCATGCTGAAAACTTATGTGGTTCATTAATGTCATACCAGGGTAGGATTATTAATTGTGTCTCTCCTTGGGAAGCTTCTATAGAACTTGTGGTACCATGAAAGTTAGTCCTCATTATTGAGGTCAGTTCCACCCTGGGGTCTCTCAGCTCTCTTTCTGAAATGTATAGCTTATTCAGCAATAGAGACTTAGCTTCTATTTATTGAGAGTAAAAGAGGGGCATCAGCAGTAGTCTGAATGTTGCTTTGGGAGTTCCTTAGATAGTTCTGGGAGGCTCCTTAGAGTCCTTCTCATGTCTGCCATGAAGTTTTTGTTTTGTAGTCATGGCTTTTGAAAGGACTATCAACAGCCTAGATCAGAACAAGCCATTAAACCTGTATATGAATATTCATGCACCCATTGTTATTTTACCCATCTCTCTCATTGATGACCCATGATATGATACAATGTTCATATCTATTGTCAAAGCTAAATGTGCTAAGATATCAGAAGTAAAACAAAACTAAGTGTTTGTCTTCTGACCAAAATCCTTTACAAAAAAATAAAGCCTAAGCAGGAAGCAAAAATTGTAATAATTTTTGTGTGTATTTTGAGATGCCTGAATCATTTGCATTATGCAAATCATATACTTTATGCTTAAAAATAAAATCTAACTTCAAATACATGCTTGACTAAGTACATAAAAAGATGGCTTTTAAATCGACATTTCACTCACCCATATGAAGCAAAATAATTTATTTTTAAACATTAATATAGAAATTAACCAAATTCTCAGTGCCAGTGCTCTAGTTAAACTTTTCCCTTCATGGTTCTTTTTATGCATTCCTTCAGAGTCTATCTAGAAATAGTTCACATACATTATGAGTATAAATGAGTTCATACACACAGAATATTTTTTCCTTTGTAAGCACAATATTGCTTGAGGCTGATTGTGAAACATGTATCAATAATAATAATAATAATAATAATAATAATGAGGAGGAGGAAAAGGAGGAGGTCCTGAATCAATCTGATCTGTCTGTGGAACTCCCAACCATTTTAGAAAGTGAGAGGGTAATAGTATTTCCATGGATAATGATAATAAATATTTTCTTAAATAAGTAGACTTTTTGGACTAGTATTAAAAATTCCATGAGAATTTTACAGTCAACCTCACGATCTCCATGAATGTGGAGCTACTGCCAATTATCCTGGGATTAGAAACACTTCTGGAGTCAAGTCTTCAAAGAACTGTAGTAGATTTTACTGTAAAAATTGTTTGAGCTTAACTGTGATATAATTGACAATATGTATTTAAGATCTACTGTCTACTGTATAAGATCTATATACGATTTGATATATGTATACTGTGAAATAATCATTGCAGTAAAGCTACTTAAGATTTATATCAACTCACATTGTGTGTCTGTATGTGTTTAGATATGGTAAGAACCAGTGGCAGTTACTCTGTTAATGAAGTTGAAGCGTACAATACAATACTTCCCATAACTCCTATATCATATTAATAAATATATAATGGAAAGTTTGTATCCTTTGACTTTTTCCACCTTTACTCTTCTCTGAAGCTTTGGGTAACTTCTATTCTACTCCTGGCCTCTATGAGCATGATTGTCTTAGATTATGCCTATCAATGAGATCATGTTGCCTGTCTGTCCCTATTTTATCTCATTCAATGTAATGTTCTCCTTCCACATAGTTACAAACAGGCTGCTGTTTAATAATAGAATAGCACATACATATATATACACACACATATATGTATATATATGTATATGTATACACATATCTGTATGTATATAATTTATCTATTCATAAGGTGAAGATTTCTTATTTTATATTTTGGCTACTATGAATAATGCTTTAAGGAATTTGAGAGTTCACATATCTTTTAAACATACTTTTTGTTTCCTTTTTTATATACATGAATCCTAGATTTTTTTTTATTTACATCTTGGGAAACCTACATATGCTTTTCTACAATGACTGTAAAAATTCAAATTCTCACTCTTCTTCTTCTTCTTCTTCTTCTTCTTCTTCTTCTTCTTCTTCTTCTTCTTCTTCTTCTTCTTCTCCTTCTCCTTCTCCTTCTCCTTCTCCTTCTCCTTCTCCTTCTCCTTCTCCTTCTCCTTCTCCTTCTCCTTCTCCTTCTCCTTCTCCTTCTCCTCCTTCTCCTCCCTCTCCCTCTCCCTCTCCCTCTCCCTCTATCTCTCCCTCTCCCTCTCCCTCACCCCCCCCCCCGCTCTCTCTCTCTCCACTCCCTCCCTCTCTATCTCCCTCCTGTTTTGGATCAAGGTGTGGGCGGTCAGATGCTTCCCAGCCACCTCTCAACATGATTTTGCTCTGCCATCTGTCTTCCTAGAAATGTAGGTCCAATTAAACTTTATTTTATAAGTAGCCTCTCAGTCATGGTGTCTTAGTACAATAGAAAAGTACCATAAAAGATATCAATTATGTGATATTTAATTAAATCAATTACATCACTTTTACTTGTAAAATGCTGAGACAATGATACATCTATTTACACATGTCAGGCAGAGTGTGTGTCTGTCTAAGCACTGAGATGCCAGAGCACAGCAGGCATGCTGCTCATTGAAAGCAGAACACAGTCCAAAATAGGGCATCCAAGCTCATGTTTCCCCAAATAAGAAACAGTGGGAGCTGGGATGGATGTTGTGGTTTTCAATCTCCATGGTACACAGATGTAGCTGGGAACTAAGAAGGGTTGAGAATGGTAGTGAGAATGAGTCTGTGCCTCCCCTCTGCACCAGTCAGGAAGAGGATGCCTGGCTTTAGGGAATCCGGTTTGGTTCTGTGTAAATGGTTAAAGTACAGTGTGGATAGAAGAGAGGCTTTCTCTAGGAGACTTAGGTGTGACTCTTTATGATGACGGCCTCTCCACAACATCCCCCAACCCAGCAGCACTCCTTGATGAAGTAGACCATCCTTGCTTGTACAAAGTGCTTTCTTTATGGAAGCTGTGAATGCCTATTTCATACTCAGGGTGAACCAGGGATTAAATACCTTTTGTCAGAAGGGATGACCAGGAAGGGAAGCTCATTGGATAAACACCTGGGGGCCTATCTAGATACCTTGTTGCATGGAGAACTCTAGGTTTTTATGTGTAGTGACTGGTTGTTACTCTCTGCTCAATGGGACGTCATGGTTATGCATTTCCAGAGAGGTAGATCCTGGCCTGGAGCTGGTTCCAATGCCTACCTTTCTCAATTATAAAAATTCCAAGGGTTTTTGAACCTGCTTCAACCTTACCAGGTCTTCTGTCTGTTTGCATAGTCCACTTGCCCCTCATAAATATATTATCCTGTATCTGAAATATCAAAAATCTTACTGAATATAAAAATGTCATCACAAGTATGGTTCTTAATAAACATATTTTCATGTAAAATTGTTTTCCAAGAAATGAACAACTGATTTTCAAATGGGAATGAACAATTTAGTTAGATGCTAGTCTTCTTGAACAAAGGTCAAAGATGTTGCAGATGACAAATGAAATCTACAATAATCTTCAAAGGATGACATTATAATTACGGTGATATATTTCTTCTTTCTTAGAAGAAAACCTCAGTTGGGTCTCATGCATATTTTCAGACATCAGCTTGGCATGTATGAATAATCCCCATGGGCTTCAATTCTGGTTTTCATGTTAAATAAGAGAATATTTGTATTTTAGTTTTCAAGATAATATACTTAAAAATCCTGTTCTAAGCAGAATGGAAGGACACAAATAAATACACTGACAAGTGGGTTCATTATGTTTCCTTTCTAAGCAGGCCAAGCTCTTTAACTATATCTCACCAGTAACAGAATAACTGGACAACTGCACATTCTCGTTCTTGTAGCCTACTCTTATAATTTCAGATGAAATATAGAACTAGTTATATCAGTACATTATTCAAATTTCACACCACCTACCTGCTAGATACATGATGATGTCATCATAACAAATGTCTCTGTCAAGGTTATACCTTTTGATGCTGGAAACAGATGTGATACTATTCCCACAATTTAAAGATTTTTTTAAAATGGAAAATAGGAAGGGTTAGCATTAATAAAATCTACTAACAATTATAGAAAAGGGCTTCATTCATCTTATAAGGAAGTACACAATCTTCTTCAGAAAAGTTGAATTAATAAGTTACTGATCTCAGTATCATCTATTTTTATCTGAGTATTCTCAAGTGTTTTCTTCAAAGGCCCATCACCCTACTTCATTGTAATACACAGGTTAGACTGGGTCTCAGTATCTCAGGTAACAATGGGGATGATTGATCCCTTGAGGCCAAAAAGTACATTGCTTCATTTCTAAGGAAAGCAAATCTAGATAATTTCCAAAATAAAGTTTCACCGTTATCTCAAATGAAAGAATAAAACACAAATTGATTGGATATATGCCATTTTCTAATGCAGAAGGCAAATTAAGATAATGTGCAATGGGCAAAACAGAGGATCTGAGAGGGAAAGACAGATATAAAAACATGGGTGCCTGATGTGCTTTATGGCTTTATGGTCTCAAACTTTGGAGCTAACCAAATAATAAAATTCCTCTAATAACTCTAACCTGTGTATTACAATGAAGTAGGGTGATGGGCCTTTGAAGAAAACACTTGAGAATACTCAGATAAAAATAAATGATACTGAGATCAGTAACTTATTAATTCAACTTTTCTGAAGAAGACTGTGTACTTCCTTATAAGATGAATGAAGCCCTTTTCTATAATTGTTAGTAGATTTTATTAATGCTAACCCTTCCTATTTTCCATTTTAAAAAAATCTTTAAATTGTGGGAATAGTATCACATCTGTTTCCAGCATCAAAAGGTATAATGCATATGCTAAGTTTATATAGGATATGAAAAATGTATTTTCTTAGGGTAAATTGCTTTGTCCATAAAAATGATATGCTATTTATTTTATACACTATGCATAAACATTCAGTAGTTTTCTCAAAATGTTTATTCACTGGTTTTTATAGGTAGACATATTATTCCTTGTATGGTAAAAGGGGTTTTACCAAAGAGATAAAGTATTAACCTTAGGCATAAGAGAGTATCCTGAGTTGCTAGACCAGCTCAATGAATTTTCCCAAGTCCTCAAGGTAAAGAAGCTGTTTTAATCCACACAGATGTGATGGAAGAAGAAAGAGGTGAAATTAAACTGTTCAAGTAATATTTCCTATTTATGGGTTTAAAAAGGTGAAAGAGAACATCTAAGAAATGTAGGCAGGTTTGGGATGACAGGGAAAACATCAGCTGGTGAACAGTCAGGAAGCCGGGATCTCAGCTCTACCATCCAAAGTCAGACTGTGTTCACATAACCCAGGGAAGCAGGGAGTGAAACTTCCCCCTGGGATCTGCAGAAAGAATACAATACTGCAAATAGCCTTAGCTTTAGTGCATGAAACCCAAGTCAGGTGTGACCTTGAGAAATATAAAAGTTAAGTCTGCACTGGTGAAACCACTATGTTTATTGTACTAAGAAAAACAGCAATAGAAAATGAACACCATTTCCCCTCAGGCCAACTGAGGGGCAGGACATTATTGCATCAATGAACTTTTCTTACTGAAATCTTGCATCCACTTGAGGGTATTGAAAATTAAATCTTTCCAATGGAACAGCCAGTATTGACATTGTAGTCATTGCTTTTGATTCACCTGCTAATAACAGAAAATAGGTGCTCTGAAGATGTGATATTTACTTTTGTTCTCAAAGGATTTCATATAAACGTACTGAACTTTACATTCAAAGGTTTGCTCATTTTGTCAAGAAGAAATGGCCTTATTGCACTGAGCACAAAGGAACCTTGAAAGGTACTGTCGCTGTTATAGAAAATGCGATTTTACATTTCATACACATCAGAATTCCAGTCATGGCATTTCACATGTAACTGTGACGATAAATCTTTGAAGAGACTTTCATTACCCATAATTTTGGACATTATTCTGGGACTCAGAACTATTGTAAAAAATAATGCACCACTACTAGCATGAATAAGGGAAATGAAGAGAGCTATTTTTCTAATTCATCTAATATTATTGTAATATTTCCAGTATTATAATAATTATAAAGATTTTTATCTTTATTTTGTGAACCCAGTTCTTAAAGTACACAATCATATATGCTTGCAGGGTTTTAGTTAGTAATAAGGCTCTTTAAATTTTTTAATTATATATAGTTATTTAACATGTGCTCGGTGTCTGTTTGTGTGTCTGTGTGAGTGTGTGCTTGTGTACTTGCATGCCATTGAGTGCACATGGATGTCTGAGGATACCTTGTGAACTGCAAATTTCTCCTAGTACCATGTAAGTTCCAAGGATCAAGTGCAGGTCATCAACTTGTTTGGAGGTGATTCTCATTGCCACATTCAAACTCTATTCTCAGCTTTTTTTTTTTTTAATTTTTTTACTTTTTTTGAGGCAGGGTTTTGCAGATTGAAACTTTTTCTGCATCTCTATTGGAGAGTTTTGTAGGTCAACTTGACACAAGCCTGTGTCATCAGAGAGAAAGGAACTGCCTCTATGAGATCTAGCTATCCGATATTTTATTAGTGATCAAGGAGGGAGGCCCTAGCCCATAGTGAGTGGTGCCATCTCTAGGCTGGTAGTCCTGAGTTCTATAAGAAAGCAAGATGAACAAGCCATGGGAAGAAAGCCAGTAAGCAGCAGCACCCCTCCATGACTTCACATCAGCTCCTACCTCTAGCTTCCTACCCTGAGTGAGTTTCAGTCCTGACTTCCTTTGTTGATGAACAGCAATCTAGACATATAAACTGAATAAAACTTTTTTCATCAATTTGCTTCTTGGTCAAGGTACTTCATTGCATCAATAGAAACCCTAAGATAGCATCCCAGGCTAAACTCAAATTCTGAGTTCTACCTCCACCTCTGCTGTACTGGGATGGAGGGTATGGCTGTTAAATCTTGAATTTTTAATTACGTATATGGTATGTACAAATTCAGTCTTCTTTATTCATTGAGACAATGACTAAGGTTTATAACAGTAGACAATACATTGTTTTAAATGATATATTAAGTTAACATTTATTGAAAAAGAAAGTCATTTTTACTGTCCAAATGTTAATTTTAAATATCTTAGGTATATGTATACATGTGTGTGTATACACATATATGATAGTAATATCCTTCATCAACATTTCTAATAAAATATACATAACAAATATCTATGCTAATTATATTAATTGTGTTTCAGTCTGTATAATATTTGGTATCAGGAACTTTCATCCACTAACATATTAAATGTTATTTGCTTTTCTTCTTTCTATAAAACTTCATCAAAATATCTTGTCTCTTTTGAATAGTTGCACATGCTATGCGTTGATCAGACTGCCATGCGATCTATTTAAATTAAATAAACAATTAATTGCTGGTGTTGTACGGTGAAGTGATATGGAATCAGGACTATGGCAAGTATAAGTTTTGAGGGCCAGTGAAGTACAGTGATTCAGACAGATATAAGTTGGTAGAAAATATCCTTTGGTCTAACATTTCATTTTCCAATGTTATTCTTGGGCTGTTAGAGTCCATTTCAAAGGCAATCTGAGCCCTGTTATTTAGTGAAGCCAGGAATGAATGCTCTAGTTCCTGTTAGTCATGAAAATACCGAACCTTTTTTGTATCACTTTTATCTTCAACCCTTGTACATCTCTTGCATCTCCTTCCTTTGTTCTTCATGGTATACTTAGATAATATTTAATAAATAGGAAGCTCTCATTTCTTTAAATGTAGGCCTGGTTTCTCTGCAGTTATTTTATTATCAACAACAATAGTGTTGCAGCATTCACATCAGTGTTACAGTGTACAAATTGGTACCTTTTACATAGCTACACTTATTCATATCATTCAGAAAAAGTAAAGTTGATAAAATTGTCTGTGATGGGCAAGCCAAAACTAGAGTAATATAATTTCACACAAAGTCAACCAAATTCCTGTTTTTAAGGTAACTGCTAAAGTCACAAAAGGGAAATAATTATACAGACAGAGGTAAAATATATTTTAAGTAAATAATACAGTCATTATGCAGAAAAATGTATGATCCCAAGGCAAATCAAAATGCAATTACAGTTATCTTATTTTCTAATATATTTTAAAATGCATTTTAAAATATAGCACATGAGTTTATATGTCAATCAATTCAATTATACCTGTAAGAACCCAGAAAGATCTTAGAACATCCAGTGTTTAGTACTGAAAAAAATAGAATGCTAAGACTCTACTTTCGATGCCACTTTGTGCATTTTTTAAAAAGTATAAATTCCCTTTAACTTGTTCTATGCACAAGGAATAGAAGTGCTTGGCACCTGATTTTGTCTATCTTACTCTTTTTTTAAGGAAATTTGTTTCAATGATTATTTATTAGTGGCAACAGAATCTAGATACTATTAAATGAAATGTCACATATAGTTAATGCAGATACGTAACTAGCCAAAATGCTGATGACAGTGATGACAGAGTACTTGACTCCAGTTGAGGTAGCCACAGCACTGAATCCAAGGTTCGCAGAAGGGAGTATGGAGGGCCTGTAAATGCTGAGGTTGGGGAGATATGCAAAGTAAAACACGGAATCTGGACAACATGTAGCTGCTCCACACAGGGTCTCACTACAGGAGATTGGTAGATAGCGTGCATCAGCATTTTGTCATGAGGGATGCAACAGAACATAAGACCCTGCTCCTCTCCAGTAGCTAAAAATAACTTAAGCCTGTTGGGAGAAGATTGCCATTATCTTCAATGGTAGCTCCTGGTAAATTGTTGTTGTTCCATAGAATAACCTTCTAATCTTACATAAACAAGTAACTACAAACTTAGTGGGCCATAGAGAAAAAGAAGACAAAATCAAGATGGGGATTTGTTGATCAGAAAGGTGCTGGAGGGAGGAGGAGGTACATGAGGGACACCACTGGGCTTGAATAGAACTTAAATTAACCAAATGTATACAACTCTTGGCCAATAAAAATGGGAAAAAAAGTATTGATAGGTAGTAATTGTAAAAATGTTCTAGCATTTTACATCTATATTTCTGAAAATGGAAATGTCTGGAAATAGTCTTGGCAAAACTAAAATGAGTAAAGTAAAACAAAATGAAGTACCTTATAAATCTGTTTTCCCTCAAAGCAATGTATATTGATCAAATACTTGAAGAAGTAAAATCTTTTTTTTCTTTTTGACTCAGAAATGATGAATGAGATATGCATTTTTTTCTGATTTTACTGTAAAAATCTAACCGAATCAACAATGCTGGTCATTGTTGGGGTTTGTAGATGCTGTGTATGAGTAAGACTCTTAACTGCTTCCCATCATTGTTACTTTGCATTTAATTTTCTGGTACTATGGTAACAAGGCTTTCAGGTTAGATGTAGTCCATCTTAACTCTGTGTCTGACGTGCACAGGGTTTTTAGCAGTACCTCCCAGAGACAACCAAGGGCAAAATCAGTAATGTAAATTGTTTTAGGAGACACTTAACCTGTCTTGACCAACCATTCAAAAGGGCATTTTAATATCTGCTACCAGGGAGTAGTAGTCTTGAGAGCATTGCCAGCTACAGTGCATATCAAAAGGTGTATGAATGTGGAAGGGAGAATACTGCATGAGGTTCTACTAGTAGACAAGGAACTATAGGCTACTACTGACTGCCAGAAGAGGGAGAATTGGTCTCAGGGATGAGACCTTTTGTTGTTTATCCAATACAAACTGTAAGTTTATATATAATCACATGCCTACAAACAATAAAAATAGAACCAGCAGGTTGTATTTATGCATTTATAAATACATATACATTCATGTGTGTATGTGTGTGTGTGTGTGTGTGTGTGTGTGAATAATAACAAAATTGAAAAACAATCCATTTCAGTTTGAAGTAAGGAAAGGGTAGGAAAGGAGTACAGGAGAAGTAGGAATGGGGTGAGGGAGGAGGGGGAAGAGGATGTCAGAGGGTTTGAAGGGTTGTATCTGCCAGGGGCTGAAACAAGGACTTGGAAGATAGAAAGTGATGTAATTGTAATGAAAATATATTAGGTTGTTATACTTGTATATTTTATACTGTGACTCATCACCAGCCTTAACTGAAAGTGATAATAACTATTCACGGTAAGAATACTATCACATACATTGTAATAATGTTAGGCCTCAAATGAGACATTCCATATACTTTAATTGGAACAACACTGAGTTCCTCAGTGAGTGATTTGAACAGCAGGCAGAATCTTTCACTTCCTTCAGGAAATAGTTTGAAATTTTTGCATCAATTTCAAGCTTCCTGTGGCTTCATCAGTTCTCAGTTTCATGTCAGCAATCGCCTTGTCTCTATGGAATGAAAGACTGAAACAGGCATTAAAAATTCACCTCTATCTCAAAATTGCTATTATGTGAGGTGTTGCTGATTGATAGAAGGTTTTGTATTAATGAAAGGGTTATCATGGGAAAACTGTTTCATGGGAAACATTTGTTTCTGTCTCAACGTTGCTATTACAATAAGTTTTTATTGATCGATAGCAGGCTTCATATCTCTAAAAAGGTTACCATTAGAAAGCATAACACCATTAATTATAAAACACCCATTTTTAGTTAAATTAAAATATCAAGAATGTCTTAGATGCATAAATATATGGATAGTTTTTACCGTTTAAGGAGAATACTATCATATAACATCTACCCAAATGAGATTATATCACTGTAACTTACCAATGTCATGATCAAAATGTGCTAATAGCTTTATTTCTCTTAAGCTTTTATCTATGAAAGAACAATATATTTTCATGCAAGCAATGATAACCTCAAGTCTGAAACCCACTGTTGAGAACAAAGTACAAGTATTTTAGGGGAAGTATTTTTTCTATTTTAAGATAATATTTTATTGATTACCTAGGAAGTTCACATAATACACTCCAGTAAGCCCCATTTCCCAGTTCAGTCAGGTCTTCCTACCTTGTGGCCTTCTCCACAGAAAAGGGGATCTTTAAAAGTTCAGTTTGTGTTCTCCATATACTCAATGGACCGCCCTCAAATTCCCAGTGGCTAGCTTCTAAGGAAAGGTGAATCCTTTTCCACTCTCACTCCTGTCAGACGTCATCTACTGTGGAAGGCTACACTTCTGCATCCTTATCACAATTTTTAAGAGTTCTCTTTCATGGTTTCTTGTTTAGGTTGTGATTCTTTGCGGGTGGCCAGAGTGGTAACATTGGGACTGGAACAGTCACAGATTTCAATGTCAATTTCTCAGCTCTTAGTCTGCTGTCACTGAAACCACTGCAGAAGAAGTGTCCTTGTTTTTTATACTCAGCAAGCACACATATCGTGGACTTCCTGCCCTTCCACCTCAGCACGAACCACGGACCGCACCACGGTCTTCAGCGGCAGAATGGGGCCACACTGTCCCTAGCAGCAGCCCAGCCCATGGACATTAACATGGCTTTAGGTGGCAGCACAGACTACCGACATCCACATGATTTTCTGTGGTAACATGGGTTATGGATATCACCTTGGCTCCAGGCTGTAGCAAATATACTTTTAATGCTAAATAATCAAAATTTTCCATTTGAGAGGAAAACAAATCCTTTCTTTTCCCGTGTCAACACCTAAAAGAACTAGTTGGCTGATAAAAGTGTGCTCCAGGATTAATTTCATTTTTTCACACCCCTTATTTCACCTCCGGAAATAGGGTATATTAGGTTAGGGTTAGGGTTAGGGTTAGGGTTAGGGTTAGGGTTAGGGTTAGGGTTAGGGTTAGGGTTAGGGTTAGGGTTAGGGTTAGGGTTAGGGTTAGGGTTAGGGTTAGGGTTAGGGTTAGGGTTAGGGACACCTCGGATGTCCATGAGAAAGTGTGAAGTATTCTACCTTTGAAGAAGAACTTAAAATACTCAGCCATGGCTGAGATGCAACTACATTGCGTTCAGAGAACTTGTGCTGACAATTGCCTTTACTTTCTTTTGGTGGTGGTGGTGCAGCATTGACCAGCCGCATGGGCAGCTTATACGTCCTCGCTGTCTTAGCTGACAGTCTCCTTTGTTTTCTTTGTAACTGTTGTAAAGAGGGAGGGCTGTAAACTTCAATTTTTTCTAGCCTCACTTTTAATGATGGTTCTTAAATGCTTTAATCACCCTCGTAGCCCACCACCTACCTAGGTAGTGGGAAAGAAAGAATACTGAGAGTGGGGTGGGGAGGAGGAGAAAGGATAAGGGGAAGTGGACCTGTTCAGAAAGGTTCTTTGGAGCAACTCCCATCTGTGTTGCCTGGAAATCGGCAGTTCCGTTCACAGGTCAGCAGCAGCAGTTGATCCACTTGCGAACATTCAGCAAGCCGCGGAGGAAGGATCTAACAGGAACAGCCAGGCCTGAGGCTAGGCTCCAGTCAGCAGGAAGGACCCGGAGCAATGCCAGGAGAAGTGCTTGGCATAGCTTCTTCCAGGAAAGCAAAGATCAGATCTGCAAAGACGTGAGGCCCACAAGCATTGCACAGCTAGCTCTGTAAGCAAGCCAAGCTAAGCCTCTGTCACTGTCTGTGGAGTTCTATTTCTACCCTCCAAACGTGTGTCCTCCACTGGTCTTACCTCAGCACATGCGTCTATCTCAGTTGGCATCGCTCTGCCAATCAGCCTGAGTCTGCAGAAGCAGGAAAAAAAAAAGCCAAAGCACACCACCAGAAGTATTTCTGGCTCGGTTCTCCCAGTGGGGTCTGGAAAAAGGGAGTGTAAATACACAGTGTAAGGAGAACCAACATATGTGTGTTAGCAAAGAATCCTTCATTACATGTCCTTCACAGGCTTGCTCGAGAAGAACATCCTTTCTCCTGTATCTGCTTCAACTAAAAATTCCTTTACAAGTCTGCCTTAACCTTTCACCTGTGTCTACTTTAAGGGAACATGTGTTTGCCCTGCAAAACACCATCCAAACAACTGTCCAAAGAACCCTTAAGTTTCCACATCAGGGGGAGGGGTCTCTAGTTTTCTGAGTTGGAAATATAAAAACATTATCTCTTTTTTTTAAACTAATAGATTCTACAAGATAGAATTTGAAGAGCCCCACAGTAGAGATCCTGGCATAAATCTGTCTGGAGACATTTGCTTTCAATATGAATGGTGGTGTCTGTCAGATTGTATTAGTTTTGTGGAGGTAAAACCATGCCCCCTGTGTAATATCATTTGGTAGCAAGCTACGTTTTAAAACAAAAGAATTGAATCTTTCTCTGTACTTCAGGTTTTCTGTTCCTCATTTGGACATTTATAGGTGTGTTATTTACAGCATAATTTCATCCATTAGCCATTTATGTGACGCTTCTAATTTCCATCAGACTCAAACGATACCTTGAGACTGTCTAGATTACATCATGTCACTTGATATTTGATATATTACTGCTCAATCATCCTTTTTTCCTGTTTACTGACAAGACACAGATTTTAAACCTAAATTCCCCTTTCATAGTGAAAGCCTTACAAACTGTCACAGATTCTTCACAATATTAAATTTCACTTCAAAACCTTCTCTCTGTGTGTCAAGTTAAAATGAAAGACATGTGATGGTACTTCAGAGACTATGAATGATGTTTAATAAAAGCAAATTTCAAAACGTGACATCCTTTTATGCCAGCTCTTGTGAAATGTTTACCTGCAGAAGGGAGTAAAAGTTATTGGCTGTGTTTCTGGGAGTAGTTATCTAAGTAAAGAAAGTGGAACTATCATATTGCAAAGGGAGCTGAGACAGGCTAACTGTACAAAACGCTCATATAATAAAAGTGGGAAATTCAGCAGTGAGTTAGCTACAAAATGAAAAGTTATTGCAAGTGGTATTCTTACCTTACATTAGCAAGGTTCTCCCTGTGTCCAGCTGTCTATCTAGAACTGTAATCACTGCACATGACAATGTCTTACCTTTAATGCTGGATTGACACAACCATGCCAATTCTTATTCTTAAACTTCCTAGACAGTATATTTTCTTTCCTTCAAAGGATAGACAGATGATTTTCATATTTCAGAAATTGGGGCAAAATTACATTTCATTTATGATTAGATTATGTATTTTTAGTAAATTCAGATGTTTTTTCCCATGTTTGGTATTTGTGATCTCCAAACTTTTATTTTTGATTAGCATATTTTCTTTCTTAGTACTCAATTCGCTATTTATGAGGCATGTCAGTATTTCTTTTAATCATGATGGGTGTACAATTAAATGAGGAAGGAGAGACCTATAGCTTATGCTATAAGTACAGTCCTGCTTTAGAACATTTTATATACATGTTGACTGGGTCTGAAACGTCCTGTTTATGCCACTGAAACTCACATATTCTGAAAGGCATTTGAGGCAAGTACAAATAGTTTGCTAATCTTTATTTAAAATCTAACGCAAATGGCCTCGTTTCTATAAATGGCGCCATAGAAATTAAGCATCTATCACCTCCATAAATCTTCCTTTTCCAAATATTTTATGTAAAAGTTACAGAATGCTTTATATTGTATTTTTTAATAAATCGAGCACCCGTATTATTTCTTTACTATCATTGATGGAGTCTCAAGTAACAGAAGCTGGTCTTGAACGCCATATATACATGAAAGTGAAATTGAACATCTATCCTTTTAGGTATACCTGCTGAGTGCTGGAATGAAGGGTGTGCCGTAACAGAATCATTTTATGTTTTGCTGTGTATCTAACTCAGAGTCTCATGCATGCAGGAAAAGAAATCAATTATATTCCCAACCTTTGCAATTGTTTTGAAAGAGACATGGCTTCACCATGTAGCCCAGGTTGCTCTGGAACTCTTTGTCTTCCTTAGACTTCAAATTGATAATCCGAGAAGTCTAGTGGACCACTTTGGCTCTTCTGTAATTTATTTTAATTGCTGAATAGGGTTTGTTTTTTCCATATTATTTTCCTCTAAGCACATATTATACACCTTTAGACTGTTTATAGTTTGATATACTACAAAGAAATATATGATATCTACATTAATTTATTTGTTCGGACACTGGAAAATTTTTCCTTGGATGCTCTTCGAATAGTGAACTGCAAACCTTGTGGTAATCTTTGAGCCATTTTGTATGATATAAGGACATTTTCTTCAGACATATGCTGTCTTTCTTGCTCTCCTTCCCTTTCATTTTCTCCTCTTTCTTTTATCATTGTGGATAAACACATGAAAATGTGCAATTTGGGGATTGTGTTTACAGCGAATTATACTTTGTGCAGGAAGCACAAACAAGGTTGGCGTAGTACAAATTGCTGAGAGTTTACATCTGCAAGAAGAAGAGAGAGAGAGCTACTGGGAATGGTCTGGCCTTTTGAAACCTCAAAGCCCATCATCAATGACATACCACCTCCCAAAAGACCACTCCTAGGCTTTCCCAAAGAGTTCTATTACTGTGGACCAAGTGTTGAAATATTTGAGCCCATGGGGGGCGGGGCATTCTCATTCACATTACCACACTCTTTATGGAGGAGTTTGGACATCTTTCTTAAAGGTCATCATAAAATATAGGTTCATTTCTGACTTCATGATTATGGAGATAAGAAATACCTTTGCTAAGCTACTGGGCTTTAGAGTACTTTAATACAGGTGGTTCAGTTCTACAAACACTTTTCCTAAAAATGTGTATGTAGTCATTCTTTCTCATTTTCCCGTAAGTATTCTAGAATAAGACTTTTAATTTATACAGTAAACTGTTGATATTTTAGTAGAGATTACTTATAAATGAAAAATAAATTTGATTGTGACAATATTGAATCTTTTAATAAATGAACATATAGTATTCTCTTTAGTTTAGAATTTAATATTCTCCACATTTTGTGATTTTTTTAGTATAAATCTTTGATTTCTTTAATTAAATTTTTCAAATGTTTGTTTTTATTTATCTGATGTCATCATGACTGGAGTGGTGCTTTGCTCTCATAACATATAGTTTCCTGTTAATATCTCAAGATAAATAGGTTTGAATCATAATTTAGTCTATGAGTGTGTTAAGCTCATTTTTTTTAATCATGCCATTTTATTCTTCAGCATCTTCTGTAGTTACAATCACATCATCTATAAACAAAGATGAGTTAACTTATCTTTGGTCTCTGAATGGCTAGAAGTTATGTTTCTTTATACTCTGTTTCAGTAGTTGGGTCAGTGTCAGTTGAAAGCCGATGATATGGACAGCCTTGCCTTCAGCCATAGATAGAACCGCAGTGGTGCCTTTTGTTCATTTTTTTCTAAGAAGATTGACCCTCTAGGTATTTAAAATAAGTATGAAAATGATAATTCATTCATCATCTTGAAATCTTTGGTTATGACCATTAAAGATGGAGTTTAAGTATGAAGTTGTTCACATTTACACAACAAGATATTTTAGAATAGAAGTAACTGAAGGAAAGAGCATCCAGAGCTTGCCCCACCTAGATATCTATCCCATCTGAAGACAACAAACCCAGAATTGCTAATGCCACAAAGTGCTTGCTGACAGTGGCTTGGTATAGCTGTCTCCTGAGAGGCTCTGCCAGAGCCTGACCCATACAGATATGGATGCACGCAGCCAAACATCAGACTGAGCACGGGCACCCTAATGAAGAAGTTAGGGCAAGGATAGAAGGAGCAGAAGGGGTTTGCAACCCCATAGGAAGAACAACAATCTCAACCAACCAGACCCCTGAGTGCTCCCAGGGACAAAACCACCAACCAAAGAGAATACATGGGGGGACCCATGACTGTAGCTGCATATGTAGCAGAGGATTGCCTTATCTGGCATCAGTGGGAAGGGAGCCCCTAGGTCTTGTGAAGGCTCAATGACCCAGAGTAGGGTAATGCTAGGATGCTGAGGTGGGAGTGGGGGGGTGGATGACGAAGCACCCTCATAGAAGAAGGGGCTAGGGGGGATAGAATAGGATGATTGTAGAGGGGAAACTGGGAAGGGGGATAAAATAACCAGTAAAAACATGTAAAAGAAAAGAATAGAAGTAACATCCATTCCAGAGTTGAAAACAAAAGTTTAGTTTAAGATAAATGTTTTTTAATTGAAAAGAGATTCATTATAAAATATGTTCTTATTACATTTTCCCACCACCACACTCCTCCCAGATCCCCTCCACTTCCACATGACCCAAGGCAACACCTTTTCTTTTCCTCTCACATTAGAAAGCAAATAGGCATCTAATAATGATGATAATAATAAATAATAACAATCAGATAAGATAAAATAAAAACAAATAAGCTAGAGTACTACTACTACTACAACAACAACAACAGCAAAATAGCCAAAGAAAAGTACACAAAACATACAGACCCTCACATACACAGAAAACCCTCAAAAAAAGGAGTTGGAAAAGACAATATGTAAACAAAATATATTGTAAATAAATAAATAAGCAAACAAACAAATAGATGTACTGAAAAAGTATTATGAAACAAACAAACAGCCTTCCAGAAAACATCAATGGGCTCCTTTTGTGTTTTTCATCTATTGCTAGCCATGGGTCTACCTTTAAATATGGTGCATATACCCAATGAGACGCTGTTGGAGAAAACTAGTTTTTTCTTTTCAAGGGATTATCAATTGGAGATGGCATTTAGGTTAGTGATGAGGGCCTATGTAGCACGTTCCCAGTGCAGGGAGCCTGTTGGCCTGAACCCTGTGCAGGCCTGTGGATGCTGCCACAGTCTCTGTGAGTTCCCATGTACACCAGTTCTGTTGTGTCTAGAAGGCCTAGTTTTCTTGGTGTCCTCCATTGCCTCTGGCTCTTAGTATCTCTCTGCCTCCTTTTCTGCCGTTTCCTGAGCTCTGAAGGGAAGCATTTGAAGGAGACACCCCATTTAGGATGGGATGTTCCAGGGTCTCTCACTCTTACAGGGTCAGCCTGTCTATAGGGTTAGATAAATGGTTTTATGGTGCAATGATTTTATGGTTCTATAGAATGTAGAATGCTCAACACATGAGAATTATCAAAATCAACCCTGAAGAAAGTAAAACACAGTAAAGGGGCCTTGAATTCAATAAACTGGAAGATAATATTCTTATGTCATCTGAAAATTTATGCTCTATAATTTCATAGGGATGGAAATACTTACAGGATTGAACAAAGAAGTAATATGACAATGGTCCAAATCTGTTTGGGAAGGGGCAAATGCATAATTAATTCATTGCTAGGGAAGGTATCAAATAAAGATAAACTTAATCACTTTTAACTACATTGCAATGAATGGATTTTTATACATTCTAATAAAGAGTATGAGCAAATAAAGATAGAATATTTTAGAAGTGAAGCAAATATGATTATATCATCTTTCAAGAGTAAACAAATGACTAGAGTTGAAATTTTGGTACTCACATTTATTTGACAACAAATAGCCCTAATTCCTAAATAAAAGTATGTCATGAAGAGCATGCTACTGTCTTCACTATGAAAGAGAAAACTGCATGTTAGCAAGGCTAAGACAACCCTAGGGCTCAGACTTTCTGTGTCTCCCTGACAGCGCAAGCTGTGCTCTCATGGAAAAGGTAACAAGCCTGAGGAATGAGAACTGGGGATTATAGGAACTGGGTATTCAACTTAATAAAATGAAGAATGGATTTTGAGTATAAAGTACATTTAGTAGTACTGTGAAAACAGGATAGAGGTAACTACACCTAGTAAAACAAACAAACAAACATGTATTCTCAGTAAAGATTGTTGACCTCTCTTTCCCTACCACCTTGAAAAATCCTTCCTATGTAAATGTTGAAGAGTAATTTTTCATGTACTCTTGTTAAACATTCATCTAAAATATTTTTACAGGGCAGGAAATTTAACTAGGTTTATATAATAGTCTGCAACCAGATATTGAAGTGTCATTGGGCAGATTTTAAAACCGCATAAGGCTTACTAATTAAATTAAGACAGGCAAAACCTCTGTGCCATAGATAACAGAAACTGAGCAATTAAGACATGAACTAGGGAATAATGTCAACAGTCAGTTTTACTTAAAGTAAGTTCTCATAACATGTGAATCTGCCAATTTCAGAAATGTATCTCCTTAGTTTAATCACAGAGTGAGGAGATGGCACACTCCCCTGCTTTTTGAGGCACTCCCAGGACTAGTTTAGTCCTCACCGTTTACATACCAGCTCAGCCTGATGCATAGATCTCTCAACACTCATCACAGGAAGCTTTTTTTTTTTTTTTTAGGACAAGATATTACAGAAATACACAACTGAACAAAAGAGAAAGAATAAGTGACTTTGGGGTGCCAACCCCCAACTGGTACATTGACAACACAACTCCTACAACTAAGGTTCAGGGAAAATCACAGAAGGAAACAGGAAGATGCCGGCTGAGGGATAGTGTCATCTCAACCTGACAACGAAGTAGCAAGAATCCATCAGATCTCAACAATGTAGTTACCTAGCCAAGACCTTAATGAATAATAAACACCTGTTAATGTTTCAACATAAATGAGAGAAATTTCACAAAGACCCACCTTTTTGATAAAGAACTACATGTAATCAATAACCCTTGAGAGGGGGTGATTCAGTTTACCCAGAGATAAATCCCCTGATACCTAAGTTGTTAACTCTAAACACATGGACATATGAGGAATGTCAAGTGGCACACACACACACACACACACACACACACACACACACACTCTCTCTCTCTCTCTCTCTCTCTCACATAGAAACACGCATAGATAGACACACACAAAGTGTGTATGCAACAGAAATAACTAAAGGAGACGGAGATGAGGTAGTAAAAATTATGTAAATGGCCGGGCGGTGGTGGCGCACGCCTGTAATCCCAGCATTTGGGAGGCAGAGGCAGGCGGATTTCTGAGTTCGAGGCCAGCCTGGTCTACAGAGTGAGTTCCAGGACAGCCAGGACTATACAGAGAAACTCTGTCTCGAAAAACAAACAAACAAACAAACAAAAAAATTATGTAAATGTATAACATGGTCAATTAAAAAAATTACATTGAACATATAAGAGGAAAAAGAAGCTAAAAAGAGCAAGCCAGAGCCTAGATGAATGAATCCCTGCCTGGGGTCCAAGAGAAGCACATAACTGGTGGAGAAATGGGAGAGAAAGAGAAGCAGAAGGATTTGGGCACAATAAGGAGAGGCAGAACTGGAGACTCAGGGAAGTAAGGAAGAGACTGATGTGAGGAGCCAGTGATGCTACCTGGGCCTGGCTTATGCTGCCACGAGGGGTGTGGGGAGCACATTTGTATCCATGGCCTGGCAGCAGGGATCTCTTCCCACCAAAGCTAGACAGATGTCCCTGGCCTAGACTGCCTCAGGAGACATGATTTCTGGAGGCTGTACAGGACTGGCCCCACATCTGGCCTAGAACTTGTGTGATAGTTGGCTCTAGGGCATGAATGCAGTCATCTAGGGACTCCAGAGAGTGGTCCTTGACCTTGCATATTGCCCAGGTAGTCAAGGTAGCATTAGTTGGGAGTTGCAGGTAGCCCAGCTCTACCACCATGAAAATGGGAGAGCTGGTCTCACCACCTTCCTGCCCTTTGGTGGCATGGACAAGGACACAATGTCCTACATTTCCATCACCCCTTTGCAAGCTATAGCAGGCAGAAGAGCTGGCTCCAAGCTCCTCCGAGCAGGAGAGAAGACTTTACCCTCACCTGCCGCAGCACCCTGGAGAGCCAGTCCTGCATCTCTCCTGTGCACCACAGTAGAGCTTGGCCTGATGGCATGGGTGCAGACAGACCAGCCCTGAGGGCAAGAGAAGAAGAGAGCTTGATCTGCCCCTTGCTGGCTGCAGCATTGAATAGAACAAGCTAAGGCAGGGCCAGAGAGCTTGCCCAGGTGGTGTGGGCGCAGGAGAGCTGGTGGGTGGACCAGCTCAGATACCTGTCATGCCCAGGTCAAGGCTTTGAATTGGTTCATCCCGACATCTACCCCATTGATGACCTGAAATGTATAAAGGGGCCAGTCATACAGATCCAAAACTACAGGATCTCCGTGACACAGAACAACTGGATATCTGAAAGGAGTCCCAGTGAGGCTCTAATATTGATAATGTACAACTCACAGGCCTTGAACACGCTCAAAGACTTGTTGCAATGAACATTTGGAAGCAAACAAGTGTATACTTTGGGACAAGCAAGAATATACTACAGCTTACACAACAAGCTTTTGTTGTTGTTGTTTTCATTTCTCCATTCGGAGGGGGTTTGCAAGGCTGGAGGGAGGGTCTGTAAAAGTAACTTTTATTTCCTCGGGTGAATAAGAGCTACACCCAAGCTATATGAGAGTAGGTGGCTTGGACTGAGCCCAGAGTGTTTCTCTCTAACTACCACTAGGGTACTAAATGGATGCTTTTAGCCTCTGTACAATCTAATCTTCCACAAGCCTGGACCTTGAAGGCTTCTGTTCCTAGCCTTTGGCTACTAACCAAGGCCTAGAATATTTTCAGCCCCGAGAATAACTGCTGAATAAGCTCACCCTTTCTAGTTCTTTCTGAACTCTGGCTGGCTCGTTCCACTCAGCTGTTTATATTCAAACTCCTCTCCAGGCTGACTGATTCAATCTGGCTTCTCTCTCATCTTCTCACTGAATCAGTTGCTCAGCCTCAAACTTACTCTGGCAATTTGTTCTAATCTTCTGGCTCTTTCTGTCTTCAACTGCCTCTGCTGGCCCATCAGTGAACTGCATGGAATTATGTAGGAACTAAATTCTACCGCACTTCCCTCCCTCACCCACTCCCAACACATTCATTGCCCTGCACAGAAATGCCCACTGAGTGTACCACTACACCCGGACCTAAACTTTCCTTTACTTGGAACTTGCTCTGTAGACCAGGCTGGACTTGAACTCAGAGATCTGCTTGGTTCTGTCTTTTGGGATTAACAGCATGTCTGTATTCCAGCCAGAATAGCCATGTTGTAGGACTAAATTTTTTCTACATGGGTACGAGGGGATGGGGAGGCAAGTGTGAAGGGGCACATGGTATGGAATTCACAAAGGATCAAAAGATGGCTTTAAGAAGTCAATATAATTTGTATTGTTTATACGCATACATTTAACCCTGACTATATTTTTGTATGCGTGGGTTTCATAAATCAAAAGCCTATCATAGTATCCCATCATAGTATCTTAGTCTGTAATCACTGACTCATAAATCATTTTCCAAGGATAGATCCACAGCTTGAATTTACACAGCACGATTTTAGTTATCTGGTGTGGAATGTGTATTTCTACGAATTCTGCAAGCATATGACTATATTACATGTAACATTAAAATAAAATAGATATAAATATTTTAAACTACATACATAGTATTATTTTCATATTTACATACGATTAATATTATTTTGATTTTTATAATACAAAAATATATTGTGATTGAAGAATTGACATTTGTGTGTACATTAACTGAAGAATTATAAATATTTATATAATATATGATGGTTTACGTTGCATACTTTTACCCCAATGTTAAAATATTTCTAATACTATAATAACTTGCCTATTTTCTATAAAAGAACAGATGAGCATAAAAAAATTGGTTCAATTTCACCGTTACATGCTCATATTTTCTCATGCTGCTTAAAAATCCTTGTGCTCACTATCAACCTGATGAGACTGCCTTTGTGCCTTTCTAACAGTGCATCGGGATGAAAAACGGTCTTTAATAAGTGGAAGGCTCATTAATAAAAGATATCCTGGATGGAGCCTGCAGTTAGGACTCTCTGCTTGCCTGACTCAGTTAGGTCTCTATGTCCTCAGACTCAGCATGGCATCACCATGAGGAAGCAGAATTATACTCATCAAATTTCAGTTTTTATCTTGTTCCATTTTAGGAAATGTATTGAAATATTAGTAACTCCACAGTACTCAAAGAAAATTGGTTTTTAAATCAGCTCAGCGAATAGAGTCTACCTTTGTATAAAATGTATTGATCTTTACTAAATGTGTGTTACTATTGTTAAAATATTAAAAATGCTCCAGGTTTTTGTTAAATGTCCCCAAATATAAGTTGGTTAATATCCAAAATGCTATTAATTACAAATAATTCATTCCAATAAAGTGAAAATTACACCAATCTTTGAAAATAGACAGAATCATTATAGTAATATCACCAATATTTTAAAAAATATTATGTATATCTTTAAAACACAACACAAAAACTTATAGACAGACATTAAGAAAACATATTACTCTTCCAACAGGAAGCAGATCCCCTATTCCTATGTCCTTTAACCTGGCTTGGTAAGATGACTTACTATGTAGATACAACTTTTTATGAATTAAGCAAAGTTAGACTTATGGGGTATATTTAATTATTATTGAATGTAGAAATCTTTTACCCGCTCTATCAGATGTTTCCTAGAATGCCTTTGCTTTCCTTTCACATGCCGTTGTATCTTCCTTGTTTTCTTCCTACCTCCTCGGGCTTTTTGGAGGTGGCAATAACATATGAAGAAAAAAAAATGTGTCCAGAAGGCAATAGCTTAGCCAGAGGGAAGCCATCCTAACCATGTATCACAGGGCACAGCTCAGCAAAGAGATGCACTCACCACCAAAACCCAGAATTCGCATGTAGTCTATGAGATATTTTAGGTTGCTTTTATCTTAATTCACTGCTTTGGGGGTAATTTTTAGTCCACAAATCATTCTTTTTTTAAAGAATCACTCCATGAGGATGTCCCCACCACGTGGGTCAGGAGAGGGTATGGGATGTGGTACAGTTGGGGGATGAACAGCGTGGAGGTGGGAATATAAACTGAAGTGTAAATAAATAAATAAATAAATGACAAAAGGAAAAAATGAAGAAAAATAAATCAAAAAGGAAAGTGAAGATAATAAAAATTATATGTTAACAAATTCTTGTTTGTCATAGTCTGATATAATTGATAAAGTGGACAAAATATTTTCTTTTTCTTTTTTTTTCTTTTTTTTTACTTTACCTGGAAGCTTAGAGCGCTGAAAGATCTGAGGTTTAAGGATAATGATACAAAGACTTATGATTATAGGCTAAAGAGACTGCTCAGTTGGTAAAGGCATCTTACCAGATAAGTCTGGCAATAAGTTCAAACCACTGATAATTATTTCATTCCCACTTTATTTTAAATTAATGCTGATCTTTGAAAACAGACAGAATCTTAAACCCATGTAAAAACAGGTGGAAATAATCAACTCAACAAAGATATTCTTTGACCTCTGAATGATTATCACTGTACCACCAATGCTGATGGTCATTTAGGACTTTACCAAGCTCTGTTCCAGGGCATAGACAAAGAATTAAAGATCTGGAAGAGACTGAAACAGAGATCAGACAAAATAAAAGGAAGGTCTTTTGTTTTTTATTTTATTTTCTTTATTTGCATTTCAAATGTTATCCCCTTTCCTGGTTTCCCCTTCTAAAAGCCCCTATCCTAGCCCATTCCCTCTCCCCCTGATCACCAACCCACCCATCCTACTTCCCTGTTCTGGCATTCCCCTACACTGGGGCATCAAGCCTTCTCAGGACCAAGGGCCTCTCCCCACTTTGATGTACAACAAGGCCATCCTCTGCTAAATAGGCAACTGGAGCCATGGGTCCTTCCATGTGTACTCTTTGGTTGGTGGTTTAGTCCCTGGGAGCTCTGTGGGTACTGGTTGGTTCATATAGTTGTTCCTCTATGGGGTGACAGATCCTTCAGCTTCTTCAGTCCTTCCTCTATGTCCTCCATTGGGAACCTTGAGCTCAGTCCAGTGGTTGGCTGTGAGAATCCACCTCTGTATTCATCAGGCTCTGGCAGAGCCTCTAGGGAGACAGCTACATCAGGCTCCTGTCAGCAAGCTCTTGCTGGTATCCACCATAGTGTCTGTATTTGGTGACTGTATATGGGATGGATTCCCAGTTGGGGGGCATTCTCTGGATGGTCTTTCCTTCAGTCTCTGCTTCACACTTTGTCTCTGTATCTCCTTCCATCGGTATTTTGTTCCCCCTTCTAAGAAGGACAAAATATCTAATATATACAAAGAACTCAAGAAGTCAGACTTCAGAGAACCAAATAACCCTATTAAAAATGGGGTACACTGCTAAATAAAGAATTCTCAACTGAGGAATACCAAATGGCTGAGAAGCACTTAAAGAAATGTTCAATATTCTTAGTCATCAGGGAAATGCAAAACAAAAGAACCCTGAGATTCTACCTCACACCAATCAGAATGGCTAAGATCAAAAACTCAGGTTACAGCTGGTGCTGGCAAGGATGTGGAGAAAAAACAACACTCCTCCACTGCTGGTGGGATTACAAGCTGGTCCAATCACTCTGGAAGTCAGTTTGGCAGTTCCTTAGAAAATAGGACATAGTACTACCTGAGGACACAGCTGTACCACTCCTGGGAATATACCCAGAAGATTCTCCAACATGTAATAAGGAGACATGCTCTACTATGTTCATAGCAGCCTTATTTATAATAGCCAGAAGCTAGAAAAAAAACCAGATATCCTGCAATAGATGAATCAATACAGAAAATGTGGTACATTTACACAATGAAGTACTGCTCAGCTATTAAAAACAATGTACTCATGAAATTCTTAGGCAAATGGATGGAACTAGAAAATATCATTCTGAGTGAGATAATCCAATCATAAAATAACACACATGGTATGCACTCCCTGATAAGTGGTTATTAGCCCAGAAGCTCAGAATACCCAAGATACAATTCACAGAGCAAATGAAGCTCAAGAAGAAGGAAGAAAGAAAGGTTTTACTGATGCAAGGAAGAGATTCCTTTCTGGCTGGGAGTCCAAGAATAGGAGTCTGTAAAAAAGAATTTGGATTTGGTAATAAAGTCCTGGGCTGGCCTCTTTCTCCTGTTGGTCCTGGACAATACCCACCTCTGTGCCTTTCTTTGGTCTCTATGGAAGTGCATGTGGGAGCAAGAATCTACCTTCTTAGCCTACTTGTTGTTGTTTTTTTGTTTGTTTGTTTGTTTGTTTCTGGATACCTATGTTTCCTTCAAATTCTCTATCCCTCAGATTTGTACACACAAACGCACACCATAATATCTATCATACGTACATACTAATGATAAAACATTTAACTAGGTTCAGCCGTGTTTCCATCTATTTTAACAAAAAAGTAAATTTAATATAGTTATATAGAGAAATACCCATTCAGAACCATCTTTACGAAGCGGTAATCCAGGCTACTTTGTATCAGCTTTCTCCACACTCACCTCCCACCTTTCCTCTGGTCTCCCGTGGACACTTTGTTGTTACTACGGATTTCTGTTTCACAATAACAATGTGGACAAAGGTATTCAGAACATGTTTCACTATAACAACGTGGAGAAAGCTATTCAGAACATGCAATGCATGGTACTATGAATACAAAATAAATGCTGGTTCAAGAATGACTGAAATTTGATGACATTTTTTAAAACAAAAACTTAAAAATAGAGTAATGTCTAACTTGTGAGAGTCATTTATTAAACAGTTCCATGATTAATCCTTCATTTTACAATACTTGTCAACTTAGGTAAATCTTTTCCAAGTCTTGATGAATGAAAAAAAAAAAAACTATAACTTACTGTTTGTTTCTCTGCGACTCCGGGACATGCAGTCATATTTTACTCTCTCTTTTTTAATTTTAAATAATCTTTGGTTTTCAGTTTCATAACTTTGTCATGTCTGAAATGTCAAGCATAAAATTATAGATGTGTGAAAATTCGTACATATATGCCAATCACAGAGTGGCTTTTCGTTGCTTGTATATCAGGCTGACCAAGTCTAGATCCCTCTGTTGGTTCGAATACTTCAGTATTATTTACTGTTTGCAATATAAGCGATTGCTGTCCTCTAGATCAAGTGAGATGAAATATTTTATTAGTTCATCAACGAAGTGATGCCAATTTCACTACAAAACATTTTCCTTGCAGCAAAATACCATGTTAAAATTGTAACCTGTTCTGAAGTTTATGAAGTAAAGTTACTAAAACTTGGCTTATGAAGATTTCAGTGAAGAAGCATTTCCTAATATGAAAGTTACAAGCCAATTACCTTCAAGACTAAAAACAATTATGTTTGATAATTTGGGAATATAAATTTTAAGATTTCAATGCAGGAATATAGCCTAATAACTTTATGAAAGCCCATTACCTGCAAGACTAAAAACAATTATGTTTGATAGCATAGGAAAATAAATTTTAAGAAATATGCAATTGTTTTCAAGTTTATCTCATAACCATCCAGGGTCTATTATACTGCTTTCCATTACAGAACACTAATTAGCTTCACAGAACCCATCACGTTTTCTGTGCAAGGTGCCATCATTGGAATTTCAACTCTCAATTTCTTTGTGTCTATCCCTTGATTTATGCTGATTGCTTTATGAATTACACTTGAAAATTTATTTTATGAAATTACTTGAATAGTTTCTGTAAACACATTCAGTTAGAGGGGAAAATGGTGTTAGTAAACTATTAAAAATTAAAGGAAAATACATATTTTCCACTGTCCATAGGCTTATGATCCTTTTTACCCTGATATTGTTAGAATATTTGGTGGTTTTCATTTCACAAGAGTTTCCATTAGGCCTGGTGAGAAAGTTCAGCAACTCAAGTGTCTTGCTCTCAAGACTGACAACCATCGTTTGATCCCCAGAATCCAGAATCCACACAGTGAAAGAAAAGAACCAATTTCTGAAAGTTGTTCTCTGACTTTTTTTTTTTTTTTTTTTTTTTTTTTTTTGGTTTTTCAAGACAGGGTTTCTCTGTATAGCCCTGGCTGTCCTGGAACTCACTCTGTAGACCAGGCTGGCCTTGAACTCAGAAATCTGCCTGCCTCAGCCTCCCAAGTGCTGGGATTACAGGTGTGTGCCACCATGCCCGGCTTGTTCTCTGACTTCTTATGTGCATGCTACACACACACACACACACACACACACACACACACGCACACGCACACGCACACGCACATGCACACAAACACACAAACACAAACACACTCACCCACTAGATGTAATAAAAATGTAATAAGAATACTTTGTATTCACAATTTCATCTGAGGTTTGAACAGAAAGTATATTTTATTTTATTTTATTTTATTTTATTTTATTTTATTTTATTTTATTTTATTTTATTTTATTTTATTTTATTTTATTTTATTTTATTTATTTTGGATTCAGATCAAACATTTTTTTCATACTGACTTTTTATTAGATATTTTCTTTATATTTCAAATTTTATCCCCTTTATTGGTTTCTACTCCACCCCCCCTATCCCATCCCAGGCTCACCAACCTACCCACTCCCCTTTCCCTTCCCTGTCCTGGTATTCCCCTACACTGGGGCATTGAGCCTTCTCAGGACCAAGGGCCTCTCCTCCCTTTGATGTCCAACAAGGCCATCCTTTGCTCCATATGCAGCTGGAGCCATGGGTCCATCCATGTGTACTCTTTGGTTGGTGGGTTAGTCCCTGAGAGCTCTGGGAGTACTGGTTGGTTCATATTGTTTCTTCTTTCGGGCTGTAAGCTCCTTCAGTTTCTTGGGTCCTTTCTCTAGCTCCTCCATTGGGGACCTTGTGCTCAGTCCAATGGTTGGCTGAGAGCATCTACCTCTGTATTTGTCAGGCACTAGCAGAGCCTCTCAGGAGCTGTATTAGTCCCCTCTCAGCAAGCTCCTGTTGTCATGTACAATAGCATCTGGGTTTGGTGACTTTATGTGGGATGGATCTCCAGGTGGGGCAGTCTCTGGATGGCTTTTCATTCAGTCTCTGCTTCTAACTTTGTTTCTGTAATTCAATTGAATCATTTCTACTTTCTCCTTCTGTTCCAAATACCTCTTATTGTTCTCTTTCAAATTCCTAGCTTCTTTTTACTTTAACTGTTGTTACACCCATCCCTTTACCCCCAACAGTTAATTTCTTAATAGGCTATTGTTCAGTAAGTGTGATAATCTTGTACTAAAGAACAGAAGCATCTCATAAATTTACAGAAGATAATTTAAGTTAAAGGACAGGAAGGATAAGAAAATAAATAAATACATAAATAAATACATAAATTAATTAATTAATAGCAGTGTATCATATGGCCCCACAGAAGTTATAGGAAAGAAGTTGTTGGTAGAAGGATTCTGTGTTTTATGAACTGGATTAATTCATTAACATTTCCTGTGAGTGATGATAAACTCAACTCTTTCATATCTTCATTTATTTTGAGTTGTTTCTATAATACATATTCAGTTAGAAGGAAAATGAGTGTTGGTAGATGATTAAAAATTAAAGGAAAATACATATTTTCTACTTTCTATGGGCTTACAATCTTTTTTCACTCTATTATTTTTAGTCTGTCCAGGTGCTTTTCATCTCACAAGAGCTTCCATTGGGCATGCGATGAAAACCCTTTCAAAATAAATAACTTTAACTAGAATTTAGGAGTAAATTTTAAATAGTTTTTTGAAGAACAAAAATATCCATGTATTCTTAGAAGCGTGTAAGTAAAAGTGAAGCTGCACACGTGGGAGATGTAGGGTATACAAAGAGTGTTAGGATTCTGTCTAAGCTCCACCACACTGTTGCCTGGCAACAGCCAGGTATGCCCCGCCCCACAGTTACCTGGCAACAGCCAGGTATTCCTGGCATACTATAAAAGGGACTACTCAACCCCTCCTCTCTCTATTGTCTCTCTCTCACTCTCAGCTTCTCTCTTGTCCCCCCTCTCAGTCTTGGTCTCTCCTTCCTGCCCCCATCTCTCCACATCTTCATGGCGGGCCTCTGCTTCTCTACTCTCTCCCTCTCTCTGCCTTTCTCTGAAGGCATGGGCCCGCTGAGGCATGCATTTCCACCACACCGCTGCAGAACATATTCTCAGACCTCCTTCTCTCTTTATGATCACAACAAAAAGATTCCCCTTTTCCAACATAGCACATATCTGAAAATGGAGTCTTAATCTGTAATCAAATGTTCAAGAATGTTTCTTCCTGAATAATCAATTGGATTAAAGCACTTATGTAAGGCTTAGTATAATAAATGCTATTTGAGTTTGCTTAACTTTTGAAAAGTTTTCTAAATTTAATTTTAAAATTAATTTATGTGTGTCAGTGTTTTGTCTGCGCGTCTATTTTGTGTGCCATGTGTGTACCTGTTGACCTCTAAGGATGGGGTGACAGCTGTATGTGAGCCACTATGTTGATGTTTGAGATTGTTTGTGGGATCTTTGAAAGAGAAGAGTGTGCTCTTAACCCATGAGCAATTAATTAATCTAAAGCATGGTTAATCGTTTCTAATGAAAGAAATCAATGTTATATTCTCATGAAAATTGAAGGCAGACCATTCAGAAATGCCCATTTAGAATGAAGGTTAAATACTAAAAATAATCATCCTTAAAGAGAAGAAAATAAGTATTTAGATAAGAGTTGATGATAAATCCTGGATCATTTTCCCTAGTATGTTGGAAAACTTGTGTTAAATTTTAAAAATAAATAGCAAATCTACATTGACTCAATGAATATTTTCTTTTATTTGACCTTCGAAGATTGTAGATAATTATATGGTCACAAGACAGGTAGTGTATGATCCTTGATATGAAATCTTTAAATTATTCAGCACAAACATCAGAGTGGAAGGTGGTTGACAGAGCTGAGGGAGAGTGAAGTGTTGAGTAATCAGTTGGCATAAAATTTTAACTAAGAATGATTAATAAATTCTAGAGATTTCATTATCACAATTAAAAGAAATCCCTGGATACTTTTTAAACTTTAATATTCATTCATACTCTCTCTCTCTGCTCTCTCTGTCTCTTTCTCTTTCTCCCTCTCTAACACACACACACACACACACACACACACACACACACACAGGCACACACAGTCAGACACATATACAGTCACACAGACATATTCACACATATTGATTGTTTTGTGAGTTAACTAAATATTTGTATACAGCTGGCTATATAGTTTAATAATCATCCCTTCGAAGATAAAGTTTCTATATGGCATAAAGGAAATAAAAGATGTAATATAATGATGTTTTCTGAGTACCCCTTCCTATAAGAAAAATAAACAGATCTGCAAAGAGCAGCAGGAGATTCTGAGCGCTGAAACCTGTGCCTGGTTTCTTCTGATAAGTGTGATTTTTAGTCCAGTTACTAGTCAATCTGTAGGGAAATTCCAAGTGGTGATTTATTTGATTGGTTTGGCTATTTGAATTGTCAGATATGGTTAATATACATATATTACAACTGAGGAAATAAAGCTTAATGTTTTCATGAACTTCTTCCTGAATCATGTATCTGAGTCAATTTAAATACTTTTAGAAATGAGGATATATCTTTTAGTTTCTGTGTTTGGCATCAGATGTCTTCAGTTGCTCATATTCACTGGATGAAAAACAACACTGTCTATTTGTTTATTGAAGTATAGATAATAACAAACTTCTAAAAATAGATATCTGCTTCTGTCTTGTCCTTTGGAAACATAATTACCCATTAGAAATGTTTTGCATTTGATCAGAACTGCTTCACTTCTTTTGAGGTAGTGGTGAAATTGTTATGTTTTAATCTCCATATATTTATCCTTTACTTGAAATGACCTTGGAAAGTAGTCTTTTCGTGTCTTACTCTGTGGCCTTCTACTTTGAAAAGATTTTTTCCATTCTTTAAAAATGATCGAAACATGGGTTTTTTTCCATTTAAATTCTAAGTGTGGCTTACTAGTGAAATTCACAGCACATAAACATTCTCTGTTATGTTTAGTCAACCCGTGCACATAAAATTGAATTGTGCTTTCTCGTGCATAAAGTGTTAGAAAAGACACTAAACTACAAATTTTGAATTTTGAATTTCAATGCAATGTATTTTGTGAAATATAATCTATATAATCTGCTTCTATTAGTTTCCTTGGAGAACTACTTTTGCCAACTGATGGAACATGAATTTTATATATACACACATATATACACACATATATATACACACACACATATATATATATATATGTGTGTGTATATGTATATACACACACATATATATATGTTACATATATATATTATATATATACACACACATATATACACATATGTGTATATATGTGTGTGTATATATGTATATATACGCAATAAGACAACTACAAGGCATTTCCCAGCTACTGAAATCTGTGCTGTCACATATAAGGATAATCAGATACCTTTATTTGACTGTTCAACCACTAACATACACATTCAGATAATTCCCATGATTTTGTGTTATCAAGATAGATGACAGAATACTAAGGAAAAGAAGAGAGATATATTTCATGAATTCTCCTTTCCCATTATCAAAATTCTTCATGAACCAGCCATGCTTTGCTGCAGCATGTTTGCATGTTTCGCCAGCCAAAAATAAATACTGACGATGAGGTGAAAAAGACTGTCTCCTATGTCAAAATGTAGTTAATCCCCTTTAAGCTCTTTTCTCATGGGCACTTCAAAGTTGGCCTTCTTGGTTCATCTTTCCTAAGAACACTTTTAATGTGACTATTACTAAGCCAGTGTAACAATAACCCTCAAGCCATGATACCTTATCATTCTTCTCAACTCATACCTTGAGGTACAAATCATTGGTTTGTGTACGAGTCATGGTTCTCTAGAGGAACAGAAGTGATAGAATGAACATAGATGGGATTTGTTACAGTGATTTATGCGCCATGTCCCTACCATCCCAGAAATGGCTGTCTACTAGCAGAACTCCATAAATCTAGTAGTTATTTATCTTGTAAGACTGGATGTCTTAAATGGTGTTCAGTATACACTGGAATGCTGAAGAAGTAGGCTATAATGCCAGTGAAAACCTGGACTTGACAGCCAGAGCCAAGGTAAGCAGGCAGAAAGAGGGAGCTTCCTTTTTTCACAATCTTTCTATAGGCTACAAGTAAATGGTATTGCTCAGATTAAAGAGGATGGATCTTCCTGCTTTTAAAAAAATCCAGATATGAATGGGTCTTTTTACGTCAAATGATTTGAAAAGAAAAAGTTCCTCAGAGGTATACCCAGGTACTTGGAGTTTGCTTAACTCCAGATGAGATTGATAAACCCAGAGTAAGCATCACAGTCTGCATGTATGTGTGTGGACCTCGTTCAAGTCTTATGTCTTCAGACTTACAGTAAATGGTGTCAAATCATTTGGAACTTGAGTTACAGAATGTTGTGAACCACCATGTAGGCATAGGAACAGAACCCTGGGTTCTCTGTATGAGCAATAAGTGCTCTTAGGCACTAAGACATCTCTCTCGCTCCACTACATAAGACTTTAGAGCAGTGGTTCTCAACCTTTCTTATGCTGTAACCCTTTAATACAATTTTTTATATTTTGGTGAACTTCAACCATAAAATTATTTTGTTGCTACTTCCTAACTATAATTTTGCTACTATTAAAAATGCATTATAAATGTAAATATCTAATATGCAGGATATCTGATATGAGATCCCAAAGAGGTCACTACCCACTGCTTTAGAGGGACTACATACGTATAAGACACAACCATTTCCATAATTCTGTTTTTATTTTTTTCTTCTTCTTTCTTCACTGTCTCCCTAGATCATAATATACTTACAAGCAACAATTATGTCACACATGTACTTCTAATGACTTTCCCCTTCATTAACAACTTAGCACTAGGTTTTGATCATAAGCGAGATCTGTTCTTCTTTTCACTACAGAGTGTCTCCATCAGTTGACTTGAGAAAAAGAATAAAAATTCTTCCCTTATTCCTAACCCCAGCCTATAGTTATTTTTGTCATTAAAACAGTAATTGAGAACTCATATAATATCAGTGGGGTTAGAACATAGTAGCTAGGATTCAGGTGGGGTGGTTATTCTCGTTAACAATACCAAAAAACCTGAAAAATTACAAAACAAACATCAAAACAACAAAACCTAAAAGAAAACAACAACAACAGCAAACAGAGAACAGAAGTCAATAGGAAAAATCTCAATTAGTGAAACCTGAAAAAAAAAGAAAATCATAAAACAAAATCCAACAAGCATTATCTCTAGATTTCTGGTCAGAAAGGAAACATCTTGGGTGTTCTTTGCTTTAGAGAGATATATAAATAATCATTTTCTATGAATCAAATATTTATAATGCCCATTTGCCTGTGATAGTGTCAGAGCCATCTAGGAAAGGTAAGCCATTCAGGTCATTTCACTGAGATAGTTTTACTTTGGAACTGCTACAAATAGCTATTGGTGGCAAGGCCCAAAGGACAATGTCTCAGGATTAATTCTTGCTATTGATATGCCTTTCATGTCATTATTAAATTAATATAGCAACCCTTGGACATTAGTCCACCCTATTGGGCAGATTTTCTGCAGATCAATGAAGATATACTGTCCTGTTGTGATGCTATATAGACAAATAGATGATTTCTTAATTCTTAATGATAATTCTTTAAGAATTCCTTAATTTAAACTAATAATTATTGAGGCCTTCATGATAAGGCCTGCAATTAAGGCCATCTGTAATATGAACACTGCAATGAGAACTCGGCCAGTCTTCATATGCATCAGTTCATTACATGGAGATAGAACTTATATATTGAAACAGATTTACAATTTAGGAATACATTCCTTTAAGTCATAAAACCATTATCTAAAGTTTGCAAAGGAATCAATAATTTATTGTAGGTGCAATAACAGAAGATAAAATATTGACTGGGTTCACCTATACAAAACTTCAATACTAATTTGTCTCTTGACAAACTGTGTTAACTTAGACAAAAGAATTATTGTTTTAGACTTCCAATGATTTACACAAATAATGAATGCTTAGTTAGATAACTTACTCGTAGTAGAAACATAGGTAAATACCTCTGTTGTGACTTCTTGTTCAATTTATGATTTGAATTTACGTTTGGACTTGTGAACTTTTGGAATAGCATGTGATTCATTCTCCCAAAAAGGTACAAACAACTAGGTACAAAGACATTACATCGGCAGAAGGAGAATAGGATAGAAGTATTACAGAGCTGAGGGGTTGAGCAGATGGAGAGACAAAGGATAGAGCAGAATTAAGTAGATGCAACAGGAATATTGAATTCAAGCAGAGTAGAAGCAATATAGAAACAGCATAACATAGTAGAATATAATAGGGCATGAGGAGAAAAGAGATGAGTCTAAGAAGAGAAGGAGCTGCAGAGAGCAGAAAACAGTTATCAGGCTCTTTGGGAAATGAGACAGGTTTTTAAACTTGATTTAGTAATAAAAGGGTAGAAGCTTTTTCTTTCTCTAGAAATAAAGGTTAAGCTTATTTTTTAATTCAGAATGAGTGAATTCGTTCTGTGCTGATGGTTGCTCCATGGAGCTTGCTCATGGGGGCATTTGCTTCATCCACCACACACACAAAAAAATGCATATGTAACTATAGGTGTGCATGCATATATGTAAGTATGGCACAAGTAGCTGGGCCTGACAAGAGTGTATGGAATTATGTATGAATATGTGCGTATGAAAGAATGTGTGAATGTGTGTGTGTTTATGCATATCTGCTTGTGTAAACATCTTTTCCTTTTGTGAGCTTGACTTCCTTCTCCTCATTTAGTAAAAGTTAATTGCTCCAAACCTCCTCCTGCCTGGCCAACTAGAGGAGAGGCTTCTGGGCAAGAGAGAAAGGAGTCCTAGCAATTAGTACTTTACCTAATCTCCATCTGTTAAGCAACAGGTGATAATTCACCAAGAGGCCTGCCGCTTTGAGCTTTAGAGTAAGTTAGAAACAAAATAGGTGAATGCTAAGTAGAAATAGATTAAGCAACTCTTACTCTCATAGGACCAACCAATTCTTGTACCTGCCAATGTACCACCAACTGGCTGCCTCGGAGAGGACCCTGTGCTCTGGACAAAACTCCCTGCAAATAGTACTTTGCCATCTGAATTAGTTACTGTTATATTGCTGTGAAAAGAAACATCATGACCAAGGTAATTTATAGGAAAGAAAATCGTGTATTTGGGGGTTTAGGTAAATAATAATGTGTTCACTCCTCTGAATTCCGGATTTCTATATCTGTGCAGCACCCAAGCACAGAATGAAAACTATTTCAATCACACTTGAACACTTACAAACATTTTGGTTCCAAACAGCATGGTGTAACTAATACTTACATATATAGGTTCACAGTGTACATTAATATATAAATAAGTTATATACAAATACTACTTTATTTTCCATAAGGGACTTGAACTTCTCAAGAGCGTGTTGTCTCGGGGAATCATGAAACAAATTTCCGCAGATGAATAGGAACAACCACATAGTTTTACTATTTTAAGAGTGTTTGAATTCCAGATACATATGCATGGCTTGCCAAATCCCATTTTTTTTAACATCCAGCACATGTAACATGAACCCTGTAATATGTTCAGTTTTTATCTTACCTATTGAATGAATGTGTGGTTACTTTGGTTTTCCAAGTACTATCTTTTCTCTTTAAAAATTCTCATTTCCCTCACAGGTTTCTTTGTTATTTGGAATACTCTTCAGGTTTTTCTTTTAACCTAATACACTGCCTAACCTCCTCAAATAATAACACAAAATAGCAAAGTTGTGTTCACCATGGCAGAGCAGCTTTTATAATCTGATTAAGAGAAAATATGACAAATATCTTTCTTTAGTAGGTTTGTAATGGAAGCATAATTGTACCACTTTCCCTCCTCCCTTTCCTCCCACTAGTCCCTAATATTTCTTCAACCCCCTCATGTGTTGTCCCTCCTCAACTTGATAGCCTATTTTTTAAAATCATTATTGCTTCTTCCTCTTCGTCTTTTTCTTCTTTTTCTTGTTGTTCTCTTCCTCCTCCTCCTCCTCCTCCTCCTTCTACTTCGTCTTCTTCTTCCTCTTCCCCTTCCCCTTCCCCTTCCCCTTCCCCTTCCCCTTCCCCTTCCCCTTCCCCTTCCCCTTCCCCTTCCCCTTCTTCTTCTTCTTCTTCTTCTTCTTCTTCTTCTTCTTCTTCTTCTTCTTCTTCTTCTTCTTCTTCTTCTTCTTCTTCTTCTGATAGTGGTGGTGATGTGTGTGTGTGTGTGTGTGTGTGTGTGTGTGTGTGTGAGAGAAAATATATGAAATTTAATGTTCTTTTCAGAGGACTAATCACTCTGAATTGAACAACCAAATGGGGGCTTATTTCTGTGAGAGGTTAATTCTTCACCCAGCATCCATTAGGTGTTTTGTAAATCTTTAAGAGTAAGTTTTTTCCTTCTTCCAGGTTAACATGTCCATTGACGTTGACACATTCTTTGTCTTGTTTACACAGCCACTTCAAAGAGGGATTATTTTCACAGCAGACTTTCTGATCTTTTGCAGTTGTTCTTGCCACTCTCCTGTGAATTGCTCTGAGCCATAATGCAGGAGTTGTGATGTAGATTATCTTTTGGGCTAGTCTTCCTACAATGTTGATCTGTTCATTGTGTCTGGGTGTATTTTCTGTGATGGTCTACATTTGCTGTGAAAAGGTTTTTCTTTGATCAGTGTTAGTGGCTATACTTGTTTATGATATAAAGATAAGGTTTAGAATGTAAGGAATGATGTTTATCTAGCATAGCAACAGCAGATTCTTTTTGAAGATACATGACCTTAGCGCCAGGAAGCTAGCTATATTTTTTGTAACAAGCATGATTTCTATCAGTGGAATTGCTCTTAAGTCCATTTAAATAGTTCTTGCTTGTCATCTACAGTGTGAGTGCCACTATACACATAAATGCATATGGGTATGAATACCTATACCTATCCTATACCTATACCTATAAACATATATATGTATATATGTACCTTTATGCATATCTTGCCATACTGTTTATGGTTGTGGACTATAGGTGTAGCTAATGGGTAGGACTATAGATTGCTTCTCTGTATACATACTATTTTGGCTACTTTATTAGGTTCTTATATCTACAATCCTTCTGCATCCCAATCCCTTCCATTCCCTTAGCACTATGTAGCCCTGGAAAGAAGGTTAGCGGGAAAATGGGATAGGGAGAGATAGCTTTCTTTAGACTACTTCCTGCTAATTTGGGACATCACGTTCATAGGGGCAAGTCAAATCTTTGTTTCTAGAATATCTCCAACCAGCAATCCTGCAGCCAACCAACAAACAGCAAACGATTAATTCAGTGAATGTAGCAAAACCGCAAACATAAGAACAGGAACTAGCAACAGCAACCACAGGCCCTCTCAGAGCTCTTGGATATACACCATCTCAAGAGTCAGCAGAATCCAAAAATGTAAACTATCTGCAGCTGGCAAAAATCACACCCCTCCTAGAACATGAGACAAATCATAGTTAATAGCTATGGACAATCTGAAGCAGCCCCATATCCTACACCTGGGTTTAAAACAAAAACATAATCACATAAGATAACTGTGTTTTTAAAGAAACTGAAATTCTCACAATATTTCCCTCTCTTTACAAGTTGCATAATATTTTCAAAACCATAGAATGTGGACTGAATAAAATAGCCTTTTATGACATATCCAGCTCAAGTCACTTAACTAAGTATACAGTATCTTCAGCAACACAGGCTGACCCTCAATCCCTTTGAGGTAATCATGAGCTACATTAATACTCTATATCACTTTGTAATTATCTGGCCTACTCTGACCAACTATTTAATGGGTTCCCATGCTTGCTGTTGAGATTTTTATTAGTCTATGTTTTTTGTGGGAAGCATTATCAGTCCAAGCAGCTCAAATTTTTTTCTTTATTCTTTCTTTCATTTATTTATTTATTATTGGATATATTCTATATTTATAATTCATTTCCATTTTTTCTGGTTCCCCACCCCCCAAAGGTCCCAACATGCCATTTCCCTCCCCCTGCTCCCTACCCCTTCCCACTTCCCTGTTCTGGTATTCCCCTACACTGATGCTTTGATACTTTCCAGCACCAGTGCCACTCCTTTCTTCTTGTCAGACATCATTTGGTATGTGAATTGTGTCTTTGGTGTTCCAAGATTCTAGGCTAATATCCACTTATCAGTGACTGCATACCATGGGTATTCTTTTGAGACTGGGTTATCTCACTTAGTATGATGTTCTCCAGCTCCATCCATTTCTCTAAGAATTTTATGAATTCATTGTTTCTAATGGCTGAATAGTATTCCATTGTGTATATATACTACAATTATTGTATCCATTCCTCCGTTGAGGAACATCTGGGTTCTTTCCAGCTTCTGGCTATTATAAATAAGGCTGCTATGAACATAGTGGAGCATGTATACTTATTGCATGCTGGGGAATATTCTGGGTATATTCCCAGGAGTGGTATGGCTGGGTCCTCTGGAAGTCCTCTGGAAGTATCATGTCCAGTTTTTTGAGGAACCGCCAGACTGATTTCCAGAGTGGTTGTACCAGCTTACAGTCCCACCAGCAGTGGAGGAGTGTTCCTCTTTCTCCACATCCTCGTCAACTCCTGATATCTTCTGAGTTTTTAATCTTAGCCATTCTGACTGGTGTGAGGTGAAATCTCAGGGTTGTTTTGATTTGTATTTCTCTAATGACTAATGATGTTGAACATTTTTTAAGGTGTTTCTCAGCCATCCGGATTTCTTCAGGTGAAAAGTCTTTGTTTAGCTCTGTACCCCATTTTTGGATAGGGTTATTTGGTTTTCTGGGGTCTAACTTCTTGAGTTCTTTGTATACATTGGATATTAGCCCTCTGTCGGATATGGGGTGGGTGAATATCTTTCCCCAATTTGTTGGTTGCTGATTTACCCTTTTGACAGTGTCTTTTGCCTTACAGAAACTTTGTAATTTTATGAGGTCCCATTTGTCTATTCTTGCTCTTAGAGCATAAGCAATTGGTGTTCTGTTCAGGAATTTTCCCCCTGAGCCAATGTCCTCTCAAATTGTAAGACACACACACACACACACACACACACACACACACACACACACACACACAGAGAGAGAGAGAGAGAGAGAGAGAGAGAGAGAGAGAGGAGAATGATATGATTCCTTAAGGCTTTATCAAACAAAATTTGTATTAATTTTTTCTCAGTCCTTCCATCATCCTTTAGTATTATCTTCCCGCCCTCCTCTCCAGTTGGGGCTCCTTCTCTGTTATTCCATTTCACACTCCATCACACCTGTACTGTGACATTCCTTTCCCAAGATCCTACCCTGTCTATGGTTCCTGGTTTCTGTACTCATTCCATGTTTTGTAATCATATCTAAGTATTCAGAGTCAGTAACCACAGATGAAAAAGAACAACTCAACATTCGTCTTTCTCTGTCTAGGTTACCTCACTGATTTTAATATCCATCCATTTACTTTTAAATTCCATCATTTTTTTTTAACAGAGAATAGCATTCCATTGTATCTGTGTATTACCCATTCCTTATCCATTAATCTGTGGAAGAACATTCAGATAATTTGTGTTTCCTGGGTATTTGAGTAAGGTGTCAACGAAGGTTGTTCAACAAGTATCTGTGGATTGTTCACATTTTCCAAATATTATTTTCATTATGAACTATCTTGAAAGAGTGTACTTATTATCATCTCTGATTTCAGAAGAACGATCCTTAATGATTTAAAACAATCAAGAGCATTGAGGTGAACACTGTTCTTTAAAATTTCTGGTTTGAAATAGAAAACTCAGCATACCATTATTGACAACCAATAGTTACAGTTAAATTACTTGAAGTTGCAGGCTCTATGTTAACCATTTTTGAGATAGTAATTGACAGAACCAATTCTCTGTAACTATATGTGTACAAATATATGCTGCCCTATGTGAAAAAAAAGTCAGACTCAATCTTTAATGTTTTATATTCAGACTACCATCATGATTGAATATAAACACAAGTCTTTATCTGTTTCGTATTTCCTTCAAAAGAATATTGACAGAATATCATACAGAGATAAAGCTTAATTGCTCTTCTGATATTATCTAATGAAATCTTAAAGGTTTTCTTTTTTTCTTTTCTCTTTTCTTTTTTCATTGGTTATATTCTATATTTACATTTCATTTCCCTTTTTCTGTTTCCCCACACCCCTAAGGTCCCACATGCCCTTCCCCCCACGCCCCACGCTCCCTCATCCACCCCTTCCACTTCCCTGTTCTGGTATTCCCTTACACTGATGCTTTGATTCTTTCCAGCACTAGTGTCCATTCCTTTCTTCTTATCAGACATCATTTGGTATGTGAATTGTGTCTTTGGTGTCCCAAGATTCTAGGCTAATATCCACTTATCAGTGACTGCATACCATGGGTATTCTTTTGAGACTGGGTTACCTCACTTAGTATGATGTTCTCCAGCTCCATCCATTTCTCTAAGAATTTCATGTTTCTAATGGCTGAATAGTATTTCATTGTGTATATATACCACATTTTTTGTATCCATTCCTCCATTGAGGGACATCTGGATTCTTTCCAGCTTCTGGCTATTATAAATAAGGCTGCTATGAACATAGTGGAGCATGTATCCTTATTGCATGCTGGGGTGTCTTCTGGGTATATTCCCAGGAGTGGTATGGCTGGATCCTTCGGAAGTATCATGTCCAGTTTTTTGAGGAACCGCCAGACTGATTTCCAGAGTGGTTGTACAAGCTTGCAGTCCCACCAGCAGTGGAGGAGTGTTCCTCTTTCTCCACATCCTTGCCAACACCTGATGTCTTCTGAGTTTTTAATCCTAACCATTCTGACAGGTGTGAGGTGAAATCTCAGGGTTGTTTTGATTTGCATTTCTCTAATGACTAATGATGTTGAACATTTTTAAGGTGTTTCTCAGCCATCTGAATTTCTTCAGGTGAAAAGTCTTTGTTTAGCTCTGTACCCCATTTTTGGATAGGGTTATTTGGTTTTCTGGGATCTAACTTCTTGAGTTCTTTACATACATTGGATATTAGCCCTCTGTCAGATGTAGGGTTGGTGAAGATCTTTTCCCAATTTGCTGGTTGCTGATTTGTCCTTTTGAGAGTGTCTTTTGCCTTACAGAATCTTTGTAAATTTATGAGGTCCCATTTGTCTATTCTTGTTATTAGAGCATAATGATTGGTGTTCTGTTCAGGAATTTTTCCCCTGAGCCAATGTCCTCAAGGGTCTTCCCCAGTTTCTTTTCTATTAGTTTTAGTGTGTCTAGTTTTATGTGGAGGTCCTTGATCCACTTGGAGTTGAGCTTAGTGCAAGGAGATAAGAGTGGATCAGTTCTCATTCTTCTGCATGTTGACCTCCAGTTGAGCCAGCACCATTTGTTGAAAAGGCTGTCTTTTCCACTGGATGTTTTCAGCTCTTTTGTCGAATATCAATTGGCCATATATGTGTGGGTTCAATTCTGGGTCTTCAATCCTATTCCATTGACCCACTTCCCTGTCACTGTACCAATACCATGCAGTTTTTAACACTACTGCTCTGTAGTATTGCTTGAGGTCCGGGATATTGATTCCCCCAGAAGTTCGTTTACTGTTGATGATAGTTTTAGCTATCCTGGGTTTTTTGTTATTCCAGATGAATTTGAGAATTGCTTTTTCTAACTCTATAAAGAACTGAGTTGGGATTTTGATGGGGATTGCGTTGAATCTGTATATTGCTTTTGGCAAGATTGCCATTTTAACTATATTAATCCTGCCAACCCACGAGCATGGAAGATTTTTCCATTTTCTGAGGTCTTCTTCAATTTCCTTCTTCAGAGACCTGAAGTTTTTGTCATATAAATCTTTCACTTGTTTGGTTAGAGTCACACCAAGATACTTTATATTGTTTGTGGCTCTTGTGAAGGGTGTCATTTCCCTAATTTCTTTCTCGGCCTGCTTATCCTTTGCATGTAGGAAGTCTACTGATTTGCTTGAGTTGATTTTATAACCAGCCACTTTGCTAAAGTTGTTTATCAGCTGTAGGAGTTCTCTGGTGGAGTTTTTTTGGGTCGCTTAAGTATACTATCATATCATCTGCGAATAGTGATAGTTTGACTTCTTCCTTTCCAATTTGTATCCTTTGACTTTCTTATGTTGTCAAATTGCTCTAGCTAGTACCTCAAGTACTATATTGAAGAGATATGGTGAGAGGGGGCAGTCTTGTCTAGTCCCTGATTTCAGTGGGATTGCTTCAAGTTTCTCTCCATTTCCTTTGATGTTGGCTACTGGTCTGCTGTAAATTGCTTTTACTATGTTTAGATATGGGCCTTGAATTCCTGTTCTTTCCAAGACTTTAAGCATGAAAGGATGCTGAACTTTGTCAAATGCTTTTTCAGCATCCAATGAGATGACCATGTGGTTTGTTTTTTTTTTTTGAGGTTTTTAGTAGTGGATTACGTTGATGGATTTCCGTATATTGAACCATCCCTGCATCCCTGAGATGAAGCCAACTTGATCATGGTGAATGATCATTTTGATGTTTTCTTGGATTCGGGTGGCAACTATTTTATTTAGTATTTTTGCATCAATATTCATAAGGGAGATTGGCCTGTAGTTCTCTTTCTTAGTTGGATCTTTGTGTGGTTTTGGTATCAGGGTAATTGTGGCTTCATAGAATGAGTTGGGTAGTGTTCCTTCTGTTTCTATTTTGTATAATAGTTTGAAGAGTATTGGTATTAGGACTTCTTTGAAGGTCTGATAGAATTCTGCACTAAAACCATCTGGTCCTGTGCTCTTTTTGGTTGGAAGACTGTCTATCACCCCTTCTATTTCTTTGGGGGTTATGGGTCTGTTTAGATGCTCTATTTGATCCTGATTTAATTTTGGTATTTGGTTTCTGTCTAGGAAATTGTCCATTTCCTCCAGATTCTCCAGTTGTGTTGAGTATAGGCTTTTCTAGTAGGATCTGATGATTGTTTGAATTACCTCAGTTTCTGTTGTTATATCCCCCTTTTCATTTCTAATTTTGTTAATTTGAATACTGTCTCTGTGCCCTTTGGTAAGTCTGGCTAGGGGTTTATCTATCTTGTTGATTTTCTCAAAGAACCAGCTCCTGGTTTTGTTGATTTTTTGTATGTTTCCTTTTGTTTCAACTTGATTGATTTCAGCCCTGAATTTGATGATTTCCTGTCTTCTACTCCTCCTGGGTGAAATAGCTTCTTTTTGTTCTAGGGCTTTCAGGTGTGCCATTAAGTTGCTAGTGTATGCTCTCTCCTGTTTCTTTTTGGAGACACTCAGGGCTATGAGTTTTCCTCTTAGCACTGCTTTCATTGTGTCCCATAGATTTGGTTATGTTGTACCTTCATTTTCATTAAATTCTAAAAAGTCTTTGAATTCTTTCTTTATTTCTTCCTTGACTAAGGTATCATTGAGTAGAATATTGTTCAGCCTCTATGTGTATGAGGATTTTCTGTTGTTTTTGTTGCTATTGAAGAACACTCTTACTCTATGGTGATCCAATAGGAGTCATGGGATTATTTCGATCTTTTTATATTTGTTGAGGTCTGTTTTTGACTAATTATGTGGTCGATTTTGGAGAAGGTACCATGAGGTGCTGAGAAAAAGGTATAGTCTTTTGCTTTAGGATGAAATGTTCTATATATATCTGTTAAATCCAATTGGTCCAAAGTTTCAATGAGTTTCCCAGTGTCCCTGTTTAGTTTCTGTTTTCCTGATTGGTCCATTGAGGATAGTGGAGTGTTGAGGTCCCCCACAATTATTGTGTTAGGTGAAATGTGTGCTTTGAGCTTTAGTAAAGTTTCTTTTACAAATGAGGGTGCCCTTGCATTTGGAGCATAGATGTTTAGAATTGTGAGTTCTTCTTGGTGTATTCTTCCTTTGACTAGCAAGAAGTGACCTTCTTTGTCTCTTTTGATGACTTTGGGTTGAAATTCAATTTTATCTGATATTAGAATGGCTATTCCAGCTCGCTTCCTGCGACCATTTGCCTGCAAGTTTGTCCTCCAGCCTTTTACTCTAAGGTAGTGTTTGTCTTTAACTCTGAGGTGTGTTTCCTGTATGCAGCAAAATGTAGGGTTCTGTTTCCGTATCCAGTCTGTTAGTCTATGTCTTTTTATTGGGGAATTGAGTCCATTGATGTTAAGAGATATTAAGGAATAGTGATTATTTGTTCCTGTCATTTTTGATGTTATTTTTGTTTTTGAGTAGTTATCTTCCTTTGAATTTGATGGAAGTAGGTTACTATCTTGCTTTTTCTTGGGTGCAGTTTCCCTCCTTTTCTTGGAGATTTCCTCCTATTATCCTTTGTAGAGCTGGGTTAGTGGAAAGATATTATGTAAATTTGGTCCTGTCATGGAATATTTTGATTTCTCCATCTATGTTGATTGAGAGTTTTGCTAGGTATAATAATCTTGGCTGGCATTTGTGTTCTCTTATGGTCTGCATGAGATCCGTCCAGGATCTTCTAGCTTTCATGGTTTCTGGAGAGAAGTTTGGTGTGATTCTGATAGGTCTTCCTTTATATGTTACTTGGCCTTTTTCTCTTACTGCCTTTAATATTCTTTCTTTGTTTAGTACATTTGGGGTTTTGATTATTATGTGACAGGAGGTATTTCTGTTCTGTTCTAGTCTGTTTGGAGTTCTATAGACTTCTTGTATATTCATGGGCATCTCTCTCTTTAAGTTAGGGATGTTTTCTTCCATAATTTTGTTAAAGATATTTACTGGCCCTTTAAGTTGTAGATCTTCACTCTCATTTATCCCTATAATCCTTAGGTTTGGTCTTCTCATTGTGTCTTGGATTTCCTGGATGTTTTGGGTTACAAGCCTTTTGGATTTTGTGTTTTCTTTGACTGTGGAGTCAATGGTTACTATGTTATCTTCAGCATCTGAGATTCTTATCTCTATCTCTTGTATTCTGTTGTTGATATTTGCATCTAAGACCCCTGATTTCTTCCCAAGGTTTTCTATCTCCAAAGTTTCCTCCTTTTGTGATTTCTTAGTTGTTTCTACCTCTGTGTTCAGATCTTGGATGGTTTTGCTCAGTTCCTTCATCTGTTTGTGTTTTCTTGTAATTCTTTAAGAGATTTTTGTGTTTCCTCTTTCGTGACTTCTGCCTGTTGTTTCAAGTTCTCCTGCATTTCTTTAACTGATTTTCTTATTTCCTCTTTATTAGTTTCTCTCTGTTGGCCCATATTCTCCTGGAGTTCTTTAAGTGATTTTTGTGTTTGCATTGTAAGAACTTCTACCCTATTGATGTTCCCCTGCATTTCTTTAAGAGATTTGTTTATGTCTTTTTTGTGTTCCTCTAGCAGCATCATGACCAGTGCTTTTATATCCAACTCTTGTTTTTCTGGTGTGCTGGGGTATCCAGGACTTGCTGTGGTTGGGGAATTGGGTTCAGATACTGCCATATTGCCTTGATTTTTGTTTGTAACATTCCTACGTTTGCCTTTTGCCATCTGTTTATCTCTGGAGTTAGTTGGTCTTGTTCTTAATGGTTGGTGTTTGAGGCTCCTGTGAGCCTGGTGTTTGTTGCTGCTGTCGTAGAGGGTGTCCGAGCTCCCGAGGTGGAGACTGGGAGGTTTCAGTTACTGGCTCTCAGTTACCTCCTCAGCTCTGCTGTGCTGGATCTAAATCTTCCTGAGGCTAGCTGCTGGACCTGCCATTGGCCCCCTGCTGTCTCCTCCTGGCCTGCCTAGTTGCTAGCTCTTAAGAATCAGATTTTTTTTCCTCCACCCATCTGGGCTAGTCTGTTAGATCTTTATGGTGTCCTGGGTTCCTCTGTTGGTTCTCTATGGTGACCTGTTCAGGTCACCAGCTCCAAAATGGTGGCGGATCTCAGGGCTCTGTCTACCCATTGGGTTCCCTACAGGACTGGAGGATCCCTGGTTGGGCTGCTAGAACCTAGATGGTAGTACTCTCAGTCCACAGGGCTCTGTCATGTTAGCTGTCTGTGGTGTCCTGAGGCACGATGTCAGCCTCTGGCTGTACTCCAGGTACCGACCCACTAGCAGGTTGGTGCCCCCTTGGGTTGGCTCAGAGACCGCTTGCCAAGCTGGTATGGCTTTGTGTGCACTGCCAAGCTGTTGGTGCACAGACCTATCTCCAACCTCCTTTGGCTCTGGGCGCGAGCAAGAGCCTGAGCAGGTGTTCTTTGCCAGGCTAAGTCTCTGTCCAAGCACCTGGACCCAGCCACTGCCGGCAGTCCGCAGTGACCCGAGGGAAGATGGCGGCCAGCTGCAAGCCTGCTAGCCGGTCCCCAGAGATTGGGGACAGCCTCTGAGCTGCAGGTGCTCAGAGCTCCTGCCGACCTTCCCTGGCTCGGGGGGCCAGCAAGGGCTCGACCGGGTATTCATTGCTAGGCCAAGTCTCTGTCTATGCACCTGAACCCAGCTGCCAGCAGGCAGTCCGCAGTGACCCAAGGGAAGATGGCGGCCGGCTGCAAGCCTGCTAGCCGGTCCCCAGCGATCAGGCAAAGGTTTTCTTTTTAGTGTGAGTCTATAGAGTTGTAGAATAAATCAAGTCAAGTATACGTTAGAGGAACTGGTTTGATTGTTTCTTATTGGTCAGCAATTTTATCTCCCATTGCATTTTGTATTATTGGTAAAAATATCACTATGGAAGAAAAGAAACAAGATTTTTATGTTAACAGAAACATTATTTTGATCTTCAAACTCCTTGCAGAAACTTCAGAGACCACTCTGCAAAGGCACATTTTGAGAAAAAGTGATTAAGAGTAGCACTATAAAACTGGATCCAATGTTTTCAGGCCCAAGGACCTCTCCAGTTTTGTAGGAGAGTACCAGAACAGAGAAATGGTAGGGAGAGGGGCGGTGATTGGGGAATAGTTGTGGGGGGGGAGAGGACTTATGGGACATATGGTGGGGTGGAACTGGGAAAGGGGAAAGCCTTTGGAATGTAAACAAAGAATATAGAATTGAAAAAAAAAGAATATCAACCCACCAAAAGTTTCGACCCAAATTTCTAGTATATTTGAAAAAAAATTTAAGCTATATAAAATGGGAATATTTATTTGTTATTCATTACTATCTTATTTTGGTTTATAATACTATGCCTACTAAATAATTTATATCACATATTGAATAAAATTAATGGATGCATTACAAAAAATGAGTAGCACTATAAACAAAAGAAGAACTTTCTTTGATTAACACCGTGAGAACTGTAATATTCTCTATAGTTTCTCAAAACAGTCATATTCCCATGAGGATGTCTCAGTACATCTTGTGATCCACTGCAGCTTTATGTTCTTGTCGAGTATCTTCTGTACATTTTGTCTTCTGGACCTATTAGTTAAAGCTCTGGCTAAGTTTCTTCCGATCACCACTGCATCTTTCCATAACTGTTCACCATGTAATAGCTAAGCACACAATATGACTGAATAGTTAATATTTCTTAGAAGACACTGAAGGTTTTGGACAATAGGGGCATACTCTCATCCGATTAAATTTTCTTTTATTAAGAATAAGTTAAGCTCCTTTAAGTTCCTTTGAAAGTGATAAGCATTTTCATCTTCAAATAACAAAGTGGAATACTGCCACATTGATTCCTCTTCTCTTTAATTATATGAAAATGACACAAAATAAAAAGCAGGAATTAGTAAATAAAATCGCAAAGGATAGTTTGCATGTCACCTTAAATGTCTGTTTCTATGGTTTTTAACCTTATTGGGCTTGTTCACTTAACACATTATTTGAGTCAGAAAATTTTGAGGTAGAAAAAAAGCAGAAGACATAATTATTATGGGGATTATTCTGCCTAAAGTAATGAAAAAAAGCATTTATTTTTGTTCAAGGTAGAATATGGATGCAATTTAATTTAAGCTAAGGTGTGTGAACTTAGGTGTATCAGTGGTTTGCTATGTTTATATGATTATTTGTAAAGCAAGAGGACACTAGATAAATTACTGATTTATTTCTGTTTTTCACAAACCTATAATCTCTGACCTTAATATTCATAATAATTATTATATAATAGTTCATGGACTGTTTAAAGGGGGGGAAATGAATCATTTTATTTGCCAATATAATGTTTTAATATTTTAATCTATTCCTAACAAATTTTAATATGTAAATTTATAATCTTACATGTAATTATTAGATGCAAGGTTATCTTTTTATTAAATAACAGTATTCATAACAAATTACCTATATCATATGCATGTATGAATGATGGCTTTATATATATGCTTTTGCTTATGTATTGTTGGTCAAGCTGTCCACCTCTTTTATTAACCATAGAAATAAAGACACTAAATATTTTTTAATCTGTGTATGATATTTGAAAGCACAAAATGCTCTCAAAGTTTATTTCTCTGGTCTCTAAATATGTAATCTGAAAATTTAGAATTGGAATTCAGCAAGAAAATGGTAACAGGGAATTGTGATAATATAATAGTATGCATTTCTACATAAATAATGGCTAACTTAAGGGCCTTTGGATGATAGAAAATAAACTAAGCCAAACTCTACCATTCTAGAATGGGCAGAGTTAAAATATCCTCAATTTCTGGCAATGTTGAGAGCAGTAAGTGAAGGGATGATAGAGCTTGCATGTCTTATTTGGCTTGGATCTGCATAATAATCCCCAACTAAGCATTTACAATGCACAACCAAGAAAACATGTTAGCAGTGGGCCTATGTTTTGTCTCTCATCTCTCTTTTTCCTCTCATTTTACATAGTTTTCTCAACTGCTGTCCTTTGCAGCAAAAGTTAGAATACCTTTTGCAAGCAAATCTTGAAGAATCCCGAAGGAAGCCAAGATTTGAATTTCTAAACTAATCAAAGTGCAAAAGTGAGCTAGTCTGTTATCCCTACACTTAGAATAGCAATAAAACATAATCTGTGTTTGCTTGTATAGTTAACCTGTCAAATCACTTTGTCTTTCATAGTGGTATATCGACTGAATATTTAAAAGTTATACCAAAAAAGCCAACTGAGCATAGGTTGTTCCTGCCTGCTTTGTCTGTAAGCTACATCCTGGCTTTATTTGGAGGGAAGAATGGAAGACTGGTAATTTAAGAATGCCTCTCAAAGGCTGAATAATTGGTGCTCTTCTCCTGACCATTGTTCTTGGAAGTGTTTGGGAGAACAAGAAGGTGTGGCTTGCACAAACTTCACTGGAAGTGGGCTTTGAGTTTACAAAAGACTCATGCCATTACCAATGTCTGCCTTGGCTCTCTTGCTTCTGAATCAGGATGTGAGTCCTTAACTCTTGTTCGGCCACCAGTGGCTCTAACCCTCTGAAACTATAAAGCAAATTAAATGCTTTTTTGTTTTGTTTTTATAGATTGTTTTGGTCATGATGTTTTACCAAAGCAATAGCAATCTAAGCATTGTCCGGTTTCACTCCAGGAACAGGGGCTGAGCTGCATATTTTATGTACCATCTTTAAGTAGTTCTGGCCTCTAGGTCCTCCCAGCATCCCTTTGTGCCTACATTTGCTAATACAATCTAGACATTTTGGTCTTTCTGCTTCCTCCTTCTCTTCCTCCTCCTCCTCCTCCTCCTCCTCCTCCTCCTCCTCCTCCTCCTCCTCTTCTTTCTCCTCCTCTTTTTCTTCTTTCGCTGCTCTCCTGCTTTCTCTTTTTCTTCTCCTCTCCCCTGTCTTCCTCCCCATAATGACTTCTCTAGCTTTGTTCCTTTGAACCAGTCAACTTGCCCACCTGAGAGCAGTTTCCCAATAAACCTGCTTATATGTGCTCTAATCTGGTGTAAACTGGTTCATTTCACTAGCAGAGAGACAACTTTCCAGTTGGTGGCATGTCGCGGGGGAGTTGGATCCTCCCCCTTCCTTCCAGCTATGTGGGAATAGAAGACCACTCTTTTGCCTTATCTTTCCACTGGATAGGATCAGCTTTGGACTTGGTAAGGAACCTATCTCCAGCTTCGGCCTAATCTTCCAGGTCCTGGACATTTTGGACTTTCTCTGCTGAGTCACAGCCAAGACAGAGCTAGCCCATTCCCGAACAAAGAGCGAATCTTTGTTCTAGGGGAGTCTTTGATAGAGAAATGCCTTATCTGAGGTTACTGTCCCCTAAAATCCATTGGATCCCAGACTACCAGGTGGGATGCCAATCTCATAGTTCCAGAATTTTGGCAAAGGCTGGGAAGATGGGTGCTTCTGGGTCTGAAACTGATCCCCAGAGGCCTTTTGGAATTCTGCTACAACACTTATCTAAATTGGTCTGAACTCCCAATATCACAATTATTTTTGGAACCATTCTCTCTCCCCTCTCCATTCTCCTGCAAGGGAACACAATTTCAGCAGCTGAGTACAGGGCTCCAGGTGCTGCCAACCTGACCCCTGCACCTCGGCTCCCACCCCTCATCCTCCCTCTTGTCCTTTGCGATGGTTGTGAGTGGCCAGCCTGTTCATTTTAACTTTGCCCACTGAGCAGGTTTAACCATACCTTAGTAGACTGCGGGATGACTGCCATTTTGACTATGGGATAAAGAGGGTGGAGTCTTGGCTTCACTGCTATCTTGTTTGAAGGCAGTCACAGGACTGGCAGCCCTCTTTGTTATGAGTAATAGCCACTGATTGCTTGTTTCTTACTGGTCTTGAATAAATGAGAAAAAAATGCTATTTCTCCTGCCAACAGCTGTCAAGACTCGAATTTACCTTTGGGGTTTCTAGCCGCTAGATTTATTTAATTTATTTATAAATTTATTTATTTATTTATCAAAAGCACACCTCCATGCATACATGTAATAATAATAATAATAATAATAATACATACATACATACATACTTAATAATCAAAGTATACGTTTCGAGGTTAAGTATTGGTTGGATATCTAGAAACAAGTAAATTTTGTCTATTCAACTATACTTTAGAAAGATGGTCCTTAGGCACTTCAGAGAACTGCTGAATATGGTATTTAAGATGATTAAACTTACCATGACAGACAGAGACTCTAAATTCCTAGCAGTGAATCCCTCCCACCCTCATAGTCTCCAAGAAGATTCAGGAAAATTATGAAAGGCCTCCACCTGAACTTTGGTGTGGTAATTACGCAGATAGACTGCACTATTGCCTGCTCACTGCTAGGCCTGGGCCTGAACTGTGAATAAACAATCACACAGACTTGCCTCAAGGTCCATCTCCTAAAGTCCTCCTCCACAGGAGGGCCTCTCAGATTTGCCAGGGCCTGGAAGCTGAAGATTGATCCTTCACTGGGACCTGTGTCCCTAACTAAGCATTGACATCACAGGAATCTATGGGTGGCCATCTAGGTAATGGGCAAGTCTATCGTTTTAATTGGTACATAGGGCATTTAGATTATATCCTTCTCATGTCTGTGAGGAGTTTGAAGAGTAGATTAGGGAAAGAAGTAACTTTACTGTTCTTTTATCTAAAGTATTTCACTTGACTACAATGACTTCTCTCAGTGATCAACTGCCTGACTCTCACAGTGAATAATTAGATAGAAGAAAATGAAACATGTAAGGTTTGTATATGGTTTGAGGATAGGGAAGCTTCTAAGAAAAAGTGTTTGGAGGTCTAGGAAGGTGTTTTGAGGTTGGAAAACACAAATTACGAACATTGAAGATATGATTAAAAACTTGAGGAGCGATAGGAAAGTAATTGAAGGAATGCATAAGTTATGAAAGATGCTTGAGATTTCTTTTCCTCACTATGCTACTGTTATATTGAGACTTCAAAGTTCAGAGTCTTAACATTAAATAGTGGGAATGGTAGCATAACTGAGATGTATCTTTTTGTAAACTTTAAAAGATTATTATATGGTTCAGGGCAGCCCTTTGGATCCACACCTTGCAGGTCAAATGAACTCCAAATAAGTACTGTCTATCAACAGTCTGTTTCCCTCCCCACCTGTCTGTTCCTGAGGGTGAGATCTATTACACTTTCCTTGATCTTGGGACAGGCTCCTCCTCCACCTACCAAATCCACGGACCTAAAAGTTTCAAATGTACACACCAAATTTTTTCTCTGTAAACTCCTTAATTTTACCCTCTGTCCTGTGTGTGTGTGTGTGTGTGTGTGTGTGTGTGTGTGTGTGTGTTCCAGCAGACTGCCAAATCCACATGTTTACTCAAACCCGAATCTAGTACAACTACTAAGCAGTTTCACACAGGTACATCAGCCCAGGCTCAAAGACTGCTTCAACTGGACCTGCTGATTCCTAATTCCACATGGTCCCACAGCCTAGACATCAGTGAAACAGCCAGATCTCCCACTACTCGAGCAGCTTCCCAATTTTCTTAGGATCCCCGAAGATAGTCATGCCCAGTGTCAGCAGGAAGTAGTCATAGATAATTTTGTCATTCTTCATTGATTTATTATCAAGAAAATACTGAAATGTTGGGTTTCAGACCTGGGATAAGGGGTAAGGTGCATAATTTACATATGTAGCTGACCTCTAGCTCCTCCCAGCATTCCTCAGTCCATACTGGTATATGCTGCTGCCCTCAGATCTGAACTTTCCAGTCCAGGGGCTGGGCTGCCCTTACCTTGGAGGCCTCTCCTCTCCTCTCCTCTCCTCTCCTCTCCTCTCCTCTCCTCTCCTCTCCTCTCCTCTCCTCTCCTCTCCTCTCCTCTCCTCTCCTCTCCTCTCCTCTCCTCTCCTCTCCCCTTCTCTTTTCTTCTCTTCTCTCTTCTGTTTGTGATCTCATGTGTTCTCTCTTTTCCTCCTCCCTTCTGTGTCCCTCCTCATGGTGACTTCCTTTGCCCCCTTCCATGGAATGAGTGAAATTACCATGCAAGAGCAGTTTCCCCATAAACCTGTTCACATGTATGGCTTGAATAGAGCCATTTAGTGGGCAGAGAAATAACTATCAAGCATTTATATCCCAAGTTTTTGGCTCTATGTTAACTCCATAACCTGTGACCACACCTGAGCAAACCCTCACATCCTCTTACAGAGATGGCTTCAAGGAGGGCCCTTGACTTACTTTAGATACACTTCACAAGTACCAATTTTTCTAAAACTTTAGACAAGAGAAATCTTTTCTGCCTACAATGATTGCTGACAGAATATTATAGGTCAGAGGCCAGATATTAGTCTACTGTTTTCACAAGGAAAGTCAGTCTCTGATCAAAGAAACAATGGCATATAATATATCATAGTAATGCTTAAATTTTCATTGACCTATTTCAGAAGGAATCTTATTCTTATGGACTTCAAAGTTCCACTACAATATATAATAGATATAATTTCCTGTTATCTTTATGTACATAATTTAGTTGTATATTTGAATTGTTTGATTTTTGATTCGTGCTGGAAAAAATATAATGCTATGTTCCTATTAAGACACCAAATACTTATAAATATGTAATAGACCTCATTTTCTGACAGTTTCTCATATAACCCATGCAGTAAGTACACAAATATGAAAGGAAGCAATAATTTCCTTTAGACTTCATTTAAAAGTGTGATTTGTTATAACATTTTAATATTATATTGCCCAATTCACCTTTTAAGATTACATTTTAAGCAATATTTAATCATTCAAGTGGTATTCAATTGTTTTGAACTTCAGTGTGTGTGTAATGCATTAGAAAATTATAGAAACAAAAATCAATGAGCAGCCATTAGTAGAATGCAAGTCTCATGAGAAGAATTCATTTTATCTATCTTCCTTATCTCCAAATACTTTTTGTAAGCAATATTTACTCTTATATAAAGTTATAGCTGACTCTCTGCTTGCACTACATTTAGCTCTTGCCCAGATGATGCTTCCCTTCCTGACCTTCAACCACCTTCTACAAATCTGTGCTTAGCCTCAGTCCACAGGTTGTCATCACCTACCCATCAATCTGAAGCACTGTCATCATCTGAAGCCCTTTACTAAGAGCCTGATTTTTTTTCACAAATAGCTTCTTACTGCTCCCTTTCCCTGGCACTCTGTGCCACCAAATGGGCACCTGGTTTACACACCTGTTCATATCACAGGTAAACCTCCACATATCTTTCCTTCCAGGACCCTTAGGCTGCCATCTAAAGACCTGTGCTGGAGACCTGTTGATTGGAGGTTCCTTCATCTGTTCCTTCCTCTGAGATATCATTGCTGCTATCTAAATGCTGGCTCCACTTCATAGTTAGAACTCACCTCCCTATTTCTCTAGAACTATAAGCCCAAAATCTGAGGAGCTGTGTGAGTACTTGATAGTTCCACTGTCTACTGCTGAAAGCAGAAACTGTCCTTTTCCTTCCCTTCCCTTCCCTTCCCTTCCCTTCCCTTCCCTTCCCTTCCCTTCCCTTCCCTTCCCTTCCCTTCCCTTGCCTTCCCTTCCCTTCCCTTGCCTTCCCTTGCCTTCCCTTGCCTTCCCTTGCCTTCCCTTGCCTTCCCTTGCCTTCCCTTGCCTTCCCTTGCCTTCCCTTGCCTTCCCTTGCCTTCCCTTGCCTTCCCTTCCCTTCCCTTCCCTTCCCTTCCCTTCCCTTCCCTTGCCTTCCCTTGCCTTCCCTTGCCTTCCCTTGCCTTCCCTTGCCTTCCATTCCCTTCCCTTGCCTTCCCTTGCCTTCCCTTGCCTTCCCTTGCCTTCCCTTCCCTTCCCTTCCCTTCCCTTCCCTTCCCTTCCCTTCCCTTCCCTTCCCTTCCCTTCTCTTCCCCTCCCCTCCCTTGCCCTTCCCTCCCCTCCCTTAGCTTACCTTCTCTAGGCTAACACAGATCATCACTCAGTCACTTAAGACTGGAATTTCAGTATTATGTATCTGATCAAAAATCTATAGTGTCCTCTACTGCTTATAGGGAAGCCACAGTCATGAAATCAAACAGTCCTGTTGCCTAAACAAGACTTACATAGTGATAGCACCAGCTGGATATGTCAACAGTGATGGAGAAAAATCTTACAAGTCTCTCCTTCTAGATGACTTAGGCAGTTGATGGCTGCTCAGAGAGATTTAGTCCTCTTCAGGAGTAATCATCTGAAGTGATTTATATGCACACAAGCAACACAAAACGAACTCCTCATATGTCTCTCTCTCTCCCTCTCCCCCTCTCTCTTTCTCTGTGTGCATGTGTGTCTGTATGTATAATGTTAATAATTAAAGAAGAGATCATAAATTTGAGGACTGCGGATCAGTGAGACATAAAAGGAGATAAGGTAAAGAAGGAAGAGTGAAAAATTTTCAAATAAAGTACCCATGTATGAAATTGTCATAACTGTTTTTAATATAAATTTCAAAAATCCATTAAATTGGGGTAACAGCAAATAGAGATCGAATATCTATTTACTCAACACAGATGTTCCACAAAGTCATACCAAAAGGCACAACCAACAACTAACATCAGGTGCTTAAGTGCCATTGTAAATCACAATATGAAAAGCCAATACAGCTCCTGTGAGAATTATTGCTCTCATAGTAATGGCCCCAAATGTGAGAAACTTATATGACACTCAGAGCAATGAATTTAAATGTGCTACTATAAATATGTTCTGGGAACTTGAAGATGACAGTAGTCAGTGCTGGAATGAATTTAAAGAGGGCCTAAATATACTGTCAGCTAAAGTCCAAGAAAATACCAATAACTGAATGAAGCAAGGAAGACAATTGAGGACATGAAAATAGAACTTGATAAAGATATAGAAATAGTGAAGAAACCCAAAATTCTTCACTATAATAAAGTGAAATAAAGTTAATTCATAATTCCAGCATAATAAATATATAGTATATTAATCACATCAAGGCATATAAGTAGACATCATCAAATCATAACTTTGAATCTGTATTTCCAATGTAGTAATTTTCCCATTTTATTTCTTAGATTAAAATTCTACAAATGAAACTTTTGTACTTGGTAGAAGTAATGGAAGTGATGGCATCAATAACCTCATCATTCAAAAGACTCACGATGAGAATTACTTGATTATGTAATGGCAAAATAATAATTTTATTCTATTCCATACTATTATTTTGTCACTAAAGTAATCTTAAAGAGATGTTTTATTGCTAATTCTACTTCTAAAGCATATGTTCAAACAGTGTCTTACTTAAATATTCACGTTTTTCCTTCTTTCATATACTCACAGTTTATTTTTTTTATTTTCATAGAACACATAGAAACATTACAAATTGTAGATTCCTGGAAATAATCACAATTATCGAATAATGAATCTAACATTTTCCTCCATGCCTTAAAAAATAATATGCAAAGTACCAGGTAGCAAACCAAGAGAAGAAAATATTCCTTTAAAAGCACAATTATCTTTTCTCAGAGTAAATCAGTAGGTAAAGAATTAAATTGTTCAGTACAAAAATTCCTCGCCATTTTTAAGGGACTCTTGTATTCATTTCATTTGTATCTCTACTTTTCATATTCCCATTGATTTTTGCATAGAAGTCTAACTGTATTACTGTCTGCTTTTTTCATTTGGTAATACTGTGATTTGAGAATATCATATTTCTCTTTACTTTGGGTATTTTTTATTAAAAAGAAAAGCCTTCAAATCGTTGTTTCTACACACTTCATTTTGAACAACTAGTTTTCTATAATTAGAGCAGCTTAGCAAAATCATTCTTTATACCTCTCTTGTAACACCTCTTTCCCCCCACACAATCAGAGGAAAATCCAGAATTTACTGTGAATTTATTTTGGGAATGCCAATCCCATTCAGCCTCTCTATCTTCTTCACTTGCCCTAGCTAGTCTTTCCGCAGCTTTTCTTGTTGACTTTTGCCCTTGTCCTTTCCTCTTCCTGCAAAGTTCTTTCTCCTCATATATTTTTAATCAGCTTTCAGAGGATAAAATGTATATACAACATTTTTCTTAAATCTATGATTTTAGATTTTATAGAATAATACAACCTCTACCACAGTTGATTTTGGAATCTTTGTTCATAAAGAATGTTCCCCAGTATTGATGCATTCTTGATAGGTTGCCATTTCTCTCCTCCTCTATTTTCTTGCCTCAGTACACTGCTTATCTAACTGTTTGTTCTTATGTACTTGTTTGTTCTGGATGTTGTATAACTGTGACTATTCTTTGAAGATCTTATTTTGTCTTGTCATTCAGAATTTAGCCAAAAAACTCTTATTTTTCTTTTTGGCTTTTGCATTTATTTGATCATGTTCCCCTTTTTCCCTCGTGGAGAACTGGGCTCTATGGAAGTCTTGCACCTTAGTCTGTAGCTGGTGAGAAGGTGCTGGTGTGTAATAATGTCCACATAATCACTTACCATGGCAGGAAAGAAATTTCTCCTATGCAGAAGGCCAAAGAAATCTCTTTACACTCTCTGGGATATTGTTATTATATGATAAATACATATAATTTATCTTAACCTGTTAAGTATTAAGAGCTCAGATAAAATAACTTTTATGAACCACAATATTTTTAAATAATATATACCATTATGACATATTTATAAACATATATATATAATATATTATTAATATATAAAATATTAAATTAAAAATATTAAAATTGTTTAGTCTGGTCAGTTAAGATTAAGAGCCATTTTTGGATATTGTTCCAAAAATATAAAGAACTAAGATTTATCATTCTAATAACTGAAAATCCAGGTTCAATAAATCAATTAGAACCATAAGATGCCTTTATTTTTAGTGATACGTCAAATCTCAGGACATATAAACTTTTGAAGAGATTGTACTTCTTTACTTATAATTTTATTCACAACCTTTCCGTTCCATTTTGTGAAGGAATGAGATATATGCACCCATGGATTTTAAGTGACATACTGGAGGAGAGGGCTTTTCCTTTTTTTCTTTTTGATATTCTTTTATTTCCTTTCCTTTTCTATTTTTATTTTTATTTTTTTTGGATATGTTCTTTATTTAAATTTCAAATGTTATCCTCTTTCCCGGTTTTCCCCCCGAAACTCCCTATATCACCCCTCCTCTGCTTCTATGAGGGTGTTCCCCACCTACCCACCCACTCCTGCTTCCCTCCCTTTGAATTCTCCTACACTGGGGCATCAAACCTTCATAGGACTAAGGGCTTCTCCTGCCACTGAAATGCAACATGACCATTCTCTGCTACATATGGAGCTGGAGCCATGGGTTCTTTCAGGTGTACTCTTTGGTTGGTAGTTTAGTCACTGAGAGCTCTGGGGGCAGTCTGGTTGTTTGCTATTATTGTTCTTCCTGTAGGCATGCAAAACCCTTTAGCTCCTTCAGTCCTTTCTCTAACTCCTCCATCGGGGATCCCATTGGAGACCCCATTGGGGACCCTGTGCTCAGTCGAATGGTTGGCTGTGAGCATCTGCCTCTGTATTTGTCAGACTCCAGAAGAGCCTCTCAGGAGACAGCTATATTAGGTTCCTGTCCGCATGCATGTCTTAGCATCCACAATAATGTCAATAGGACAAAACAGCAACCAACAGATTGGGAAAAGATCTTTTCCAATCCTACATTTAATAGAGGACTAATATTCAATATATAAAAAGAACTCAGGAAGTGAGACTCCAGAGAATCAAAAAACCCTGTTAAAAATGGGGTACAGATGGCTGGGCGGTGGTGGCGCATACCTTTAATCCCAGCACTTGGGAGGCAGAGGCAGACGGATTTCTGAGTTCGAGGCCAGCCTGGTCTACAGAGTGAGTTCCAGGACAGCCAGGACTATACAGAGAAACCCTGTCTCAAAAAAAAAAAAAAAAAAAGGGGGGGATACAGAGCTAAATAAATAATTCTTAACTGAGGAATACCAAATGGTTGAGAAGCACCTAAAGAAATATTCAACATCCTGTCATCAGGGAAATGTAAATCCAAATAACCCTAAGATTCCACCTTACACCAGCCAGAATGGCTAAGATCAGTAACTCAGGTGACAGCAGATGCTGGCTGGTGAGGATGTGGAGAAAGAGGAACACTCCCCCATTGTTAGGGAGATTGAAAGATAGTACAACAACTCTGGTAATCAGTCTGGTGGTTCCTCAGAAAATCAAACATAATATTACCTAAGGACCCAGCTATACCACTCCTGGGCATATACCCAAAAGATTCTCCAAGATATAACAAGGACACATGCTCCTCTATGTTTGTAGCAACCTTAAATATAATAGCCAGAATCTGGAAAGAAACCAGATGTCCTTCAACAGAGGAATGGATACAGAAAATGTGGAACATTTACACAATGGAGTACTACTCAACTATTAAAAACAATGGACTCATGAAATTCTTAAGCAAATGTATAGAACTAGAAAGCATCATCCTGAGTGAGGTAACCAATCACAAAAGAACATACATGGTTTGTACTCACTGATAAGTGAATATTTGCCCAAATTCTCGGAATACCCAAGATATAATTCACAGATCACATGAAGCTCAAGAAGAAGGAAGTCCAAAGTATAGATACTTCAGTCTTTCTTAGAGAGGGGAACAAAAAAAATACAGGAGCAAATATGGAGAAAAAGTATGGAGCAGAAACTGATGAAGGAAAGGTCATCCAGAGACTGCCCCACATGGCAATCAATCCCAGATACAGTCACCCAACCCAGAGAGGGCTTTTTCTTAAAATATATTTACTGTGTGTATGTGTGAGTGCCTAGGTATGCTAGGTCATGTGTGCATGTGTGCAGGTTGAAGGATGATTTTCCAGTGATTCCTCTATTGTGTATCTCACTGAACTTGCAGATAGTATTTTTGTGGATATAGTTTGGCCAGAAAATCATAAGGATCGGCTTTTTTTCTGCTGCCCCTACCTTGGGGTTACAGAACATTTTCAGTGTGTCATCCAGGTTTTATGAAGACTGACCCTCAGTAAACCATGCTTATACTGTAAGCACTTTGCAGGCTGAGGCATCTCTCCAGTCTCTTATGTTCTCTGGTTAACATTTCAAAAGTCATCAAACGTTCATGGACTCTCTACCAAGTGCTTTCAGCTCCAGATAATAGTGTACATAGTTTTCTTTAGTGTAATTAAATCTTATTTTTATCCAATGAACACAAATATGAAAACATTCATATTAATAGAATAGAGGAGCATACATGCTTTATAATATTTATGCCATAATATGGCATAATTTGTTATATATTTGTTGTATTTATGTATTGTTAGTATATTTATTATACATTTGTTGCTTCTTTAATGTGAAAATTTTAAAAATTTCTTTTTCTGAGTTTTTGAAATGACCTGCAGACTTCTGCTATCTCTAGTTAAGTATACTTCGATGAATCCCTAAAGCTTTTTACACCCAGGATTCACGTTCTACAGATCAACATTTCACATCCCTCTCCAATTCCACCCTCCTCGTCCTTTGAGAGCCATGTTGCTTCTCTCAAATCCTGTAGCATATCATGTATTTTCTTTTTTAATTTCAGAATTTCAAATTCTATGTTTCCAAATTATACATAAGATTTTATAAATGCTATACAGTTAAACAGTATTTATATTTGCTGAATATACTAGACATAATATAGATGAGACAGACAGAAATACAGCCAGCCAGAAAGATAGATAGATAGATAGATAGATAGATAGATAGATAGATAGATAGAGATCTACATATAGATATATAGAAGATATATAGATATATAAAGATTAGATAGGGATATAGAGATTTAGAGATATAGAAATAAATATAGAGATATAAAGATTTGGCTGTGCCTCCAGGCCTGAGGGTCCCTGGCCCCAGATGGCTTCAATTGATAATAAGCAATTGCCATATATGAATGGACAAAAAGACAGAGGTGGGACTTTTACATTATGCAGTCAAGAGACCAAGAGAGAGAGGATGTCCTTGTGTTTAGATGTCCAGTTATGGTTATTTTATAAATTATAGTTAGGTTGTCATATTAATGGAGAATTTGGAATGGTCATGGGGATGGTTTGGAATTTCAATGAGGAGAAAATAGATAGATCAATTACTAATTGTATTCTTGAGAAAATCATTATATAGTCACAAACTCACATTGATAGAAATCTTTATAATTCATTCAAATTGCAGTTATAATTTCACATTGGTACAGAATTTATAGATTGGTGAAGATTTATAAATTTCTTATATTAATACAAAAATACTATTTCTCTTAGATAGGCATTGTGCCTGTGGACCTCATCTAAAAACACAAGGCTTAAACCCAGCCCTTCTAATAACTGCTATTACAAACTCTTTAGGATGATTACATAACACAAGTTAAGGGCCATGTGAAAAACTCATGTTTATAGTAGATTCTGATCCAATTGTATTAAGGTGCTTTCTACAATATTCAAATAGAAATAGCTAAGAGAAGTCAAGGTTTATCATTCAGATAGACATTATAGGGTTAGGTAGTCTTTAAAAACATTAGACATCCACAGAAAATGACATTTAATATTAATTCATTTAAAGATCATTTGACCAGGGACATGTCTGCTCCTGAAAGTACCCCTTGTTGATTCAAAGAAGAAATTGATCATGAAAACCTCCATGTAGAGTTGCTCCAGTTATAGCATGGTAGCCACTGGACAAAAATTTCCCTATTCATCTACAGACAAAATATATGGGCTAGGCAAGGGCACACAATGCAGGATAGTAGACAGTTTAGTTCTGCCAAGACAGAGGTAACAAGTCCATCACAGCTCTTGCTCCATTTCAAGGTCTGTCAGATGGTTTGCGGTCAGAAGGCTAAAAACTGATGCTCTAACATAAGAAATTAGGGAACTGTCCAGGTAGTCAGCTGTCTGAAATTTGTTTAAGTTTTGGAAGCTCTGATTTTGTGCTTCCAACATATTCAGGTAATAATTCGTTTTCAGATTTTTGGCAAGGTTGAAGGCTAATTATAATCTCATATTCAAATTTAAGTTGATTAGTATAGATAGAGATGATATAGATATGAAAGGATGGTTTTTAGATGGTAATGCAAGCTAAAATCAGAACAGAATTCAAGTTTAGAATTATAAGGTCTTTAAGTTAGGAAAGGTGGTAGAATTCTTTAATTAACAAATATAATAGACTGGATGTTAATTATATATCATACTTTGTAATTTACAGATTTGTTATGGCTAGGCTCAATTTTCATCTAAGAGAAGAGCATTTTTTAAAAGTTTTGGACAGAAAAGGTGAGATGTTGGGGATTGGTTCTAGTACTTTGGCCTATTTTTTTTTTTATTCATGGCTATATTCTTTTCTTTTTTTTTTTTTAGTTATTTTTATTTTCTATATTCTATGTTTACATTTCAAAGGATTTCCCCTTTCCCAGTTCCCACCCACCATAGTTCCCATAGTTCTTCTCCCCCCCAACTATTCCCCAATCACTCCCCCTCCCCCCTCGGTTTCTTTACTAAACTGGATGCAATCTTTACATGCCCAGGGTCCTCTCCTTTCTTCTTCTTGGGAATCATTTGACTTGCTATTTGTGTCTTGAGTATTTAGTGCTTCTGGGCGCATTAATATCCACTTATCAGTGATTGCATTTCATGTGCATTCTTTTGTGATTGGGTTAGCTCACTCAGGATGATATTTTCCAGGTCTAACCATTTACCTACAAATTGCATGAATTCATTATTTTTAATTGCTGAGTAGTATTCCATTGTATAAATATACCACATTTTCTGTATCTATTCCTCCTTTGAGGGATATTTGGGCTCCTTCCAATTTCTGGCTATTATAAACAAGGCTGCTATAAACATAGTGGAGCATGTGTCTTTATTGCATGTAGGGGAATCCTCTGGGTATATGCCCAGGAGTGGTATGGCAGGGTCCTCTGGAAGTGCCATGCCCAATTTTCTGAGGAACCGCCAAACTGATTTCCAGAGTGGTTTTACCATTTTGCAATCCCACCAACAGTGGAGGAGTGTTCCTCTTTCTCCACATCCTCGCCAGCACTTGTTGTCTCTTGAGTTTTTAATCTTAGCCATTCTGACTGGTGTGAGGTGGAATCTCAGGGTTGTTTTGATTTGCATTTCCCTGATGACTAATGATGTTGAACATCTCTTAAGGTGTTTCTCGGCCATCCGAATTTCTTCTGGTGAAAATTCTTTGTTTAGCTCTGTGCCCCATTTTTTGATAGGGTTATTTGGTTCTTTGCGGTCTAACTTCTTGAGTTCTTTGTATATATTGGATATTAGCCCTCTGTCGGATGTGGGGTTGGTAAAGATCTTTTCCCACTTTGTTGGTTGCCGTTTTGTCCTTCGGACAGTGTCCTTTGCTTTGCAGAAACTTTGTAATTTTATGAGGTCCCATTTGTCGATTCTTGATCTTAGTGCGTACGCTATTGGTGTTCTGTTCAGGAACTTTTCCCCTGTGCCCAAGTCCTCCAGGGTCTTCCCAAGTTTCTTTTCTAATAGTTTCAGTGTGTCTGGTTTTATGTGGAGGTCCTTGATCCACTTGGAGTTGATCTTAGAGCAAAGAGATAAGAGTGGGTCAATTCGCATTCTTCTGAATGTTGACCTCCAGTTGAACCAGCACCATTTGTTGAAAAGGCTATCTTTATTCCATCGGATGGTTGTGGCTCCTTTATCAAAGATCAAGTGACCATAAGTCTGTGGGTTAATTTCAGGGTCTTCAATCCTGTTCCATTGATCTGTTTGCCTGTTGCTATACCAATACCATGCAGTTTTTAACACAATTGCTCTGTAGTACTGCTTGAGGTCAGGGATATTGATTCCCCCAGAAGTCCTTTTATTGTTGAGAATAGTTTTAGCTATCCTGGGTTTTTTGTTGCTCCAGATGAATTTGAGAATTGCTCTTTCTAGATCTATGAAGAATTGAGTTGGGATTTTGATGGGGATTGCATTGAATCTGTATATTGCTTTTGGCAAGATGGCCATTTTTACTATATTGATCCTGCCAATCCAGGAGCAAGAAATATTTTTCCATCTTCTGAGGTCTTCTTCGATTTCTTTCTTCAGGGACTTGAAGTTCCTGTTGTACAGATCTTTCGCTTGTTTGGTTAGAGTTACGCCAAGATACTTTATGTTGTTTGTGGCTATTGTGAAGGGTGTTATTTCCCTAATTTCTTTCTCAGCCTGCTTGTCCTTTGAGTACAAGAAGGCCACTGACTTGCTTGAGTTAATTTTATAACCTGCCACTTTGCTGAAGTTGTTTATCAGCTGTAGAAGTTCTCTGGTGGAGTTTTTTGGGTCGCTTAGGTAAACTATCATATCGTCTGCAAATAATGATAGTTTGACTTCTTCCTTTCCAATTTGTATCCCTTTGACTTCCTTATGTTGTCTAATTGCTCTTGCTAGAACTTCAAGTACTATATTGAAAAGATATGGAGAGAGAGGGCAGCCTTGTCTAGTCCCTGATTTTAGTGGGAATGCTTCAAGTTTCTCTCCATTTATTTTGATGTTGGCTACTGTTTTGCTGTAGATTGCTTTTACTATGTTTAGGTATGGGCCTTGTATTCCTGCTCTTTCCAAGACTTTTAGCATGAAAGGATGCTGAATTTTGTCGAATGCTTTTTCAGCATCTAATGAGATGACCATGTGGTTTTTTTTCTTTCAGTTTGTTTATGTAGTGGATTACATTGATGGATTTCCGTATATTGAACCATCCCTGCATCCCTGGGATGAAGCCTACTTGATCATGGTGGATGATCGTTTTGATGTGCTCTTGGATTCGGTTAGCAAGAATTTTATTTAGTATTTTTGCATCTATATTCATCAGAGAAATTGGCCTGAAGTTCTCTTTCTTTGTTGGATCTTTTTGTGGTTTAGGTATTAGCGTAATTGTGGCTTTGAAGAATGAGTTGGGCAGTGTCCCTTCTGTCTCTATTTTGTGGAATAGTTTGGAGAGTATTGGTGTTAAGTCTTCTTTGAAGGTCTGGTAAAATTCTGCACTAAAACCATCTGGTCCCGTACTTTTTTTGGTTGGGAGGCTTTCTATAACCCCTTCTATTTCTTTAGGGGTTATGGGACTATTTAGCTGGTCTACTTGATGCTGATTTAATTTTGGTATTTGATATCTGTCTAGGAAATCGTCCATTTCCTCCAGATTCTCCAGTTGTTTTGAGTATAGACCTTTGTAGTAGGATCTGATGATCTTTTGAATTTCCTCAGTTTCTGTTGTTATGTCTCCCTTTTCATTTCTAATTTTGTTAATTTGTATACTGTCTCTGTGTCCTTTGGTTAGTCTGGCTAAGGGTTTATCTATCTTGTTGATTTTCTCAAAGAACCAGCTCCTGGTCTTGTTGATTCTTTGTATGGTTCTCTTTGTTTCTATTTGATTGATTTCAGCCCTGAGTTTGATGATTTCTTGTCTTCTACTCCTCCTGGGTGAATTAACTTGTTTTTCTTCCAGGGCTTTAAGGTGTGCCATTAAGCTGCTAGTGTATGCTCTCTCCAGTTTCTTTTTGGATGCACTTAGAGCTATGAGTTTTCCTCTTAGCACTGCTTTCATTGTGTCCCATAGATTTGGGTAGGTTGTACCTTCATTTTCATTGAATTCTAAAAAGTCTTTGATTTCTTTTTTTTATTTCTTCCTTGACCAAGGTGTCATTGAGTAGAGTATTGTTCAGTTTCCATGTGTATGTGGGCTTTCTGTTGTTTTTGTTGCTATTGAAGACCACTCTTACTCCATGGTGATCTGATAAGAGGCATGGGATTAGCTCGATCTTCTTGTATTTGTTGACATCTGTCTTGTGACCGATTATATGGTCTATTTTGCAGAAGGTACCATGCGGTGCTGAGAAAAAGGTATATTCTTTAGCTTTAGGATGAAATGTTCTATATATATCTGTTAAATCCAATTGGTCCAGAGTTTCAATTAGTTTCACTGTGTCCCTGTTTAGTTTCTGCTTTCCTGATCGGTCCATTGAGGAGAGTGGGGTGTTGAAGTCACCCACAATTATTGTGTTAGGTGTAATGTGTGCTTTAAGCTTTAGTAAGGTTTCTTTTACAAAGGAGGGTGCCCTTGCATTTGGAGCATAGATGTTCAGTATTGAGAGCTCTTCCTGGTGGATTTTCCCTTTGGCCAGCAAGAAGTGACCTTCTGAGTCTCTTTGGATGATTTTAGGTTGAAAGTCAATTTTATCTGATATTAGAATGGCTACTCCAGCTTGTTTCCTGAGACCATTTGCTTGTAAAATTGTCCTCCAGCCTTTTACTCTAAGGTAGTGTTTGTCTTTAACACGGAGATGTGTTTCCTATATGCAGCAAAATGTAGGGTCTTGTTTCTGTATCCAGTCTGTTAATCTATGTCTTTTTATTGGGGAATTGAGTCCATTGACGTTAAGAGATATTAAGGAATAGTAATTATTACCTCCAGACATTTTTGAAATTATATTTATTTATCTTATTTATTTTTTATATTCGAGAGGTTATCTTCTTTTGGGTTTGATGAGAGGAGGTTTCTATCTTGCTTCTTCCCGGGTGTAGTTTCCGTCCTTGTCTTGGTGTTTTCCCCCTATTATCCTTTGTAGGGCTGGATTTGTGGAGAGATATCTTGCAAATTTGGTTTTGTCATGGAATACCTTGATGTCTCCATCAATGGCAATTGAGAGTTTTGCTGGGTAAAGTAGTTTTGGCTGAAGTTTGTGTTCTCTTAGAGTTTGCATGATATCTGCCCAGGATCTTCTAGCTTTCATGGTCTCAGGTGAGAAGTCTGGTGTTATTCTGATAGGTTTTCCTTTATATGTTACTTGGCCTTTTTCTCTTGCTGCCTTTAGTATTCTTTCTTTGTTTATTACATTTGGAGTTTTGATTATTATGTGACGGGATGTATTTCTGTTCTGGTCCAGTCTGTTTGGGGTTCTATAGGCTTCTTGTATATTCATGGGCATCTCTCTCCTTAGGTTGGGGAAGTTTTCTTCCATAATTTTATAGAAGATATTAGCTGGCCCTTTAACTTGTAAATCTTCACTCTCGTCTATACCTATAATCCTTAGGTTTGGTCTTCTCATAGTGTCTTGGATTTCCTGGATGTTTTGGGTTACCACCTTTTTGCATTTAGTATTTTCTTTGACTGTTGAATCAATGGTTCCTATGTTATCTTCGGCTTCTGAGATTCTGTCTTCTATCTCTTGTATTCTATTGTTGATACTTGCGTCTATGGCCCCTGATTTCTTCCCCAGGTTTTCTATCTCCAATGTTGTCTCCCTCTGTGATTTCTTAGTTGTTTCTACTTCTGTTTTTAGTATCTGGATGGATGTGCTCAGATCTTTCGCTTGCTTGATTGTGTTTTCATGTATTTCTTTAATAGATTTTTGTGCTTCCTCTTTCATAGCTTCTACTTGTTGGCCCACGTTCTTCTGTAGTTCTTTAAGTGACTTTTGTCTTTCTTCCTTATTGTCTTCTTCTCTTTGATCCATCTTCTCCTGCATTTCTTGAAGTGATTTTTGTATTTGCCTCGTAAAGGCTTCTAACTTTTGATCCATTTTCTCCTCTATTTCTTTACGAGATTTTTCTATGTGTTCAGCTACCAGCATCCTGACCAGTGATTTTATATCCAAGTCTTGTTTTTCTGGTGTTTTAGGGTATCCAGGGATTCCTGTTGTTGGAGAACTGGGTTCAGATGCTGTCATGTTGCCTTGATTTTTGTTAGTAACGTTCCTTCGTTTTCCTTTTGCCATCTGGTTATTTCTGGTTTTAGTTGGCCTTCTTGTCAGTGGCTGGTGTTTGAATCTCCTGTGAGGCTGGGCTCACCTGTTGTTTCTCTATTGGTGAATATGTGTGACTACTGCTTTAAGGGATCATAAGCTGGCTGCCACCCATGCGATTGTAGCCCCTGTTGGAGTCTGTCTACCTGGGCTTCTCCAGCTGTGTCCTGGTTGCAAGGAACTCCGAGAGCCTAGCAGATCCCCCGTGAGGGTAGCCCTGGAAGGGGTGTTTACCTGGGCCTTTCCAGCTGTGTCCTGGTTGCAATATGGAGGCCTGCCGCTACACCGCTGGTCTAGGGGCCGGCGAGCTGGTTGCAGAACGCAGCTTAGGTGCTCACCCGAGGGCGGGGATGTCCCACAGAGCCTGGGCCTTTCCAGCTGTGTCCTGGTTGTGATATGGAGGCCCGCCGCTACACTGCTGGTCTAGGGGCCGGCGAGCTGGTTGCAGAACGCAGCCTATGTGCTCACCAGAGGGCGGGGATGTCCCACAGAGCCTGGGCCTTTCCAGCTGTGTCCTGGTTGCAATATGGAGGCCCGCCGCTACACCGCTGGTTCAGGGGCCGGCGAGCTGGTTGCAGAAGCAGCCTTGGTGCTCACCAGAGGGCTCGAGGATGTCCCACAGAGCCTAGGCGGGACTCCGCCTGCTTGGCTCCGAGAACCTAGCAGATACCCCCGTGAGTGTAGCCCTGGAAGGGGTGTTTACCTGGGCCTTTCCAGCTGTGTCCTGGTTGCAATATGGAGGCCCGCCGCTACACCGCTGGTCTAGGGGCCGGCGAGCTGGTTGCAGAACGCAGCTTAGGTGCTCACCAGAGGGCGGGGATGTCCCACAGAGCCTGGGCCTTTCCAGCTGTGTCCTGGTTGCGATATGGAGGCCCGCTGCTACACCGCTGGTCTAGGGGCCGGCTACACCGCTGGTCTAGGGGCCAGCGAGCTGGTTGCAGAACGCAGCTTAGGTGCTCACCCGAGGGCGGGGATGTCCCACAGAGCCTGGGCCTACTTTGGCCTATTTTGGCTCCCAAAAAGCTGCACAACCTGATGTGAGGGTCCCTGCCCCCAGCTGGCTTGTATTGACAGTAAAGAATTGCCATACAGCCAATGAATGGGCAGAAAGATGAAGGTGGGACTTTTAGATTGGGTGGGCAAGAGACTGAGAGAAAGGAGAAGAAGGGGAGAGGATATTCATGAAAGGGAAGCAGAGTGGTGAAACTTAAAGGCCTGCCAGCATGTAAGGATCAGAGAAAGTTGCCCTCGCAGCCATTCCTCTGATGGGGTCTGGGGTAGCAGAAATGAAATATAGATTTTAGAAGATGTTAACATAGGAATATCAGAGGGGAGTAGTTTGCTAGCCAAGGGGAGCATTAGAAATGGGCAACCATTGAGCTAGTCAAAGCATATCAAAATTATACATATATATATATATGTATATATATATGCACACACACACAAAATATTATCTTGAAGGCTATAATTTAAAAGAAAACAAAAACAAATAAAATGGCAGTTCTTCCCTAAATATTTATCAATTGTCAATGGATACACACATAAACATATCAGTTTTGTATAATTTATAAGGGATGATACAGAAAATATATGACTCTTTGGTTTGTATACAGTACAGAATTTCTGAGAAAATGTTTAAAGTTTCCTGATCCAAGATTAACCATCTCATATATTCTAATGCTCTATGGAAGATTCCAGTGTGAGCAAAACCTCTAGTTCACTGAAAAAATGAAAAGTCCTCAATGGAGGACACTGTGGGGAAACATAAAGAAGGCTGGGGGGGCTTTTTATCCAAACCCTGGAGAATCAGTGGCAGGGAGCAGTTTTTCCAGACCTGCACTGTGAGATGTAGCATGACAGTACATGTAGAGAAAGTTTGGGAAACTGTCCAAATCTACCTATTTATGTGTAATGATATAGTTTATGCATTTAATACATTTTCAAAGTTCTTTAGTTCTTTTCTATAGTCTTCAGCATGCATTACATGAATGGTATATGTTGCAGATTTCAGTAGATATTTCTAAAAATAGAAGAATCCAAAATATAAAAACTGATTATCTTTAGTCCATAGCTCTAGGTTAATTTAATTCTATTGGAGTATACGAAATTTATGTGAATGTTAAACTAATGGTATTGCCATACTTAAATTCTAAAGATTAAATTAATAATCTTGGCTACCTTTTTAAAATATCATGAATATATCTTCAATACACTGTTTTTAACTATACTTCCCATGTCTATATAATATTAGGTTGCTGACATCAAATCATGCTGAGTATTATTAAAATGGAAAACATATTTATGAATTTGAGCCTTAATTTCCTGAATGCACTCAGAGTTCTACCAAGTGAAGATCTTTTCCATTTACATTTTTGTCCTTCCTTCTGTTTTGTTCTTCTTCTGTTTTTCCTCCTGTCCTTTCTTTTTTCTTTCTCTCACTAATTATTTGAATACTAATTGAAATACTGATAAATAATAGAAATGTAGGGCTGGCTATTTTTCCTCAGCATAGCTCTTTGAGATTCTTATAATTTCTTATCAGTTTGGTAATATGACACTCCTATTCTTCAATCATTTAAAAAATAATCTTCTATGTACATTGTGACATATAATCTTTTAAACCTAGAAAAGGAAATTGTGAGAAAAAACTTATAAGATTATATTGTTCTCTATTTTACTGAAAAATATTTTGTACAATATTTTCTGATTCTTCTTTCTACTCCCCCCCACTTCTCCCAGTTCCTCTCCACATCCACCTTCATCTGGAGCCTCTCCCTTCCTGTTTCTCCTTAGAAAACAGGCATCTAGGAGTAAGAAAAATAAAATACATTAAGGAAAAACAAAAACAAGCAAACAGGAAAAAAAGGAAAGAGCCGAAGTAAAGCACAAGAACTACATCAATGTAGAGACACACATGATCACACACACAGAGAAATCTCCTCAAAACACAAAAACAAAAGCCATAATACACACACACAGAAGAGCTGTGAGGCATTGTGACAAAACCGAGTGTTGTAACACACCATCCTCAAGTACAACATTGTGACACAAAGAACCTATAAAAATGTCATTAGGTTCACTTTGTGTTTGCCATTTGCAGCAGGAAATGGGACCCACACTTAAGAATTTCCCCCATTGTGAGCTCCTTGGAGAAAATATGTTTTATTTGCAAGTGGTCATCCATTGTCAATGGCTTCTGAGTTAGAGGTTTGGATGTATGTTCATTCTCCTCTTAGTTCTAAGACCCACATCTGGTGCAGATCCATGCAAGCCCTGTGCTACCAAAGTCTCTGTTAGTTCTCATGTGCCAGTTGTGTTCTGTTTTGAAGGCCCTGTTTCCTTGGTGTCCTCCATTGTCTCTGTCTCATACACTCTCCCCATCTCCTCTTTCACAGAGGTCCCAGAGCTCTGTGAGGACAGACCTGAGAGAAACATTTCATTTAGTGCTGATTGTTCCAGGGTTTCTCCCTCACATTGACTTTGAGTTCTTTGACTATTGCTCTGTAGGAAAATTTGAGATCACGGATGGAAAAACCTCCAGTATTTCTTGCATTATTCATGATTAAGTTAGCTATCCTTATTTTCCTGTTTCCATATGAAGCTGAAGAATGTTCTTTCAAGTTCTGTGGAATTTTTATGGTGATTATGTTCAATCCTTAGATGGTGTTTATTAGGATGATCACTGTTAGTTACTACATTAATACTAAGCAACCCATGAGAACAGGAGATTGTACCATCTTTTGATATCTTCTTCAATTTCTTTCTCCAATGTCGTAACATTTTTATCATACAAGTCTTTTACTTGCTTGGTTAGACTTACTCCAAAGTATTTTATATAATGTGAGCCTTTTGCAACAGGTTTTCTTCCCCTAATTTCTTTCTCAGTCCATACATAGGAAGGCTATTGATTGTGGTGAGTTCATTTTGTATCCAGCTACCATGCTTAAAGTATTTACCAGTCATTTATTATTCCATCAGGAATTTTCCAGAGAATTTTTTCCTTTTTTTTTATTGGATATTTTCTTTATTTATATTTCAAATGTTATTCCCTTTCCCGTCCCACCCCAAAACACTATTTGATCTCCCCTAATACTGTTTCTATGAGAGTTCTCCCCCACCTACCGAACCACTCCCACTTCCCAGTCCTGGCATTCCCCTAGAGTGGAGCATTGAGCCTTCACAGGACCAAGGGCCCCTAAGCCCATTGATGCCCAAATAATGCCATCCTCTGCTACATATGCGGATGGAGTCCTGGGTACCTTCCCTGTACTCTTTGATTGGTGGTTTAGTCCCTGGGATCTCTGGGGGGTCTGGTTGGCTGATATTGTTGTTCTTCCTATCGGGTTGCAAACCCCTTCAGCTCCTTCAGTCCTTTCTCTAACTCTTCCATTGGGGACCCTGTGCTTAGTCCAATGGTTGGCTGCAAGCATTTGCCTCTGTATTTATCAGGCTCTGTCAGAGCTTTCTCAGGGGATAGCTTTATCAGGCTCCTGACAGCATGTACTTCTTGGCATCCACAACAGTGTCTGGGCTTGGTGTCTGTATATGGGATGGATCTCCAGGTGGGACACTCACACTCTTGTCTTCCTTCTTCTTGAGCTTCATGTGGTCCATGAATTGTATCTTGGGTATTCTGAACTTCTGGGCTAATATCCACTTATCAATACGTGCATATCACGTGTGTTCTATTGTGATTAGGTTACCTTACTCAGGATATTTTCTAGTTCCATCCACTTGCCTAAGAATTTCATGAATTCATTGTTTTTAATAGCTGAGTAGTACTCTATTATATAAATGTACAACATTTTCTGTATCTATTTCTCAGTTGACGGACATCTAGGTTTTTTCAAGCTTTTGGCTATTATAAATAAAGCTGCTATGAACATAGTGGAGCATGTGTCCTTGTTATATGTTGGAGAATCTTTTGGGTATATGGCCATGAGTGGTATAGCTGGGACCTCAAGTAGTTCAATGTTCAGTTTTCTGAGGAACTGCTAGATTGATTTCCAGACTGGTTGTACCAGCTTGTAATCCTACCAATGATGGAGGAGTGTTCCTCTTTCTCAACATCCTAGTCAACATCAGGTGTCACCTGAGTTTTTTATCTTAGCCATTCTGACTGGGAAACAAGATCCTTCACAATAATAAAAAACAATATAAAATCCTTGGTGTGACTCCAACCAAGCAAGTGGAAGATCTGTATGACAAAAAAATTTCATGTTTCTGAAGAAAGAAATATAAGAAGATCTCAGAAGATGGAAAGATCTTCTATGCTCATGGATTTGTGGGATTAATATAGTAAAAAAAAAATGGCCATCTTGCTGAAAGCAATCTACAGATTTAATGCAATCCCCATCAAGATTCCGACTCAATTCTTCATAGTTAGAAAGAGCAATTTGCAAATTCATTTGGAATAAAAAAAAATCCCCAGAATATTGAAAACTATTTTCAACAATAAAAGAACTTCTCAGGGAATCAACATCTCTGGCTTCAAGCTATATTACAGAGCAATAGTGATAAAAACAAAACAACAAAACAAAACTGTATGTTATTGGCACAGAGACAGGTAGGAAGATCAATGGAATAGAATTGAAGACTCAGAAATGAACCCAAACACCTATGATCACTTAATATTTGACAAAGGAGCTAAAACCATCCAGTGGAGAAAAGATAGCATTTTCAACAAATGGTGCTTGGTCAACTGGATATAAGCATATAGAAGAATACAAATTCATCCATTCTTATCTACTTGTACAAAGCTCAAGTCCAAGTGGATCAAAAATCTCCACAAAAAGACACACTGAAACTAATAGAGGAGAAAGTGGGGAAGAACTTTGAACCCATAGGCACAGGGGAAAATTTCCTGAACAGAACACTAATGGCTTATGCTCTAAGAAAATTTCCTGAACAGAACACCAATGGCTTATGCTCTAAGATTAATTGACAAATGGGACCTCATAAAATTGTAATTCTTCTGTAAGGCAAAGGACATTGTCAATAGCACAAAACGGCAGACAACAAATTAGGAAAAGATCTTTACCAATCCTACATCTGATAGATGGCTAATATCCACTACATACAAAGAGCTTGAGTAGTTAGACTCTAGAGAAGCAAATAACCATATTAAAAAATGAGGTACAGAGCTAAACAAAGAATTTCAAATTGAGGAATTTCAAATGGCTGAGAAGCACCTAAAGAAATGTTCAACATCCGTAGTCATCAGGGAAATGCAAATCAAAACAACCCTGAGATTCCAGTGCCATTTTTATAATTACTTAAGCACACTGGCAGTGCATCTGCACATAAAGGAACTTTGACTTCTCCCTTTAGAATTTGTCTGGAATAACAAAAAAACCCAGGATAGCTAAAACTATCATCAACTGTAAAAGAACTTCTGGGGGAATCAATATCCCGGACCTCAAGCAATACTACAGAGCAGTAGTGTTAAAAACTGCATGGTATTGGTACAGTGACAGGGAGATGGATCAATGGAATAGGATTGAAGACCCAGAATTGAACCCACACATCTATGGCCAATTGATCTTCGACAAAGGAGCTGAAAACATTCAGTGGAAAAAAGATAGCCTTTTCAACAAATGGTGATGGCTCAACTGGAGGTCAACATGCAGAAGGATGAGAATTGATCCATTCTTATCATCTTGTACTAAGCTCAACTCCAAGTGGATCAAGGACCTCCACATAAAACCAGACACACTGAAATTAATAGAAAAGAAACTGGGGAAGACCCTTGAGGATATTGGCTCAGGGGGAAAGTTCCTGAACAGAACACCAATAGCTTATGCTCTAATGTTAAGAATAGACAAATGGGACCTTATAAAATTACAAAGTTTCTGCAAGGCAAAAGATACTGTCAAAAGGACAAATCAGCAACCAACAAATTGGGAAAAGATCTTCACCAACCCTACATCCGACAGAGGGCTAATATCCAATGTATACAAAGAACTCAAGAAGTTAGACCCCAGAAAACCAAATAACCCTATTAAAAATGGGGTACAGAGCTAAACAAAGACTTTTCACCTGAAGAAATCCGGATGGCTGAGAAACACCTTAAAAAATGTTCAACATCATTAGTCATTAGAGAAATACAAATCAAAACAACCCTGAGATTTCACCTCACACCAGTCAGAATAGCTAAGATTAAAAACTTAGGAAACAGCAGGTGTTGGCGAGGATGTGGAGAAAGGGAAACACTCCTCCACTGCTGGTGGGACTGCAAGCTGGTACAACCACTCTGGCAATCAGCCTGGTGGTTGCTCAGAAAACTGGACACAATACTTCTGGAGGATCCAGCCATACCACTCCTGGGCATATACCCAGAAGAAACCCCAGCATGCAATAAGGATACATGCTCTACTATGTCCCTTTAGAATTTGTAATCCCCTGATCTTTTCTTGTGCAATTGTTCTAGCTAAGACTTCAAGTTCTATACTGACTAGGTATAGAGGCAGTGGGCAGCCTTGCCTTGTTTCTGAATATTGCATAAATGCTTTTGAGTTTCTTCCATTTAAGTTGATGCTCACTATACGCTTGGTGTAATTGTCTTTTTTGAGATTCAGTTTAAAAGTATTTCATTACACTGTACCTATGTTAATAAAGAAAATTGGTCTGTATTTATTTGTCTTTGTTGGTTATCTATGTGGTTTAGTTATCAGGGTAATTGTAGACTTGTAAAAAGAATTGGGTGATATTCCCCCCGTTTCTATTTTATGGTATAATTTCGGAAATATTAGCATTTACTCTTCTTTTAAAGTCTGGTAGAATTTGGCACTAAAATCATCTGGCTGTGGGCTTTTGTTGGTTGGGGGAGTTTTAATTATGCTTTCATTTCACTAGATGTTATAGGCCTTATTCAAATTATTTATTTGATCTTTATTTAAAGCTAATAAGTAGTGTATGTTTAGAAAATAATTCTTTTCTTGGATTTTCCAGTTTGATGGAGTAAGATTTTTAATGTTTGTTTTGAATTTGTTTTTTTTGTTTTGTTTTGTTTGATGTTTTTATTCTTTTACAATATTGTTATATTCCCCCTTTTATCTTTAATTTTGGCAATTTTCATTTTCTTTCTCTACCTTTATTTAATTTAGCTAAGGGTTTGCCAGTTTTATTGCTTTTGTCAAAAGATCAACTCTTTTTCATTGATTCATTTACTTTCATTGATATCATATATATATATATATATATATACATACATATATATATATATATATATAAACATATATTCATGCATGGTTTTCTATTTTATTCTTTTTAGCCTTGAGTTTGATTATTTATTGTCAGTTATTCCTTTTGTGTTTGATTTTTCACTTTTCACTGTAAAGCTTTTTCAAGTACGCTGAGGGGTTGCTAGTATGAGATACCTCTAATTTCTTTATGTAAGCACTTAGAGGAATGAACTTGCCTCTCAGATCTGCCTTTATTGGGACCCATGAGTTTGGGTAGTTTTGTTAATAGTTTCAGCTCTAAAATATTTTAAATTCTTCTTAATTTTTTATCTTGATTCATTTTCATTCAGTAATGCAGTTTTTAGTTTTAATAAGTTTGTAAGCATTCTGTTGTTTCTGTTGTTTGATATCCAGCTTTAATCCATGGTTGTCTCACAGAATCCAAGATGTTATTTCAGTTTTGTTTTATCTCTTGAACGTTTCCTTGTTTCTAATTATAAAGTCAGTTTCAGGAGACGTTTCATGAGTTGGTAAGAAAAAGGTATTCTTTTTTGTGTTTGGGTAAAATGTTCTTTAAATATCTGTTATGCCCAATACATTTATAATGCCAGTTAGCTCAAGCCTTTCTATGTTTAGTTTATCCAAATAACTGTCTGGTGGCAGGAACAGGGTATTGAAGTCACTCATTATCACTATGTGAAAGTCAATATGAGATTTAATCTGTATCAGGGTTTCTTTTATGAACTTGGGTGTCCTTGTGTTTAGTGCATAGATGTCAAGAATTACTATATTCTCTTTGTGTACTTTTCCTTTGAAGAGTATGCAGTGTTCTTTCCTTTTGTTATGGAGTTTGGGACCCCTGGGCAAGGACCATTTACTGAATCCAATTATAATTAAAAGATTTATTGAATAGCTGCTAACAGGATGGATATTCTCTGAACCAAATAGGAAATTCTGTGAGAAGGGGATTGAGGGAACAATTTTTAAAGGGAAGGCTGCAAAAAAGACTATCAGTTTCTAGAGAAGGAAGCAAAAACTAGTCTGTTCCTCCAAGTTAAGTGGTTAAGGCAATTCAGAATAATCCTTGGGTATCTACAGAAGCAAGTTACAGAAGCAAAAAGCATTTAGTCATATCATAACAAGTAAATGGTCACAACTGTACATTTTTGGGTTGGGATGACTGAGCCAGTGTCTCTTAGAACTACCTGCCAGTGACTTGACTCAGAAATGTCTAGTGGGTAGGTCCAAAGTTGGATGCCTACCATAAAATCAAGTGTCTTTAGCTATCACATTTTCTCATGTGATTAGTTTGGTTTGATTTTTTTGTCAGATATTAAAATGGTTATATCAGCTTCTTTCTTAGGTTCATTTGCTCAGAATATCTTTCCCAGCATATTGCCCTAAGGGAATAGCTATCTTTGATGTTCCTCTGTGATTTTTGAATGAAACAGAAAGATGATTATTTTTTTTCACATCCACTTTCACAGCCTGCATTATTATTGGTGATTTTTGGTGAGAGATCAATAGTCATGTTTATTGCTTATTGGTTATTTGTTGTTGTTGTTGTTGTATGAGTTTCTTCTTCCCATTCCTTTGACTTGTTGATCTTATTTTATTTATTCTGTTTGTTTTCTTGGGTGTGGTTAATGTCTTCAGGTTGATGTTTTTCTTTTAAAAATTTCCTTTGGGAAAATTCTTTTTGATAGATACTGCTTAAATTTGACTTTATCCCGAAATGTCTTTCTTTATATGTCCATCATGATTGAAAACTACTAGATAGTTTAGTCTGTGCTGGTTGGTAACTGTGGTCGGTTAAATTTGTCAAACATCTGTCTTGGCCCTTTTGGGGTTTAGGGACTCTATTTGAAAGTCTCTATTTAAAAGTTTTGCCTTTGTATGTTATTTATTGTTTTTACTTGCAAGTTTTAGTACACTTTCTTTGTTCTGTACATTTAATGCTGTGATTATTATGTTTTTTTGAGGAGTTTCCTTTCTGATCCAATTTATTTGGTGTTCTGTATATGTGTCTTGCACCTTAATAAATGCCTCCTGTTTTAGGGAAATTTTTCTCCTTTAAGTTTGTAGAAACTATTTTCTGTGCCTTTGACATGATTTTCTTCTCCTTCCTCTATTCCTATTGTTCATAGAGTTGGTTTTCCTTAGTATCCCTGACTTCCTGGATGTTTTGTTTCCAGATTATTTTAGATTTAACATTTTCTCTAGCCATAGTGTGAAGTGGAAACTTCTTGTCCTTTGGAAAGTCAGTTATGTCAAATAATGTTTTGCTGCCGCATGCAGGTGAAAGGATGTCTTGCTAAAGCAGACACATGAAAGAATGTTTTCTTGAAGAAGACACGGGTGAAAGGATGAAAGGATGTTTGCACGTAGCCGACACATGAAAGGACACTTGATGAAGGAGTATAAATGTGATGCCACAGAGAGTGCGAGATGAGCACTGAGACTTGGTTCCGTTTGCTCTGCCTCGCTATTCTTCACTAAAGGACACACATGTTTTGGTCTGCCTTACATAATCTTTTTGATTTCATCTTGTGGTAACACTGCCATTGAGAGAAATTTAGCCAAGAACTGCTTTCGAGGTTCCTGCAGTAGCTTGCTACTCCTGCAGTCTCACCTCAGACCCTGTGGCAAGCCTGGTGGTTTCTTCAGGAAGTAGATCTGCCTAATGTCTGCTTACAGAGAGGACTGGACTGTAGCTGCTACGTCAGATTTGGTGTTTGCTATGGGACCGAACTGCTGTCAGAGAAGATCAAGCTTGCCCTCAAAAAACTATTATCAAACAGGTTCACTTCCCCCAAATCTTAGTAACATTTTTACTCTTTTTCTCTCTTTTTCTCTGCTGGGAGATGGCATATAGGAGAGGTTGAACTGTTGTTAAAAGTAGGTTGCAAAAACTTTATACCTAAAGAGGTACCCATTTCTTCTAATCTACCTTCAATGCCTGAGATTCTCTCTCCCATCTCTTGGGTTGTGTTGGTGAGGCTTTCTTCTGAGTTTCCTGTCCAAGTTCCCAAATCCTTCACTTCAAAGTTTTTCTCAGTTTGGGGTTTCTTTAATAATTCTGTTTCCACTTTCACCTTTTGACCAGGATGTTTGTTTGTTTGTTTGTTTGTTTTGTTCCATTCTACTCTTTGTGTTTTCATAGCTGAATGAAGTCATATCATCTTTAGGGACCTCTAACATAGTCATAATCCCAGTTCTGAAGTCCTTGTCCTATGCTTCAGCTATGCATCCTTTCTTAGGACCTATGGGGATGCCTGAGAATTTTGAGAATATCCCAAAGAATATTTTGAGATTCTTCCTGGGGTGGCCACTGGTGTTTTTGTGTGGAATTTTTTATTAGGCTGCTGGGCTCTAGTGGACATAGTGTCCTTATATAAGCTTCTTTTACTGGCTAGATGTAATTATTGACTCAGAGGCTTGCTGCTGAATAAGAGCACCCTCTCTAGCTCTTTCAGAAATCTTGATGGCTTGTTGAACTCAGCTGTTCCAGCCCAAACACTTCTCTAAGCTGACTACTTTCAAACTGGCTTCTTTCAGCTTCTGACTGGATTGCTTTGCTTAGCCTCATACTAACTTTGACAATATGTTCCAATCTTCTGGCTCCTTCTCATTCTCTGGCTCATTCCATCTTTACATTAGTTTAGCTTGTTCTCTCTGAAACCTATCCCTGTAAAACCGTCTCTCTAAAACTGCCACACCACACACACACACACACACACACACACACACACACACACACAGAGAGAGAGAGAGAGAGAGAGAGAGAGATGCAGATACCCATGCACACACACAGACACACACCGACACACACCGACACACACTGACACACACTGACACACACTGACACACACATACCCCTTTCCTTCAACATTCTTCAGTAGCCTCTATTTCCTGCTGTCTTCATGAGAGCTGGACACATCCTACCTCTGACTCATTCTGTCAAATCTTTCTCTAATTAATCACGTTCTCTACCCTTCAATTAGATATCACTTTCAAACATGGCTGCTTCCTTCTACAAACTAACTTTACCTTCATTGTTGGGGATTAAAGGTTTGTCACTCTAGCTGGGTCACAGAGATCTAGTGGATCTTTGGATATGATCCCTTGCCCGAGCAGCCATATTGCTGGATTAAAATACTTCTCTTAGCTTTTATTAGCTCTGTTCTCTTGCTAGCATTTAGTCATCTGGTTTTGTGTGGGGATATCTGATCTTGTCATTGTTCCGTGGGTGTTCCATTCCTTGCTTATGTTGTACTTCCCAGTTCTTAGAAGGCTGTGTTGGTTATGAGATGCCTGATAAAGAATATTTTGAGATTCATCCCGGGGTTGCCACTGGTGTTTTTGTGTGGAATTTGTATTTAGGTATTGAGAGCTGACAGCAATGGGGGTAGGCTAGAAGATGCTCTAATAGTGTGCATGTGATCAAGGAAAGCAGAATCCACCGCCAAGCTCTGTGTAGCACCTTATAGATAGGGGCAGACAGGAAGTAGAGGCAGAGCACATGGTCTGTTGGAGAGCTGGGGATATGGCCACGGAATAGATTTTGGAGGGGTGGAGAGAGAGTGAAGAATGCTTACCTGCTTGTTTCATTGTTTCTGTGAGCAGCAGGACAAAGCTCCTGTAAGTAATTGTTCATCAATTAGACAATTTCCAATGCTGTTATTATGTATCTAGCTATGTACTTCAGAACTGGAGCCTTGCAATCTGCCAAAAGAAAACCACTTATTTTGTTATTGAGAATTAAGTTTGTGGGTTTTTTTGTTGTTTGTTTTGTTTTCTTTTATTGGAACTTGGGATAAATCCACTAGATGGTGCTATGAATCTTGAATTTTAAAGATGTGTCAGACTTTTGAAAAAAATAAAAGTCTTGAACCAGACTGTGTACAGTGGTGAGCACCTTTATCCCAGCATTACAGGTAATGGTAAGCAGATCTCTGTGAGGTGAAAACCAGCTTGGACTGCATATTGAATTCCAGGCTAGCCAGTGAGGCACTAGGGTTAGGAACTAGGTATACCCAGTATTACCAAGCAAACATTTTTCTAGGTCTGGTTTCTGTCTGCTTTTCCTTGTGCCCAGCAAGCCTCTCTCTATCTCTGTCCTCTTTCATTTATCCTTTCCTCTCCTCCCTTCTCATCTTCTGACTCCTCTCCTTTTGCCCCTTATCTCCCTTTTCCTCCTCTCCTCTCTCTCGCTTATTCCCAGTTAACAGTTTAATTGATTTGCACATTTATACTGTGTCCATTGTAAGGTGAACCAAAAATAATAATATGTTCCATGATATTTTTGAGTAAGTAATTGTCATTAGTCAATTCTAAAGAAATTCCAAATGAACTTTGGGCAGGACCTGATATACTTTGCATGTTTATTGTGTAAACCACAAGTAAGACATTATGGCCTGTGCTAATATTCCCAGAAATTAGAGGCAGAAGCTGGAAGACTGAAGTTCCTTCTCTGGCTGACCTTTATAGCAAAGTCTTCCTAAAGTCCATTCTGTATAAAGAAGTTCTATGTGGTGTGTGTGTGTGTGTGTGTGTGTGTGTGTGTGTGTGTGAGAGAGAGAGAGAGAGAGAGAGAGAGAGAGAGAGAGAGAGAGAGACTCAATCTACCAGTAGCCATCAGGAGATCAGGAGTATGGACAAGACATAGTTCCACATTGCCACCGATAAGAACCCTGAGTTGTTTTCAGGGGCAGTATGCTCGGGTAATGCTAGGACCCTTGACTTGAAGGCAGAAACAAATCTTAGGATAAAACAGTATTAGTCAGAGTCGTAGTACATCCTGTTATCCTATAATCATGAATATTAATAGAAAGAGGTGCATCAGGAAAGAATACTACACACCTAAGTAGGGGCGTAGGTTTCTTAAGAGACAGTAATCCTTATGTGTCTTGCTATAACCACACATATGGTGTTGATGACTCTTGGGTTATACTTTAAAGATATTCAAGAAAACTCTTTTCTTCCATTTATGCAAAAATGATTATAATGTAGATTTCAGGAGTAAGTGTTAAAGCCTTGCAATCTGGTAAGGTAAAACTATGGATAACAAAGGTTAAACAAGGTAGGTAAGGCATATCTTATACTCGAAATGGGCATGGAGGTTGTGAGATTCCAGGAACATTTTAGGTTTACACCTGGGAAAGGAGAAAGTCCATAATTAAGTCACATCTTCTTAAGACCTAAAAAATGATTCATTGTAATTTTAATGTTCTTATTCAAAGCATGCTTATATATAAGGCATTTGTCTCTATAGGTGCAATCTTTATAGCAAATGTTAAGCATGGCTGGAATTCTTTTGTTGTTTTGTTGTTATTGAATTTTCACTATAAGATGTTGAAAGATTATAACTACACAACAGATGAGTGTAGTTATTGTTGTCATGGTCCCTCAATTTTCCATGAAATTATTTTCCTTCTTATTTTGTAAAAATATGAAGTTTCGTTAGCAAATATGGCTCACTCACTAAGAACAGCATGTTATGGATTAGAAGCTAATAAATATGGACTACTAATTACAATGATTTCCAGCAGTAGCTTATTTAATTCCCTTGATCTGTGTGGTAGAAAATGTCTGGGTTAATAGAATGTCCTGCACTTTCAACTTTTGGGAGGTAGAGAAAGTTCAGTGTGGAAGTTCAAACTTATCCCAAGCTATAAATCAAATTCAAGACCAGACTGTACTTCATAAAATCCTGTCTTGAGAAAGAAGGGTGGGAAGAAAAATAAGGGGACGAAGAAGGATGAGATTGAGAGAAGAAAGAAAGCAAAAACAAAAAATGAAAAACAAAAGCCAGAAGATGATCAGGGAAGAAAGAAAAAACAGGAAAGAAACATGAATCTAAGTTTAACAATGTTATCTTTAAGACTCCATGCAATTTTACTATGTGGATATTTTTTTACTTCTGAAATGATAGGAATTTTAAGAAGGTTTAAGTTATGGTAGTTGGAAATTCTTTTGCATAAGTACTTGAGCCACAGACAGAAGACAAGAAATGGTTGAGGACTGTGATGTGAAGTGACACATACCGAGATTCAAATGAAGTCCACGTACAGCTAAAAGGGTTGAGATGATCCTATAGGATGTACCTCTGCACTAGGAGATTATACTTCCTCCAAACTCTGGGAGCAATGTGTTTAAGCATTATAGTATGGAACGAGGGGGTGGACTTGTCTAGAAAGTACTCACCTTATAAGCATAAAGCCTGAGTTATATCCAGAGCTCATGTAAAAACCTTAGTATGATTGCACTTGTTCATAATCCCACTGTAAAGAGGCAGAGACAGTAGGATGCTCGGGCCTCACTGGTGAGCTTAATTTGTAAGTTCCTGGATAAGCAAACAGATCTCAGTGGAGGAAGAGGCTGTTCCAGAGGATAACTTCTGAGGTTATACTCCAGCCTACACATATTTGTGTATGTACTCCTTATAAACATGAACAGACTTACAAGCACATTCATTTATGCATAAATATAAAGTCTGAAAGGCTTAAAGTGGCTTCCTATAGAAATTCTTCCAAACATATATAGTTACAACACATACACATAATTTCCCATGCATGTGAAAAATTATGCAACACATTTTACCAATGTATTTTGAACTGCATTTAGAACCTACAAAATTAGAATCTGTGTGGGATAAGTTCTCAAGTAATTTTCTTATGATTCTTAGAAAAAACTCAGGGAAATAGTAAACAGAGATTATCTCCTACTAACAAAAGGGCGTTGGTGACTCCCAGGGGGAAAGTAACAGTGAATTTAAAAAAGACTGAAAGCATAGTGCTGGCAAATGGTAAGCTGGCTGAGAGAACAGAGAATTTTGCATAAAAGACATTAACATCTGTTCTAGGAAATTCATATTTAGCACAAACTTGTTTTAAGAAATTTTGAATGAATCGCGTTGGTGATGATCCATTCCTTTACTTCCAGCACTTGGGAGGCAGAGGTTGTAAGGTTGAGCCCAGCCTGGTCTACAGAGAGGATTTCTGGACAGCCAGTGTTGCAAAGAGAAACCTGTCTTTAAAAACCAAAAAAAAAAAAAAAAAAAAAAAAAAAACAACAACAACAACAAACATACAAAAAAAGTAAAAACAAAACAAAAATTTGCAGGAGAGTTTTAGAGCTCCCTATTTCTTCCACCAAAAGAACCCTTTTCTATCTTATTGAAAATTTAAGTTCTACAAATTGGTCCAAATTATGTAGGTAACAATATAAAGTCAGAGTTTTATATTGATTCAACCTTTTTTTTGTTTACTTGCTTTTATTTTTTTTGTTTCCCACAGAGGGCAGAATTACACACTGATGGTGGAACTTGACAAAGACATTGAAAGAGCACAACAGACTCATAATCATCATGGATTTGGCACTGGGGTCATATCCTAGAAATACCCAGAGGAATAAAGGAATTTTTCTTTTTTTGTTTTTTTTCTTTATTTACATTTCAAATGTTAAACTCTTTCCCAACCACCCCCACCAAAACTTCTATACCATCCCCCCACCCCCAATTCCATGAGGGTATTCCCTCACCTACCAACCCACTACCAAATCCCTGCCCTCGAATTTCCCTGTGATGGGGCACCCATCTAATCTTCACAGGACCAAGGGTCTCTTCTCCCATTGATGCCTGACGAGGCCATCCTCTGCTACATATGCAGCTGGAGCCATGGGACCCTCTATGTGTACTCCTTGGTTGGTGGCTTAGTCCGTGTGGCCTCTGGGGTCTGGTTGGTTGATATTGTTCTTCCTATGAGGTTGCAAACACCTTCAGCTCCTTCAGTCCTTTTTTTTAATTTTAATTTTAATTTTTTTATTCAATATATTCTTTATTTACATTTCAATGATTTTCCCTTTCCTGGATCCCCCCTCCCCTAAATTCCCATAAGCCCTCTTCTCTCCCCCTGTTCCTCGATCTACCTTTTCCCACTTCCCTGTCCTGGTATTCCCCTACACTACTGCACTGAGCCTTTCCAGGGCCAGGGGCCACTCCTTCCTTCTTCTTGGGCATCATTTGATATGTGAATTGTGTCTTGGGTATTCCAAGTTTCTGGGCTAATATCCGCTTATCAGTGAGTGCATACCATGAGTGTTCTTTTGAGACTGGGTTACCTCACTTAGGATGATGTTCTCTAGTTCCATCCATTTGTCTAAGAATTTCATGAATTCTTAGTACTGAATAATACTCCATTGTGTATATATACCATATTTTTTGTATCCATTCCTCCATTGAGGGACATCTGGGTTCTTTCCAGCTTCTGGCTATTATAAATAGGGCTGCTATGAACATAGTGGAACATGTATCCTTATTACAAGCTGAGGAGTACTCTGGGTATATGCCCAGGAGTGGTATAGGTGGAAATTTTCTACATCTATATAGCTATGACATAACATGAAGCTCAGCTTACCAGATGATATGCAATTGTCCGATGGAAGCAGAACATAAATATGGAATTTAGTTTATTGTATAAATGCCCTGTCCTTCAAAATGAACTCTCCAAAGGAACTGTTATTAGAAACAAAGGTTAGTAAGAGAGGTGACTTACTTACATATTATGTCCTTGAGGAGCTAAAATGTAGCCTTTACTAAGGATAATTGATAATTCCTTTGTTTACAAATTGGAATGCCATTGATGTATTTTTCTTAAAACCTGATAATATTTGTTGTTTTAATCATCTCCAAACTCTTGCCTCTAGGAGCTGCACCTGAAACATATACAGAACTTGGCAAATATATTGCAGGAACAAAACAATAATCATAACTACTGTAAACACACACATGATAATTCTAACAACATTTAGGAAATAATATAGGTTGGAGATAATACATTGGAGTATATTTTATCTTGGGAAATAGTTTGGTTTAACATATACAAAACCACAGCAATAGAAATTATGGCATTACTAACAGTAACACAAACTACACTGACAATTTATTAAAAGTAGAGTGAGCAGGCAAACTACAGCAAATATTCTAGGAGAAAGTATTCAGAAAATTAAGAGTGAAAAGGTTTCTTGTTCTAGAAAAAAACTGGACTATGGTATTTATTTTTGATTACTAAAAACAAACTAGAGAAATGAGAATATAAAGAACTTTGTCCATTATGGTAAATTTCAGCTAAAAAAATGCAGCAACGGATACGGAAACAGGACCCTACATTTTGCTGCATACAGGAAACACATCTCAGTGTTAAAGACAAACACTGCCTTAGAGTAAAAGGCTGGAGGACAATTTTACAAGCAAATGGTCTCAGGAAACAAGCTGGAGTAGCCATTCTAATATCAGATAAAATTGACTTTCAACCTAAAATCATCCAAAGAGACTCAGAAGGTCACTTCTTGCTGGCCAAAGGGAAAATCCACCAGGAAGAGCTCTCAATACTGAACATCTATGCTCCAAATGCAAGGGCACCCTCCTTTGTAAAAGAAACCTTACTAAAGCTTAAAGCACACATTACAACTAACACAATAATTGTGGGTGACTTCAACACCCCACTCTCCTCAATGGACCGATCAGGAAAGCAGAAACTAAACAGGGACACAGTGAAACTAATTGAAACTCTGGACCAATTGGATTTAACAGATATATATAGAACATTTCATCCTAAAGCTAAAGAATATACCTTTTTCTCAGCACCGCATGGTACCTTCTCCAAAATAGACCATATAATCGGTCACAAGACAGATGTCAACAAATACAAGAAGATCGAGCTAATCCCATGCCTCCTATCAGATCACCATGGAGTAAGAGTGGTCTTCAATAGCAACAAAAACAACAGAAAGCCCACATACACATGGAAACTGAACAATACTCTACTCAATGACACCTTGGTCAAGGAAGAAATAAAAAAAGAAATCAAAGACTTTTTAGAATTCAATGAAAATGAAGGTACAACCTACCCAAATCTATGGGACACAATGAAAGCAGTGCTAAGAGGAAAACTCATAGCTCTAAGTGCATCCAAAAAGAAACTGGAGAGAGCATACACTAGCAGCTTAACGGCACACACAAGAATCTTTAATGAGATCTGATGCCCTCTTTTGGTGTATCTGAAGACAGCTACAGTGTACTCATATAAATAATAATATATTATTTTTTAGTTTATAACACAAAGATACAGGCTCATCGAGTGAGCACATTAAACCTATGTCATTTCTTCCCCAAAACAAGCTTCCAGGACAATGGATGCAATGCTGCAGAAAGAATAAGGTAAATTCTCTGCATGCAGAACACAACAAATTCCTCAAGATAGATACACATGTGTACACACACACACACACACACACACACGCACACACATACATACATACACACACATACACACACAGGTTGGGGGAGAGAGAGGAAAGGAGGGAGGGAGAGAGGGAGGGAGACAGAGACACAGATAAACAGAGATACAGAGAGAGACAGAAAGAGAGACAGAGACAGAGAGGGGGCGGGAGAGCGGGTGAAAGGGGGAGGGCAGTGTGAGTGTGAGTGCAGAACTACTCACTAGGGGCAGTTATAGATGAGCAAATGGGATGGGTTAGATTTTCCCACTAAATTCTAGTCAACAATGAAGACACGACCCTCAGTCCACAATGATATACATTCTGATAAATAAGCATATTTACATAAATAGGTATATGCCTTTAAATCACAAAGAGATTTCTAAGTGTATTTTGATGAACAATGACACAGCCAAGAGACTGAAACTACTCTTTCTTATGATAATAGATTCTGTTAATGCACGTCTTGAAAGACATGATTAGGATGGTGTGGCTTTTATATAAAAGTCTAGTCATGAAAAGCTACATATATATTTACCGCCAACACGTTTTTCAACAAAACCTGTCTTAGAACTGAATAATTTTTCTTTTTAAATATAGAAGATGCCACGTGTGAAGGGAAGATGGCATTCTGGAGAGAATATGAATTGAATGAAATTAAAAATAGCTATTAGGCTACTGATTTGCTTGAGTTAATTTTATAACCAGCCACTTTGCTGAAGTTGTTTATCAGCTGTAGAAGTTCTCTGGTGGAGTTTTTTGGGTCACTTAAGTAAACTATCATATAATCTGCAAATAATGATAGTTTGACTTCTTCCTTTCCAATTTGTATCCCTTTGACTTCCTTATGTTGTCTAATTGCTCTCGCTAGAACTTCAAGTACTATATTGAAAAGATATGGAGAGAGAGGGCAGCCTTGTCTAGTCCCTGATTTTAGTGGGATTGCTTCAAGTTTCTCTCCATTTATTTTGATGTTGGCTACTGGTTTGCTGTAGATTGCTTTTACTATGTTTAGGTATGGGCCTTGAATTCCTGCTCTTGCCAAGACCTTTAGCATGAAAGGATGCTGAATTTTGTCAAATGCTTTTTCAGCATCTAATGAGATGACCATGTGGATTTTTTCTTTTAGTTTGTTTATGTAGTGGATTACATTGATGGATTTTCGTATATTGAATCATCCCAGCATCCCTGGGATGAAGCCTACTTGATCATGGTGAATGATCGTTTTGATGTGCTCTTGGATTCGGTTGGCAAGAATTTTATTTAGTATTTTTGCATCGATATTCATAAGAGAAATTGGCCTGTAGTTGGCTGAGAAAGAAGTTAGGGAAATAAGACCCTTCACAATAGCCACAAACAACATAAAGTACCTTGGCGTAACTCTAACCAAACAAGCAAAAGATCTGTATGACAAGAACTTCAAGTCCTTGAAGAAAGAAATCGAAGAAGACCTCAGAAGATGGAAAAAATATTTCTTGCTCCTGGATTGGCAGGATCAATATAGTAAAAATGGCCATCTTGCCAAAAGAAATATACAGATTCAATGCGATCCCCATCAAAATCCCAACTCAATTCTTTATAGATCTAGAAAGAGCAATTCTCAAATTCATCTGGAGCAACAAAAAACCCAGGATAGCTAAAACTATTCTCAACAATAAAAGGACATCTGGGGGAATCAATATCCCTGACCTTAAACAGTACTACAGAGCAATTGTGTTAAAAACTGCATGGTATTGGTACAGCAACAGGCAAGTGGATCAATGGAATAGGATTGAAGACCCAGAAATTAACCCACAGACTTATGGTCACTTGATCTTTGATAAAGGAGCCACAACCATCCAGTGGAATAAAGATAGCCTTTTCAACAGATGGTGCTGGTTCAACTGGAGGTCAACATGCAGAAGAATGCAAATTGACCCACTCTTATCTCTTTGCACTAAGATCAACTCCAAGTGGATCAAGGACCTCCACATAAATCCAGATACACTGAGACTATTAGAAAAGAAACTTGGGAAGACCCTGGAGGACATAGGCACAGGGGGAAAGTTCCTGAACAGAACACCAATAGCTTATGCACTAAGATCAAGAATCGACAAATGGGACCTCATAAAATTACAAAGTTTCTGCAAGGCAAAGGACACTGTCAGAAGGACAAAACGGCAACCAACAAAGTGGGAAAAGATCTTCACCAACCCCACATCCGACAGAAGGCTAATATCCAATATATAAAAAGAACTCAAGAAGTTAGACCCCAAAGAACCAAATAACCCTATCAAAAAATGGGGTACAGAGCTAAACAAAGAATTTTCACCAGAAGATATCCGGATGGCCTAGAAACACCTTAAGAGATGTTCAACATCATTAGTCATCAGGGAAATGCAAATCAAAACAACCCTGAGATTCCACCTCACACCAGTCAGAATGGCTAAGATTAAAAACTCAAGAGACAACAAGTGCTGGCGAGGATGTGGAGAAAGAGGAACACTCCTCCACTGTTGGTGGGATTGCAAAATGGTAAAACCGCTCTGGAAATCAGTGTGGCGGTTCCTCAGAAAATTGGGCATGTCCCTTCCAGAGGACCCTGGCATACCACTCCTGGGCATATACCCAGAGGATTCCCCTGCATACAATAAAGACACATGCTCCACTATGTTTATAGCAGCCTTGTTTATAATAGCCAGAAATGGGAAGGAGCCCAAATATCCCTCAAAGGAGGAATGGATACAGAAAATGTGGTATATTTATACAATGGAATACTACTCAGCAATTAAAAATAATGAATTCATGCAATTTGTAGGTAAATAGTTAGACCTAGAAAATATCATCCTGAGTGAGCTAACCCAGTCACAAAAGAATACACATGAAATGCAATCACTGATAAGTGGATATTAATGAGCCCAGAAGCCCTAAATACTCAAGGCACAATTAGCAAGTCAGATGATTCCCAAGAAGAAAGGAGCGGACCCTGGGCCTGTAAATATTGGATCCAGTTTTGTAGAGAAACCGTGGGGGGAGGGGGAATGATTGGGAAATAGTTGGGGGGGAGAGGAATTATGGGACATAGGAAGAGGGGGAACTGGGAAAGGGGAAAGCCTTTGGAATGTAAACATAGAATATAGAAAATAAAAGTTAAAAAACAGTAGCTATTAGGTAAAAAATGAGGATCCTAAATAAAGTGATGGTTTTACTTAACTGCAATCATTGGGTAGGTGTGTTTTGTCAAATACCACAAAAGTGCCATCAACTAAGAGCAGAACCTGAGTTTGGGATGTGTGAACCATCTGCATTATCTTCAATGTTCTGTATAGAACAGTGATTGTATAGAAACCTTAAGAGGGAACCTTATTTAGCAAAGTTGATCTTTCATAACAGAACTAGAAAAGCAGGAAACAATCATGCTAACTTAGTTGATGCTTAAACATGACAAATGATGAGCCCCAGGTTATAAGGACGTTTGCTCTCATGAATTTGCCTTGCTTAAGTATGCTAAATCACCCATGGGTGTTCACATTCCAGAAATTGTACCCATCTTCTCTTTGCAGTGTCTATAAAGATTCATATGTTCGGACTCAGGTCAGCCCTCCCTGGATGAATTACCAAAGCAATTTCTTCAAGGGAATGTTAGACTTGCAGCTATACTGTTAGTGTTACTTCCATAAGTGACCCACTCCTAGGAAAGTACCTCTTAGAATTCCAGCGTTGTTCCTTGCTCAATAGCTTGTCTTCCTTCCTTCCTTCCTTCCTTCCTTCCTTCCTTCCTTCCTTCCTTCCTTCCTTCCTTCCTTCCTCCCTCTGTCCATCCTGTCTTCCTTCCTTCCTTCCTTTTCCTTCCTTCCTTTTTCCCTCCCTCCATCTCTCACTCCGTACCTTCTGCTCTTGCTCTCGTTCTTGCTCTCGCTCTCTTTCTTCCTTCCTTCCTTTTCTTTCATTCATTCTTTCTTCCTTTCTTTTGTTCTTTCTATGAATGGAAGGGCCATTGAGGATGATTTTCATCATCAACCTTGGGAATCAACACATATCTACACACACACAAACATGCTTTAACATGCATGAGCACTGTGCATACACCTGAAAATGGAAAGCGAAAAATAGACAAATTCAATACAAAATGTGCATTGTTGAGAAAATTCATGTTAAAGTGCCCCCCCACAGTTTATGCTATTTTGTCAAAACAGTCATGACTGTTAAGTACATTCGTATCTGTAGACTTTTTGTTTATTTGTTTTTGTTTTGTTTTTTGTGGCACCATTCACCAAGGGAAAAATGAAACATGTTCTATTCATTTGTTCAAGAAATACCATTGTATATTACACAGAGTATATTATACTGTATATAATATATACAATATATTATAACTATATATTATAATATAATAATGTATATTGTAACTTATAAAGAGTAGTATATTATTTCATACTACTCTTTAGAATATGATATGATGTTATATGAGGATCTTATGTGGTGAGTAAGTCTTGAGATTCACTGTGGGGTATGGTAGCAGCACAATTATTTGCAAGCCTTAAGCAATATTTAGGTTAAGAGCTGCTAATAGAGACTAAGTAGGTTACATTTGTGTCTCATCGAACATCAGCTTTCCTTATGAACAAATCAGTATTGCACAATCATTTATTTGGCAGTATTTTTCAATAGGCTTTTCTCTGTTATATCAGACAGAAGAATTGCATTATTCAAAATGCTGTGCATTTTACAGAAAATGGATCACAAAGTAATCTGTTTACAACTTCACCTATAATTCTCTATACAAATAAAATTTGAGTACAAGGCAGATTTTGGGTTTTATTGTTATTGTCATTTTAAGACAGCATCTTTCTTTCTTTTTTTTTAAGGGTCTACTGGTTTATTTTATTGGATATATTCTATATTTACATTTCATTTCCCTTTTTCTGGTTCCCCGCCCCCAAAAGGTCCCACATGCCCCTTTCCCTCCCCCTGCTTCCTCATCCACCCCTTTCCACTTCCCTGTTCTGGGATTCCCCTACACTGATGCTTTGATCCTTTCCAACACCAGTGTCCACTCCTTTCTTCTTATGGGACATCATTTGGTATGTGAATTGTGTCTTTGGTGTTCCAAGATTCTAGGCTAATATCCACTTATCAGTGACTGCATACCATGGTTATTCTTTTGAGACTGGGTTACCTCACTTAGTATGATGTTCTCCAGCTCCATCCATTTCTCTAAGAATTTCATAAATTCATTGTTTCTAATTGCTGAATAGTACCGCATTGTGTATATATACCACATTTTTTGTATCCATTCCTCCCTTGAGGTACATCTGGGTTCTTTCCAGCTTCTGGCTATTATAAATAAGGCTGCTATGAACATAGTGGAGCATGTATCCTTATTGCATGCTGGGGAATCTTCTGGGTATATTCCCAGGAGTGGTATGGCTGGGTCCTCCGGAAGTATTAAGACTTTTCACCTGAAGAAATTCGGATGGCTGAGAAACACCTTAAAAAATGTTCAACATCATTAGTCATTAGAGAAATGCAAATCAAAACAACCCTGAGATTTCACCTCATACCAGTCAGAATGGCTAAGATTAAAAACTCAGGAGACATCAGGTGTTGGCGAGGATGTGGAGAAAGAGGAACACTCCTCCACTGCTGGTGGGACTGCAAGCTGGTACAACCACTCTGGAAATCAGTCTGGCGGTTCCTCAGAAGACAGCATCTTTCTTATGAAGCCAAGGCTGTCCTTGAACCCTAATACCTTCACCAACCTCATTTTTAAATTATTATTTGTACCACCTGATATGAGTTTTATATCACACTCTTGACTAGTGGTACTATGTAATTATTAAATAATATTTTAAGGTTCTCTTTTAATTTCTTATTGTTAATACAGTTTTTGATGGGGTAATAATTATATGAAATTATGGCTTACTGCCTGATGTTTGGATGAAGGTATATAGTGTGGCATGAGCAGCAATTCTTTCATGCTTATTATTTCTTTGGTGAGCATTTTAAGATTCTAGCAGGATTTGATGAAGTTATGGACAGAAAGGGGAACACTTGTCTATAATAGTATTGTTTGAAATTTATATTTGGACTTTGCAGAGACAGGAGGACATGTTCTAGATCTGACACCATTTATCTTAGATCATCAATGGATAAAAGGTTTTTTTTTTTTTTTTAGTGAGAGAATATCAATCCATGTGAATTCTGGAATGAAATAAATTGGGTCCCATTACACTACATAATGAAAGGATTTGATTGAATGTTTTTGTCATGGAACAGGGATTTGTAGTTAAGTTTAATTTTTATGTTTTGGCTAGAAATTACTCAAAGAAGATATGTTGACAAGTATAGGTTCATGAATCATTTAGACATATAGTAGATTAGTTGAATGAATACATTTCCAAAAGCAATGACCTTTTGTTTACGTGGGATTTGTTTAAGTGCATACATTTAAATGAAATATAACATTTCAACAGACAGAACTTTAGTTTTTTTTAGAAGCATAGAATGTTTATTATTTTTAAAAATATTGAGCAGCCTTAAATTTTTTTCTGGTGATCCTTTAAAAGTACAGTAGTATGCCTTTGACTACAGTGATACATATCTCTATATGGTTAAAAAGGATGCAACATTCATAAAGCCTGTTGGTAAACCATTGGAAATGGTTGATAAAAGGTTTATTATATCCATCCTGAAGAAATGGTGCTGTGTTTGTAGGTTTTAGCAAGGAAAACAACCTGTTTTATTTGTATAGAATGTAACAGATATTTAACTGTGTAGGTGTTTGTGTGAGCACAATATGAACTAATTACATGTAGTGAATACACCCACAAAAACACATTCTAGGTCTGAAGGAAAGAATATAAATTTCCATTTCAGACTGTTAAATTGATTCCTCTTTCAGCCTTTTGATTCTGAAACTATGAGCAGGGAATAAACCAGAAAGCCATGCAGAGGAAGGGAAGAGATCAATTGGCCAATACAAAAATATGCTTGGATGCTTCTTAAAAGAGGGGGAACAAAACCTCCTGCTATCTTGTGAGAGACAGGGCGTGAGAGCCACGGCATCACCCACTGCTATGTCTGTGTGAAGGATGATAACAAGGGAGGATAGAACTCATCTGGAGCCTCCTGTCTGCACAGCTCACAGAGCTGGGCGTGACTAAACAGCAGAGTGAGCAGGCAGCCCTCAATGCTTGTTTCCTTATGTTGGTTTTCTTTAAGTTGAACTTGTCAGCTAAGCAAATCTTTGTGCAAGGCAATGCAATGATGAACAGGAATCAGGAGAGCAGAATGGGGCTTCTCGCAGGCATCATTTGCATTTCTTTACCAGAAGAGACTGAGAAACCCTACAAATATTTCCTGAGGCCTCAAATTAATTAGAAGCAGTGAAATTAGACAATAATTGTACCTTCCAGTAGCACCCCTTGGTTACTTAAAAATGAAGTATGGACTCATTTTTATTGCTATAATTTTGATGTAAGAATCTATATAATAGATATAACATTATATATAGACATTCAAATGAAGTGTATCTCTTTTTGTGGGTAGATAATTTTTGAGGAACACTAAGTTATAAAATTATAGACTAGAGTTTATAGGGATAAGTATCTGTATGGCAAAGTGATTGTGTGTGTGTGTGTGTGTGTGTGTGTGTGTGTGTGTGTGTTTTATGTGTCCTTAGAACAGTAACAAATATGTTACCATTAACCATAGTCACTTGACAGACAGACTTGAAAATCTAATTAATATTGAGGTTTTTAACTATATAAATCCCTACTTGGAACAATGTGTGAAGATGTGTGCATGCACGTGCAGGCACGCACACATACACACACACACACACACACACACACACACACACACTCATCTTAAAGGCCAAAATCCATTTGTAGAGACAGTGTTATGAAATGTAAAAATGGCAAGCTGATGTAATGATTACACTTGGCTGTTCATTGCTGAAGTGGGCAGTGGAAATACAGAGACTGATCTATTCTTATGTATGTTTACAATGCTGCTGTAGTCTACCCTGTATTCCCTATGAGCCATGAACTTCATAATCAATATGGGTCAAATATTTTATTCTGAAATTATATACGTATGACAGGAACTGTCACATGTGTTTGAGTAGGTAACAGATTCAAATATTTGCATGATATAAAAAGTATTTAAAGGAGCAATGATCAAAAATGATAATTTCTGGCTTCTTTGACATTCTGAAGATAAAATCTAGTGTGTGGAAGGAAGGCACCCTACCAATTTAGTCACATCCTCAGCCCTATTGGACTTTGCTTTCATGCCATTACTACTCTCTTCTAGCCTTCTCCCAGTTCCCACTATTCCAATGTGCACACAAAGATGATTATGATAATATTGAAACACACCTTATTTGTTGACGCTAACAACTATGAAAAATACACTTGACAACTGATTACATAGTGGGAATGTCACCCACTGGTTTGGTACCAGGAAATATCATCTCCTTCAAGTCTATTACTAAAATTTGCCTTGCAACGTTCTCTGAGTTCTATCATGATTGTTTGAGTTGTAGCCATTACCAAGATTTCTAACTGACCCCACTTCCATTATTTTTGTGCCTGTTCTTCATTATGAGCTTGTAAAGGAGCAAGTAAGTGAGCCTGGCCTCTATAAGTCATCTCTATAAGTCATCCTGAGCCCTTGGAAACTTTTAGTGCATAAAAGAGGTTAAATGATAAATTCTTGTCCCCTTATTTATTCCCTTTCAATTTTTTTATATCATGGGAAGCCTAAGGATTCAAAGGTAGTGGGGTACTAGCCATGTTCAGTTACTGGCTAGAACATCTATCCTGGTATTCCTGGAAGAATAAAGGACGGAGAGCAAGTTGTGGAGTGTATTTTACAATGGGTGGTGCTGGTAAAGGTTACACAGTCATGATCTAAGGAATCCTGAAAGGACATACATGCTAGGATTTTGATCTATTACTTAGAGGTAACAAATTATTAGTTTATAGAAAGAATTTCCCGTTATTATCTACACACCTTTTTTTTTTTTTTTTCGAGACAGGGTTTCTCTGTGTAGCTCCCTGGCTGTCCTGGAACTCACTCTGTAGACCAGGCTGGCCTCGAACTCAGAAATCCACCTGCCTCTGCCTCCCAAGTGCTGGGATTACAGGCGTGCGCCACCACGCCCGGCCTCTACACACCTTTTGTCCAGGTGCTATGGCATTCATTTCTTTGCAGAATCAGATTCCATCTGTCCTTCAGTTACTTTCACCTTTTATTGCTGTTTCTTTCTTGCTTCTATGTAACTGTGTAACTAAATCTGGACAACTGTTATTTAACCTTTCTCATGCCACTTTTCCTCTACCCTTTGTCTAGTAAAGGAAATGGAAACAAATTATCCATATAACATTATAGAATAAAGAACATTTTTTCAAACAAATTTGGCTTTAAAACTAAATACATAGTGTTTGGTTGAAAGTCTGTTTTATTGAATATTAGAATGACTACTTCAACTTGTTTCTTAGGTCCATCTGCTTGGAAGATTTTTCCAGCCTTTTACTTTGAGGTTGTGTCTGTCTTTGTCATTGAGGTGTATTTCCTATATGCAGCAAAATGCAGGTTCCTGTTTATATATCCAGTCTGTTAGTCTATATCTTTTTATTGGGAAATTGAGTCCATTGATGATGAGACATATTAAAGACCAATAATTGTTGCTTCCTGTTATTTTTGTTGTTAGAGATGGAATTATGTTTATGTGGTTCTCTTGCATTTGTTGTGAGAAGATTAATTTCTTATTTTTTGTTGAGTGTAGTTTTCCTCCTTGTGTTGAAGTTTTTCTTCTATTATCCTCTGTAGTGCTGGATTAGTGGAAAGATATTATCTAAATTTGTTTTTTTGTCATGGAATATCTTGATTTCTCCATCTATGATAATTGGGAGTTTTGTTGAGCATAGTAGCCTGGGCTGACATCTTTGTTCTCTTAGGGTCTGTATGACATCTGCTGACGATCTTCTGGCTTTTAGAGTCTCTGTTGAGAAGTCTGGTATAATTCTGATAAGTCTGCCTTTATATGTTACTTGACCTTTCCCCTAACCCCTTCTAATACTCATTCTCTGTTCTGTGCATTTGGTGTTCGATTACCATGTTACAGGAAGAATTTCTTTTCTGGTCCAATCTGTTTGGTGTTCTGTAGGCTTCATGTATGTTTATGGGCATCTTTTTCATTAGGTTAGGGAAGTTTTCTTCTATAACTTTGTTGAGGATGTATACTGTTCCTTTGAGTTGGGAATCTTCACTCTCTTCTATACTTATTCTTAGGTTTGGTCTTTTCATTGAGTCCTGGATTTCTTGGATGTTTTGAGTTAGGAGTTTTTGCTTTTTGCATTTTCTGTGACTGTTGTGTTAATGTCTTCTATTGTAACTTCTATGCCTGAGATTCCCTCTTCTATTTCTTATGTTCTGTTGGTGATGCTTACATCTGTAACTCCTGCCCTCTTTCCTAGGGTCTGCCTTTATATTTTCTTTAATGTTTCTATTTTCATTTTAGGGTGAGTCAGTGGAGGAGCACCCTCATAGAGGTAAAGAGGTACAGGGGGATGAAAAGGAAGGTTTGTGGAGAGGTAACTGGGAAGGGAGTTATTTGAAATGTAAACAAAATGATTTTTAAAAGAGGATATAAATGAAGAATTTGGGGAGTATGCGAAGGGATGAAGGGAAGAGAAAATAAAAGTGAATACATAACTTTGGGATTGAAAGACATTAATATGTTTTTTGGGATAGCGTTTTGAAACTCAAAATAGGAGAGATCTAGCACCAGTCATCATTCTTTTTTTTGTTTGTTTGTTTGTTTGGGGGTTTTTTGTTTATTTTTTGAGGCAGGGTTTCTCTGTGTAGCCCTGGCTGTCCTGGAACTCACTCTATAGACCAGGCTGGCCTCAAACTCAGAAATCCTCCTGCCTCTGCCTCCCAAGTGCTGTGCTTAAAGACAAGCGCCACCACTGCCCAGCTTATTTTTTTTTCTTTTTTTTTTTATCAGTCATTATTCTTACTCAACCTTGCCACATGAATCTCGGTGGACACTGTATGATTTCCACAGTTAAACAGCAATCTCAGTGGACACTGTGTGATAATTTTCACAGGTAAAAGCCTTGTCTATGATAAGGCTGTCTTCTGAGGAACTCGATTGTGGAACTCCTTGGCTGGAGATGCTGAGCTAAATTTCTCATGGCGGCATTGCCTGTGTGAGTTTTCTCTGATCTGTTTCTTCACTTACGAGATGTTTCTGATAGCCTGAGTTGTGAGTATCCAGGCAAGAAAGCTAATGAGAGTTCATTCTTTGACCTGTAGCACTGGCCATGATTTCTCTTGTAAAGATCCATTGCTTTGCCTTTTGACCAGTTATACAATTATCACCTAAATACATTGATGAATTAACCTCCCAACAATATATATAATTGTATGTCTACAAATGTGTAGAAAGTGGTGACTTTGACACCCTGGCATTGGAAAGCATCAGTTAAGTAAAGTTTCAAAGTGAGCCTGAAGAGTCTCACAAGAAGGAAGCTAGATGATAGATAAGGACCACAGATGGATAGTTACTAATTGGTTTATGACTTAGGGGCCATAACCAAATGTTCCTGTGAACTTTTGAACCTTTGAAAGTTTCTCTTTAATTACAGATGTTCTGATCAAGGGGTATGATGTTTCATACATGATCTCTGAAGTTTGTACCTGATTGATTTTGTATTTTCCTGTGCCAGATGCTCATGTTAATCATTCTTTGTGATCACTGGACACATTTCTTCAGAAATGTAACACCAGTTTGTGTGTATAAAGGTTCTTGCCTCAGAACACTAAAGTGCATTCAGACTCAACCTGCACCTGGTGCGTCTGTCTGTCATTTCTTTGCTGAGCTTGTGCCTTCCTGCATAACAAAGACCTTGGTTCTCCCATGGGTGCATGTCCCAATTGAGTTGGACTATGGCACATCCTAAAGAAGTATTTACTCTTAATTTTTTGTCTTTATATTAAAGTAGATCATTTTGAAAAGCTGAAGATTCCCATTTCCATTTGTGTCCCATGCCTATTGCTGATATTCTGTGTTTCCCCTCTGTAATCTTTCCCTTCCAACTCCTTCATACTCACCCAGAGGCAAAACTATTCCAACTCTTTAGCACTGGTAAGATGGTAGAGCAGTTTGTGTTTCTAAGATGATGAAAATATCTGATAATATTAACAGTAACATAAATTGTTTTATAAAACTAATTCTGAATTTTTATTTCACCAAGATATCAGCAGGATTGTTGAGTGTGGGTAGGCTATGATTTTCATTGGGAAGCTTAATTCTTACTGTTTGAATTGTCATTAAACACTAAGGATTGGGGTTGTTAATAATGATCTGCTTAGAAGTCCATAGAGTCTGCTTTGGTAGGTATGTTAAGTATAAAATCAGTTTACCATTTAACAATGACAAAGAACATGAACAATACCATATTCTAATTATCTCCCCATTTACTTGAAACTATACTAAAGGAAACACCATAAGTTTTTCAGGTGGGTCTAACAAGATGGAACAATGAATAATCACTATTCTCCTTCATAACAGGAGAACACAGGCATCTATTCCTTTATTAGCTGTTGAGCATGCGGTGTAACTGTTAGTAAGTCATACTGGATTTAATGTGTCTCTCTTTCTCTCCTTCTGTGTGAGATGAGTTCCCTAACCAAGAATCATTGTTGATATGCTCTTAGGCCATTAGCTGTACACGTAGAGATTACTCCTGGATCCTGTCACTCTGAAATGTCCCTTGTTGATAGACTGAAACTCTGCTCGAAGAGGTTGCAGTGACATATGAGCAGAACAGTCTGAGAGACCACATGGTTGTAGTCAAAGGTCCTCTATTGCTTGTCTTTTCTTAACTTGACATGTTACCCAGTGGTCTTGGGTGATGATTTCTACTTAAAGTTCCTTTTATATCTCTGCCTGTTTGACTCACTGTAATACCTTAACATATAGGTGGAATATCAATTGTTTCTGCAAGCTTTACCTGATGCTCAGATGGCTGAAATATACATTAAACAGGCAATAAAATGTTGCCCAATAAAGTAGCACTACATTTTTCTTTCTTTGCTTTTTCTCTTTCTTTTTAAAATTATTTAATCATTTTTTACAGTCCATATTTTATCCCCTGCATGGTTCATCCTCTGACTGTTTCATATCCCATACCTTCTCCCTGATCCCTACCCCATCTCCACTCACTGGGGCCTCTAGTCTCTTGAGGATTAGGTGTATCTTCTGTGAGTCCAGACCCAGCAGTCTTCTGCTGTGTGTGTTGGGGACCTCATACCAGCTGCTGTATGCTCCCTGCTTGGTGGCTCAGTGTCTGAGAAATCTTGCTCTATTTTTCTTTTCTTTTTAATAGCAGAGCAATGCTTCTGAAAGTAATGAAGTATAAGCAATGGTCAGGAAGTCTTTTGAGTGTATATACATTTCTTTTGTTCTTCTGAGTTTATTTTAGTATCCGGGTGTGCTAGGAGGAAATAATGTATATGCTGATGATGTTCCTATGTCATGAATACATTGACTCTTTCATGAAACATTCCATTCCAGGTTTTCTGTACTCAACGCTTTATTTACCTAGGAGTCTTCCACAAACTATCATCAATTCCCTGTAATTTAACATATATTCACATGCCTGTAACATTATCAGAAAACCACTGTCCAGTGAGGGGATTTTTAACAAATACTGAGACAGAATTTGCTGCTGTAATTCTACATTTTGATCTTGAAGACCTCATTATGAACTTGATTTCTGGTTGATTGTTTCTTGTCACAGTTATAGATGACATTTGTACTTGATACAAACACCAGTGGCAGCCTTAATTTACACTGTTGTCTCTATATTTGACTCTTACAGAGTGGTATAGGCCATCAATTTCCTTGTAATTTTTTTTACCACTTATGATATAAAACCTACTCTACAGTGTTCTTTTAAAAAATCTTTGGATTTACATGAATAAGTGTAGTGGAAACTTTTGACTTAGGATATTCTATCAAAAGGCAACATTCTATCAAAAGTTCACATCATTCTGGTTCATCCTATTTGATAAGGAAGAGGCAAGTCTCAACAGCTCTTACTAAAACCTTCCAATTTCCAAGTTTGCAATTATGTTCTGTATGAGAACTCAACATCCTAATTTGTCATTTCAGAAATATTCCAATAAATTACCATGCCAGTAGGCTGCTGAGTCACAGCTGTAGGTGTGCTAGAAACCTGGAATTCTCAACCATCTGGATGACTGAAGAGTTACATGTTAACTTTTTTCTTGTTTTATTGGGGAGGGTCTTTAGTTTTTGAGAAATTATCACAGGTATAAAAAGGAATAACATTGTGTATTCCCATTTCTGCCTCTAACTCCACCTACCTATGCATCCCATCTCTCCTCTGACTCTATGCCTTTTTCTCTTTTCTTTTCTTTCTTTGTTTATTTTTTCCTTCCTTCCTTCTTTCCTTCCTTCATTATTTCTTCCCTCACTTCCCTTCCTCTCTCCCTCCTTCCCTTCCATATGCCATTCTTTCTGCTTCTATCTGCACCTACATGTCTATCACATCTCTCTTCAGAATCCATGTTTCATTCTTTTCTTTATTTTTTTCTTCTTATTTCCTCAATCTCTTCCTCTGTCCCGTCATCCCTCCTTTCCTCCCTCCTTTCCCTTCCTTCTTTCCTCTCTCCCTCCATGCTTTCCCTACTTCCCTCCTTGCATTCCTTCCCTCTCCTCTCCTCTCCTCTCCTCTCCTCTTCTCTCATCTCCTCTTCTCTCTTCTCTTCCCCTGTCTTCTCTTCTCTTCCCTTTTCATTTCTTTGTAATCTTTTATTTGTTGATTATCCACTAAGTTCATCCCTTGCTGACTGTATGTGCAAGGTGAGGAATTGGATTTAATACTACTGATGGGAATAAAATTTCTCAAAATTGCAAGGGCTGGTGGAGTGGGGCTGTGACCAGAAAAAGCTTTTGTATGTTAAGTGTATATGTAACTCTTTCTTTTATTTGATATTTGCTTTATTTACATTTCAAATGTTATACATTTTCCTTGTTACCCCTCTAAAAAAAACCCAATCCCATTTCCCTTCCCTGCTTACCAACCCCCCTCCCACTTTCCTGACCTGGCATTCCCCTACACTGGGGCATTGATGCTATAGAGGACCAATGGCCCCTACTCTCACTGATGTCTGAAAAGGCTATCCTCTGCTACATATGTAGCTAGAGCCATCTGTCCCTCAAGGTGTACTCTTTGGTCAGTGTTTTATTCCCTGGGAGCTCTGGGTGTACTGCCTGGTACATATTATTGTTCCTCCAATGGGGCTGTGCCCAAAAGCTCAGAATACCCAAGATCCAATTCACAGACTACACGAAGCTCAGGAAGAAGGATGACAAAAGTATGGATGCTTTGGTTCTTCTTAGAAGGGGCATCAAAATATCCATGGCTTACAGTCAACCAATGGACTGAACGCAGGGACCCCAATGGAGGAGCTAGAGTGAATTTAACTCTTATTTGCCAGATGTAATTGTCTTCTTAGAAGCTTACCCTTTCTAGTTCTTTCTGAAGCCTACTGCTTAGGTCAACTCAGGTCAAACTCCTCTCTAAGCTGACTGATTGACACTGGCTTCTAACCTTCTGGCTTCTTAGTCTCTGATTCTTCTGTTTTCTTCGGTGACCAGTATCTGTAAAACTGTTGGAGAAAAAATATCTTCTCTCTCTCTCTCTCTCTCTCTCTCTCTCTCTCTCTCTCTCTCTCTCTCTCTCTCTCTGAAGGTGACTCTCTTTCCTATGCTGTGCTCATAAGAGATGGGCATATCCTGTCTGAACCATTCTATCAAATCTTTCTCTGATTGTTTGCCTCCCAATCAGACTTACTTTCAAACAGTTTGTTTCCTTCTACAAACTAACTTTACCTTAATTGTTTGGTATTAAAAGTTTATACTAAGGGTATTCCAGTCAGAGAGATTAAAGGTGTGTCATATCACTCAGATCACACATACCTAGAAGGTCTTGGAATTGATCTCCTGACAGAGCAGCCATGTTGCTGGATCAAAATTCCTCTACAGTTTAGTCCACATTAAAACCAATACATATTATCAGGGTGCAGTGTGTTGTTCTCTCTCTTCATGCAAATATAAATCCATCAAAGTTATCACAATTTATGTCTCTATCACATTATACAGTCATCTAACCTTTTGTATTAGTTCATGTAAAAGTCACCTCAGTAATTTTAAATGCATGATTAATGATTGTCAATTCTGTGTTATATTGAATATTGGAAATTATTACTTTTATTCCATTGCATAAAAACTGTTACAATTGAAAAATTCAATACATTTGTAGGATAAAATATTATTTGTCAAGTAAGAACCTCTTTGTATGTACCTGAAATGATACTATTATTGTGCCAAAGAGATCTGTATGCTTCAATGTTAGTAAAGTACTATTCCTAGTAGCTAAGAAACAAAAACAACAACAACAACAACAAAATGTTGAGTTTCCATCAGCAAATAAATAGATGAGGAAGATGTAGGACATGTCTAGATGGAATACTACTCAGTCTTAAAATAATAAAAACCTTCATTTGTGAAAGAGTAAGCTGAAGGTCAGGGTATTAAATAGAATAATCTAGTAATAGAATATGCAATATAATTACATTCCAAATACAGAATCTGGAAATGTTGGTCACCTAAAAGAGTAGTGCTTAACCTGAGGGTCACATATCAGATATTTAAATTACAATTCATACAGTAGCACAATTGTACTTATGGAATAGTAATGAAATAATTTTATAAATTGGGGACATCACAACATGGGAAACTGTATGAAAGAGTTGCGGCTTAGGAAGGTTGAGAAGAATTACCCTAGGAGTAAAGCCTACAACACTGATAGCTCGAGCCTAAGAATGGCCCAGAAAGAAGTATGCAACAATACTGAATAATGAGCATTAAATTACAGTAAATAGAAAAAGTCATTTTTACAATAACTATGGAATAAAATCTAGAAAGAAATTTAATTAAAAAGGAAAAATCCACAATGACAATAAAATATTTGTAAAAGAGATTGAGGAGGACATGCTATGGTAAAGAAAAAATATCTTCCTGTGCCCTTGGATTCAAAAAAATGTAATGTTGAAATGTCCATAGAAATAAATAGGTTTGTTTCACTTTCTTTCAAAATTGCAATATTTTTTTCAAAGACAGAGACAAAGCCTATAGTTCTTATTGCAAAGAAAGATTCTAAACAGTCAAAGCTGTAATGAATAAAAGAAGAGGAAGAATCAACATATCCTATTTTAAGATATACTATGTAACTGTGTTACCAATAGAGTCTTTTCACTTGTGGTATAAAAATCTGACAAATATAACAGTGTAGCAAAATTAAAAAAAAAACATGGAAATAAATCTAAATAGTTAGAGTTAAGATTTTTGACAGTGACAACAAGGACAGACATTGGAGGAGGTATGGTCTCTTTATTAAATGGTGCTGGGGAAACTGATTATATTTATAAAGAAACATGCAGTCTCTGCCAAAGCATCACGAGTTTGCCATGGAAATTGTCAGGTCCTGTAGGCCACAGTCTCAGTTTCAACAGAGATAGGAAGTCTAATCTCCTTTCTCTGTCCCCCACTCTGCCATGTGAAATCCACAGTGCTAATCAATGGACAACCAATGAGTCATAACAAATCTCAAAACAGGTTCCAGGTTAGTGGAAATGAATCATTTGCTCTGCTAATGCACTCGGAGGTATTGCGTGAGAGTCAAAAGGATTTTAGGTCAGATAGAGATGCAGATGGGAGATGGCAATTAAGGTGACAAGGTATCCTAGCCTGTTACAATTTTGGCTCCTGATCTGCAGCTTTCTAACTCTCACCCATCTGTCAAATCAAACAATCTGCAGACATGGCAAAGGTGTGGGCCTTTTTTTTTTTTAGAAGTCTTCCATTTACTCTGGTTCTTAATACTATTCTAAGAAACACAGCTTCAAAAAATGTAACCTTGTTTTGTTTTATAAATTCTGAAGGGGAGAATGACATGCCAAAGGATGGTGAAAATATGTGGTAGATGCTTAGCCGTATGCATAATGTCGATGCTCTAGTCACGGTTAAGTTTATGGTACATCATGTCCTAAGAGAAATAACTTACCAATCAGATTAAATATTCTCCTCCAATACGAATTCTTTCAGAATAATAATTACATGGTGGCCCTGTGCAGCTCCAGTGCCTCAAAGGGTGTGAAATCATAAAAAGAAATAGTAAAAGTAGAAGCTGCCATTCTGCTCCTGAAAGACAAGTGAAGTCCCCTTCCTCCTTTTCTTAAAGAATTTATTTCGAAAGCTATGCAATCTGAGTGTTTTATCTGTCATTTTGAAATACATATAAATCTTAAAAGCTAAGTAAGCTATTATCAGTTTGATGGCTCAATAATGGCTTGTCTTATGGACCTAGAAAGTTTCCCTGGAATGGAAACATCTAAACAAGTTAGAATGAACCATGTGCTTCTGGTAGGGTAGAGGGACTAGACATGCTTTGGAGAACTTGTGTGTGTGTGTGTGTGTGTGTGTGTGTGTGTGTGTGTATGTGTTGGTATTAGGAAAACTGGATTTTATCACACATAAGAATGAGATCAGATGAATATTTCTAAGTCATCTAGTGTAAAAAATATTAAATGGATCAAAGACCTCAATAGGAAAAAAAACAAGCCCCAGTACCCTTGAACAAGCAAGCAAGCAAACAAAATCAAAACCAAAATCAACCAAACCCATGGTGGTTTGAATATACTTGGTCCAGGGAGTGGCAATATTAGGAGGTATGGCCTTGTTGGAGGAAGTGTGTCACTCTCAGGTTGGGCAATGAGGCCCTCCTCCTAACCATGTGGGTGCCAATCTCTTCCTAGTAGCCTTCAAATGAAGATGTAGAACTCTCAGCTCCTGTACTATGCCTGCCAGGATGCTGCCACAATGGAGGAGCTAGAGAAAGAACCCAAGGAGTTGAAGGAACATGCAGCCCCATAGAAGGAACAACATTATGAGCCACCCAGTCCCCCAGAGCTACCAGGGACAAAAACATCAACCAAAGAGTACAGGTGGAGGGACTCATGGCTCCAGCTGCATATATAGCAGAGGATGGCCTTGTTGGACATCAAAGGGAGGAGAGGCCCTTGGTCCCTTGGTTCTAAGTTGTAAACACTTTCTTTCTATCTCAGAAGTGGTGACACTTGAAGACTGGCAGAATTCTCATTGCAGTGTTGATATCAGAGAATACTTTATAGGAGGCATTATTATAAAGGGCTTAATAATAATTACTAGTGTAATTTTAGGGATTCTTAAAGAATCATCATTAAGAATTAAGAAATCATCTATTTGTCTATATTGCATCACCACAATACAGTCTATCTTAGTTATTCTGCAGAAATCTGCTCCAAAGGGTGGGCTAATACCTACTGATTGTTATATATATTTAATAATAACAAGGACAGTATATTAATTGCTGGAATCTTTTCTCAAATGTAATCTTTTTCAGCCTTGCCTCAAAAAGCAAATGTATCATAGCTTTACAGTCCATGGTGGAACAATCTCATGAAGATCACCTGTTAGTTTTTTGATTCTCCTAAATGGTTCCTGGCAGTACATAAAAGGGGTAGATATAGCAATATACAATGTCATATTTCTATATGCTTAACATGTTTGGTGACATTTCATAGGTTTTTAAAATAATAGCAAAACATTTCTATTTGTCAAGAGACATTAGTTACCATATTGAAGGGCCCAAGGAATATAGCCCTGTTTCAGAGGGCTATATTCAGCTCAAGAGAAGGTGATCAGATCAAAAAAGAACACACATGGTATGCACTTACTGATAAGTGGATATTAGCCCAAATGCTTTGAATACCCACGACACAACTCACAGACCACATGAAGCTCAAGAAGATGGAAGACAAACGTGTGGGTGTTTCAGTCCTAAGAAAGTGGAACACCTTCATGAAAGTAGGGGTGGGGGGATGGGATAGGATGTTCCCAGGAAGATACTGGGAAAGAGGAAAAATGTAAAAGATGAAAAGAATTTTACAACTTTAGTACATTCACAAGAAAAAGAGGTGATCAGTCTGTAGATCTGAAACATTCCAATCTGTCCACAGTCCTGAAGTGATGTTCAGCCAATCAGCCTCTGCAAATACAACATCTTACAGTGGGTTTTCATACACACACCACATTATTATTTTTGTACTATTATTTAGTGAGTTACTACTGCCAACCTGGCTCTATAAGAAATTACAAAGACCTAACAAGTTGTAGTTTGCTTAAAACTAGGGGTATATTTGAAGTTGCTCAAAATAAGGTAAATACAAAGCAAAATAAGCCTTTACTCAAATATGATTGTTTTCAATTAGTACTGAGCACAGCTTATGTATGATCTGAGTTTTTGCTCTCCTCCTCTGTAATGTTTACTATTTCTTTGGTTCTTTCCCCTTTGGTCCCTTTCCCCTGTACTCTTTTCTTTCTTTTTTATAAATTATTTTTCAAACACTTGTAGCAGTAGTATTATGCTTTTCTATTTTTCCCAAGTTCTCACTGATCCTCCTCACCACCCTACCTACCCAACTTTATGTTCATTTTTTCTTTCAAAGCAAAAGCACTCACAGAAGTCAAAACAAGAAAGTAAAAGATTACCAAGACAAAAATTAAATGCCAAAAAAATTCTACAAAAGATTTCATGGAGTTAACTTTGCAATGGCCACCTACTCCTTGGCCTAGGGGACATCCTTTAGTTGGGTAGATATACCCAGTGACACTACATTGGAGAAAACTGAAATTCTCTTTCCTAGAGGGTACTTTCTTAGTCAGGGTTTCCATTCCTGCACAAACATCACGTCCAAGAAGCAAGTTGGGGAGGAAAAGGTTTATTCAGCTTACAATTCCACACTGCTATTCATCACCAAAGGAAGTCAGGATGGGAACTCAAGCAGGTCAGGAAGCAAGAGATAATGCAGAGGTCATGGAGGGATGTTCCTTACTGGCTTGCTTCCTCTGGCTTGCTCAGGTTGCTTTCTTATAGAACCCAAGACTACCAGCCCAGAGATGGTACCACCCACAAGGAGCATTGCCCCCATTCGTGACTGACTGAGAAAATGCCTTACAGCTGGATCTCATGGAGGCATTTTCTCGACTGAAGCTCCTTTCTCTGTGATAACTCAAGCTTGTGTTACACACAAAACCATCCAGTATAGGTACCAATTGCAGATGGCTTCCTGTTTTGGGGTGGACCCCTACATCCACATCTCCCTCACTTCTGGGATTCTATCTAGCTTGAACCTGTACAGGTTATGTGTGTACTATAATATTCTCTGTGCATTCATAGGAGCATCAGTCCTGTTGTGACAGGAAGACATCAGTTCCTGAAAGTCACCTGTCATTGCAGGTTCTTAGAATCTTTCTGCCTCCATTTCAACAAACATATCTGAGGACTGAACTGAGTGTTTGACGATGGCATCCCATTAAGATTGCCTCAGTGCTCCAAAGTCTCTTACACTCTTCACAATCTGTAGTTGTGCATCTCTGTTAATTAACATCTATTGAAAGAGGCAGTTTCTCTGTTGTGGGTTGGGCAAGGCTATGATCTATGGTTATAGCAGTATGGCAGTAGGAGTCATTTCATTGTTGTACTCTTATCAGCTAAAAAAAGCAAGATTTTCTTTTAGGATCCATGATGTAAGTTGTGCTGCTTGCATGTGAAGACTATCCTGAGACTCAAAAACCCAGGAACTATATAGCTCTGAAAGGAAAAGTTATCCCAATAGAATGGAAACCTGTGGCAAGGGCTTGGAACCTAACAGCTCTGAGGTCAAACAGTGTCCCAAGGGAAGGGCACCCTGGGACAACAGACATCAAGAACCACATACCTCTGAGAGGAAGCCTCCTCACCAGAGGTTTTAAAGCTCCAATGGAAGGTTATCCCCAGCTGAGCTGAGGTGCTCAGAAGCCTCAGCCCCACTTCTTTAATTGCTTCTTCTCTTCATTGCTTCTTTTTTTCTTGGCATTTTCCAACAAAAGTCACATGAGGCAGAAGATCTCATGAAAGAGATTTATTGGAGGGTCCAGGATAAGGAAGGATGAATCTAAGGATGGCTGACCTCTGCTCCTGGGAATGGGCAGGAGAGAATTGAACAAAAAGCAGAGCTTATATACAATTTCTTAGGGGCTGGAGCTTTTCAGAGTAGAGATTTCCAGATTGATGATTGGTGGGATTCAAACCCTGAGCTTGGGTAGCTCAGGGATTAATATGCTTCCCTGTTCAGGGCAGGTTCTCCTATTCAGGGATTTTTGGAGTTTTGTGGGAGGCTCAGATATTGGTGGGTTTTCATGTTCATAGATTGGTGGTCTTTTTCACATCCTTTTCCCTGCATCAGGCTTATGGTTTAGGGGTGGCAAGTCCTTACCAGTTGAGGGGATATCTCTGTGGAGCTGCTAGAGAGGCTGGAGTGTCTGGAAAGGCTGGAGAAGCTGGAGAGGAGTTGCTGTCACCATTGACAGCTCCTACTGGGCAGATACAGGAGTGGTTTTTCACCAAGTCTATAGGATGAGGCAGGAAAGAAATTGTCTTTCTGAGATGCTAGCCCTCTCTGTCAGTTTGATAAATAAAGGACTCATTGTGCTTTCAATTGGCTTAATAAACATGGTGATCTGAAAATCTACTACATATGTAACAACACAAGTATGTGCTGTCTTTAGCAACAGGACCATCAGGATGTGGAGAAACAATAGCATTGACAGTAACATATGCATTCAATGGGTTCCATAGGCTGCAATAGGCTAAAAACTCAATTAGACAAATCTGTTCCTGGGAATGGAGTTTTATTTGATGGCATAAGATGTCAAATTGGGACATTTTCTCTCCTGTTATTTCAGGACTTGATTTGGAATCTGTTCATATATGTGCATATTTTATGAAGCTTCTACAATAATAGATCTTCATATGGTTTTTCAAAAGTCTTTTATTAATAGTAGTCTCTCTCTGTATTCTTTCTTTGCATATCTCTTTCTTCTCCTGTATTTAACCTTCACTTTCCAGTTTGCCCTTTATCTCTCCATAACAGTATATTTACTTTTTCCTTTTTAGGAGATTCCCCTCCTGTTGTGTGTTGCCCTGGAGCTGTTTGTATTCTGATGTTAATTCTGTTTCCTCAAGAAGGGTGTCCCTAGAAGGAGGGGATCAAATACTCAGGTGATTTCATGTGAAGGGGCTCTCCATTTTAGCTGGTCCAATAAAGGCTAGAATCTGTGATTGAGCAATGGAAGGGAAAGAAGCTGGAGGTCTTAGACAGTGGAGAATGGGAAGGGGAAGGATGGAGAAAGAAGAGGTGGAGAGAAGGTGGAGTAGAACCACATGGCATGGAGAAGCTGCAAGTAGCAAAAAACCTCATATCTGGGGAGTAGATTAGTTTAGTGGTGGATCTGCCCAATCTAGGCATACAGCTTATAAATGTGATACTTGGGTTATACATCTTTGTACATGGGCTTATTGAGGTTGGAGTTTTACTGTAGCACTCCCCTCCTTACCAGGTTCTTTTTTTTTTCCTTTCTGCAATGTTTTTTTATTATTATTTTTTTATTTTTATTTTCTATATTCTATGTTTACATTCCAAAGGCTTTCCCCTTTCCCAGTTCCCACCCACCATAGTTCCCATAGTTCCTCTCCCCCCCAACTGTTCCCCAATCATTCCCCCTCCCCCCTCGGTTTCTTTACTAAACTGGATGCAATCTTTACAGGCCCAGGGTCCTCTCCTTTCTTCTTCTTGGGAATCATTTGACTTGCTATTTGTGTCTTGAGTATTTAGGGCTTCTGGGCTCATTAATATCCACTTATCAGTGATTGCATTTCATGTGCATTCTTTTGTGATTGGGTTAATTCACTCAGGATGATATTTTCCAGGTCTAACCACTTACCAGGTTCTTAACCTCTTGATATAGTATTTATCTTTTTGGACCTGGGTTACTTTACACGTGGTGATTCTTTTCTTGAGATTTACCTCTTTATTTGCAAATTTCATTTTTTTTCCCTAGAAGTTGAACAATATTCAATTGTGTAAAAGTACACATGTTTATTATCTGTTCGTCAGCAGATAGACATGGGCACTAATTCCCATTGTGGGTCATTATAAATAGAACAGCACTGAGCATGCATGAGCACACGTCTTTAGGAAGATGAACAATCTGTTGTGTATATGCTCAAGAACTGTACAGATGAATCTTGAGATAGATCAATTCCATCTTCTTAACAAACCTCCACACCAGTTTCCGGTGTGACTATACAAGGTTGCACAACTTCCAGCTGTGAATGAATGTTTCCCCTTCCTGGCATCTTCATCAGAATGTGTTGTCATTGGTTTTATTGATCTTGTCCTTTCTGACTGGGGTAGGATAGAGCCTCAAAGTAGTTTTAACATGGTTGTATGCCACAATGGCTAAGTATGTTGAACATTTTGTTCAATAGTGCTTTGTGGCCATTTCTGTTTTATCTTTGGAGAACTCACTGCTTAGTACTATACTTCATGAAGGGTTGCTTATTTTTGTTTTGTTTTGCTTTGCTTTTGTTGGTTCTCTTTTGATGTGTAGATCCTTTCCTGGTTATTTATATATTCCAGTCAACAGATGTCCATCAGATGTGTAATTTGTAAGTATCTTTTTATCATTCTGTAGGCTGCTGTCTTGTCTGAATCATAGTATAGTTGGTTGTATAGAAAATTTCAGCTTAATGGTGTCTTATTAATTGTTGTAATTAGTGCCTACATTATCTATGACTTATTCATAATGTACATGCTGTATCAATAATTTTAAGCATATGCCCTACTTCCTATCCTATCAGATATTGATTGAGGTCTTTAATCCATATGATGTTGAGCTTTGTTCAGGGTAATAAATATGGATGTATTTTCATTCTACAGACAGCCATCAAGTTTGACCAGCACTGTTTGCTGCATTTCCTCCAGGGTGCATTTCCTTTTTCTTTATTTTTCTTAAATAGGTTTTAGTGGTTTGTTGACTTTTGTCTGGGTCTTAAATTTAATTATATTGATCAATATGTTTGTTATTCTATAAATACTCTACTTTTCTTATTGCTATAGCTGTCTCATTCAATTCGAACTCTTCATTTATTTAGTTTGTTTTCTTGTGGTAATGGGAATTAAGTTCATGGTCTTGTGTTTGCTAAGAAAGTACTCTTTTATATCCACAATTCCTAAGCTAGTCTAGTAAATGTCTGCGTAGTCATTTACCGTGCTTATCTCCCTTTGGTGTTTTGTGAATACTGTTTTTACATATGGTCTATTTTAATGACTTTTCTCATTTCTGAGAACAAATACCCGATAAACATTAACTTCATGGAGTCTAGCCAGATTAAGTTTGGCTCAGAGTTTAAGGGTATCTTCTCTCCTTGCAGAAAAGATGTGAAAATGGTAACACTCAACTTTGGTAGCAGAACCTTGCTCACATCTGGACCATGACAAATGAGAAACAGAGGACAAGAAAAACCACAAACTGTAAATCTCAATGTAACTTCATAGTCTCACTTCTTCCAAAGTAAAGGCTTTGGAACACCTCCCAAGGGTTCCACTGTTTCCATACGTGATGCCATTAGCTGGGAATCATGTATTCCTACACTTGAACCAATGAATGGGATTTTACATCCAAGCCATAGCAAGAATTTTCCAGAAACTACAGTATAGCAAAAGTATATTTGAAATGACTTAAATGTAATTTCATCACACAAGAACTATAATTCCAAGGCTCAACAATTTTAGCACTCCAACAAATTTCCACTTTCCCTTTTTACCCTAGTTTAGAAGTAGGAAGACATCTTTGGAAGTATTCCTGTTTAAAGTTGCCACATTTGAAGAATCCTTTCCATCTGTGGTAAACTTTCATTTCTACCACATATTTAAGGCAATGATATGAATATCTTCCTGGTAATTATTTTGCAAAGCAAAAATTTTTGTCTCAGAAACTGAAAAATTGTTCTTTAAATCTACTTTTAAAATTATGCTGACAATGTTGATATAATTAACAATTCTTTAGGGTGAAGATTGGAAAACAAGATAGCTAATTATGTATATGTAAATCTAAAATGAACTCATGACAAGAATATTCTGAGAGTTCACAATGTATAATATACTTTAGAGGAAAACATATAAAGCTCTCCTTGACGTCTTATGGTAATTAGTGCTTTTTTTATGCTAGCATATGATGTTCAAATAGCAATGTCATGAGAAATCCTTTGTTTTGTTTTGTTTTGTTTTGTTTTGTTTTGTTTTGTTTTAACTATCTGCCAAGGTGACTTGGATGTTACCTGTATGTATATGCACATTTGTGGTCTGTTATATATGTATAACTCCATATATAAATGGAGATAGGAAGTATTGTTCTTGAGAATACAGTAACTCAATACATACTTGCTTGAACATAACCAACATTTTGCCTTTGGAAGCTCATATTAAAGATGCAATATTATAGGATAGTCATTCACTATTGCAATGGATTAATTGCTTACTTGTAAGTGAAAAAAATTGAAGAAAAAATTGGATAGTTGTTCATTTGATCGTTTCCCCTTCCTTATGGACAAAATGACTATAGCTATAAAACATTAAATATGGCAAGTGAAGGGTCATATGAGTCAGCTGGCTAATGGAATTATGAGAGGAATCCTAATATGAATGTGACGCACTTAGGAGTCAACAGTACCATGAGAAGTATTCATTTTGGGTGAAGGAGAATACTTGCCTATTTATACTCAGGGTTTAACAGTTTTTTACTAGATTAGAATCTGATGATCTGTACACCTATATTTATTTTGACATAATAATTACCAATATTGTGATTACCAAGTTCTGGGGACATTTGGAAGATCAAATGCATTACTTTTTTCTCAAATATAGTTATCTCTATAAAAGTGAAATTATGCAAACACATGTAAATCAATTTAATATTTATTGATTTTCTGACTCACTATATTATATTGTATATTTTAAGGTATGCTATATTTTAGAATATGAGCCAATCAATTGTATTTATTTGCATATCTTGTCTGTTAATTAATGAAATCTCTTCACTGAGACAACTCTTATATACTTATGAAATTTTTAGAGATTTAGGAAATATAAGCCATTAGGAGAACTAAATGTTTTACAAGATATGAAATGGGAGACAAATATAAGAAAGAAGAAATACAAGAAGAGAACAAAATGTTCTGGAACATTCTAGTCTATTCTCTCCATGAGTAGATTAGTCTAGTAATTGTTCTCAGGATCCTGTATAGAGCAGAGATTACTTAGAAAAATAAGTTATTCAAATGAGGAAGAGGCTAGGCAGTGAGTAAAACAGAGCAGAGTATCATGGTTGGTGTTCATGTTTTCACTGCTGCCTGTGTTGTAACCTTTAGATAATAGAGAGAAGTGTGGGCAGTAATATAGATCTTATGATTAAAGAAGAGGAGGAATTTAGAAAGCCTTAAACGTATTATTGGTAAGCCCAGCCTGGGTTTTTTTTTTATTGTATATATTCTATATTTACAATTCATTTCCCTTTTTCTGGTTCCCCACCCCCAAAGGTCCCACATGTCCTTTTCCCTCCCCCTGCTCCCGCATCCACCCCCTCCCACTTTACTGTTCTTGTACTCTCCCACAATGATGTTTTGGTCCATTCTAGCACCAGTGTCCACTCCTTTCTTCTTGTGAGACATCACTTGATATGTGATTTGTGTCTTTGGTGTTCCAAGCTTCTAGGCTAATATCCACAGTGACTGTATACCATGGGTATTCTTTTGAGACTGGGTCACCTCACTTAGTATGACATTCTCCAGCTCCATCCATTTCTCTAAGAATTTCATGAATTCATTGTTTCTAATGGCTGAATAGTACTCCATTGTGTATATATACCACATTTTTTGTATCCATTCCTCTGTTGAGGGACATCTGGGTTCTTTCCAGCTTCTGGCTATTATATATAAGGCTGCTATGAACATAGTGGAGCATGTATCCTTATTGCATGCTGGTTTAATATGTGAACATTCAAGGACTTCATGGCATAGCTTTTATCGTTCTCACTGCTACAACTCCATGCTTTGTTTAGAAAAAGTAAATATTTTAAATTTTTTTTTCTGTTTTTTCCTCCAGACAGGGTTTCTCTGTGTAGCCCTGGCTGTCCTGAAACTCACTCTGTAGACCAGGCTGGCCTCAAACTCAGAAATCTTCTTGCCTCTGCCTCCCAAGTGCTGGGATTAAAGGCTTGCACCACCACTGTCCAGTAATATTTTACATTATTAAAGCAGCCTGGTCAGGAATATATTCCCAAGCTTTAGGCAGGAATCTGAGCCATTGTTTCTCTTAAGGTGCTCATATCCAGAAAATAGCTTTTTATTGTGCAGTGCTACTTAAAAAAATCATTATGTATCCAAACATTTATGAATAATATCTGAAATGATATGTTGGAGGATTTTTAGAATGCATTTCACAATAATATTAATATTTAGTAATTTGATTAACACTTAATGTTGCTTACTATTTAGAAAGTATCATATCCTGTGGCTATCTTCCTGACACATAAGTATGCTATAGTTGAAGCCTTCTTTATTGTGAATTTTACATTCTGGAATTATCCTTAACTTTCTCTCTCTCTCTCTCTCTCTCTCTCTCTCTCTCTCTCTCTCTCTCATGCTTTTTTGTTGTACAGAATGACTTTCCGGAGCCATTAAACAGCAATTAGGGAATGATAGCATGTCTGCTTTTCCAAGATTTTTATAACTTGCTCATTGACTTAACATAAAGGTAGAACACTTCAAAGTCATCCAGTCTAGTGAGTTATATTTAGCAGAATAATTTTTATTTATTTTAAAATAAAATTATATATAGAACAATAATCGTTTTAAAATGTCCAACTTTGTCTTAAGAAGAAGCAAACTTGGCCTTCTGCCCTGTGGCCATTTTTGGGACTCTTCCAAAGCACAGTTTGATTACTATTGATTTAACTGAGGTGACCAGTGGCTCAGAATCTTTTCTAAGGTTATCCTTATTTTTTGGCATGCTGCTATTGTTTCTTCTGTAAACTGAAAGGGACTGAAACATGATACCTCATACTAAGATCCTAGTTTTATTTCTTAAAATGTATTAATTATAAAATAAAATTAGTTTGTATCCTAAACCTCAGACTAACGTTTGCTTATTTTTCCATGATTATTTTATGTGATATTTTAGATGTCAGAGAAGACATATATTTGTCTGATGGTGATCAGGTTTCCCTTCAAGAGAAGTGATATATTTTTGTTCCTGCTTTGATCTAGCTGGCTGATGTTGTGCACAGGATACAAAGTGGTACTGGCTTTTTTGAGATCAAGAAGGAAAAGGGAATTATGAGATGACTTAGGTGATCACTAAATCACCACTAATCACTAATCAGACTTAGTTTCTGATTTAAGCACTCACTAGAAGATACTAAAAGCTTAATGTATTCAAGTGATCAGAATTAGAGAGAGAGAAACATGAAGCAAAAGGGTTATAAAAAGATAAGTAAACAAAACAAAACAATAGTATCATTAATAACAAAAAATGCAACAGTTTAATATATTGAAAATTGATACGAAGTTATAATAGTATAGAAAAAGAGATGATTTTATAAAGGGTACTTCCCTATAAGAAGGTATATGCTAATTATGGTAGCATGTTAATATTTAAACCTATTCTGACAGCCATCAACTCAAGTATAGTAGAAGTCAAAGCAATATAAAAATTAGTGGTCATAGCAGCTAAAGTTTGTTTGAGCTAGTGACACTAAATATTTTGTTTTTCAGACTTGTAATATCTGTGAATCTGAAATTAGATCTCTGGCCAAAAAAACATAGGATTTCATCTTCCATCTAGTTTCTTTTCTCTTTTCCAGAATGCCAAGCAACGGGTAAGTGGAATGCCTCTCCTGAGTTTTCCAGCAGCTGGAGGCATCTGTGTCTGTATATTTTCATATTATGCAATCGTTGTTTTCAAAGGAAGTACACTTAAATCTCACTCCAAATCAAGATAAATTGATGAAGTGGACTGGGTTTTCAGTGTTTCAGAATTTCTAAACAGGTAGAAGCAAGAAATAGTTAGACCAAAATCCATCAAAGTCATTGGCCAATGCAAAATAGAGGTGCTAACACATTGATTTTTAAACAAATACTTACTATTATAAACCCTATTGCTAGTAAATGCTTGAAATACTGTTAAAGGGCTGATATGATAGCTTAACTGACTATTTCATTAGATATAAATATTTGCAAATAGCACTGGATGACTGGATTGTAACATTTTCTATTTTTTAATACCAAATTTTTATTTCTGTCAATGACCTACAGAAAAACAGCTTCAGGAAAATATGGGGAGTTGAGTAAGGTATGTTTGTTATTTCATGCATTGAAAGATAAAACATATCAGATGAGAGATGAGTTGTCTCTTAACAGGGTGTTAAAGGAAACACGCTTTGATGCTTGAACCTATAAAACAAAGGTTCAAATAGAAATTCAATAAAAGTAAACAGTAAATAAACAAACAATCAGAGAAACTACTGGAAAATAGAGTCTGTGATGTGTTTGGTAAAGATCAGTTTTTATGTCAGACAATTCCAGAGGTTTGATAAATGCATAATTTCACATATCTAACATGACAGTAACATACAGAATTATTCTTTATTCTGACAGTGCTCTTTTCATCTATTTGACTTTCCCCTCTACTATTAGATCTCTGGCAAAACAAAAACAAAAAACAAAACAAAACAAAACAAAAAACATGGGATTTAATCTTCCATGCAGTTCTTCTCTCTTTTCCCAAATGTCAAGCAACAGAAATTATATTGTGGACCACCTTTGCAAATTAGCTTCCATCTCTCAAGAATTTCTTTCAGTTAAGAACTCAATTCTTTCCACAGGGCCTGAACTGGCCGTTTTCCATAACCAAGCAAGGGCTCAAGTGGAGGGATTGTGATACCAACCCATTCCCAAAACCATTGACATGTATATAAATTGTCCTGTTTGTAGAATGTGCTGAGACTGGAGCTTAGCATAATCATCATTAAAGAGATCAGAGAGATTTTATCCAGCTACTGATAAGACCAGATGATACACAGTCCCACAGCCAAACATTAGGTGGAGTTTAGGAAGTCCTGTGGAAGAAAGGAGGTAGGATCTGAGGAACCAGATTGGTCAAAAACATATCAGGAGAATGTGGCCCAGAGAATCAACTAAGACTTGTGGGAACTTGCAGAGATCCTGTAGGGCTCTAACCTAGGTCCTCCACATATATGTTATGGCTGAATGACTTGATGTTCTTGTGGAAATCAGTGGTAGCAGGGCTGTTCCTAACTCTTTTGCCTAGCTGTGGGGCCCATTTTCTTACTGTGTTGCCTTTTCCAGCCTTGATGTGATGGTATGTGCCTGGTCTTATTGTAGCTTGGTATATAGCTATTTTGCAATCCCACCAACAGTGGAGGAGTGTTCCTCTTTCTCCACATCCTCTAGTACTTAGCAGAGTTTAGATTTTATTATTGTCTTTATGCTGGCAGTACAAAATCAAGTGTAATTTGATATTCTATACACATTAAGGAAAACATTGAAAATATATATTTTCCAGCATATAGTATTCATAATCTGTAGCTCTGACCCTGAGCCTTTAAAATTTCCCTTTTCTCCCTCCAAGCTCTCCCTTGTACTCCTCCCAATCTCCTTCAAGTTCATGATCTCTTTTCATTAATTATTACTATAAACATGTAAATATACATTATATTACTAAATATACATGCTCAGTCCATATAATGCTAGCTGTGTGTATGTTTTCATTGCTGACCGTTTGGCCCTGAATAATCATTTGGTGTGCTCTCCCCTAAGGAAGGCCACCTCTTCTGCTTTTATCCTTTCTTCCTTGAGTTTTGGGGTGGGAAAATTAGCAAACAGGCAATGAAGCAGAAACATAATTTGACTCATTCACATGCGTTTTCCAACTACCTGTCCTAAGGCTGAAAGGAGGTGGGATTGCCTGCAAATATACTATTTATATTGAAAAAAAGTGCTTTCACAATAATTCTGAATTCCTGTAATCTCCTTCAGTCCCCAAAGCATCATAAATCTCAGTGTCAATGAAACCAGAGGCTTCTTTATTCTCTCAGTACAAATAATAATGCATTCTGGAAGAATGGGCAAGGAGATATTTGTGGGACTATTTAAGTCTTTTGATTTAGAGCAGTCAATGAGCTATGAAATCACAAAAGACAACTGAAGGTAAACAGCATGAAACAGATATGATAATTTAGCACTGAGTTTTTTTTTTTCTAAATGCTTGGAAGATATACACAGTTTATGAGCTAATAATAAACTCTGCCTTTCTAAATGAAATGGCTTTGAAAAGAAAATAAGCACAATTTCATGGTGACTGCATAAAGAACTAAGCTAAAAGCCCTGGTTTTTCTTTTGAGTGCATAAATATGCATAATTATTGAAGATATCGTACCAGCGATATCTCGTACCAGCGGAGGTTAGTTTCATGGTCCATTCTCACTGTTGTTCATTTTTATAATAAAAGCTTGTATATTCTATGTTAGGATAGAATAAGACTAATGAAGGCCAGATAATTTACTGTGTTTGAATCTCTTAAAAGTTTTTCCTTAATTTATTTCTTTACTCGCTTTATATACCAGTCACAGTCTCCCACCCTTCTCTCCTCCCAGTCTTACCCTCCTACCTCCTTACCCCATCCCCACCACCTCTTCTCCTCAGAGAAGGGGAGTCCTACCCCCAACAACTAGCCTTGGCATGTGAATTTGCATTAGAACCTTCTTCCACTGGGGTCAGACAAGGCAGCCCAGCTAGGGGGAAGGAGTCAAAAGTCTAGCAATGGAGTCTGAGTCTGAGAAAGCCCCTGATCCAAGTGTTAGGGCTCGCAGGTAAAGACCAAGCTGCATATATGTTTTATATATATGAAGGGTGTGTAGGGGGCCTATGTCCAGTCCACTTTGGTTTATGGTTCAGTCTCTGTGGTTCCCCCATGGGTCCACATTAGTTGACTCTGTAGCCAACCCCTGACATTATTAATGAAACTCTGCTGTACTTGCAGACAGGAGCCTTGCATAACTATTGTCTGAGAGGTTTCATCCGCCAGGGGATGAAAACCAATGCAGAGACCCACAGCCTCACATTAGGCATAGCTCAGGGAGCCTTGTGGGAGAGTTGGGGAAAGAATTGAGGGAGTTAGAGTGGTCTTAAAACTTTCAGATCAGTGGCTCTTTACTATTATTAATAGATTCTCATCTCAGGTAGAGTGCTTGTGTTGAAGGCAGAAATGTTCAGAATAAGACCCAAAGGGAACATATTTAAAGGAATAACATTTATAATATTATCATAACTTTACAAGATTAAGTTCATACACAGGCAAAATGTAACAGAAAGCCCTAAGGAAGCCTGCTTACACAATTAAAATGCGGCAATAGTTTCTGACAGCTGAGGACAAAATGTTGGAGTTAAAACTTTATACCATAACCAGACACACTGAAACTATTAGAAAAGAAACTTGGGAAGACCCTGGAGGACATGGGCACAGGGGGAAAGTTCCTGAACAGAACACCAATAGCTTATGCTCTAAGATCAAGAATTGACAAATGGGACCTCATAAAATTACAAAGTTTCTGTAAGGCAAAGGACACTGTCAGAAGGACAAAACGGCAACCAACAACGTGGGAAATGATCTTCACCAACCCCACATCCGACAGAGGGCTAATATCCAATATATACAAAGAACTCAAGAAGTTAGACCCCAAAGAACCAAATAACCCTATCAAAAAATGGGGTACAGAGCTAAACAAAGAATTTTCACCAGAAGAAATTCGGATGGCCAAGAAACACCTTAAGAGATGTTCGACATCATTAGTCATCAGGGAAATGCAAATCAAAACAACCCTGAGATTCCACCTCACTCCAGTCAGAATGGCTAAGATTAAAAACTCAAGAGACAACAAGTGCTGGCGAGGATGTGGAGAAAGAGGAACACTCCTCCACTGTTGGTGGGATTGCAAAATGGTAAAACCGCTCTGGAAATCAGTGTGGCGGTTCCTCAGAAAATTGGGCATGTCACTTCCAGAGGACCCTGGCATACCACCCCTGGGCATATACCCAGAGGATTCCCCTGCATACAATAAAGACACATGCTCCACTATGTTCATAGCAGCCTTATTTCTAATAGCCAGAAGTTGGAAGGAGCCCAGATATCCCTCAAAAGAGGAATGGATACAGAAAATGTGGTATATGTATACAATGGAGTACTACTCAGCAATTAAAAATAATGAACTCATGCAATTTGTAGGTAAATGGTTAGATCTGGAAAATATCATCTTAAGTGAGCTAACCCAATCACAAAAGAATACACATGAAATGCAATCACTGATAAGTGGATATTAATGAGCCCAGAAGCCCTAAATACTCAAGACACAATTAGCAAGTCAAATGACTCCCAAGAAGAAGAATGGAGAGGACCCTGGGCCTGTAAAGGTTGGATCCAGTATTGTAGACCCAGAACAGAGAAATCGTGGGGGGGGATGAGTGGGGAATAGCGGGGGGGGGGGAGGAATTATGGGACATATGGTGGGGGGTAATTGGGAAAAGGGAAAGCCTTTGGAATGTAAACATAGAATATAGAAAATAAAAAATTAAAAAAAAAAAACAAGCACAGAGAGGTGTTGGAACCTATAGCATTGTACTCTGTCAAAATGAGGCATTATAAACATGTAGTTTACTATATATCATGTAAAAATGAGTAGTTCTTCTTTTACAACATTACCACCTATAAGAAATCCAAATAATATAATGATATTGATGGAGAATGTAGTTATCATATTCCTTTATGTGTGATCCATATAGCACATGTGAGATTTAGAAAAAAATGTCAAGTGTTGTCATTCACAGTCTTCTTGTGACTAAGAGATTGAGGAAGGAAAATCAGTGGGACACTGGCCAGTCTAGAATACACAGAAAGATCTTGTTTCAAACAAACCAAAATAGAAAAGAAGTGACAAGAAAAATATAAGGAAACAATGTCAAGATATGGACTCAGAGGGCTTCTGAGGTAGCTGTTGCTGAGAACCTGAGTTTGGTTCCAAGCATGTATGTCAGGTGGCTCACAAGCTTATGTCACTTCCCTTGTAGAGGAGTCTACACAACCTTCTATCTTCCTTGAGCACCTGCACTTACATGCATATACCCACATATGCACACAGAATTCATAATACGACACACCTTAGAAAAATATAGAATCATTCCTCTTAACCTCTTTATATATTTTTACAGAGGAATGAGTTCAAGTACATGATAGCCAATTGAATGACATTGACAGATTACAAATGGTAGAGGCAGCTGTCTTTGAATGCTCTGATTCTTCTCTTTATAGGTGAATGGCACTGATTCTTACTGAAAACACTCATACTGTCATAGGAAGAATGTGGTAATTGCAGGGTGAAACTTCTGACTGTGACTGAGGACTGAAACAGAGTCCTCTAGGAAGACTCTGACCTGATCTATCAGTCAGTCATTCTGTTTGAATGTCATTTTCCTAACAGAATAATTCAAGGTCAGATGTGTCTGATGTTTCGCTCCTTACATCCCTCTCAAGATAAACCACAAAAAGTAATTGAACCTTGGGTAAGCATATTTTACAAAGTATATGCAATTTATGAAAGGTATATATTCATTAATAAAATTGGAAAAAATGAAGGCTTTTGCCAAAACTCACAAATATTACAAATCTTAAATCCTTTCAATGCTGTTGAGAGATGCTAGAAATAGCAATGAGACCATATGTCTCATGTCAACCCTTTTTTTTTTTGGACTTTTTTTTATTAGATATATTCTGTATTTACATTTCATTTCCCTTTTTTTGGTTCCCTGCCCCCGGAAAGGTCCCACATGCCCTTTTCCCTCCCCCTGTTCCCTCATCCACCCTTTCCCAGTTCTCTGTTCTGGTATTCCCTTACACTGATGCTTTGAGCCTTTCTAGAAGCAGGGTCCACGCGTTCCTTCTTGTCGGACATTATTTGGTATGTGGATTGTGTCTTTGGTGTCCCAAGACTCTAGGCTAATATCCACTTATCAGTGAGATATTAGTGCATATTCTTTTGAGATTGGGTTACCTCACTTAGTATGATGTTCTCCAGCTCCATCATTTCTCTAAGAATTTCATGAATTCATTGTTTCTAGTGGCTGAATAGTACTCCATTGTGTATATATACCACATTTTTTTGTATCCATTCTTCCATTGAGGGACATCTGGGTTCTTTCCAGCTTCTGGCTATTATAAATAAGACTGCTATGAACATAGTGGAGCATGTATCCTTATTGCATGCTGGGGAATCTTCTGGGTATATGCCCAGGAGTGGTATGGCTGGGTCCTCCAGAAGTATCGTGTCCAGTTTTCTGAGAAACCGCCAGACTGATTTCCAGAGTGGTTGTACCAGCTTGCAGTCCCACCAGCAGTGGAGGAGTGTTCCTCTTTCTCCACTCTTTAATCTTAGCCATTCTGACTGGTGTGAGGTGAAATCTCAGGGTTGTTTTGATTTGCATTTCTCTAATGACTAATGATATTGAACATTTTTAAGGTGTTTCTCAGCCATCCAAATTTGTCAGGTGAAAAGTCTTTGTTTAGCTCTGTACCCCATTTTTTGATAGGGTTATTTGGTTTTCTGGGGTCTAACTTCTTGAGTTCTTTGTATACATTGGATATTAGCCCTCTGTCAGATGTAGGGTTGGTGAAGATCTTTTCCCAATTTGTTGGTTGTTGATTTGTCCTTTTGACAGTGTCTTTTGCCTTGCAGAAACTTTGTAATTTTATAAGATCCCATTTGTCTATTCTTGATCTTAGAGAATAAGCTATTGGTGTTCTGTTCAGGAACTTTCCCCCTGAGCCAATATCCTCAAGGGTCTTCCCCAGTTTCTTTTCTATTAATTTTAATGTGTCTGGTTTAATGTGGAGGTCCTTGATCCAGTTGGAGTTGAGCTTAGTACAAGGAGATAAGAGTGGATCAATTCTCATTCTTCTGCATGTTGACCTCCAGTTGAACCAGCACCATTTGTTGAAAAGACTATCTTTTTTTTCCACTGGATGTTTTCAGCTCCTTTGTCGAAGATCAATTGGCCATAGATGTGTGGGTTCAATTCTGGGTCTTCATCCTATTCCTTTGATCCAACTCCCTGTTACTGTACCAATACCAAGCAGTTTTTAACACTACTGCTCTGTAGTATTGCTTGAAGTCCGGGATATTGATTCCCCCAGAAGTTCTTTTACTGTTGATGATAGTTTTAGCTATCCTGAGTTTTTTGTTATTCCAGATGAATTTGAGAATTGCTCTTTCTAACTCTATGAATAACTGAGTTGGGATTTTGATGGGGATTGTGTTGAATCTGTATATTGCTTTTGGCAAGATTGCCATTTTACCTATATTAATCCTACCAACCCACAAGCATGGAAGATTTTTCCATTTACTGAGGTCTTCTTCCATTTCCTTCTTCAGAGACCTGAAGTTTTTGTCATACAAGTCTTTCACTTGTTTGGTTAGAGTCACACCAAGATACTTTATATTGTTTGTGGCTATTGTGATGGGTGTCATTTCTCTAATTTCTTTCTCAGACTGCTTATCCTTTGAGTATAGGAAGGCTACTGATTTGCTTGAGTTCATTTTATAACCAGCCTCTTTTCTGAAGTTGTTTATCAGCTGTAGGAGTTCTCTGGTGGAGTTTTTTGGGTCATTTAAGTATACTATCATATCATCTGCAAATAGTGATAGTTTGACTTCTTCCTTTCTGATTTGTATCTCTTTGATTTCCTTATGTTGTCGAATTGCTCTAGCTAGTACCTCAAGTAGTATATTGAAAAGATATGGTGAGAGGGGTCGCCTTGTCTAGTCCCTGATTTTAGTGGGATTGCTTCAAGTTTCTCTCCATTTATTCTGATGTTGGCTACTGGTCTGCTGTAAACTGCTTTTACTATGTTTAGGTATGGGCATTGAATTCCTGTTCTTTCCAAGACTTTTAGCATGAAAGGATGCTGAATTTTGTCAAATGTATGTCAACCCTTTTCGCTTAATCTTTTTGCTCCATTCCCTAGGTGTTACACCAAGATGGATGGAGGTAAACATGTCCTGGAACCTGTACAGTATGAACATCATGGCCTTGAACATGGGCATGCTCTATTGAGAATAGAATGGTTTATGTGCACTTAGAAATCTACCTATCGCATTCTGCAAAATAAGAAAATATAAAGTCAAATGTATTTGTTACCTGTAGTTACTGAATTACAAATGTGCAAATTATTGATTTAGTGATTAGTTAATGAACATATTTACCTACATGGGATTTTTTTTAACCTCTTAGAAATGAACATATACTTTCGACACACATAAAGATAAACATAATCCACAATGTGTTCTGAATGATGAAGAAAGTCTTAGACTATTACAAGAATTATGAGAGCCTCAGTCAAACCAGTGCAAGAGTTTAAGATACTCTAAGAGATTAGAATATGCTGAGGTTGGAAAGTGAGTTCTTCCCCTCATGGTATTTTTGTTTGTTTGTTTGTTTTTTCACGACAGGGTTTCTCTGGTTAGCCCTGGCTGTCCTGGAACTCACTCTGTAGACCAGACTAGCCTCAAACTCAGAAATCCACCTGCCTCTGCCTCCCAAGTACTGGGATTAAAGGCATGCACCACCACCGCCTGGCCACATTCATGCTATTTTAAGCAGTATTCCAGTTTTATATATTTTCTTCCTAACCTAAAAGCATAATGTTCTGTGAGTGTATGTGTGTGTGTGTATATGTGTATGTGGTGTGTGTGTGAGTGTATGTATATATGTGTGTGTTTGTATATGTATGTGTGTGTGAGAGAGAGAGAGAGACAGAGAGACAGAGATGGAGAGACAGAGACAGAGACAGAGAATGTGTGTGTGTCAAAGGGGGGTACACTTATGTATGTATCTATGTCTAGAAGCCAGAGAACAAACTAATCTACCACCCGGTCATTCTTTTCCAATTTTAGTTACAATCTCTCACAGTCTTGAAATTACACAAGTAGGGAAAGCTTGAATTGAGCTAGCCCTAAAGCTCTGTCTACCGACACCTCCACAGCACTGTGATTGCAGGTTTACACCATCAAGCCCGGCATTGTCTTCTGTTTGGTCTTGGGATCTAACTCATGGCAAATAAGCCCTTTCCTGACTGAGGTATCTCCCCAACTCCAAATTGACTTATATATCACTGCCATGATCCTGTCTTATTAAGAATTTTCATTCATATTTTGCAATTATAAGCCTATTCATGTCAACCTCTCCTATTTTTACTCTTTGTTTACATATAAAATTAAGCCTTTATTCTTGAAGGTGGTGTAGAGGTTGTATTAACCGTCAGATTTCTTTTCATTAAGATTCATCTTCATCAAGATTTTGAGTAATTTTTTTCAAAAGGGCATAAAAGTTTATCTAAGGATCAGAGGGCTGGGAAAGGGTAGGAAATTGGGGATAAATTGAGAAGCATAAATCAAGAGGCTAAGCAATGCACTTAAGTATTCTATGGTTTTCTCCCATGAGATACTTAATATTTTCTCCTTCTTTCCAGTTAGCCCATAATGACGGATTTTAATGTGCCTCACATTTAAGACTATGCCTTGCGAATGTGTGGATGTTGAGTTCTTCATGTTAAATAAATGAATCTTCAAGTTTATTATAAAACTAAGCAAGAAAGTTACTAGGTAGATATTTTTGTAAAGCAAGGTATGCAGTAAAATAATAATGAAGCAAGCAAAGCACAAAACTTTAAACAATAATGAACTCCTGCATCATCTTTTGTATTCGGCCATGGAGAGCAAGGTTAGCCACTGTCTCTGCCACAGAGAGCTGATGCGAGGATTAAATGATCCCATGTTTACAATTCCAAGAAGTGCTTTGGAAGAAAGGTGATTAATGGTAAAAAAGAAAAGGATGAAGGATTAGGAAAAAATATTAGGAGACAATATTATGTTTACAAATACCCCCTTTTCCTTTTTATTTATATGAAATCGCACTTTCCTGTCTTCTTATGTTCAAGAGAATGTCAATTAATGGAACCTCTACTTCCGGTTTCTGAGCAATACTATTCAATTCCGGGCCTCTTTCCCTTACTTTTCAAGGCAGATTGAAGCTAGAATTTCCAGATAATTTGTGTTTAATTACTGGGGATTTTTATTTAAGACTATCTTTTATAAATATATCATTTATGTTTTTTTACAGAAGAATACACATATTTTTATCTTTACCTGCAATATTTGGAGTCTAACTTTGATTACACATAACCAGCAAACCGAACCTGGTTTGTTTAAAAGAAATACTTCATCTTTGAATATGTTCAAGTGATGAACATTTATTTTTTTATTGAAGAGGAAATTGCATTCCAATAGCAGCCTTATGGAGGGATAGATATTCACATTTGGAGAAACTCATGGGAATTCATTGTTGTATCATTTTTCCTACATATTTCTCAAAAAAAAAAGGCCTGGCTCACAATAATTGTAATACTTAATCATTGCAAGGGAGACAAATCTGTAATTAATTAATCATTTAATTACTTTTCTGTTGCAGGCTGGATTTTATCCATTTCATTTACATGCATAGCTGGTTTAATAGCTTTTGCTGAATGGGTTGTTTGAACTAATTGACTAGAGAATCAAATAATCAAACCGACATTGCACAGGAACTTGAAGTAAATATCTCATCGTATGGAATTTAACTGGTCATTAGTCTGCATTATAAAAATCCTAATTCCTATTGACCTTGTCACCCTATTCTGTTTTGAGGTCATTGTATTCAGCTGTAAGTTCACTCTAGCTAGTGAGTTCAAGTATATCAGAAGCACATGTATCTTCTCTGTGTCACTTATTTATTTCAAACTCTTACTTGACTCTAATATTTTTGTTGTGGCCATTGGTAAGTCCTTGCCTCTATTTTTAATATTTTATTTTATAATATTTTATTCCAAAATTTTTGCTTTTAAAATGTTTTTTTTTGTTGCCTTTTTATCCTGTAACAAATGTAGAAGCACTCCCAGTTGTAGGAAGTAATACACGCAGAAATTATAAACCTTTGGCAAGTATGTTCCAACACACCAATATAACATATTTTACAACAGAACAATATCTTAGCTAGAACATCAATAGTGATTAAATTAATTTATATTATTTATATTTTACTTTCTCAAATGCACTCATTCATGAGTTATATCCATGTTATATTTAGCTGTAGGCCATTTTGTCACATATGAATCCTCATGTGACCACTATTTTCACACAAAACAGATCTTGTATTTGTCTGCTACCAAGGATAACATCCACAGGTCTCTTGAAAACATCTTACTGCCATTTTCCTGTTAGTCTTCATCCTTTCTGTTACAAATTTTTAACTAGAAAAAATATTTTCAACACAGAGTGCTGGAACAATTGGACAGTCTCTTAACATTTTATTTTAAGGAGAAATCTAACTTTTATTTCACACTGAGCTGAGTTTATAAGTCACTTCTTATCCGATATCTTACTCTCTATCATTTCAGTTATTTGTAATTAACAAAAACATAAAAGTAATCGATGGAAATTTTAAAGAAATAATAAGAAATAAAACCTTTAAATACAAGGATGTCCTGAGCTATATGAAGACATTGGAGAGTATACCACTTTCTCTCATTCAAGACAGGAATACAGGAGTCTGTATTCAGCATTTGCCCTACATATGATTTGGACATTTGTCTATGTGTGAAATATCATAGCAATTGTTGCAGGCTTTACAGTGAATGTGTTTGTATAACATTTATTAAAAGAACAATGGCTGGGACTGGAGAGGTGGCTCAGCGATTAAGAGCACTGATTGCTCTACCGACAGTCCTGAGTTCAAACCCCAGCAACCTCATGATGGCTCACAACCATCCATAATGAGATCTGACGCCCTCTTCTGGTGTGTCTGAAGACAGCTACAGTGTACTTAAATATAATAATAAATAAATATTAAAAAGAAAGAACAACTGCTAAGAACTATGTAGAAAAATAATAGGGACCCTGGCAACTCGGTGATGACAAAAACAAAAGTCATAACATGCTTTTGTTAAGTGGATATGTTTTATAAAAAGAATCATTACTTTGTGAGGAAAGAGAAAATAATATATTTACACTGTTACAAACATATAGAAAGAATGCATTTTCTATCCATAAGATGATAAAGGAAAAGAAATTTCCGGAGTTTTTTAGTTATATTTTAAATTATAAAATGGAGTACTATACTTTGTGATAAGCACAGAGTATTTTCTCAAAGCCAAACTAGGTATCAAATGAAGTTTGAAAACACATTTCTCATAGATAAGGGGTAACTTGTATTTCCCACATTCTAGATTGATTGTGGATATGAACATTGAATCTAAAATTACTAAGCCTCTAGAAGGAAATCTAAAAACTATCACTCTTAGTTTAATATTTATTAAATAAATGATAAAGCACATAGATTAAAATGGATGTATTTAATATTGCCTTAAAACATTATATCATAGATTAATGAGAATAGTGTTAAGTAGCAAATTCCTTTGAACCTCATTAAGATCAGAAATTTCTAAAGAAGTCACACTCATAAATACCCAGAGAGTAAACAGTGCAAGTAACACAGGAAGTCCCTGGAATGGATCATATTTACATGGTCCATCATTTCTCATAGCTATACAAGCAAATGAAGACATTTAGACTCCAGAAGATCTAACTGGAAGGGATACTTTGATTTGTCTAGCCAAATCACATTGTACAGTGATGTCAGAGTTCATAAGTCATCGTCTATGCCCGTGTAGGCTTTTATCAACATAACTCATGTTGATAAAATGTGACTCATCCCTGATTTTGGTTTTTCTTTTGTTTTAATTGGATATTTTCTTTATTTACATTTCAAATGTTATCCCCTTTCCTGGTTCTGTCCCCTCACCCTGAAAGCCCCTATCCTATCCCCACTCCCTGCTTCTCAGAGGGTGTTCCCTCATCTACCTACTCCTGACTCCCCACACTCGAATTCCCCTAAACTAAGGCATAAAGCCTTCACAGGACCAAAGGCATCTCCCAGTGATGCCTGACAAGGTCATCCTCTGATATATATGCAACTGGAGCCATGGATCCCTCCATTTGTACTCCTTGAATGGTGGTTTACTCCCTGGGAGCTCTGGGGGGGAGGAATCTGGTTTGTTGATATTGATATTCTTTCAATGGGGTCGCAAACCCCTTTAGCTCCTTTAGTCCTTTCTCTAACTCCACCATTGGGTACTGCTTGTTCTGTCCCATGTTTGGCTGCAAGCATCCACCTATGTATTTGTTGAGCTCTGGCAGAACCTCTCAGGAGACAGCTATATCAGGCTCCTGTCAGCAAGTACTTCTTTTCTTCTGGAATAATGTCTGAGTTTGGTGACTATATATGGGATGGATCCCCAGGTGAGGCAGATGGCCTTTCTTTCACTGCTCCACACTTTGTCTCCATATTTGCTCTTGTGAGTGTATTTTGTTCCCCCTTCTAAGAAGGACTGAAGCACCCACACTTTGGTCTTCATTCTTCTTGAGCTTCATGTGGACTGTGAATTTTTTTTTGGGTATTCTGGGCTATTATCCACTTATCAGTGAGTGCAATTCATGTGTGTTCTTCTGTGATTGGGTTACCTGACTCAGGATAATATTTTCTAGTTCCATCCATGTGCCTAAGAATTTCATAAATTTATTGTTTTTAATAGCTGAGTAGTTCTCCCTTTTGTAAATGCACCACATTTTCTGCATCCATTCCTCTGTTGAAAGACATATGGGTTCTTTTCAGCTTCTGGCTGTTATATATAAGGCTGCTATGAACATAGTGGAGCATGTGTCCTTGTTATATGTTGGAGCATATTTTGGGTATATGCCCAAGAGTAGTATAGCTGGATCATCAGGTAATATTATGACCAATTTTCTGAGTAACCTCCAAGCTGATTTCCAGAGTTATTGTACCTGCTTTTAATCCTACCAACAATGGAGGAGTGTTCCTCTTTCTTCACAACCCTGCCAGCCAGCATCTGCTCTCTCCTGAGTTCTTGAACTTTGCCATTCTGACTGTTGTGAGGTTGAATCTCAAGGTCATTTTCATTTTCATTTCCCTGATGACTAAGGGTGTTGAACATTTCTTTTAGGTGCTTCTCAGGCATTCAGTATTCCTCAGCAGAAAATTCTTTGTTTAGTTCTTGTCTTAGTCAGGATTTCTATCCCTGGACAAAACATTGACCAAGAAGCAAGTTGGAGAGGAAAGGGTTTATTCAGCTACATTTCCATATTGCTGCTTATCACTAAAGGAAGTCAAGACTGGAACTCAAGAAGATTAGGGAAGGAGGAGCTGATGCAGAGGCCATGGAGGGATGTTACTAGCTTGCTTCCCCTGCCTTGCTCAGCTTGATTTCTTATAGAATCCAAGACTACCAGCCCAGAGATGGCACCACCCACAAGGGACCCTCTCCCTTGATCACTAATTGAGAAAATGCCTTAGAGCTGGATCTCCTGGAGGCATTTCCTCACCTGAAGCTCTTTTCTCTGTGAAAACTCTAGCTTCTGTCAAGTTGATACAACCAGCCAGTAGAGTTCTGTACCCCATTTTTAATAGTGCTATTTTATTCTCTGGAGTCTACCTTCTTGACTTCTTTGTATATATTGGATATTAGCCTCTTATTAAATGTAGGATTAGTAAGATCTTTTCCCAATATGTTGGTTGCAGTTTTGTGCTATTGACAGTGTCCTTTGCCTTATGGAAGCTTTGCAATTTTATGAGGTCCCATTTGTTGATTCTTGATCTCAGAGCATATGCCATTGGTGTTCTGTTCAGGAAATTTTCTGTGGTACCCGTGTATTCAAGGCTCTTTCCCACCTTTTCCTCTATTACTTTCCATGTTTCTGGTTTTGTATGAAGGTCCTTGATCCACTTGGACTTTATCTTTGTACAAGGAGATTAGAATGTGTCAATTTGCATTCTTCTACATGCTGACCTCTAATTGAGAAATGAACTCATACACCTAAGATCTTTGATCTTTGACAAAGGAGCCAAAACCATCCAGTGGAAAAAAGACAGCCTTTTCAACAAATGATGTTTGTCCCTGCTCTTTTAAATAAACCATCATCCATTATCCTACAAGTAATGTTAATTAACTCATTGTCTCAACAAATTGGGTTTTAGTGGTATCATTACTTTGGTATGTCATTGATTTGTTCTCTGGGATCAAATTATTTCTCTCACATCCACACAGAAAAAGTATCATACCAGAAATAAAAAATTTTAGAGAAAAAGAACACACATTACAAACAACTGATTTTTTTAATGCCATACATTATAGAAAGGAAAATGTTTTAAAAATGATACTGAAAAATCCAAAGATTCGTCATTTAAAATATAATGCCTGAAACTGAATATTATGAAAAGAGGAGCCCTATTTTATGGTAACAATGTACTGGGGTTATTGTACACGATGCTAAGAAGCAAAACAAAAAACAGATAATGTATACAATGGCATGAGTATGGAACAAGAAACGATGAGCTGAGGGAAAAGCCAACAGATGGAATAAAGAAGATATTTGAGAACTGTATTTAAAGATTTAGACATTCCTAATATAAGAAACTAAAAAAAACATCAGTGGTAATAAATGAATACATTTAAAACATGATTTCAAAATGAAAGAAACAAAATAAGTAGATGTTTCCTAGAAAAGTCATCAACATAAGTCATTAGGGAAATCTACAGCAAAATCACAATGAGATATCACTTTAACAGCATTTAATAAAATGTCCAAACAGCAAAGTGCTCAAGAGAAAAAGGGAAACATAGCACTTTGTAAATTAGTATAGTCACTATGGAATTGAGTACACCCCCCAAAAAATTAAAAAACAGCTTTTCTAAATTTATTATTTTGATATCTGTATATTATATAGGTATAATTTACCCCTTTATTTCCTCCATCCAACATCCCTCAAGTCTGATCAACATTCTCTCAAATTAATGACCTCTTTACTTAAATTATTGTTACACACACAAAATTAAATTCATAAATACAGTCTTCTAGCTCATTTAGTATTACTTGTATATAAATTTTCAAAGATGACCATTTGTTATTGGATAAAACCTGGGGATCCAGTATTTGGGTGAAGACATACTATTGCTCTTTCATTAGTCATTATTGGTCTGTTGTCCTTCTTCTATAAGAGGAGCCCATTAGTCTTCCTCCATCCATTGTGGCATGGCAACTAGAATTTTCTTTGTTTCAATCTTGTCTTTACAACTACATTGTTCAGACTTCATAAGGATAAATAGATAGATAGATAGATAGATAGATAGATAGATAGATGATAGATAGATAGATAGATAGATAGATAGATGGGTAGATATTTCTGCCCTCTACTATGATGTTTACAAAATCATAGGTATGTAAATTGTGTTTCAAATGTATCATTATGGGCAGGAGACCTCACAATCAGCTGTTCTTTCTGTTTTAACTAGTTGTAGATTTCCATTAGAGTCTCTGCAGCTAAAGTCATATTATATGATGAGCAGGGAAAGGTATGCATTAAAAATCTAATTAAAGATTATACTGGTAGGAGAATGTAGCAATCATACATTTTCTTATGTTCCATGACCTGACCGGTCATGGCCAGCAGGCATAAGTTCACTCCCATTAAACAAGCCTTACATCCAATTAGGCAGCTGTTTCGATTGGATTTCTATTTCTGTGATAAAATGCTAGGATCAAAAAATGTGTTTTATTTTGCAAGAACTATAGTATTTGCACTGAACTCTCTGATTGTAAAATCATTACGTTTTCTTCCTGGAGTTAGGGTAATCAGGTATTTTGTTTCTAACATAGCTTTGATATACTGTGGTGTAAATATACATACCAAATAATGGTATTTGAAAGCAAATTCAATTTTCAAATTATTCTATAGAGTGTGAATTATTACAAAGGAAGCCTCAGTTCTTCATATTTCTGATTCCTATTTTAATTAGCTACAATTCAGACTCATGAGAGCTTAATAGTCTCAAGAGACAATATAGTCAGTGCTTTATAACCTAGTTTACTTTGAACTTGTTAGATAGTTCAGAAAGGCCTTGAACCCTTGATCTTGCCTTGGTCTCTCAAGCACTTGGATCATGAGAGTGTATCAACATACCTGGCCAGTGCAACATATTACTGTGCATTACAAGAAAAAAATCAACTGTAGGTGAATCTCAAAGCTCAATTTTCAGTGTTCCCTAAAACCATAGCTTGAGCAAGTCATGGGCTAAATACATCAATAATACATAGCCTTATGTACAATGCAAGTATACATGGAAAATTAACAGAACTACATATATATATATATATATATATATATATATATATATATATACTTCACAACTGAAACTGTTTATATTTTAGAATAGCTGATGAATTCCTATATTTTTTATTCATTTGAGGTGAAAATTTCAGAGTAAATTTAATCACTAATCTCAAGCAAAGGCTAAGTATAAAAACTAAGCTAACAGAAATGTCCCTAAAAGTGATTTAGAGAAAGTCTACTGCTTCTAAACTCACCAATATAACCTAATACAGCCCATCAAAAACTCTCAACTTTGGCAAATTATCATCTGTCAAGTTTAGAACGAGAATTTGATGTACATAATATCAGATTGGAAGACACATTTTTCTATACATGAAATGTTACTTGTTGTGGAAATGCCTCTCTTAATTTCTTTTTTTTCCCAAGGAAGAATTTTTAAAATTTTCTAAATTCTTTGTTTACATTCCAAAGGCTTTCCCCTTTCCCAGTTCCCCCCTCACCATAAGTCCCATAAGTCCTCTTCCCCCTGCCCATTCCCCAATCACCCCCCCCCCAATTTCTCTGTTCTGGTACTCTCCTACAAAACTGGATTTAATCTTTTCCGGACCAGAGTCCTTTCCTTCCTTTTTCTTGGGAATCTTTTGCTTAGCTAATTGTGCCTTGAGTATTCAGAGCTTCTGGGCTCATTAATATCCACTTATCAGTGATTGCAATTAATGTATATTCTTTTGTGATTGGGTTAACTCACTTAGGATGATATTTTCCAGATCCCACCATTTGCCTACAAATTGAATGAATTCATTATATTTAATTGCTGAGTAGTATTCCATTGTATAAATATACCACATTTTCGGTATCCATTCCTCCATTGAGGGACATCTGGGTTCTTTCCAGCTTCTGGCTATTATAAATAAGGCTGCTATGAACATAGTGGAGCATGTGTCTTTATTGCATGCAGGGGAATCCTCTGGGTATATGCCCAGGAGTGGTATGCCAGGGTCCTCTGGAAGTGACATGCCCAATTTTCTGAGGAACCGCCAGACTGATTTCCAGAGCAGTTGTACCATCTTGCAATCCCACCAACAATGGAGGAGTGTTCCTCTTTCTCCACATCCTCGCCAGCACCTGTTGTCTCTTGAGTTTTTAATCTTAGCCATTCTGACTGGTGTGAGGTAGAATCTCAGGGTTGTTTTGATTTACATTTCCCTGATGACTAATGATGTTAAACATATCTTAAGGTGCTTCTCAGACATCTGAATTTTTTCTGGTGAAAATTTTTTATTTAGCCCTGTACCCCATTTTTAATAGGGTTATTTGGTTCTTTGGGGTCTAACTTCTTGAGTTCTTTGTATATATTGGATACTAGCCCTCTGTCGGATGTGGGGTTGGTGAATATCTTTTCCCAATTTGTTGGTTGCCATTTTGTCCTTCTGACAGTGTTTTTGCCTTACAGAAACTTTGTAATTTTATGATGTCCCATTTGTCAATTCTTGATCTTAGAGCATAAGCTATTGGTGTTCTCTTCAGGAATGTTCCCCTGTGCCCATGTCCTCCAGGGTCTTCCCCAGTTTTCTTTCTATTAGTTTCAGTGTGTCTGGTTTTATGTGGAGGTCCTTGATCCACTTAGAGTTGACCTTAGTACAAGGAGATAAGAGTGGGTCAATTCACATTCTTCTGCATGTTGACCTCCAGTTGAACCAGCACCATTTGTTGAAAATGCTATCTTTTTCCCACTGGATGGTTGTAGCTCCTTTATCAAAGATCAAGTGACCATATCTCTGTGGGTTCATTTCTGGGTCTTCAATTCTATTCCATTGATCTACTTGCCTATTTCTGTACCAATACCATGCAGTTTTTAACACAATTGCTCTGTAGTACTGCTTGAGGTCAGGGATATTGATACCCCCAGAAGTCCTTTTATTGTTGAGAATAGTTTTAGCTATCCTAGGTTTTTTGTTACTCCAAAGGAATTTGAGAATTGCTCGTTCTACATCTATGAAGAATTGATTTGGGATTTTGATGGGGATTGCATTGAATCTGTAGATTGCTCTTGGCGAGATGGCCATTTTTACTATATTGATCCTGCCAATCCAAGAGCATGAAATATTTTTCCATCTTCTGAGTTCTTCTTCGTTTTATTTCTTCAAGGACTTGAAGTTCCTGTCATACAAGTCTTTCACTTGTTTGGTTAGAGTCACACCAAGATACTTTATATTGTTTGTGGCTACTGTGAAAGGTATTATTTCCCTAACTTCTTTCTCAGCCTGCTTGTCCTTTGAGTACAGGAAGGCTATTGATTTGCTTGGGTTGATTTTATAAGCAGATACTTTGCTGAAGTTGTTTATCAGCTGTAGGAGTTCTCTGGTGGAGTTTTTTGGGTCGCTTAAGTATACTATCATATCATCTGCAAATAGTGATAGTTTGACTTCTTGCTTTCCAATTTGTATCACTTTGACTTCTTTATGTTGTCTAATTGCTCTCACTAGAACTTCAAGTACTAATATTGAAAAGATATGGAGAGAGAGGGTAGCCTTGTCTAGTCCCTGATTTTAGTGGGATTGCTTCAAGTTTCTCTCCATTTATTCTGATGTTGGCTACTGGTTTGCTGTATATTGCTTTTACCATGTTTAGGTATGGGCCTTGAATTCCTGTTCTTTCCAGGACTTTTAGCATGAAAGGATGCTGAACTTTGTCAAATGCTTTTTCTGCATCTAATGAGATGACCATGTGTTTTTTTTTCTTTTAGTTTGTTTATGTAGTGGATCACATTGATGGATTTCCGTATATTGAACCATCCCTGCATCCCTGGGATGAAGCCTACTTGATCATGGTGAATGATCGTTTTGATGTGCTCTTGGAATCGGTTGGCAAGAATTTTATTTAGTAGTTTTGCATCGATAATCATAAGGGAAATTGGCCTGTAGTTCTCTTTCTTTGTTGGATCTTTGTGTGGTTTTGGTATCTGCGTAATTGTGGCTTCATAGAATGAGTTGGGCAGTGTTCCTTCTGTTTCTATTTTGTGGAATAGTTTGAAGAGTATTGGTGTTAGGTCTTCTTTGAAGGCCTGATAGAATTCTGCACTAAAACCATGTGGTCCCATACTTTTCTTGGTTGGGAGGCTTTCTATAACCCCTTCTATTTCTCTAGGTGTTATGTGACTGGTTAGCTGATCTAATTGATCCTGATTTAATTTTGGTATTTGGTATCTGTCTAGGAAATTGTCCATTTTCTCCAGATTATCCAGTTGTGTTGAGTATAGACTTTTGTACTAGGGTCTGATGATCTTTTGAATTTCCTCAGTCTGTTGTTATATCCCCCTTTTCATTTCTAATTTTGTTAATTTGAATACTGTCTCTGTGCCCTTTGGTTAGTCTGGCTAGGGGTTTATTTATCTTGTTGATTTTCCCAAAGAACCAGCTCCTGGTTTTGTTGATTCTTTGTATGGTTCTCTTTGTTTCTATTTGATTTATTTCAGCCCTTAGTTTGATGATTTCCTGTCTTCTTCTCCTCCTGGTGAATCAGGTTCCTTTTGTTCCAGGGCTTTCAGGTGTGCCATTAAGCTGCTAGTGTATGCTCTCTCCTGTTTCTTTTTGGAGGCACCAGGGCTATGAGTTTTCCTCAGCACTGCTTTCATTGTGTCCCAAAGATTTGGGTATGTTGTACCTTCATTTTCATTGAATTCTAAGAAGTCTTTGATTTCTTTATTTCTTCCTTGACCATGGTGTCATGGAGTAGAGTTCAGTTTCTATGCGTATGTTGGCCTTCTGTTGTTTTTCTTGCTATTGAAGTCAACTTTTACTCCATAGTGATCTGATATGAGGCAAGGGATTAGATCAATCTTGTATTTGTAGACATCTGTCTTGTGACCAATTATATGACCGATTTTGTAGAAAGTACCATGTGGTGCTGAGAAAAAGTTATATTCTTTTGCTTTAGGATGAAATGTTCTATCTATATCTGTAAATCCAATTGGTCCAAAGCTTCAATTAGTTTCACTGTGTCCCTGTTTAGTTTCTGGTTTCCTGATCAGTCCATTGAGGAGAGTGGAGTGTTGAAGTCACCCAAAATTATTGTGTTAGGTGCAATGTGTGCTTTAAGCTTTAGTAAAGTTTCTTTCACGAATGAGGGTGCCCTTGCATTTGGATCATAGATGTTCAGTATTAAGAGTTCTTCTTGGTGGATTTTCCCTTTGACCAGCGAGAAGTTACCTTCAGTGTCTCTTTTGATGACTTTAGGTTGAAAGTCAATTTTATCCAATATTAGAGTGACTACTTCAGCTTGTTTCCTGAGACCGTTTGCTTGTAAAATTGTCTTCCAGCCTTTTACTCTATGGTAGTGTTTGTCTTTGACACTGAGATGTGCTTCCCGTATGCAGCAAATAATAGGGTCCTGTTTCTGTATCCAGTCTGTTAGTCTATGTCTTTTTATTGGGGAATTGAGTCCATTGAGGTTAAGAGATAGTAAGGGATAGTAACTATTACTTCCTGACATTCTTGAAATTATTTTTTATAATTGAGTGGTTATCTTCTTTTGGGTTTGATGAGAGGAGGTTTCTATCTTGCTCCTTCTGGGGTTTAGTTTCTCTCCTTGTGTTGGTGTTTTTCCCCTATTATCCTTTGTAGGGCTGGGTTTGTGGAAAGATATTGTGCAAATTTTGTTTTGTCATGGAATACCTTTCTTTCCCCATCTATGGTGATTGAGAGTTTTCCTGGGTATAGTAGTTTTGGCTGAAATTTGTGTTCTCTTAGAATCAGCATATCTGCCCAGGATCTTCTAGCTTTCATGGTCTCAGGTGAGAAGTCTAGTGTAATTTTGATAGGTCTTCTTTTATTTGTTACATGGCCTTTTTCTCTTACTGCCTTTAATATTCTTTCTTTGTTTTGATTATTATGTGATGGGAGGCATTTCTGTTCTGGTCCAGTCTGTTTGGAGTTCTGTAGGCTTGTATATTCATGGACATCTCTCTCTTTAGGTTGGGGAAATTTTCTTACATAATTTTGTAGAAGATATATGCTTGTCCTTTAAGTTGTAAATCTTCCCTCTCCTATATAACTATAGTCCTTAGGTTTGGTCTTCTCATTGTGTCCTGGATTCCTTGGATGTTTTGGGTTATAAGCTTTTTGCATTTTGCATTTTCTTTGATTGTTGAGTCCATGGTTTCTATGGTATCTTCAGCATCTGAGATTCTTCTATCTCTTGTATTCTATTGTTGATATTTGCATCTATGGCCCCTGATTTCTTCCCAAGGTTTTCTATCTCCAAAGCTGTCTCCCTTTGAGATTTCTTAGTTGTTTCTACTTCTGTTTTGTGATCCTGGATGGTTTTGCTCAGATCTTTCGCTTGCTTGTTTGTGTTTTCATGTAATTCTTTAGGAGATTTTTGTGTTTCCTCTTTCATGACTACTACTTGTTGATCCACATTCTCTTGTATTTCTTTAAGTGATTTTTGTATTTCCTCCTTATTGGCTTCTGCTTTTTGACCCATATTCTTCTGAATTTCTTTAAGTGATTTTTGTGTTTGCCTTGTAAGGTCTTCTAACTTTTGATGCATTTTCTCCCGTATTTCTTTTTTTTTGTTTGTTTGTTTTTGTTTTGTTTTGTTTTTTGTTTTTTCGAGACAGGGTTTCCCTGTATAGCCTTGGCTGTCCTGGAACTCACTCTGTAGACCAGGCTGGCCTCGAACTCAGGAATCCACCTGTCTCTGCCTCCAAGCGTGCGCCACCACTGCCCGGCTCTCCTGTATTTCTTTAAGAGATGTATCCATGTGTTCTGCTATCAGCATCCTGACCAGTGATTTTAGATCTATATCTTGATTTTCTGGTGTGTTGGGGTATCCGGGACTTATTGCTGTTGGGGAACTGGGTTTGGATACTGCCATATTGCCTTGATTTCTGCTAGTAACATTCTTATGTTTGCCTTTTGCCATTTGTTTATTTCTGAACTTAGTTGGTCTTATTATTACTGGTTGGTGTTTAAAGCTCCTGAGAGCCTGGCGTTTGGTGTTGCTGTCTCAGAAGGCGTATGTGCTCCCGAGGTGGAGTCTGGAAGGTTTCCACCACTGTGCTCCGAATTACCTCCTCAGCTCTACTGGGCTGGATTCAAGTCTCCTCCCGGCTTGCCTCTAGGAGCTTAACTGGCCTCCTGTAGTCTCCTCCTATTTGCCTGGTTAGTCTACCAGCTCAAAGATGGTGGCGGGTCTCAGGGCACTGTCTAACCTCAGGAATCCCTGCAGGCCTGGGGCTTTCTGGCTGGACTGCTGAAGCCTAGGCAGTGGCTCTCTGTTGGTAGGGCTCCATCTGGTTGAGCTGTTCTCCCCAGGATAGTGTCGGACCGCAGAGCTCTGCCTAACCCTGGGGCTCTCTGTGGATGGGGAGCTCCCCCAGTTAGGCTGCAGGATCCAAGATGGTGCAGATCCGGTCCGTGGGCCTCTGTCTATCTAGGGAACCTCCTGCAGGTCAGATGCTCCCCTGCCTGCCCAGGCAGCTATAATGCTGCCCAGCTCCCTGGTGCTGAAGGCACCCAGGCAGGCTATACCCTGGGAAATCCTTTACTCTGGTGCCCACTGTACCTTGCTAGGTTACCAGCTCCAAGCTGGTGCCGTTCTGTTCTCAGGACTCTGTCTAACTGCAAGAATCTCTGCAGGCCCGGGGCTTCCTGGCTGGACTGCTGAAGCCTAGGCAGTGGCTCTCTCAGTCAGCAGGGCTCCATCTGGTTGAGCTGTTCTCCCCAGGATAGTGTCAGACCACAGAGCTCTGTCTAACCACCTCTCTTTATTTCTGATAAGAAATATTTGGTTCAAGAACTATGGGAAGACTCTCATGTAGTGAAGATTTTAGTAATGAAATTATATATATGTACATATATATACATATATATCATATACCTATACATATATATATATACACATACATATTAGCTTGTGATTATATATTACCATTATCACTGTGATATGTATATAATGATAGGTTTCTTTTTACATGTATATAATAATAGATTTCTCAAAAGATTTTATATAAGTATATGTTGAACACACATGCACAGGAGTATTCTTTCTAAAAATAAAAAACAATGGTTCTATAAAGAAATCTAATTATTACAAGAATTCCTATGTCTATCATACTGGCACTAGTCGCCTTAGCATTGCAGATATTTGTAGTCAAGAGAGCCAGGCAATTCATGTTCAAGTCAAGCAATTACTGTAGTATAATAGGTTCTCCTTTCAGGAGTGACATTGACTCCTTTTGTTGAGAACTGGCTAGCTTCTCTCCAAACCAGAAAGAGAATAATGGTGGTACCTATGGAAAAGAACATAGATTTGATTAATTTTTTTCTTTCCCTATTCTCTTTTTAAATGTTTGAAAAACATCCTTTCCCTTCACAATTCTCTATTCAAATGAGGCAGATGCTGCCTTATCTTTCACACACAAATAAATAAATCGAATGATTGTTTTGATGAAAAAAAGAATTAAGAACTCACATAACATAGTCATTTAATTTTAAATTAACCACTCTCTGATAGCATAGTAATGTAGTAGACTCAGGAAAATATATAGTTGAAATGTTATGAGAGCAAACACATTCATCTTGTGTTACTAGAACTATAAAAATAAGAATTATAAACAGGTCCTTTTGTAGGGGTGGTAAACTCACATTTGGGTAAGTTATTAATTTCGTAACTTCAGGAAATGCCATAGATAGCACAAAACCAGGAACCCTAGATGTCCCTGAGAATTGGGCGAAGTGAATATGATCTAAAGTGAATATTCATTCTTGAAGGCATGTGTAATTCATGTCATGTTGGCCATTCCTTGGGTGTATCACTCAAAAACAGTATTCCAAATGTAAACGCAACCGTTATAAAAGGTAAAAGGCAGTTTCGATTCTTCTCTGCCTACTCATTATTTCTCTAGCCAACCTATTTCAATTTCAATTAAAAAAACAAAGCCAATATTATTTTTTTGTATATTTATAAAGCTGCAATTCATTTGCTCAGTATTTCAAGAAATAACCAAATGGCTCACATACTCTGCACTCAAATAGTGTCTTTCTTTTTTGATTCTCTCAATTCTGTGTTGTTAAAAGTATGTCTGTACACACACATAGAAATACTCAGTCTCTAACTTTGTGCAACTATATATAGTGGTCATAAATTTATATACAAAAATACCAAATTTAGAAAACACATGAATAATTAGAATGTTCTGCCTCCATTGACACAGAGGATTCATATTTTGGTTTTACAGTGTTAAACAATATAAAATAAGGATGTCAACAGGAACAATATAAGTTTTTAGTTTTAACCTCATTAACACTCATAAATAAAAATATGAACTTTTTAAAGATCAGTAGTATTATTTTAATTTTAAAAATGCTTTATTGATTAAGTTATTTATTTACTTTTCCTCCCCATTGAATCATCCCCTCCCTCCTCTCCTTCAAGACCCTCCCTCTCACTATTCAGCCCTTCTACCCTTCTCCTCAGACAAAGGCAGGCTTCCCATGGATATCAACCAGCTTTGGCATATGGAGTTGCAGTAAGACTAGACACATATTCTTCTATTGTTTAGACAAGGCAGCACAGCAGCCCAGTTAGAAGAAAGGGATCCAAAGACTGTCAATGTTGTCAGAGAGAGCCCCTCCTCCCACTTTAGGAATAACACATGAAGACCCAGCTGCACTCTTACATTTGTGCAAAGGGCCTATGTCTGGTCCATGCATGTTCTCTGTTTCTATGAGATGACAATTCAGTCTCTATGCGGCCCTATGAGCCCAGGTTAATCGATTCCATAGGTTTTCTTTTGTGTCCTTGGCCCTTCTGGGTCCCTTAATCCATCCTCTTCCTCTTCAGGATTCCTCAAGTTCCACTTAACGTTTGGCTGTGGATCTCTGTAGAGACAATATCTGATATCTATATGGTTTTGACACCTGATAATAATAAATCTAATGGTCTAAGACTTAGTCAGGAAAGAGGAGAGAGAACATCTAGGAAGAGAGAGCCAGGAGGGAGATTCACCAAGGAAGATGTGACAAGAGGGATACATGATGCCTGTGGCAGAATGAGGCCTAGAACAAATGGGTTAATTTATGATCTGGTCCAGCTATAGGTCCAAGGTATTTACAAATATATGTTGCATCTATGTATTATTTCTGGGGTGGGGGGTGGCATGGAGCTGTGAGGAAGGACCAGACCTCTGCATCAGTTTCCATTGGTTGCTGGGTGAAGCTTCTTTGCTATGCTGAGCTTCTGTCTGTAAGCCTAGCAGAATATCATTAATAGTGTCAGAGACCTGTGCCTTTTCATGGCATAAGTCTGAAGTTGCACCAGTCATTGGTTGGTCCTTTCCTCAAATTCTGCTCCATCTTTTACCCCTGCATATCTCCTGGCAGGACAAACTGCAGGTCTAAGGTCTGCATTGGTGTCCAGTCTTACATGACTACTTTTACTTTTAAAGAGAGAGGAAAATAACTCTTTTAAAAGTGTTTTTCAACTTCAAGTAGATAAGTATTCTTATTTCATGCAAATTTTGCTGCACATAATATTTGGTTCCAATTAATTCTGTAGATATCAGAATCACGTTTGAGATGTATCAATCACAAGGACAAGTAGTTGGAGATTTACAATGATTTTCTCAATTAAAACGTAAGATACTTGATACCTTCTATCCCAGTTATGAGAATGGGAGTAACCTATGCATTTTAAACAAAAGCCAATAGGTGAGATCATTGGCTCACGTACTTGTTATGTTATATGTTCCTTGGGAAATAAAATTTGAGAATCGGTGAGTAATGAAAGTCTTTGAAATTAAGTATAGAAACATAGAAAAAATGTATCGTCCCTTTAGAGTGTGTAGATTTATGTTTCACACTCTTCTCTCATTTTGGAATTTTTTATGAATACTGCATGCTGTCTATTTTCCATGTACTTCGATGACATAAATGCATGGCACATCTGGGACAACTCTTGACTCGACCATTTTAACAAATTCCCATATTTGAGGGGTGGATTAAAATGTTGGATAGAAATCAATACCAGGTAAGTGAAGTCAGGTAGCCTTAAGGACTCTGGCAGAGGAAAAGAATACACTTGGCATATGAAGAAGTTGTATAAATGCCAGTTCATTAATCCTAGCGCTATCTAATTACCTGATGCACACTTCTAAAGGCTAAAAGTAAATGTAAAAGCTTGATGTTTTCAAATGCCTTCTCAGGCAAGCAAGGAGGAAGAGATGCCAACCTCATTGTTCATTCAAGCATACACATGAACGACATATTCAACGGGAATAAGTACCGATTTTGAACTCCCTTCCTGTCCTATTTATCATGAAACCTAATAGATAACAACTAAAAAAAAGTTTGTGTATCAGAAATCAAAACTAGTTCACCTAGTTTTGATTTTGAAAAGCATATCCAAAAGCATTAGTATTTTTACAACTGATTATAAACATTTGTATTTCCTCCTGTTTAACAAACTATCAAAGTATCAAGTATATCAAAGTATATCAAAGTATCAAGATGTCTCATAAGTGTTTTCAAAATTCTATTTAATTAAATGTATATATAAAAGTAACCAGTGAACTTTATTTTTTAAAGATTTATTTATTTTATTAAATTTAAGTCCACTGTAGCTGTCTTCAGACACTCCAGAAGAAGGCATCACATCTTGCTATGGATGATTGTGAGCTACCATGTGGTTGCTGGGATTTGAACTCAGGACCTTTGGAAGAGCTGTCAGTGCTCTAACCACTGAGCAATCTCTCCAGCCCAAACTGTATATTAATTAGAATAATATCTACACTTTTTTGTCTACAGTGCATGAAGAAAATTCTTATGTGAAGAGTTCTTCAGAGTTCAATGTCACCTTGAATTTAGGTAATAATCACTGTGTATATTTTCAGTACACAAAGAAAAATTCTGTTTGCTTGCTGTAAATCAGTATCAAATATAGTATCACACCCTAAATATCTTCAAAATATGTCTAACAAATAATGATTGATTGTCAATGTGGTTAGAAGAAGGCATTTTCTGCTACAATTTCTATCTCTCTGAAAATATCTTATGTTACATTATTGTAAAAATAATATACCACAAGTTTCATAAGTGAACGCCTTTAGAGGATGTTGAAAATTTTAGGTTCTTAAACAAGCTAATCTAAAAGATAGAGATTGAAAAGGTATTTTGGTAAAACACAGGACCAACCAAATCATGAAACTATTACTATTTAAGGTGAGATTAAACTTTGAAACTATTAAAACACAATGGGAACTAAACCTGCTGACTTCAAGGTCCAGTCTATCTTGAGGATGGTTCTGCAAGGAATACTGGTAGAACCTGCTATTTGCTGAAGAGTTTTTATTGTGGCAGTGATATGCCAATCCAAGCAGAGCAAGCCACACTTGATGCAAGTAGCATGCCAATAACTTTGGCTGCGTTAAGACTTTTAGAAAGACAGAACCTCAAATTATATAACTGTAAGCCTATTCTAAAAATGTGCCAAGGCAGTTAGGAAGGCCTTGATAGAATCGGTAGGACAACAGAGTGTTTTGTTTGTTTGTTTGTTTGTTTTTATTTTTCAGGAAATAAACTACGTCCAAAGAACATTATTATTATGATGCAGTTCTGAGTTTCAATATTATATTACTCTTGATAAAGAGACTTACTGGAAAAGCTTGTTTGTTTTTCTTAAGTTACTTATTTCATAAGAACTCAGGATTCCTGTGAAAATTTATGTGGCATGGAAATGAAGTTGCATATCCAATAGAGTTGCAAGATGAGTGAACTTCTCTCTGAACAGTGTGGGCCTGGCACTTAAGACATAAGTGGGTGCTAACTTGTCTGGAACTAACTGCTATCATGTTTTTTCTTAATTTGTCTTAATTCATGTATAAAGTAATAGGTTTCATTATGACAGTTCCTACATGCATATTATTTTATAATATTCAATCCTTTCACTATTATTCTATTTCCACTTTCTACACTCTTGTAATGTAAAGTTGACTAATTTTATAATGGTTTTCATTTGCCAGAGCTTACACATACTATGCATGATGTGAGAACATGTTCAGATTTTCATAACAATGTATTTTATATAGAAGTGATATGGTATAACCATGTTATCCTGGAATCTTGAATACCTAACTTCCCCAAATGTATTTCATAATTGGTGAGAAAATATAATAAGAAAATGGTGTCTCTTTCTTTCTCTAAAGTTTTATTTTTTTAATTAAGCAGAAAAAAGCTTGACTTTATTAAATGTATTTTATATTAGATTGTCAATGTATAAGCTGTGAAATATCACATATATCAAAACAGATCAAGCAACCATAATTTTTAGGCATTTGACATATTAGATTAAACATTTTAGAGTTTTATTCAACATATTAGAGAGATTATTTTACGAATTCAGGCACTGTACATGACAATGTCCTAGTTGTTCCTGTCATAACTACCCTGACAAATGCATGTTTAGGCTAGAGAATGCTTATTTGTTCACAGTTTCAGGTTTAAGGGAAATCTTTATGAGAAACTGGAATAGTAACTTGAAAGAACTACTTCTCCAACATTCACAATTGAGAGAGAGAAGATAGAGATGGAATTAAGACAGAGACAGAGAAAGAGAGGTAAAGAGAGGAAAGGCTGAATAAGAAAGAGATAAAAAGAGAAAGGGGAGAGAATTAATGTGTGTATCCCTTCTTTCACTCAGACCCTCTTTATGGTTTATGTAGCACAGGACCCACACCCAGGGATTGATGGTTATTTAGCACAGGACACACACCCAGGGATTGATGGTTAGGTAGCACAGGACGCACACCCAGGGATTGATGGTTATTTAGCACAGGACACACGTCCAGGGATTGATGGTTAGGTAGCACAGGACGCACACCCAGGGATTGATGGTTAGGTAGCACAGGACACACACCCAGGGATTGATGCCCCTCATAGTAAGTTGGGTCTTTCCACATTATTTAAAATAATCAAGACAATTCCTCATAGACATGCCCACTGGCTAACTTCATTTAGAGAAAATCACTGTTTCTTCCCAAGGAAGTCTATATTGTGTCTTGGTAACAAATATAGACACGGCAACATGTGTTCTTGTCTAATAATTCCTCCCTTAACACTCTTTGATTTTATTTGAAAGCAATGATGAAATAAATTTGTTAAAAATTATTTATAGAAACAAATTCAGAATCCATTGTTATCTCTATAAAAGTCCTAAACATGTATTATTTATTATTTAATATATGCATGGTGTATATATGTTATAACTATAGATGCTATTTGGTATATATGTAAGAAAAGAAGATATTTATGTATTTTTACAGAATAGGATGGTTATTCTTGGTTGTGAACTTGACTCCACTTAGATTTAAGAAAAACGCAAGTGGCTTGGTACATGTGATAGAAATAATTCTTAAATAGATAATTTGAATTGAGAAGGCACAGTTTTAATCTGGTGCTTTTGATGTAGAAAGATACATCTTTAATTCAGAACCATTCAGGTGAGAATCTGGGATACACTTGGTAATCGCCTATACAATGGCATGAAAGGGGGAAGCAGTCACTCTTTTACCAGTTTGTTCTTGTTCTTTCAAACAAATCCACACCTTAACTGACATTGGAGACCACGTCATCAGATTCTGGTGTATACTGAAGATCAGCTGACACATAGCTCCTCGTGGACTGAACTATTGGATTCTTGGATCTTTGGTTGGTAGATAAACATTGTTGGACTAGCTAGAATGCATTCAATAAGCTGTGTGTTCGTGTGTGTGTGTGTGTGTGTGTGTGTGTGTGTGTGTTCTGTGGCATATATATATATATTGATAGATGACTCCACCAATGAGGAGGACGGGCCTAAGTAAAGGCCTTACTGGTATTTGAAAGCTTCTGTCACAACCACATGCTCCGAGAAGCAAGACAATACCTATAGATTAAAAGTGCTGCTGTATCAACAGCACCAAAGGTATAGTCCCAAAACATTTTCACTAGTGGTTCTTGAAATAAGCCAGAGTCACCTGCTGCTGTTCCAAAGAACCCAGAGATCATACTGCAGAGAGTGCTAGAACACAGCTGTTACAGCTACCCTTGGAATCAAGCCACCCAAACAGAGACCTGTAATCCACATTGCCTGCCATTTACAGAGCAGGTTTCCTGGTCATGAAAGCAATGGTTCATTCTTCACTCCCTTGTACATTAACCATCAGTAACTCTCACTGGAAGATGGGTTTGAATAATTTGCAAATCACTTCAGATGATGTAGCTCTATTTCTCTTATAGAACACAGTAGAAACATCAATAGAACTAAGAGCTTGGTAACATAGAACACACAAAACTTTCTAAAAGGTCAGTTTGAGATGTCAGCACCTGGTGAATACCAACATGTCTGAGAAACAGCAAGGGTTCTTCCTTCAGACACACTCTCACTAGGTTTCAGTGTGTTTGTAACTCCTATGATGTAAAATCTTATGAAAATAATCTTTATCTAGGAATACATGAACATATCTTACTAACAATTTACTATTTGAATACAGCACATTTACACAGTGCTTGTTGAATTTATTTTCAGTGTTCCCTAGAAAGAATAAGTATGAAGAAATGAAGATACAGAAAGTTATTTGTTTTCAGCCACACACTGTCCATGGTTAACTTATGATTAAGTATATATGCTTTTACATGTTATATAGACGCAGATGTTTTATCTCCCTGCAAAAAGGTTTGACTAATCATCATACTGGTGTTATTATCTGTGTTTACTGCTTGGTTCTACCATGTAAGATATATATTTAAAAGATCATTTCACAAACATTTAACCATATAATAAAATATTTTTTGGAATGTGATATAGTCCAAACATGAATTGCATATGCAAGAAAGGTCAAATAAAACATGATTTTGGCATATTTATTCATGAGCTTCTTCAACATTCCTCTCTGCTGGGGAATCCCAAAGTTACCTTTTATTTTCTCCCATGCTGCAAGATGAGGATGTATTTCAATGTGGTTTAGAGTCTTATAATACAGTATCCAGAGAACTAAAGAAAGACTAAATGAAAGCTGCATTTAATGTGTAAGAAAGGGAAGTTTGAGAGAAGTTGAAAGTGAGGTGTAGAGACAGGATTAGCCAGAACGCCAAGCCTATTATTAGTCTAAAATTAATTCACAATGTTTAAGCAAATTTGAAAATTAACTACAGGGAAATGAGTTCAAATTGTAATGAAGGCTGGTAATTTGAATATAAAAAGTAGATGTGGATTTCAGACTTACTCAGCATAGCTCTGCACCGGGGAAAGTCAGCCCAATAAAACAGCAAAATCAGAAAGACAAGGGAGAAAACACTACCAACTGTACAGGGTAAGAGAAAAAAGGAAATGGTATTAGACAAAAGTCAACCATGACTTTAAGGAGCTTGTCTCAGATCAAAGCAAAACGAGGCAAAGAAAACCCACTGAATGACAAACCAGCATGAAATTTGGACTTTGAAAACTTGAAAGTCTCATTAAGTTAGAGATATTGTAAAATCATCTCAATACCATAAAACTGGTAAAAATATGGCAATGTCAACTTCACAAAAATCTTTAATGGAAACACAAACGGAAATTACAATACCACTGTTTAAACAGAAAATTGACTTTTTTTAATCCCTAATTGACTAATTGTAAAATATAAAGACATCGAACTCAGAAAAAGAAATGAAGGACTATATAACACTGAGACCAAAAGAAAACAGAATCAGGAAATTTAGTGAGAAATATTAGCTCACATCAAACCATTGAAGGAGAAATGATATAAGGGAAACATAACAAACAGCAAAGAGATAAAAGTGTCATAGAGATTATGATAAAAATACCAACTGGGCACATAAAGAGATAAAACAAGTTGAGACTTTGAATAATAAAAACAATAGAACAAGGACAATATATAAACCCTGGACCAAGAAAGCATTTAGTAATTGGAAAAAGGTCAGAATCAATATACTAAAAGAGACAACCAGCTATAGTGAGCCAACTTGTAGTAATTATCATCAGTTATAAGATACAGTCTATGAAACTTAATAAATTTTTACTTGAAAACAAAATTTCAAGATCTCCAGGAAGAGGGTCAAATAAGTCTGTCTTCAGTATCTGAGATTAACAATAAAATCAACTCATAAAACAAAGAAGGAGGAAAGAAAAATTTTGTGTTCAGATGTACAAAAATGTATTTTACTCAATGTTATATGTTTACATAATATTTAGTTAATATTGCTAATATATCACAATTTTCTTTTCTTTTCTTTAATCAGATTTATTAAGTACTGTAAAGACTGATTACCTAGGTTATGGAAATTAAATAAAACACATCATGGTTTAAAGGGAAAGCATTTGAATCATGCTAACATTTTTGTTAATGTCTGTCCAAATTACCTTGCATAGTTAGTTCATTAAAAAGTCTATTAAAATAGCTTAGTCCATAATTCATTTTGACTCATGTCAAATATTATTTATTTTAGTAATTTTTAAAAAATTATTAGGGAGTCTTAAAATAATCTTTCCTTAATCCAAGTAATTAAGGGTTTCCTCAGTATTTCTTTCAAAGTATCAACATTTTAATTCTTTTACTGAAGTCTGTAGTTACATCTGGGTTTGTATAAGGTGATAGATAATAATCTAGTTTTATGCCTTTGCTGTTAGGTACCTTGTTTTCTCAGTGCCGTTATTTGAGAACTATTCTTTCATAATCTGTGTGCTGATTTCACTTAGCTCTGAACAGATATGTCTCTGGGCTATCTGCTTTGTTCTGCTGGTCCACATGTCTGTCTTTATTCCCATTCCATTTTCATTTTTGTTCCGGTACATACACCTGCAGTATATTTTGAAATAACTACTGTGGGGCCATCAACTTTATTCTTTTTTGCTTAAAATTGCTTTCAAGATTAAGGTTTTGGTGGTTTTACAAGAATTTTAGAATTATTTTCTCTATCTTTGTTGGGAAATGCTATTGGTATTTTGGTAAAGAGTACTCTGAGATACTAGAAGGCATTGAGTAAAAAGTGTAATCAGAAAAGAATTCAGAATAAAAGTAATTTATGTGTATTCCCATGCCTTCCTCTGTCTTGGCGATGAGATCACAGTTAACTATCTGTTACTTTTCCTCTGCTGTGGGCAAAACACCATGACCAAGATAACTTATCAAAGATAATATTTAATTTGGGACCCAGAGTTCCACAGGGTTCACATCCACGACCATCATTGTGATGTTGTGCAGCAGCAAGGTAGGCACGGTACTGAAGCATGCTGGGAGTATAGATCTCATCCATAATCTTGAAACATATGAGAGAAGCTAATTGGAAATCATAAGACCACTTGAAACTACAGAGCCCACCCTCGTTGATAGAGCTTCACCAATAAGGACACACATCCTTATCTTTCCCCAGCAGTTCCACTAACTGGGGACCAAACATTCAAATATGTGAGCCTATTCTTGTTCAACCTACCCCGGTCCACTCTCTGGTTTCCATTACCAAACTATACTTAGTCTAACTTCAAAAGTCCCCATAGACTTTCAATATCAAGACTGTTTAAAACTCTTCTGAGACTCAAGGAAATATCTTAATTATAACCCCAGTAAAACAATGAAATCAAATAAAAACAAATTGTGTACTTTTAACACACAATGCCAGAAAGTGTACATTTTTCATTCCAACAAAGAGGGAAAAGGGCTTAGTGAGGGAACACTGGTCCTAAGCAAGACGAAAACAGTAATGACAAACTCCAAATCCTGTAGCCCTTTGTCCCATGTACAAAAGTTTAAGTGGTCCTCTTCATCTACAACTCCTTCCAGGTTCATTTATTACGAAACACTTCTGTCTCTTGGCCTGGGTCTCTCCCCAAGCGGACATCCGATGGTTCTGGCCCCTCCTATATCCTTGGGTCTCTAAGCCAATCCAGGCGTTTTCTCAGCTTCACCCAATGGTTTCTCTGAGCCTGGTCAAGGGAAATACCTGACATAAACCTGGCCTCATCAGATTTCTTAACTGTGGAGGAAGATTGCGAAACCCTGTGTCCTTCATGACTCTAAAGACTGTCATCTGACTGATGTTGCCATGTTCTGCTGCCTGTTTCCGGTGGAGCTTGGTCTCCTTGAATTATATTTGCAGAAGCTTTGATTTGTTGTTGCTCTTTGGGAACAGGCAATTCCTTAGGCGTGTTCCTATGAGGAGTTGCAGGATTAGTCTGGTGGGGTCTAGTCCTGAGAGCACCACTCTCTTTATTCCATTTCTTCTTAGCTCTTCCTGCCTAAACCACAGCTCCAACACTAAAGTTCCCAATGCACATCTGTCCTCAAACTGAACATTTTGTATTTCTTTGTGCTCTGCTTGCTTGTTCTTTTCCATTGTTGATCTGAAAAACGGGTGACCTCTTATAATTATACTGGAGGGTCAATATTAGACTTGAAATTGTCTTGGCCAATGGAATTAGTCCAAAAGTCTTCAATTCGGCCCAGAGCTATTCTTAAGGACAAGGGCAAAAAGCAGCCACATTCTTTGCCAAAATATCACAAGACTTATCTCTACCCAAGTTGCTAATATTATTTCCCTCTGAAACCTCTTGTGTCGCAACCCTATCCGACTAGCAGAGGGATGACACACGCAATCCTTCTCAGAGCAGTTTATCAAGACCCTTGAACATGAATGCAGGGAAAAAGCCCCTCTCCCACTCCCCTTGTGCAGTCCTTTTATATCCTCCCCAAGTCCGCCCCATCAGACCACATCACAGTCTTCTCTGATTGGTCCACATAGAATGGTCTGATCACACGTTATTGGCTACGCCTTCGCAATGCCCAAGAAAGGTGTGGCCTACTCGGGAGCAGGAAGAAGTCAGGTGCTTAGTCATCCGACTTGGCAGGCCTCCAGGCTTGAGGCTACTGCCACACCCGCTCTCTACACTCTTGTGCTGGGTCTTCATCAATATTGTCTTCCAAACTCCTACTAAGACAGTCCATTAAGCTCTTTTTATAGTGTAAACAGCTTTACTAATCAAAGTCCCAAAGTCTTTCACATTTCTCCAAAAACAGCATGGTTAGCCCTGTCACAGCATTAGCCCATTCTCTGCTATGGCAAAACACTATGATGAAGAAAAGTTATAACAGAAAGCATTTAAATTGAAGCCCGTGGTTCCATAGATTTAGAGTTCATGACCATCAGCGTGGGGAACGTGGAAGCAGGCGGGCAGATATGGCACTGGATCAGGAGCTGAACGTTTACATCAGATTCACAAGCACAAGGCAAACAGAGACAGAAAGAAAGAGGAAAGCAGCAGAAGAGACCCCCAACTAGAAATGGCATGGGCTTTTGAAACCTCAACCCTTACCCCTAGTTACACACTTCTATCAACTGAAAACCAAACATTCCAACACATGAGCCTTTGGAGACTATTCTCATTCAGACCTCTAAAACCATTCCGCATATTCTCTTACACACATTTTCCGTGTGCTTATCTCATTTGTAGCAACTAAACCACGGGTAAGAAAATTCCTGCTTTTACTGTACTAGGAATATAGATATTTATATTTTAAAAGAAGGCTGATTGTAGATGTTTGCAATCACTTCATGGTTTTAACTTAGATTTGTACTTGAAAGTATGATTTGTTCCCTTGCCATATTCCATTCTTATTTTAAAAAATAATAGTTCCCAGGCACTTAACATCTCAGCATAACTGGCACTTGGAATTTGGACTATCATGTACTGAAGACCAGCTGAGCCATATGAAGTTTCCGTACTTAGCACACCTGACGATGGGAAGCATGATTAATCGTACTTCTCATTCACTCACTCCTGGGTAAATCCATGAACCGCAAAAGTTAAAGTTGATGTTTTGAAATAATTTGTGATGTAAGTCTAAACACCAAAAGCACTGATTCCATAGTTTTTGATATAATGTTGTTCTATGAAGAGGAAAAGACAGGAGACACACAGTAATAGAGAACCCCAAACTAGCTCAATTAAAATGGAGACATTTCATTTCTTCCCCCTTCACTGTTTTGAAGAGGCCACAAAGAACCCTTTAAAGCAGGGAAATAGACTACTTGCAGAGAGAATGGGATCTTGTCATAGAGCGCAAGTTCACAGGTAGTACATGACCTCACTCTTTGAGCTTGCTAAATGATCTTCCTTAAAGACCCGAAGAATCGTTTAGAAATTGGACCATGTGACTAATATAGTAATATGACTTTATTTGCCAGATATTTGAATATTTGAAAGGAATTGCTGACACCTTTGTGAACTGCATTAACATCGGCTTATTGTACCTCTTGTTGGGTGGGTGTTAGGGTGTGGTCCTGCCCACATTCCTCACTTCAAGAGACCGAATCCAACAACTGGAGAAAATTGAGATGTGTACTTGCTGTATCCATATCTCTGGACAGACAGGAATGCTGCTTTGCTGTGGCCAAATAGCATGAAGTTGATATCCCTATCTTGTTCCTGACTCCAGTGCTCTTGTACTATAGAGTAAAAAAAATTACTGAGTCCTGTTGTAAAAACTAACTTCCCTTCAACTTATAAAACTAACATATTTCCCAATGTTTTGAGGACTTGTCTAAAGACTTTTCCTCTAGTTCTGTTTATCATTCATCAATAGGACAGCTATCTCTTTGCCTTTACTTCAAACTGTCTTAATGAACATTCTCTTTCTCAAGTCTCAGTCACGTCTCTGAAATGAAGATGTGCTATCTCTCATCTCTCCTAATGCTCTTCAAGGCTCACCCATGCTCCCTGCCATGGTCACCAGGCTCTCTCTCTCTTAACAAGGCTCAGTTCTGAAGGTTAAATATATGTCACTTTGCCTGAACAGATCCTGGCACTCTTCATTTCTTCACAGTATCCTTTTACCACTGGCTCAAAACTTCCTAATGAAAGGCAGCAATTACTTCCTCTCAGGATAGCATTGATCATTTAAATAATGTGGTTGCAAATAGGCTTAGATGGTTAGGGAGCTTTTTTCAATTTTACATTAGAGGAGGTAAGTTCATGTTTTTTTTTTGAGTTCTACTTAATTTGAGTAAGAATTCCTTCATGTACTTCTTCAGGTAACAATGACTTCTACCTGTCAGAGTACTTATCAGAGCTGGACTTTAAGGTGTGACTATTGTGCTTTGAAGACTTTCACTTCTAGGGAATGTAAACATTTTCTTAGTGGCCACTTAGGGCTTCTGCCTTGAACCTATATAGAAAACGAAAAAATTCCTAAATATTTAACATAATAATTGTAGTGTATGGAGCATGCACATGTTAATTTGTATGCACATGTTTGTGTAGGAGCAGGTGCCTGTGATTACATCTGTTATTGTTAAGTGTCAATGTTGGAATGGTTCCCTATATTTATCATCGTTTCCAAGCCAGTGAATCCCAGGGAGCCTGCCTCTAATGTCTTGGCTGATGTTCTAGGTGCTCATGGCTATTCCCAGTTTGCCCGTACATACTCAAGACCAGGACTCAGGTCTTCATGCTTGCACAGCAATCTCTTTGCCCACATAGTGACCTTCACAACCCCTTGATGGTATTTAACATGACCACAGGAATATCTAAAAGTAAAGACAAACGGGTGGGGAACACCCAAAAGGAAAGATAAACAGATAAGGAAGCATCTTTGACCAAATGTTTGTATATGAGACAGAATGGAATGCAATCACAGTTATGGAATAGTAGATAAGGGAGAAGAGGGCAAATAGATGTACAACGTATGTTTGGGTAACTTTACCTTAGTCTGGATTGCTCACCTCTGGGCTATGTTCCTTCCTCTGCCCAGTGTAGGAATAAGAACCTGTATGTAGAAAGCAAAATTTATAACGTCCTATTTGCTGAGCCCAGTAAGATCCCTGTGAACAACTTACTGAAAAGATAATGATCATAAATAGTATTTATTTCTAGATTTATTTAATCATGCTTGTTTTTCTCTGTATATTGAAGATTTAAAACACAGTTTTCCTTTTACATGAGTAATTTTTGTCTCAGCTAAACTCTTGAAGCCCTTCTTCTGAAGTACAGAGATGTTTAAACAATAGCATATTGCCCTCCAGGGCATTTTACTTAAATATGACACTCTCACTGTGTTTACTTTGAGACTATTTTTTTTTAATTCTATGAGTCTGAACACATTGACAATAAACAGAACATTACATTATTATAAATACAGAAAGTACTTTTGGCTATGTTTATGCACATGGATCATAAAGTACGAATTAGTTTACTCAGTAAATCTCTATTAACAGAGGTCTTTAAAACCACAGATAGTGGGATTCAGTGGCTCTTTAGTATTATAATATGCTCCAGGGCATAATATAAAATTGGCTAAAGGTCAAATCATTCAGCAGCAAATGAATCCAAGATCCACACTTTGAATGGTCACCGCATTGCATTTCCCATAAATGGACATTTCTAAATGTCTGAAGAACTGATGCATCCATTTTCATAACATTAGGTAGCTAATTACAAAGACAGTCCTTTGCTTTCGTTACTTTTCTACTCCATAAATAAATGATTACAATTAAGATGGAGGAATGCTAGTAATTTCTGGCTTTTCAGAATGCCTCTGATAGCATGACATTTGGAGTCCTGCTATATGTCACTTCCAACTTATTTACTCTTCCTACCTGAGCTTCATATAGATCAGTGTAGATTATTTAATACTTTCTGATATAATCATTTAGTGAAATGTCATGCACCTCAAACATAGTAATATTGCTTGTGGTATTGTTTCTAAATTTCAAACTTTGTATAGTTCAACATTTTTAACACATACCCGCCCTCTTCACACACACAAGATATCCTCTTGACGTTTTCATTTTTGTGACTTGCATAAGAAAGTTGTCCCAGGAAATTGTCCCAATTTCTATCTATCTCAGTATGTTTCCAGATCTATTATTTTTTCACTTTTAAAACTTTTAGATTGTATATTAATGGCAACATTTCTCTATTCTCTTATCTTCCTCTAAATCCTCCCATATACCTCTTTCAATTCTCCTTTAACTTCATGGTGTACTTTTTCTTCAATTGTTATTGCATGCATATACATATTTGTATATACCTTTATTTATGGCTAAATATAGCCTATTGACGCTCTATAAAGTTATGTGTATGTATGTTTTCAGGGCTGATCACTTGGTACTGTATAACAAAAATGGTGTGCCTTGTCTGGGGGAGGACCACCTGTCCTGATCATGGCTTTATTCAGTTGCCTGCAGTTCATTCTGTATGGCTGAGGCCTGTGAGCTTTTTTTGTCCTTTCACTACTTGCTCAGATTACATTTGGGTAGTCATGTTGTTGAGACTTTACAGGTATAGCTTCTGACGTAACTAGGAGACAACATAACAGCAAAGCCTCTAATCCTCTGGCGTTCATAATCTTTCTATCCTTTTTCAGCCATGTTTTCTGAGCTTTAGGTACAGGAATGTTTTGTAAATATATCCATTTGACTGGTCTTGATTGGTTGTACTTTGTGGTCACTTTCATCTATTGCAAAGGAAGTTCCTTGGAGAGGGGTAAAGACTACACTTATTTGTGCCTATAAAAGCAGGCGTTTATAGGTCATTATTAGAGGTCATGCTGCTGTAGTAAATGATTGGTTGTAAATTCTCTGCCAATCACTGGTTTCACTAGCTCTTGCTAGTTAGCCAGGTTTCAAAGTGGGGCTCCTTAGGGTGGAGGAGACAGGTATATACAGAAGAATATGATAGGAGAGGAAAGGGAAATAGCAGAATACAACTTTAATCAAGTAGGAAAAGTGGAGGTTCCTTTGGGAAAGGAGAATAAAATAAGATGGGAGGTAGGTAAAGTAACAATATGTGTGGCTGTAGAACCTATTACCTAGAAGAAAAGGACTATACAAGTCAGTGTGTTAAAATACGTATTTTGTTTTAATGAACTCTTCTCATCCATGCTCCTGTTGCTCCCTGAAAGAGCCAAAGACTACAGAAGAAAAACCCCTATGTCACATATGACCAAGCTTTCCTTGAATTATTTGCCTGGGATTTCTAAGAGACTATCAAAATATACAGCTTATTGCCTTTGGTTACCCCCACAGGTGGACCATAACTCTATATTGCTGAAACACAAACATATTAGAAACAGGGCCCAGTGGTCTTTGAGTTGAACTACCTGAACGCCCCTCCTTGAAGACTAGCTTTCATGATACCAAAAGATAACATGCACATTTTAGAAGGAAGGCGGCAAGAAACTGTCCTCCTGTAGGGGTTTGACTAAGAATGGGCCCTGGAGGCACATATATTTGAATGCTTAGTCACAAGGGAATGGAACTGCTTGAAAGAATCAGAATGATTAGGAAGTGTGATCCTGTGGGAAGAAAAGTGTTGTTTTGGGATGGGCTTTGAGGTTTCAAAAGCCCACACTAGGCTCAATCTCTCTCTTTTGACTCCTTGTCATTCAGAATGTAGAGCTCTCAGCTCCTTCTCCAACATCACACTTGCCTGTTTCCATAATCCCTGGCATAAAGATAATGGACTAACCTCTGAAGCGAGAAGGAAGACCTCAATTAAATGATTTCTTCTAAAAAAGTTACCTTGGTCATGGTGCCACATCACAAGAATGGAACAGTGACTAAGGTATATGTCCGGCTACGGTTCCTAGGTACCACATCAATGACCAGAGGGGCTCAATAACCATACAGGTACAAGAGTGATGCACACAAATTGGATATAATCAATCACTCTCTAATTGGACTCACAACCCACTCGGCAAAAGGGATACCATGCCAGATTGATTCATGAAATTAAAATTGTTTTTGATGTAGCAATATCCATCATATTTTACATTGTTTTTATTTCATTAAAGTGTAAATTATAACCCAGAACAGTCTATATCAGTGTCTTAGCATACTGGAAGAAATATTGTATTATGCATTTTATTTTATAATAGTATCAGTTAGGTCTATCTGGAACATACTAGTTTCAGTTCTAGAAAGAATTTGGAAATATATCTGTAAAGGAAAAAAATTTGAGTAAGTTGAAAATTACTTTTCTTAAGCTTTTCAAGCAAAAAAGGCACAAATTTAAACAGAAGAGAGGCTTTAATATTGCAAAAATAGGGATAGGAAAAGGAGAAAAAAATTCACATCCTGGAATGAGGAGATTCTTAAGACATGTATTGTTCTTTGGTTTTATCTGAAGGACAAGGACATATTTTCCTATACCCTCAAACACGATTTTACTATTTAGAACAGGGCAGTGAAGTTAGACTCCTATATTCACAAAGCTTCCATCTTCTTTACCACAAGAATGCTGCTTCATTTATGGTCTCTTTTCCATCCATCACCCAAGTTTATGTTTTATATTCTCCATTGGTAAACTGGTTGCTTTCCTTTCTGTCTTTGTATGTCACTGTGATACTCATAGACACCACCAAAAGTCAGCAATTGAAATGATATTGGAATTGTCTGTGGCATCCCTATTGTTGACATATGTCCATAGCACTGTAGAGAAAGTAGGAACATATTCACTCTGATATCACACATTTTACTTATCCCACAGAATTTCCTCACAAAGAACAGGAAGCAAACAAGCAAACAAACAACAATAACCCATGACATACTAGTGCTTTTTATCTGGGATTTTATGAAAATTTGTGTTTTCCAATTATTTCCCCATTGGAATACAAGGTTATGTCTAAGAATTTCTCTTGACACTCATTTTCAATGACCATAAAGACAGAAAAAGAGAGTTTTAGGCCCATTTGTTATAAAGAGGAGACAGAATTCTTTGCTTCTCGTGCTTCCAGATCTTACTCGTTGGCATACTATTCATTACATGGACAAATGAGTCTCAAACCACACAATAAATGGCCCAAACTGTCAAGGTCATTGTAGTCTATAGAGCTTTATATTACACTGACCTATTCTGTGTCAAAATGATTAATGAGCCCCAACTCTGTTTGCTTTGCGTAGTTTTCAACACCAAAAGCAAAATAAAGTCATGGGGCTATTCTCTGACCTGTGACATGGGCCATTCAGGCCCTTTGGGGTCCTAACTCAATGGTCTCCAAGGTCATTTATCTCATTCCTACCTCCACAGAGTGATGCTCATTCTAAATGATATCCTTTCCTTCCATTCCTGTGAGCCACGTCAACTTTGACTCTAAACCACCAATATAATATCACCATAGTCTAAACATTTTTAGAAGCTCTTTCCAATGAGCCATTTTTCTGAACATATTTTGTGCTTACTGCCTAAAACTTAGAAAATTAATGAAATATTATGCTTATATGAACCTAAGCTTTGCTCTCTAATAAGCATAGAACTGACAATATGGCGTGAAGCCCATAATCAAAACAGAGATCTTTTTATTGAGAATTGTAACACCAATGGAACTTAATTAATATAAAAGTAATCATTCCATTACTAATGTGTAAAGAGAATAATATAATAAATAATCTCCTTAAAGTTTTCTTTAATTATTCGAGGTATCCTATTATATCATGTTCATCAAGGTAACATCTTACTATGAGCACATATATCCAATCCTGGAATGACAAGAGATAAAATTGTAAACAGTGCATAATATTACATGTAACTATTTTCAGGTCCTTAACAGGGTTTAAAATTATTCAAAATTTTTTCACATAAAAGAATTTTCTCCATAAGGAAATTTAATATTCATTGATAAAACACATGACACCTTGGCTCCATTGATAAGCATACATGGTATCCTAGTTTGTAGTGGAGTCCTTCTCTCAAAGCTCACAGGGCATTAAGCTCATGCTTGTTTTTCAATAAGTCAAGTGGGTAACTGGATAATTAGTGTTCTTTAAAAAATGATTTGTGCCCCGATGTGTGGTAATTGTGGAGGAATGAGGTAAATAGAGAGTACATACCCTGCTATTCTACTTTTTTTTTTTAGACAGTCTCTGAGTGGGCATGAAGTTCCCCATTAACAAAACTAGCCACGAGGTTTCTGGATCTACACTTCTCCAGTCCTCCAGTGTCACCATATACAGTTTTTGTGTATATAGTGCTGCTAACAAGTACTTTATTGTCCCAGCATGGGAAAATCCAGGAGGGGGAGTAGGTGGGAGTGGATTGGGTGGAAGGGTGGAGGCAGGGGTCTGGAGGATGGGTTGGGAGTTTTCTGGGAGGAGGAAAAACCAGGAAAGGGAATAGCATTTGAAATGTAAATGAAGAATATATTCAATAAAAAGAAAGAAAAAATTACTTTATTGACTGAGCCATTTCCACCTTCTTTTTTCAAAATATACAGCTATTTAATAATAGGATTACAAATAACATTCAGAAAGATAAAATGAAATTTTGAGCAAATTTGTAATCTATATAAAAAACTGGCTTTCTTTTTTGTTTTGTTTTTTTGAGACAGGGTTTTCCTGTATAGCCCTGGCTGTCCTGGAACTCACTCTATAGAACAGGCTAGCCTCAAACTCAGAAATCTGCCTGCCTCTGTCTCCCAAGGGCTGGGATTACAGGCATGCACCACCATTTACAGGCTATGACTTTCTTCCTGTAACTTATAACATTTCTGTGACCAGAAGAAACCAGATCAGGCAAGCCCTGTATAGACAATCTCTAAAAATGTAAGTTAAACTTCTGGCTATTATAAATAAGGCTGCTATGAACATAGTGGAGCATGTGTCTTTATTGCATGCAGGGGAATCCTCTGGGTCCTCTGGAAATGTCATGCCCAATTTTCTGAGGAACCACCACACTGATTTCCAGAGTGGTTGTACCATCTTGCAATTCCACCAACAGTGGAGGAGTGTTCCTCTTTTTCCACATCCTCGCCAACACCTTTTGTCTCTTGAGTTTTTAATCCTAGCCATTCTGACTGGTGTGTGGTGGAATCTTAGAGTTGTTTTGATTTGCATTTCCCTGATGACTAATGATGTTGAACATCTCTTAAGGAGCTTCTCAGCCATCTGAATTTCTTCTGGTGAAAATTCTTTGTTTTGCTCTGTACCCCATTTTTTAATAGGGTTATTTGGTTCTTTGGGGTCTAACTTCTTGAGTTTTTTTTTTTTTGTATATATTGGATATTAGCCCTCTGTCAGATGTGGGATTGGTGAAGATGTCCCTCAAAGGAGGAATGGATACAGAAAATGTGGTATATTTATAAGCCCTCTGTCAGATGTGGGATTGGTGAAGATGTCCCTCAAAGGAGGAATGGATACAGAAAATGTGGTATATTTATACAATGGTATACTACTCAGCAATTAAAAATAATGAATTCATGTCATTTGTAGGCAAATGGTTAAATCTAGAAAATATCATCCTAAGTGATTTAACCCAATCACAAAAGAATACACATGAAATGCAATCACTGATAAGTGGATATTAATGAGCCCAGAAACTCTGAATACTCAAGGCACAATTAGCAAATCAAAAGATTCCCAAGAAGAAGGAAGGAGAGGACCCTGGTCCTGAAAAGACTGGATCCAGTTTTGTAGGAGAATACCAGAACAGAGAAATGGTGGGGGGGAGCAATTGGGGAATGGCCGGGGGGGGGCGAGGAGGACTTATGGGACATATGGTGATGGGGGAACTGGGAAAGGGGAAAGCCTTTGGAATGTAAACAAAGAATATAGAAAATAAAAATAAGAATAAAAGAGAAAAAAGTAAATAAAATAAGTAAAATATCAAAAAAAGTAAGTCCAGTATATCTTGAAACTATCAAGACAGTAAATCATTAGAAAATCTAGTACTTTGTGACAATCTGGAATAGCCTGGAAAGACGCCACTACTGATTGCCCGGAGACTGTTTGGTGCTCTACAATGGAAATCAAAGGCACTGCATGACAAGCGTGGGAACTAAATAAATGGAAGACTTCAGTTGTTAGCAACACATCAGTGCTAACCACTCAGCCATGAAGAACATTGGCCCAGTATGCTAGCAACAAATCAGAGAGCTAAAGAATATTCTATACATTTCTAAACGGAACCTCTTTTCTAGCTTTACAACTGTTCAGAAACCACCTTAACATGTGGTTTAACTTCTTCAAATATGCAACTATTTGGTATGTGAGTATGTTTGATACATGTATGAGTAAAGTGTGAGACACGTGACATTGGCATTCCTAATGCACACCTACTGCATTGATTATATACGTATTAAATCTATATAACAACATTTTACTTTGGTTATATTATGTCAGCTTTTTGTCACATAAGATGTCTTAGAAATCAATTATTACTGCCTTGTTTTTGAACCAATGCACTCATTCTGGATGGACTTCTATTACTGTTCTGTTGTATTTTGAGATAGTCTCATAATGGTACCAAGGCTGTCTGTCCATTCTCAACCTCAACATCCTGCTGACCTTCCTTCTTGAGTATGGGTTACTTTGTGTCACCCCACAGGCTTGATATGAGTTTCTTTCTGTCTGAATGAAATCTTGTTATTGCTTACTAGAAAATTCTCTTTCATTTCTCTTCCAAAAATGGCTTTGTGCTGTCTTATTTAAAGAGATCTATTTGTGAGTTATATTGCTTTCCTTGGACTCTGATAAAATAAAAATCAAGGCATACACAAAATAACTGCATGACTTACTGAGTGGAAGAACTCTGTCTCATGGTTATTGGTGCTTGGAAATCTGAGATGGAAGTGACAACAGGTAGGCTGCGTTTGGACATGCCATCTCTCAGCCTGCTGCTGGCCACTGACTTTCTGTATGCTTGGGTAAGCTCCCCTTGGAGCATGCTTTGGGAAGGGAAAGGTGAGAGAGCGTACATCTTTTCTCATAGTGGCAATTTTCATCGGGACCCACCCACACAATCTGTTCAGTTGTCAGTTACCTCCTCATTGCTTTACTGCTGAGGAAGAACATTCACAAATGAGACTAAGGCTTCAACATGTAGACTTAGATCATTGCATTATCTCATATAGTTATTATATAACTACAATAGTTTAAGTTAAAAACATTACCTGCTGGAAGATTCTACTATTCTCTTTGAACCTATGATAACCATACTAGCTTTATATTATTTGAATGTTTGCTTTTTTTTTCTTAGCTCTGGGATAACTTTATTAGATTATTAAGAGAAACAACAGAGTTGAAAAATTATAAATCTTCGAGGTTACCAGCAGAAGGGAGATGAAGATGACAATGAGAGAAACCCATGCTGTTTGCTATGAAAGTCAACAAGCAGTCACATGACAATAGGAGAAGAGGGTTTCAGAGAGGGAATGAAAAAGCCCAGCATGTCATCCTTAGCCTGTATAAGGTAGTGCTACAAGTTAGAAGCAGTATGAAGTCATTTGTTCTCACTTCTATGTACTGAGTCTGAATCTTTCTTTGTTTTTCTTTCTGTGATCCAGTAGGTACTGAGTTGGCGGAATAACTGACAGTCCAAGGTCGTGCATTTGGCCTGAGACACAGGAAGTAGAGTAGGATGCAGTCAGAAGTGGGCATCCTCTTCTCTGAATGATGGAAAGTTTCAGCAGACAAAACCTTTCAACAGTATAAATAGCATGCTGGCACCCACAGTTCTTTCTGATGGAATAAAGTAGCATTTTGGCTTGAGTCACCTTGAAATCTATTGTTTTCCTGACTCTACCTTCCAGAGCTAATGTGCATTGGACTGCAAGTCTCTTGTTACTTGCCAGTGGGCCTTTCCCTTGCTGTCTGTATGATAACAGAATTCAAGTATGAGATTGCTTGCCAATATAGACTGATAGGCATCTCTTCTTTTTGTACTTTTGTAAGAGAATGGTGGAGACTATATTTATATTTTATAATCTGACATCTATATCTGGGAAAAGTCTTTGTATTGTATCATCTCATTAGAGCACAAAAAGAAAAATAGAGACTATGTGAGCCACAAGCTGCTTATTAACTCTCATAAATCAATTGAGTAGACAGGGTTTGCTGCTTGTGTGTGTGTGTTTGTGTGTGTGTTTGTGTGTGTGTTTGTGTGTGTGTGTGTGTGTGTGTGTGTGTGTGTGTGGTGCAGAGGGAGAAAGAAGAAGAAGAAGAGGAAGAAGAAGAAGAAGAAGAAGAAGAAGAAGAAGAAGAAGAAGAAGAAGAAAGAGAGAGAGAGAGAGAGAGAGAGAAAGTATCTAGAAACAGAATTGATCTTGTCCATTGTGTTTGTATTTAGTATTAACGGATTTTAGATTTGTATAAAATATTTAGTTTCAATTTACAGATTTTTTTGTTTGTTTCAGCTCATATTTATAAGATTTTAAATAATTATTTAGGTGTAATCCAGACAGATAAATATCATTGTATTTTGTTTAAAAATAAATGAAAAATCACCATTTGAATACTGGTGACCCATTTACAATGTCACTTGTTAAGCAATAATTAAAACATATGACATTTATATTTCTGTTTATTGGTTGATATATTTTAATATTTATTATTATAAATAAACAGTGATGCTCACTAATCTGTATCGTTATTAAATTGCATAATTATAGAAAAGGTATCAATTTATATTGTACCTAGGTAGCATCTTATGAGTGGTATTGACTTACAAAATTATCTTTAGGTCTTTAAAAATAAGAACAGAAAGTTTATTTTACTGAATGTCACTAAGTATGATATTCACTTTAATGGTAATTAATGTCATTGTTTAAATTAATAAGACTATTGGTGCTGCTAATATAGGAAAATTATGCCTAGTAAGTAGTTATAAACCTGCTGACCCAAGGAAGTTTATGAGTGGAGGCACTAAAGTAATGATTAATTTTTTATGTGGAAGAACTTTGATAATTAATAACCTTACTAATCCATGTTGATTTTTGTTTATTTTTTAAATAGAATTAAAATAAACTGAAATAACTTTCAAAATAATGAATGTTATTTTTCTGAGAGTATCCAATGTTTTAGCAAATTTTTACTCAATTAGATGTGAAATAGATGTAAACCACTATGTTATTTAAATCCAAGGGAAGGCTGAGACTATAGCTAAGTGGTGAGGCATTTGCTAAGAACACCTGGGCCTATAAATTGAATCACTAGTATATACTAGTAATGAACATAGTAATTATGTTTCTCAAAAACCTATTTGCACGAGAGGGTCTTCACATAGCTTCTGGGACCTGCCCCCAGGTGGTTCTGCTTTTAAATAAAGAAGCCAGCAGCCAATAGCTGGGGAGGACAGACAGAATTGGGCTTTTAGGATTTCCCATACTTGGAACCAATAGGAAGTGGAACAAGAAGGAAAGACTCCCTGATGCCTTTGGAGACTGTGGAGTGAGGAAAGACACACAGCTGCTATGGGGTAGGGACGCAAGGAGAGCACCTGGGATTGGGACCAAGAAAGCATGGCCCAGACAGCTGAAGAATTGGAGTTAAGAGTAGCCAAGAAAATAGTGAGTAGTCATTCGGCATCATCAGCAGAAGATAGATTCTAGCAGTATGGAAGTTAGGTAGTCACCCAGCTATTGTGCCGCTTACAGCGTATTGAAATATAAAGGCTGTGTGCGTCTCACATTTGGGAATATCAGGTAGTAACCCTACCTGGGATGTATTAATAAATATGAATTCCACAGTCTTTGAAGCCTTAATTGACCTGTAAGACAAGTGAAGGATCTATAGAGACACAAATAGGAAAGGAAGGTTTATGACAGGAAAGGAAGTCAAAATATCTTAATTTTCATATATAGTTCTATACCTATGTTCCTCCAACTGGCAAACATATTCAGCAAAGGAGCATAACACAAAAGTAAGAAATAAAAATCAATACCTTTTCTATATACACAGGACAAACATTGTGAGAAAAAAATCAGGAAAATGATACCCTTTATACTAGGATCAAAAATTGGAATAAATATAATGAAGAAATGAAAATTTTAGTGAAAATATAATTGAAAGAGGATATCAGAAGATGGCAAGAGCTCTCATGCTGAAAAGATCTTCTTACCAAAAGCAAATCTAAAGGTTGAACCTTATCTAAAGGTTCAACACAATCCTCAATAAAATCCTGCTTTAATATTATATGCTCCATGCATGCCCATTTGGAAAAACTGGTGAAGGCAGTTGCAAGTTTGTTATATTATTCTCCTAATCAATTAAAATTCCAGTCTTTCTAAGAAATGAATATTTTGGCTTACACAGGTCCCTATTTTCTATATATTCCTGCCTTACAACTTCTTTATCCCAGTTTTATCTTACACTTGTCTGATGTTGTTTTATTCCTTTTTATTTTTATAAATTCTAAGACTAAATTTATAGCATCCACATTTGAGGTAATTTTATTTCAAGAGAATGTAATGTACCAAAAGCCCTACTGATGTTTCTAATTAATTTATTTAATTAACATATTAAAATGTTAAGGTTACTGTGTGGTCATTTTGCATTATTTATTTTGTATTAATGGATGTCTTGCCTTCATACACGTCTGTACACCTCATGCATGCCTGGTGTCTACAGAGCCAGGAGAGGATGTCTGGTCCTTTAGAACTGGAGTTATAGATGGTAATGGGCCACTGGGTAGATCCTGGTATTTGAGTCTCTGGAATATCAGCCAGTGCTCTTAAACACTGAGCCATTGTAAACGTTTTTCAATAGGCACCTAAAGATTATTTTTCAGTCAGATTATAAATTATTTAATAAATTATTAGTGTGAACAATTGAATAAAATGCATACCTCTAACCTAAACTATCCTTTGAAACAGCAGCTTATCTTGTACAAAAAAAAAAAAAAAAATAGAAATAACCAGCAAATCTTGCATTTGTTGATAAGATTATTATTTTGGATATCTTCAGAAATACGTGTTTCCATCTTTAATACAGGACAGAAGTTCTCAAGGTTTCTACTCTATAGTGTAATTTACTGAAACTTTATATCTAATGTATACACGGGAATGATAATGAAATAGGTGAAGTACAAGTTTTCCATTCTAAGTTAAGGCGCAGAGCCCTACTAATCAATGCTACAATGTAGCCTGGTTGCACCAGGCTTTCTGAGCAACTTTCAAGGCCAGAGGAACGCAGATTGATTTGAATGCTGCTTTATAATAAATAGCTTAATAATGTAGCCATGACAGAACGTCATGATAATGTCCCACAATTCACAACACCGAACACGAAGTCTATTAAAATGGTCAAATTCTCTTTTCTTTTCTTTTCTTTTTTTTTTCTTCTTCTTTTTTGGCTTTTTTGAGACAGGGTTTCTCTGTGTAGCCCTGGCTGTCCTGGAACTCACTCTGTAGACCAGGTTGGCCTCGAACTCAGAAATCTGCCTGCCTCTGCCTCCCAAGTGCTGGGATTAAAGGCATGCGCCTCCACGCCCGGCTGTGGTAAATTTTTCTATCAACTACCAATTTCCTGTCCGATTCTCAAATCCCGAATACTTCTGTCCAAACAGGAAGAGGACGGTCCCTTTTTCTTACTGAACGATAGCGGACAACCCTGCCCTCTGGTTCCCTTACTGACTCCCCCATTCCTAGCTGCACATTCACAGTGTCCTCATGGCTGTGTCCGTTTGCTAACTCCTGCACATTTCTCTGTCCTCATCTGGCTTCCTCTGTGCCCAATGTAATGCTTTCTGCTCTTTGTCCTCAGAGCAGTTTCTGGTCACTAATTTCTTTCCCTCCCCTGCACTAATGTCCCCAGTGCACTGGCATTGTTGTATGTTTCCACGAGCTTTTGATTAAAATATATTTGATAATTCCTGGTTTCAGTAATTATTTTTGTTCTTGTATTCACACCAACAGCTCCCGGTGAGAGGGCAATTAAGAATTATAATGTTAAAAGTCTAAGCAGTAAAATGCATAATGTTCTTCAGATAGAAGAGCACAAAGCAGGATGGAGAAAGCCTTGTAAAACCTGTGTTTTTTGTGGCGTTATTTTTAATGTAAATTGGTAGTTACATGAATACAGTGGAAGCAATTATTCGAAAGCTTATGTTTAGAGCCTGAAAGTCACAGTTATTTTAGAACTTGTAGGTACATGTAGTATTGCCCATTCTACTTCAACAAATGTTCATGTATAGGAACAATATTAATATAATTTAAATCCCATTAATATAAATATATCACTTATGTAGTTACAAGCCTGGCATTCCTACTTAACCTCATAGATGGAATCCATTCTGTCTCTTTTCATCTCTCTGTCTCTCAGCCTCTCTGTCTCTGTCTCTCTGTCTCTCTCTCTCTCCCCCTCTCTTTCTGTCTCATTGTCTGTGCATATATTTATCTGTTTTTTTTTTTCAGTATTTACTCAGAAATCTGACTTCTATCTATAATAAACTATGGGCACATGTTGTAAATAAATAATTTCTTTTAGATTCTTACTTGTTTTACAAACACGTCTTTTGACTTTGGAGAGAGACCTCAAAGGTCTGAAACATGAAAGTTGAACAGAAGCTAATGGCTACTGGTTCAGGATTGTTGATCATTTGTTGCAAGACCTCCTGTCTCAGTGCTATTAGTTTCAATAATTAGAAACCGACAGTCTAAACATGCTGAATAGCAAAGTTTAATTATAAATGTGACCAAGCAATGGGCATTTTATAATCTGTAATTAAATATGCTCTGTAGGACAATGTTTTTTAAAATATGGCTTAAAGGCTAAAAGCAGTTTTAAAACTCAATTTCTAAGTACATGAATATAAGTAGTTAAAACTCAACAGACCCTCTCAAAGGCAAAGCAGGATGGGGTGGGCTAAGGAACTCTGCAACAAGATACCAGAAAAGGGACAATGTTTGGGATAAAAACAAAATAATTGATTAATTTAAATCTTCAAAAGACAATACATGAGAAATTAAACTTCATGTTTCATACTCATTGTTTTCTTAAACCTGAGTTTGCTCAAATCTTACAATTTGTTATGATTTTTAAGTTCCCTGAGGAGAGCAATTGTTGTACTTGTGGTGTTGCTCAAAGTCCCGTAGCTCCTGCTGTACACAAGGTAAGATTTAACACACTCCTTGTTCATGTCACTCCAGAAATAATGTCACAGTACTAGGATAAATATAACAATAATTTTAGTAGAGTTTTATACTTTCTTAAAACTTTATTTTTTTTTGTTATTTATGTGACCTGATTTTTATTACTCTACCTAAATAAAACTATGTTATAAATTAATTACATGTGAATATTCATAACATGGTAATTCATAAACCAGATATAGTAAATATTCCAAAAATAACCATCAACTAATGAATAGAGAGACAAAAACTGGTTAGCCTATATTTTGGAGTCACTACCACGTAATTTCATCAGGCCAAGTATAGAATTGTAATTTAACCTAATAAAGCACAGGGAAATGTTTGGGGTTAAGGAAGGATCCCAGAATTAGATTACGGTGGAATAAAAACCTGCAGGAAATCACTGAGAATTTTCACACTGGACACTTAAAATGATATCGTGTTATCTGTTCATAAAAAAATATTTTATACTAAATTCCAACCAACTATGTGGGAAGCTTAAGACATCTTTAAATAGCTATTACTATTAAACTGAAGAAATAAGATTTTGATGTATAAATTGTATGCTATAATTATAAAGTTTTATGTCTAATAGATCTTTAAGAACTAAAATATGAGTATTAGCCACTCCACTGTACCAAGAAGAGAAGAACTGATTTGTGCATTTGGATCAAATTGATCATTTAAGAAGATATTGAAAAATAATTTGGCTGAAACTTGATGCACAATTTGATCAAATCATCATCCTATTTGCAGTTGTTTTGCCATAAAAAACAATAACTTACAGATAGTCTCATATATATATATATACATACATATATATATAAATGTTTATTATAAGTCATTTTCACAGGTAAAAATAAACAATAAACAAGGAGAATTAAGGTATAAAAATGAATTCATAGAAACTGCAGAGATGGCTGAGATGTTCAGAGTACACATTGTTTGTGCGGAAGATCTGTGTTTCTCTCCCAGCACCATGCCCTGTAGTTCACAACTCAACACAGCTGAGCTTCATAGAATCTGCACCCTTCTCTAGCCTCTGCCTGAACTGCACAGACATGAACAAGCCCACACACAGATACACAAGCATCTGTGCTCACAAATAAGCATAATAGAATATTTAAAAAGAGCTTCTTTCTTTTGCCATTTAAACATGTCTGTATTCAGCTGAAGGCATTGGTTTATATGACAAAATGATTTACATATTCATTGTATAAGTCTATATTCTTCATATGTTTTTGAAAAGCCTATGTCACAGACGTTATTCTATTTTCCTGATTAATAAAATCAAAAAGGGAAATGATAAAATACTATCTTCTTTTTGTGTGCTATTATTTTTTTATCATTACTTTTATTTTTTTTCACAGTCCAGTTGCTAGAAAAAACCCAGAAGTCCCACAAAAGAAGAATGGATACAGAAAATATGGTTCATTTACACAATGGAATGTTAGTCAGCAGTTAAGAATGAGGACATCATGAGTTTTGCAGGCAAATGGATGGAACTAGAAAATATCATCCTGAGTGAGATAACTGAGACCCAGGTTGTTTTTCTTCTTCTTCTTCTTCTTCTTCTTCTTCTTCTTCTTCTTCTTCTTCTTCTTCTTCTTCTTCTTTTTTTTTTGCAGTAAAGTATCAAGGGAATCTATGAAATACACCAAAAACACACAGCAGGCAGTGAGCCGCTGAGATTTTACAGTGCAGTTTGCTTAAAACTGTCACGTAAACACTCTCAGTATAAACACCAAGGCTGGTGTCTCAAAGAAACTTTAACTTAGGCGCTGCAGCCAATGTTAACCACAAATCAAAACACATGTAAAATGAAAACTGTGTCAAAAGTACACTTATTATGAAAACAGTGGTGACTAAGAAGCAGCCACCTCACTTTTTATCAGTAATATCAATATATGTAAACCAAGAATATTGTCCTAAAGATCATTTGCATGAGCTTCCACAGCACATGCAAAGTATAGCCAAAACAATTAAGTTTTTAGAATATAGAGTGGGAGAAATATAGAATATGGAAAGGAAGAAAACATTTGGGTCTGAGTTACCTCACTCAGGATGGCATTTTCTAGTTCTATCCATTTGCCTGCAAAACTCATAAATCCAGACTAAACACTGGTGTGACACAAAATGAGAAGGAGGACCTCTTCACAAATGCGGAGAGACACAAGTGTCTACAATCTATGAATAAGCGTGGTTACAAAACAGCTTTCTCATTTGTCCTTTAAATGTTTTTAAGTGCAAATATCTCTTTTAGCAAATGTGAACCACCTTGTAGTTTAAATTACAGCTTGTCACTACTATTGTAGAACAACACATTTATCTTGAATTAGCGTTTAGAATATATAAAGGAAAAGCTTTTCTCCCACATGAATACATTGTTCAAGTATTTCATTTTATTCCCCATTAATTAATTAATTAATTTGTTTCATGTTCAGATCACTGCCCCAATCTGTCTCTTACAGAGCTCCTTCCCCACACCCCATCACATTGTTCTCTGAGATAGTGGGGGCCCCCTGGGCATCCCACACCTTGGAAGCTCTAAATATAGAAGTATTGCTCAGAATCATAATTTAGAATATTAGTTTGCTTGGTTCTGTTTGAGATTTAAGATATAATATTATTATAAGTATTTTCTCTTTAAGAAAATATTAAACTTACATAATAAAATTCAAAAATGATGTAACAGTTGCTTATGTTGTATATCTGCCTTTTTATTTCTCATAGTTCAGATTCTATTTCATTTCTTTTTTTCCAAGCAGATATTTAACATATATATATATATATATATATATATATATATATATATATATATATTCAGAAATTCAGCAAATGCCTTGATGTCTTTATTACTTACTTAAACTTTTACAAGGTCCAACATGTACTCAAGGTAGGCAATTACTTGTTGGGTGTAGCATCCTAGAATATACAAGTTTGATGGAAAAGTTTCAATAAGTTAAATTTTAGGATGAGGATTACACTTAAAGAGAGTCAAATTTTAGAGTCTGAGAGTGTAGCTCAGTGATGGATGAATGGTTAGTATGTGTGCTTGCCTTGGCTTCATGCACAGCATACACAAGGGTTCAAATTTCATAATCACTATATCTTAATATTATATGACATCTTCAAACTACAAGAGAAGGGTAATCAACTTGATACCATTCCTAGAATATTGTCTTTTTTATTGTTGTCAATTATTCTATTTTTAATTGGTGTATATAATCAGCCTTCCCATTCACAGGAAATTGATATTTTTGAAATCATTCTTGCCAATTTTGGAGAATAATGGATGTGTCTAAATGACTTGTGTAAAAACTGTAGATGGTTAAGTAACAGGTAACATTAAAGTGTTTTATATTGTTCTTCTATATCTGGATCATATAATGGGACTTCTAACTAAAATTAGAAAGGACACTTACCCTATGGAATCAAGCCAATAGTATAGTGAGATAGTTTAGATCAGATACTATCCTAATATGCATATGTTTGTGTGACATTATGTCTTAAAATTATTTATTAAACTATATTAACTCTTTATTGTTCATTTTTTGATCCTATAAAATAACTACTAATATGTGTATGTGGTAATGTATGAATGAGTTTTTACAAAAAAAATAGAATAAGGAAAAATTCTGGAGGTGATTTCCAAGTATGTATCACTATGCAAATATGCATGCCAGAAATGATCGCACTCATGACCATAGAGTTTTCCATGGAGTTAGAAACAGCCTTGTAGTGCTGTTATGAAAAACCAAGCATTACAGACTAAAATCCTAACTTTTTTCTTTACACATAGTTTCAAATGCATTTTTAAGATATCCTCATAAACATGCAATGAGGAACCATTGTTTTGAAAAAGTCCTATGATTGTTGCTCAACACAACGATAAGAGGACCTATTTCAAACAAATAACCTTGTCTGAAAGTTCCAAGGCATCAAACTAAATTCTGTTTCATTGAACTAAAAATACACTTTCAAAGGAGATTAGATAAAAAAAACAAAATATATGGACATGTGGACATCACAGATTCCCAAAGACAGGAGCCAATCAGAGCAGTCAATAGAAATGCTAACCTCATGAATCCTTGAGAAACAGGGTGAAGATGAAGATGGTGTATGTGTGCATGTGTGTGTGTGTGTTTGTGTTAAAAAGAGCCATGCACTGTGATAATGACCCGCACACTAAGATCTATAGACTATAACAATCCCGTCTGTCAAGCATGAAAAAAAAAAAAAAAACTGGCATTCAAGTTACTGGTAAAAAGAGATCTAAGAAACTCTGAAAAAAACATGACCTATTGTGATTTCCTTGGTTGCCTAAGATACTATACATTTCAGACAGAAAAAAAATGTAGGAATTGGGCTGGAATTGTCTAGAAGGCCCCCCTTTCTGAGAATAACTATCACATATAGGTATGAGATAACCACTCTCCTCAATGCATGACACAGTTATCTAATATTTATGTTTTACTACATAGTTTTATACACTTTTCTGTATAATATCAGGTTTTTTTTTGGAATTGCATAGTTCTCCAATATGTGAAGCTTTAGAATAGGAACTTTGGCTTAGTGACCTCTTATAACTGACCACAGAGATTCTTTATCAACATTGAGGTTGTTTCTTAGGATGTGTGCTTATTTTAACTGCTTTATTAAATGAATAAGGGAATACATCATGTGTTGGAATACATGGGAAGTAGAATGCAAACCTTGAATTTACACTCATCCAAATTTAATATGCATTGTTAATGATTACAAAATAGTAAAAATCCAAATGTTCTGTTGTTTCTTATGATACCCCCTAAGTTTTCATATTATGGGTTTAAGAAATACATGTAAATAGTGGGGCTGCTGTTAGGTCCTTTTCTGATAGTCAAAACTGCAATGAGAACTCTCCCAGTCTCCTATGAGTCACCAGTTAATTGCTTCTAGATAGTAACCGGACTTTCTACTACTCTAGCACATTAAAAGAGGTTGTAAAACCATTAACCAAAGGTCATAAAAAGGGAACTGGCATTTGTTATAGGTGCTAGGACAGAATTTTTTATAGGTGCTAAAATATTAAATGTTTGTATATACAAAACTTCACTAGCAACTTAGTTATGGACAGGTGATAAATGTATAGCCAGATAATTACTCCTAGTGGATATGCATGTAGACAGTCACTGTTGTAAGCTTTTTATTCGATTTATGACTTGAATTTATGAGATGAATTTTCTTACATGATTATGTATTTTGAAATATGTATAAGCGCTGAGGACAAAGAGAGGTGTGTGGACTTTTTCCCTTATCCCCCTTTTTATATTCATTCTGTTTTTCCTCTTTTTTCTTAGAGAGCTTTCACAGGAAACTTTTTACAGTTTAGAAATAGATGCTAAAGTCACTTTTCAAAAAAAGAAATATACAAAAATCAATGAAAATATAAAATGTTACCCAAATTCAGAAATATTGTCATTATACAACACTTTATCTTACAAATTCTCTTCTCTATAGACAAGTAAAATCCACTTGACCCACACTTGGAATAATATTTCTTTTATATGGAGTGAATTAAAAGAAGCCAGAAATGATATTGAAAAATGTATATCTTTTGTTAAAATATGTTTTTTCCAAGATTCTCCAAAATATTTATACTTAGCACTTCTCTTGTTTGTATCAAAGACAATTATGTCTTCATAATAAAGAACAATGTGAGAAAGTGGCATTATTTAATCATAATGCTGCTGTTAAAAGTTGGCTGTAAGTATATGCTATCTACCATACCTCCTTTAATACAACATGTTATACATTTGAAGAATATTGTTTAAAGAAAATAAACTTCACTTGAGTGTACTTGATTTTAAAACATACACTTCAAAATTGTTGTAATTCCTGTGCTTTTATAGGGAAATGAGGACAGAAATAGAAAGGGAAATTAGTGAAAACACTACTAATTTTACTTTTTAATGTGTTGCTTTCTCAGTAGTTTTGCTTGGGTATGCAAATTTCAGTGTGAATCATACTGCTTTATTGTTTGCATATTACAGATGTGCATGTACCTGAAATGATATACACTGAACTCCTACATTACAGCAGAATACATATGTTCCTTGGATTTGATGCTAAATCTCCGACATGCTTTTTAATAAATCTATATGAAACTCTAATTCAGTGTCTCATTATCTCAAACATCTTCATCATTCTCACATAGCACTACGTTTACTGCTGAATTCATTAACTAGTGTTTTAGCTCCCAACAAAGAACTCCCTACTAAAAAGGAACTACATGTCTTGACCTGTTTTCAGGACATGTTCTACAACAATGTCTATCTTTATTAGTTTCATCTTTTTTTCTCATATAGACAAATACAAGTACCTGACATTGAAGCAGCGAACATTGTCATGACACTTATATTTGATCATTGACATTTCCTTTTATTTAAATGATGTTTTCCTACTGCCCGGGAATTACTACACCAATACTTATGTTCATCTTTATATCTTCTAGGTAACTGGATACATTTCCCTTGCAATATGTAATGCTCTTCATTGACCTCTTATAGATAATTTCCTTTTATAATTACATATAGTTTACATGTTAATTATATACATATACAGATATTGATACTTAAATAAGATATTATCAGTTCTCTGGTGTCAGCCCACTTCTCTATGGAGCATCAGATGCCTCTTTGCCAAACCAGACCAAGGAAGGCAAAGAAGAGCTGAGACAAATAAGTTTCACAAGGATCCACAGGGCTGAGTCTGGCTTGGAATGCCAGAAGTTTTATAAAAAAATAAGTAAGGTAATTTGGGTTTAATGCATGGGGCAAGAAACTAGGGTCCCAATTCTCTAGGCAGCTACTGTGGCATCACTACCTTCAGGTCTTATCTCTGCCTCTGGCAGTATGAGCCTCCCAGCCAGATAAGTCCAAGATCCAGTAGTGAATGATTTAAGAGAGGGAACTCTTCCCCAAATGTTACAGCTGAACAAAGACAGCCCCTCTCAGACCATCCTCAGTGAAACAACTTGTGTGCTTTATTTCATGGGGACAGGGACTATATTCACGCTGAGGAGTGGAGTGTGACTTAAAGGATAGATGTTTCTTACTGGCTGAGTTTGAGATGTTGGTGACACTCCATTTGCATGGGGAAGGACTCTAGATGCTACAGTACATGACTGACTGCCAAAGGTCCTCTTAGTGGGGTGTCGTGGTTACCTGTTCTAGAGCAAGTATAGAAACATGTAGGGACCGGCTCTATTTCTGCCAGTCTCAGATCTCTAAGATTCCCTGGGTCTGAGCTCACCCAATCTTGCCAATTCTCATGCATGTTTGGTAGCACAGCCCACTTGTCCTACAAGGATTAGTTATTCTCTCAACATTTTTACGTTCCTCGTGCTTTGCACATAACACAGGCTCAAGAGGCACATGTAGTTAAATTTTGAAAAAGCTGTAATTTACTACTATGTAATGCTTAAAACTGAAAATATATGTAATGTGAAATAAACTTATAAATAGAGATGAGATTCTTAAATGTGTTGGTTTTTGCTTTAATGTTGACAGCAGGACTAGCTCCTTTATTAAAACTAGTAACTAAGAAAATGTATTTATTTATTTGGCAGACAATTAATTCCAACTGAAACACTTGTTTACTTCATGGACTCATAATTCAGACACCATTTCAAAGACAAGCTGTGACAGTGGAAATCAGTTTCCTCCCAATTTACATTAACAAGTCTGTTATCATTTGTAGGTTCCCAATTCATCCTTCTAGATCAGTTCTCACCAAGTGCCAAGACTAACATCTGGTTCTGATCCTTACTTTCTTAGCAATGCTGAATATGTGATAACAATTACGTACTCAGAGGGGGAGAAAGTTGTAATAGTCAATAGTTTGAACCAGTAGGGACAAGGAACAAATGGGGTTTTATGTGTTTACTGCATGGAATCATAATTTCGACACCATTTGACAGACAACTGTCCTTTGGCTGAATAGGATATAAATCTCCATCAAGGATAACTAAGGAGAGTATTAGTTTGTTTTCTGTTGTGTTAAAACAACATGGCAAAAATAAAATTGGATATGAAAATGTTTGCTGGAGAATTCAAGCTTGTAACACGTTGACTAACAACTAACCAGCACAATTGAAAAATTGTGAACTTGACACACAAATACATCTCTTTCTATTGAACCATAAACTTTCCTTTCTTGTTTGACCCCAAGATGACATCTTAACATCACAATATATATCAGTAAAGGTATTAAGAACCTATGGCTAGACATAACATAGGTTCTAGGATACAATCCATTGCCATTATTTTGCTAGATGAACATAGTATAAAAATGACTCCTAACATTTCTTTTTGCTATACTTATTGACTGGATCATGTCACAACACTTATTTGAGAAGTGTCTCAAGAATGAGATGGCTGTTAGCACAGGGTGCCTTAACTGGCCAAGGGGGACTGTAGATTTCTTTCCTAAATAAGATTTACATTCCTAACTTCATTACGAGGGTCAGGAATCTTCATGTAAGAGGAGCTGGAAAGATTATGAGAAAGAATCCAATCACAAGATGAAGAGTATTGGCATTTGACAGACACTGGGAGAGGAAGAGTCAATTTTGTTCAGAAATGTGATCTCTGGTAGGTGCCAAATCAGTCCCATTACACCAGCTATTCACATTCATTTTTGCTCCATAAGGAAAAAAATGGAGGAAAAAAACCCCTCAAAGTTGAGTAGAAGTGGAATGGAAAGGATAGATGTGGGAAGAGTTGAGGAAGGAAGACTGCATATGTTCAAAATATATTGTATAAAATTCTCACAGAATTAATTAAAATATTGCTATTAAAAACAATTTAAGAACACTCACTGATAAATGGAGGCTTGGAATACCCAAGATACAATTCACAGACCACATGAAGCTCAGGAAGAAGGAAGACCAAAGTGTAGATACCTTGGTCCTTCTTAGAAGAGGGATCAAAATACCCATGGGAAGAGGTACAGAGACCAAGTTTGGAGCAGAGACTTAAGGAAAGGCCATCCAGAGACTACCCCACCTGGAGATCCATCCAATATACAGATACCAAACCCAGATACTATTGTGAATGCCACCAAGTGCTTGCTGACTGAAGCCTGATTATCTGTCCCCTGAGAGGCTCTGACAGTGTCTGACAAATAGAGAAGTGGATGCTCACAGCCATCCGTTGGACTGAGCACAGGATCCCAATGGAGGAGCTTGAAAAAGGACCCAAGGTGCTGAAGGGGTTTGCAGGTCCACAGGAGGAATAACAATATCAACTAACCAGTCCACTCAGAGCTCCCAGTGACTAAACCACCAATGAGAGTACACATGGAAGGACCTATGGCTCCAGCTGTATATGTAGTAGAGGATGGCCTTGTCAGGCATAAATGAGAGGAGAGGCTCTTGGTCATGTGAATGCTCGATGTCCCAGTGCAGGGGAATGTCAGGACAGGGAAGGAGGCGTGGGTTGGTTGGGGAGCAGGAGGAGGGGGATAGGATAGAGTTTTCAGAAGGAAAATGAGGAAACGGGATAACATTTGAAATGTAAACAAAGAAAATATCTAATAAAAATAACTACGGTATCAGTTCTAGGTTCTAAAAGTTGGCAATAAACTTAAGGTAGAAAAAAAATAAAAACACAAACAAACAAAAAACAATTTGTCACAGTGAAATCACTTTAGATACTGACTGAACCTGAATCCTTACCATATTACAAATTTAATGCAATAGGGAAGAATGGTTGGAATATCACAGTTTACAGTTTCTACTTTTAAGAGAATGAAGTCCAATTATAATATTGTTGAACGTTCCCCATGCCCATACCTTACCACAACATCAATAGTATCTTATATAATAGTGGGATTTACAGATGACAGAAGTATGGGATTTAATTCAATTTAAGGATATGGTAGAGTGGCCAAGAGCAACAGAGGAAACTAAGATAGGAACAGTAGAGAATTATTCATTGATATCTATACTTAAAACATAATAAACAAAACTTGCTTCCATTTAGATAACCTCAAATTTCACACTACAGTACTTTTAAGCCAATCATATTATACCTGACTTTAAAAAAAATCATGTATCATTCTGAAAGATAGTCAAATTGTAGAGGTATTTAGGTTATAAGTGTTGGATTTAAAATAACTATGATTACTATGTCAAGGACTTTAATAAAAAGTGCCCAATTAATGCATGCATAATGTAATCAGAGAGGTAAAAATACTAATAATCACAGGGAAATGATCAGTATTATCAACAGCATAATAGAAAAAAATAGAAAGGCTAATAAATACACATGAAGGTCCAATATAATTTATATTGAAAGTCTACATGGAAGAAAGAAAATATTTACCACATCCTGTTAAGTAATACTTAGAGAAAAATATTTTTGAAGAAATTGAGAAATAAATGTATATTATATTTCACTGCTGATTCGATTGAGGATAGAGTTAGAAAAGATATCCATGCTTGACTCTCACAAACCTAGGTTGCTACTCCCGCACATCAGCACATGTATGTATAGATTGTCAGATGAGCAAGAAGACAATATTTCTTGCTGAGTTCATGCTCCTAGAAATTGTAGTGAGTAGTCACTGATGTAGTTCACAATAACGGACTGAAGTGAACTCAATCCTTAAAACACAAGTTGAAGATGAAGAAGAACAAAATTGAAAGACCATGAGACTCAACAAAGAGGAAAATAAATATCTTATCTAGATATTTAGTTAAATGAGATAAAGTAAAAGAATCAAGCAGAAAGTAGGTCAAAGAGATTTAACCAGGACAGTTCAGGAAATTATGGAAGTTTGTTTATTTATAACCTGGAACTTTATTTCATTATAAGACAACAGTTAACGAGGAATTGAATTGGTTTTACCCAAAATTTATTTCATTTTTTATCACAGAGAAAATCTGCATTAAATGAATAAACTTAGACTGTGCTATTCCACAGTCTTGACAAGCTTTTTTTTTTCTGTTGAAAAAATTTTAATTAGATATATTCTTTATTTACATTCCAAAAGGGCCCCTTTCCTGCCCCCTTAAAATCCCATAAGCAATCTCCCCTCCCCTTGTTCCCCAAACAACCCTCTCCCACTTCCCTGTCCTGGTATTCCTCTACACTGCAGCATCTAGCCTTTCCAGGACTGAGGGCCCCTCCTCCCTTTGGTGTCTAACAAGGCCATCGTCTGCTGCCTAAGCATCTGGAGCCATGGATAACTCCATGTGTACTCTTTGGTTGATTGATTTTGTCCCTGGGAACTCTGGGGGTACTGGGTGGCTCGTATTGTTGTTCCTCCTATGGCGCTGCAAACGCCTTCAGCTCCTTGGGTCCTTTCTCTAGCTCCTCCATTGGGGTCCCTGTGCTCAGTTCCATTTCCACTGGTACACAGACTTATCCACATATTACAAGGCTTCTTTCATCTTCTGGTACTTTTCCATGCAATGTTTTCAAATAATTTCCAACACCATGATGGCACGTTCATATTTGGAATGCCTTTTTGATTTGCATCAGGACCCCCATCCTTGGACATACCGTTCTCAAGCTTGAACTTAGTCAGTTGTTCCCATATCTTTAGCCTCATGTAGTGTCCCTGACTCGAGGAGAGCTAGTACTTCCCATGAGCTTTTTCTTGTACTTCATTGATGACCCAGCAAATTTTGCCTGCTTAGTTTTCAGCTTTCTTAATTCTGACTACACCGTTTCCATTTTACCCTGTATATCCTTTTTCTGGGGGACTTGGTCTTTTTCCTTTGTAGTTCATGGTTTAGTGTATCAATCTGCCCCAGGGCAAGGGTCTATCCCTCTATGAAATTAACACCTCCATCTGCTTCAGGAGGAGCCTATTCTCCTCTTTCAGCTGTACCAGATACGTTACTATGCATAGCAATTTTCCCACCACAATTTTTTCCTTTTCTTTTTTTTCTTTTTACTATTTATTTATTTATTTATTTACATTTCAAATGTTATCCCATTTCCTGGTTTCCCCTCTGAAAACCCCCTATCCCATTCACCCTCACCCTGCTCACCAACCCATCCACTCCCACTTCCCTGACCTGGCATTCCCCTATACTAGGGCATCAAGCCTTCTCAGGATCAAGGGCCTCTCCTCCCTTTGATGTCAAACAAGGCCATCCTCTACTACATATGCAGCTGGAGCCATGGGCCCCTCCCTGTGTACTCTTTACAAGAATTTTAAAGGTTAGTGCAATCTTTTGTGACTGGCCCTAAGCTTGTCTGTGGGTTTGTCACACAGAGCACTAATGCTCTCTGATTTCCTACTGCTAATGCTGGATTCCAGTCCTTGCTGAACCATCTTTGACTTTAGCAGTTTCCTATTCTCTTGGCTTTGCATGCCCAGAACATTTTTCTGCTGAAATAGTGTTGGAGAATGTTATAGAAGTTGGTCTACATTGATACCTTCTCAAATCTCTACAAGTTGTTAGTGTGCTTATGCTACAGGATCTGCATGTCTGAGATGTCACCATAACACACTGGATTGTCAGCATTCCATAGTTGGGATTCAACCAGTGGCAATGATTTGTATTTTTGTTTTTGTTTCCCAGGTTGATTAGTGAGTGATGCAGAAGGGAGGCAGGCACAGCTCATTCCTCATAGGTCATTAGTATAGGTGAAAAGACAGTTTCTACACCTTCTCAACTCATGGGCAGTTCACTATGCAGGAGCAACGGGGGCCTTCCCTGTAGTTCCTGTAGACAGGTAACCTTAAGTAAAATTGAACTGTGGCTTGTAGCTGCCTGCAGCTACTGTGAACTGGGTTCCTGGAAATGGAAGCTGAGGGATGAATGGGGAAGGACGAAAAGAAGTGGAGCCAAGATGATAGTTTACCGGTCAAGGGCGAAGTTTAATGGAGCTCAGACAGTTTAACAGTTTTGGGGGAGCCCCTCCTCCCAGAGTCCTGCATGACTTCTTTGGGTGTTGGTTCCACTGCTCAGGAAGCTGGGCCGGTCACCTGCTTAATTCAGGAATTTGTATGTCTGCAGGAACTTCACCTTCACGCTGAGCACTCTTCCCCAGGTGGGGCAGGATTGTGAATAGCACAGGAATCCCTGCTCAAAGGCTGGGAGAGGAGTTCACCTTGACCAAAGTCAAGTTCCTGCCATGTGGCCAGACACCCCAATATGGCTCTGTACAGTGGCTGTGTTCTCAGTATTATAACTGAAGAGCTCAATCTTCTCATCTCCATTCTCCTACTCACATCCAGAACCTTGCCCATCCCGTAGAGCGTCTGTCACTGGGTATAACCTAATGGATGTGGCAGATGAGGTTTCTTCCTTTAACATGGGCCTACCCAGCAACAGTCTGACCATTAGAGGTATTCAAGAGGTCTCTACGCATTTAACTATGTTGGGAGCTAAATGAATATAGAAATAGATATTTCATTTATGTCTATTGGGATCATGATAACAGGAATTTGTTTTGTCCAGGTCAATATTACTGATGTCTTAATAATCAATCTAGTAATGTTGGGAGGAGACCAACTAAAGCATATTAGTAGAACCTCTTGTGGATGTGATTAGTAAATGTATAGGGACAGACACTAGAGAATTTGCTTACTCCCCCCAGGCTCCTGTAAACTAGGAAAAAGGCAATCACCAAGAACTCAATCATCTTGCCCTGGTGACCTTAAAAATTCTAATTTTTCAAGGGTATGAGAAACAAATGCTTCACATTTCAGTTTCTGAGTTAATGAAATTCTGTTGCATTAAACATAACTGATTAAATGCATATTATTTTCTAATTTGACAGAAGCAAACAACACTGTATTACATTCATGTGCCACTCCATTTTGATAGTTAATCATATAGGCAGAGACCACTGTATGGAAAGAATTAGCTCAAGATGTAGGCATTCTATGAGTTATAAATTTTTTTCCCAGATGTAGAATGACAAGCATAAAAACAAAACAAAATCCACAAAAACATCACAATGGGAGAGAGATTTTTTTCCCAAGATAAAAAGTTCTTTGGTTCTTATGTCCAACAACATATCTAGTTTCAGCTTTTTAGTGAGGCTCTTTCAAGTTGATATCTTTGTGATAGACTGCTATAGCAGAAAGAGCATAAAACTACTCCCTTGAGATGAATTGACAGACAAAGTAGATCTACTTTTCCCAGGGTTGGCAGAGGATATATTATTTCACCTTTTATTGCTGCTGATAGCTATTTTAAAGAAAGATTGCTCAGTTTTAATGTTGAACAGTCTAAAGTGATTTTGGGACCCTGGGAATAAAAGTCAGTTTCTTAAAATCCTTTGGTCTTATGCCAACATATATGTAGATATATCTATCTTATTAGAAAATTGTTTAACCATACTGTCATGATCTAGTAAAATAAAATGCAGATCGTGAATAGACAAAAAGTGCTTAGCAATTTATATACATATATCCATATGTTCCAGCCTGGCTGGCTTAACTGAGAATTTTATAAAGAGGAAGTGGAATTGCAGTGGATTTATAGCAGTAGGAAAAACTGGAGGAACTAAAGTGATGTTTGAACAGTTGCATATGGAGACAGAGCTGTAACTGTAAATGTTCATCTAGCTCTCGAGCTGTTTTAGCTTACTGGTCACTGGATGATGTAGTGAATACAAAGAGGGCCACTTGGGAAGCAGAGAATTATGAATTGGGATGGTTTGTTTCCTTATTAAAAATAAATTGATCCTCTTGACCCAAGGCTTGAATTTTCACCAAGATATTTTAGTTGTACTTTCCAAAGCTTTGAAAAACATACTTTCTTCTGGGCTGTGTATTATGAACTAGAGCTGAGCTTAATAAATGACATCATACTGAAACCTGTGCTCAAGAAATATTTAGTCTCCAACCATTAACTGAAAATTAAAAAAAATCAGATTCAGACTTAGGAGAAGTATTGATACTCATACAGTTGACAGGTTAGCCCATTTTATAGTAACCTTTCTGTGCTTAGGAAAAACAATTTTCTACTAAGTCTAGCATTTAATTTTTGGTGGATGTTTATTCTATCAGGTAATTAATACTGCAATTAAATAAAATTATTTAATTAATATTGACCTTGCACATCATAGTAAATATATCATCAAGACAAAGTGTACAGGTTTGAGAAGAAGATTAAAATAAAACATAATTTAAAATATAAACTTAAAACTTATTTGAAACAATATTGAATTTAGTGGTTTTATGCAGATAATCGGTATAATTTTGAAATGAAGTAAAAAAAAATCCAATATAGGTGAAAATAGGAACAGGTTTGAAATAACAGATTTTCAATCATTCATAATTCTAAACACGTAGAAGATGTGGTTCTAAAATACTTCAGAGTTTCTCAGAATTTCCCAAACTGAAAGAGATAACTTATTTTACATTCAGAATAATCTAGAATTTATAAATCATATGAGCACAAAAATGTGAGAACTGAAACTGAAAAAATACATCTTTAATGCAAAATTTCTTGTTTTAAAAATAATGCTTGCTAAAGAGGACATGTACATACAAAAAAATGTAGAAGAAAATTATCTTTCAGCATCACGAGATAATTAAACTTAACTTTTGATTCTTCCTTCCAGCCAATTGTGGGTGAGGGTTTGTGCTTAAAACAGGGACTGCACACCATGTGTACCCCCCTTTCTGTTTCTGCAGAATCATGACTACATAAGCATATTTTCTTGGACAATCTTCTCTATATTCTTTGTATAAAGTAGTAGTTTGTCAAAACAATAAAAGATTAATAGGAATTAATATTAAATTTACCAGGATTTTAGCAGCTTAATCATGTAAAGTATTAAATGGATTAAGATGCTATAGGGTACACTGTAATTCATTTGCAAACTTTTGGCCAGAAACTATTAACAAATGAGAATGTTCTAATCAATATTTCTTGATGTAATTGCCCAAGGTCAATAGTATTGTGTTGAGACCATAGTGCATTTAAATTTTTCTCAGACAATTTTCATAGATATTTAGATTCATTATAAGCCAAATCATGCTTACAAATATGAGCAAAATTATACTGTTGATTATTTGTCAATCGATATTTAATAGCGTGCCCTTGTGGAATCCAATCAATGCAATTCTCAGACATTTATTCTTTTTGAAGAATCTGGTTTTTTCCTATGTTCTTTATTCCTGAAACATTTTTAACTGGGTTCTTTTTAATCTGAGCTGTTCGTACTCCCTGTTTGAAGGCTAATACACCTTTTCTAACAGCAGATAGTATTGCAGTGAGTATTAGGATGTCAGTAATTAACAATCTTATAAAAATTTTAATTATATATATATATATATATATATATATATATATAGAGAGAGAGAGAGAGAGAGAGAGAGAATTATTCTAGTTTTATACTGATCCATATAAATGAAGTTTGTTTTTATATCCTAAGAGTAAAATTAAAGATATTTTAACAAGATTGCTAATACATTGATCTATGTGGTAAAAGACACATGGAATACGGTATATTGTTTCTCATTATTAAATGAAGTTTGACAAACAGGTTTAGAATAGAAGTGTCATGCAGTTTACATGTAGTTAAATTTCAGGAATGGGCCCCTTTTTTGTTACCAGAGTCTTCACTTTTGGTGTTAATGCACCCTGTGTGCTGACGACTACTCTTGACATCTAGAGAAAACATGTAAATTATATAATTGCAGAGCCTAAGCTCCAAGGTATGAGGGCATTTGCTAGGTCTTTGAGGGAATTCTTATATAACCATCTGTTTGCATAAAACTTCATGGTTTTTTATGCTGTAACTTTGTAGGTATAAATTGGGGTAAAATTAAGAGAAATTATTTTAAAAGTTTTCAAAGTGTAAGTCACTAGAAATGAAAGCTGAGAGCAGAGGTAGGAAAGAGCTAAGGGGACCCTGGTTCCACACCAGTAGTGGAGTCTGCGGGTAATAGAGGTATGGTTGAAGGATGGACTGTTGTGAGCATAGTGCTATAGGATAAAGAGAAGGCCTCAAGAGGTTACAATGGAGGACAGGAGAGTTAGTAAAAATCAACTGTTTGGGTCCCACACCCCTGGGGGAATTTGTGGTCTGTGGCTTGGTGGCTGATAAAGGAAACAAACACTGAGATGATTGTTGACAAGTAGCTAAGGGATGTTACATCTCTACTAAGAGGTGGTGTTGACAAGGAAATGCAAGTAGAGTGGACGAGGGGGGTAGCAGGCTGCAAAAGAACGTAGATCTCAGAGGTTCCAGAGAGTTTAGAGGTCTGGTTGGATGAGGATGGAGTGGGGACATCCTCCTGGAAACAGAGGGATAGGGAGGAGGTATGGGGTGTGGAACATTCAGAGGATAGACTGGGGTAGGGGGAATAAAAATCTGGAGTGGAAAACATAAATAAATAAATAAATAATAAATAAATAAATATTTAAATATTTAAAATAAATCAAATAGAATATGATTTTAAGTATTTAATTAACAAAATAGTTTTTTTTCTCAAGAGCAATTTATAAGTGCATTTGGATATCTCAAAAATAGTTTGGTTAAGTTCCCAAATGTAATTTGGGGACTTTTTTTACCTTCTGTATATATCCACATAAAACATACCGAAAACTGATCATACTGATATTAATTCATAATGAATAATACAGTAAGTAAATTCTTCGACTACTAACATACACAGGAAACAAATGTCACTATCAAATACTATAAAAGTTTCTAAAAAGCATGATGGTATAGTATAAATTGGGATAGTTTAACTTTTATTATAGATTTTAAATTGCACTAATTATACACAGAGATATTATCTATGTGTCTCAGATGTGTGATTATTTTTACTAAGTACTGTTTAACAGAAATATGGATCTTGAATATTATGGGAAACCTATCATGCTTCTGACAAGTTTTTTGAGACCATAAATTGCATTTTTGTTGTTAACATTATTACTTTCTTATTTTCCATAGGCTATATTATTTATTTGCTTTCCATGATTTTTTACCTAATAAAATGGAATTAAAAGAGTTAAATAAACTTCATTTCATTATTAATTACTAAGTTTTTAAATATTAAGGTAAAAAGTCATTATATGCTTCAAAAATACTGTTTATTTAAAAGATCTTAAGTTTTTCATGTACTGTTTCCGTTTAACCACTTATTCCTTCTGCATGGTGAGCGATATATTTCAGTATTTTCTTTACATAGGTATTTGGAGAAGTTATTTGGTCATTTAATACTTACAGAGCAAACTAACAATTCTAAAATAGATTCCCATGAAGGAAAGCTGTCAACTCTTTCATAGCTACTCAGTATAATAATTGAAGTTCTAGCTGGAGTAATAAGGTAACTAAAGGACATCAAGAGGATATAAGTAAAAAAGGAAAAAGTCAAAGTATTGTTATTTGAAGATGATATGATAGTATACATAATGAACTACAAAGATTCATTCAAGGATCTCCGAATAAACATCTTTAATAAGTGGGTAAATACAAGGATATATATATATATTTATATATATATAAAATTTTGCAAATAAATGACAAATGGGGTGGGGAAAAAAATCAGGGAAACAACACCCTTCTCAATGGCTAAAAATAATAAAAAACATCTTAGGGTAACTCAAAAGACTTGTACAACAAAAACCTCGAGTCTTTGAAGAAAAAAAATTGAAGAAAGATTAGAAGATGGAAAAATCTCTAATGCTCATGCCTTGGTAGGATTAACACAGTAAAAGTAGCATCTTATTGCATTTTGATGCAATGTGCATCAAAATTCCAACACAATTCTTTACATAGATTATCCAATGTCATATAGAAAAGCAAATGCCATCTTCAACAGCTAAAGTAATTCTGTGCAATAAAGAAACATCTGGAGGTGTATCAACATCCTTTATTTCAAGATGTTCTACAGACCTGTATCAACCAAGCACCATGGTGTTGGCACATAAACAGACAGATTGATAAATAGAATTAAATCGAAGACACAGAGCTAAATCCACATGCCTATGGGCACCTAATTTATGATAAAGAAGTCAGATATGCACAAAAGAATAACAAGGAAAAATGGTTCTGTTCTAACTGGATGTCAGCATCTGTAAAATGCCAGTTTATCCATATCTAAAACCCTGCACAAAACTCAAGTGCGAAAAGATCAAAGACCTTAACATAAAATCTGATATACTGGACCAAATAGAAGACAAAGTAGGGAATAGTCTTGAATGCATTGTCACAGGAGGCCACTTGCTGAATAGAACACTGATAGTACAGACATTAAGTAAAAAGTAAATGAATTGGACCTCATCAAACTGAAAAGCTTTTCTAAGGCAAAGGATACTGCCAGTAGGACAAAAATGGCAGCCTTCAAAACTGGAAATGTTTCAACCAAGCTGGCGTCTGATAGAGGGCTGGTATGGAAAGGACGTAGGTGAGGGACTGGCAGTAGTGGATGAAGGGGAAACTGTGGTAGGGATGGAATGTATGAGCGAGAATAAAGGAAGAAATTCTCTCGTCAATTCAGTTTTCATTTCTTTCTCATCGTTTCTTAATACTGGAATATGACTACAGAGAAGTGATAAAAATTCAGTAACAGTCATTTTATGTAAATTATGTGTACCTTTGAGTAGAAAATTTGATATTTTCCTTTATTTCTGCTTAACTTATAACAGTCGGGGACCTCTATTTCTCATTTTCATATTTTTTTGAAAATATTTTTCCACCTAATAGGTTTTTATTAGCATTTCCCCTCTCTCTACTTCTCCCAGTTTCCTTCACTCTTCTCCTACCTTCCAGATCCACCCCCTTTTGTCTCTTATTAGAAAGCAAGCAGGCTTTCTAAGGGGAAACAGTAAAATATAATAAGACAAAAAAAAACAACAACTCATTTCTTTGTTCCACACACTCTTCTTAAAATAAATAAAATAATAAAATAAAATACTAAATGAAAATATTGCTAAACACAACAACTCAGAGTTCTGTGATTTGGAAATGCACCAATACCAAAGAAGCCATGCATGTCCTTCTGCTCAAAAGTCCACATATCACAAAAGTGTAAATGCTGCCACGGTCAGGTACTATGTAGAAAACCAAAGGTTGCGGTTTGCTAGGCTGAATTTATGGCAAGTAAATGGGTAAAGCAGCTGCTATTAGAGTAAGTCAGGAGTAACATAGACGAAAAATGTGTTTGCTAAGTGATTTTTCCAAATTTCTTAGTGAAGTATGAAACTTCTGCATTACATTGTAGTCTATTGGATGAAAGAAGAACAAAAACAAAAACAAAAACACCTTATCAAGACATATCCTCCGTGTCTATGAATAATGCCATAGAAACCAAGGAATTGCAAGGTACCATCCAAATCTGTTTAATTCTATTAAAAGTAAAATATATTGTTAGCAATATGCATAACTGTCCTACATAAATTACATATTTTTTACTACAGAAGTAAATATCATGATATGTATTCTCAATATTGAAACACAACATAGAATATACACAGTATACAATATAAAACACTGTGTTGAGATATCAGAAAATAATGCCTTGACCTACTTTTAAGTATGGAAATCGTGCTAAGAAAATGTATTCTTAAAATGTCATTAAGGAAGAAATAGTAAATCTGGATTCATTGATTACTTCAAAATGTGAAGAAAAATGTCAACAATTGCTCATTTGACTTACATTGCATATTTAGCGAATATTAACTTTAGAGCAACACAGCAAACTTTTGGGTTCAAGAACCTACAGATGTTATAGTTACCACAATTTTTGTGATAAAACATAAGTTTCAAGAAGTTCCTTATCAAAGGAAGCTAACAGAATCCCCTGAGCATTTTGAATTTTTAAATCGAGGTCAGTCTTACAGAATTGCTCAAATATGTCAAGTATAAAATAGGAGAAAAAAAACATGTCATAATTTTTGCACATTTATGTAAATTATGATCCAGTATTCATAGCAGTCTACTTGAAGGGAATTTATCATCTATGGTGCTAATCACAGCTGATATTCAACCTAATTTACACAGCTCACTAGCTCCCTTTTCAATTTAAGCACTAACATTTTTTAAATATATAAGGCATAAAACCACAATGATTTTTATACCCAGTAACACTCAAAATAATTTTAACAGATGCAAATAATGCTAATTCATATATTTATTTCATGTAACAGTATCACAAACAGAATGGATAGAAAACAGAGGGATAGAAAAATTATGTATTTGATTTTTTAGTGATGTTGAAGTCATCATTTAGCATTAGTGTACATATGGACAAAAGATGGATCACATGAAAGGAAAGTCTCTATATACATTTTATGTGACACAGTGACAAAGAGTTTAATGTGTTTAATTGCAAGATATTTATCAAAATGCTTAAGCAATATTTGGATATGGATTTTAAGGTTTCATATTATTCTCAGTTGCTTAGATTGATGGTAAGCATATTTAATAATAAAGTATTAGTCCAGTAAGTCTTAAAGTATGTTATTTCTGAATAATGTGTGCTTTTCTTCTAAAGTTTTATTTTGTTCTGTGAAATCCATGTCTCTCATTTACTTATAAAAAATTATTGATTCTGCTTACAAGAATTAAATGCACCTTACAGAGTGTTCACTTAAATTTTTTTCCATATTTAAAATTGTAAATATCAATAGTAAAATATCTAATCACTGCTGCAATGATTTTTATTTAATAAAACCCTCTGTATCTGTGCATTTATGTCATAGATCCTTCCAGAACCAGCTCTAACTTGAAAGAAAAAACACTCAAGAAAAACCATCTGCACAGAGGTAGTGCACACCATTCAATGCAGCAGTTGGGTGGCAGAGGCAGGCAGATCTCCATGAACACTAGACCAGTCAGGTCTATAGAGTAAGTTCCAGAACAGCTAGGGCTGTTGCACAGAGAAACTCTGTTTAAATAAAAGTCTAAAATTACATATATATATATATATATGTATATATATATACATATATATATATATATACACATATATATATATGTTGATATATGTATGCATATACATATATATGTGTTGCAGGGGTTTTTTTGTTTTGTGGGGTTGTTTTTTACTTTTTAAAGTTACACATTTTAATTTAGACGAATAAACAGCTCTAAATTTGAAATTTCTGATAATTGAGTCCTTTCTTCGCATCTGCCCTTGCTATGAATTTTTTCCCTTCTTTTTTATAATTAGATATTTGCTTTATTTACATTTCAAATGTTATCCCCTTTCCTATTTACCACTTAGGAAAAACATCCACCTAATCCATCCCCTCTCCCCTGTTCCAGCCCTTCCTCCCACTTTCTGACCCCTACAATGGAGCATTGAGCCTTCACAGGACCAATGGCCTCTCCTCTCATTGATGTCTGAAAGGCCATCCTCTGCTACATATGTAGCTGGAGCCATGGGTCCCTCCATGTGTACTCTTTGGTTAGTGGTTTAGTTCTTGGGAGCTCTCCTGGGCATACATATACTCAGAAGATGCTCCAGCATGTAATAAGGACACATGCTCCACTATGTTCATAGCAGCCTTATTTTTAATAGCCAAAAGCTGGAAAGAACCTGATGTCCCTCAACAGAGGAATGGATACAGGAAATATGGTACATTTACACAATGGAATACTACTCAGCTTTTTTTTTTTTTTTTGGTTTTTCGAGACAGGGTTTCTCTATGTAGCCCTGGCTGTCCTGGAACTCACTCTGTAGACCAGGCTGGCCTCGAACTCAGATACAATTCACAGACTACATGAAGCTCAAAAAGAAAGAAGACCAAAGTGTGGATGCTTCAGTGCTTCTTAGAAAGGGGAACAAAATATTTACAAGAGGAAAGGACACAAAGTGTGGAGCAGAGACTGAAGAAAAGGCCACCCAGAGATTGTCCCACCTGGGGATCCATCCCATATACAGTCACCAAACGCAGACACTATTGTGGATGCCAACAAGTGCATACTGACAGGAACCTGGTATAGCTGTCTTCTGAGAGGCTTTGCCAGAGCCTGACAAATACAGAGGGGGATGCTCACAGCCAACCATTGGACTGAGCCTGGGGTTCTAAATGGAGAAGTTAGAGAAAGTACTAAGGAGATGAAGGGGTTTGCAACCCATAGAAATAATAATATCAACCACCCCCTGTCCCCCGCCAAGAGCTCTCAGGAGCTAAACCACCAACCAAAGAGTACACATGAAGGGAACCATGGCTCCAACTGCATATAAGCAGAAGATAACCTTGTTGGCCCTTGAACCTGTGAAGGCTCAATGCCCCAGCGCAGGGGAATTCCAGGGTAGGTGTGACAGAGCAGGAATGGGTGTGTAAGGGAACACCCTCATAGAAGCAGGGAGGGGGGTATGGGATAGAAGGCTTATGGGAGGAGACCAGGAAAGTGGAAAACATTTGAAATGTAAATAAAGAAAATGACCAATTACAAAGGAAAGACAACAGAAAATAAAAGAAATATGAATAACACAGCTGTAGTTAAGGAGTGGTGATTGGGAGAAGAATGAAGTATTTTCATGGTTTATATTTGTTTGAGTCATGTGCAATGTGCATTAGTAATTTTTATTTGTATAAGTGGTAGCAGTGAATTTTTAAATAAAAACTTTACTAGCTGTCTAGAAACAAAGAACTGGATGTTTTATCATATGCCTTTAATTCCAGAATCTGTGAGGCATAAGTAGACAGTTCACTATGAATTCAAAACTAACCTGCTCTTTATAGAAGAATACCACATTATCCCAGGCTATATAATGAGACTATGCCTCAGCAATACATACATACATACATACATACATACATAATACATACATACTTACATACATACTTAAATACATACATACTACAAGAAAATATGTCATTTTTATTGTTAGAACAGGTTAAAAGAAAGTCATCAGAATGTAATATTTTTAAATATGTCTTAGGAACTTCTATACCAAAAAGATCCATTGATGCCTACCTAACGAAATAAACAAAAACTGTTGGCTCTCTGTCAGTGTGAGAAAGCAAGCTCAAAAGGAAGAAAGGTCTGTCCTGGATCATCATTTCAGAGAAAAAGTTTCTGCAACCTCCCTAAACAACTGGAGATCAAGTGTTCAGACTCGTGAACTGTTAAAGATGTTTTACATTCAAGCAAGAGCATGAAAGTAAAAGCCTAGGATTTGGTTATATAACCCCTTGGGTGTGTGCCTTCTGTTTTCAACCCATTAAATCTCTTCCTTGTGGCTTCTTGAAGAATATCAGACAACTATGCGTGAGGCATTGCCAAAGGTGTGAATTTTGTCTTGTTGAGCACCTACATCTTACAGAAATAGATATTTTGGGCACCATCTCCAGCCAGTCACTACAAGCCATGTGTGCTCAACAAACCCTGCTGAGCTGTGACATTGGGACTGTGTGCTGTGGGCAACCCACACTTGTTCAAGGAAGTTCAGTCAGGCAAGTTTTAATTGTGTTTTGCTTTGTTGTTTAAATAATCAGCTTTAAAAATAAATATTATTTATTTACGAAAATAAAAAATATAGGGAGTGGAAATCAGACAGGAGTAGAAGATACATTAGGAGTTTGAACAAGTTGCTTTCAATTTCTAATTTTGTTTGCCCTCTGAATAGAGGTCATTGTTTACACTGAATCTGTTTATGGAGAAATGGCTTTTCCATTTGTGTTCTGGTTACTTGCCCCTGCTGTAGCATTACTTAGTTGGTTGGAGACAGGCTTGTCTTTTGTCTGTTGTATTCTGAGTAGCTCCTTTGCAAGCTTCACACTTTTGAAGTGAATGCAGAGAGTGGTTCTTTTACCTAGGTTTATGTTTCTGTGAGCTTGTCCTAGACAGCCTCAGCACTTTCTGTTTTCTGGGATCTTTACACAGTCTTTGCTCACATCAATATTACTTTTTCCCCCAAAACCTCACTTTTTTTGTACTGTATGAGTTGGAGTGTAATGGGGTACAGAGCAGAAACATGATCCTGCCTTTTCACGTGAAATTCACCAACATGCATTGACCCTTACATTTAAGCATGTAATTAATTTTCTTGAACTCTCCTTTGATAATTCCAATTTGAAGGTGAATGTCTCATTCACTTTTCCAGCACTGACAGCATTTCTCTGTATCTTTACTTGAACAATTTTCTCCATTCACTGGTTGGTACTAAAAAAGGAAAGACTATGAATCTCTTGCATAAAATTTCATATCCACTTCTTCATTATAGGCATAACTTGGAAACAACCTGAATCATCATCAGCTGATAAATGGATACCCTTTGTCAAGAAAACTTACAAAGTCTATTATTCAGTCATAAAAGAGTGACAGATATGTACTATAACATATAAAAGCATTGGAAATGAAGTTCTAAAGAAAAGATCCAGGCATAAACATTATATATTGTATGACTATATGTAAAATAAAGAATGGGAAGACCTTAGGCAATATAAACTATTTTAGATGTTGCCAGAAATTGGGTAGGAGGATGGTAATCAGGTGTCTATTGAGAAGAGCATGTTTATAATTGATAATAAAGTTGATGTGATATTTATATAGCACTGTTAGTAATAACACAGAATGTTAAAATTTCACATAGTCAGTTTTACAATTCATCTACTTTACCACAAATCAATAAAATATAACATATATTAATAAAATTATACTCATATTTATTTGTATTTTATCCTTGCCATTAGGACCCCAGATTTCTATGTATTGGGGATGTATTGGGTCTTTCTTCCTATTTTATTAACCCATTGATTGGAAAAACTTTTGCTTTCAGGGAAAATGTTCTGAATTTTTGTTTCCATAATTCTTGTACTTAAAATGCATAGACTAAAGTTTACTGAAATTGAAATATGAAATTAAAACACAGAATTGACTTAAAAGTAAAAACCCAAGCATAGGGCTGGAACTCACTGGTAGAACTGGTAGAGTATTCACAGAGAATTCTCACCCAGCTCCTCTCAGAAGGGAGCCTATGTTCAACTTCTAGCAAAACCATAAACCAAAACAAACTACTATGAAAAACGCAGGTATAAGAATATGAAAGGAAAATTGTTTCATTGCATAATTTGGTAAAAGTATGATGTTTTGTGAATATTTTCAAAATATATGCACAATTATATATATTATATATATATATATATATATATATATATATATATATTTGAACAATAGCTTAAAATATACATTCCCAGAAGAATAGAGCAAAGGATAGCTATCAAGAATAACAGTTCTGTCTGGGCAGTGGTAGTGCATGCCTTTAATCCCAGCACTCTCAAGTTGAAGAAGCAGAAGCAGCGGCAGGCAGCCCTCTGAGTTCACAGACAGATCAGCCTACAGAGTGAGTTTTCATGACCTCCAAGGCTATACAGACAAACACTGTTTTGAAAAACCAAAACAAATAAATAAACAAATAGATTTTGCCTACATGGAGGTGTTTTCACCTTTTGTGTAAACCAACTATATCGTTATAAGTGTTGATGTAAGAATGTTTATCTCTGTCCCAGAATTTAGGTAATACTTTCTCCAATGTTTATTTCTGTATCCTACTCACAAAAGTAACACAATTTCATTTTACTACTGAGAGAATTTTATGTTATTCATAGTTAAAGTTCAGAAAAAATTATTTCTTAAAAAACTTGACCTTTATTTTGTGAGTTAAACTTCTACTTGATTGTGGCATTTTCAATTTAATTTCTCAGAAGTTAATTGATTTGATGAAGGATAAAGTTAGTTTTGATATGTTGGAGGCACCTAGAATAAATGTTTCATTTTTCTTATGTAATATTTGTTTTTTTTAATTAAGTTAGAATACTCAAAAGAATTAAATTTTTATGTACCAAATAATGAAAACATTATATGATGTTAATTTTGTGCTTTTACATTCATAAATTCATTTTAAAATTCTGACCAACAAACAAATATTTTGAGAAGTGGAACCCAGTGATCTATGTTTTTCATGAGTGAGGATTATATATGGTTTCACTAGTGAATCAAAGAAAGAATAGTGTATATTGTGTGGCAAATCCATGTACATAATTTTGATTGTTCTAGACTGAGAACAAATATATGCACCATATTTAAAGGCAACATTGTTTCATTTATTATAATATTTTTATATATATGATTGTTTGCCATATATACATATATATGTATATATACATATAAATATGTGTGTATATACACATACACAGTCATATACATAGTTAGAGACATAGTCATAGACATAGACATTAAAATAGACATAGGCATATGTCAAACAGTTGCCAAGTTAAAACACTTTCAGACAGATGCATTACTGTTGAAAAATATTTTCTCCTACATATTGTCAAAGCTAAAGTAAACAATATCCTCAGAGATTATTAAATGTAAGCCCATGCCCTCTACCTTATATGCACTTGTTATCCATGATGATAAAGTCACATGTTTAAGAACTGTTAGTTTTCTTAGCCTGTAATAAATATTTTCTATTGTCCTTGAGGGACTTAAATTTAAGATACTAGTCCATCAGGGAAGGTTGGTACCGGTGGTGGGGTGGCTCCCCTGGGAGGAGAAAAGGGAGAACATCTGCAATTGGGATGTAAAGTGAATAAATAAACGTATTAATGATAAAAGATATGCTCTTACACAAAAGTGTTGCCTTGTATTCAAAAATTATCTATTTACCATGCATCTTACACTACTGGAAAGCCCAAATATTCACAAACATAAATTCAATCCAGGTCAATATTATCCAATAATTTGAGGATTTAGCTAGAAAGGAAATCCATTTTAAGATGTGAGTTTATTGTAGTAGATTAAATTATACACACACATACACATAATACTAACAACACACATTCATATATATATATGTATGTATGTATATATATATATGTATATATATGATATCCTCATGCTTAGACAAATATCAAATAAGTTATAATACATTGGTTTGTATAGTAGTAAGAGTTACAGAGAAAGAAAACAGGACTTATTAGAGCAAAAATAGTTAGATTATAAGGCCAGGGATGATCTAACTCTGGGTTTCACTTCAACTTGAAAACAAGCAGAAGGATGCCTTCTCATGATCCCCAACTCACATAATATTTATAAGTAAATATATAAATAAATAAATAAATATAACACAAAATAATACATGGCTGGCGAGACAATTCCGTGGTTCTGTGAGATACAAAAATCTCTATATGTGCTATTGCCAGAGCTATTGATTATCCTCCAGAACCTGACCAAAAGATCCTATTGTGGAGGACACTACATAATTGAATCATAGTTGTGGGAGAAATAAACCCATATGCTTCATTCCTATTGGTTAATTTTCAGTTCTGAAATGTGCTATCCCTGGTTTAAAAAAAAAATCATCACTTTTTCCGAGGTATACATTCTAAGCAATGTAGTGATGAGTGGTTACAAGGAACACTTGTTCACAGGTGCAACAGTTCCATGACCACCATGGGAATAACCAGCCATTTTCTGTAGTGAAGTTTTTCATCCACATCCAAGGAGCCATGATGTATACTTAGGTCTTCAAGATGTTACAAAAGCAGTCTACCATTAAGTTTTAACTTTAACTTTCTTTTACATTTAATTTTGAGACACAATGTTGTAAAGCTGCAGAATCCTAGAGAAAAACAGAATTTTTAATAAAAAAAAAACTTTGGTTTGAATGATTTTCAAAAATTAAATGAGTAAAGATTTTCTTCATGCAAGGTCAATAAATCATTTCTATCAGTTTATGTTATTACTTATAATCTATTACAGTATTCTTTTCTATTTTTATTTTCTTTTTTATTAGGTATTTGCTTTATTTACATTTCAAATGGTATCCCCTTTCCTCATTACCCTTCTGAAAATGACCTGTCCCATCCCTCTCCCTCTGCTCACTCTCCCCTAATTTCCTGACTTGCATTCCCCTATTCTGGGGAATCGAGCCTACACAGGACCAATGGCATATCCTCTCATTGATGTCTGAATTTATTACTAATATTCATCAAGCATTATCCTTATATTTTGTCTACACTCAGCTGAATTATTTAAGAACATTATACTCCTTGTTTTAAAATCTTAGCATGGAGAAAATTATCTTCATGGTGGGCTAAAAACTTTCCAGCTTCACTATATTAAATATATTATCCACTGTGTCTGTGGCTAGGGCCAAAAAGTAATATCTATATCAAGCTCCCAAGAAAGTTTTATAAATATGGTCCATTCCACTACTGTAGGTAAAATGTTCTAGTTTATTCCAAAGTGAAACTTACATTTATATTATATACAAGTATTCAAATGTTTCCTACTCCTTTTGTACACCTTCATTGTTCTACTTGAATTTAAAAAAATGAATTAGGAATGGGTGTACAATGGTATATTGTAGGAGAATATCTTGATTTTATATAAAGTGTGAAATAAAATGAGAAAGGAACTGGAACAGTATCTCAAGAAAGAGCAATCAAGGATTGCTGAGGATCCAAGCTTGGATCTCTGCTCCCATGTGGAGGTTTACAAAAGTTCATCACTAGTTTCAGGGGGTCTGACACCGTCGTCTAATCTTCTAGTACCATGCATACACAAGGTACATATATATGCATGTACACAAGACACTCATACACATAAAAAATAAACCTTTAAAAATGAAACGGAGTAGGCAAATTTGAAAGCTCAATTGTGCATGAATCTATTCCTGTTTGGCATAATCCTGTAAGCACGGGTACTGAGGAATTCTGTAGTGAGCTGTCTTTTGAAGGCTTATAAATAGTAACGAAAGACTAAAGCAGCACATCTACAGGGAAAGGACGACTTTCTTATACTAAAGAGAATTATATACTAAAGCTGACATTCAAGCAATGTCAGGATACCCATCTCCTACCAAAGAGGAAGAAGTGCATTTGCAGATTGGTATAAAAGATTTAGTTTGCTAAAATCAGCTCTCTTCCTGTGTGAACACCCACAAGACTGTATGCTTTATCTGATGAACACAAGATCACTATGCTATCTTATGCGGATTAAATACCAAAACATAAGCAAATTATTCCAAACTACTGCCTCTGTAAATAATAAATTATCATTTGACTCTGCCAGGGATATTTTATATTCTTTCAGTAGCCATGGACTAGTGACAGAATTACTTGTTTTTTGAGAATATTATAAAATTTCAGATGTAAGTTAAGTATTTTATATTTTTATAAAGACACATATTCTTATAAATATAAAGATGTTCAGACGGCTTCAAAAAACAGCAATAAAAATGTATTATGTCCTTTGAATGTGGTAAATTAACTGATTTTTTATAAACTTCATGGGTGTTGAAGAATGTGCTGTTTACCTTCCATGCCAAAAGCATTAAAAATGCCCAACATATCAAATAAAATACAATCAGAAGTGTCAAGATGAATTTATCTTGCAAGAAATTAAGTAAATTAGAAGGTTAATATAGTTCTCATGAACTTCAATAAAATAGCTATATTTCTTTTCCTTCCTGAAAATTATAAGTATGACAATTTCACAAAATGTTATTTTATAGATGAAATATTAGTTATTTTTTCTTCAAAGAACCCCATTGCTCTATTTCGCCTCTGACAGCATCCCTTTAATTTGATAAATGGTGTCTTTTGTTCAATGCAAAGTAGTTGAAATAACTTGAAATGCCTTATCCTCTTGATGCATTCTGGATTTACAGAAGCTTCTAAAGAATATACTGCTTGAGGCTGGGAACATTATGAATATTTCAGTGGAACTGAAGCTGTCAAAATATAGAAGGCAATGCCTGTTGGATATGTAGAATAAATGAATGGAACTATGACAATTGAAAATTATAATACATCCTTCTAAACAGATTTATTCTGTTTCAGAGAACACACGGCGGATTGAAATGACAAAATTGCAATAAGTTGGGCAAGTAATGGTGAATTAAATTCAGGAAATGAATTCAATAGTATAGTGAAGAGAGATATAATTAAGCTGAAAGGATAATTACTCAATCCCCATTATTTTATCATAAATTATGATCTAGTAGAAAAAATGTAGGTCCATTTTCAATTTCACTTCACATGTTGTGGAAGATTTTACCCTATAACTTAGTAGAAAAAGAAAGAAAAATTAAATTGTATATATTAAAATGTTTCACAGATAGTTATTTACTTCTGCATCCAAATTTTAAGTAGCCAGTAAGGAATTCATGTAAAATTGTTAGCATTAAGGATATGCAGGTGAATAGGATATAATAAATATAAGGACATATATTGGATGTGAAAGATAGGTAAATTAATAGTTAACTCTTTCCTATGTGATGAATATTAGGCAATTTTTAAGTTACAATACTATGAAGACACACTGCCAGGGACTTAACCAAGCCTGAGATAATAGGATCTTGTAAGTCTTAAAGTGTACAAGCTCATTAGGTTAATGGGAAATGGTAGACATGAAGAAGAGAATGAGGAGGAGGAGGAAGAAGAGGAACAGGAGGACGCAACAGGGAAAACAGCACTGGCAGCTAATATCAAAAACTAAGTTGTATCTACACAAAATAACTATTTATCTTTTCTCTGACTTCTACCTTGGTACATAGATATGTCTGAGTATCCTTATACTTCTCTGAAAAAGCTTGTAAGTAAATCAGTTACTTAGCCTTTATCCTATGCAAACTTCAACTATTTATGAATTTAAAAATAATTGTTTGAAATTCCATAAAATGCTGTTAATACTTTATTATCTTGAAACTCACTAAATCAACAAAACATTTTTAAAGTTTCTTTCTTTTTTAAATATTAGATATTTTATTTATTTACATTTCAAATGTTTTCCCCTTTACTGGTTTCTTCTCCCAAAACCCTCTATCCCATCCCCTCCCTCTATGAAGATGTTCCCCCACCCACTCACCCCTCCCTCCTCCCCACCCTGGCCTTCCCCTACTCTGGAGCATCGAGCCTTCACAGGACCAAGGGCCTCTTCTCCCACTGATGTCCAACAAGGCCATCCTCTGCTACATATGTGGCTGGAGCATTAGGACCCTCCATGTGTACTCTTTGGTTGGTGGTTTATCCCTGGGAGCTCTTTGGGGTCTGGTTGCTTCATATTGTTGTTCCTCTGACGGGGCTGCAAACCCCTTCAGTTCATTCAGTCCCTTCTCTAACTCCTGCAATTTGGGGCCCCGTGCTCAGTCCCATGGTTGGCTGTGAGCATCCACCTCTGTATTTGTCAGGTTGTGGTAGAACATTTTTTAAAACAGGCAAAATTTTAGTCGGTTTTTGGTATCTTCACTCAGCACTGCCTATGGGCCCATGGCATTCGCCAAGCACCAACTACTTATGCTTGCCTACAGAAACTGTCCTCCAAATCTTAATAAGCTCTCATTACCTGTCTTGCTGACCAACAGTGACCTAGTTTACAATGAAATTATCAGAGTTTCACTAAGTACTATTGAAAAAGGTTTCATATATTACAGCAACTCCTGTTTGTTGTCCTATAATGGGTTCCTAGTTCAACTATAGCTTGAAAGAGTTTTTTTTAAATGACCTAAATTTAAATCCAAGTTATTCAATCAAGATTGAGTCACAGTGTCAGGTGACAGAACAGACTTAAAAGGTCAGAGCTTTCAACAACTTCTATTAAGCACTATATGAAAACATACTCCTGTCATATATAGGCACTTTCTGGTGTTCTTAGCATTGGACAGGTACACACATAATTGTGGATTTTATATGAAACACAGTTAAGAATAGGAAAATAATTAAAAGCTGTGATTTATGTTATTCTTCCTCCTTATATGATCTATACCTTTAAGTTCATATGAAATCCATGTTTCCCTCTTAATTCTTTTGTAATAAAAATTTGTTGTATAATCAAATAAACATAAATTTTAACATTATTCATGAATTTAACAAAATTTGAATAAATTGATAAATAAGTCAAAAACATGTTAAATCTAAAAAAAACAAAAACAAAAAAACAACAAAAAACATAGATATTAACATGGACTACTATAACCAGTAAAATTCTCAATTATCATAGATGGAGAAAATTTTAAGACAAATGCAAATTCAAACAATATCTATCCACAAATCCAACTCTATAGAAAATACTAGAAGGAGGCAGCCTGCACAGGTGAGACCGGCTCTCCAGATCTGAGAATTCTGTCTGGAAGTCTCTGACAGAAGACTTCAGGTTTCCTCCTCCAGACCAGGAACATCCTCTGTCACAGTGCACCATCTACAAGTGGCTCAGGAAGCCAGCTATACACCCAGTTACATGGAGGAGAGAGCCAGCACAGCCTGTATCCAGAGTTGATCAGGGCCAAAGAGCTACATACTCAAATACAACTACAAGAGAGTGGGTCTCGGCCACAATCTTTGCTCCTGGTTTGGTAGGCAGGGATCACTTGAGTAGAGGATCACTTGGGACACACTCCACCAGGACTCTACCTGCACCCTGGAACTCAGCAGCACCACAGAAATTTGTGCCAGGGTAAAGCATGTCACACAAGGTTGCTGAGATAGGCCTTCAGGCACACAGGAGGGGCAAGTACCAGCCAGTGACAGGACCAACTAACACCAGAGATAACCAAATGGCAAAAGGCAAAAGTAGGAATGTTGTTAACAGAAATCAAGGCAATATGGCACCATCTGAACCCAATTCCCCCACAACAGCAAGTCCTGGATACCCCCAAACACTAGGAAAGCAAGATTTGGATTTAAAATCAAAGGTCATGATGCTGATGGAGGGCTTCATGGAGGGCTTCAAGAAGGACATAAATAACTCCCTTAAAGAAATACAGGAGAACACAAGTAAACAAGGAGAAGCCCTTGAAGAACTAAGGGAAAACACAACAAAACAGGTAAAGGAATTAAACATAGCCATCCAGGATCTAAAGAAGGAGGTAGAAACAATAATGAAATCACAAAAGGAAACAACTCCAGACATAGAAAACCTAAGAAAAAAACTAGGAGTCATGGATCCATGCATCAACAACAAAATACAAGAGATAGAAGAGAGAATCTCAGATGCAGAAGATACTATAGAAAGCATTGATACAACAGTCAAAGAAAATGAAAAATGCAAAAAGCTCCTGACCCAAAACATTCAGGAAATCCAGAACAAAATGAGAAGACCAAATTTAAGGATTATAGGTATAGAAGAGAGTGAAGATTTTCAACTTAAAGGGCCAGTAAATGTCTTCAACAAAATTATAGTAGAAACTTCCCTAACCTAAAGAAAGAGATGCCCATGAACATACAAGAAGCCTACAGAACTCCAAATAGATTTGTCCAGAAAAGAAATTCCTCCTGTCACATAATAATTAAAACACCAAATGAACTAAACAAAGAAAGAATATTAAAATCAGTAAGGGAAAAAGGTCAAGTAACATATAAAGGTAGACCTATCAGAATTACACCAGACTTCTCAAGAGACTATAAACTCCAGAAGAGCCTGGACTGATGTCATACAGACCCTAAAAGAACACAAACCCAGACTCCTATATCCAGCAAATCTCTCAATTACCAGAGATGGAGAAACCAAGGTATTTCATGACAAAAACAAATTTACCAAAAAAAAAAAAAATTACACAGTATCTTCCCACAAATCCAACCCTTCAAAGGAAAATGAATGGAAAAAAAAAAACAAAATGAGGGAAACTATACACTAGAAAAAGCAGAAAATTAATCTTTCAACAAACCCAAAAGAAGATAACCACACAAACATGTGTTTCATGAATTCATGAAACTCTTAGACAAATGGATGGAACTGGAGAATATCATCCTAAGTGAGGTAACCCAATCACAAAAGAACACTCATGGTATGCACTCACTGATAAGTAGATATTAGACTAGAAGCTTGGAATACCCAAGACATAACTCACATATCAAATAAAGCCCAAAAAGAAGGAAGGAGAGGCCTCTGGTCCTGGAAAGGCTCAGTGCAGCTGTGTCAGGGAATACCAGGACAGGGAAACAGTAAGGGATGGATTGGGGAAACATGGGGAGGAAAGAGGGCTTATGGGACTTTCGGAGAGGGGGATCTAGGAAAGGGGGAAATCATTTGAAATGTAAATAAAGAATATATCGAATAATTTTTTAATAAAAAAAGAAAATAATGAAAGGAAAACCCAACCAAAGAGGATAACTTTATCTAAGAAAACACAGGAAATAAGTAATTCCATACCAGCAAAAACAAGGAAATCACACACACACACACACACACACACACACACACACACACACACACTAAGAAAGACTACCAACATGAAAATATCAGGAAGTAATTATTTCCTGCTCATTAATATCTTTCAATATCAATGGACTCAATTCCCCAATTAAGACTCAGGGTAACAAAATGGATATGAAAACAGGATACATCATTCTGCTGCATACAAGAAATACATTTCAGCAATAAAGATAGATATTACCTCAGAGTAAAGGGATGGAAAAAGTTTCCAAGCAAAAAGACCCTAGAAGTAATTTAGGGTAGTTATTTTAATATCTAATAATAAATTTTGAAGCAAATTAATCTAAAGAGGCAGTAAAGGACACTTCATACTCATCAAAGAAAAAAGACCTACGAAAATTATATTTCAATTTTGAATATTGAAATATAGAATGTGAGATGTAGGGCACTCACATTTGTAAAGGAAACATTGCTAAAACTTAAACCACACACCAAAATCCCTGCATTAATAGTTGGATAATTCAATACCTAACTCTCATTGATAGACAGATCATCCAGAAAAATAAATTCAGCTCATAAATGATGATAATAACTGACATGATGTATCAAATTAGCCTAACAGACATCTACAGAACATTTCACCCAATCACAAAAGAACATTCCTTCTTATGGGTCCTTCTCCAAAACTGACCATATAGACAGTCAACAAGCAAGCCTCAAAAAATACAAGAAAATTGAAATATTACATTGTATCTTATGAGACCACCTTGGATTAAACTGGGTAATGGAGTACTACTCAGCCATTAAAAACAATGACTTTATGAAGTTCACAGGCAAATGGATGGAACTAGAAAATATCCTGAGTGAGGTAACATAGTCACAAAAGAACACAAATGGTATATACTCACTTATAAGTGAATATTAGGAAAAAAGCTTGGAACACCCACTATACAACTTACAGACCACACAGAAGTCAAGATAAAGGAAAACCAAAGTGTGGATGCTTCAGCCCTTCTTAGAAGGGGGATCAACTTAATCATGAGAGATAGAAGAAGGTGAGCAGGACTTTGGAGGGAGAAAGAAGGGGGAGAGAAAAATGGGGGCAGGATCATGTGGGCAGCAGATCTGGGGGAAAAGACAGTGGGCCAGGAAATTGAACAGAAATATGTAGCAATGGGAATTGGGAACTGTGGGTAGTCGCCAGAAAGAACCAGATGCCAAGAAAGGAAGAGGCTCCCAGGACCCAATGGAGATGACACTAGATGAAATACCCAACAAAGGTGAGAGAGAACCTTGTAGAGACCATATCCAGAGGTTAGGGATAGCCCCCAGTTGAGGGATGAGACCACCCATCCTTCTCAAAACCAAGAAAGGGTTGGGGAATAACATTTGAAATATAAATAAAGAATATATCCAATAAAAAAACAGGATAGCTAAAATAATCCTAAACAATGTAAGAATTTCTGGAATCTATCATTATCCCTGATTTCAATCTGTACTACAGAGCAATTACTATTGCTCTGTAGCAATAATAATTAAATGGTTTTGGCATAGCATCAGACATGTTGATCAATGAAATTGAATCAAAGTTCCTAAACTAATCCCACATACCTATGGTCAATAGGTTTTTGACAAAGAAGGCAAAACCATGCAACTGAAAGAAGAAAGCATCTTTAACAAATTGTGCTGGTGGAACTGGATATCTGCTTATAGAAGAAAGCAAATAGATTCATATCTATCACACTGAAAGATATTCTGGTCTAAGTGGATTAAAAAACTTTAATATAAATCTGGAAATATTACATCTAATAGAACAAAAGTGGCTTATAGCCTTGAACTCCTTGGTACAGGAATACAATTTCCTGAACAGGACACCAATGGCTCAGGCTCTACGATAAACAAGTAATAAATGATTTACTTCATGAAACTGAAATGAGTTTGTCAGGCAAAGGACGCAGCCTACAGATTGTGAAAGGATCTTTATCAACCTTTTATCTGACAGAGGGCAAATATCCAACTTTTATACAGAGCTCAAAATGTTAGACACCCAAAACTCAAATAACCAAATTAAATATGGGATACAGGGCTGATCAGAGAATTCTCAACAGAGGAATCTCAACTGCCTCAGAAGCACTTACAGAAATGTTCAAAGTCCCTAGCCATCAGGGAAATGCAAATCAAAACAACTCTGAAGTTCTGTCTTACACCAGTCAGAATGGCTAAGATAAAAAAAAATGGATAACAGATGCTAGCAAGGATATGGAGCAAGGAGAACACTCCCCCACTGCTGGTAGGAGTGCAGACTTATACAGCAACTTTGAAAATATATTTGATGGTTCCTCAGAAAAATTGGGAATAGTAATACTTCAAGATCCAGCTATACCACATATCTGAGCATATACCCAAAAGATGCCCCACTATACCACAGGGACACTTGCTCAAATATGTTCATAGCAGCTTTATTCATAATAGCCAGAAACTGGAAACAACCTAGATGTTCTTCAGCTAAAGAATGGATAGAGAAAAGATGGTACATCTACAAAATGGAGCACAATTCAGGTATTAAAAATATCATGAATTTTGCGGACAGATTCATGGAATTTGAGAATATCATCCTGAGTGAGGTAACCCAGACACAAAAGGACATGCATGGCATGTACTTACATATAAGTGGATATTAGCCCCAAAACACTCCACAGACCCAAAGAACCTAAACAAGAAGAAAGGCCCAAGTAAGGATACTTGAATCTCACTTAGAAGGGGGAATAAAATAGTTATAGGAGGCAGATGGAGGGAGGAAACTGAAACAGAGAGGGGATGGGGAAGGAAATTGGGGTGTTCAGGATCAGGTGGGGGAGGGACAGGGGAGATGGCCAGATGACCATGAGAATGAAGAGAAATCTGCAACTGGAGACATTGGGAATGGCAGTGCATCTTCAAGATGTATCAGAGATCTGGAATGCAGAAAGCATCCCAGAATCAACAAGGGTGACATTATCTGTGACCCACAGCACTGGGGATATGGAACCTCTTGCTTCCATCTTTTGAAAATTCCATGATACTCGGAGAGTAAAAACAAACTTGAACCCTTCAGATTTCTGAGAAAACCTTGTGCACAACAAATAGACAGTGTATCAATATGAAAAGCATTGCTGGAGAGCCACTGCTCTCCCTCTCTCCACTGGGAGAGCACTGACAGATATAATGGGGCCCTGGGGCCTGCACCATCATCTAAGCTGCAAGGAATCAGCTTCACCATGAATTTTCTGTGAAATAATGATGCACAACGGAATGATTTTCAGACACCTCAGGCTGTTATCGTTTGTTTTCTACCGGAGCTGGGCAACAGGAAACAATTTCTTACCTGATGGTCTTCCTTCTAGATAATGAGATTTGGAAGTCCTTGCCACACACACTTGAAAAATATATATCGAAACCACATATCTGGACAGACTAAAGTTATAGTGAAAGAGTTTACCAAGGCACTCCTTATGCCTTTTAGACTTGACATTATTACTAGAAACCAAATTATGGAACAGGGAAATAAATGGAACTTATGTCTCTCTGGTGGTACCAACTGTATAAGCATGATACAGTACCATAGTGTACTTTCTGGATGGGGAACCAGAAAAGGGAAAATGAAATGTAAATATAGAACATATCCAATAAAAAATATGCATACTGAAAAAGTTTAAATGAAAATAAAAGTAACACACGAAACATGGATAATTGAAACACATGTACAAAATATCAATTCCTAACTTTTAAGTTCACAATGTCACACATCCCTCACCCTTACTACATGTACATGTATGTTTATGGATGCTAATATGTCTCAGAAACATTCTTCTCTGATGGCCGTAGGGAGTTAAAATGTGACCTTTATGAGAAAACTCACTCCAAACACAGCATTTTGCCACCATCTCTCGCTAAGTCACTGAACCTTGGATATTCTTATCACTTTGATACCTCTTTTCAGAGGTATTGAGAGGTTTTGAACTTGAGAGTTTTCTCTATGCTCTTTCTAGAAGTTTTCCCTTTTTTAGTTAAAATGTATTACATACCCACTTGGTATAGATGTTGTATTGTCAATAAAACACCCAATTAGAACCTTTTAATATTGGCCTCCTTTTACAAAAAGATTCCATATGATTACATTTGTAATAAAGGGAATGTTTAATATTGAGACATAAATGAAGTAGCTGCTGTTCCTCATGCTTTACTTGCCCTGGTACAGAATCATTGTGCCAAGATTTAAAATTGGCTTAACTCAACCTAAGGCTGAAGAAAAATGCTTGCTATGCACATGACTTGATGTAGTAAAACATAAAATATTAAAGTTACGCTAGATACTTGAATGTGTATCTGCTAAGCCAGCTAGTATAAACTGTTCTAGAACACAATGCCAGTATTGCTTAATATATTCTCCCTTTATTGTATGCTTAGTTCAGCCTAAAACTTATTTCAACTATGTAATATGAACTAATTAATAATTTATTGTACTATTAAAAATCTACATGGCTGTCTATTGATAGTCGTATGCATGGATTTTCTTTCTCTATCCATGCTTTAAAACTAGAACGGCATTGTTGCTTTAAAGAATAAAAAGTGCTATCTGGTAGTTTAGGTCTAATATTTAGCTTTGTGCCCTTGGAAAAAAAATTGGTAGAGAATTTTTTGTGTCTGAAATAATAGTAAATTTCTCTGGATATTACATTTCATAAGCTATAAATTTATACATGCATAGTTTTATCTGAGATAAACACATGTGCAAAACAGTACTTCCTTATTATAGGAACTCCAATTGTTGTCATTCCTATTTTTATGTTGGGAAAAAAATCACTGATCAAATAATAACAGCAATAAAACTTTTATTTGATGTGCTTCTAGCAGCACCTTGACTGAATGGGATGTAAATAGCCTTACCAAGCTAAGGTTGACTAAGGAGTTTAGGAAAATGTTGATTTAGGTGACAGAGCCACAATGAATGTGAATTCAACTGACACTATGTGGAGACCTAGGTAAGGCCAGTTATGCACCATTGTGACTAACCTAAGTGCCTTAGTTAAGTAATTAATTATAGGCAGGAGGCTTCTGTGAGCTATATTGTAATTCAGACTGACATTTGTAGTCCTTATTTGTATATACAAGTTTGTTTCTTATAACCCTATGAAATATCTCAAGTTGATATTTGTTTTTAATCTCAAGTTAGGGGAAAGTCAAACCATTCTTAAGTAGCATATTAAGCAGTGACATGTCTTCTGGCTCAGGAATATATTTATTTTTCATCACCTTGTTCCATAGATGAGAAAACAACTCCCAGCACACAAAGGACTCTGATCCTTATGCTTCCTCAGGATTATGTGTGGTGCAAACACATATATGTTGTACTTACATATACTCAAATTTTCAATACCCTTTTTTCTTCTATTACTCTTTCATCTGGAATATATAACCAATAGATATTAAAAATATAGCTGATGAACATAAGAAATTTAAGTTTGCTATTGTATAATATGGTAAAATTATACAGCAATTGTGTTTCAGATAGCTAGAAGAAAGGATTTTGAGTTTAACCATTATATATATATATATATATATATATATATATATATATATATATATAATAAACATAAAATGATATTGTACATATCAGTGTGTATATTTTGTGCATTTGTTCAAATAAAGTTACTTTTTGGAAGGAGAAAGGAATTAGAAAAAGAGAAGCAAGCAATTCAATGTTATATAAAATATATTATGCTGTTGAGAATTTATGTGTGTAGCTGCTGATACTATTGGGAATCACAATCTCACAGCAAACTCCCTGATTTTTTGGCTCTTGTAGTTTTTCCATCCAGTTTTATGCAATGATCGGATATACATATATGTCCATTGGAACATGAATGCCTAAATATAGGCTTAACAAAGGCAAAAAGAAAATACATGTTAACATGGACAGGGAAAGCCCAGGAGGTCTAAAAACTACAAAGAAAAATCACTGGCAACTAAGAACTGCTAAGAGTGAGAGGAATATTCTTCCCCAGGGATGAACACACTGACTAGTTATGCAATACCAAATGGTTAAGCTCTGAAAACATACACATACAACTAAGATTATACAAACTGAGAATGTTGCATTTATATAGTTAGGAATATGTCTATGTCCGTGTCCATGTTCATGTCTACACCCATGTCTATGTCTATGTCTATGTCTATGTCTATGTCTATGTCTATGTCTATGTCTATGTCTATGTCTATGTCTATGTCTATATCTGTAAAATTACAACTAATGAAAAAGGAGGACATTAACTTGACTGAGAAAAAAGAGGCATACATGGAAGCCTTGTGTGGGAGAAAAGGGGGGAGAATGTGATCAAAATGTGTTATAATCATAGAATATAAACAAAACCATTTTTAAAACTGTATTTTTAAATGACTAGTGAGAGAAACATAGCCAAGTACATCATACTTCAAAATATCTTCAACTTCTTAGCAGAATCTAGAGTTCAAAGGTTGTGTGTAATCTTTTACAGACTAAAGTTACATGAGGTGATAGTAGGAAAGTGGGACAGAAATATGAATTTATATCAATATCAACCTTATACTCCAAAGAGTCAATCAACCTTAAAATTGATTCCAGATGCAAAAAATTTCAAAACACCCCTCAGTACCAATAGTAGCTCCTATCTATCAAGTAAGATGTTAAAAAATTCACAATAAAGTAAAAATTCCACACTTCTATATTTGAATAGTTCCAAAACAGATTGTTGAGGTTACAGGTCCATTAGGCTCAGATTATGTTTAATTCAATTGACATAATAAACATTTGTATTAGTTACAAAATTTGATAGGAGAGCAGTGTCTAGATTGTCAAAACTTTGATTAACAAAAATAACTTCAAACCTTGTATCCATATAAATCATATGTATAGATGAGAATCTTTCAGGGATAAATTCATAAATTCTTATGATAAACTTCAGTCATCCTTTTAAGTATCCTGTATTCTATTATAGATCTCATAATTGAATAGAACATTTTGTTTAGAAATATATAGACATCCTTTTAGGGTTAAATTCCTGAAAAGTGTCTTATTCCAGGGTGTTTAAAAAGTTGAGACACAAACAATATCTTCAGAACACCTAATCAGTGTGTCACTTCCTAAAATCCATATAGATTTTTACTGAGATGGTTAGGGGCTTGGATTCAGACAGTGGACCCATAATGCAAAGTAATGAACAATTGTGAAACAAGATGAAAATTGTCAAATAAGCTCTCAGTGTTCTCAAGAATTGAAAAACCAACACACCTTTGTAGTTTTATTGATAAAAAAAATGAGACTAATTGGGTCTTTTCATATGATCAGATTTTTATCAAGTGAAAGAGATATTAATATACACAGCCCCATAATACATAAGCATTTATATTATTACTAAATTATATACTGGGAACTTCATTTAAGCAGTGATTTTTCTTACCGTAATAGATTTTTCTTATAGCAAGTTATGAAGCAAAAAAGAAGATAGCCTGTGTCTTAGTTAGGGTTTTACTGCTGTGAACAGATACCATGACCAAGGCAACTCTTATAAGGACATTTAATTGGAGCTGGCTTACAGGTTCTAAGGTTCAGTCCATTATCACCAAGGCATGGCAGCATTCAGGCAGGCTTGGTACAGGAAGAGCTGAGAGGTCTACATCTTCATCTGATTGCTGCTTGAAAAAGACCTACTTTTCCACACTGGACAGTGCTTCAAAGCCCACCTTCACCTTCACAGTGACATACTTCCTCCACTAAGGCCACAAGTACTCCAACAAGGCCATACCTCCAAATAGTGCCGCTCTGTGCGAAGTATATTCAAACCACCACATTTTGTTATCTCACATATTGTATTTTTGAGCATTTAGCATTTCATAGATGCATTTTGGATAATGATATCAATCATTATCTATTTGGCAATTTTTATTATAAGTATGCATATTATTCAGATCATTTAGATTGTCTAGAGAAAGTAAGTCAACAAAATGTTTGTATTTGAATATAGGATATATATATATATATGTGATACATATTGTAATACATACTAATGTATAAAGATTATTTTTAAAATTGTCATGAAATTTGGGAAACTGAGAAGTCCTAGATTTTTATGGGAAGCAAAAGCCTGGTTGGTGTTGATATTTCAATTTTAGAACAAAATAACTTCTTCAGAGAACTTTTATTCTTATTTTTTTTATTAATTTATTCTCTAATATATTACATCTAAATTGCAGTTTCTCATTCCTCCCTCCTTCCTTTCCATCTATTCATCCCCAACTTTCTACTTTCAGGTCTTGTAGAGATTTAAAAACTGTCTTCAATGTTAAGTCTATTCAGTTAATTGGATAGGTATGATGACTTTATTGAGTGCATCTCACTCACAGAAATATGATATCAATCATCTATAAATACTCCTACAAGAACATACAGACTAGTACCTTTAAAAAATAACAACAACAGTACAATATCAGCTACTCAAGTTAATTCCACATGACTCATCATCATAGCACAAGTTCACGATGTGGATATTGGTGTCACATTTCCTGCCCCTGAACCTGAAGATAGTCACCTTGTGGTGATAGTTTTCCTCTCTTTTTAAAGCTTGCCTTGAAAGTGAGGATGATACCAGGATAAGCTTCAGAAAGAGAAAGGGTCAAATGTAAATGTTTTAATGTATGCTGAAAAGATTTGACAACTACTTACGCAGGTTACCTGCCCAGAAAACATTAGCTACTTCAATTAGCTACATATCCATGCTTCTGTAGAGGAAAAGTCTATGCACTAATAGAATTCAAGGTGTATCATCTTTTGATGGCCATTGCTTCTGTATCCCTTCAAAAAATATTATTTTTGTACATTATGTGAGGGCTCTTTCCTTCCTTTGACTTGCTTTGCTTGACTTCATTGTGATGACTTTGTGTTATCTTCATTATATTTTATTTTGTTAAAAAATAAATCTTCTTTGGAAAACTTGAGGAAAAAAAAAGTAAAAAAAACCCAAAGTGCATGAGTTGATTTTTCACTAAATTTGCAGGTTATCTATGATTTAGCTTTGCATGTTTGAGTCTCGAGAATATTTAAATGTATGGAGCTTTTTACATTTTATGAACATTCTTTTTCTGGCATAAAAACAAATCAATGTTTCAAAGTGCAAAAAGTGAAAGCAGGAAGACAGATACACAGCAATTTATAAATATATTTAATCAAATATTCTTAGCCCTGTTTCAAAAATATTTTTAAATCGCGGTGTTTTTTTGAATCTTTGTTCAGTCAGTCAGGTAATTAGTTATTTTTGCTGTAGAGTCTTGGGTTATAACTGTGTTTTCTGATTTACAGAGCAACAATAGCAAACTATTTAAAAGCATTTGTACTTGAGCCACATATTTATTTATTTCTAATGCCAGATGTTTGCCATGTCAGAAACATATTTATTTTACTTGGTTTAATATTTGCAATTATATAGTTTACAAAATTGCCACTAAATGAGGAAAATAACTGAACAGGAAAGTAAAAAGAATTTTTTACTAAAACTAAAAATATTCTTGAGACATGATAATTGAAAAGAATATACTTGAGAACTTTGAGCATAGTTTTCTAGGAGATTATGATAAAATGGAAATCTAGAAACTAATCTTTATGACTTACAATAGATATAATATTGAATATTCCATCTGAGTACATGAAACTTCAAATATGTATTGATAAATAAAATATGTGACTTAAAATATGTTGACTGTAACTTTTTATAAACATATTTGCATGTCTTACCACCATAATACAGTTTTTAAAAGGGCATATCAACTCAGAAATAGTATTTGAGATGTCTTAAATAAAGAAAATACTTATGTATACATTTATGAAACAGGATCTTGTCTATTCATTCTTTTTTTAATTTATTTTTTAATTGAATATTGTCTTCATTTACATTGCCAATGGTAAAACCTTTCCCTATATTCCCCCTTCCCTAAGACAACAACCCCTCCCCTTCTGCCTTCTTCCTGCCTCCACCCAACACACTCCCTCCTCCTCTTCTTCTCAGTTTCCCTTTGTTCCTGCCTCTGTTGAGCCTTTACCTGACTAAAGACCATTCCTCCCACTGATGCCCAACAAGGCCTTCCTCTGCCACATTTTTGGCTGGAACCATGTATGCCCCTTGGTTGATGGTTCAGTCCCTGGGAGTCTTGGGACTTCTGGGTGGCCGAAATCATTGTTCTTCCCATGGGGCTGGAAACCCCTTCAGCTCCTCTGGACTATCCTCCAGCTCCTCCATTAGGGACCCCATGCCCAGCCCAATAGTTGGTTGTTAGCATCTGCTTCTATATTTGTAAGGCTATGGCAGGGCCCCTCCGGAGATAACCATGGCATACTCTTTTTGGTATACACTTCTTGTCATATATAGTGGTGTCAGGGTTTATTGACTGTTTATAGGCTAAATCCCCAGGTAGGGTAGTCTCTGGGTGGCCTTTACTTCAGTCTCTGTTCCACACATTGTCTCCCTTATTGCTCCTTTGACTATTTTGTTCTCTTTCTTAGAAGAACCAAAGCACCCTCACTTAAGTCCTCCTTCTTGAGCTTGGTGAATTGTAACTTATTTATTTTGAGCTTAGTTTTGGTTGGAAATGAAGTCCATTCAGACTATTATAACACATATTGCTACTGCCCATGTGTTAAGAGTTTCTCTTAGGTAACTAATATTTCATTTGAAATCTGAGATGTAATGTAGCTAGCCATCAAAAGGTTAAAATTAGGAATCTGTGAGCAGGTGGCCTGAGATCACGTCTGTTGAGTGAAAAGTAACTTACAATATTAAACAATTTTATAATTCCTAAAGACAACTATTGGGAACATAATTGATGTCCTCCATGATTATTACTTGAATTTAAAGAACTATTTATTGATTTAGGATGATCAATTCCTAAATATAAAAAAGACTGACTTTAAAAATCCTGCCTTGCCCTAACTCCCTATCCAACTGGCAGACTCACCAGTATGAGGTGTCATTCATCTGACATTGGTTTGCTTTTGTCAGTACTTTGCTATTGTAGTTGAGGTACACAGTGATTTAAATTATATGACAATTTAAGATTTACTTTGGTGTTCTCCAAACTGTGTACAAATAAGTTGTATAAATAATAATCTCATTTACTTCATTTGTTTGTATGCCTTTGAAGGGAGCCTTTGTCCATAACAATTCCATACGCCACAGGGAAGCGAGGAGGCTACCTGCAGATCTTCTCCTCTCCTACAGCGCCTCCAAATCACATTCCCCAGTCTCTGGAGCAGACATGCTGTGGCCTCCCACTCCTTTGCCCTTTCTGCAGACTAAATGCAATCTCCATAAAGTTCCCAATGCAACTCCTCCAAGATCTTGAAAGGACAATTTTCATCTTCATATGTACAACCACTCTGGAAATCAGTCTGGTGGTTCCTCAGAAAACTAGGCATAACAATTCTGAAGGACCCTGCTATACAACTTCTGGGCATATACCCAGAGGATTCCACAGCATGCAATAAGGACACATGCTCCAATATGTTCATAGCAGCCTTATTTATAATAGCCAGAAACTGGAAAGAACCCAGATGTCCCTCAATGGAGGAATGGATACACAAAATGTATTTTTTTACACAGTGGAATACTACTCAGCAATTAAAAACAATGAATTCATGAAATTCTTAGACAAATGGTTGGAACTGGAAAATAGCACCCTAAGTGAGGAAACCCATTCACAAAAGAACACACATGGAATGCAGTCACAAATAAGTGGATATTAGCCCAGAAGCTCTGAATACCCAAGACACAATTCACATATCAAATCATTCTTAAGAAGAAGGAAGGAGAGGGCCTTGGTCCTAGAAAGGCTTGATGCAGCAATGTAGGGGATTACCAGGACAGAGAAGTGGGAGGGGTTTGATTGGGAAACTATCACAGGGAAGAAGGCTTATGGGACTTATGGGGAGGGGGGAACCGGGAAAGGGGAAATAATTTGGAATGTAAATAAAGAATACAGAAAGTAAAAAAAAAAAACCCAAAAACATCCCTAGGAATAATAAAACTAATGCTGAATGTATCACCATCATTGATTTCAAGGTGTACTACAGAACTACAGTAATAGTAGTAATAAATAGAAAGTAATAAAACTAATATGGTATTGGCATAAAAACAGGAACACTGATCATTGGAATCAAACTGAAGAGGCAGACATAAATCCACACACCTCTGAACATCCTATCTTTGATAAAGAAGTCAGAAATACACACTGATAAAGAGTGTCTTCCAAACGTAGTGTTTGTCAAATTGATTACTATGGGAATAATAATCCAAATGCATCCATACTTATCACCTTGTGCAAAATTGAACTTCAGATAGATGGAACATGGTCAAGCCTGGTGTGGCCCTGGCAGGGACAAAGTAACATAGTTCCTCCATTGGGCTAGGGGCCAGGTATGAGCCCCCATGAGTATTGATGGCTTCTATGGGCATAGACTTGTTTATATAATGATGTACACATTTCACATTTCTCTGAAGAATGTACTCTCTGTTAACATTAATGACACCATGAGAATTAGAAACATCAAGGCCAGGAGTTGAAAGTACGGCTATGTCTGCAAAATGTTAATGCTGGGACATAACCTATTAGGCTACGATAACCTATTAGGCTATGGGAAAGCACTTTACATACCTAAGTTTAAGTTACATATGCATATACATATACATATGTATGTATATAATTTCTCAACTATAGAAAATATAAGGATGCAATATAAATTATGAGGTCTTCATGAATCTAAAGGAACCAAGGCAGCTAGACTATGAGCCAGCTTGTCAAAAAGGCACAAAGGCAGTCAGATTCCCAAGTTCAAGCCTAGGACAGAGCAAGACTAGGCTCATGTGTGGTAGATATTTCAGGGCTGGATCCCACCCAACTAGCATATCATCTCTGCTTAACAAAGGTAGACAGATCTCTGAATTCTTTTGCAATATTAAAAAAAAAAAGTTATGCTTGTGTCTCTTAAGAATCACAGGGCTGGGACCACTCATGGGATTCTGATTTATAAAATAAAAGGAGACCTGGACTAAATGACAGATAGACCTGTAAAGTGAATGACTGAACCCGTGATCTGTAGGAAATGAGTTCTCCAGAGAATATTGTAGGATCAAAAGAGAGAACTGCTTGGAGAACTCCGCCCCCTCTCACATACACACAGACACACACACACACACACACACACACACACACACATGTGCCTGCAGGACATGGACAGACAGATCTCTTAGAACAGCAAGTAGAGCACAGGCTGTCAGCTTGGAACCACGATTTGACTCTGAGTCCTTCTTCTCATCAAATATCCCTTCTTTCAGAATCCCTCTCCATACCAAGGCTAGTCCTTGGCAAAAGACCTCAACATAAGACGAGATACACTGAACCTGATAAAAGAGAAAGTGGAGAAGAGCTTTGAATTGGTTTATATTCTGAGCGGACACCATTAACCTGGTCTTAATTAGTTGGTTAAAGATCAATAATTAATAAAGAATACTTCATGAAACTGAGAATAAGCTAAAGGAAACCATCATTCAGACAATGGCAAGCTACAAAATGGAAAAAAATTACTAGCTAAATATCAGAGGGTTAATATCCAAAATATATAAAGAACTTCAAAATATTATATATCATGAAAAAATAGACAAAACATGCATTTCCTTAAAACTTTAAATTAGAAATACTTTTAAGATTTTGTATTAATTTATAATTCTCAGTGTTTCTCAACAGATACGTTTCAGAGTATTGGAAAGGAAATATAAAACTGAAATGCTCAAAAGGAAACCAAGCTTATTAGAAGGTCATATTCTAGTTGTTCCCAGAGTCCCTTGCACTGTCTTCTTTACTGATTATCTTTTTTCCATTATTTTATTTATTTATTCACTTCATATCCCAATGTATGACGGCCCTCTCTGTCTTTCTTGTCCTTCCCTCACACAGCCCCTCCACCCTACCTGTGATCTCTAAGAGAGGGAGGCCTAGCCTGAGCACCAAACCACTTGGGTACACTGATCTTTTTTTTTTTAAAGAAGAAATGGCAGCTGAGTTCTGTTTATATGTGACACAACTTAAGGAAAACTTGTAAGAGTTACAATTATCTTTGCAACAGGAGAAATGCATTAGCACAGTATGGTTAACAGTCTCTCTCTGGATAGTGAGCAAAACTTGGAAGAACTTTTCCAATGATGAAAAATTAATACGTATGAGAAATTAGTTAATTTTGTATAGTTATATAACACTGTATATTTACCTTTGATGTCAGTGATTTCTTTGGATTAAAGTTCAATAGGTTAAAAATCACTAGAAATTTCAAACTGTAGCTCCTATATGGTTTCTTAAATTAAAAAAATACCATTTTATATTTAACATGTCAGTTATTTATTAACTCAGTTCAGTTCTAATTAATTAATATCAGCTCTAACTAATTAATATAGTTCTATAGACTTGCAAAGGATCCAGTAATGCACATATTTGAAGGGTTTTTTTAATACCTCCTTTCTTAGTGAATTTGATATTCATTCTGGAATACTTACAATTAAATCATTTTAATACACAGCCAAGTGTTTACTCTTTTTTGCTTACAAATGATTGTAAATGTATCTTTTATTCTTGAGATGTAGAAGTATTAGAGACTTATTGGGGAGTAAACATTGTTCTCTCGGAAGCCTGGCTTGCTCTTTCAACTCAGCTGTTCTGGCTAAAATTCCTTTCCAAATGGACTGATTCAATCTGACTTCTCTCAGCTTCTCTCCGAAATGTTCTGGTTGACTGGAAACTAACTTTGGCAATTTTTTCTAATCTTCTGGGTCCTTCTTATTCTCTGGGTTCAACTCCCTCTGCTGGCCTGCACCTGAACTGCGTGTACTCACCATGAATGCATCTCTACTGCACTGTATTCAGAGCACTGACCCCCAACTAATTTGCACTCACTAAACTGCCCTCCACTTAGATGTCATTGTTTGGGATTAAAGGTATGTACTAAAGGCGTTTTTGTATTCTATCCAGAGGAATCAAAGATGTGTGGCATTCCAGCCAGATCACACAGACCTAGAAGTTCTTTGGATGTGATCTCTTATCAGAGTAACCAAGTTGCTAGATTAAAATTCCTCTACAAAGCAAGAGCCTTCTTAAAGTAGGGTAAAGTTGGCCTGATACCCAGCTTGTGGTTTGGATATTTACATGACTATGAAAAATGTAACACAAAAAATAAGTACACTGATATGATAAAGACAGATTCTTATTATCAATCATTAAATTTAAGCCATTACTTTATTTTTCTCTGGGGATAAATTTTAAACAGTCTGTAACTTTTATTGATTATTAACACTACAGCTAGTTGTTTATCTCGTTGTATAGCTGAGAGTGCAAGCAAGGGAAAGTATGAATGATATTCTGATTAATATTAAAATGTTTAATTATTTTTAAACTAATGAAAATAAAATTAAATGATTTGTAAATTATCTAGATATTTATGTGTGCCCATATGTAAAGGAATTTCCTGTACAGTGCATGCACATGAAGACTAGAGGTTGAATTTTTTGTTTGTTGCTGTACCTTATTTTATTAGACACTCTCTAATTGAGCCTGGAAGCCACTAATTGAATTAATCTGGCCATCCAGAGGGCTTCAGGGATACTCTCGTATTTGACCCTACCAGTGCTGGTATTACTGAGGTCCGTCACCATGCTGGGATTCTATTGGATGTCAGGGATCCAAATTCAGGTATCTTTTTTGTGTCTTAGCAAGCACTTTAGAACCTGAAGCTTCTAAGATGATTAGTAGCCACTTTAAATAGGATTTCCTTTTCCATTATGACAGCCTTAAAAGTAAACTGTCAGGGCTGGAGAAATGGCTCAGCTGTTAAGAGCACATGCTGTTCTTTGAGAGTACTTATACTTGGTTCTCACCACACACACATGAGGTTCAAACTGTCTGTATGGCAAGGTCCAAAGAATCCTTGCCTTCTGGCTTCCCTGTGAACATGATTCACAACATCACACAGTCACATACACATTCACAGAAACATAAAAAATTAAAATGTTACAAAGTAATGTAGTCATTACAATCCCTCCATTGGCACTGAAATGATAATCTTATTTCATTGGTTCTTTTTCATTTCTTTGTTGAAGCAAAGTTCTGCTTTGTGGTTAGGCTCCTACTTGATATTGCCCTGTACTGAGGCCAGCTTGAATTATAGATTATTCTTCTTAGATCTTATCTATGTTCACCTTTGTGTACTTATCCTGGAAAATGCTTCTTTAGGCAAATGCTTTCAAGAGACAGAGGAGTCCTTAAGTTTAGGCTTGATACTTTAAATTCAATTTTCATCTAATTTAAAGTGAGCTCTGATTTGGATAAGGTTTTCCCCTTGAGATATTTCCCCCATTCTCCCAGTGTAGCATAGGATGTTTTCCTACATAGTGCAAATCTTATTATTATATGATTACCTCTGTTCCTTCTAAATAACCTGTGTATTATACTGCTATGAAATTAGCTCTTCCACAAATTTCTTTATCTGTAAATTCATCATCACTCAGAGTTTCAAACATGGATAGGGTAAAGCCAGATTTTTATCCAAACCATATTATGAATTATCTTTTAGGTCGGAGTTCAAGTTTTCCTCCCTATTCCCAGGAACATGCTTCTGTAGTTCGCATTTTCCCTAGTCTGATTCTCTTCCAACATTCTACCAGATTGGCCAGTAGGCTTGGCTTCCCATATTCAGTAGCTTTTCTATTACCAAGAGCCAAATTCTCTCACATTCTAGTCACGATATAGTTCCAATGACTTATGCTCCACATAGTCAAAGATATTACAGCTATGGCTCTATTTCTCTGTACCAAACTCTATCTTAATTTATCTTTCGTTGCTGTTATTTGAAACAAAAGTAACTCGAGGAAGAAAGAGGTGGATTTCAGCTTATAGATCCAGTCACATTCTATTACAGTGGAGATGCTTCAAAGCAGTAGGAACGCGAACAGCTGGTCACACTATCAGAAAGCAGAGAATGAGGAACACATAGGTTCATCTCACTTTCTCCTTTTATTAAACTTGTGCCCAAAGCTCCACAGATGATGGCACGCGCCCATTGTCCTGATGGGGCTTTTCCTATCACATCAATTTACCCAATTAAATTAGCTCTCAAAGGCATGGCCAGAGGCTCCTCCTCCTGATTATTCAAGATTCAAACAAGTTGACAACTAACATTGGCGATCAGATACACCCTGACATTATTTCGAATATATTTTGTATAGTTGAATAATTTTAGCTTTTTTCCAGTATTGAATATAGTTCTGGTTGATTCATTCCAGGAGTTAAAACACTTTGAAACTTTATTCCCAAATCTCAGTGATTTCTTTCTTTCATTGTGATTAAGGACTAATAGTTCCACCCACATCATAGCCTGGTGATTTAATTAAAATGTCTTATTGGTTTTGTAAACAGATTTATCCTTTGTGTCTGAAAAAGGAATGCTCTTTCAGTCTTTTTCCTTTTTGCGATTTTTTTTCGCATAGTAGTCTAAAAATATAAAAGCACTTTCATCAACAAAACTTCGAGTTGAAACTCTAATTGTGTTACACTGACAACTGACTCAAACTACCAAAATGGTGTTTGCATTCAGGATATTATTTGAATTTGCAAACACATTATGGGTGGCTTCATGCTCATTTCATTATTTATTGCAGAAATGACAAAAGGAAGCTCAGGAAGACAGGCTGACGTTCCCATGGGCTTGCAAATGCCATCTGGGATATTCGCAATACAAATTCACTGTTTTTTATTTTATCTACAAACACGGATTTCTTTGAGAACTTAGAGTTTATCTCATTGTTTAAGTTATATTTAGATTAAATTGACTTTAGCTTTTCATCCAACTTCCAGTTTTCCCAGACAACATAAAAAAATATTTTCTTTCTCTCTTCTCTTACACATTTTTAGGGTCTATCATTTCCTTCTTCCTATGAGTTAGATTAGCATTAATCCATGAGAATGCATCTTAATTTTCATATTTTAAAGAAAATATGCATTACTTTTTAAGGTCTTAGAAGGAAATATCTGTGGTAAAACTTTAATTTTTTTCTGAAGTTTTGTTTTTAGTTGACGGGTACTAATTATATGTATTTATAGAGTACGATTTATTGCATATGCACAAATATATATTGTGCAGTGATCAAATGTGTTTTGAAATTGACATTTATAGCTCCGATTTTATTTATATCTAGGTACACTTTTCTACATAAAAGGTTGTCAAATATTACATTATTAGGACAATATTTTTATACACATAAATTATCATTGTAGAGCTAGAGATCATCCTGTTAAGTGAAAATAAAATACAGAGTAAGGCATGAATTCACTCATATATATGAGTGAATTTTGGTATATGACCATTGAATGGTTTGTCTTACCTTCATTTTCAAACTCTGTGGATTATCTTGAAATAGATATTTCAAATTTTCTATACATAATTTTCCTACACATGTTATTGTTCATTAGGTTTCAGTGCCAAATTTGATGATTGGCTAACATTCTGGGTTTCATCTATCATCTATCTATCTATCTATCTATCTATCTATCTATCTATCTATCTATTTTAATATTTTATTGGTTATTTTATTTATTTACATTTACAATGTTATCCTTGTTCCCAGTTTGTAATCCACAAACACCCTATCTCTCCCCTGCCCTCCTGCTTCTATGAGCGTGCTCCCCTCACCCACCCACTCCCACCTCACCGCCCTAGCATTTCCCTATGCTGAGGCATCAAGCCTTTACAGGACCAAGGGACTCCCTTTTCATTGATGCTAGATAAGGCCATCCTCTGCTATATGTAGCTGGAGCCAGGGGTCCCTCCATGTGTATTCTTTGCTTGGCAGTTTAGCTCCTGGGAGCTCTGGTGGGCGGGGGCTGGGGGGATTCTGGTTGGTTGATATTGTTCTTCCTGTGGGGTTCCTAAGCCCTTCAGCTCCTTCAGTTCTTTCTCTAACTCCTCCACTGGGGACTCTATGGGGTTCCAATGCTCGATCCGATGGTTGGCTACAAGCACCCACATTTCTATTGGTAAGACTCTGGCAGAGCCTCTCAGGAGACAGCTATGTCAGCTCCTGTCAGCAAGCACTTCTAGTCATCTGCAATAGTGACTAGGTTTGGTGATTGCAGATGGGATGGATCCCCAGGTGGGGCAAACTCTGGATGGGCTTTCCTTCATTCTCTGCTCCACTCTTTGTCCCAGTATTTCCTTTAGACAGGAGCAATTCTACTTTAAGATTTTTGAGAAGGGTGGATGGCCCCATTCCTCAATCAAGGCAAGTGCCTAGCCACTGGGTATGGTCTCTACAGGTGTTCTCTCCCCTTTATTGGGTATTTCAGCTAATGTCATCCCCAATGGGACCTGGAATCCTCCTGCTTTCATGGCATCTGGGACTTTCTGGTAGCTACCCCTTTTCCCCATCCCTCATTGCTACACACCTCTGTTCAATTTCCCTGCCTCCTCCCACATCTGAGGCTGCCCCACCGTTTTTCCTCTCTCCCTTCTCTCTTCTTCCCAAGTGCCTCCTACCCTCTACCTTTCAAGATTATTTTGTTCCCCTTTCTAAGTAGGACTGAATCATCCATACTTTATCTTCCTTCTTCTTGAACTTCATATGATCTGTAAATTGTATCGTGAGTATTCTGAGCTTTTTTCCTAATATTGACTTTTCCGTGAGTACATACCATGTGTGTTCTTTTGTGACTGGGTTGCCTCACTCTTGACATTGATATGCAATATTACATACTGACTGCAGAGATGTGCGTCCACTCTCTTCTTTGCAAACAAACTTGCTTTGTTCTTGTTCTTCCACACATTCTAAAACAGCTACTTAATTTCTCCAGTGCTAGAACCATGTCTGAGACTTCTGCTCGATAGCTTCTTAAATCCCACTTTGTTTCAAGTGAGCTTCTGTGTCATGTCATTGTTTCAGCACTAGATGGAAACCCAATCCTAAATTTGTCCTAAACTTACAAGGTGTTTTATAGCTTTCACCACAGAACTACCTGGAAGTAATCATGGCACAATTGGGCTCTACCTTACTTTGAGGAAAATTAGGTTCCTCTGTCCATTGTAGCCAACATTCTAAGAATGGGACACAAGAGCATATAGCTGCCCAAAGCTAGCAGAGCAGTGGCGTAAGACTGAGGTCCATACTGTCACCTTGAGAGGCTTATTTTTTATGTACACTTGTGGTTCAAGATCATTGTGATGGTTTGAATGAGAAATTCCCAAAGTCTCATGGATTTGATCACTTAGGCCTTGTTTGTTGGCTCTGTTTTAGGAAATTCAGGGGTTGGAATTTTTCTAGTGGGAATATTATACTACTCAGTGTGGGTCTTAAAGACCCACTAACCTACTTCCATTTTGCTCTCTCTGCTTTGTGTTTGCAGCTAAGATATGATCTCTTAGCATTCGGTTATGCTCCCTCCTACTGTCCCTCCATGCCATTATGGATTTTCTGAATGAATATTTGTTCCATAATAGCTGTATAAGCCTGGGAAATGTAGATGAAAAGCAGCTCTGTGCATGTGAAGGCTGACATTCTTCTGGGCTATAGCCAAGTATCACAGCAGCATGGTCTTTTTTGGTCTCAGAAGAAAGTAAGGAGACCGTGTTGTAGGATGAATCCAGAGACAACCCCACCAGGGCATGGATTGTCTGATTTTTTTTTTTCTGTGCTAGTATAAAGATAAACTTGCTTACCATGTTGGGAGAAAGATATTAGAGACAGTCTCCTGCAGACTAATTCCATTGGTAAAGTGGCTCACAACATCATCTCACAGGTACAGGGACCTAACAGTCGTGGAAAAAGGACTGCCTTAGGTCCAATCAAAACTGGTAACAATTCATGTCTTACTCAAATCTGTATCACAGATTTGATTCCACCTGTATCACATCCAGATTCCTTCTGCTGAGTCTTCTTTTGTTTGAAATGTACTGTGTAGAGTGTTTTAAGGCCTAAGCTTTCACAGGAGGAAGAACACAATGAAAGAACAAATTGACATTTAACTTATAAAATTTACTTTGATTTAATTTGTGCAGATAACTATGTGGCTTTACTATATAATATCTTAAAAAGTAATCAACCCTTTAGATCTTGATAAAATAAAAGCAAAGTAAAAGAGAAGCAGAGATAGAGACAGAGACACAGAGAGAGCATGCTTAAGAATGAAGGGACTTAGCCAGGCGGTGGTGGCGCACACTTGTAATCCCAGCACTCAGGAGGCAGAGGCAGGCAGATTTCTGAGTTTGAGTCCAGCCTGGTTTACAGAGTGAGTTCCAGGACAGCCAGGGCTACACAGAGAAACTCTGACTCGGAAAAAATTAAGGGACTTACTGCTATCTACATTGAAGGAGGAATGAGTCAGTATACCCTGACTTGCAGCCCACAGTGGTCCAGGCATGTGCAACAGTAGTTTCCACACTTCCTAAATCTAAAGCCTGTCTGACACCCAGAGACAAATGATGACAGAATGCATGACCAGAACAGTCAATCAGACATTGCCAGTTACATGGAATTACATGGTCATGGGCCAATGGGGCCTGGGTGGAGGGTATAAAGGCACTCCTTAAATTCACAATAAACATGTCTGCTTTCACTTTTCTAGAGTCTGTGTCTTTGATTCCACCTTCTTAACACCCTACCCACAAGGATCCCTTCCAAGGGGCCCCAGGCTAGTAAAACATTACATGATTGATGTATTTGATAGAGTTGAAGTGGAAAGGAGAAATAGAATGACTTAGGAAAAACCCTGAAATGAGTTTTCAACTTGAAAGGACTGATCTAAAATCCACTTTATTTTTCTTTTAATGACTTCTACTACAGAAGTATTGTCATAGCAAGAAATTCACAAGAGTGAAAAATTATCAGTTATGACTTGAAGACTAATTCTTTTATAACTTTTACTATAACTATATCACTGTTATATTAGTGTGAATAATCACCAGCCTTAAGCAAGCAACAGATAGTACTTCTTACATCCCCAACTGTAGCTGTGCATTCTCAAAGAGAAAATACAGCTGTATTTAGCTTGCTATAGGAAGAAAAAAATGTTTTTGCATTTTATAAACCTAACGCTCATTCCAATATATAAGGTACTTTCTTTCAAATTGTCTGAGCATCTTTACGGGTTTCCCTCTCTACTTCTTAATGTTTTTAGCTCTTCCTGATATAACAAGCTATCTTGGCCAGGGATATCTTTTCATTTTGTGCCACTAAGGACTATAACTTTTGGAGAAAGCAAAATGAGATTGTATTATTTAGTTTTCTGATGTTCTGACAAAACTTTGTGACACAAAGCTACTTCTAGAAATGTGGTGATTTGAATAGAAATAGACACCATGGGTGAGCATATTTGAATTGCTTGGTCATTATGGATTGTCATTATTAGGAATGGTGTCCTTGTTAAAGAAGGTATGACTGTATCAGAGGAAGTGTGTCACTAAGGGTGGGCTTTGAGGTTTCAAATGCTCAAGTCACAGCCAGTGTCTCTCTCATTTTTCCTGCTGCCTGCCAATCTAGATGTAGATCTCTCAGCTCCTTCACCAGTACCATGTCTCCCTGCACAGAGCCATGCTTCCTGCCATGATGACAATGGATTAAACCTTTAAACCTGTAAACAACCCCCAATTAAATGGTTTCCTTTATAAGAGTTGCTGTGGCCATAATGTCTTGCACAAAAAAAGAGTTTATTTGCATTTCAGACAGAGGCCAGGAGGTCAAAAGGGTTATAAAAGCACCTGTTCACAAAAGGAACCTGAAGTTACATCTTTCTTTAACTGTTAACATGCAGTACAGAGAATGAATTGGGTATGAGATAAGGCTATGAATTCTTCAAGCACACCTCAGAGATATACTTCTCCATCAAAGCTATGGAACCTTCCCAAGCAGTGTCATCAACTGGGGAAAAAGTATTCCAAATTCTAAGCCTGTGGTAGACCCTTCTCATTCAGACTGTCACAGAGTTATGCAAAATTGAGCAAGAAATGTTTTGAGAACCAGATAGCCCAGGAACTCACTGAATCCAGACTTCCATATGACTTGGTAACATTTTTAGAAGTGGTATAGTGAAAATAGAATTGATATACAAAGGTATCTGTATGAGCCACAATTTTGTAGTCATCTCATTTAACCAGGTTTAATCAGTCAACTGAGTGAGAAAAACTGTGGTCATGTACTGTGATTAGCTGGGAACTAGGCTACCTACTGTAAGAATGAGTTAGTGTTCACACTGCACAGCAAGGAGGAGGATTTTTGTTCAAAATTAGAATATGTAAAGAGACAGCTTTTGGCTATATGCAGTTAAATTTAACAGAGTGTAAAAAATAGAGCAGAGAGATAGTAGAATTTTGTCCTTTTGAATGAAAAACAGCTCATAATTGGAAGACATCCATGTTCTCAAACAGAAGCCAGGATATCTTTATTTATAAGAAGCTTCTGAAGATGAATTTTGTAAGAACCCCTATTATGTTCTTTTAATCTGTGAATGATTGAGTGTAATGGTATTTGACGCAGCTTCTTTTGTCTATTCTTTTGAATATGCCTGTAATCATTCTCATAAAAACAATTCCACCGTTCTTCTTACATTTGAAAACCATAAAAGGATGCCTTAGTGCATTAAGTACTGTAGATAGAAGGTATCTAGAATAATACATAGTAGATTTATTTTTATTAACTTGTCCTTTAAATACACACTTAGTGCTTTACATATTAATGCAGTTCATAGGAATGCAAAATCATTCAGGTACATATTTCTCTACCTAATGTGCAATTGTGTGATCATTTGTGAACATTTGTTTAAATCTTCCATCAGCTTTCTAAGCAAATGTTGCATCGCAAAATGAGTATTTGTGAATGTACAATATATCAGGAGTAAGCCTTTCCCATTTTATTATAATATTCAACAACTTACTGTAAAATTTAAAATATGTCAGCTAAAGTCCATAGGTATCCTTTTTGTAATGCTGCATGACAAGGCAGAGGTTGCTACAGTATAATGGTTCCTAGCTTTGTGGATCTGAGCTTTTATATCTTACTACAAAGAAATAACAGAGTGGAGATGCATGTAGTTATTCCAGTAGGACTGTATATCTTAGTAGCTTTAAACTTAACATGAAAATGTAAAATTCAAGTAATCAAATATCTCTACTGCGATTTGAGTGAAAGTGGCCTCCACAGGCTCATGGGAGTAACACTATTAGGAAGTCTGTCGTTATTGGAGTAGTTGTGGTTTGGGGGCAAGAATTATATCCCTGGGTGAGTCTTAATGAAGTCTCAGATGTTCAATCCAGGTCCAGTGTTTCACTCATTCTTCCTCCTTCTTGCCTGCTGATCTGGCTATACTCTCAGCTACTTCTCCAGAACCATGTTTGCTTGCATCCTACCACCGCCATGCCTCCCACCATGAAGATAATGAACTTTATACCTCTATACTTTAAGCCAGCCACAATTAAATGCTTTCCTCTAGAAGCACTGTCATGGTCATGGTGTCTGTATCTTCATATGATGTGTCTTACATCATAAGACAGAAATTGGTACCAGGAACTGGAGTATTGATATGATAGGCTGAACCATGCTTTTGTTTAGAGAAATGTAGACATTGAGGCTTTGGATTAGAAAACAAGCTGAATCCTTTCAGCAGTATTTAATTGGCCATAATAGGAGAAGCACTAAAGATGCAGTGCTCAGGGTAATTTAAGCTGCGAGTGCCTGAATCAAAAGGATTCAGAAAAGACTATTAATATGTGACCTAGAGACTGTTCTTGTGATATTTTGTTAAGAACATAGCTGCTTCCTACCCTTACCCCCTAAATCTACCTGAGGCTAATTTGAAGAATTACAGATTAAGAACTTTAGCAGAGAACATTTCCAAATACCTTAGCATTGTCTATGTTGTGTGGCTATTAATATCCTGTCTAATGCAGATCTGAAATAAAAAGAGGAGCAAGCTAAGCCATGAAATACAAAATTGTACTGTTGGAGGAGAAAAGGAGTACCAGGAAGTTTAAACAGATTACAGAAAAGCCTGACTCTAAGTGGGATCAAGGGGAAGTAGCGACCTCAGAGAGAGACCAACCCAGTCGCATTTCCAACTTGTGAAACGTGAATAAAGAAAAGTTAAACTGGAACTAAAGAAAAGCTAAGCACCAGGCTTGCTCAATTCAAAGCTAGCCTGCTCTACAGAGGGAGTGCCAGGACAGTTAGGCTTAGGCAGTGAGGAAAACCACTGAAAACAGAAAGCTAGTGAATATGTAATTGAAAAAGGGGACTATATTCCAGCCCCCACAAGGGGTAGAGATCGGCAGCTTCGGCAATATAGTTTTGGTTTTAGAGCAAAAGATACAGGAAGTGGGCTATGGAATCTCCCTCTATTCCTAAGGAGAGCCACTGAGGCCAAATAGGTAAGAGGGGTGTCCCTGCAGGGGGGATTAAAGAAGCTGGGAGGCTGAAGACTGGGCTGCCTTAGAGACCTCAAAGTGTTGGAAATGCCAGATCCATGAGATACCTGCTGAGGAAAGTTGCTCATAGGGAGTGGGCTGAGTACAAGAGAAAGAAGCAGTCAAGAGCACTGAAGAGATTTGGGGATCTGAAGCGTGCCTTGACATGAGCCATGGAGATGCAGAGATTGGAGTTAACCCAGCCGATAATCAGCCTTGCTTTGGATTTTTATTTACTCCCTTTTTTCTCCGAGTGCTATCTTGCTGCAATGTAGAGATGCTCTTAGCACACACCTATCTACCCTCTGTTTGTAATCCTTCAGTACACGCCTTTCATCACAAGCATCTAATTGAGGGCCAGACAATGTGAAAAACAAATCATAGAAAGATCTGAGAGAATGAGTCAAGGATAGGATATACCCAACTTTCAGGAGAAAAGCTATTTGAGAGCAGACCAGGGAGAGAGCACGAGTTAAAACAGTTGAGTCAGGCAGCTGAGAGTCATTGTAGTGGGTGCAGTGTAGAGGAGCTGAATTCCTTCAAGAGTTCACATAGTTCAGTGCAGGCCAGCAGAGTCAGCAGAAGCCAGACAGTAACAAGGGCCCAGAAGATAAGAACAAACTGCCAGAATTAGTTTGAGGTCGAACAGAGCAACTCAGTAAGAAGCAGAGAGAAGCCATGTTGAAGAAGTCAACTGGGAGAGGAGTTTGAGCCAAAAGAGCTGAGTTGAACCAGTCAGCTGAAGTCATGAAAGAACTAAATAGAATTGTAGCTGCCAGCGGCCACGGAGAACTGGGTACACCTGGCAGGAAAGCTGGTGCTGAAAGGAGAACAGTCAGGCGAGAGAAATAATAAAGCCAAGACAAAGTTCTAATCAAGGCCTTTATTGATTAAGTGAGAATTTAAAATGATTAAGTGAGAATTTAAAAATACCAAATTGCTACTCAGTTTCACTATTCAGATTAGGCTATGGAGAAGGAGATTAGAACGTTTTGGTTTTATATTGCTGGAATTATTTCACTGCTTTACCTGAGTCTATCTTCTGTGGAGTAAACCAGAAAAAAAACTGGCAACAGTTATGCTTACTTTATGTTCCTTATCATTATTTGGCAGGCACAAACCAAGTTTTGTTTTTTGTTTTTGTTTTTTTTTTAATTTAACTTTGGCAGCTCTTTTCTTACAGGTTCATCTAGATTTGATTTGTGAACAAACTCTTAGATTATCTCAAATACCGAGTGTTGATGCATCACGTCACCTTTCCTTATGCTAGGCTTTGCAATTATATATTCCCCGAAGAATATTTTATATCTGGAGGTTTTGTACTTTCTGCCATAGAACATGTAAGGCACCACTCACTGACTGAGAGAAGCAATGTTATTGGAACATGTCTTCATTGAATTAAAATATGCACTGTGACAAGCCTGAGCCATAATTTCAGTGCTGGCATCGGATGTTAGTGATGGATAGTGGGAAGAGAAGAACAGAGACAATCACCAGCAAGGAGTCAAAGCAGTACTTGTGACTCAGGAAAACGTGCTTCCCAGGCAGGAAGGGAGTTTTCTACCTTTAGTTATTTATTTCAGAAAATACCCTCATAGACCTACTAGGAGGTGAGCCTGTTGATTCATTCCAGTTCCATTTAGGTTGACAACCAAGATCCACATTCATGGAATTGTGCAGCATCTTATAGTTATGAAGGGGGCACATATCCTTTGAATTTCAGATATGATATAATTACCTTTTCTTGATTACTTAATATTCAGTTTCAACATTTAAGGAGATATCTAACTTTTCATGGACATTTTTTTTCTGTATTTTTCATTGATATCAATACTGCCATGGCCAGAAGGAAGAAGAGGCAGACTTTTTTGTCTTCCCTTGAAAATTGTAAAACATTTTATGTTCATTCAAATAACTTTAGGTCTTCTGAGGTGAGAAATAACAATCTCCTATTTATAACTTCTGTCATGCACTGAAGCGCTGTCCAACTCATTTCATCTCCCCGCACTTCACAACTTATTGTCTCCAAAAAAATTATGTCATCAGCATCTATTTATCATACGACTCCCTATGAAAATCTCTGTATGCATCATGACATCATCTGTGTCATGCATTCCATCCCTTAACTACCAATTCATATATGTATATCTATGTGTATGTGTATGTATATATATATATATATATATATACACACACATACATACATACATACATACACATCTATAGTTCACCATCTATAGTTCTCTTTTATCTTTTCCAATAGTTTCATTTTGTAGGAATGTTAAAATATTTTATGAAGTATTTTTCTTTTTAGTTTTGAACCTAAAAAAAAATGTGGAATATTTTTCTTGTTTTCTTCATCCTAAGAATATGCCCCACTGCTTTTGATACAAGGTACATGTTTATTGAATGAATGGATGGATGTTGATATACTAAACACTTTAAATTACTTAAATTTTACTGCTTCAAAAGGTTGATAATAATTTTTTCTTCTAATTTTTTGTCACATTTCATAGCTCTTGAGTACATGCTGAATATTTGTACTCAATCGTGTAGTTAACTTATATTTTTGTGTGTGTTCTAATATGTTGATTTTAACTGGTTTTGTTATGTTTTTCTTCTGAAAAGAGATGCTACAATTTTAGATGTTGAAATTTGTCATACTTTTTTTAAATGGTATTAAGATACCAAAGACAATTTTCTATTGTCACTCTGGCCTCTCATTGCTTCTCAGTTCTCATGGGTCTTCTGAAAGTTGCCTCTGTCTGTTCTGGGTGTTATCCGCACATACATTTTCTAAACCTTACATTATTGCGTAATTCACACCTTTTCTATGAAGTCTCTGTATAAGGCATGAATACATGTTTGATGCACAGCACCAAGAATTTAGAGTTCATCAATGGACCATGACACTCAGCATAAGTTTCAGGGTCTTTAGTTACAAGTAACAAAGCATACATCAATCCTGGATCACTCTGCAGGGCTCTTCACTCAAATTGGTTTCACTATCCACCACATTAAAGTCTCCTCTCTAAGTCTTTCCTTCTCTGCTCTTCTTCCTATCTCTCAATTCACCCATATTTGGAACCCCCACTCTCCAGTACAGCCTTGCAGTTATCTGGACACGTGTTAAGGAGTGATTCATCTTACTTTAGATTTCAGTGACCATAACAAACAGGTATACTTTAAATTTTCCCAAGTGAGGTTTAAAATGTCTTTTCTTGACTCTTCTAATTGTAGGTCTCAATTATAACTAACATGCAATTTGGTTAAGTTGTTATGAGTGATCAATTTTCTCTAAGTTACCCATACATGTTGATGAAAAGCTTTTGAGAGGAAGGTGAAGAAAGATAATTATGTCCTCACAGAGTAGAGATCAATTATTTATATTACATGGAGCAGATGCAGGTTAGATGTGAATTAGACTCATTATTTTTCCTTACTCCCTGAAGCCTCTAAGAGTAATATCCATTGATTCACATTTTCAAGACACAAAAGTTCCATTTAGTTATGTTCTCAACGACTCACCTTAAGTAAACCCAGTTTATGAAAATTATACCTATAAAAGTGACAGATCACAAAGTGCTCATCTCAGCCTTGGAGCCAAGGCCTCTATTATATTGATGCATTTATCTCGCTTCTATTCACCCATCCTGGGATTCTTTATAAACACCCCTTAGAATTGAGAAAGTTGACACTTTTATTATTTCCTTATATTATGTTCATATTAAAACTCCAGACTGACAAGGTTTTAAATCAAATGCAGAAAAAATATGAGTAAAGAGGAGAATAAAAAGATGAGGCTGGCAGATAGCTCAGTGTGCAAAGTGTTCACCTCACAGGCACAGGAAGCTAAGTTGAATCCTCAGAACACACATAAAATTGGCAGGTCTGGTGCCCAGTGCTGAGAAGGTGGAGCTGGGCAAGCTCCTTAGGCTTGCTGGCACCTAGTCTGGCTTGTTAGTGCACTCCAGACCAGTGTGAGACCTGGCCTCAAAGGAAGCTGATAGTGTTTCTGAGGACAGCACCTGAGATTTTCAGCTGACTTAAGCACACATAGAAACACACCTAGGTGGAACAAGAAAAGAAGAAGGAGGATGTTAAAACATTTTGAGATTCAGTAGCAAGAATATACTAGGGGTCTTCACATGTTTGCATCAGCCAGGTATTAATATCTCTAAAACATGATATGATATGGAGATTTTACAGGAAATTATAAATGGTTAAGTGTGATTTCTTTTATACTTATACCTTAATTTCTGTAACCATGAATTCCAATTGTGCTGTCCATATACTCCACAAATTATATATACCTTTTGCTGATGTGTGGCAAAGCCACCTTGGGCCCTTAAAGACAACCTACTTTCCTTCTCCCAGCAGCTCTCAATGGCTAATATCTCCTTAGTTTGAGTGACTTCATGCCCACCTTCAACTTCCCTACTGGAATTTTGTCTGCCTTAAGGTTTCACAGGCCTTGTTCATGCTGTGTTCAGAAAATACTATTTCTACTCCCTATAGCTCTTACTAGTTATAAAGAGCTACCTATTCCACTGCTTAAAGCTCTTCTTTCCTATCATTCTATCATCTGTCATATTTCCTCAACCTTGGGAGAAGGTTATGTGATATATATGTGTATATATATACATACATACATACACCATTTGGGGCTACACATTCTACACTGTCCTATTCTTTGCACCTAGAAAGTTTAGTGTTTCCCTATTCATTATTATCTATTGCAGAAGAATGTGTCTCTGTTGAGGGCTGACAGATGCAATTGCCTGTTGTCATAATGGTAAGTCATTAAGAATCAGTTTAACAATATGTCCTTTCATCAGAATTCTCAGTTCTTGCTCATTTCTGTGAATGGGGAAAGGGACTGATATCTAGATTTAAAGGAAGGGCCTTTTGTAGATACTGTTCCTCAGACTTCCTTCTTTGTGATGAAGATTTGTGGGCTGAGAGATTCTTTCTCTTCTTCAGAAAGAATGATTGTCTAAAAGACCAGTCAAAGAAATGCATATTATTGTAGGCACTCAAACACATACTTGCTCAATCACAAAATCTCTGCTCCTCAGTGAACTTCCTAACACAGTAGCCATTCTGAAGCCAGGGAGCTTCACTTAGGATTTCATACTTTTACTATCAACTATTATATTCCTATTGTGTTTGGTTACCTTAACCTACATGTGTGATGGTTTTATTCATGAATCTATTCCAATAAGTGATTTTTATTCAATAAACTAATAAGACAGGAGTATAAATTCATAAAAAAGTTCCTAAAGAATTTGTTCAGGGCAGGACCCTGAGTGAGTATCCTGAGTAACGATACTTCCTGGATATGTTATAATCTAACTGCTTCATATACCACCTTTATTTCACATAGAGCTTTGAACAATCTAAAATTCCTTCTTCCCTGTACCCACTGCTTCTCTAGGTCCACTCTACCTGGGTGCTGCTGAGAGCCATTGTATGAATGCACATGTTTCATGGCTGTTATGCTTTCAGCCAACACATTTGGGAGCTGGTGACAACCTCCCAGCAATGCACTAGCGTCTCTGAGATATTCCTCAGGACAAATAGCTTTCTGACTTGTTGTCAGCTTTATAGCATGCCTTTGTACCAGTCCCAGGACCTTCTGAGACTAGAAGTCTGGGGAACTTCAAGTTTCTCCCAATTTTGTGTACAACTGGGAAGGCAGAAAATATAGTCCATTTTACCTACAATTTTTGTAATTTCATATTTCTTTACTGCTGAATAATATGCCATAACGTTGAAATAAAAATGCAGCTCATCTTTATTATCAATAATCTAGTTTATAGATATATAGGATGATTCAATTTTTTTAGTTATTACATTTACAGAAGAAATGGGCATTGATGTTTAAAACCTCTATAATAAGATATGAAGTTCTCTGGACATAAGCTAAAGATTGCTATAGCTTGACCATATGGTAACTCTAGTTTTAGGTTCTTGTAAAAGATCCAGAATGATTCCCTATGTGGTCACACTACTTTACAGCCTTCCCAAGAGTGAATTAGGGTTCTGCTTTTTCCAAATTGGTGCAAGCATCTGATATCATTTTTATTCTCCACAATGGCCATTCAAACTGGAATAAAATGTAATCTTAAGTAAAGAACAAGAATACTAGTGGGAGAAATATTCAAGGAGAAAGTAGAGTAAAGGGATTTAAAAATGTTGGGGGAGGAGACAAGGGTTAACCACAATGAAGTATGCATGAATAAGTCAGACAAAAATCTGAAATCAAGCAATCCAAGGATGCGATACATGAACAAATAATAAAACATTTTAACATGAATGAATTTGCAAAAGGAAGCATACTAGGAGATTTTATGGAGGGAAAGAAGTGAGTTTTAGGGGAAAGGGTAGATAGAGCAAGGAGTTAAATAAAAATTAAATTCATGAAAAACAAATATGAAATTCAACTAGATTTTAAGCTAAATAAAAATAACAATAAAAATGTTTGACTGGGGTAGCCTATATGAACAATCAGTGCTGTTGCCAGAAGACCTGGATTATTAAAAGGCAATCTCAGTGTCAAATATTATACTTCCCAAGGAATACAAGTCAGCATAGGCTTTTGTTATCTCTCTGGATTATCCACCATAATTAGATGATAAGTCCTGATTGCAAGAGAAATCACCCTGCACTGACTAGGAAATGCCCTCAATGCAGGCTGCTAAGGAAGAAAGCAATCAATGTTCTTCACCCACACTGGATCATGCGTACCACAAGTCTGGTCTCCTAGACCATTTCCCTACTCGTACAATAATGGCAAGATTGTTTATAGGAATTCATTCCTGGTCCTTTAAACATGGTGAAAACCCACACAAGGGAAGTCATAGGCCCAGATGGGAAAACTCTTAATATTATTTTGCTAAATGATAATATTGTCAAAATGCCCCCTAAACCTTTACATTCTATTCATAAAAAGTAGAGAAGACTCTTATTGATGTTGATTGATTAGACTCCTAACTGCTACAAGCTAGATTGAGTGACAGTGACTGCTCCGTCATGAGACAGCATACCTATATCAACTTCCTGGGGGGGGTGGGTTTCAAGAAACACAGCAGAAGAGAAATAGAAAGAGCCAAAGGGCATAAAAGAGTACTATGAAATGTTTTTTTTCCTTTGTTGTTGTTGTTGTTGTTTTTGAAGATGACATGGATGTCATATATACTCAAAACAGCTGTAGCAAATTTTACAAGACCTCCATGACTCTAAGTCAGTAAAAAAAATTCAAGCACAGATGGCTGGAACAAGGTCTCAGCAGTTAAGTGTGCTTATTCTTCTTGCAGAACATACAGGTTCAGTGCATATAATCTGATAATTCAGTTCCTATGCCCCCTACCAGACCACTAAGGGCTGTTTTGTGTGCTACATACCTACACTCAGCTACAGACACACACACACACACACACACACACACGCACACGCACACGCACACGCACACGCCCACTCACACGCACACGCACACGCACACACACACACACACACACACAAATCTAGCATGGAGAATCCTGCTCCTAGTTGAGTTGCTCATGGAAGTTGATGGCTTCTAGATGACCCAACAGCCAGGTACAAATGATCAGCCCTGATCGGATTATAATAAATTAAAAGAAGACTTGAAGCTGGAAGAGTTATCTTGGGAAGTTGTGAAGAGGGAGTTGGAAGGAGATGGGGGAATGAATATAGTTAAGATAAATTTTGTGTGAGTTTCAAATTTTGATGTTCATTGAACCTGGCCTGGAGCAGGTTGAAACAGGACACAGAGCAGGACTCTGGTGTGGCTTTAAAGACTGTTGCTCTCCGGACATTGTTTTAGCTCTCTAACTATATTGAAATGCTGATGATAACTTCTAAAGAGTTTTTTTTTTTTTCTTTGTTTAAAGGTCTTGCTAATTCTGAAGGTTAAAAGCTGCTACTTTAGGTGATTAACACCTATAGGCTAAGAGTGGGGAAGAGGAGTGGGGGGAGGGGAAAAAAGGGGCAGGGCAGGTGCTAGATTAACTAATGGGGTTTTTGTTCTATCCCAGAATGAACTGTGCTGCTTTAACCTTTGGCTTGCTCGTCAAAGTTACAGGAAGATAATAGGACACTTTGAAAGCGATTTTAGTGTTTATTTCTAAGTTGTAAAAGGTTTCCTATGAAAATGCTATAAGAAAAAGGGGAAAAATGGAATGAAGGGAAAGGGGGCCTAAGGAAAAAATTTCACTCTCCTCTCTTTGTCCTCAGCACTTATATTTCTCTTTAGAATACATGATCACGCGGTAAAAAGTTCATCATTTCAGGATCATCATAAAGAATTGAGAAGCCATCTATTTGTCTATATAGCATCATTACAAGACAGTACACGCCTCATTCTTGTTACATAGTTTTATGGAAACTCCTTGAGAAGATATTATTGCCCTTGCTGTGAACAAAGAGAATTTAATATTTTGAGAATGTTAGAAATACTTATTCAAAAAAAAGATGTATAAAACTATTTGCCTTTAGTATGTTAACCCTGAGGAACAACACTGTCTGTTTATATATGGCACAATTCCAGCAGTTACAATGTAACCATTTATTTACTCAATGCATTGGCATGTCAATAAAGCAGTCCATATCTCTCTTGTTGATATAGTTTTCCCTTATTCATACTCTTCATACAACATTGTGGAATGTAGTATGTAGCTCAGACTGCCTAGAACCCTACATCCCAAGCCACTTGAGTGCTGGCCTTATAGATGCAAGCCATCATGGCCAGCTTATTAGTGACGGTGCTTTGGTAGATATCAGATGGCCTTTAAGTTTTATGTCATTGTTTTCTTGAATTCATCCTGACATTCCTAAAACTTGTGGCTATTTCTTATTTTTACTTAGAGCAATAGATAGTTAATAAACATTACTTTATCTAATGTGATACACTCTGCTATTTAAAATGTGTTACTCAAATCATTGATTAAATCACAGTTATAAATTTCATAGTAAATGCAGACTAAACTGGTCACTAGTTTTACTCAGATGTTATTTCTTTCAATACTGATAAGGAGTATATGACAACTCACTGGAATTTCATTACACTCTTCTGCAGTGGAAGGACTTTTAACTTAAGAGCTCTGTAAGAAATATTTTTTCAATTACTAAATGTTTTTGATAAATAACATACCATCATTACCAATAGGAAATCCTGATCAATAAATAGGCTTTGCTAAAAAATATGCAATTATTGCAATAGAAAACAATTATATGATAAAGAAAGATTATTTTATCCCATTAAGGTAACAAATATCTTTACCTGAGAAAGTAATTATTGAAATAGAATTCCTTTAGAAGTCCTTGAATTTCTTCATCTGCCAAGATAAATATGGATGTAGATATAGAAATTATATTATTGCATATGTACTATGCAGATGCATGCATAAAGAATGTATATGTGTCTGTATATTTTAAAAAATTAACATGCATATTGTACATATACATACATAATATTCAATACCCTAGATATTGATCTCCCTATTGAAATAAACTAGAATGTGGGAAGAAATTTAATTATATGTACACATATATAATGTATATCATGTTATATACACATTAAGTATTGTTATTTAATCATATCATATATAATTTTTGTATTGCTTAGTGTAAATTAGTTAAGAACATTACATAATTATGAAAAATGAAAGTGGTAAGTCCTTGTAAACCTTAGAGATTTGCATGACTGATAAGTATTTCTGGATTTAGGAATTAGATTCTATATGACAACCTAGTTAAAATATATTTTTATATTTAATATAAAATTTTATATTTTAATTTTATTTATTAATTTTAATTAGTATATATTAATTTTAAAATTAATATAAATTTTATATAAAATATAAAATAAAATATATTTTTAATATTTTAGAAATCAAGACTTCATATTTACTCCATTTTTATTATTAATCAATTACTTTACATTCCAAATATTGCCTCTTCTCCCCTCCTAGAGTTCTTTACCCCATGCCTCCTTCTCATTGCTTCTTAGAGGATGGCCCGCAGGAATCCTCCTCCCCTATGGCATGAAGTCTCCTCAATATTAGGCACTTCCTCTCCCACTGAGGCCAGACAGGCAGACTTCTCTTCATGTGTTCCGGGCGCCCTTGACCATCCCAAGTATGCTCTGTATGCTCTTTGCTTGGTGCCTAAGTCTCTGCTTCCAGAGATCCAGGTTAGTTGACACTGTTGGTCTTCCTATGGGGTGGCCATCCCCTTCAGTTCCTTCAGTTCTTCCCCCACACTGTTCCATAGGGGTCCCCGACCTCAGTCCTGTGCTTGGGTGTGAGTATCTGCATCTTTCTCAGTCAGCTGCTGGTAGAGCCTCTCAGAGGACAGCCATGCTAGGCTCCTGAGTGAAATACGATGTAGACACTATTGAAAACAGCTTGTGCTGCTTTTGGAAAGCTAAACATCGCTTTATTGAGACATTCAGCAATCACACTTGTACATAATTAAAATTATTTTAAAACTTATGTCACCATAAAATTTTATACACATTATGTATGATATTTAGTTTCAAAATAGCCCCATCTGGAGAAAACTTAAGAGCCTTTTGTGTGTGTGGCTTGAAAATCAAGTGTCTGTCCATCCAATTCTATACTATTCAGAGATAGTAGAAAGTGACTATATGAATCCAGATGTTAGAAGATCCTGGGAAGTCATGAACAAGGAGAAGCTAAGTCTTATAGGGACATACTTCACTAAAGAGCTGAGTAACAAAGTGGCAACTCAAGAGACACGAGAGAGAATCAGAGTCTAAGAGTAAAGGCAGGAATTATTGGAGCTGGGAAAGCCACTGAACAGCTACTCAATACTTTAGTAAACCAGAACCCATATTCCTTGAGCTTTGGGATTGAACACACAAGCAAGTGAAGAGCAGACAGTAGAAGTCAGATTGCTCCATAAATTGGGGGAGGATCGATATACAAAAGAAGATAACAATGGAAGGAGCAACATATGTCAGGTGAAATTTGTTGGGACTGTAATGGAGAAATGCACGAACTGTAGACAAGGTTCCTAAAACAAATGATTTCACCTGAATGTTCTACAAGGCTAACTCACTGACAAGAACGTTAATGATTTTGGAAGGCAGAATGTTTTGTGCTTTTTCTATGTGTGGGCACGTTTGTATCTCTGCATTTGTATGTGTTTTTTGACCCTTGCCCTTGCTTCTTTTCCCCCCTTGTTTGTTTTGTTCTATTCTGGTTTCGTTAATGACTGTTTGATTTCTAATGATAGAGAGAAAAAGTGATAGTGCTGCTGCCAGCAGCTACTGTGAACTGGTTCCTGGGAGAGATGCTGAGGGATGGATGGGGTAGCGGGAAAAGAAATCAGAGCCAGGACAATGTTTACCAATCGAGGCCGAAGTTTTTAAAGGAAGTTAGGTCATATAACAGCTTGGGCAAGCCCCTCCCCCCAGACTCCAGGGAAGTGAGTTTCCTTGGCTCCACTGTCATCAGGTAGCCTGCTGGGATCAGGAAACTACAGGCCTGGTAGATCCCTGATGTGGTAGCTAGCAGTAGCTCTCAGGTGAAAGCAGGAAGCTGTATTGTTCTATTAAGAACAAAGACCAGGAATTTCATGGGCTGAGAACTAATGATTAAAGCAGAGATTCATTCATTCGAAAGCCCAGCTCAAATGCTGGGGGAGGGGAACATGATAGATTTGAGTGGATGGGGAAATAACGGGGACACAGGAGTACTTGGAAGAAAGGAAACTGTAATCAGAATCTAAAATCCATTTCAACTAAAACAAACAAAATTAAGACTGATGGGTTAATGTTGTTCCTGGGATTCGGCACCAAATGATGGGTTTATAAAAGGAGAGAGAAAGGGGATTAGAGAGTGTGGCACGGAGGTGTGGGGATAGGGGGCGCCTAGGTGGGCCCATGTCCAGGCACCTCTTCCCCTTGAAGGACCACATTCACAAGACATGGTATAGAATAGAGTTTATTCAGGGAAGAGGCTGGGAGTTAATGATGTAATGGAGGCAGAGAGAGAGGCAGAGAGAGAGAAGAGAAGAGGAGAAGAGAAGAGAAGAGAAGAGAGAAGAGAAGAGAAGAGAAGAGAAGAGAAGAGAAGAGAAGAGAAGAGAAGAGAAGAGAAGAGAAGAGAAGAGAAGAGAAGAGAAGAGAAGAGAAGAGAAGAGAGGAGGGGCAAGCAGCCCCTTTTATAGTGGGCTAGATCTATGAGGTGGGGCATACCTGGCTGTTGCCAGGTAATCGTGGGTTGGAGCTTAGACAGAATACTAACAAAAACAAGAATCAACAAATATTGGTGAGAATATACAGAAAGAGGAACCCTTATTAACTACTGGTGACAGTGCCAACTTGTCAGTCACTAAAGAATTCAGGCACTATGCATTACTGTAGGGGAATGCCAGGGCAGGGAAGCAGGAATGGGTGGCTTGGTAAGCAGGGGGAGAGGGTATGGGATATGGTGTTTTTGGAGGGGAAACCAGGAAAGGGAATAGCATTTGAAATATAAATAAAGAAAATATCTAAGAAAGAGAGAGACAAAAAATTAACACAACCAGATCTAATAAAAGATTAACAAAACCCCACATATTCTCTCTCACATATGAATCATAACTTCAAATGTCCAATTTAATGAATTTAACTCTGAGGACCTCTTGAAACCAGGGAATTAGAATGAGTCCATCTGCAGGAGCAAGCCTCACAGAAGTAGGGGAGTAGGTAGGCAATGGGAAAATAGAGAGAAGCAAGACTGGGGATTGATATGTTTAAGAAAGGAAGTGGATCTACGCTTGGGGAGAAGTTAGAAAGTGAAGGATGTATAAAAAAGACACATAGAAATAAAAAAGTAATTGGTACATCCTAAACTGTTTACATTTATTTATGTTTTTACACTAATACTATAATAGAAAACTAAAAAATAAGGTACCAATAAATATTTAAAAATGAAAAATTATAATGAAAAATCACTCGAGGTATCCTTCACATCATGAATAACTTTGCTTGAGAACTTGTGTTGATATTGGAAGAAACTAATGACTTGCTTGCATCCAGTTTAGTAAAGAAACCGAGGGGGGAGGGGGAATTATTGGGGAACAGATGGGGGGGGAGAGGAACTATGGGAACTATGGTGGGTGGGAACTGGGAAAGGGGAAAGCCTTTGGAATGTAAACATAGAATATAGAAAATAAAATTAAAAAAAATTAAAAAAAAACACTTTCTTCTCTTTATGTATTCTTAGAAAAATGACTATTATAAGTATTTTAACTCAAGTATAACAAATGTGTTTTATCAGAGGAAAACTAAATACCAAAGAAAGCAGATTTTCTCATAGTGTGAATATGTAGTACATCAGCTTGCTTTTGTCATAACTGTATACATTGCTTCTTTGCTTATTCATGTCAGGGAATGCTTTTAACATGAGCAGGGTAGTATAAATTTATCTTAATGTCAGTTTTACAAAGTTTGTTCAATTTGTCATAGTGACATATTGCTTTAATTCAATGTATTAGTGTATTTCTTTCTAGGTTTTATTTAAATGTTAATTTACTGGAAGATTCCCTAATTATCTTTAAAAGTGCCGCTTTCCAATATTTTTACAAAATATTAAAATAGATGTCACATAAGAAAATTATAGGTTTTATTTTCCCCAATCTGCTGAATTAAATGTTTTCTATCACTCTAATATAAATAAAAGCTGGGCTATTTTCATGCAAAATATATTAATTTTCATTAAAACATTCATTTTTCCAGATTTTATTAGTTTTGAAATTATATTTTGTTTCAAAATATATTTGAGATGTCAAAGGTATTACACATAATTTATTTTTGATTTTATTTTGAATATTACATGAAATAAAACAAAATAACATAAATACTAGTGCTGTATAATTCTGAAGAGAGTGAGAAAAGTATAATGTAATTTAAGATTTCACATTGAATAGAAACATTGAGATGAGTCATAATGCCAAAATAAATCATCCACTAAAATGTCCAAAATATCCCCATAGTTTAACATGGCCATCATTTTACTAGTAAATGTTTTACCACTGTTTAATAATAAGATGGTAGCTTCTCCATTTTAATGTTTTGAAAGCTTTCAAGACTTCAGAGTTTATTATAGAGTTTGGATGTATGTTATTATATCATATTGTAAAATATTTTACTATTGTAAATATCTTTTAGACAATACTATGATTAACACATGCCAATTATACAAATTAATGGGCCTTATGGCGCTTTCATATCCATCAGCGTACAATACATTAGAAGAGAAACAGACAACAAATAGACATATCAGTATAAAAAACCCAAAATTCTAAAACCAAACTGAAGACATTATTTCAAAGTGTATTTCAGAGCCATTGTAATAAAAACCATGTAATATTGTCAAAACCAGCAAACATACAATGGAATAAAACGGAGAAGTCATAAATAAATTCATGTGTCTATCAGCCAACCAAATCTCAGTAAATTTGCTGAAAACACAGTAGGGAAAGGAAATACTCTTCAATGCAATGTGTTAAGAAAATTAAATATGGCACATAGACAAGTGACCTTTTATCTTTATCTCTCTATGCAGAAACAAAGAAAACCTTCATGTAAAATGGGAATATCTGAAACTAGTAGAAGAAAATGTAGAGAGAATATTTTCATATTCATATACAGACCTCTAAAATCAAAAGAAACAAAGGAAAAAAGAAAAAGGATGAGTGTCATTATATCAAGCTAAACAGCATATGGACAGCAAAGAATAAGACAGTAAAGAGCAACACACACATACACACACACACACACACACTCACTCTCTCTCTCTCTCTCTCTCTCTCACACACACACACACACACACACACACAGTCTCTCTCTCTCTCTCTCTCTCTCTCTCTCTCTCTCTCTCTCTCTCACACACACACACACACACACACACACACACACACTCATACACATCCATACATACACAAAGGAGAAAACTTACTAGCTCCTCCCTTGAATGAGGATTAATTCTCAAAACACATAAAGAACTAAAGAAGCTTCAACAATACAGTGTAATCCAATTATAAATGGACGAAAGCTATGATTAGATAACCTATTAAAAGAAAAAATGAAGGTAGCCAATCCATATGTGTGTATGTGTGTGTGTGTGTGTGTGTGTATGTGTGTGTGTGTGTGCATGCTTCATTCTATTAGAAACTGGGGAAATGTGAATCAATACTTCAAGATTCCATTTCACTTCCCTCACCGAATTAGAATGGTTGTAATGAAAACAAAAACAAAAAAATAAAAAAGGCCAATGTTTTTAAGGGTGCAAGAAAAATGAACAATTACATACAGTCAATGTGTTTATAAATTAATCAAGTTGCTTTAACAAGCATTGCTGGAGGGTGAGGGGAGTTCCTTAAAAGAATAGAAATAAGGAAACGCAGAAAGGAATTTCTGTATATTAATGCAAAACAGAGCACTTGCCATAAAAGAAATAAGAAAAAAATATAGTTAATTCTGAGCTAAGTATCCACGGTGATAGATTGGGACCCAGAAGGTTGATCTGAATGATATGTGCCACAGTACTGTGGTTAGATCATATTTTAAACACCAAGGAACAAAGAAACTAATTAGCAAATAAATTCACTAAATATATTGGTGGAGATATGAGATAGCAGAGCAATCTCTAAGTTTCAGGTCCTATCACAGAATGTTATTAGCTCTGAGGTTCTAGGCAGCTAAAGTTGCTTTGTTAATGCATCACAAAGGTTCACTAGTCAAAAGTCTGTTATATCAGATTAGAGAAATGATTTATAAATATCTAGTAAATGGATTATGTAGCCAAAGACCGTTTTGGGTCTCAGTGTTCAACATTCCAACACTCTACAAATGTGGATATCCTGTCCTGTCAGTAATTCTGCAGAATTTTGAACATAGACTTGGCTTTTTTCAAGAACTTTCCATTCACACATATGATCATGCCATACCACTTCTTTCTTCATATCTGCAGCAGAACACAAGAGACAGGCTATCATGAACCCTTTTCTTTGTTTTTCACAGCATAGTCATAGTAGCTAAGTTATGGGATCAATCTAGGTGTGCAGGAGATGAATTAATAAAAAATATGCTTTTATTAAGTCATAAAGAAGGACAAAATTATGGGGGTTTGCAGGTAAATCATTGGAAATGAGAATCATCATATTAAATAAAATAAGCCAGACCCAGAAACAAACAAATAAAACATGTTTCTCTTCATATGTTCTATCTGAGAACAATAAAAACAAAACAAAACAAAATTAAACAAAGCAAAGCAAAGCAAAACAAAACAAAAAGGCAAAACAATTAAGAAGCACATTTCTGTTGACGAAAATGAGAAGGGGAAAGGATGGGGAAAATAATACAAATATGAATACGATTAAAGTAAGTTATCAGAGACTGCCATTATAAAACTCTTTTATAACTAATTAATACAGACTGAAGAGGACGGAGAGGAAGAACTAAGTGGTCTGATCTGGAAAGTATCAAGTTAAGTGAAACAAGCCAGACACAGAAACATAACCATTATACTCCTTGTTGACATGGGGAAGTCTAAAAGCACTGCCTGGTTGGTTTCTTTTACATCTCATTGTGTTCACTGACCATTAGTTTGTATTCTCACGAAGTGTTATGCTAGTAAGGGGTAATTAGTTATACAAATTCAAGGGACATTTTCACATATGCAATGCATTTATTTCTATTTCTTCCAAATCCATACTTAGAGTAAAACACTTAAGTTACAGTGTCTGGTTTTGTTTTTTTTTTTTATTTTTCTAAATTTCACAAGTGAGAAGACATTTACAATTGATATTTATGGGATCATTATAAATTTTGGATAAATAATGTATTTTATACTGTTTAATCATCTTCCGAACTATTCACCTCCAATTCTTGTAGTTCTTCCTTCCATTTTTGAACTAATACAGTGAAATATACTACATATACCCACCATATGCCTGCTTTGAATATTTGGTCAACACTCTTTATTCTACCTTTTAGTTGACATTTTCTTGATTTTCTTGTAATCCTTTTCATTCTTTCAATGAGTATTTGTCAAATGTTAGCTATGTCCATATGATCTTCATATGAAGTATAATGGAGCAAGGCTGAGATTCAAGAGCTCAGGACTACTACAAAGCAAATATATAGAAAGAATCACAATGAAGCCAAACCAGTGAATGAAAGGCCAGAGAACTATTGGGTCCAGAACAGGTGGGTTTGTCCTTAAGAATGCAAAGTTCTGTTAGGGTTGACAGGGAATATGATAGCAGAATTTTATGGATCCAGGGAACTAGGTGTCAAAAATCAGACCATTGCCAGAATATTCTCTGGAGGCCTCTGTGACAGGTTGTACATGACAGTCTTCCCAATGAATCCTCACAGAATCTCTCTCAGTGTTGGTTATTCCTATTTCATCTGTCACTTGCAAGGACTTTAAGCATACTGGTGGATTAGAAACTTCATGTGTTCTGTACTTTTATTAAACTAAAGACTTCTTCTCTGAACCTTGAAGACCTCATCGTCCTGTGAAGTAGGAATTCTGCAATTCAATTTACAAACCTCCCAAACTCTAAACATTTACATCCACTTCATTAGATTGTCTATTCATATGGATTGATACCACCTTCCTATTCAGCAAAGGAAAAATTATGGAGGGAAAAATATTGAGGATTTTTGTTTGACTAGTAGGTTGGAAGATAAGTAGCCTTAGATCCAACATGAAATTCTCCAACCTAAATCCCAGCACTCCTCTCCTAAAAGGCCTTATGATTTTCAAACTTCTTAGTTATCATTTATAATAATTCATTAAATATGTAATCATTTTATTTTCTCTATTCCTCTCCCACTTTTATTTTATCCTAGATAGACACAGTAGATTGAAATATCTCTAGAATTCTTCCTTGTTTAACCAGAACCACATTGTGATGATTTTTGCTATAACACTTCTGAAATCATTTGAGTTCTATACTACAGGGAATGCTCTCTATGTGATTGTGACTGAGAACCCTCTGAATTTTTCAAACACATTTCCAAACCCCTGCACTTTTCAGGGAAGGGCATATTGAATTAAATCAGAAACATGTTAGAATTCGCACGTGATTTCATTTGATTTCATTAATTTTAAATTTCCATGCCCAGATGTTTCCTCCTCTTTCTCTCTAAAAAACTCATTTGAAGAAGGAAAGGGGATTGTGTATGTAATTACTTCATTTGGTATTAGAGGAGGCAAAGCCAATGATATAGTTTCAGCTGCCCTAAGTTCTATGTAAGTATATTTTATTCTCTCTCCATTTTTTGTTTTTTGTTTTTTGCAATTGTTTCACATCTGGTTTGGTATTTGGTAATTAAGTGATGTGGAAGTCCCTTTCTCTTTTTAATTTCAGTCTGTCTTCACTCATTATTTTTAATTAAACAGAGTATGTGCTGTTGGATTTGTGTTTTTTAATCAAGAAAATGAAGTGGAACAATTAGTACCTTGAAATTATGAGCGAACTAACGCATAGACTCCTCTCCAGACACTGATTTTGTCCTGACTCTTTTATATTCTGAACAAAGACAGAAACTCATAAACAAACTCATCTGGTATGAATGGAGTCAACTGAGACAACACAGACTCAGAGACACTAAAGCTAATTACCTACAATAAGTGATTTGAAGCAGAGCCAATACTAGTTTGGGGAGGAGCAAGTGTATTAAAGCCCCTATTATAGAAATCATGAAATCAAACTGTAAATAGAGAATTTATCCAATAAAAAAGGAAAAGAAAAAAAAGTCATGAAATCAGACAAAAGAAATGAGAGATAGGAATATAATGCATGGAAGAAAATCATATGAGAGATTAAGAAAATTACATTTCTATTATGATTTATTCTACATAAAGCGAATGACCTTCTCTGGACATGGTTTTGAATTTAGTGTTTAGGAAAGGACACAGTCTTGCTCTGTACTTGATGCCACGCAGGTTAATTTTTTTGTCCTCTGAGTCCCATCACCTTTCCTCATTCCTCCTCACTTGTATAGATAATTACATACATGGTATGAAAATTATATGAATGTGTCAACTCAAAGAGCAGGAGTGCTGTGTATTATCCTTATCTAGCTGGAAGCATTGTTTTTCCAATGTCGTAGAATCATCATCAGTCACAGAACTGCTGGGCTGATCATTAATAATTCTCCAATTGATAAAGGGATGTGCTGTCAGAGAACATTTTGCCAACACTCATTGAATTACTAGTCCCAGAAGGCCTGGACTTTATTTGCCTGGATGTCTCTATTTCGGTCGAAAGTCATTTTTTTCAAGAACTCATTATAATATACTAATAAATATGAAAAATATATCTTATTATGTCTATGACAAGTTTGCAATAAGCTGTATGAGTGCCTGAAAATGGAGCATAATCCGGACAACATCCTAAATCTATACTATTTCTCTTATATAAGAAAATGAAGCTAATAGTTAACAGATTTTAATTAATGCATACTTAATTAAAAAGAACAGAATGCATACTTAATTAAAAAGAACAGAGTCCTACATTAAATGCTAGCAAGCACTTGTGTTTGTTTGCAAAGGTCAGTAAAACTGGAGAGAAAAGCAAAGTACATCAGATAAGTATTGTAGCATTAAAATTTTATAGATTCTTTTTGTTAAAAGTTTTTGATCTGATATGACTTAAATGACTATAGCATTTAAAACAAGCAATGAATTTTAAACATTGGTATATGTCAGTATATTTTACTCATTAAGGCTATCTTTATTGTATATATACATACATATATATATATATATATATATATATATATGGTTATGTTTTCTAGTTGTTTTCTAGTTACTAGAGCATTAAAATAGGTTTTATTTACCATGAGAAAAAAATCTACTTACAGTAGTTTAGTTAGAATATAATTTAATACGTAGAAATGATAGACATGGAAAGCTGATGGAATATGTAATAAAGACTTTGGACATATCATTCAGGAATTGAGTCTGAGATTATCTTACAAAAATAGTTGGCTCAGGGAGCTGTTGTTTCATCCAATCCACAATGGAATGCCTCCCAACTAATCTGGTAGCTGAAGCTCATTTGCCTGCTTTAAAATATTGGTGTCATTTATCCCCTTTCAATATTCTAAACACAAAAGGATTACACACACACACACACACAACTTCATGATAAATGAAAATATATTAATTTTTTAAACAGTGGAATAAGAGGTTCAAAATGTTGTTTTTAATGCAAAACATACGTGATGGTTTGTATCTGCTTTGCCCAGGGAGTATCACTATTTGGAGGTGTGGCCTTGTTGGAGTAGGTGTGGCCTTGTTGGAGTAGGTATGGCCTTGTTGGGGTAGGTGTGTAATTGTGGGTGTGGACTTTAAGACTCTCTCTCTTTTGTTTTTAAATTATTTTCTATATTCTTTGTTTACTGTTTACGTTCCAAATGATTTCCCCTTTCCTGGATGTCCCTCAATAGAGGAATTGATGCAGAAAATGTGGTGTATTTACACAATGGAATACTACTCAGCAATTAAAAACAATGAATTCATGAAATTCTTAGGCAAATGTTTAGAACTGGAAGACTATCTTAATAGCTGCCTGGAAGTAGGTCTTCCTCTAGCAGCCTTCAGGTGAAGATATAGATCTCTCAGTTCCTCCCACACCATACCTGCCTGGATGCTGTCATGTCACCACCTTGATGATAGTGGACTGAACCTCTGAACCTATAAGTCAGCCCCAATTAAATATTGTCCTTATAAAAGTTGCTTTGGTTCTGGTGTCTATTCACAGCACTAAAACCCTAACTAAGACAACATAAAACCATAGATTAAGAAAATACCTATAATAACTGATAGCTTATAAACACCATACATTTGTCACGAATATGAGACTTTTGCTTCTTTTACATTTCTGATCTTTGTCTCTATATGAGACCTACATGACAGATCTTTCTAACTAAATATCTAACTTAACATCTGTCAGAAGGCAAAGGTAAAAATAACATTTTTTGTCTTTAAATTATCATATTGGTCACTTAATGTTTGAACACAGAAGTGTAACTCCATTCTCTTAAAAAAGAAAATAAAATTATGTTTGCTACGATAACTTCCAGATAAAAGAAAAGACTAAAGATAATTTATCAAACATTAACTAGTGAGAAACTTCTAATCTATTGACGTGGATTTGTCTGCAGGGGTAGAATGATATAGCATGTTCCTCATGAGCATATTTCAGTAGTCCATATTCATTAGGATGGTAGATTTTAGATAGCAAAATATTTTTCACCGTATGATCCTATTAACAGAGTTTTCTGCTTTTTGTTATAAATCAACACAAAACAAAACATGAGTACAAAATTACATTGTTTAAATGCATGGGAAAATTACCTCTCTGTTGTACAAATGATTTTTGTATTATCATATTTGTTCTTAGCAATTTTCCAAGTCATGTTTGGTTTTTGTTACCTGGAACTCATAAAATAAAATTTTTCCCTGTAGGAGAACCACCAGTCTCAATTAACCTGAGATCTTTCAAACACTGAACCACCAAACAGTAAGCATACACCAACTGATATGAAGCTCCCAACACATATACAGACAGGACTGCCAAGTCTCGCTTCAGTCAGAGAAGATACACATAACCCTCAAGAGACTGGAGGCCCCAGGGAGTTTAGAGGTCTGGTTGGGTAGAGAGGGTGAGAGGTGGGGACATCTTCATGGAGACAGGGGTGTGGGGAGAAGAAATGGGATGCGGAACAGTTGGAGGGTGGATTGGATGGGGGGAATAAAATCTGGAGTGTAAAAAAATACTAAACAAACAAACAAAAGATTAAATTATAAAAAGGATCAGCTGTGCTCATGTAGAAATAAGTACCACTAAATTAACAATTTTGTTTTAGTTGGACCAATAAATATGGTTAGGTGGGGCTGAAAATGACCTGTGACTAATGAGACCAGCATTATTGAGGCAAAATTGTCTGGGAAACATTTCTTCAAGGCCAGAATACAGAAGTGATGGTCCGATATGAAAGCCAAGCCAGCATCTCAGGCTGGCAACTAAATTTAGTAATGTATATGATTTTCTACACAGGACTGATGTTGATGGCATGAAAGCCACTATGAATATAATTATTAATTGTTATTATACACTATATTATCTTATAATGCTTGTATAGTATATTTGTACGTATTACTAAATATATAAATACAACCTGTTTAGTTAAAAAGAACAAAAAAATAAAATATCTCATTTAAATTTTGTCATTTTCATTGTGGATTTACTTTTGAAAATGGTAAGTATATATAGAAGGATTTGGAGGAAGAGAAGTAAAGAAAAAACAGTGAAATTGAATTACAATATTAAAAATAAAAACAATTTATATTTCAATATATTGTATAAGTGAATAGAAAAAATAAAAAATGTTATAAATTTTTATAATACTGAAAGAAAATCTGTACTTAATAAACTCAAGTCAATAAAAATCTAGCTTGAAGCCGGGTGTGGTGGCGCACGCCTGTAATCCCAGCACTTGAGAGGCAGAGGCAGGTGGATTTCTGAGTTCGAGGCCAGCCTGGTCTACAGAGTGAGTTCCAGGACAGCCAGGAATACACAGAGAAACACTGTCTCAGAAAAAAAATCTAGCTTGAAAGGAAACATAAGAGAATATAGCTTAACTGGTTGACTTACAGAATTTTAAGAAAAATAACCTCCCACAAAGGAATAAGAAAATAGAAAATGATTTTCCATTTGCACAAATTATAACATTAGTGCTAAAGCCTGACTGACACTACAGGAACAAACAAAAAAAATTCAGAAATAGGTAAGCATAAATCTTTATCAAATGTTATGATATTAATTTACATATATTAATAATAATATAAATGACCAATTGTGTCACATACTAGGAATACAGCTCAGTCAATGTCATTTATGACACTCAAAGCATAAAGGGGAATAGTATTTCAGGAGAAATTTCTAAGAAGGTAAAACTAAGTAGCTGTTCTCATATAATGTGAAATGAAAGTGAATTACTTAATTTGATATAAGATCTTCATGAATAAGCAGCCAGTAAAGAGGCATCTGGCCCAGACTCATTTTCATCCCATTTGCAATCTAAATTCCATGGCAAAGTCACTTTCTCTTCAGTGGCAGTACTGGTATGACCTTTTATTTTGGTGAGGAGTGATAAAAATTTTAGAAGATGTGTGTATTTCACTATGCCCCATGGGATTGCTTGGTGACACATGAACATGGCAGTCAAGTATTGATTTCTAATGAAGCATACCTATTTGCCAATGGTTTCATTCTTAACTCATATGTTCCCTAAAAGACAAATATACGTGTGTGTGTGTGTGTGTGTGTGTGTGTGTGTGTTTGTGTGTATACAATTTTTTGTCTATTTCTGATCTCAACTCTTTTTCAAAAATATTAGTATTTAGGTCTTGAGGTATAAAGCATACAGGTGTTGGAGAATTTATTTGTAGCAATAAGTTCAAGTCTTGCTAGACAACTGTCCTGGTTTGCTTTCTGTTGCTGTGACAAAACATTCTGACCAAAAGCACCTTTGAAATAAATGGTTTGCTTGGCCTACAATTTCCATGCTGTCCCTCAGTGAGGGAAGTCAGGACAGGAGCTCATGGAAGGAACCTGGAGGAGGAGCCAATGCAGAGGCCATGGAGGAACACCATTACTGACTTGCTCCCCATACCTTGCCTAGCTTGCTTTCTTACATCACCCAGGACCAACTACAAAGGGGTGGTACCACTAATAGTGTCATGGGCCCTTCCACATCAATAACCAATCACAAAGTGTCCCATAATCGTTCCTATAGGCCAATCTGATGTAGGTACTTTCTATGTTGAGTTTCTCTCTCCTCAGAAACCTCCTGCTCTTGTTAATTAACCATTATTTGTGATATTGGGATGCCTATAATAGATTTAAAATTTTTTACTTTCTTTATTGTATGTTGCTTTAGTGCTACAAATACTTGCCTTTGAAGATACAGAAATCAATTAACTTCTTGAAACATTAATTTTTATCTATAATGCATATTTTTCTTGTTTTAAGACAATAAATACATGTGGATGCAATTAATTCACTTACTTGTATACAATTGGTTTCTAGTAATTGGAAGTTAAGCTGCTCCATCTTCAATGATAATAGGAAGATAATTTGAGTAGAGGCGCAGAGAACTTACTTTCTACTATAAAGCAGCAAATTTCTACTCAGGACATTTTTCCTAGAGGACACTTGAAAGAACTGGGGTAGATTTAATTAGTAGAGCTATTATAGGAGATAACATCAGCTTTTCTTGAGTTAAGATCAGGCATGATAGTTTTCAAAGCACAGGATAACCACCATCCTACTAAACAAAAGATTTTAAGTCTCAAAATATCAGTATTTGGTTTGTTCTAAACAAATATACCATGTAAGACACATATGCACACTCCTGACCAGATCAGCAACTAAACCGGATTTACTATTCATTTTACCATATATTTTTTTCTCTGTCAATAGTTTAAGACATATTTCTTCTGAATCTCCTGCCTATGGTTTTGTATTCATTGATCCAGAAAATGGGGTGGTTGCTGCTCTGGTCCTCAGCAAAAGCATCAGTAGAGAGGTTGCGTGAAGACTGAGCTAGGGAGGAGTGTAAGTATGAAATGATCTTGCTCGACCTGCCTAGTTCTTTCTTTATGGCACATGGTCTTTCCATTAGCTTCAAATTTCTGACCTTAAACATGTAATGTATAGTGGAAAATTGCTAAGAGAACTCAGATTAGTCACAAAGAATGTAGCAGCTCTGTAATATATGTCGCCATGCAAAATGACTGACTATTGATGACCTAGTGCAGGAACTAGGTAGACTGGGTACCTATTTACTTGATTTATGTGACAAAGAACATAATTGCAGTGATTCATTTAAGACAGCAATTCCCATGTCTTTTAAAAATAAAGCAGGCTGCAGTGAAGAAAATTATTTTTTCATGAGAGTATTTATGTGACCTAGGGTTTTCTTTTATCTTTCTATCAGATATTCCTCAAATGAGCCTGTTGCTTTTCTGTAAATTAGTAGCTACTTTAGGAGATGCAGACCAGATATGATGTATGAATTCACAAAATTTCTACAGTCTCACTGAATTCATTATTGTAAACATAATTATAATGTCCTAAATATGTGCTTTTAATATCAGTTTCATAGGTAATATAAAATCCTTAGCCATGTCAAAGAAACTGCAATCTTTTATAAAGGAGCAGTAATTCATTGACATAGTCCATGCTGTGTATTATTGTATGGTCTCCATTTCAATATTGTCAACTGAATACACAAAATCCTCAGTTAACATTATACTGGCCAAACTTCTAACTCTGTCCTACTATTTGCTTTTATTTATACTTATTTTTATACTTGTATATATTATGTACATATACTGCCTAATGAATATTTTCAGAATTAATAAAACAAAGTTGTTAGTAAAACATCTTTATTGCTAAACACTCTAACCATTATGAAGACCCAAGCTTGCTTAGGATAAACTGTTTCTGCTTTCCACTTGCATGCTGTGACATATTTTCCCTTCCTCCATGCAAATAAAAAAATCAATTAGTAAAGCAAATATACAGCACTCTCAACATTTCTCAAACATTACTCTAATATAATGGGTGGCAAAAGAAAATTGGGAAAAAAAGAGACAAGTATTTCTCAAAAGATTCTGCATCTCACTTAGTCTGTTGTAACAAGTAGAATACCAACAAAAATTGTCTTGAAAACTTTCACAAGATGTGCACAAATCTACTCAGTAGATATCCCAGACATACAGAGTGGTATGCAGCTGATAGCTTTGGTCTTAAAATTTTGAGTGCCGAGCATGGTGTTGCGTGCATTTAATCTCAGCACCAGGGAAGCATAAGAAGGTGGGTTTCTGGGGACTTGATACCAATCTTGTCTAAATAGTGAGTTTCAGATAAGCTAAATCCACATAATGAAAGGAAGGAAGAAGAGAAGGAAGAAAGGATAAAAAAAGATAGACAATAGACAGAGAGATAAAAGAAAGAAAAAAAGGAGACAGGACAAAGGACAGTAAATAAGCTATCTCATGGGGAGATGTGTGTGTGTGTGTGTGGGGGGGGGGTCCGTAGGAAGGGACTCGGGCAAGGAGGGAAACCGGGAGAAGGACAATGATTGAGATATTAAATGAATAATTAAATTAACAGAGAAAGTAAAAGATGAGGCCATTGAGTTCTTTGATGGTGGTCAACTACTATCTCAATATTTTAATTTACAAACAAACAAACTAAATTAAATATTAATGGCCTTTAAAGGCTTTCTGGAGATTGGTTTGGAATTAAGAACATATCAATTTAGGTAAATGTGTTGTACCATGTCACGCCCTTCTCCTGAAATCTCATTATTCTATTTTCTCAGGAAAACTAATTAGCTATTTTTATTTTTTCGTCATTCATTGCCATATGCAATTGCATTTTATGTCACTTGAAAAGGATGAGATTCTATTATGCACATAGTATGGTGACTCCCAGGATTCAGGATCAGAAATGACAGTGCTGGTTTGTATTTGGGCCATCTTCATCTGTTCTCATTTTATATTCCTTTGCTTCATCCTCATCCAATTTATTCTCTTCACAGTCTGCATTACCCGAAAATGGAAAAGGGATGGAGATAGGGGCAAAATATTTCATTTTCTATGCAGGATGGTGATCCTGATTGGGCAAAATAAAATGGTAATTTCTAGCTTCTTCCTGCTTCTTGTTTACTTCCAATTTCTTCTTCTTCTGCTATCTTGCATCTTGCCGTCCTGCAATTTAAAATCTCCATGCTTCTCTCAATGCATAACTTAAAGTGTTGACATAATCCTTTCACTGCGCTCATTCTTAATAAGCTTAAATTTTTATAGTTTCTTTCAGTCTTAATAACTGCATTTCTTTTACAAGAAGGAAGATAATAGGAAACAGAATATTTGACTGATTTAGGATCATACATCAATGAAAAGAGAGAAAAAGCTGAGAATAAAACAAGAGCATAGAGTTTATTTTTCCATTCTTAGCAATACTTAGCAAAGAACATACCATCGAGGTATGTGGTAGAGTCTAGGTCAGGCTAGGCATTTCTCATGTCACAAGAGTTCTCTCTTTGGTGTTAGCTGATTCAATGTAAAACTTATTGTCAAGAGTCTCTCTGTTCTGAGACTGCAATAAGCACCAAAAATTTCCCAGGGGAATTTTCATCTAGACTACCAAAATAAAAGAAGCAATCAATGAGAAATTTTAAATTAAATTGTGGGAGCAAACATGGTAAAACGAAATGAGACACAAAAGTGACGAAAGAAATCAAAACTCGCCATCCTGATGGCGACTTCACCATTATCCTTTTGTTTCCTGATAAAATCACAGGTGGAAAGGGAATGAAACTTTCCCATTTCTTGGTGGAAAGCAGTGTGAGATTTATCAAGCTGACCCCTTTCCCCCATTTTTTAGGGCTGCACAAACATCTTATTTCAGATTGTAGTTGGAATATCTATGCATCACCAACTATTGGGAGGCCTCTCATGAGTACAGGGTAAACCTTTAATTCAGAGGTCTTTAAATCTTAGGAGGGTCACAGTTAAGTTAGTAAAACAAAGATGCCTCAAGGTAGCATGCAAATATCTTCTCCCTTTGCCCTTAGGGTGGCCAGGTCGTGTGCCTATCTAGTAAGTGGTGAGCAGCAGTGCTTTTTCTGGGCCCAAAGAACAAACCCAGAAACAACTGCCCTATAATTCTCACCCTAGCTTGCCTGAAACTTATTATATTATAATTTGGAGGATTTCTCCTGTAATTTATAATGACTTATACATTTTAGGTTCATAAAGTGAACACAGTTTACTATTGAAGTGATCACTTGCATTTGGTAGCTTTAAGGGATCAACTGCATTATTAATAAAACCAAGACAATTGGCAAATGATCTCTCAGTGAATCTACAGAAACTGGTTGCCACATTAACTCAGAGATGCCTAGGAAAATAGAAACTACACTTTTAGGTGGCAACGATTTAATATTTATATTTTTATTAGCTCTTCCTAAGTGTACTTTCAGGCCCTGTATTATTTTTTTTAAATGTTCATATAAATCTGGATTGCACTGGTAATTGAAAAGAAAAGAAAGCTGTAACTTAATTTGCTTTTTCAGTGGCTGGGTAGCAGCAGACATCCCATAATGACGCTAACCACAGGAGGTCAGAGTGAGAGATGGCCCTAGTGGTGCTTTCCTTACCACAATGAGTTTGTATAGGCATCGCTGATGGATGGAATTGCTGTGTAGTCATTCACAACTTTATTGAACTCCATTATAAAGGTTTATTGCAGAGTTGCAACATAGGAACAGCCAGAAAACCCCGAGGAAAACATTGTTAAATCGTGAACTAAATTGTTTATTTAGATGGAAGAAATAGTTTAGTATTAATTAGAGACAAGATTATTTGTAAATGTGAGAGCTTGGGCTTCTGCCACTTGCTTGTGGGGTTATGGCTTAAAACATGACAGAGCAACACAAGGTGGGTTTGTGTAAACCACCCATTTGGAAGAGCAAGGCAAACAAATACATTACTTTCACCAATTTCTTCAAATTGTAGTTGTTATCTTAGCCATCTTTGATTGAAATTATTGATCCCAGTGGCATGGCAGCTGTTGCCTCTCTTCTCAGCAAGGAGCCAGCTGTCACTTTCTTGGGACTCAAATTCTTTGTCAAATATTGATGCTAACATTAAACATTAGACATTACCCAATGTCTCACACAGTCCAACTTGAGATGTAAACCTTTAACTATAAAATAAAATGTTTTTTTCTTACTGGAATTGATTTTTCTATATTCTTACATTCTTTAAGTAGAAAAGTAGTCAATTGTTGAAAAAACATCAATATAACATATAATTATATAATTACATGTTGGTTAGTGGAGGCTCATGCCTTTAAATCTACCACTCAGGAGGAGTTTAAGGCCAGACTCATCTATAGAGTGAGTTTCAGGACATCCAGGGGTACACAGAGAAACCCTCTCTTGAAACAACAAACAAAAACAAATATATGATTCACTATAATTACACCTAAAATTAATTTCATTATTTTCACTAGTTGTTAAAAATGACACATTGAAGTGACTATATTACATTTTTTCTTTAATAATATAAAAGATTGAGTAGCATTGAAACTTTTTGTATGGATAATAGATGAAAGTTATATAAAAATGTTAAATCCAAGTCTCTGGCAATGCCAGCCTTAGTCCATAAAGCACAGTATAGATCAAAGTCATCCACAGTTTTTGATGTTAGGCAAATATGGGCTGAGTATGTATCCTGGGCATCTTTGCATATTCATGCTGTTGGAACCACATAGGCATGCATAGGCATGCTGGCTCTTTTCCCAGGATGTTCATCTATGATGAGGAAATATGAATATAGTAATGATTCTTCCATCAAGTAAGAGAGTATGTTCCCTCTGACTTCTATGTGTAGATCACCACTCACCAATGATTCAGACCTACACATCACCTCTCTGTGACATAAGGGTAAGCATAAGCTAATTAAATGTTCAGAATAAACTTAAAAGCACATAGCTAGTACTAGCAATGCACACTCAGCACACCATAAAATTCTATAAGATACAAACACATTCATAAATTAGCTTATTTATGGGATTTATGGAATCATATATGGACAAATTAGAGTCTTTCTAACTTGCCATTTTGCCTTGCTGATTTTAGTTCTTGTCTTGGAGCAATAAAAGTCTTTATTATGTCATTAGTGGCACATAGCAACAGAGATTATTAGTATATCACAAGCTCCTTAGCCAAATATATTTTACTATCAAATTTATTATGTTGTACTTTCAGATTTCCACATGCTGCTTAAGGTTTGTACTTTCTCTCAAATGAGGATATTACTTCAATAATTTCCAAGAAATATATGTATATGTAAATATATGTGTATATAATATATATAAATGTATATGTGGACATTTTTATACATGTGTATATATGCACAGAATATGAATATATGTATATGCCTATTCATAAAACATAACAAAAATGATTAGATCTCTATCAAATCAATTAATAATCATAGTATATATTAAGATAACTTACAGATATTCAAGATATATTTAGCATATGTTTTAAAGCATTTTGACAACTGTGAGCATAAGCTGAACTAGGCATCCATTTTTGTGCTATCAACCTGAGAACCACCAACAATATTCCAGCTTCCTGCTTAACACTTTCCAGTTTATACATTTTCCATGAATTCGCTCCTCATGAATTATAAAGGAACTTCAAGATTTGTTCTTTAATTAAGAGTTTACGTAGTCTATTCCTCTATTTTATTGCAGTCATTTGAGAAATATATAGTGATACAATTCATATAAAAACAAGGATCAAATTTAGATTTTGTCCAATGATAAGTATATAACAATCTCCTAAAGTTATCTTTAGACACTATATTGTGTCAAAATATTAACAAATTTTAAAACAACTGTATGGCTAGAAACTTAAAATCAGCTATCATTTTGGTAGATAAAATTTCAGTAGTCCTGCATGAGTAGATATATTATCAAATACATTATCTTTGTGTCTACACAATGACCATTTTCCCTCTTTCACTTTTATTTACATATTTTATTTTTAAGGGTTTTATTTATAAGTACTGTTCTTATATCATTTTTATGACTCCCTCTCTCCCTAAATCTCCCCTATCCCTCTACCCTTTCTTAAGGTCACAGACATTCTTCTGTAGATATTATATGTATTAACAAAAGACTCTATTAAATGTTGTTCATATGTACTCCTGTTTAGAACTGAACACTTGGGTCTGAATAAACTAACAGGGTCATCCCACAAGAACACTTGTTTTCCTATTGCCACCATTTTAACTGCCTATAGCTAGCCCATTATCTATGAGTGTGGTCTTGTAAGATTTCCCCATCAATGCTGGTATGTCAACAGGTATTATCATTATACAATGACTGCTTCAGCAACCATGTTTACAATGTTGTTTAAATTTCATAATTATATTCACTCTCTTGTATCTGGGCAACAATATATTACAGCAAGCATCTTTCTCAATTGGTTCTTCCAATTTTCCACTACCCTTCCCATGATTTTCCCTGAGCCTTTTGCAGAGGAGTTGTACTATATATGTATCAGTTGGCATCAGGACCCCCAAAGCTCCCATTCTCTGTATTTTGACCAATTATGTATTTCCATAATACACCATCTTTGGCAAAAGGCATTTCTTTGATGAGGAATAAAAATATACTCATGTGAATATAATTATTTGCATACACATAGAAACTACGTCGTTTTAGGGAAATGGTTGTAGGAGTCTCTCCTACTATAATTACTTATCTATTAGCAGAATTTTTTTTGGTTTTTTGTTTTTGGTTTTTCAAAACAGGGTTTCTCTGTGTGGCCCTGGCTGTCCTGGAACTCACTCTGAAGACCAGGCTGCTCTCAAACTCAGAAATCCACCTGCCCCTACCTCCCAAGAGCTGGGATTAAAGGAGTGTGCCACCACTGCCTGGCAGCATGTATTATTTTAACTTATTCACTCCAAATGGACAAAAATATTTCTTTAAATTTAGAAGCTGTTTATCATGAAGCAAGTTTTTATATCAGTATTAGGACATCTATGTCCACACTTCAAGTAGCAAACATAACTAATATATGAATTATATACATATATATAATATACTAAATATAATAAATTATATAAAATGTACTATAAATTTTCCTCTGTGTATTAGAAAATCATTGGAAATAATAATGTGTATCCACCATTTGGAAAAGCACAGGTGTTTCTGAAATAACATTGGCTCGATTTCCAGGAAAATCTTAACAAATATAACTTTCTAGTATTTTTAATTTAGTCAATAATTTATGCCAAATTTGGTTTGTACCAAAACAAAGTCAAACCTACCCACCATGTCTTGTGACAAGGGTTCCACATATGAAATAGTAAATTCAGTCATCTCAATATTAAATTTTATTAAATTTCACAAAGTGACTTAATAAAAGCAAATACAATGGTACATATATGCATGTATTTGTACTAGTGGCCATATATTCATTTTCTGAATTATTTTATAGATGATTGTTCAAACCCTTTTGCCTCTACTCACCATATCTTTATTTATACTACAAGAGAAAATTAACTATTACCTTAACCATTTTATTTTTTTATTTTTATTTTTAGATTTTTATTGGCTAGTTTATTTATTTACATTTCAGATGTTATCCCTCCTTCCTGGTTTCCCCTCTGCAAATGCCTGTCTCATCCCCCTTCCACCTGCCTCTGAGGTGAGGGGCTGCTTCCCCACCCAACTACCCACCCACTCCCGCCTCACCACCATAGCATTCTCCTACACTGGGACATCAAGCTTTCACAGGGCCATGGGCCTTCCCTTCCATTGATGCCAGATAAAGCCATCCTCTGCTACATATGCAGCTGGAGCCATCTGTACTCTTTGATTGGTTGTTTAGTCCCTGGGAGCTCTGGAGGGTCTTGTTGGTTGATATTCTTATCTTCCTATTTTCTAGACACAAATAATAATTATAATTACTATGCAATTTAACGGCATAATGTTGTTATGAACTTTTAATTTCAAATTTTAATTCAGGTACTACAGGAAATGTAACTTACTATCTTTTCACAAATAGTTATCTTTGCTGTTTGACATTTTAATTTTAGAAGTGAGATTTCATATATATATACATATATGTATATACATATATATGTATATTCTGCTATACACATGTGATTTTTCAAAATAAACCAGTGTTGAGAACTTTCATAAAATCAAAGGCAAAAAGTATTTTATAGCATTTTATATAACTGGAAAGTTTAGCAATTGTGGTAATCATAAAATTTTTATTACATAGAAAACAAAATTAGCTACATTTTCAGGAGGAGTGCAGCATGCAATAACATTTGCTGGAGTAAGTGCTTCTTTTTTAATGCGATGAAACATGCTGGGCGCCTGCGCAGTTGTTGCATGTCTATCGGGAGAAGGAAGATCAGTTAAAGCTGACACGATCAGAAAAGTGTGAATAACATTAAATTCGATAATAAAATCATCATGTATTTTACTGGCAGGAAAAAGGCTAAAGCTGTCTGCCACTATCAAAACAGAAAACAGAACCAAAATGAAGCACCTTGAACTGCCCTCTTAGGAGAATTTGCTCTTTATAACAGATAGATAGACAGGCAGATAGATAGATAGATAGATAGATAGATAGATAGATAGATATGGATAATGTAAATACGGATTCATATATTTATATATGCCATATATATATAAATATATAGCATATATACTATAATTGGTTATCGAAACCTAAACATGAGTGGGGGGAAATTATTGAGAGGATATGAAGGAAGATGGAGGTAGAAAATGGAGGTAAATATGAGTATCTTTCACTATATACCTGCATGAGATTTTGAAATACAAAGAAAAAAGTTCAAAGATATTCAAATAAAATCATAAATCTTTTGCTGTTAAACAGTGGGAACTACTATATTCCAAAGTTGTGTAGATACAATTTTGATTCCTTCCTTTAAGGGTTAGCTCAGTATTACAAGTCAGGGACCTGGCTAAAAGAAACTGCTAGGAAAGCCAACTTGCATGTGATGATGTAGTTTTCCTTCCCAAAATTTCTTCGCCCAAATGCATTTCCTAGAACCCACCATGATTTTCTGCTACCATACCACGTTCTTACTTTACTAAGTATCAACTCTGAGAGGTGTAAGTCCTTTTCTTCTCTTCCTTCTTTTTCTTTCAGATGTTGTTCAGACCTTGAGGATGTTTTTAAAGTCCCTAATCGTTTGAGCTTGCAATTCTCTAATTCCACCTCCTTGCCTGTTTATCTTCTCCACTTTTCTCTAGGTAGCTGCAATATTTATAGTTTGCCTATTCTGGTATTTTTATTTCAAATTCTATTAAATTGTCTTCACACTTCATTTTGAGTCATTTCATTGAATCTTTTATTAATGAGACTAGAATCCCAGGGAGGGACTGGCAAAGTTGCTGCTAAGAAAAACTTTGCTCTTGACTTTTAATTATTTTAAGCAATGCAAAGATTAACTTGATTCTTAACCTCTACATAATATCAAAACCTTCAGCTACCATTCAAATCTCTTATAAGAAAATTTGTTTTAACATACAATAATGACTACTAGAAAGATTTAGCTACAGCTTTTATGAATGAAAATTTGCTTACCTTATTAAGATGATGATTGAAACAGTCAACAGTAGCCCTGTTTCCTGTGTAGAAATTCTAGATTGCCTCTGGAACTTTCTATCCTATTGGGATAAATATTTTTATCCAATTGTATTTATGTATTTTTATATTTTTAAATTACTTAATTGATTTCCTTTACATTCTGATCCCAGCTTCCCTTCCTTCCGCTCGCTCCCCCCAGTCACTCTGTCTCTCTTCCCCACTCCCTCCATATTTCCCTCCTTTTCTATTGAGAAAAAAGGAGCCCAACCTCCTTGGGATCTCAAGTTGCAGTAGTACTAGGAACATGTGCTATTAAAACTAGAGGAGACAGATCAGCTAGGATAAAGGGGTCAAAGGCAGGCATCCGACTCAGAGACAGCCCTTCTTCAACTGTTAGGAGTCCCACATCAAGACTACCCTGCATATCTCTTCCCTATATGTAGCAAGCCTAGGTTCATGCTGCTCTCTAGTTTGTGGTTCACTTTCTGTCAGCCACTGTGAGCCCAGATTAATTTATTCTTTAGCTTTTTTTGTTGTGTGCTTGACCCAACTGGTTCCTACAATCTTTCCTTCCCCAATTTTTAAAAGAGAAAATGTCCTCACGTTGCTCAAATGCTTGCCTCCATGGAGTATAAAACCAGTCATACCCATCATATATGAGCATATTCCAGTCTACTGAGATGATTTTCAACTAAGAGGCTGATTTTCCTTTTCTTCCTTATTGGGAGTATCTAATTTACTAGTGGAACAAATCTCAAAAGAATTATCACATCTTTATAATTTGTGCTAACAACAAAGACAGGCCCAACTGTACTGAGACCACTAGTATTGCAAAAGAAAAGGTAGTAAAAGATAATTCATTGATTTGGAAAAAACTAACCACAATTCTTTTTTTTTTTCCCACAGTTGACAGTTAACTCAAAAATCAATGAATCCATTTTTATTTTTAATTTTTTCTTAATATCTCTTTTTTTATTTTCTATATTCTTTATTTACATTCTGAAGGCTTTCCCCTCTCCCAGTTCCCCCCTCACCATATATCCCATATGTCCTCTTCCCCCCTCCCCCCGCCTATTCCCCAATCACCACCCCACCATTTCTCTGTTCTGTTCTGGTAATCTCCTACAAAACTGGATCCAGTCCTTTCAGGACCAGGGTTGTCTCCTCCCTTCTTCTTGGGAATCCTTTGACTTGCTAATTGTGTCTTGAATATTCAGAGCTTCTGAATTCATTAATATCCACTTATCAGTGATTGCATTTCATGTGTATTCTTTTGTGATTGGATTAACTCACTTAGGATGATATTTTCCAGATCCAACCATTTGCCTACAAATTGCATGAATTCATTATTTTTAATTGCTGAGTAGTATTCCATTGTATAAATATACCACATATGGCTAAAATTAAAAACTCAAGAGACAACAGGTGCTGGCAAGGATGTAGAGAAAGAGGAACACTCCTACACTGTTGGTGGGACTGCAAGATGGTACAACCGCTCTGGAAATCAGTCTGGCAGTTCCTCAGAAAATTGGGCATGACACTTCCAGAGGACCCTGTCATACCACTCCTGGGCATATACCCAGAGGATTCCCCTGCATGCAATAAAGACACATGCTCCACTATTTCATAGCAGCCTTATTTATAATAGCCGGAAGTCGGAAAGAGCCCAGATGTCCCTCAAAGGAAGAATGGATACAGAAAATGTGGTATATTTTTACACAATTCTTCTAGTTGGATTTCCACATCCTTGTTATTTTTTTCAGGGTATGTTATAAGCCTCTAACAAGCTGACATATCAGTCTGGTCATTTTATAATGGTCATTTTTATATCTGGCACAATCAAGACTTTGTTATTTTTGGTTTTATGTGGAGAAGAGGAAGATGAGGAAGAAGAGGAGGAAGAAGAGAAGGAGGAGGAAGAAAAAGTAAATAAGGCTACAGTAAAATATCCCTATCCTCTTTCTCTTTCCTAACTTCCCACCTCTCTCTGGTCACTCCCCCTTCTAAAGAAGATAGTCTCTGCTGCTTTCTTATTACATATATGCTATTATCTTCTCTTTTCCTCATTTGCTTATTGTCTCTTATTCCTTCCCCTCTTTGACCCCTCATTGCTCTTGCATTTTTCTTTGTTTCTAAAACTTGCATTAAAATAACACATTTTACATGGAAAAGATAATATACAAAATCAGTTATATTTCATAATGTGTTAGCAACTCTTGAACTGGTAAGCTCTACAAAAAATGATAGGGATATTGTATTTTTGGTACTTTAAAAAAACTCATAGAAGAACTTTCCAAATTTATGCCAATGCCGTTAATTAAAAAAAAAGAATTTCCCAATATATTTTTCTGTGAACCAATAGATCTGGAACATGGAAAGTTCCACTCCTAGAATAATATTAGACCACTAGTCACTGTCTCAGAATGAAATAATACCAAGCATGAGAATGAGAATGAGAATTTATTTTCCTAAAACTACATTTAGAAGAAATTATGCTTTCAGACTGAATGATGTGCAGTTTAATTTAATTCTCAGTTGGGCATCTTAGGCACTAATTGGCTTTGGAATTAGTTTGCATGTAGAAAAAGTTCTCTTTGAATTCTTACCTCAGCCATGCACAAAAAAAAAGTATTCAGTTATGGAGAGTACAAAGATACATGACCTAATTTCCATATGTAGAGCAATGTAAATGCTGAAAGCCAACAATGCTATCTCTACAGGATACCTGCTGAAGTTTTGTGATTGGAAAATTTCTACTGCCATGCTAGGTTACTGTTAATTTTTTTCTGCATTGAGCTAAGTAAACGAACACACAGTAATCTCGTACTATCTCTGATAGGGACTGGTTCCAGGATTGCTAGGACATGAATAACTATTAGTCTTCACGTCTCAGATGAAATGGTACAGAATTTGCATATAACCTCCATATATTCACCTGTGTGTTTAAATCTTCAATAAACTACTTCTAGAATTTAATACATTTGGGAGGAACTCTTGTTACTGCCAAACCTACTGCCTCTTTCAGTATATGCCAGAAAACCATTTTATTTTAAAAAATGTAGTGTAATTTTAATATAGTTGTTTCTTTTTATGTATTTTTATTGAATATATTCTTCATTTACATTTCAAATGTTATACCCCTTCCCATTTCCCCTTCCCTGAAAACCCCCAACCCATCCTCTCACCCCCTGCCTCCAAGAATATGCCCCTCCACCCAACACACTCCCACAACTGCCCCCCATCGGTTTCCCCATGCTCGGGCATCTATTGAGCCTTCACAAGACCAAGGACCTCTCCTCCCACTGATGCCCAGCAAGGCATTCCTCTGCCACTCTTTTGGCTAGTACCATGTGTACCCCATGGTTGATGGCTTCAACCCTGGGAACCCTCAATGTATTGCTAAAGAAAATAATAAGAAAATAAGTCTCTATAAATAGTCAAGATGGATGTTTGGAAACTTGTTTCTCTTAAGGTTGATGGACATTGAACATAGTGTTCATATTTAAACTGAAGTGTCTTTTCTTCCCTCTTCTTCAAAAATGGTTGAAGATTTTGGTCCTCTTGTTTGGTAAGTTTACAGTGATACATGACTGGAAAATGATGGTTTTGACTTAATAAATATATGAATTCATTGCTGGATCTTGTGATTTGTTCTCAGTATTGGGAAGAATGGAATTGGTTGGAGCCAGAGTATAGTGGAAAAAAGTGGGTGATTGGTACTGTGTTCAGGAAGCTTTAGTTTTTTTTTTTTCTGTCTTTTCTATGCCCTCTCTCTACTACCTGGTCTTGCTGTAGTAAATCGGCTTCCTTTCTATTTCAAGCGCCTATTGTCATGATGTTCTATATTACCACAGATCACAAGCAATTCAAGAACTCATGCCTCTGAAGCTGTAACTCAAAATGGGTAGGTTATTAGACTATTTTCAACCAAGAGTTTGTTAGAGTGATAAAATATCTGACAATAACACTAAGGAAACAACGATTGCATTATATGCTAAGAATTAGAACGTATAGTAAAATTCAAATTTATGATTAATTTCTAACAGAGTAAAACTAATAGGTAAAATGATATCATCTAAATAGTCTTAAAAACATACCATTGTGTCTATAGGGGTGGAGGAGACCAATACAAGTAAAAAAAAAAACCAAACAAACAAACATAAAACCACTAGGAACAAAACCTAAAGTGAAAGAAAGAAAAAGTCATGATATGAAAATAGATGTTTAAATATTTTGTCAGGTTTAAATATTTTGTCATGTTTAATTGGGTTTGAATTCTATGTGGATCATTTAAAAAAAACTTGCTTTGCACTTTAGATCAAATCAGAGTATCTGCTTTGCCATTAGTCAATTGGGAATAATCCCCAGAAAAGACGGGAACTTTCATGCTTCTTAATCTTTAAAATGCTTATATTGGCATTCAAAGTAGTAGGTTTCATTCTGACATTTTCATGCATGTAGTATATTATACTTTCATCTCCTAGAGTTTCATCACCAATTCCTTCCCCCATTTTCCCGTCTCTCACTGAAAATTTTCATTCTTTCCCCAGTAAAATCTCTCCTTGTGTAGATTCTGCTTGCATATCCTTTTCCTAACTTCCTTACCATGTGTTGTTCCTTATCCTCATTGCACACTTTCTAGTTAACATGCACGCACACACACACACACACACACACACACACACACGTGTGTAAAGATTTTGTAGGTCTGATAATGAGAAAATATACAATATTTGTCTTTGTAAATCTGATTTATTTCACTCAACATAATTATTTCTATGTTGAATCTACTTTCCTGAAATACTAACATTTCAATTCTCTTTCCGACTATCAAAAAGCACATTTCTTTATGCATGCATTTGTTGTCAGAGCAGTTAGCATATCCCCGCTGTTGTGAATAAACACTAATGCATTGAATAGAAGATCTGGAAACAAACCCACAGAGCCACAGTGACCTAATTTTCAAGAGCTGTCAGAAATGTGAATTGGATAAAAGATATCTCCTTCACAAATTACAGTGGCAAAAGTAAGTTTCCATGTGAGGAAGAAAGGAAATAGGTCTATTATTCTCAACAGGACAATAAACATGGATATGGAAGAGGTGTTGCTTGAAAAGGAAATGGCCACCAAAGGCTCATGTAGTCGAATACATGGTGACTGGTTGCTGGTTTTGTTTCCGAAGGCAATGTTGGCAATGAAATAACTTGGAACTTTAGATGAGAAGCAGAGTTTGCAGACACATTTCAGCTGGACCTTGGAAGACAGTAGTGTAAGAATAATATAGACAATAGAGCCTGAGTCATAAAGTTTCAAAGGTAATAAATGGACTCTACATGCAAATATGCTGGAGGACATTGTTGTGATGCTCTGACAGCAAATCTACCTTTATTCCATCTAGGTCCTGAGTATTTGTGTGAAGATAAATTTAATAAATAATGGGCTGGAATGACACCATCCCAGATATGGGAAAGCCTACAGGGCCTCTACCGTACACAAATAACTTCAGGAAACTGAGGAAAGCAGGGTGGTGGGGAGATGGCCTACCACAGGGAATAGCATACAACCTATGCTATTCATTTCATTTTGTAGCTTAAACAGGAAATCAAAAGCATCAAATGGTCATCCCAGAAAACTTACATACAGATAACATCAAGTAGGTTGAACAACATATACTTAACAACAATGATCATATTGTATCTTCTGAAATAAGTCTGTCACAGGAATTCAAATGCACTCTGTTCTCATTTATTTTGAAATCTAAGTCATTTAAATAACTTTTCACAATGAGCTTAGTTTGTCTAGCCACTAGACTAGATCTACATAGACATGTTCAGAGGATATTATATGACCTTTTCAAATTACTCATGAGAATATGTCAATTCTCACAAGTCATGGAGATTCCATTAATAAGAGAAATATGTTTTTCCTGAGTTGTTTAATATTAGGAATTACTGAACATTGTGAGTGCAATTACATGTATCTGACTTAGACTATAGTATTCTCAGCAAATGATATTTGTCTATGAATATCTTCTTTTACCAAGAATTATGGGAAGCTCACTACAGAAAGTAGTAGACCTATAAGTCCATTAAGCACTTAAAATTTGTGCGGTTAAGATTGAATGAAATGAAAATATGAGTGCTAGATTTGAGAAAAGATGCTTAAAAAATATGAATGTTCAATGAAAAAGTTGAGTGAAAAGTACCCAAAGTTATATTTGAATAATGGAACATTGTCAGCTTTAATATTTCTGGTAGCAGTTGAGACAGAAGACAATGTGTTTGGAGACCACGAGAATATATAAAGTAGGCAGTTTGGTAGTGTGATGCTTTTGATTTCCTGTTTAAGCTACAAAATGAAATGCAAATGCTAACAAATGTGCTAAAGTTTAAAATAGAGGCAAAAAATGTTTCCTCACTATATTCTTTGCAAAAGAACAGTGACCTTGACATTAGGTAGCATATCTGTGTCTTAGGTTCTTTTTTTTTCTTCTAAATGAAGATTAAAAGTAAGTTAGTGAAATTCTCACTTAGCTATTAGAACCAAATATTTATTACCTATTGAGTAAAATAGCTGTTTATAAGAAAATGAAAAAAAAACCTTCTATGTAAGAAAAAAAGCAGAAATAGCTTGTTTCCTAGGCAACAGTTTGCATAGGTATTCTGCAGAGCAGTTGGTACTGAGTCTTGTTAAGTGGCATCTACTTAGAAGTTGTATTTGTTGACAATTATGAAGCATTTTTCTAATAGAAAAACACATTTTTACTTAATTGGAGAAATCAATCCCCACCTTAATTGTTATGGAAAGAAGACTTATGCAATCAAATTACCAGGAGTCAAGTGTAGGCAATATTTTCATTTATACCAATGTTAAAAATTGTATCAGTGCAAAAGATCAGCTTACAAACAATTTTCTCACTTTATCTAATAAATATGTATCTTTATTCCTACATGAGAGTTAAACAGATTCTACAGTATCACAGGACAAAATGTTATTTCCATAATAAATATTAAAAACAGATTTTAGCACTGTAGATTAGCTAAAGTATATAATGATAGAGCTTTTGAGTAATATTTTATATGATTTTTACAGCTTTATAATTGTAAGGTTTGCTGTCAAAATTTACTTTGGAGTGACTATTTTGTTCTTTGTAAATGATATCACAAAACCACAGATACCCAAGGGAAGCAAGTCCATTCCAAATATACTCTTTTCTGGGAATCTTATTTTAATTCTACTCATGATCACTCAATTTAGCTTTCAAATTGTTTTATTTCTGTTGTTTTTGTCTTGGACTCCTTTCAACGAATTTAGATTGTTTTTCTGGCTTGCAGAGCTTTCTGGCTTCACTTTTCTCCTAAAAATGAACAAATACTCAAAATTTGTGCTAACTAATAAAATGGGCATCCTCACGCAGAGATTTTTTAAAATCTCTTTCTACCAAATAGTTATATTTAGCCTGGAGTTTGGTAAACTGTTTTATACTGTAGCAGGAGGATAATTATTTAGCAGAGGATATTATCGAATGATAGACAGCATGAGTAGACATGCTTTGGTAGACATAAATGATCATTTAGGTTGTCTCATTTTGATTTAATAAAAAATGATAATTTTGATATTGTGGCTAACATGCATTGTCCTGATAGTTCAATATTAGAGATCCCTGAAAACCAACTTAAAAATGGGCAATTCTATTAGAACCAACAAGGCTAGACAATCTATAGAATAGAAAAGTATATATACATTATTAATGCTAAATGAATGAGTTGAAGAGAACATGATTAATATGTTGCTGGATGGCAATAGGTCAGTGCAAGCAGAGTACTAGAAAGATTAATCCCAGTCTTGGAAAATAAAACAAGACAAAAGAACAACCATAACAACAGCAAAAAACAAAAAATAGCAGTGGTGGCACATGCCTTTAATCCCAGAACTTGGGAGGCAGAGGCAGGCATATGTCTGAGTTCTAGGCCACTCTGGTCTACAGAGTTAGTTTCAGGACAGTCAGGGGTATACAGAGAAACCATGTCTCAAAAAAAACCAAAACAAAACAATAAAACAAAGTTTAATCCTAGTCTTGTAATATCAGAAGTACACAGTTGAAGAAGTATATTTTAATATATATACATATATTTTACTATACATATATACATATATATAATACATAACATAGTATATATATACATATATATACACGCACATACACACATATATGTGTATATATATATATTTCTTTTGATTACTGGCTTTTGGAGTGTTGAAATGGATAACTATCTTTCTAAAAATATCTGAAGTGTTAGGGTTTATGAAAATAATTTAAAGTAAATCCTACAAGGTCAGTGAGATATCTCAGCAGGTAAAAGAAATTGTTTCCAAGGTTGATGATCTATGTTCTATCTGTGGGTCCCACACTGTGGAAAGAATTGATTTCTGCAAGCTGTCTTCTCCTACGCCCTCCCCCTCCCCTCTGACACAAAGGTAGTAAGTAGCTTTAAATGAGAAGACTCAACAGAACAGAATACATTGGAATCATTGGAGAGTACTTATTGTCTTAAATTCCCTGAATTGAAGTCAAGAAAAATGTATAGATAGAGAGAACCAGTTGTTTGATCTGAAGAGTTCTGTTTTTCCCTGCAAAAGAGGGAAGTATAATGACTGTCGGATTTTGAGACCCTTTCCCCTACTGGGTTGCCTAGTCCAGCCTTTATATGATGGGCAGTACATAGTGTTATTATAAGGTGATATGTCTCTTTTGATTGATGTCCCTGGGAGAACTTCACTTTTCTGAAAGAAAATGATGAGGAGTGAATTGGAAGAAAAGGGAGATTTGAGGTGAGGGGAAATGGCAGAAGATGGGGTAGGAAAACTACAGCAGGAATGTAATATGTGAAAGAATAAAATAAGCAAACCAACAGCAACAAACAAATGAAGATACACAGTCTATAACCACAGGCAAGTTTCAAAAGAACAGATTATTTTAACTTATGGTTCTAGACCGATAAATTTATTATGGCAGAGAGGTGTAGCAGCAAGGAGAGGAATCTGGAAGATATAGTTCTTTTCCTATAAATACATAATGGTTTACCTCTTATTCACTTATTAAGTGACTGATACCTTATTCTTGAATCTCTGCCAGAAGGCTTCTTTCATAAGTATAATTTCCAGTAATCCGAGAAGATTCTGACGTGATTAACTGAATAAATCCATTGTTTCTAGAATTTCAGTGTCTGCCATATTTACAAAGTAAATAACCATGCAAGTAGAAATAACATTGTCTTTGGCTAAAATAGATGTTAAAAGAGAAGTGTAAAATGCCATGCTTATGTGCTTAGAAATGGCATTCTGTGCACTGGCTTTATACCAACTTTATGGAAAGGATGACTCGAACATCATAAGGTAGATGATCAGTACAGAATTTATGACAGTAGTTCTTGAAAATGTGTATGTATAGCTCTGACTTCCCTTGACACCCATTCTTTTTTTTTTTTTGATTTATTTCTTCCTTTTCTGTGCACTTCTTTTTTTTTCACTTTTTCCTTTTTTTATTGGATATATTCTACATTTACAATTCATTTCCCTTTTTCTGGTTCCCCACCCCCCAAAGGTCCCACATGCCCTTTTCTCTCCCCCTGCTCCCTCTTCCACCCCTTCCCTCTTCCCTGTTCTTGTATTCCCTACACTGATGCTTTGATCCTTTACAGCACCAGTGTCCACTCCTTTCTTCTTGTCAGACATCATTTGGTACGTGAATTTTGTCTTTGGTGTTCCAAGCTTCTAGGCTAATATCCACTTATCAGTGACTGCATACCATGCGTATTCTTTTGAGACTGGGTTACCTCACTTAGTATGACATTCTCCAGCTCCATAAGATCAAAAACTCAGAAGACATCAGGTGTTGAAGAGGATGTGGAGAAAGAGGAACACTCCTCCACTGCTGGTGGGACTGCAAGCTGGTACAACCACTTTGGAAATCAATATGGCGGTTTCTCAGAAAACTGGGCATGATACTTCTGGAGGACCCAGCCATACCACTCCTGGGAATACACCCAGAAGATTCCCCAGCATGCAACAAGGATACATGCTCCACTATGTTCATAGCAGCCTTATTTATAATAGCCAGAAGCTGGAAAGAACCCAGATGTCCCTCAACGGAGGAATGGATACAAAAAATGTGGTATATATACACAATGGAGTACTATTCAGCCATTAGAAACAATGGATTCATGAAATTCTTAGAGAAATGGATGGACCTTGACACCCATTCTTATCCACTGGAGAACCACAGTGCTTTAACCCAAGATTCACAAAGTATTGGTTATATACTTTGTAAATGTTAACTCAAATGCTGCATCTATCTATGGAACCCTAATCCTGAATACCTGATAACAATGTTTCTTCAGACAACTGCTCAGCATTTAAGTCTGTGAATCTGTGGGCTTTCAACTGTAATAGGGGCTGTTCTTGTGTCTGGAACAGAACACCTCACACAGCAACTTTAAAAAGGAAAGAATATCTAACAGTTTGAGGGTGCAACAATGATGGGAAATCTATGGTAGCAACTTGTATTTCACCTTCAGTTAAGGAGGAGAGAGATGAATACTGGCACTCAGCCCACTTTTCTCTTTTTAGTCATTGTAGCACTACAGTTTCACACTAAGGATAAGTCTTTTCATTCTCATTAAGCCTTTGTGCAAAGACCCTCAGAGTCACACAGTTATACATTCCATGATGAATCTATCCCTATTCAAGTTGAAAATGATTCACAACTCTTACATGAACTTGATTATATGTATTTTCCCTGCGTATTTCTGTGTCTTCCATAAACTCTAAATTCTGAACACTTTTAAAGCAAGTGACTCTTTTACCATATACAAATCTGCTCTTTTTATTCCTAATCCCATCTATGACCCTTGTAATCACCAATCTCTACATCATTTCTAAAATTTTATCATGTCCAAAGTATTATGAATATGGAATTTTCTTACTCTTTTGTTTCTATTTTATTAATAAAAGGATGAGAAGAAGAGGAATTTAATGGTGACTGTGGTTTAGATGTTGAAGAATCCTCCTATATTCGCTTTATGGTTCATTGGTACTCTGCTTAAAAATATCTGTTAAGGATCTGAGGAGGAGACCATAATACAACCTAAAAAACTCACTGGGTAAGAGAGAGCATCCTGTCCACTCTACTAGAATATTTTTCTGGGTCCTGAGGCCTGAGGGCTCTCTAGACTACATAACAATGATTTGAACTGACTTTGGGGAGATGCAGTAAGGGATTTTAAGGGTCTGTAGATGCTAAGAATGAGAGTTAAACAGCAGGCAGTTAATGAGCCCCTTTCCTTATAGAGATAAGGACATGGATAAAGACAGCTATCTAATGAAGATCAGGAGAAACCACCAAGTACTTTTGTTAAAATTCCAGCTCTGTCCTACAGTTTGTTTCCTTTATGGAAACCAAAGAACCCTCATGAACATTATATCTGAAATTTTGGCCCACATGAATCAGAAGCTCATGAATTTATGTTATCTTAAAATCAAATCCAGGACCTAGTAGTAGTTTTGTAATATAATCCTGTAGCAATTAGGATACACATTATCATGGAATGAACAGTGACAGAAAGATTTAAGGTTTTAGCTCATAGACTTCCTTCATTTTTATCAGCGTTGTGACTTTGGATAATCAATTAATTCTTCTGCAGTATGAAAAATCTTGGCACTGAAATATTTGGTGCTATAAGTTAGTACTTTCAACTCTCTGCTGTTACTGGAGACTTCAAATTTAAGCTATAAGCTGTGTAATGGCATTTCGATTACTCCAATAGGAACTGTGAACTTTAGGATTTTTTTTGATGATAGGGAATATATGTGAGATCTTTCTATTCTGTGGGCTTCATATCAAATAACTCTTGAATGTTTTATACCTAAGGGGCAAAATCCCTCCAAGTGATGATTTACTCTATAGCTTTTGATGTATTTTGCACTGTCGTTGAACACATTTTTAGCAGCATATGCCAATACTGAGGTTATATTCAAGATCTTAATGCATATTTATGCTTCTTAGACATAACTGGGTTTTCTAGTTCTTTTAGAATTTCTAGTTTCCAAAATACTTCTGGTTTGGTATGCTATGAGGATGGGGAAATGTTTGTAGCAGTGACAGAAATTGTCTTTCTGCAAGCAAAGGAATAGGGCTTAATGGCTGTACATATATGGGTGATTATGGGTTTCTCTAATTCACAATTTGAGAAGAAGCAAAACATTGTTAATGTTCAGTAATCCATTTGAGTAGAAATTGTTTGTTTTATATACAACCAGAAGCTCTGCATTTTAATACATCACCTATCTAATCTAAAGGACTACTCAAAAGTCAGAGCAATTTTCACAATTATTCTTCTAAGTACTACAGCCCCAGACCAGAATTGGTGAAAGAATGACTAATTATCACACTATAACACATATTTAACAAAAAGAATCAGTGTATCATGCGAGGATGCTGTTGATGAGACTTTTTAACAGTCTTCCTAATAATTTCTAATTGTAATAAAGCAGAATACATGAGTTTTTGTATATTTACAAATTTCTTTCTCCACCTATTACTTAAATGAATGCTGACCAAGAAGCCAGAGACCAAAATAAAGCCATGGTGTTCTCTGCATCTTCCTTTTTTAAAATTAATTTTAAGATTTACATATTCATTTCATGCATATGAGTACACTGTAGATGTCTTTAGACACAGAAGAAGAGAGAATCAGATCCCATTACAGATGATTGAGCTACCATGTGGTTGCTGGGAATTGAATGCAGTCCCTCAGAAAGAGCAGCCAGTACTCTTAACCACTGAACCATCTCTCCAGGCCCCTCTTTCCATCTTTATTTGAGGGTGGTTTTGCTTTGGGAGTATGGAGGTAAGCTTTTATTGTATCATTCATTGAAATCAGATGTTTTATTGAAATGCTCTAAAAACAAGAATGGTAATTAACTTTAAGATGAAAGGCTTTAAATTAAATCAAAGAACAACCTACAGAGTATTCTTCTGGTGGGGACAACATGATCTTTCCTGTCGATTAGAAATTAGATGTTATGGTAGCATTGCTGTCTTCTAAATGCCAGTTTAATATGTTTGATATAAAGGGTGTGTGGCAGTTTACTTAGAGTGATTTCTCTGCTTTTCATCTTGCTATCTTATAGACATATTCTGTACTCTTTGATATTGAGATGTCACATCCATGACAGAAAATATATGCAAAATCATACCTTTTAAAGATTGTTGGTGACTAGAAGTAAGGCACAAAGGCCAAAGGCTTGCAGCTGGGTAAAGACTGCTTATGACCAGTAAGTATAAGATACTGTCTTATTGCTCTCAGGCAAGGAATGGCCTGAGGCATGCATGCTTAGATACCAAAGTATTAGATGTCAAAGACTCATTGTATGCATTTACAAAGGTTAGACTTTAGGGAACTTAGTGAAGGTTATAAGCTAACAAAACATCTATAGTCCTCTAGTTTTCATAGATGAATACCAAAGGAGAAACAACATCCTCAAATTTATAGAGCAAATAACTCCATAAACCTTCCCCAGAAGACAGATCTCCAGTTCTGTCTCACTTCCTAATACAGAACAAATTGTCCTATGTGCTTTGAGATACACTGACTGTTCCGGAGAATTCTGTAGTGGTCTGAACAAGTTTGCATTTGGAAACTGCTCTAATCTTTTGTTAAAGTAAGGTTTAAGCATTACATAAAATGTATGTTTTAAAATAACATTTTAATAATTTTAAAACTTCACAATGTATTTTTATTTACTGTTTCTAAAATATTACAAGTGAACAAGGTAGATATGAAGAACTATAACCAACCAAATTATAAACCTTATACTTTAAGGTTTTCATATATATTTACTTGTATTCAGTATTGGAACAGGATATTTGAGAGATAAAAAAGAAAAGCAGAAAAATGAATAAAGAAGGAAAGGGGAAAATAAGAACATGCAGAGAGAAACACACACAAAGACACACGTACACACACTGAGAGAGAGAGAGAGAGAGAGAGAGAGAGAGAGAGAGAGAGAGAGAGAGAGAGAGAGGTAGGGAAGGAGGGAGGGAAGGAGGAAGGGAGGAAGAGAGAGATAATACCCCCATTACCCCCTATTTCTTCACTAATAGTACTGTCCCTGGAATAATATAAAATAATCTATGGTTAATATTATGAATACCAGGCTAAATATGGTGATATTTTCTTCTCTTTATACTATTAACCTCTAAGTTTTCATGTATAGTAAAATATCTTATAACCATGTTGGTGGAAACATAGAAGTCCATGAGTATCTAATTCTTTCAGAGTACTTAAATCATAGTGATGAATCAAATCATAGAGTCATTTAGTATTTAACTATGATCTATTTGTTTGATATAAGGAATTCTTCGTGATCTTATGGTTTAAAATATCTGAAGCTAAAGAAATTTCTAATTTTTTTTTTGTTTTGAAAATGAAGGTAGGATAAAGGGGAATAAGCCATGATTAGTACTTAAAATAGTATTTGCAAAAATCACAGTATCTTTGTCAAAAATTCAAGGAAATTTTAGCTGAATATTAAATGACTCATTAATCAATATGGTAGAACATCCTGTAGCATGTAAGTGGCTTGACTTTTGCCTATAGCTGGCAGCAGAGATTCCCCTGATAACCGATTCTCAGTAGCCAGTGTACAGAAAATGCATATTTGTGAAATAGTATGATGACGCACTCATCATAATGGAAAACATAGCAACAGCTAAGAAATATGAGAAACTAACAAAGAAACCAGCAAGAACCACAAGGACAACCGGATTCTTCTGCAGCAAGCTTTATTGCATCAGCTTCAGTATCAAGAGGAAGACCCCGAGCATGGAGAGGCGCTGCTTATATACACCCTAGTGTGGCGTGTTTCTATATGCCTGCTCCTCATCTCATTACCACGCCCCGGGCTGGGCTGTGACTTGGCGCGAACCTGCTCTTGCACATGCGCACACCAGTTGTTTACTGATCTGGCACGCTGGAAACAAGAGCCATCTTGTAATGGCGATTACCCTCTGCTCTCCACATCTCCCCCTTTCTATTTTATTAAAATAAGGCTGGCGTCTACTTTGTGTGGCCCCCGCACATGCTGTGGCTCCTGTCTTAGGTCATTCCTCTACTGACACAGCCTTACCCGTCATAGGGTAATCCTCGTCACTGGGCCCCATGTCTTAGGTTGGTCTGTGCAGGGGGAAGGTTGCCCGTCCCTGGATACCACAGTGTCTGTGCAATCCACAAAATTAATCCTGAACGGCCCCCGAATCAGAGGTCGTTACAAGCTTTATTGTGACGAGGAAAGAGAAGCGTGATCACCCTGTTGCATGCAATGAGGAGACCTCAGCGATGTGCAAGGGCTGATTTGGCTTTCTCTTGGAAAAATTTCAACCTTACAAAATCAAGTGCGTAGCATAGACAGCCAGATCTCGGGGGAGGTTCCCTGTTCAATTGCGACCAGTGCCTGAGCCATCGCAACCTTATCACATTTTTGTTGAGATTTGAGCTTGCATAGTAACCAGAGCAGAAACACTCCTACACAGCATATTTGGGCACCAAAAAGACAAACTCCCACCCACTCCTTAAGGTGATTCATAGCATTGGCAATCCAGGTTCCCAATCCAGCAGTGAAGGACACATATACTCAGGTGGAATTAGCATGGACGATGGCAATCCTCAATTCTTGTAGCAGATGATCAAATTCTCCGGACCAGTTCCCTGCAAGATGACTTAGACAAGCTCTTTGACAAATTAGCAGCATGGGTAAAATTCTGGTAGGGCACCGAGGTAATACATAGCCCCATGTATTGCCATTCACACCCTAACTGAGCAACCTGCCAAAGGGTATCAACTTGTTCCTGCACCAAATCAATTCTTTGATTAAGGATCATTATGCCACCTTTTAGGTGGGCATTAACATTGGCCTGAAACTTCCTAGGTGGGAATTGCAAGACAAAAGCAGTGCCTCACAAGTCTTCACTGAGGCAGCTCTGAGCCTTTCATTTACTCAACTGTAAATCATTTTTTAATCTGAGCCTTTTGGCCAGTGCCAGGCCCAACGCTCACCTGTCCTGCAGGGCAGTAGCCTACACCTGGACCCCATTGTATAAGGGTTGATTAACAAAAGGAACCTGTTTGATATCAAATAAATTCCCACTGAGATCTCCTTTTCAACCTTGGGTGGTTAATTTTTGCTTCTACCACTGTATCCAATAAAGCTTGTGAAAAAAGTGGGAACAGGTCTATACTGGCCATAGCTGTTTTTAACTTACTCTTGAAATCATCTTAATTGCAAAATATGAGTGAGTTAAGAATCGTAAGCCTTAGATCAGACTCCAAACTTCAGTCAATAGTACACTGGCAGTTGTTAACCATAATTCCTTCTCTTGCAATATTAGACCATAACAACAACTTTGGAAAGCAAAACCCAATTTTAAACAATTTATTCTCTTTAAAAATCAATGGCAAATGTATTACTTTCACATTACAAAGTTCAATTTAGAAGTATCTTTAAAGGCCTGTTTTTCCTGGGCTGGGTCATGCCACATGTTATCGTTTACGATAACTCCAACCCTGAGTTACCAGTTTTAAATTCTTTTTGTTACCAATGTAATAATTTTAATCATACCCAATAACTTTTAAGTCAATACTCCATAGTCAAAACATGCAAAACATATTTATACCTTTAAGACCAATCAGAACCAAAAATGAAACAACTACATGAATCTTATAAATTTGAACCAAACAATTGTTTTCTAGCTGTAATTCAAGAGAAAAAGCACTTTGTACCCAAAAGGAGAAATAACCATCAACCTACTTGTCCTAGAACTTAAGCAGCTGCTGGCCCCTTTCAAAAGCAGCTTTTCTTCAGCTGTGCTTGACTCCTAGCTAATTGCAGAGCAGCTTAAATCAGCCTCTGCTGTGTAAACTGACACTGGATCAAGAGATTGACTTCCAGCAAATAAAGTTTTTACCATTTTTTTTTACATAAAACATAGAGCAACAGTCACTCAAACCACGAAACAAGGACAGACACACATAGACAAATTGGTGCACCAAAGTCAAACAATACACAGAGAGGGAGGAACACTTGTACCAGTACTAAGAATATCTCCATTGGGGTCCATAGAGGAAACAGGACGTCTCCATGTTTCCCCTTGTCCCCAGGAGTTTTGAAATCCATTTTCCTTTTCTCATCTTTCCACTGTTCCTTTCTTCTTAACAAATCTTTTCAACTGCTTTATACTCCTTTTCAACTCTATTTTCTTTCCCTTTAACAGCTCCCTTAGAGCCACAAAAATTGGATACAAAGTAGAGTTACCCATACTTTCGCTTTTCCTTTTTAGCCTCTTTACCGAGGACTTTATCGCTCCTTCCCGGAGACTTGAATTGGTCCCCCTTACCTGGGACTTACCAGCCGGCTACCCTGACTGCAAAGAGTTCTGAACTGCGTTATTTTGAATCATCTCTCTGCTCTTCTATTGGGGGGGATCTGTTTGGAGAGATCGCCCTCTAATATCCTTAACTGAGCAACACTCCTTAGCCCAGTGATATCCTTTCCCACACCGGGTGCACAACCCTGGTGCTCTCCTTTTTATAAGGGCCTTGCAATCTTTCTTTAAGTGTCCAGGTTTGCCACAGTTGAAGCTAATCTTACGTTCAACTGTGTTGGGGCGCCTCTGTCCCTGTAAAATGGCGGCTGCTAGTCCAGCATTGGTGAGTGGGCCTCCAAGTTCACGACAAACCTTTAGCCAATCTTGCAATCCCTTAGTTTTTCTAGGTGTAATGGCTGCTCTACATTCCTCTGTGGCTTGCTCATAGACTAACTGTTCCACTAGCGGCATCGCTTGATCAAGATCTCCAAAGATTCTGCCCTCAGCTTCCATCATTCTGGCCACAAAGTCTGAGAATGGTTCTTGTGGTCCCTGAACTATCTTTGTCAAATGTCCGCCTGCCTCCTCTCTTTTTGAGAGTGCCTTCCAGGCCTTTATGGCAGTGGCAGAAATTTGAGCATACGCACCCCAATTGTAATGCCTCTGGTTGGCAGCATATGATTCCTGCCCTGTGAGCAGATCTAATGTCCAGGTCCTTTGTTCACCTTCTGCAGTGGCATTGATTCTCGCCTGTGTTTGGGAGGCATCATGCCACAAAGCTTTCCATTCCAAATATTGTCCCATATTGGGAAGGGCGGCTTTTACTGTAGTTTGCCAGTCCCCTGGGGTCATAACCTGATTGGCAAATCTCTCAACTTGAGCCACGGTAAAATTAGCAGTGACTCCATAGTTGCGGACCACCTCGGCCAATTCTTTAATATGGTTGTATTCTACAGGGGCGTGGACTCGCCCTCCTTCAGCTCCTTCAAAGACCGGAAATGCCTGCTGTAATTTCTTCCGATCCTCTCCGGAAATGAAAGAGTTGGAGCAAAAGTTCTCCACATAGGGTGGAGGGGCACTGGGCTCAAGGGACCGAGTAGCAACCTGATTTTTCCCCTCCATTCCCCTTTGCCTTTTTTCCTAGCTTGCGCCCCTCATCTGGGTGGTACCTTTCTGCTTCATAATGAGCAGCCTCCTCCTCTAGATCTTCTCCCTCAGAAGGGTCAAGCCCCTCATCTGAATCAGAGCTATCGAGCCCCAGAGCCTCAAGCTCCTCTGCTAAAGATGGATAAAGACTTTTCCTCCTAGAGGTCTCTCCGGTCTGATCTTCCTTCCTCTTCTCCTTTTTTCGCCTTTCTCCTTTCTCTCCTGGGGCGTGCTTTCCCCATTCTTTCACTTCTGCGGAGACAAGGTCCGTGGAAGGGCCTGTTTTCTAAGGTGCACCTTTTTTTTGTCTGTGCTAGCATCCTTTCTCCTCGCTCTGTTTCTGATAGACTCTCCTGAATCTCCTCCAGCACCCTTTGACCCGCCTTTACAGTTGGCTGGCACTTCTCATCCTTTAAAAGAAAAAGGACAAGCGCTACGAACACAACCACAAAAGCTTTAACTGCCCCTTCTAGTTGTGGAGAGAGGTCAAGGCCAAACATACCTTACAGAGCTTACCTCGTCCTGCAGTTCTGAATCCACTCCATAACCAGAGGGTCTCCTCGACGCCGGCGATGGTATGGCAGAGTTCCCGGGTTTCGGCACCACTAGTTAATTTAGAATTTTTTCTGAGTATCTTTCACCCTCTTCCTGAGACTCTGATCAAAATGGAGATGTATGTTTGCTTTCTACTTCTGTCAGTTACAAGGAATGCAACATGGGATAACACAGCCATACTCTGATTTTGCAACTTGAAGTAAGTGTCCCTATGCTTCTTTACTGAAAACATTTATGGATCTCTTGGATCTATCCATCACTTCTATGCATCTGGATTTGTTCTAGATTTTTATCTGACTTTAATTGCAGTTGCCTCATTTTGTGGATTTTAATAATTAATCAACACTGCATGTTTGATATTTTTCCCTAGATCTCTTCCTGGGACTCTATTTGTAGCACAGAACAGTTTTGGCTTCACTGTGGTCTTCCATTTTAACATACTTCACTTTGAGTGGTCTTGCTTCACTATCTTCCTACACCCCTGAGTCAGGCCCACCCATCAGTTGCTTTGGTCCTATCTTTTTGTTATTCCTATAAGATTCCTAATATAAGCAAAGTACAAGCTTTGAAATACTTAACTCTGAAAAAAGATGAAATATTTTGTTTGTTTTTAAATTAATGTACATTGTATGATCACATTCTGTAAACTATAGAAATATCATGCAAATGAAATTCTAGACTTTTCTGTTATTTGACATAAAAAAGCTTGGTGATGTCTCAGGTTCAATTCCTAGTACCCACATACATGTCACGACTGTTTGTCACATTGTTCTCAGGATATCCAAAGTTGTCTGATATCCTCAATCACCACATATGCATTGGTCACAGACATACACACAAGGGAATCACCTCACTCCCCTATGCACAAACACAAAAATATAATAGAACAAAATAATATAAACAAATCAATATGATTCAAATAAAACATGCTTACAGTATCTTTTTAAATTATATGGCTTAACTAACAAGAGAAAAAAATGATATATGATATTAAAAATATCTTTAGTTTAAACTATAAACATTATTAATATTTACATTTCATGTTTGATTTAATAATACTTATCTTTGTACTTAAGAAAGAAAATTAAAAATATTAAAATATTTAGAATTCAAGTCACTAAGAAGTTTTGGTAAACTGGACACAACCACCTTCCACTATGATTCTTACTGAGCAATCCACAGGAAGCACTTGACATCTTCTGATGCTCTTGTACATGGAATTTCTCATATCCGTTCCTACTTATACCCTCTGTACTGCTATTTTTGGAGTAACACACATACACACATACATGTTTTTCATTCCCACAACATACTGGTTGGTGGGTCATATTTGACTCAGCATGGCTTCTGTTTCCTTATCTTTTTTGCACATAGTCTGCCATAGATGATCATGGATATAGCCTTGAGACCAAACGCTCACATCACACCCTGCACTTTGAACTGCGGCACACTTCTATCTTTATCACACCTTACTTTAAAAATGATTGTAGCAGATATGGTTCCCTTAGTATAGCATGATTTGGGGTATGTAGCACTGTACCCAGTATTTGTATTTGTACTTCCATGTAATTTTCTAGTTCCTAGAAGTTCCTAGAACCTAGATTGTTCTATAGAAAGAAGATAGATATTAGAGTCAGATAAACTGAGATTTGTGGCCTGTTCTTTACAGTCCTTCTGATGTCTGGTAAGTAAGCTCTTTTTTTATTTTGCCTCCAAAGTTTTGTTTTCTCTTTATAAATATCAGAAAAAAAGATGTCTTTTGGTAGGGCTGCTGACCAATGATTCTTCATGAAGTCTGGATAGTTTTTGGTTTCTTGTATTTTTTGTTTTTGTTTTTTTGTCCTTTGTAAAACATTCAGCAATGTCGTCAGTACACTCCACTACTTGCAAGAGTGCATTTATCACAACTCAAAGTATCTCCAGGCATTGCCAAATATGCTTTAGGGAGAAATGACTCTTCCTTGGCAATCATTGCCTTATGGGATGTAAGAATTAAACATAATACTTTGTCACATGTTATAAAAATTTACTGGTTAATGAGGAATAGGTTCTCTGTGGGATATCACATCCAGTTCTCATATGAGTTTATGTTTTGGTCAGTGACAAAAAATTTACACAAATGCCTGAGGCAAGAGTTAGGAGTCTGGAGATCATTGAAGGAATTACTGAAGAGGGCACTGAGTTGGAGTAAGGAGAGATGTGAGATACAATGTGGATATTGCATGTTTCTTGCCCAATATAAATTGTGATACTGAATGTCTGAATTGATGTTCACAACAGGCTGTCTTAATTCAGCAGAAATGTGTGTGTGTGTGTGTGTGTGTGTGTATGTCTCCCAAATTTCAATCAAATTTTTACTCTTGGGATGTAGACGTGATACGGCATATGGCATTAGCCATTGGCCACACTGGGCCATTTTAATAGGTAGCAAACCAAACCCAAACAAATCAAAACAAAAGCAGACATCTCGAAACTGTCATCTTGAGAGAAATATGTATTATAGTTCAGGATCTGTTTTTCTTTCAGCAAAATCTTAAGGATGTCTCCCTAGGGAAGATTTCAGTTATCAATGATCTCTTCTCTGCTGTGGTTTTATTGTGTAATATGTAATATTTCGATATGATTTACAGTGTAGTATATGAGTTATTTGCTGAGAAATACAGAAATCTGTGCCCATATTCTCTTATGTAACTATAAATACTGTCTTGGAAACTTTTGTGACAGCATATTGTACACGCTAGGTATTGCTTAGTGTCGTGTGCACCGTTCTATAAATTATCTTGAAAGGATCAGGGTAGTAATCATGAGTCATGGTACCTCAAGCTGCCATAAACAAACTCGGGCAGGCCCAGTGACATTTTCAAGTCATTCAGAAGTGTTTTGTGAGGTCATCTGTCCCATTTGATGCATATTTTTATTAATGGTTTCTCTGCATTTTTTTCTATCTTCATTATTTTTTTTCACTGAAAGTATCTGGGAAAAATGTTAAGGAGAGGAGGAGGGTGGGAGGAAGTGTCAGCACTGGCAATTAAATTTATTAACTCAATTACCTGGGGTACCAATAAAAACTATAATCATGAGGCCATCTAAAAGGCATTAGCTGTTTTACTGCTAATGGGGCCCTTGCCAACAGGAAATGGAACCAGATGCTCTTGGTGGGTGCCAGCAGCTGTTTGGTAGTGCAGAATAAAATAGATTGGACTGTGGTAGGGCATCTGGGCTAATGATAAAATGTGCTTTGTATTCAGAGTGTTTCAAGAAGTATCAATTTATACTTAGCCAAAATGATTACATGAACCTCCCTATACACCTGAGAATTAGTCAAAAATGTAGGATGATGATTTTATGGGTAAAAAGAACTGTAAGCAGAGACTCATATAGATATACCTTCCCAGGCTATCTCTGACAGAATGTGCTGCAAAATCTTAGCTAAGATATGCCCCAGGTTTTCCATCTCCTCTTCAGCACTCTAACTGTAGCTGCTTCAGAAGTTTTAGTGCTTACTCTAAATCTGTCAACTTAAGTATCTAGTGAGCTTGTTGGGAGAGAGGCATCTCCAGTGACTAAGGTCTAGAATCATTTATTATTTCATGAACAAGTTTAACCTGGTTGTTAGATGACTTAGACATTAAGGTTGTCATTTAAATACCGACATTGTATTAATTTATTGTATTTACTTCAACTGTTTTACAATGGTTGGAGAAATGAAACCAAACGATATACTATCCAGAGTTCTAAAGACAAGTGTATATTTTTATCAAGAAAATTGCAGTAGTTCAGACAGCCTGTGTGGCCAGGACAGACTTCTAAGAATTCAATTAGTCATGAAAAAGACAGTTGAGAGGATAGAGAATAAACATCATGTAGAAGACAGAATAAGAGTACGCCAAAATAAGAGTCAGGATAAAATATTTTTCATCCAAAAAGCAGCAAATAGTTCAAAAGGACATAAGGTAATAAGGTTCTGAGGATAAGGGTGATGTTGTATAAAGATGAGTAGAAGATTATGCATAGTGGAGATTTTCAAAGGTACTGGATTTTTAAGTGTTTCAGGAAAGTGTTCAGCCCTACTGAAAGAGACACCAAAGGATCATTCTGCAGGGATTCCAAAATTATGTACACTCAAAGAAAAGAAATCTAACCAGTGACCAGTATGATGATCCAGAGTTGAGATCCTGAGAGTTAGTAATTGGCAAGAAACATGGAAAGGATGTAGAAATGTTACAAATGCAGTGTGTAGGATTTTACAATTGCTGAGTAAAGTGCATGGTAATCTTTGAACTCCTTTCTATCATAGTACTTATAGTCTAATCAGAGTCTGTCCTAGTCTGGAGTGTAGTCAGAAATTCTTCCAGATAGTTTGAGGTATAGTATTTTTCTCTAGCTTGTTATAGCTACCAAAAGTATAACTCACATACTATGCTTACAACATCGACATAACTGTTGACTGTTACATAGAACCACAAAGTTCCTTTTTGATAGTTATTAATAATAAGAACTTTGTGGATTGTTTATGCAGCTGAGTAGACAGTAGGTGAAATAATTTTCATGTACTATTTTCACTGTGGATTCAGGGAAGTGATTATTGACATGGGAATACAAAAGACAGGCAAGCATTTGATGTTTTGTTCCCTATATATGATGAATATATTTCCATTAGTATACAGAAGTATACATTTTCCTCTTCTCTTTTTCAGAAACACAAGATAAATATTAAGAGGTTTTATTTGTTCAAAAGATAAATGATTTATTTGATTGCCATTCTTTATTGATTTGCTTCTTATAAAAGTATGATTTTGAAATTTCATTATGTTGAGCAGTAAAATTAGTAATTTCTTCTCGTTCTTGTTTATTTTTAAATAAGTTTACACTAAAGTACTTGGAACATATTTATTGCATGAGATGAACTTCAGCAAATCACACTTTTATGTGATATCCTCTTGATAAAACACTGCAAAGGCAGTAGGAGTAGATTGCATTCTTATCCAAGTCTTTGTCTCAGCAAGAAACTCACTGAGTTATTGAAAGAAATCACTACATAGTAAGAAAGACTCTAAAAGCAGATTAGCAAGGGAGGAATTTCCCTTTGTATCTGGGAAGTGAGAATGGTCCCTATCTGAAAATAAAAGTTACATACAACTTCTTCTGGAAACTGTAGGCTTGGGAAGAGGAACCTAGACTCTAACATTCACTCCCTAGAATTATTTATCATAGCCTGTGGAGACTCTGAGCTAAGACATTGTGTAATGCTTGACTTCCCAAGTAATTCTTCCCCACTTTACTTTTACATTAATGCTTAGCTATATCAAGATTATTATATAGTCATCAACTAGTCAGAGCAAATACTCAGTATTCATTAGTAAAGAGTTAAATTCAGAAACTCTCTGTATTTTCAATTGACTAATTAATTTAAATATTTGCAATAAAATGATTGGCCTTTCAATCCCACCTGTGTAAAAGACACATGATAAGAAAACAAATAAATTTTTGTTTTTGAGTAGTTTAATTTAAATAAGTGTTTTCTTTGTCATGCAAGGGAACATAAGAAATTGAGACTTGAGCTAATAGGAATATAAAAAAAGAAGAAATAAAAATTTAAGAACATAACATAGAAGACATAAAAGGAAAAATACTTTTTTCTCTAATGTTTCTATGCATGTATGTATACAATGTATAATAATGTTCAAAGTAATGTATGTAAATGCAAGCATAAGTGTGCTATAATGCACAGGATGAGGACGGGGGATACTCTCAGATGTTGTTCTTCACATTTCATGATATTTGACACATTTCAACTTACTGTTTTGTTCCACACTGCACATGTGTTTCCAGCTGAACCACTAGTTTTCAAAATTATCTTCTCACAACTTCTGGTCTGCTTATAGGAGTACTTTAGCTTATAGGCATTTCATATGCTGCTTTTTATTGGCTTGGGGAATTTGAACACAGGTCCTTATGACATATGACATGATACATATACAAACCTACCATGACATCTTTCCAGGCCCCACTGAAAACTCATTCTTGATGTTTATTTAAAGATGAGTTTTTCAGGCACAAAGGAGGCAACATTCCAGGCAAATAAAAGATGTGATATATCAATGGTAAAACATTTCAATTAAGATGTAAATTCAAAGGGGGGTAGATATGATTTTAGTACTGTCACTTATCTAAGCACTTGGATGAGTTAAAGTGGGATTTTAATATTTTTCTGAATGCACAAAACAAGAATACTTGAAATCACATGAGAAATAGTAAATTTTCAGGGAATAGAAATATAAATAGAAATAGCTTCTGTTGTAGCTGAAGCACAATGGGATGACACAATGCTGGATTCAAAGAGCCTTGGTTGGCAGAGTTCTCATGCCTCATATAAATTTAGATTTTAGGAGAATGATTGATCTTGCTTTTTCTGGTAACATGGCCAAGTTATATATAATATATAATATATAATATAATATATATTATATAATATATATATAAATATATCAATATATTTAGTGTGACAATAAATAAAACATCTTTAACTTTTCATATTATAAATTGACTTCATTAAAATTATATACAGTACCTCAAAATATATAATCCATTTAGTATAGATTTAAAAGCTTTGCCAGGAATATTTAGATGTATCTGGAAATCAAACTCACTTACAGGTCACAGTAAAAAAATGTAGAAGGAGTGTGCGAGCATGTGTGTGTGTGTGTGTGTGTGTGTGTGTGTGTGTGTGGAGAGAGAGAGAGAGAGAGAGAGAGATGACAGATTGATAGATGATAATTTTTTAATTAAAATGTTATTACATCACTTCCTACTTCATTTTACTCCCTCCAGTCATTCATAGGTACATCCCCTCCCCTTGTTCTCTTTCAAACTCATGGATCCTATTTCTGTAGTGGTTGTTTCATATAGATGTGTATGAATATGCTTATGCATGTATATGTACATTTGCAACACACTGGATGTCGATAGGGCCTGTTGACCTTAACCGTGCTGAATATGATTCTTCATTTTATATAAGACAATGAATATTTGCATGGCTTGTAGCATGTCAGAGCTCAAAGTTGCATCTCAAACTGTAATATAACTTTGCCAGCATAATAGTAATGTGTATTCCAGTGGTTCCTATGCAACTTGGAGGCTGTGTTCTGTGTGAAAAAATCTCCCTGTGGGGCTGGATAAATGTCTCAGTAATTCAGAACTCATACTACTCTTTCTGAGAACCAAAGTCTGATTCCTTGCACCCATCTCAGGTAACCTACAAACCCTTGTAACTCAAGCTAACAGTGGGTTAAAACATCTGGCTTCTGGCCTCTGCAGGTTCTCTCTCTCTCTCTCTCTCTCTCTCTCTCTCTCTCTCTCTCTCTCTCTCATATACACAAACACGAAATTAAACATAATAAAGCCTTTGGAATGTAAACATAGAATATAGAAAATAAAAATTAAAAAAAGTATAAGTAGCTAATTTGGTTATGAATATCAGTACATTATATTCATAACAAGCTGGAAATGTGTCAAAAATCTGCTCTAAGCACTTTCGTTAACTCAAACACTAGGTAGCAGTCTTAATCCTCATTACAACCTGTGAGGATCAATCCCTATCCTCCCTGGGTTCCACTCCAAAGAGATGGGTGAAAGTCATCCACACTCAGAGAAACTGGAGGCCTTTGGAATGATGAGGGTGGAATGATCTAGGCTTTTTGCTTGTAGTGGACAGTAGTAAGTACCCATGGGAGCTCCTATACTACTATGGTTATAAAGGTAGAGAGGAAATGCTGCAAGAAGATCCATAGCTGATGAACCAAAGGGAAATTCTAAGCTCTACTAACTATAAACTAGAATGTTGATTCTAGGGAACAATATGCTCCTCATGCCTCCAAGAGCAGCATGAAGATATCCCCAGTGACAGAGGAATTGAGAGTGTCCACAATTATGCCATTGTCATGAGATGAGACTCTGAGGGCTTCCCAGAAACCAAGATGCTATAACCAGACAAAGAAAAGGCTGGGTGGGAAGTCTAAAATGGTAGTGTTTTCCCCAAATCAACTAAGAGTTTCTCACATAACTAAGGTAACTAAATTGGCAACATTGGGCCCCATTTTTGCTGGAATATAGGCTTAGAAAATTGTATTTTGTCCTAGGGGGGAAAGAAACTAATATTTCCTATACTTACCTACAAGAATTTTAAATATATGTATATGTGTGTACTTATTTATATATATATATATATACATATATATATATATATATATGCTAAGAAAAACTAATTTAGGAATAATGTGTAGGGGCAGTATAACATTAATGTAATAAGAATTAAAATTTTTCTTCAATTTACAGAATTACCCTGACAACAGTGGCATATAGATCAAGGGTTATCAGAATCATAAGAATGGCTATTGTCCTGAAGATCAGACTCTGGAGTAGACTCTTCTAATTTGGAGATGCATGTTTTTCACTGCACATCAGGGGTTGGGGATGCTGACCTGTTCTTTTTGGAGTGGATGCCTTCACTAACATCTTAAGGAAATTGCTGCCAAAAGCCTTGCCATCTATTTCATAAATGTGTGAGCTATACATATTCCAACATAATATTGGGGGTTTCAGTGATATACTACTCATGAAAATACAGATATTTGAAGAAGTATTATAAAGTGAATGTAAATAAAAACAAACAATATAGACATAGATAGTGTCTGTGCAGGAGTGACTGCCATGCTGTGAGAGCAACATGGAAACTGCAGAATTTAGAAGTCTCTGAAGTCCCTTGGTGACTCTGGACATGGAATGTCCAGAATGGACATTATAGCAAGAATGGAAGTTATAGCAAGAAGATGATGTTTCATTCAAAATGAGAATTTTGGTGCTAGAGAGAGAGGCCAGCATTTAGAAACACTTATTTCTCTTGCAGAGAACCTGGGTTAGATTCTCAGAACCACGTGGTGGTTCCCAACTGTCTGGAACTCAGGTTCCAAGGGTCCCAGTACCCTCCTCTGATCTCTGCAGGCATTCGTTAGCCAAGTAGTACACATACAGACATATAGGCAAAACACTCATACACATAAAATAATAAAATCTAAATGTTTTAAAATATTAATCGTCACCTGTAAAAGTAGAATGTGGTAAAGTATATACTGATTTCATAATTTTGAATAGCTAATTTTCTATGAGCCCACACAAAGCTTTATCAAACTTACTGCGAAAAGGTATAGATGAGGCTAAAACTTTTTTTTTTTAGTCATTCCTTCCTAGGATTCTGAGCCTTGGTTCTTATGAACAGAAGTAACACATATTCCAAAATTCGACCCACAAGAAATAAGTTGTACTCACATCTTTATTTTGAGGAAGGTTTTTTTCTTCAAAAACCAAGCCACCCTGTAAGATTGTCATGGGTATTCCAGTCAAAAGGGGTGTTGAGTTTTGCTTTTCAATTTTCCTCTTCTCATTAGAATTTCTCACATGTGCTAACTTTATTTTTTTTAATGTGGCAGTTCATTTTTTAATTTTTAAAAATTAGATATATTCTTTGTTTACATATCAAATGATTTCCCCTTTCCTGGTCCCCCCCCAAAGTCCCATATACCCTCTCTCCTCCCCCTTCTCCCCAATAAACCACCCCCTGCCGCTTCCCTGTCCTGGTATTCCCCCATGTGCTAACTTTAAAATATAGGTTAACGTAATACATGTACCTCACACCAGTCAGAATAGCTAAGATTAAAAACTCAGGAGATAGCAGTTATTGGCAAGGATGTGGAGAAAGAGGAACATTCCTCCACTGCTGGTGGGATTGCAAGATGGTACAACAGTACCATCAGTCTGGTGGTTCCTCAGAAAACTGGGCATGACACTTCTGGAGGACCCTGTTAACCACTCCTGGGCATATACCCAGAGGATTCCCCTGCATGCAATAAGGACACATGCTCCACTATGTTCATAGCAGCCTTATCTATAATAGCCAGAAGCTGGAAAGAACCCAGATGTCCCTCAATGGAGGAATGGATACAGAAAATGTGGTATATTTACACAATGGAATACTACTAAGCAATTAAAAACAATGAATTCATTAAATTTTTAGGCAAATGTTTGGAACTGGAAAAAATCATCCTAAGGGAGGTAACCCAATCACAGAAGAACACACATGGAATGGAGTCACTGATAAATGGTTAATTAGCCCAGAAGCTCTGAATACCCGACACAATTCACATATCAAATGATTCCCAAGAAGGAAGAAGAGGGCCCTGGTCCTGGAAAGGCTTGATGCAGCAATGTAGGGGATTACCAGGATAGAGAAGTGGGAGGGGGTTGATTGGGGAATGGGCAGAGGGAAGAGGGCTTATGGGACTTATCGGGAGGGGGAGAACTGGGAAAGGGGAAATCATTTGGAATGTAAGCAAAGAATATAGAAAATAAAGAAAAAAGAAAGAAAAAAGAAAAATAAAAAATAATATATGTAAAATAAAAAAAACATAATAAAACAACTTTTAAAGAACTATACATTACGATACTAATTATAATGCTTTTTCTCAAGAATAATGGCCAGAACCAATCATCCGTACACCTTCAGTAATCTGGAGTTGAACAGGTTTGGGCTGAAGTTATTACAAAAAGAGGATTCAAGGAACCTGAATATATAATTTTTTAAAAATTAGATATATTCTCTGTTTACATTTCAAATGATTTCCCCTTTCCTGCCCCCCCACCCAAAGTCCCATATACCCTCTCTCCTCCCCCTTCTCCCCAATAAACCACCCCCTGCCGCTTCCCTGTCCTGGTATTCCCCCATGTGCTAACTTTAGCACATGGTGTTCATATAATTCTTCTTTGTATGCTGCACTAGTAACTAAACAGCAAACAAAACATTACTGGTTAAATTCTTGAGGGTGCTTTTTGACCATAATCACTTATAAGGATATAAAATTGCCAATCTTGAATCTATGAGAAAAATCATAGTTTAGAGAGATGCATAAATGAATGCACACAGGAGTTTAGAAGTTGTACAGGATTTCCCTGAATGAACAGGAGGAGTAAAAAGTGTCTGTCCAGGGGTTATTTGTGCTGTTCACTAGCAGCCTGTGATGTATACCTGAGTCTTCTTCCTTTACTGCTTAAAGCAATACAAATCAAATAAATAAAGCTGATTACATTTTCATGTTCTTTATTGTGTGCATCTCACTACTGTGGAATGTCCATAAAAGTTCATTAAAGCTGTAGGTTGCATGAACATGTATGTACCTAAGATTATAATCTATGAGCTGGCTTCCTGACATGTAGGAAATGTGGGTGTCCTACTCTTTCTCTCTCTCTCTCTCTCTCTCTCTCTATATATATATATATATATATATATATATATATATGCATATATATAGATAGATAGATAGATATAGATATAGATATAGATATAGATATAGATATAGATATAGTGTGTATATATATACATCTATACACATATATATATATTATCAAAATCATTCCATTTCCAATAATTTTTAAAAAATATAGCAGCACAAAAATGTTGCTAAATACTCTAGCATAATATAGTCTTTTAATTGACTAATTGGTTCTGTCTCCAGTGTCTCATATTTTGGTCTGATAGTCGTCCTCTTAGTTGAGCAACTGGCAGATTGATAATTGCATTTTTTTGAAGCTTCCTAATTCAGGGAAGGCACATGTGTTCACCTGAGACATTCTAGAAGTCAAGGGGATATATGAACTGTGCCACAGATGTCCCAGAGATTAAACATCTTCATGTTCACAAAGATTACACAGCTAATGGTAAATAAGTTCATTAGGACAACAATTCATAAAAACTCTCACCGTTGCTATTTAAGTTCTGATATTTATAGATCCATGAAAGCTAGAAACAAATGTGAAGAAGAGTATACCTGGCCTCCTTAACTCAAATGCAAGTTAATTTCCAACAATAAATTGATAAATTTGCTATTTTATACTAATATAAAATGAGTATAAAAATAAAGAACATGAAATATATGGAGATTTTTAAGAAGACAATAAATTACTCATAATAATATTTCCATCCTATTCTATGGGACATTAAAATAGTTTTAATATATTGTAGTAGCCATGATTTGTTCCTGATTAGTTCTCCTAGCTTGAGCATGACTAAGCACTGTTGAAATCAGAAGAATTCTGGGATGTTCCAGAAGGTTCCCCCAAATACCTTAAGCATCAATCCCTATTTAATCTGAATAGAGATAAATTTTGAGTCAGGACAGTTAATTCTTCACTTGAGTGAAATAATAATGTATAATGTAAAAAAAAAACTATTATAATTTCTAGTGAAATAGGACAGAAAAACTGCCAAACATCAGTTGTCCAAATGAAATTGGAGAAATAAATTGCATTATTGTTGTTTTTTATTATTTAATCTTTTTGTAGAGTGCAGTCTTTATCCCCTTCCTGATCTTCCCTATGACTGTTCCATATCCCATAACTGCCTGCTGTCTCCAAGAATATGTCCCCACTCCCCATCCCAATCCCACCAGATCTCCCTACTCCCTGGGGCTTCAGGTTACTTGGGAGCTAGGTGCATTTTCTCTAACTGAAAAAAGACCTGGCAGTTCTCTGCTGTATATGTTGGGGGGGGGGCTTATATCAGCTTGTGTATACTACCTGCTATGTGGCTCAGTGTCAGAGCAATCTTGGTGGTCCAGTTTAGTTGAGATTGCTGGTCTTCCAATAGTGTTGCCCTCCTCCTCAGCTTTTTCCAGTTTTTCCCTAATTCAACTACAGGATTCACCACCTTCTTCCCTTAAATATCTGCATCTGACTCTTTCAGCTGATTGTTGGGCCTTTCAGAGGGCAGTCATGCTAGGCTACTTACTGTTTGTAAATATACCATAGCATCAGTAAAAATAATGCCAAGCCTTGGAATGTCCCTTGAAATGAATGCCAATTTGGACCAGTCACTGGACCTCCTTGCCCTCAGGTTCTTCTCCATTTTTGACTCTGCAGTTCTTTCAGACCAGAACAATTCTCTGTTAAAGTTTTTGACTGCTGGATGGTGACCCATGCCACTTGATGCTCTATCTTTCTACTGGAGGTAGATTCTACAAGTTCCCTTTTCCCCACTGTAGGGCATTTCATCTAAGGTCTCTCCCTTTTAATCTTGAGGGTCTCTCAACTCGAAGGTCTCTGGTACATTAAAGAGGTGCCTCCCCCACGTCCTACCTCCTGAGGTTGTCTATTTCCATTTTTTTTTGCTGGTCCTTGGGGCTTCAGTCCTCTCATCCACAATACCTGATCATGTTCCCCACTTCCCCTCCCTGTTCCTCTCCCACCCACGTCCCTCACTCGCTGACAACCCCGTGATTGCTTTCTTTTTTTCTCCCACATGGGATTGAGCCATCCTCACTTGGGTCCTTGAGCTTGTTAACCTTCTTGAGTACTGTGAAATTATGTTATTGTTAATTTTGTTTTTCAAAATGAAAGCCATGATGGAGCATAGATATGTGATTTAAAGATCAATGTTCGTTAGTAAAAATATTAAGAATGATTTAGGTACCAGGAATCTCATATAAAAAGAAAGACTTTCAATATTTTTCATTCAGTGGAATAGTGTATAAAAAGACAATGCCAGGGCTCATTTAGGCTACAGAGATTGAAGCAACAAGCATGGATCCACCATGGATATGCACTAGAACCTCTGTGTAATATGTTATGGCTATTAGCTTAGTGTTTTTGTAGGACTCCTAACACTGAACATGTGTGTATGTGACTAATTTGCCTGCTTTGTGGGCTCTTTACCTCCTATTGCCTTGGCTTGACTAGCCTCTAAATGAGGGCTTTTGCCTTGTCTTATTTTACCTCTCTTGGAGGCTTATTTCTGAAGGGAAATAGAGGGGGAGTGAAAAAGAAAGAGAGGAGGTGGGCGGGAGCTGGGAGGATACATTGTAAGACCGAAGATATGTAGATATTGTAAAATAGAAGAATCTTTTTTTTTTTTTTTTTTTTTTTTTGGTTTTATCGAGACAGGGTTTCTCTGTGTAGTCCTGGGTTGTCCTGGAACTCACTCTGTAGACCAGGCTGGCCTCGAACTCAGAAATCCACCTGCCTTTGCCTCCCAAGTGCTGGGATTAAAGGCGTGTGCCACCACTGCCCTGCTAGAATCTATCTTCAATTAAAATATTATTAAATAAAATAAGCAAATAAAAATAATAAACGATGTCATATAATTACATTTCTTCTTTTTTTCCATGCCTTTTGGAGAGCACTAATTGTCTTTACATATTATTTAATGTTGGCTTAGAAACAATGTGTGATTGAACAGTCAGGTTAAGAACTGAATATTTATCTGAGTTGAGAAATATTATATTATCAATTTTGTGAGAATTTAAAAGTAGTTCTTGCCTGGCTCATTTACTTTATCTTCTAGCCAGGGTATTTGCTCTCTGAAGGCATTGATAAAATAATAGACTTACAATGGTAACTCAATTAAGCTCAGAATTGCAGACATATATTTTGGAAAGTATTTCTTGCATTTGCATTTATACATATTTAGTTATATAAGCATTATATTAGTGTTATCATCTGTGCTTGGTGCATATCTAGTGCATAAATCTATCATTTCATTATTCACTGATTAATTTTTCCAAAAGACATTATTGTACATTCAGTTGCCAAATTCACATTCCTATTAATATGATAAGAAATAGTTATATGTAAATGCTAAAGGTATGCCATAGAAATGCAAAATTATAATCCAAATTTGAACAAATATTGAGTGTAAAATTTTTGAACTGTAAGAACAAAGGATTAAAAAAAGTGGTATTCAGATCTGACTACACATGGTAGATAAGCCAAAACTTACCATAATATTTCACGTGGCTATAAGCCAAAGACTTTCCATAATCTTTCTTGATGATACTATATTATATAAACTTATACATTTCAAATGATATAACATGAAAAAGTAAATAAAATTATTCTCTCATGGCTTTATTCTGTTTTGTTTTGTAATTGCATAAAATAGTCAAAAATGTTAAAGTTACAAAAAAAAACATGGAAACATCAAGTTTCTAAGTATGATGTTTATTATTAAACAGGACAGGTAAGCATCCACTTACTGAACTACATTCCTTGACCAAAACAGAGTTTACATATTACTCAATAACATTTTTGTCACAAGGCTTTGCTGTTCAATGAGGTTGTATGTTTATGTTTCATGATACCACTAATGTCACCAAAATGTGCGAATCTGTAGAAGGCAGTTTTACTTGGCTAGACAGTGGTACTTTTAGGATGAGTAATGTTCACTGATAGAAGCTTCTCTACTAAGTTTCACACACTCAAGGTTTCTAAAGGTAGTACAAAAGACAAAGATGATCATTCATTTTCAGTCTTTCTCTCCCATGTGTACATATATGCATGTATGTATACATGCATGTATGCATATATACATGCATATATACTATATATTTATATGTAATTACATATATTACATAGATCATATATATTTGCTATTAAGTTAATTATTTATCTAGTTTCTATTCCCATATTCAAACAAGATTCTTTCCCATCTAATTTTCATTTTCATTGAACAAATAGCTGGTGCTTGATGGAAATAAACTGTCATATACATATTAAAATGTTGAGATCATGAAAGTGATATAGAACATTGCTAAGCAAGTTTTATTCTCAAGACTGCAATATCTAAAATAAGGTGAGTCTCCTTACCTAAAAGAGAATTTTCTGTACCTTAACATTTCCTTGTTGGTTATTTAATAGCAAAAATCCATATTTTACATTCAGTTCCACAGAAGCTTTTACTATAATATGCAATAAGTTTAGAAATGGTTCTAGATCCAGAAAAGAAGCCACTATGTTTTATTTATTTATTTTTTGAAGCAATTAAGTTTTGATTCAAATATCTTTTTGAATTGAATGTGGAGATCAACTACCTATAATTTTAAACTTCCCACTGTCATACTGTAAAGTGACCATGCTATGATATTTATATAGCACATATACATATATGTATATGCATAAATGTACTAATATATGTACCATTCTGTTGGATATACATGTGTGTATTTGTGTGTGTTTGTGAATTGTGCGTCCATGTGTGTGGATGTGTGTGTCCTTGCTTAACATGACTTAGAAAGCAGACAGAGTAAAACAGTGACCTTAAAGCCTTATGGTTCTTTAGGAGATAATGAACATGTGCTTCTTTTTATAAATTTTGTAAATTTAATCTTCGGATGCCCATATAGTTTCCCTTAGCCTTATGAAGTGAATGGACCAATTTCAAACGTGAAAAGGAGAAAAGATTGGAAAGACTTTTTATCATTGCTCTTAGAATAGCTTGCTCTGTGTTAAGAGACCCGTCAACCATTGAGCCCTATTGACCAAGCTGGCAAGAGATTTCTTTGAAAACCAAGAGCTGCCATAAGTGGTATTTGACTGTGGATGAAGGAAAAAAACACATCTGATACCACAGAAAAATCATTTGCTGTATCCAGGCAAAGCTGATGAGCATTGAATTGTGAGCTAAACGTGTTTGTAATTTACTGTCACCAAAAGTTTGTATTTTGTTATAGAGGAGAAATAATCAATCTAACAGGTTAAAAATGGCAGCAGAAAATGCAGGGTTGTGATAGAAAACACAATATGCCCCTCTTGATTCTGAGACCTAAATGTCCAAAATATTCATGACAAAGTCTAGCAAATACTGGACAAAATTCTGTTCTTAACCAAAGCACTATTGATTTTAGTGCAATATAATCAGGTATTTTGTTTAGTATACTGACTGTCTTTCTACTTCTGTGACAAATATCATAACCAAAACCACTTTGTGGCAAAAATGATATGTCTCATTCCTTTAAGTCCATCATAAAGGTATGTCAGGACAGGGTAAGAAATAGGAGCAAAGACCTCCAAAAAATACTGATATATGGCTTGCTCAATATTTTTTTTGAAATTTTTACATATTTTAATAAATCTTATAGAAGAACTATTACAGTGCTAACTTTTAGATTATTTACTACTTTCTATAGGATAATTTTTATTTTTTTTTAATTTTTTTTTATTTTCTATATTCTATGTTTACATTCCAAAGGCTTGCTCAATATATTTTTACACAGCCCAGGATCACCTGCCTACCTTATGCTGGACCCTCTTACATTAAACATTAATGAAGAACATTTCTGAAAGTTTTGCTTAAATGTAAATCTGATGGAGTGTTGTTTGCAATTCAAATTCTCTCTTGACAGACATGTCTATATTCATGTAAAGTTGAAAATCCAAACTAAAACAAAAATAAGCAGATGGTATTTTTTATACTGGAATATGATAGAAATACCCCTTCTCTTTCCCTATACTCTTTATGTCCTAACAGTTAAAACTGGACATACTCCAGATGTTGTCTGTCTCCTAAATGAAAAAAATCACTGTAAAGGAAACATTTGCACAAAGAAGATCCAAATCCCCAGAGTATAAATATTGATTTGGTGTTTATTGTAAAAAACATGGGCCAGAATCTCATATGCAGAAACTTCTATATACATTTCAGAAAGTATTTAGTGAGGAGAATTTAATTGTTCTCTGCCAGAAGCCCTCAAGGAGAAGCTAAAACCTAGTTGGTGATCTTCTTGAGATGGTTCCTCCATGGATTAAAACCTGTGACAGATTTGCTCTTTTAGGCAAGACTGAAGGGAATTTCATTTTAGGAAAGATTTCTGCAATTATTATGCTTTTCCTGAGATTATTAAATATGGCCTCGAACTCAAAAATTCACCTGCCTCTGCCTCCCAAGTGCTGGGATTAAAGGTATGCACCACCACTACCTGGTCACAGCTTAATTCTTAATGACAATCCTATAGATGTTCCTAAAATTATGTTAGCAATTATTGAGCTCTTTTATAACAGGACTGCTATAAAGTACTCTCTGAAAATCAAAACTGCAGTGAGAACTCTGCAAGTCTTCAAATTTCATAAGTTAATGGCTTCTGAGATAGCAGATAGGTATCTACAATTTAGAGCACACTCCAAAAGATTGTAAATCCATTAACCAAAAGTCATAAGTAGGGAACTGAGGACTTTCTATAGGTGCAAGGACAGAAGATAAAATATTGACTGGCTTTATCTATATGAGTCACTAGTGACTTAGTCATACAATTTATGTTTGTTTTTTTAACTCTACTTGAACCTTAGAGATGGTGACAGATGATGAAGGTTTAGTCAGATAATTACTCTTAATAGATATCCATGTAAACATTCTCTGTCATAAACGTCTTGTTCAATTTCTGTTTGAACTTCTAGTGAACTTTTGTAAAAAGGGGATGCTTGGTAAAACCATGTGATCTATTCTAAAAAAAGTTACAAAACACTAGGAAACATTACATTGTATATTATATTATATTATATTATATTATATTATATTATATTATATTATATTATATTATATAGAAAGCATTGGGAGTAAGACATTGGGGTCAAGAGCATTGTTGCGTCAAAGCAAGAGCAGAGAACAAGATTAGTAAAAGAATGCAGAGTGGAATAACTTAGAAATTATAAAGATGAATGCAGAAGAAGGATGGCTTCTCACCATATGACCTAATGGTCTTTTCTTGATAGCAAGGCAGGCTTAGTATTACTAAAGAGAACAAAGCTGTCTTCTTACAGACTTGGTTTTAATTCATTTAGCAATACAAGCGTAGAAGCTTTATCTTTCTCTGTGCAATGAAGATTGGGGCTCATTTTTCATTCAGAATAAGTGAATTCTTTCTGCACTGGGGCTTGGTCTTTTGCTCCATAAACATATATAAGTATGGATGTATGTGTGTAAGTACATAATCATGAGATAAGTATGTTATCTGGGCCCAGCTGATTCGAATGAAGATTTATGAATGTGTGTGCATGAATCTGTGTATAAATGTATGCGAATTTAATCCCTATTTGTTGTGTGAAAGTTTTTCCTTCAGTGACTGTGATTGTCTTCTCCTAATTCAATAGAAATTTATTGCTCCAAAAATCTCCCTATCCTGGCAAGGGAGAGGCATTTGGACAAGTGGGAAAGGCTCTAGCAATCAATCCTTTACTTCATCCCCTGCTGTTTTATGATGAGGTGCTAATTTCCAGAGACTGCAGTTTCTGGTCAAAAAGGAACTCTGGCAGGTCAACTACAGGAGCAAAGCGACTTAGACTTAGATAGGTAAACATTTTATTATTATACAGCAACCCTAAATATCTTATTCCTGTCTGTGCTCTTCCCTGTTGACTTACCTTCTAGAGAGAAACCAGGAAGAAGAAAAAGCCTTCGACGGCCCTCAGCAGTTATCAACCTATATAGTATGTGGTTTAATAATGTTTTCAGTTACTGAATTGTCTTCTTTGGTGACTTAGAATATGCCTCACCTTTGAATTGATTTTCTCTCAATTTCAAATTATTCAGTGTCTGTTTTTCTGCAATCCAATTCTGAGTAGTTTTGCATTTGAAAGATTCTGTCAAAGCTCTGACAAATATCAGCAATAGGATATTAAGCAGTTGTTATTTTTCCTTAAGAATTATTCTCAATGATGAGGATGATTTTTATTAATGAGACAGAGTTCATTTGCATAACCAAACTAAAGCTGCTGTATGAGGAGCTTTTCATCTTCTAGTGAAAGGAAAATCGAAAGCAGCAATATGCTCAATAGGCTATGTGCATGGTGTAATCACAGGGCTCTGCATGTCACTTTATTAATTAACATATAAATAGCTGCTATTTAAGCCTCTGTCTCTGAATGAATCATCACAAGACACATCAACCAGATATTCCAATTAGTGAGATGTCTTTGCATAATATTGTTCAGAATGGGCATCTCTATTAAAACTTAAGTATCCAAGGACATAGTGAAAGGTTGCAGCTGTGTGTTTTGGAGAGTTTTCTCACATACACATACCTGCCCTGAGGTGCTGTGAAGAATAAAAAAAATAAAGCAGGACAATTAAATTATAAGATTGTGTGTGTGTGTGTGTGTGTGTGTGTATGTGTGTGTGTGTGTAGTATTTTAAAATATTATATATTCTTATTTCTTTAACAAATGTTGATTGGATTATATTTATAGCTTATCTTTGGCAATGACATTTCATTTTTATGGTGGGTGTAATGAGACCCAAATAATCCTCCCAGTTACCTTATGGGATATTTTAAACATAACCAACAATGCCACTTGTAAAATATTAATCAGTATTCTATCATATGAAATATCATAAATCAAGTAATATTATGTGAACAGATTATACCTATGCCTCTTAACATCCAGGAAAATATATTTATGAATTAAAGTAGCAAAAAAAAATTAAATTTTATTAAGAATGTTACTTTTCCTATCCATTAAAAATAGTGTTAACTAAAATTTTTATGCTGAAATGTGTAGAGAAGTAAAGCATGTATATTTCACCGATAATAAAATTACAACATGAGGGAAAACCAGAAAGTAGGATCACTCAGGACACGGCCTGCCAGGGCATCACCTGCACCCAGGAGCTGGGAAGAGTCACAGCCATCTGTGCACCTACCCTGCCAGGGGTCATCTATACTGCAGGGAGTCCCTCAGTTAGATGGAGTCTTGTATTTAGAGGTGAGGCTGCAATCTTTGCTCCTGTGACTGAACAGACAGGTGCAGACAGGTACACAGGGTGCACTGGAGTGTAAGATCACTCAGGATACTACCCGCCAGGGCCCCACCTGCACCCAGGAGATAGGCAGCTCTACCACAGCCTTTTGTACACCTAGTCTACTAGGGAGTTCCATAGTTAGACGTGAGGCCACCATCATCACTTCTGCTACTGAGAGGGCAGTTACAGCCATGCAAGCAGAGAACACCCAAGTGTAAGATCACTTGGGACTGGGTCTGCAAGGGCACCACTTGCTCCCAGGAACTGGGCAGCCCCACAGCACCCTGTGCCAGGGGAAAGCCGGTCACCCAAGGGTGCTGAGATAGGCTTGCAGGAACACAGGAGAAACAAGCACCAGCCAGTGACAGCAGGACCAACTAACACAAGAGATAACCAGATATCAAAAGGCAAACATAAGAACATTACTAACATAAATCAAGTCAATATGGCACCATGCGAACCAAACTCTCCCACAACAGGAAGTCCTGGATACCCCGACACACCAGAAAAGCAAGATTTGGATTAAAATCATAGTTCATGATGCTGAAAGAAAGCTTCAAGAAGGACATAAATAATTCCCTTAAACAAATACAGGAGGAACACAAATAAACAAGAAGAAGCCCTTAAAGTACTACAGGAAAACACAACAAAACAGGTGAAGGAATTGAACAAAACCATTCAGGATCTAAAAATGGAAGTAGAAACAATAAAGAAATCACAAAGGAAAACAATTCTGGACTTAGAAAACCTAAGAAAGTAGTCAGGAGACATGGATCCAAGCATCAACAGAATACAAAAGATAGAAGAGAGAATCTCAGATGCAGAAGATACCATAGAAAGCATTAACACAACAATCAAAGAAAATGCAAAATGCAAAAAGTTCCTGACCCAAAACACTTAGGGAATCCAGGACAAAATGCATAAGACCAAACCTAAGGATTACAGAAGAGAGTGAAGATTTCCAACTTAAAGGGCCAGTAAATGTCTTCAACAAAATTATAGAAGAAAACTTCCCTAACCTAAAAAAAAGAGATGCACGTGAATATACAAGAAGCCTACAGAACTCCAAATAGATTTGACCAGAAAAGAAATTCCTCCTGTCACATAATAATTAAAATGCCAAATGTACTAAATAAAGAAAGAATATCAAAAGCAGTAAGGGAAAAAGGTCAAGTAACATATAAATGTAGACCTATCATAATTACACCAGACTTCTCAGCAGAGACTATGAAAGTCAGAGGAGCCAGGGCAGATGTCATATAGACCCTAAGGGAACACAAATGCCAACCCCTACTGCTATATAGACCAAATCTCTCAACACATATGGAGAAACTAAGGTATTCCATGACAAAATAAATTTACACAATATCTTTGCACAAATTCAGCCCTTTAAAGGATAATGAATGGAAAACACCAACAAAAGAAGGAAAACTACACACTAGAAAAAGCAAGAAATTAATCTTCTTTCAACAAACCCAAATAAATATAACCACACAAACATAAAAATTACATCAAAAATAGCAGAAAGCAAAAATCATTGTTCCTTAACATCTCTTAACATCAATGGACTCAATTCCCCAATAAAAAGACAAAGACTTAAAGACTGGATATGTACACAGGACCCAACATTTTTGCTGCATACAGGAAACTCATCTCACTGTAAAAGACAAAAGGCTGGAAATTACCTCAGATTAAAAGGCTGGAAAACAGTTTTCCAAGCAAATAGTCCCAGGAAACAAGCAGGAGTATCCATTCTAATATGCAATTAAATAAACTTTCAACCAAAAGTCATCAAAAAAGACATGGAAGGACAGTTTATATTCATCAAAGGAAAAAAAAATCTACCAAGAAGTAAGTACTCTCCATTCTGAACACCTATGCTCCAAACACAAGGGAAACCAAATTCATAAAAGAAATTTAAGTAAAGCTTAAAGCACACATTGAACCTCACAAAATAATTGTGGGTGACTTCAACACCTCAATGGGCAGATCAGGGAGATACAAACTAAACAGAGATACAGTGAAACTAACAGAAGTTTTGGACCAAATGGATTTAATAGGTATCTATAGCACATTTCATCCTAAATCAAAAGAATATACCTTGTTCTCAGCAACTCATGGTACCTTCTCCAAAATTGATCATATAATTGGTCACAAAACAGACCTCAACAGATATAAGAAGATCAAACTAATCCTATGCCTCCTATCAGATCACTATGGAGTAAGGGTGGTCTTCAATAGCAACAAATACTACAGAAAGGCCACATAAACATGGAAGCTGAACAATGCTCTACTCAATGATACCTTGGTGGGAAGGAAGAAATAAGGAAAGAAAACAAAGACATTTTAGAATTTAATGAAAGTGAAGGCACAACATACCCAAATTTAAGGGACACAATGAAAGCAGTGCTAAGAGGAAAACTCATAGCCTCCAAAAGGAAGCTAGAGAGAACATACACAAGCAGCTTAACAGCACACCTGAAAGCTTTAGAACAGAAGGAAGCTAATGTACCCAAGAGGATTAGAAGGCAGGAAATCATCAAACTGAGGGCTGAAATCAACCAAGTAGAAAAAAAAGAACCACACAAAGAATCAACAAAACCAGGAGCTGGTTCTTTGAGAAAATCAACAAGATAGATAAACCTTTAGCCAGACTAACTAGAGCACAGAGACAGTATCCAAATTAACAAAATCAGAAATGAAAAGGGAGATAAAGCAACAGAAACTGAGGAAATTCAAAAAATCATCAGATACTACTACCAAAGCTTATACTCTACATAACTGGAAAATATGGATTATGTGAACAATTTCCTAGGGAGGTACCAAATACCAAAGTGTGCCACGGACCGACTCAGTCGGAACACACACTCCCGTGGGGAAATCAGGGTCTTTGGTATGCAGGAAGGTACAGGTCCGGCGAATGACAGACAGACACACACAAGATCTGAATGCGTCTGAATGCACTTTACTGTTCTGAGGCAGGAACATTTATACACACTCAAGTTGGTAATTCAGTGAAATGTTTACAAAGAGTGGTTACCATGAGTAACTGGCACACAGAAATACAAATGAATCAGGCATGAACGTCAGAGATTACACCCAAGGTTATCGCGTCCCTCTGTAGTCAATGATAAATTAGTAATTCAAGAGTCAGAGATTACACACAAGGTCATCGCGTCCCTCTGTAGTCAATGATAAATTAGTAATTGGAATTAGTAATTAGTTTTTGGAAACACTATGTATGCTATCTTCATAGAAACTTTACTTAACTGATGGTTTCCATGTCAGAGTGCCAAAGACCAGCTAACCATACAAATAAATTGTTGGGAGGTTAATTCTTTAATGTATCTAGGTAATAACTGTACAGCTAATTAAAAGCAAAGCAATGGATCTCTAGAAGGAATCATGGCCAGTACTGTAGTTCAAAGGATGAACTCTGTATGAACTGTCACGCCTGGAATGCTCGCACCTTTGGCTGGCAGAGACATCTCGTAAGTAAAAGAACAGGTTAGAGAAAGGTTACACAGCTTGCCATGAGAAATTTCAGCTCAGCTCTATCTGCAGCCAAGGAGGCCCACAGCAGCATTCCTTGAACAGCCCCAGTAAATATCACGCGGCCTCTGCCTGGATTGCAGCTTGGCTGCGTGAAACTACGGGGTCCAAGAAATGCGCAGTGATATCTCCCGCTTTTTTATTTTTTAATTTTGAGCTCATGAATATCTCTTTTGGCAGCAGAAATGGAGGAGAAGACTAGTTTGAAAATTATTGGAAAGATAAGAAGAAAAAGAAAGATTACCCCTGCAGCCACGGCGACGACAACAATCCAATGTAACCAAGTTACAGGGTTTAGAGACTTCAAACCAGAACTAAAAGCCTGAGCCAAATCCTCTAAGTTAACTGATCCATCTTGTGCTTTACTTATAACCGCAATTTGAGCTTTTAATTGAGCCATATCATGAGAGATATCATTATCTTTTTAAATTCCCAACAAATGATTTTTTGTAAGAGTCCAATTATGTTGCTTGTCATAGATTAATGGCGTTACGCATATGTATCGAAAGCTGGCATGACATCTGGTGGAAAGCTGAACCTTAATATTTTGTATCTCTTGTCTTAACTCTAGAACTACATCCTCTAGAGCATCAATCTTTGCTTCTAATTTTTTATCTATAACCTCTTGTTTTACCAGTGCCAAAGAAACATTTTTACTCAAATCATTAACAAAGTGTGCAGTCTTCATTTTTGAGACTAAAGCAACTGATGAAACTGTAAGTGAAGTTATAATAGCTATCAAGGCACTGATATCTAATATTAAAGCTGCTACAAAACGCTTTGGCCTAATAAGCTCACTAATTTTTGTAACTACCTGTAAAGCCTCATTGTCAAACCAAGCTTTATCCTTTAGATCTATAGGAAGCATTACGTAGGAAGGCCTACGTAATAACATGATGCGTGAATAGGATTCAATCAACTTATGATCAATACAATTAGTTAAAATACATTCAGAACAGTGAACCTCATAAGAGTGCCCTAATTTAGTAATGATTAAATCTGTATCATTTCCAGCAAGTATACTATAAGGATAGCTCAAACAAGATCTAATTGCTATAGGAAGAGGTCTAGACTCCAGAGGCTTCTTAAAGTAAATTATACTAGATGCAGCAAAAAGTCTAAATAGTCCTGGAAATGTATTCAAAACATCACCTAAAGGAGAATGGCTAACATAGATAGGTTCTACCCATCCTGGTGTAAACCACCTATTAATAGGTTCTAAAGTAAACCTTTCAGGTTTATATCCATGATACTGTAATTTTTCACCAAGAAGGAAAGCTCTATAGTTATTATTTGGTGTGGCTACGGAATAATCATAAATCCTCTCTTGATTCTCCCAGGGAATATGTGTTATAGCCCAACGTTCAAAACCACATTTAAGCCAACTTGGTCTTTCATAAATCCGAGGAAGCTCCCACATCTTATCTTTATCTTTATAGTTCTAGGAACATAAATCTAAAGGGATTTTCTTAAATAACTTCCTAAAGGTTTCATTATGAAAATTAGTCCCCAAAATCTTTAGTTTAATTTCCCACATAAATCTTCTATGATATGGAGGTTCTTTCGCTGGAGACGATTTATCTGGAGCATCAGCAAGGATAGTTTTATAGGCGAGAGAAAGACAACCCATAGACCTCGATCTAGCTAAATTAATGCAAATCGGAGCAGAGTCTGACATCCCCTTATATCTAAATGGAGTAGAGGTTAGATGGGAGGAAAGAGTAGCATGTCCCCCCATAAGTCTGGTATCATTGGTCATTACTCTAATATTTACATTCTCCCCCCAACCCACGGGATGAAGGAGTGGGGGATGAGGAACATAAGCCCAATATGAAACTGCAGACACAGGACACATTTGCATAGAAAGGATAACAAACATAACAAGAAACATATTTTCTGTCGATAACTGCTTTCTGGTGCTAGTGATCATCTGCTGCGCTTCTCGGGCGAGTCTCTTCTATACCCTTTAGGGGTATATTTATATACCCCTAAAGGTATAGAAGTGGTCATTGACAGTCTCCCCCCAAAAAGCACAAGATCAGATGGTTTTAGTGCAGAATTCTATCAGACCTTCAAAGAAGACCTAACACCAACACTCTTCAAACTATTTCACATAATTAGAAACAGAACACATCCACTTGTTCTATGAAGCCACAATTTCGCTGATCCCAAAACCACACAAAGATCGAACAGAGAGAACTTCAGAACAATTTCCCTTATGAATATTGATGCAAAAATACTCAATAAAATACTTGCCAACTGAATCCAAGAACACATCAAAACGATCATTCACCATGATCAAGTTGGCTTTATCCCAGGGATGGTTCAATATATGGAAATTCATCAATGCAATCCACTACATAAACAAACCCAAATTAAAAAAACCACATGGTCATTTCATTAGATGCTGAAAAAGCATTTGACAAAATTCAGCATCCTTTCATGTTAAAGGTCTTGGAAAGAACAGGAATTCAAGGCCCATACCTAAACACAGTAAAAGCAATATACTGCAAACCAGTAGCCAACATCAAATTAAATGGAGGGAAACTTGAAACAATCCCACTAAAACCAGGGACTAAAGAAGGCTGCCCTCTCTCTCCGTATTTATTCAATATAGTACTTGAAGCAATTAGTAGTTGGAGCTAGAGCAATTAGACAACAAAAGTAAGTCAAGGGGGAAAATTTGGAAAAGAAGAAGTCAAATAATCACTATTTACAAATGATATGATATTGTACTTTAGTGACCCAAAAAACTCCACCAGAGAACTCCTACAGCTGATAAACCACTTCAGCAAAGTGGCCAGATATAAAATAAACTTAAGCAAATCTGTAGCCTTCCTATACTCAAAGGATAAGCAGGCTGAGAAAGAAATTATGGAAATGACACCCTTCACAATAGTAGCCATAAACAATATAAAGTATCTTGGTGTGATTCTAACTAAACAAGTGAAAGATCTGTATGAAAAGAACTTCAAGTCTCTAAAGAACGAAATCAAAGAAGACCTCAGAAGATGGAAAGATCTTTCATGCTCATGGATTGGCAGGATTAATATAGTAAAAATAGCCATCTTTTTTTTTTTTTTTTTGGTTTTTAAGACAGGGTTTCTCTGTGTAGCCCTGGCTGTCCTGAAACTCACTCTGTAGACCAGGCTGGCCTCCAACTCAGAAATCCACCTGCCTCTGCCTCCCAAGTGCTGGGATCAAAGGCGTGCACCACCACTGCCCGGCAAAAAATAGCCATCTTGCCAAAGCAATATGCAATTCCCTGAAATCCCCAACAAAATCTAACCTAATTCTTCATAGAGTTAGAAAGAGCCATTGTCAAATTCATCTAGAATAACAAATACCCAGGATACCTAAAACTACTATCAACATTAAAAGAACTTCTGGGCCAATCAGTATCCCAGATCTCAAGCTGTACTACAGAGCAAAAATGCTAAAAACTGTGTGGTATTAGTACAGTGACAGGCAGGTAGATCAATGGAATCGAACTGAAGACCCAGAAATGAACCCACACACCTATGGTCACTTGATCTTTGAGAAAGTAGCTAAAACCATCCAGTGGAAAAAAGATAGCCTTTTCAACATATCGTGCTGGTTCAACTGGAGATCAGCATGCAGAAAAATGCAAATTGATTCATTCTTATCCCCTTGTACTAGTCTTCAAGTCCAAGTCAACTCAAGTCCAAGTGGATCAAGCACTTCCACATAAAACCAGACGCACTGAAATTAATAAAAAAGAAACTGGAGAAAAGCCTTGAGCACATGGGCCCAGGGGAAAATTCCCTGAACAGAACACCAATAGCTTATGCTCTAAGATTAAGAATTGGCAAATGGGACTTCATAAAATTACTGAGTTTCTGTAAGGCAGAGGAAACTGTCACTAGGACATAATAGCAATGAACAAATTGGGAAAAGATCTTTACCAACCCTACATCTGACAGAGGGCTAATATCCAAGATATACAAAGAACTCAAGAAGGTAGACTCCAGAGAGCCAAAAAACCTATTAAGAAATGATGTACAGAGCTAAACAAAGAATTTTCTCCTGAGAAGCACCTATTGAAATGTTCAACATCCTTAGTCATCAGGGAAATGCAAATCAAAACAACCCTGAGATTTCACTTCATACCAGTCAGAATGGCTAAGATCAAAAACTCAGGGGACAGTAAATGCTGGACAGGATGTGGAGAAAGAGGAATACTCCTCCAATGCTGGTGGGATTGCAAGCTGGTAAAACCACTCTGGAAATCAGTCTGGCAGTTCCTCAGAAAACTGGGCATGGTACTACAGGAGGACCCTTTTATACCACTCCTGGACATATACCCAGAGGATTCCCCAGCATGTAATTAGGACACATGCTCCACTATGTTCATAGCAGCCCTATTTATAATAGCCAGATGTCCCTCAACGGAGGAATGGATACAGAAAATGTGGTATATTTGCACAGTGGAATACTACTCAGCTATCAAAAACAATGAATTCATAAAATTCTTAGGCAAGTGGGTAGAACTGGATAATGACATCCTGAGTGATCCAAACACAAAAGAATACACATGGTATGTACTCACTGATAAGTAGATATTAGCCCAGAAGCTCAGAATATCAAGACACAATTCACATATCAAATCATGCCCAAGAAGAAGGAAGGAGAGGTCCCTGGTTCTGGAAAGGCTAGATGCAGCAGTGTAGGGAAATACCAGGACAGGGAAGCAGGAGGGGTTTGGTTGAGGAACAGAGGAAGGGAAGAGGGCTTAAGGTACTTCTGGGGAGGGGGAAACCAGGCAAGGGGAAATAATTTGAAATATAAATGAAGAATATATCTAATAAAAAATAAAAATAAAAAATGGGACACTTATTTTGAAAATTATATTAATTATTAATTATAATTATAATTAATATAAAACTATATTAATTTTAAAGTTTAACTGAGTAAAGCATTATTAAGAATCATGTAGTTTTAGCATATAAGTTAAATTTGAATCCACATTTATATATCATAAATAAGAACATAATCCTTTCTGATGCTACATGCTGTTTATAATAAAGTAACAGAAAAAGCAATGTTTATATACAGATTCTTCTTGTTTATGTGACTACTATAAACCTAGATATTCTATAACATTTCTAACTTCAAATAACATATATGTCTCCAATACAACAAATATTGCCCAATTTCCTTGAAAAATGTTGTCTATTAGAAGACTTCTTGGTAAAAAATTAAAGTTGATTAATATTGCTAAATTTTTTTATAATTATAGTCTTGTTTTACTGGTGGGGAAAAACATTCACAATCTAAAACAAACAATGTTATATAGTATATAAAGAAATAGAATATAAAGCAATATTTTATAGTAAATGGCAGCTATAATTACTCTTAAATTTACTCTTAAAATAAGTTAGTTATAAACACACACACACAAATAGTAGTTTATCTTTATTAAATTAATAATTACAAGTTTGCTTTATTTGATGTAAACAACATGCTTGAATAGCTTGTTTCAAAGAGAGAAGTGTACTGACTAGAGATGCTTTATGAAGTGATAGGTCATTAAAAAAATAACTGTTTTCTGTGTTTTCTTGGATCAGCTCTTAAAGGCTAGGATCACAACCAATGTTACTTTGCTATTGGAGATATGATCTAGATTTGTAGTTCAGACTGGTCTTAAATTTCGCCCAAATACTGGGATTAAGATACATACAGAAAATTATATCCTGAATCACCTCATAGTTTTGAATTTTGTTAGATACATTTTAAAATACAGACCTTTAATGCTTACGTAAATAAAATTGAATTTCATCCTATATAATTACCTTCTATAATGTTGACATATCTGTAGTTTTAAAATTTTTATTATGAAATTATAAGTAAAGTCATAATTCTTAATTACTACCATGTTTTATTTAACATTCCAGTTTCTACCAATTCTCAGACATTCTATGAACTAGCAGAAAACATTCTGTTCTATCAAGCAAAATTTCCTTAGTGCTGCCTAATTTTGCAAATACAACTATCTTAGACAAGTGTTTATTTAAAATATGAATATTCACTGCTTTCAATACTTATTTCATTAGTTCAATATGGGCAAAATTGTAAAATTCTTTTTGACATAGGTGCTTTTATTAGAGGTTGGTATGTTACAGTAATATATCAACAACTTTATTTAGTTATATACATATGTAATTTCATCTAAGCCTTCCTATATTTTAAATTCATTTTGCTTTTTTTCAAAAGTTTATAGCCTTGAAAAAATCTTAAAATTTATATTTATTAAATAATTGTTTCATCTTTTCTTTAAAGATACATGGTTTTGGACTATAAAATAATTTCATTTAATGTTTTGAAGATTGATGATACAGATGAAATATGTATTTGTTTTTCTCATTACTTCTGGGTTACAATCCTAAATAAATAGAAATATAAGTTAAACACATTGAATAGTTTTCTCATTCCCACAGTAAATCTGAAAACAGCATCATTCATCTCTAGTAAGTTGATAAATTATATTGAAGGATCAAATTTTATATCAGTTGAAAGTAGAGGTAAACTATAAAAGACACTAAAATCTTTCTTTCAAGAACCAATTTGAAAAACAATTAAGACATAAATTAAATTATATATTGTTGCACTGCAACTATGCAGTGAGGTAGTAGATGTTATTGGTGTCTGGACAGTAAGGAGCACAAAAGAGTCCAGGGTTGATATTTTACTTTTTGAAAACCAGAATGTTAGACTTTAGTTTTGAATTTTCAGTGATTTTATTTCTTTTTTTTTCACTAGTTTTCTAAAGATAATTTTCCTGATTTATTAATTTATTTCAATATTTATAAATATTATATGTCACTTGCCATTTGTCAGCTATTGTTTTCTTCATGTTTGAACAATATGTAACACAATATGAATGTTTGCATTGAAATTGGGTATGAATAATTGAGTTATTTCTGTAACAAACCAATTAACTTTTGTCTTAAGAAATACAAACACACACACACACACACACACACACACACACACAAAGAGTGGTATATATATATATATATATAGATAGATAGATAGATAGATAGATAGATAGATAGATTAGTTAGAGCTACAGTTGATATAGATATAGTGAAGGATGGTATAGATAAAGATAATAGTACATAGATAAATGATATATATGTATATATGTATATATAAATTAGAGATGCTATAGATACAGAAACAGATATATATGACAGATGCAGATAATGCAAATCAATTGTTAGATAGATAGATACATACTCATATATACATTCATATAGATAGATACAGAAATTACAAATTATAAACTTCATATATTCACAGATGAAAGTATAAAAAATCAAATTTTAAATCAGGGATCATAACTATGTAAGCTGAGATTAAAAAAAGGGGATCTATCCCATATACAGTCATCAAATCCAGACAGTATTATGGATGCCAACAAGTGCTAGCTGACAGAAGCCTCATATGGCTGTCTCTTCTGTGTTGGACAAATACAGAGGTGGATTCTCACAGCCAACCAATGGACTGAGAACAGGGTCCCCAATGGAGGAGCTAAAGAAAGCATTCAAGGAGCTGAAGAGATTTGCAGCCCCATAGGAGGAACAATATGAATCAGTAGAGCCAGAGCTCCCAGGGACTTAACCACCAACCAAAGAGTACAAATGGAGGGACTGCTGGCTCCAGCTATATATGTAGCAGCTACATATGTAACTATATATGTACCAAGGATGACCATGTTGGACATCAATGAGAGGAGAGGCCCTTGGTACTGTGAAGGCTGGATGCCCCAGTGTAGAAGAATATCAGGTAAGGAAATTGAGAGTGGGTGGGTTGGTGAGCTAATTGGGGGGATGAGGTAGAAGGTTTTTGGATGGTGAAATGAGAAAAGGGGATAACATTTAAGATGTAAATAAATAAATTTCTAATAAAAATGTTTAGTGATTGTTTTGTACACAAAATTCAGTTTTATTTGATTCATTTACTCATCAGGCAAAGACTCATTTATTAGAATCTCTACATATTTTTTCACACTTGTATTGGCAATAGTTTCCATCACATGACCTTCACATAGATGTGGATGTTTAATTTCTTTTACCTGATTTATAATTGTAGCTATTTAAAGCCCAATACAAATTCATGTTTTATGTCATTTTGTTGCTTTTTTCCCCTAGAACTAAATACCAAACCCAGGAACTTGTGTTCGCTAGGAAATTGCTCTACCATTGAGCTAAATCCCTAACACCACCAATCTATTTTTAATCAATTTCTGTGCATTTACTTATTTTCTTAAGTTCTTTCTCTAATATGATTTTCCACCTTCTACTTTGATGAAGAATGTTTTAAAACTCAACTGTTTCTAAACAAAGAATTCTGACACACACTGAGTTATAGTAACTCCCAGCCTGGCAAGACATACCCACTGGAGCCATAGAAATACAAATTCTATGAAAATAGTCAATCAGATCTAATTAGATTTAAGGCCTCCCCCACAAGATAAACCCCCAACTGTCATCATCATTGGCTCAAATGACTATGGATGGACAGATATTGACCTTATCAGAAAATATAATGATATCATTCTGCTAAACAGAAATGACATTAAACTTATTCCTAATTATCTATCACTATCCCTATAAATGAAGGCATCTTTCAGTCCTCATCAGAGATGCTTCTATTGTTTGAAATCATGATTAATATACAGACCCACAGGTGACCAAGGTACTGAACATAAGAGACTTCAGGATATCCAATCTTAAATGAAACACACACACACACACACACACACACACACACAAACACACACACACACACACACACACACACACACAGTGCTGCATTATCTCCTGTAAAGGGTCAGGGATCATTGCAGAAAAGTAGATAGAGTGTAAGAGCCAGAAACAGTAGATGAATACAAAGAAATAGTTCCTACTAGATAGTGCACGGCACCTGCACATATGAACTCACACAGCAGGTTGTAACATCTTATGTAAGACTATGCAAGCCTAATGCAGATCAAATATCACAATAGAGAGAGTAGTAGGTCAGGAAGTTGACCTCTTACAGACTAGTTATGAACAAAGCCTAGCTGTTGGAAGAGAAGGATCAGTTTTCTCTAAATGTGTAGTCTCTGATAAGTAGGTCCTACTATATGGGAAAGTCAGACATCTGAGTTGAAAGATAGAGGAAGATGTGGGAAAATATTGCAGAGAGAGGAAAAATATGATCAAAACTTGAAGTTCTCAAAAGAACTAACATAAAATGATAGTTGATTTGGGAGAGGAAATCATAAGATCATGTTATTTCTAATGAACTGAGTTTTCTCACTATTCCATTTTAACTAATTTTATCAGCTGTAGTAGTGGATTTTAAATGAAATACATTGCAGGAAATTTAACATTATCCAACATATCTGATGTGTATGTGCACCTGTATATATGAATCCAGAGGAGGGAAGGTTAAATGTGGTTCACTAGATTTGCTGGCACTCTCATGGCACTTATATTTGGGACTCTTGTACTGAAGTCTGTCATGATTTACAGTGCACTAAAGCCTGCAGCATTGCTACATAAATACTTCATGAAATATTCTACTGAAAGTATTAACATTTCTAAATGCATACTAAATTATTTACGTTTTTCCTCATGTTAAGTATTTTTGTAAGCAAATAAAGATATTGAAGAGTCTCATGTTATTTTTGGAAATCTTCCTTAGGATTTTTACTGTATGCTGAAGGTATTCCTGCTGAGATTCCACTGTCTTTATTATATTAGTAAATTATTTTTATTATGTAGGAATTAATGAAACCTTGAAATGTTGCATCACTTGATATTTGAGTTTAAATGTACAATTTACAGCTATTAAGTATTTTATGAAGAATTAGATTTTTTCATGTTCCAGAAGGATATACTCCTTTACATATACATGAGGAAATAAAGACAAATATACTTAAGGAATACTGAGTGCAGAAATAAAACTGCAATTTTATTGCAAATGCACAAAAATGCATAGCTTCCTAACAAAAAAGAATATTAAATTTTCAATGTATTTAAAAGTAGAAATTATATGAAATATGTAGAAAGAGATGGTATGTCCTTTATTTATAGTGGTTAGTCTTTCAAGGACACAACCTTCTTAAATTAATGCCAATTTTGGCTCTTTACTCTTTTCAATGACTTTATAAAATATAAGAGGAAAATGGACTATTTTGATAAATAGAAATCTTGATAAATAGAAACCTATGGAATATATAGTTTAGTCCATGTAATGAATTTAGTTTTGTGGCTTTAAAGATCAAACCTGTATAAACTCTACTATGGAGGTGTTTTTAATTTAGTAGAAAAGTGTAACATGCACACAACATAATAAGAGATGTGGAAAATAATCACCCAAACATTATTTAAAGGACAACAGAACCAATAAGAAACATGAATGTATTTAAGAGAAAAATTAGAAATTATTCTATGAATGAAGTTGACATCAGTGTTCAAAAATTTTTAGAGTGTACTAGATTTAAAATAGCTAGGTCACAATGCTTGAATGCATAGTAACACAATTCAAAACTCTAGATTACTATATTATTTTAATACATGTCTCTATCCCTCATCCCAAATACCAAGTAACTGTAGTACTGCTAAAGAAGAGAATGCATTCTTTCTATTTTTACATTGGTTATTTATGTCTAAATTTATGATCTCTCATCTTCATAGTTCATAAGTTTCTTAAACTTTCTAAGAAATCCTATGTCCAAATTCTTATCTCATTATTAACTATCTTAATATCCTCTTATAATAATGTGATATTCTGATACTCTTCTATGTGCCCTTAATAAAAAGAAAAGGAATGCCTTTAATTCCAAAACATACTAAAATCTAAAGAAATACAATCAAAAATACTAAAGATGATTTCACATTAACATTTGTTTTTCCAGAGCAGGGCAATTGGAAGACTCGAATAATCACTTGAAACCGAAGGCGACCTCTCTTGGCTTTACTGCTAGCAGAGGAAACTAATGCAGCTCTTTCTCTGATTTTCTCAGGACAAGAAAAATCACCATGATATTCTATAAAATCTAGTGAATAAATATAGTAATAAATTTAAAATCTATTTATTTAAAATAATGAACAACTGGGAATAGAATCTCACCTCTTATTTCAGTCACTGCTTTTGATATTTGTTTTGCATTAGATCATTTCATGGATTAATAAGGCCTGGACTGAAAATGTTAATTAACTTATGTAAATATGCTTTAATGATCACTATTAAAAATTCAAATCATAAGCCGGGCGGTGGTGGCGCACGCCTTTAATCCCAGCACTTGGGAGGCAGAGGCAGGTGGATTTCTGAGTTCGAGGCCAGCCTGGTCTACAGAGTGAGTCCCAGGACAGCCAGGACTACACAGAGAAACCCTGTCTCGGAAAAAAAAATTCAAATCATAATTAAGCAAACTACACACACAAACACACATACATGTGTGTATATATATTCATACATACATACCTATATACATATGTACATATACAATACACACACACACACACACACACACACACACACAGACATACACACACATATGTATTCCTTGAAGAACCTAGATGGAACATTTGAAATTGCAAACAATCTGGTGATTTAATTAGTGACATAGAATTTCCTACATAGAAATGCCATTTCAGAATTAATATTGAAATCATTAGTGATATCTTTACTAGGGAATGGGGCAGACTTGAGGAATGTCCCTATAATGCTTCATGAGCTTTGTAAACATTTTAAACTATATATCTGTAGCTGGTCTCTGATACTTTGTAGGTTTTTCATTTTCCAACCCTTACCCCCCTGCTTTCACTCTCTACCAATAGATAGAAAAGAAAGAAGGATAGAGTGGGGGAAGAGAGAGAGAGAGACAGAGACAGAGACAGAGACAGAGAGACAGAGAGAGACAGAGACAGAGAGACAGAGACAGAGACAGAGAGATCCCTGAATCTAATGTATTTCCTCTTTGAGCTCAGCTACTAACAAACCACAACCAACTTCCATGAGTGACCCACAACTACCTACCCAACCTCTGGTGGCCCTAGCCTTTATTTACACTGTAAAATTCCCTAGAATTCCGAACGTGGCATAATTGCAAAAAGCATCTGAAGCTTGCAAAACAAAACCTATGCTAGAGCATGAGGAAAATTATAGTCAATTGCTGTGATGGCCCAAACAGCCCATGTCCTGTATCTGGATTTAAACAAAAACATAATTTTATACTATTTCTGTAATTTTCGAAGTAACCAAAATTCCAGAATTGTCACTAAACACAACACCTAGGATTTGGGTTAAACTGACAATTTAAGGCTCGACAAGGAGAATTTAGTTATCTGAGTTATATTGTTGATGCATGAGAGTATCGTAACCCTGCTGGTAGGGATGTAGAACATTACACCTTGAACTAATAGATTTTGTAATAATGATAAGCATGATTAATCCTAGAAATATAACCATGTTTGGATGATTTATTTAGTAGCTTTTATTGTCAAATTTTATTTTGTTCCTGCAAAAATGAAATTCTCTAAACCGCTAAATATTAACATTTTTTTTTTTTTTGCTGGTGAGATCACAAAGGTAGCATATATGCATACAGTGATTTCTAGACTTGGCACTAAAAGCTATGATTTAGGGAAACAATCAACATTTAAATGGAGAAAATTAAAACATAAAATAACTTGTTGTCACATAAATTATTTTTACGATGTACCACTGTAGCCGTGCTATGCATGGGCATGTTCTCATTTAGAATTGGGTTGTTTGAATATTGTTTATGTCTTGACAGTATGTATGCCTTTCACTATTAAGCTATAAAAAGATCTTAGATGCTTTTTGCATATTCAGTAAGAACATCTTTATAGTCTTCATAATAAAACACTGAATTAAAAGAAGAGTCACTATAAATTTGTAATGGATCCTCATTTTGCCTCCATTTTTTCCACAGCCTCTAGGTATTTATTTGTGAGCACAACATTGGTGAAAGATAAGTGACTATTGTAGATTAATTAAATTCAGGAACAAAATAATGCAGTATTGACACATGATTGGTGCTAATATTGTTAAATAATGAGGGCATTCATAGTTTGTTAATACTATTTTACTAATAATTGCACTTGACTACCATGAACTATTTAGATGTTTTCCACTATGTAATAAACATTGTGAGTATATTCATACCAAAAATTCCATTGCCCTATGTAACTTAGATAAACAACCAGAGGGATAGAAAACACACCGTGGATACATCTGGGCCCACTCTTTCCCAATCAGGGACCATTTTGACAATTTAAAGACTGATTGACAGATGAACTGGATGCTTTTCTACAGCCCATTATTGGTATGCTGAATATGGGTTTATATTGATTACACAGAATCATTAATAATTTTAAACTAATTTTATGATTGGTATTTTGAGAAGATCAAATGATTTAGGGAGTACAGAAAGTCTAACTCTATATTCCACAGGTATCTGACACACAAAAAATAAATCATTCTCTGATATTCTCTTTCTCTACTTTTCTTTTTCTCAACCATAAAATAAATCTAGGATGTAGTCACATTATCTTTAAAAATATGCTATTTTTTTCATTTTGCCTATCACATTTTCAGTCAAAATATCTTCAGTCACAGTAACATATTTGGGAATGTAAGATATGTTAAGCAAGCAACATTTTTCTATTTTCACTCTCCCTCTCCAACTCTCTCCAATACTACCAAGTTTTCCTTTGTAATATATTTTACATTTTAAGAAAAGAGACCTTTACCCTTCCAAATTCATCCTCTTTTCTATGAAAATACCAAAGTTGCTCCATATGTTTGGGGTATTTTCAAATTTGGTCCCATATTTAACAGGCTTAACTGCTTTATGCCAATTAAGATGGCAGCACTTGTGGTTGGTAGATGAGAAGAATAACATTCAGATTGGTAAATAACTGTAGCAACAGTATCTGTCTCATAAGTAGTGCCAATACTCTTCAAGCTATTCCCACACTGTGGGTCACACTTATCTTATACCCCAGTTAACCCTAGAATTTAAAAAATGTAGTGGCTTCAGAGTCAACGAACTAAGTTTACTCTCTCAATGTAGGGTCAGGATTCATTTTAGCAGTGTAGAAAATTGTGTCCTTTGGCTAGCTGTGAGGCAGATGAACTATGCTAGTACAACTTATGTCTAGTAAAAATTGTTTAGTATGTACGTTGGAAGGGGAGCAATGTGTAAAAGAGAAACTAATATAGTTTCCGTCTTTATTCTAGTGATCAGAGACCTGTAAATTGACAATGACAGACTCAGACAAAGGCAAAGATTGAGTCTCCAAAACAGCGTGTTGTTCAGTCCTTCTGTTACTTGGTAATGAACCATTTATCTATCACCTGCTCTTGACACCCAGCTTTTGAAGTCACTCACATTTTCAACAGATGAACAAATAAGGAAAATCCTTTCTGTATGTCATTATGATCAGTCATAGCAGTGGCTCTGTAAGATATATCAATACCTCTCATCTATGCTTTCTTCATTTTGAAGAACTAAAGTCATTTTTTGAGTATATAAATATAAAATAAATATTTATCTGTATATCTCCATATCTCTATATCTCTATATCTCTATATATTATCTCTATATATTGCATTTCCTGAATTTAGAAAATATAGCTCTCATGTAATAAGAATTCCATAAATTGGAACTGAGGGTTTAACCCTTAGGGACTAGCAGATGGTGTGGGCATGAATGAATAGTGTTTAAATTTTTATTTAATAAAAATATACACTTTCCATTTCCTATTTATTATTTCCATTTTTGCATGTACATCTTTTGCATTTCAAGGAATTTAGTCTAATTTGGAGAATTTGGAAAGCAGCATAACTTATGGGTTATTTGTTTGAAGTAATCCACACTGCTGCAAAGTTAGAATTGTGTGACAAATGAGTTTGATTCCTCAGATTTCATTTCTCATAAGTGACTGGCAATTGCTCATGAAGAATTACTCACTATCCCATTTTAAAGAGATTCATGACGGTAGAGCAGCAATCAGTATTGAATAAACCTGAGGACAGTGAAAAATGTTACACATCTCAAAAGAAAATAATTGCAGTGTTCACTTCTAATATCTGTACCAAGGCTTTTACAAAAGTTTCTCGTTGATTCTGCTACAACTTACATAGCAATGTAGATTCTATAAAGATGAAATATGACAACTGAATCTTGTTAATTTAGGTACAGAATTTATACTTTAAATTAAAGATAAATTATCTTTATAATTTAAAATCATAAACATTCAAAATTACATCAAATGTGTATATGTGTTGTGCAAAATTAATCCATTAATGAAACAGAAGGTCTTTTAATGCCTTCATTTTGGAGGATAGATTGACTTTCTTGTTTAGAAGATAATTTAGGCATTTGACATTACCTTTTTATGCACTTCTGATGGCTCTTTAAAATAATTTAAAAATAGGCAAGCAAAGGTAAAGAACATTTATACAGAGAGTTTATCTATTAGCTGTTGATATTTTGTACCAGACATTTAATGGGAAATATTAAGGCACTCAATTTTTAAGAATTTTGAAACAGTCTATTTCATAGTTTATTTCATATCAATAAGCATAATATTGATTTGATTGTTGCTAATGATAGCAAGGGGTGTTTAATTTTAAACCTTCTTTGAGAATAGGAAAATAGAAAATACCTATAAAACTATTTTAGTGGATAGGGTTTTACTTAATAAAATTTTGAAAGTCTACAAAGGGTTATCAGTATTCAGCAAGAGATCAATTAATATGGCTCAATGTAAGTCTGTATGTGTGTTATTCATTTGAACATTCATGTTGACCAAAAACAATCACAGAGTATAGAATTGGGTTTCAGTCAATGATAGAGCACATATATATGACCCATACTATCATACGACAGTATGACATAATAGCCATCCTAGTTTGTTTGAAGTACAATCTATGATGCCTTCAGAATAACAAAAGTACTCAATGATCATGTATATACTTATCATGCTTCTCTCTTCTGTCTGCCTGGGTATCTCTAATCCTTTTGTTATTTAATTTTAATTAGTGTATTTGCCTAAATTGCTTACTAATCATAAAAAATACCATAAGTAGGGATCTGACACAATAAATCGTTATCTCATTTGCTTATATGACTGTCATCGCATATATTCCAGGTCAAGTACCTCTCCTTCAACTCATCGTTTCATGTGTCACATATTGATTTTTTTCCCTCACTTAAATTTGGAAAGTTCTATTAAAATTCATTGCTAAATATAGAAGAACTAAAACTTGAAACACCTTTTATATGTGTATGAGTGACTTGCCTGTGTAAATGTATTTGCACTATCTGTGTTTTTGGTGATGGCAGAGGTCATAAGAGCAAGAAGCCAGGACAGTTCAGCAAAGCAGGTGCTGAGAAAGGAACTCTGGGTCCCCTAAAACAACAGGAAGTGCTCTTGATTGTTGAGCCATCTCTCCAGTTCAAAATAAAATCACTACATGTCTTTTTTTTTTTTTTCCGAGACAGGGTTTCTCTGTGTAGTCCTGTCTGTCCTGGAACTCACTCTGTAGACCTCGCTGGCCTCAAACTCAGAAAATCCACCTGCCTTTGCCTCCCAAGTGCTGGGATTAAAGGTGTGTGCCACCCCTGCCTGGCTAACTACATTTCTTTCTTTGTAAGAATTTTTCAAGGAGTAGCAATACACTAGAGGCCAGGAAAAAAAACCACAAAATACAGGACTGATGCTTTTTGAATGTTGTACAATATGTCCAATGCCACTCTGAATTTTATTGGCCAATCTTCCTAATTCTCTTATTTTTATTGAACAGCAGATTCACTCACCGGAGCTACAATCAGGAACTATCCTTATGTTAAGAGAAAGGGTCCTCTGTTCTTTGCCCCTAGCCCATTCCATCATGAAGAAAAGTATTCAAGTCTTTCCTTTTTACATAAGTGTAAAAAAAAAAAGCATTTGAGCATATTGATATCATTTCTCAGTAAGACAGATGGGCTTACCTGTGCTGTAGACATGCTCATTTTTATGTATATATTAGACTTTTATGAAGAATGAGATGTGGAAGAATACTTTTATCACATAGAAGCATTACATGAACCTTAAATGTTGTCTGGAATACCTTCATAGAAGCAGAGGAAGAGGGGATGGGATAGGGGGTTTCCTGGGAAGAAGGGGGAACTGGGAAAGGGGATAACATTTGAAATGTAAATAAATAAAATATCCAATAAAAATTTTAAAAAGAAAAAGGTATGCTCACAATATATTTTTCTGTCATTCTTCTGTCCAATTATGTCAGTTTCACTTTTTGCTTTGTATATAAATAAAGGATACTTATTTCTTTAATATATATATTTGTCATATTAATTCCCATACCCCTCTCTTATTTCATTCTCACTTCCCATTGAACCCTTCCCAACTTGACTCCCTCTAAATTTAATTTATCTATGTATCTATGTATCTATCTATCTATCTATGTATTTATCTATCTATGTATGTATCGATCTAATTATATTTAACTAATTGATAATGTTAAATTACATTTGCTTTAATGTGCATGTGTATGGGTATGGGATTATTGGCTGCATTATGGACATTTTAAAAAGAGACACATCTCTGAAGAAGAGTCACTTCTTCACTCAGCATTAACTACCAGTTGTTTCTCAATTAAGAGTTTGGTTTCATGTGTTCCTCCTTGTTCCTCCTTCATCTATGCTGGAGTGTTGGTTCTGTGCAGATACAACAACTCTCTGAGTTTGTAAGTGCTATAAATCCTGAGTGCATCTCATGTTCAGAAAACAATACTTTACAGCATTGCTTCCTACCCTCAGCTCTTATATTCTTTCTGCTATTCTTTTAGTGATGTTCTCCAAGCCTTGGAGTGAGAAGTATAGTTGTGCCTTTTATGGGTATGCATTCAGCAATCTCTGTTCTCATTGCTCAACCAGGTATGAATCTCTGGATTGACTATTGTCTACTACCAATAAAACACCTCTGACCAAGACTATGATTATCAATAATCTGCCACTATAATTAGACACATTCAAAAGGCAATTTGACAGTAAAACAATTACTAAAACAGCAACAATAAGTTCTGCTAGAGTCTATGATCTCCCTGGCCATGTTCCTTTGAAAATGTTTATAGTACCAGGCATAAATAACTGCAAAGCAGGCCTCAGCTCCAATCATGAAGGAGTCAGTTACACCCATGACATTCATGCCACCATTACAGAACTGGAAGCATCCTGCCTAGCATGTCATTTATTAGTATGCAGGTTATACCACTGGGTAAGACCATTGAAGATGTTTTTCCCTGAGCACCTTGGATAGCATCTCTGTCTGTCTGTCTGTCTGTCTGTCTGTCTCTCTCTCTCTCTCTCTCTGTCTGTCTCTGTCTCTCTCTGTGTATTTCCCTGGCTGTACTGGAACTCACTCTGTAGACCAGAATGTCCTCAAACTCAGAAATCTGCCTGTCTCTACCTCCCAAGTGCTGAGATTAAAGCCACGAGCCACTATTGTCCAGCTTGAATAGCATCTTTTACACTATGGTCATCCGTGTAGAAGTGTCCAGTAAAGTTCCAAATTAATTTCTATGTCCTATAAGAAAAGTGTTGATTGTCTTCAGCAATAGTCTTACCATCTGTTACCAACCATGAGCAATGAAAAAAGCCTATATTGTAGCTTCCTTGGCAAAAAGATTATAAGAAAATGTCCCACTCTTGGTTTGAGATTTTATTTAACAATTCATAGCTTATGACAGCATCATTATTGACATATGCAGGGCAACTCTGTCTAAAACCTCTATTTTTGTAGTTATAAACTTAAATTAATGTATAAAATAGTATTCATAACACTTTCTTTTTTTCCTGAGTTTTTGTTAGACACCACCCCATTCCATTCTCTCTAGCTATGGTCTTCTTCTTCTTCTTCTTCTTCTTCTTCTTCTTCTTCTTCTTCTTCTTCTTCTTCTTCTTCTTCTTTTTTGTTGTTGTACTTTATTTTTATTGATTTTGGTTTTGTTGTTTTTCTTTTGTATTTTATTGTTTGTTAGTGAATAGCCATAATTTGGACTTTATTTGATTTGGTTTTCTGTAAACACATACTCTTTGCATTTTCCTGTTGCTCACTGTCAGATAACTCTAAATTCCAATAGTCCCTTCATATCACCACGTCGGCTAAAAATTCTAAGTTTATCTTTCATGTAACCAAATCACTCTAATTTGATTACATTAGTGATATTTTGACCAGTCATCAGTGCTCTCCATATCTCCTTTACTGGTGAGTTCACTCAGAATTGGATCATCTCCACTCCAGCTCACCTCCCTGGAGTGGCATCATAGGAATGGGTTGTGGTTATCTCTTTGGTGTTTGTTTGTTTTGTTTTGTTGTTCTGTTTTTTCAATATCTTTGTTTGCATTCCAAATGATTTCCCCTTTCCCTGTTCTCCCTTCCCCATAAGTCCCATAAGCCCTCTTCCCTCTGCCCATTCCCCAATCAACCCCCTCCCACTTCTCTGTCCTGGTATTCCCCTATATTGCTGCATCAAGCCTTTCCGGGACCAGGGCCCTCTCCCTCCTTCTTCTTGGGAATGATTTGATATGTGAATTGTGTCTTGGGTATTCATAGCTTCTGGGCTAATATCAGCTTATCAGTGACTGCATTCCATGTATGTTCTTTTGTGAATGGGTTACCTCACTTAGGATGATATTTTCCAGTTCCAACCATTTGTCTAAGAATTTCATGAATTCATTGTTTTTAATTGCTGAGTAGTATTCCATTGTGTAAATGTAAACCTGGTTTGTATGTTCTTTAAATTTTTATTACATAAATAAATATCTGAAGGATGATATCGATTTTTTAAGTTATGAGTTTTATGATGCATGGTTTGTTCACAGCCTTCACAATTTTGGAATTCTTATATATTTTCATCTTGACTAATAAGCAGCCCAAATAAAAACTTGTGTTTAATTGACAAGATTCAGATATAGTATTTAAAGTCCCTAAAATTTTATTAATGAATGGATGTTCATAATTAGAGCTCTAGCTTCAAAATTCAGAGGAGCAGATAAGGAATAACAATAAATCAGTTAATTGACATTAGATAAAATATACATATTTTCAACCACTATTTATGATTTTTAAACTTCTTTTTTTTATTGGATATATTCTATATTTACAATTCATTTCCCTTTTTCTGGTTCCCCACCCCCAAAGGTCCCACATGTCCTTTTCCCTCCCCCTGCTCCCTCATCCACCCCTCCCACCTCACTGTTCTTGTACTCCCCCACAATGATGCTTTGGTCCATTCTAGCACCAGTGTCCACTCCTTTCTTCTTGTGAGACATCACTTGGTATGTGATTTATGTCTTTGGTGTTCCAAGCTTCTAGGCTAATATCCACTTATCAGTGACTGCATACCATGGGTATTCTTTTGAGACTGGGTCACCTCACTTAGTATGACATTCTCCTGCTCGATCCATTTCTCTAAGAATTTCATGAATTCATTGTTTCTAATGGCTGAATAGTACTCAATTGTGTATATATACCACATTTTTTGTATCCGTTCCTCTGTTGAGGGAACTCTGGGTTCTTTCCAGCTTCTGGCTTTTATATATAAGGCTGCTATGAACATAGTGGAGCATGTATCCTTAATGCATGCTGGGGAATCTTCTGGGTATATTCCCAGGAGTGGTATGGCTGGGTCCTCCAGGAAGTATCACGTCCAGTTTTCTGAGGAACCGCCATACTGATTTCCAGAGTGGGAGTACCAGCTTGCATTCCCACCAGCAGTGGAGGAGTGTTCCTCTTTCTCCACATCCTCGCCAACACCTGATGTCTTCTGAGTTTTTAATCTTAGCCATTCTGACTGGTGTGAGGTGAAATCTCAGGGTTGTTTTGATTTGCATTTCTCTAATGACTAATGATGTTGAACATTTTTTAAGGTGTTTCTCAGCCATGCGAATTTCTTCAGGTGAAGTCTCTGTTTAGCTCTGTACCCCATTTTTGGATAGGGTTATTTGGTTTTCTGGGGTCTAACCTCTTGAGTTCTTTGTATACATTGGATATTAGCCCTCTGTCAGATATGGGGTTGGTAAAGATCTTTTCCCAATTTGTTGGTTGCCAATTTGTCCTTTTGACAGTGTCTTTTGCCTTACAGAAACTTTGTAATTTTATCAGGTCCCATATGTCTATTCTTGATCTTAGAGCATAAGCAATTTGTGTTCTGTTCAGGAATTTTTCCCCTGAGCCAATGTCCTCAAGGGTCTTCCCCAGTTTCTTTTCTATTAGTTTTAGTGTGTCTGGTTTTATGTGGAAGTCTTTGATCCACTTGGAGTTGAGCTTAGTGCAAGGAGATAAGAGTGGATCAATTCTCATTCTTCTGCATGTTGACCTCCAGTTGAGCCAGTACCATCTGTTGAAAAGGCTATCTTTTTTCCACTGGATGTTTTCAGCTCCTTTGTCTAAGATCAATTGGACATAGATGTGTGGGTTCAATTCTGGGTCTTCGATCCTATTCCATTGATCCGCCTCCCTGTCACTGAACCAATACCATGCCGTTTTTAATACTATTGCTCTGTAATATTACTTGAGGTCCAGGATATTGATTCCCCCAGAAGTTCTTTTGTTGTTGATGATAGTTTTAGCTATCCTGGGTTTTTTGTTATTCCAGATGAATTTGAGAATTGCTCTTTCTAACTCTATGAAGAACTGAGTTGGGAATTTGATGGGGATTGCATTGAATCTGTATATTGGTTTGGGCAAGATTGCCATTTTGACTATATTAGTCCTGCCAACCCACGAGCATGGAAGATTTTCCCATTTTCTGATGTCTTCTTCAATTTCCCTCTTCAGAGACCTGAACTTTTTGTCATATAAATCTTTCACATGTTTGGTTAGCATCACTCCAAGATACTTTATATCATTTGTGGCTATTGTGAAGGGTGTCATTTCCCTAATTTCTTTCTCGGCCTGCTTATCCTTCATGTATAGGAAGGCTACTGATTTGCTTGAGTTGATTTTATAACCAGCCACTTTGCTGAAGTTGTTTATCAGTTGCAGGAGTTCTCTGGTGGAGGTTTTTGGGTCACTTAAGAATACTATAATATCATCTGCGAATAGTGATAGTTTGACTTCTTCCTTTCCGATTTGTATCCCTTTGACTTCCCTCTGTTGTCAAATTGCTCTAGCTAGTACCTCAAGTACTATATTGAAGAGATATGGTGAGAGGGGGCAGCCTTGTCTAGTCCCTGATTTTAGTGGGATTGCTTCAAGTTTTTCTCCGTTTACCTTGATGTTGGCTACTGGTCTGCTGTATATTGCTTTAACTATGTTTAGATATGGGCCTTGAATTCCTGTTCTTTCCAAGACCTTTAGCATGAAAGGATGCTGAATTTTGTCAAATGCTTTTTAAGCATCCAATGAGATGACCATGTGGTTTTCTTTCTTTGTTTCTTTATGTAGTGGATCACGTTGATGGATTTCTGTATATTGAATCATCCCTGCATCCCTAGGATGAAGCCAACTTGATCATGGTGAATGATCGTTTTGATGTGTTCTTGGATTCGGTTGGCAAGGATTTTGTTTAGTATTTTTGCATCGATATTCATAAGAGAAATTGGACTGTAGTTATCTTTCTTAGTTGGATCTTTGTGTGGTTTTGGTATCAGAATAATTGTGGCTTCATAGAATGAGTTGGGTAGTGTTCCTTCTGTTTCTATTTTGTGGAATAGTTTAAAGAGTATCTGTATCAGGACTTCTTTGAAGGTCTGATAGAATTCTGCATTAAAACCATGTGGTCCTGTGCTTTTTTTGGTTGGAAGACTGTCTATGACCCCTTCTATTTCTTTGGGGGTTATGGGTCTGTTTAGATGATCTATTTGATCCTGGTTTAATTTTGGTATTTGGTTACTGTCTAGGAAATTGTCCATTTCCTCCAGATTCTCTAGTTGTGTTGAGTATAGGTTGTAGTAGGATCTGATGATTTTTTGAATTTCCTCAGTTTCTGTTGTTACATCTCCCTTTTCATTTCTAATTTTGGTAATTTGAATACTGTCGCTGTGCCCTTTGGTAAGTCTGGCTAGGGGTTTATCTATCTTGTTGATTTTCTCAAAGAACCTGCTCCTGCTTTTATTGATTCTTTGTATGGTTCTTTTTGTTTCAACTTGGTTGATTTCAGCCCTGAGTTTGATGATTTCCTGTCTTCTACTCCTCCTGGGCAAAATTGCTTCTTTTTGTTCCAGAGCTTTCAAGTGCGCCAATAAGTTGCTAGTATATGCTCTCTCCTGTTTCTTTTTGGAGACACTCAGGGCTATGAGTTTTCCTCTAAGCACTGCTTTCATTGTGTCCCATAGATTTGGGTCTGTTGTGCCTTCATTTTCATTAAGTTCTAGGAAGTCTTTGATTTCTTTCTTTATTTCTTCCTGGACTAAGGTATCATTGAGTAGAATATTGTTCAGCCTCCAAGCGTATGGGGATTTTCTGTTGTTTTTGTTGCTATTGAAGAACACTCTTACTCCATGGTGATCTGATAAGAGGCATGGGATTAGTTCAATCTTTTTATATTTGTTGAGATCTGTCTTGTGTCCAATTATATGGTCGATTTTGGAGAAGGTACCATGAGGAGATGAGAAAAAGGTATAGTCTTTTGCTTTAGGGTAAAATGCTCTCTATATATATCTGTTAAATCCAATTGGTCCAAAGTTTCGATGAGTTTCTCTGTGTCCCTGTTTAGTTTCTGTTTTCCTGGTCGGTCCACTGTGGATAGTGGAGTATTGAGGTCCTCCACAATCATTGTGTTAGGTGCAATGGGTGCTTTGAGCTTTAGTAAAGTTTCTTTTATGGATGAGGGTACCCTTACATTTGGAGCATAGATGTTTAGAATTGTGAGTTCCTCTTGGTGGATTCTTCCTTTGATTAGCAAGAAGTGACCTTCTGTGTCTCTTTTGATGACTTTGGGTTGAAAGTCAATTTTATCTGATATTAAAGTGGCGATTCCAGCTTGCTTCCTGTGACCATTTGCTTGCAAAATTGTCTTCCATTCTTTTACTCTAAGGTAGTGTTTGTCTTTGACTCTGAGGTGTGTTTCCTGTAAGCAGCAAAATGTAGGGTCCTGTTTCCATATCCAGTCTGTTAGTCTATGTCTTTTTATTGGGGAATTGAGTCCATTGATGTGAAGAGATATTAAGTAATAGAGATTATTACTTCCTGACATTTTTGATGTTATTTTTGTTTTTGAGTAGTTATCTTCCTTTGAGTTTGATGGAAGAAGGTTACTGTCTTGCTTTTTCTTGGGTACAGTTTCCTTCCTTGTATTGGAGTTTTCCTCTTATTATCCTTTGTAGAGCTGGGTTAGTGGAAAGATATTGTGTAAGTTTGGTCATGTCATGGAATATTTTGATTTCTCCATCTATGTTGATTGAGAGTTTTGCTGGGTATAGTAGTCTTGGCTGACATTTGTGTTCTCTTAGGGTCTGCATGAGGTCTGCCCAGAATCTTCTAGCTTTCATGGTTTCTGGAGAGAAGTCTGGTGTGATTCTGATAGGTCTTCCTTTATATGTTACTTGGCCCTTTTCTCTTGCTGCCTTTAATATTCTTTCTTTGTTTAGTACATTTGGGGTTTTGATTATTATGTGTCGGGAGGTGTTTCTGTTCTGGTCCAGTCTGTTTGGAGTTTTGTAGGCTTCTTGTATATTCATGGGCATCTCTCTCTTTAAGTTAGGGAAGTTTCCTTCCATAATTTTGTTAAAGATATTTGCTGGCCCTTTAAGTTGTAGATCTTCACTCTCATCTCTCCCTATAATCCTTAGGTTTGGTCTTCTCATTGTGTCCTGGATTTTCTGGATGTTTTGGGTTACAAGCCTTTTGGATTTTGTGACTGTGGAGTCAATGGTTACTATGTTATCTTCAGCATCTGAGATACTTATCTCTATCTCTTGTATTCTGTTGTTGATGTTTGCATCTAAGAACCCTGATTTCTTCCCAAGGTTTTCTATCTCCAAAGTTGCCTCCTTTTGTGATTTCTTAGTTGTTTCTCCCTCTGTGTTCAGATCTTGGTTGGTTTTGCTCAGTTCCTTTATTTGTTTGTTTGTGTTTTCATGTAATTCTTTAATATATTTTTGTGCTCCCTCTTTCATGCCTTCTGCATGTTGTTTCAAGTTCTCCTGCATTTCTTTAACTGATTTTCTTATTTCCTCTTTATTGATTTCTGTCTGTTGGCCCATATTCTCCTGGAGTTCTTTAAGTGTTTTTTGTGTTTGCATTGTAAGAGCTTCTACCCTATTGATGTTCCCCTGCATTTCTTTAAGAGATTTGTTTATGTCTTTTTTGTGTTCCTCTAGGAGCATCATCACCAGTGCTTTTATATCTAACTCTTGTTTTTCTGGTGTGCTGGGGTATCCAGGACTTGCTGTGGTTGGCGAATTGGGTTCAGATGGTGACATATTGCCTTGGTTTCTGTTAATAATGTTCCATTCCTACGTTTGCCTTTTGCCATCTGTTTATCTCTGGAGTTAGTTGGTCTTATTGTAGATGGCAGCCCCGCTGAAAGCACAGCGTGCCTGTCCCCAGGGGACAGTGACCTTTGCTGAGCTGTTGGTACCCGGATCTGCTGATCTCTTCTGGCTCTGGGTGTGGGCCGCGTTGTCTGTGCTAGACTAAGCTAGCTCTTAGTCCAAGCCTCTAACTCCAGCTGCTAGAATTCCGCACCCTGTCCCGAGGCAAGATGGCCCCTTGCTGCCAGCTCGCCCAGAGAGCTGGTCCGCAGTGGTCTGCACCCGCAGCTGAGCTGTCTGTGCCCAGATCTCCTGCAGAGCTAAGCTAAGCTATATCTCTGTCTATGCACCTGACTCCAGACGCTCGCTGTGCCTGCTGTTCACGTGGTGTCCCGAGGCAAGATGGCAGCCCTGCTGAAAGCCGATTTTTAAACTTCTATTAAAATGTGTTTTCTTTATTCACGGCAAAATATTATTCCATTGAAACCAGCTGAACTCTTCCAATCCAAGTCTTGTTTGTATTTTGAGTTTGGCTTAGCATCAATATGTACTTGAAGTAAGAAATTTGCAAAATTCTCATTGAATTATTCTCTTATACTAAACCTCATATCTAATCTGACCTAGACCAGAAAGCCATTTTTCAGACTCAAGAGTGCTTAGTGGGAGGTCCAAGACATAAAAAGTTAAAGAAGACAGAAGCTGATATTGAGAGATCCTGCTTAAGTCGATGGTTTTGCCAAGAAATCTTAAGAAGTACATCATTTTCTATACTATTTCCAGGGGGAAAAATGGGACAGTGTAAGCTGGAAGCGAAATCAACAGTGTTGCACAAGAGATCATAGAGTATCTCAGGGGGCATCATACACAAGCTAACTTAGACCTTTAGGGTAAGGAAATTTGGGTCTCAGTATTGAAGTATCTATTCTTCCAAAGCCCTACCTTAGGGCAATTATGGCTTTGCCAATCATAGTCCTGGGTCTAGTGAAGCAACTGTTTCTTCTTTCCACAACTGGGGCCTGGGTTGGGGTAGCCACAGCTATTACTGGCTCTGCCAAGCATATTCATGGCGATAGGCTAGGAACTAAATTCCTTTCCCCTATAACAGGCCCCCAGTCAAAGGCTGGGATCAGCTTCTCTCTCCCCAGGATCTGTGCATGTGGTTTGTGGAACTGAAGTATTTACTTGTACACGGATATCACAGCAGAGGAAATTTGCCTTGATGTTGAGAAGATAAGATTATACAACTATATATACAACTAAATCTTTGGCTTACTCAATGTCTTTAATATTTAATAATGTTAGTACAAACAATTCCAGAGAACAAGCAAAATTAGATCTCAGATTTCTAACTGAAATTTTTGCTCTAGCCGTGGTAATTATGTGCCTACTATGAAAGGATTTTCTCCATGGTAATTTCAGGAGGGCTTCTTTCAATTTGTCTTTATTAGGACAACAGTTGTTGTCTTTGTGTTATTTAAGGAAAAGAGCTTTTAAATAATGGTTTCCTGTTCCCATATATAATTAAAAGATTGTTAAGTTTGCAGGTGATAATACATGAACAAAATTACTATAGAAGATAATAGTATATCTTTTAAATTGCCCGCTTTGTATTCTGTCTCTTTAAATATGTGATAATTAGCCCTAGGTTGTGACAAATACTTGCTGTTTGTGCTAATATTTAATACTATTTATGTCATTGGAAAGAGGAACTGGTGAGAAGATCAAGAGTTCAAAACAAGCCTCAGCTACATATTAACCTCAAAGTCAGCTTGAGTTTTCTGAGAACCTGCCTAAATAAAGAAATGAACAAATAAATGTTTTTGAAATTAACACTATATATATATGTGTATTTTAAAACTATAGGAAAAGAAAATAATCACCAATAATGAAAGTTTGCATGTGTATTAATGAAATAAGTCTATGACTTTGTGTTTTAAAGTATTGCTCTTCATGTTTTTGGATTTACAAGGTTGGATTATTTGTCATGTATTCTATATATCTGCTATGTTTCTAAGTAGAAAGAAAGAAAGAAAGAAAGAAAGAAAGAAAGTATATTTTTTTCCAAAATTAATCCTGTTTCTTTCATATTTGAGCCCCTGACAGCAACTACACAAACTTCCTAGAGCTCAAAAAACTCCCATTAAGGAAGGACAATTGCATTTTATCAGGATCTGTGAGCTCCAGGCTTGTTCTGGCAACCTTTTATCCTGCTTATGCAATAAATGATACACGGAAACCTGGAATAGGTTATCTCCAATATTGCAGGCCTTCTTTTCTAAATAATCAAATCTACTTAAAGACAAAGAGATATGTCTGATACATGATTTTTTTTTTTGTTCATACTTCAAACCAAGGGTCAACATACTTACATATCTTTGCTATGGTTAGAAAATGACTTCGAAATTCAAGCAACTTGTAACAAAAAAAATATTCAAGGAAGTGAGATAAAAGAGATATCCTGCTGGCCAGATAGAGGTAGTCTTGCTGTGAAAATGAGTCATGGTGGGCCTTCTTGTTTTCTTGCTTCTCTGTGTTTACCATCTTCAGAATGTAGATGTGAAAACAGCTCTTTTGATCTTGTAATCTAATATCTAACTCTAATTTTAGTTGCTTTAGCTATTTCATGTTCACAATTTATAAACTTTATCCCATAACTATTAAATTATTGATTTAATAAAAATTTTCTATGTGTTTGTGAGTGCCAATTAGGAATAGACTGGGAATATGCTTCCATTCTAAACCTGAAGCAAATTAGAATTTATTTATTGATAGCCTTTTTTTCTAGAGTTGGGCATTTGCAGTAGCTTTAGTAGATAAAACTGTGGGCTTTTTTGTCTCTGAAAGAGCACCAACTATCTTGACATACCTTGGGAAAGGAAGCAGATACTGGATGATTAGCAGGAGAGTTAGCATTAGGCTTTTAGATTTATCCATTAGATAAAAGTAATTTAGAATCTTCAAGTCAATGCAAATAAGTAACCCAACCTTGACATGAAAATTAGGTGTTTATGAAGAGTGTCCCTGGAAAATGACAAGGAATGCTTATGAAACACAATTCATACTATAAGTTCTAGGCTCAAGCTCTGCTCTGTGTGGTATATAGCATTCCTTCTGCTGCCAGTGGATCAAGATATAGAACTTTCAGCATCATGTTTCCCTGAGTGCTACCATGTTTCCTGCCATGATGATAAAGGACTAAAGTTCTGAAACTGTAAACCAGCTCCAATTAAGTGTTCTCCCTTATAACAGTTGCTTTGGTTATGGTATCTCTTCACAGCAATAGCCCTAACTAAGACATTGAAATATCGACCTATTTAGAACATTTGGGTGTATGCCTTTAATCCCAGCCCTTGGGAGGCAGAGGCAGGCGGACTTCTGAGTTCGAGGCCAGCCTGGTATACAGAGTGAGTTCAAGGACAGCCAGGGCTACACAGAGAAACCCTGTTTTGAAAAAAACAAAAAAAAAAAACAAACAAAAAAAGAAAATAAAAAAATAAAACATTTAAAAATATTTATATTGATCTTGTCTGCAGCATCCCATCCAGCCGGTAGCAGGTCAGCCATACATAGCCAGCCTGCCAGGTGCTGAGACCCTGCCAGCGGAACCAGGTACCAGAAACAGCCCTAGTTTAAGACCTCCGGGGACGCAGGTCTGGGGCAGGAACTGCGCACAGCCTAGCGGTTTGGAGTTCAGCGGCCGTGCCTGAGCTCTGCGCTCGCAGGCCAGACCCCCGAACCCCCTGCAGGCAGCGCCATCTTGTCTGCAGCATCCCATCCAGCCGGTAGCAGGTCAGCCGTACGTAGCCAGCCTGCCAGGTGCTGAGACCCTGCCAGCGGAACCAGGTACCAGAAACAGCCCGAGTTTAAGACCTCCGGGGACTCAGGTCTGGGGCAGGAACTGCGCACAGCCTAGCGGTTTGGAGTTCAGCGGCGTGCCTGAGCTCTGCGCTCGCAGGCCAGACCCCCGAACCCCCTGCAGGCAGCGCCATCTTGTCTGCAGCATCCCATCCAGCCGGTAGCAGGTCAGACATACGTAGCCAGCCTGCCAGGTGCTGAGACCCTGCCAGCGGAACCAGGTACCAGAGACAGCCCGAGTTTAAGACCTCCGGGGACTCAGGTCGGGGGCAGGAACTGCGCACAGCCTAGCGGTTTGGAATACAGCGGCCATGCCTGCGCTCTGTGCTCGCAGGCCAGACCCCAAACCCCCTGCAGGCAGCGCCATCTTGTCTGCAGCATCCCATCCAGCCGGTAGCAGGTCAGCCAGACCTAGCCAGCTTGCCAGGTGCTCAGACCCTGCCCACAGAACCAGGATAAGCAACAATTCTTGTTTATTAAGAAGAGTGAGGACCAGCTATAGCGGCAGGCCTCCATATTGCAACCAGGACACAGCTGGAAAGGTGCAGATAGAGACTCCGCCTGGGGCTAGAGCAGGGAGAGCTGCTAAGCTCTCGCCCACAGGCGGGCCCAGGCGCCTAGGATCTGCAGCACGTCCCTGCGAGCTTAGGCCGTGCACCGAGGCAACCGGCACCACCCAGCTCCCCAGGAGCCCGGACCAGCGATAGCGGCAGGCCTCCATACTGCAACCAGAACACAGCTGGAAAGGAACAGGTAGACAGATTCCATCAGGGGCTACCACGTGGGGGGATCTGCTAGGCTCTCGCTACTAGGCAGGCCCAGCAGCACCTGCCGAGGCTCTGCTGCACTCCCCCACACTTCCCAGAGACCTCAGGCCATGCACAAAGTCAGTGGGTGGCAGCCAGCTTGTGATCCCGTTGAGCAGCAATCACGCATAACCACCAGTAGAGAAACAACAGGTAAGCCCAGCCTCATAGGAGATTCAAACACCAGCCAGTGACAACAAGGTCAACTAACACCAGAAATAACCAGATGGCAAAAGGTAAACGAAGGAATGTCACTAACAGAAATCAAGACAATATGACAGCATCTGAACCCAGTTCGCCAACAACAGGAAGCCCTGGATACCCCAAAACACCAGAAAAACAAGACTTGGATATAAAATCACTGGTCAGGATGCTGGTAGCTGATCACATAGAAAAATCTCGTAAAGAAATAGAAGAGAAAATGGATCAAAAGTTAGAAGCCTTTACAAGGCAAATACAAAAATCACTTCAAGAAATGCAGGAGAAGATGGATCAAAAAGAAGAAGACAATAAGGAGGAAAGACAAAAATCACTTAAAGAAATACAGAAGAACGTGGGCCAACAAGTAGAAGGTATGAAAGAGGAAACACAAAAATCTATCAAAGAAATACATGAAAACACAATCAAGCAAGCGAAAGATCTGAGCACATCCATCCAGGCACTAAAAACAGAAGTAGAAACAACTAAGAAATCGCAGAGGGAGACAACATTGGAGATAGAAAACCTTGGGAAGAAATCAGGAGCCATAGATGCAAATATCAACAATAGAATACAAGAGATAGAAGACAGAATATCAGAAGCCGAAGATACCATAGGAACCATTGATTCAACAGTCAAAGAAAATACTAAATGCAAAAAGGCTGTAACCCAAAACATCCAGGAAATCCAGGACACAATGAGAAGACCAAACCTAAGGATTATAGGTATAGACGAGAATGAAGATGTACAAGTTAAAGGGCCAGCAAATATCTTCTACAAAATTATGGAAGAAAACTTCCCCAACCTAAAGAGAGAGATGCCCATGAATATACAAGAAGCATACAGAACCCCAAACAGACTGGATCAGAACAGAAATACATCCCGTCACATAATAATCAAAACTCCAAATGTACTAAACAAAGAAAGAATATTAAAGGCAGCAAGAGAAAAAGGCCAAGTAACTTATAAAGGAAGACCTATCAGAATAATACCAGACTTCTCACCTGAGACCATGAAAGCTAGAAGATCCTGGGCAGATATCATGCAAACTCTAAGAGAACACAAACTTCAGCCAAAACTACTTTACCCAGCAAAGCTCTCAATCACCATAGATGGAGACATCAAGGTATTCCATGACAAAACCAAATTTGCACGATATCTTTCCACAAATCCAGCCCTACAAAGGATAATAGGGGGAAAACACCAAGACAAGGACGGAAACTACACCCGGGAAGAAGCAAGATAGAAACCTCCTCTCATCAAACCCAAAAGAAGGTAACCTCTCAAATATAAAAAATAAATAAAATAAATAAATACAATTTCAAAAATGTCTGGAGGAAATAATTACTATTCCTTAATATCTCTTAACATCAATGGACTCAATTCCCCAATAAAAAGACATAGATTAACAGACTGGATACGGAAACAGGACCCTACATTTTGCTGCATACAGGAAACACATGTCAGTGTCAAAGACAAACACTGCCTTAGAGTAAAAGGCTGGAAGACAATTTTACAAGCAAACGGTCTCAGGAAACAAGCTGGAGTAGCCATTCTAATATCAGATAAAATTGACTTCCAACCTAAAATCATCAAAAGAGACTCAGAAGGTCACTTCTTGCTGGCCAAAGGAAAAATCCACCAAGAAGAGCTCTTAATACTGAACATCTATGCTCCAAATGCAAGGGCAGCCTCATTCGTAACAGAAACCTTACTAAAGCTTAAAGCACACATTACACCTAACACAATAATTGTGGGTGACTTCAACACTCCACTCTCCTCAATGGACCGATCAGGAAAGCAGAAACTAAACAGGGACACAGTGAAACTAATTGAAACTCTGGACCAATTGGATTTAACAGATATATATAGAACATTTCATCCTAAAGCTAAAGAATATACCTTTTTCTCAGCTCCACATGGGACCTTCTCCAAAATAGACCATATAATTGGTCACAAGACAGATGTCAACAAATACAAGAATATCGAGCTAATCCCATGCCTTCTATCAGATCACCATGGAGTAAGAGTGGTCTTCAATAACAATAAAAACAACAGAAAGCCCACATACACATGGAAACTGAACAATACTCTACTCAATGACACCTTGGTCAAGGAAGAAATAAAAAAAGAAATCAAAGACTTTTTAGAATTCAATGAAAATGAAGGTACAACCTACCCAAATCTATGGGACACAATGAAAGCAGTGCTAAGAGGAAAACTCATAGCTCTAAGTGCATCCAAAAAGAAACTGGAGAGAGCATATACTAGCAGCTTAATGGCACACCTTAAAGCCCTGGAAGAAAAACAAGTTAATTCACCCAGGAGGAGTAGAAGACAAGAAATCATCAAACTCAGGGCTGAAATCAATCAAATAGAAACAAAGAGAACCATACAAAGAATCAACAAGACCAGGAGCTGGTTCTTTGAGAAAATCAACAAGATAGATAAACCCTTAGCCAGACTAACCAAAGGACACAGAGACAGTATCCAAATTAACAAAATTAGAAATGAAAAGGGAGACATAACAACAGAAACTGAGGAAATTCAAAACATCATCAGATCCTACTACAAAGGTCTATACTCAAAACAACTGGAGAACCTGGAGGAAATGGACAATTTCCTAGACAGATATCAAATACCAAAATTAAATCAGCATCAAGTAGATCAGCTAAATAATCCCATAACCCCTAAAGAAATAGAAGGGGTTATAGAAAGCCTCCCAACCAAAAAAAGTACAGGACCAGATGGTTTTAGTGCAGAATTCTACCAGACCTTCAAAGAAGACTTAACACCAATACTCTCCAAACTATTCCACAAAATAGAGACAGAAGGGACACTGCCCAACTCATTCTTCGAAGCCACAATTACGCTAATACCTAAACCACAAAAAGATCCAACAAAGAAAGAGAACTACAGGCCAATTTCTCTTATGAATATAGATGCAAAAATACTAAATAAAATTCTTGCTAACCAAATCCAAGAGCACATCAAAACGATCATCCACCATGATCAAGTAGGCTTCATCCCAGGGATGCAGGGATGGTTCAATATACGGAAATCCATCAATGTAATCCACTACATAAACAAACTGAAAGAAAAAAACCACATGGTCATCTCATTAGATGCTGAAAAAGCATTTGACAAAATTCAGCATCCTTTCATGCTAAAAGTCTTGGAAAGAGCAGGAATTCAAGGACCATACCTAAACATAGTAAAAGCAATCTACAGCAAACCAGTAGCCAACATCAAAATAAATGGAGAGAAACTTGAAGCATTCCCACTAAAATCTGGGACTAGACAAGGCTGCCCTCTCTCTCCATATCTTTTCAATATAGTACTTGAAGTTCTAGCAAGAGCAATTAGACAACATAAGGAAGTCAAAGGGATACAAATTGGAAAGGAAGAAGTGAAACTATCATTATTTGCAGACGATATGATAGTTTACCTAAGCGACCCAAAAAACTCCACCAGAGAACTTCTACAGCTGATAAACAACTTCAGCAAAGTGGCAGGTTATAAAATTAACTCAAGCAAGTCAGTGGCCTTCTTGTACTCAAAGGACAAGCAGGCAGAGAAAGAAATTAGGGAAATAACACCCTTCACAATAGCCACAAACAACATAAAGTATCTTGGAGTAACTCTAACCAAACAAGTGAAAGATCTGTACAACAGGAACTTCAAGTCCTTGAAGAAAGAAATCGAAGAAGACCTCAGAAGATGGAAAAATATTTCTTGCTCCTGGATTGGCAGGATCAATATAGTAAAAATGGCCATCTTGCCAAAAGCAATATACAGATTCAATGCGATCCCCATCAAAATCCCAACTCAATTCTTCATAGATCTAGAAAGAGCAATTCTCAAATTCATCTGGAGCAACAAAAAACCCAGGATAGCTAAAACTATTCTCAACAATAAAAGGACTTCTGGGGGAATCAATATCCCTGACCTCAAGCAGTACTACAGAGCAATTGTGTTAAAAACTGCATGGTATTGGTATAGCAACAGGCAAGCAGATCAATGGAACAGGATTGAAGACCCAGAGGTTAACCCACAGACTTATGGTCACTTGATCTTTGATAAAGGAGCCACAACCATCCGGTGGAATAAAGATAGCCTTTTTAACAAATGGTGCTGGTTCAACTGGAAGTCAACATGCAGAAGAATGCGAATTGATCCAATCTTATCTCTTTGCACTAAGATCAACTCCAAGTGGATCAAGGACCTCCACATAAGACCAGACACACTGAAACTATTAGAAAAGAAACTTGGGAAGACCCTGGAGGACTTGGGCACAGGGGAAAAGTTCCTGAACAGAACACCAATAGCTTATGCTCTAAGATCAAGAATCGACAAATGGGAGCTCATAAAATTACAAAGTTTCTGCAAAGCAAAGGACACTGTCAGAAGGACAAAACGGCAACCAACAAAGTGGGAAAAGATCTTCACCAACTCCACATCCGACAGAGGGCTAATATCCAATATATACAAAGAACTCAAGAAGTTAGACCGCAAAGAACCAAATAACCCTATCAAAAAATGGGGCACAGAGCTAAACAAAGAATTTTCACCAGAAGAAATTCGGATGGCCGAGAAACACCTTAAAAGATGTTCAACATCATTAGTCATCAGGGAAATGCAAATCAAAACAACCCTGAGATTCCACCTCACACCAGTCAGAATGGCTAAGATTAAAAACTCAAGAGACAACAAGTGCTGGCGAGGATGTGGAGAAAGAGGAACACTCCTCCACTGTTGGTGGGATTGCAAAATGGTAAAACCGCTCTGGAAATCAGTTTGGCGGTTCCTCAGAAAATTGGGCATGTTACTTCCAGAGGACCCTGGCATACCACTCCTGGGCATATACCCAGAGGATTCCCCTGCATGCAATAAGGACACATGCTCCACTATGTTTATAGCAGCCTTGTTTATAATAGCCAGAAATTGGAAGCAGCCCAAATATCCCTCAAAGGAGGAATGGATACAGAAAATGTGGTATATTTATACAATGGAATACTACACAGCAATTAAAAATAATGAATTCATGCAATTTGTAGGTAAATGGTTAGACCTGGAAAATATCATCCTGAGTGAATTAACCCAATCACAAAAGAATGCACCTGAAATGCAATCACTGATAAGTGGATATTAATGAGCCCAGAAGCCCTAAATACTCAAGACACAAATAGCAAGTCAAATGATTCCCAAGAAGAAGAAAGGAGAGGACCCTGGGCCTGTAAAGATTGCTTCCAGTTTAGTAAAGAAACCGAGGGGGGAGGGGGAATTATTGGGGAACAGATGGGGGGAGAGGAACTATGGGAACTATGGTGGGTGGGAACTGGGAAAGGGGAAAGCCTTTGGAATGTAAACATAGAATATAGAAAATAAAATTAAAAAAAATATTTATATTACTTCATATTGTCCTGGGGGTGGGTGGTCAGAATTTGTGAAGCAAGATTACATCAATAAAAATAATTCTGAAGAAAATGGAGATTGGTGTGATAGAGGGGTAGAAAAAAAAAAACAGGAAAGAAGAAATGAAAAAAAGAATACAAAAATCAAATAAAAACAATCCACTACTAATGAAAATGTTTTAAAAATTTATTTCAGGAGAATAAAACATAATTTAAAAATACAAAAAAATTGAAAGATGACATTTAAACTGTCAAAGAGAAAACTGGAAGGGGCTCTTGGCAACAGAAAAGAACAAGAGAGAAATACATGTGCAGGAGACAGAGAAAGACAGAGATAGAGAAGCAGAAGCAACGGATACAGACGGGAGAAGAGAAAAGGCAAAAAGAGAGTGGAAACTGACACTTCATATGCAGAAGGGAGAAATCACTTGAACAAATTTGTACACTTTGTTTTCTTTTGGTGTATGCTGACATTGATCCTTCCTGAAACAATTGCCTCAGTGAACTTCTATGGTCCCCACTTTAATAGCTTCAGCGATTAAATCCCAGATGTTCTGACATCCAATCAGTTGCCAATTCAATCTATCTGATGTGGTGGTAAGGATACCAGATAGCTTAGGTCTTTGGTGTATCATGTGATTCCACCTTTTAATATGCTTACATTGTCATCTTACTAAAACAATGGATTTGGCACATTTAAACAAAGGTGCTCCAAACAAGAGGAATATTCCTCCATTGCTGGTGACAGTGAACTCTTGTATAATCACTCTGGAAATAAACTTGGCAGTGTCTCAGAATTTTGAGAATAGTTCTACCTCAAGACCCAAATTATACCATGACTGGGCAGCCAAAAGATGCTCCACCATCTCTCAAGGACATTTCCTCAATAGATTCATAGCAGCTTTACTCATGATAGTCAGAAACTGGAAAAGTAGATGTCTCCCAATAGAAGAATTGATTAAAAAATGTGGTTTATTTACAGAATGGAATACTATTCAGCCATTCAAAACAAAGACATCATGAATTTTGCAAGCAATTCAACGGAACTAGAAAATATCATCCCAAGTGGATGTTAGCCATAAAGCACAGGATTCCCATGGTATAATCAACAGACCTAAAGAAGCTGAGTAACAAGAAGGGCTCAAGGGAGGATAGTTGAATCTTTCTCAGAAGGAAAAAACAAAATAGATATCACAGTTTGATGGAATGTCTGAAGTAGGTGGAAGAGGCGACTAGGAGCAGAGTGGGCTGGGGCCAGGGAGATATGTGTGGAGAGCAGGATAGAGAGAATGGAAAAAGTCTGTGGGTGGGTGGGGCAATCTCTAAGGCATCTGACAGACCTGGGATTGGGGAGGCCCAAGGTATCTATGAGGGCTGACTCTGGCTGACACTACTATTAGTGGGGAATATGGGTTCTGAAGTGGCTGCTCTCAATAGACAGGGAGGGCCCTGGGGAGGAGTAGGAACAGCAACCCACCCTCGAAACTTCAGACCAAATGTGTGTCCTGCTTACAAGATGCGACAGGACAAGGATAGAGTGGAGACTGAGGCAACAGCCAACAAAGAACCAACCCAAATTGAGACCCATCCCATGGGCAAGAACTAATCCCTGATACTATTGATGATACTCTGTTATGCTTACAGTGAGGCACCTAGCATAACTGTCTTCTGAGAGGCTTTACCCTGCAGGCAATGGAAAGAGATGCAGAGACCCAGAGGCAAACATTAAATGGAGTTTGGAGAGCCTTATGGAAGAGTGGGGAAAAGACTGAGGGACAGGAAGAGGACAGAGACTCCACAGGCAGACCAACAGTGTCAACTAACCTGGAGAGCTGGGGGCTCCCAGAGACTGAATCAATGACCAAAGAGCAAGCACGGGCTGGAACTAGGCCCACTGCACATAATAGATGAGCAGTTTGGTCTTCACACAGGACTCCCAATGACAGAGCAAGGCCTCTCCCTGAATCTTCTTTTACTTGCTTGTCCCCCTAAATGGGCTTCCTTGCCTGTTCAGTCCTTTATGTGTTGGAGGGGGTTATAATATTAGTGGGTAGGTGGGATATCTAGAGGAAAGCTCCCCTTTTTCAAAGGAAAAACATAGGTGGGATAGGGAGAGGGTCTGTGTGAGGGAATTCTGGAAGAAGGGGGTGATATTGGAAGGTAAAGTGAATAAGTAAATAAATTTATAAACAAAAACAAAAGCAGAAGGTGCTCCAAGGAAAACTTCATTCAAAAGAGATTAGTCACCCAATGACCAATGAAATACAAAGAATTAATTATTCCAGACCAACACACACACACACACACACACACACACACACACACACACACGATCTCAACAACAGAATACCAGGAATTAACAAACACTATTCATTGTTATCTCTCTACACTAATGGTCTCAAGACATACTAACAGAGGTCATTCAAAAACAGGATCCATGCAAGAAATACACCATATCCTCATGGATAGATAGATATCATCTTGGGGTAAAAGGATGGAAAAAAAGAACCAAGCAAAATGACCAAAGAAGGAAGCTAATGTCATTTTAATATCTGACAAAATAGATCAAACCAAAACTAATCTTGAGATAAAAAGATATTCACCAGAGGAAAAAATATCCCTGTATAGTGTATTAATCAATTCTTAGCATCTATGCACCACCAAACACATAGGTACTATAGTTCATAAAAAAGCACTATTATATGTTAATCATACATGAGCTTAATATACAGTGATACTGAGTGACTTTCATACTCCACTATTGCTAATAGCGAGGCCGTACAGACAAAAGTAAAACAGAGATTCTGGAGCAAACAGATATTGCAAAACCTGGGGACTGAACATGTATTTACAGAACATTTTATCCAAACAAAAAAAGATCATACCTTCTTCTTAGCACCTCATGGAAATTTGTTGAAAATTTACCAGATACTCAGGCAAAAAGCAAATATCAACAGGTACAAGAAAAGTGAAATAACACCATGCATCTATTTGACCACCATGGATATGAACAACAGACATCGTGCAACCTCATAGAAACTGAACAGCTCACTACTAAATGAAAAATGGGTCGACAGGAATTGAGAAAGAAATTGAAGACTTCCTAAAATTGAATGAAAGAGAACGAATAGCGTCTTTAACCTTATGGGACACAATAAAGAAATACCTAAGAGGCAAGTACATAGCACTAAATGCCTACATATATATATATTATTAGATTACACACAAGTAACTTGATGGCATTACCCACAATCTCTATAATAAAAAGAAGAAATCACAGCCAAAAGCAGTGGATGGCAAAATAGTACTGAAACCAATAAGGTACAAACAAAGAAATAAGAAATGCTATACAAAATAACAATGAAACAGAGAGTTCCTTCTTTGACAACATCAGTAAGCAGCCCTTATCTAAATTAACTAAAGGACAGAGAAATAATCTAGAAATAAACAAATACAAAGATAAATACAAAGACATAACAACAAACACTGGGGAAATTATAATGACATTTTTAAAACTTAATTTATTCATTTTTATTTATTTTACTTATTTACTTTACATCCCTTTCACTGACCCCATCCGACTCACTCCCACCCACAAGCTTGTCCCATGCCCCCTCCTTTTCTCCTCTGGGAGAGTGTGGACTCTCTTGGTATCCCCACACTGACACTTCATGTCTCTGAGAAGCTAGGTGCTTCCGCTCCTATTGAGAAAAGACAGGGCAGGCAAGCTAGTAGAAAATAATCAACATACAGGCAACAGCTCTTCCGATAGCCTGCATTCCAGTTCAGGACACACATGAGGGTCAAGCTGCATATCTGCTACATATAAAGCCAAGGTCCAGTCTGTGTATGTTCTTTGGTTAGTAGTTCAGACTGTGAGAGTCCCAAGGATCCAGGTTAGTTGACCCTATTGGTCTTCCTGTGGAGTTCTTATCCTCTTAGGGACCAATAATCCTTCTTCCTATTCTTCAATAGGAGTCCTCAAGCTCCATCCACTGTTTGGCTATAGGTGTCTATATTTGTCTTAGTCATCTGTTGGGTGGAGCCTCTCAGAGGCCAACCTGCTCCTGCCTGAAAGAATGGCAGAATACCATTAATAATGTTAGGGATTGATGCTTGCCCATGGGATGGGTCAAGTTGGTCCAATTATTGATGGACCATTCCCTCAGTCTCTGCTCTGTCCCCATGTATGCATTTCTTGTAGACAGGAACAAAAATGGATTGAAAGTTTTGTGGATGGGTTGGTGTCTTTAATGCTTCACTGAGTTTCCTGTCTGCCTACAGCAGGTGGCCTCCTTAGTTTCCATTTCCCCAATATAGTGAGTCACAGCTAAGGTCATCCTCATTGATTCTACAGCACCTCCCTTGTCCCAGGTCTTTGTCATGTTCTGAAGATGTTTCTCACATCCTCACCTGTGAGGGTCCTGAACCACACATAACCGCAGGTCCAGAAACATACAGCCCAAGAATATCCATCAGAGAGGCCAGCCACACCAGGATTATCAAGGTTCAGCCTGATCACAATACTGACAACAAGAACTCAGCAGGGAAGGTGGGTAAGGGAGGGAAACTTAACTGTATGATTCAGGAGTCAGATGCAGGTACAGAAGAAGTAGCTGGAGAATTAAATTCCCCTTGAAAAACAGGTTGCTCAGTCATAATGACAGTTTTAACAAACCTCTACTGGAAACAAATGGAAATCTACAAAAGAGAAATAATATTATCAATATATGCCACCTACACCTACTAAAATTAAATCAAATCACACGAGCAATTCAAACAGACCTGTAACCCCTCTTGAAATAAAAGCAGTAATTAAAAGTCTCCAGACCAAAAGCCCAGAGCCAGATGATTTAGCTCCGAAATCTATCAGGCTAGTACTATTCAAATAATTCATAAAAATAGAAAACAAAGGAACACTGCCAATTAATTCTCAATACCAGAGTTGTCATGATAACCAAAGCACATAAAGACTCAATAAAGTGAATTACAGACCAATTTCTCTTGTAATTTCAAACATTGCAAGCTGTGGATTTAGCTGCACAATTTCTCAATAAAATATTTGCAAACAATATATTCAAGAATATACTAAAGAATATATTAAAAACTCATTCTAACATAATCAAGTAGGCTTACTTCCAGAGATGAAGCAATGTTTCAACACATGAATATCATAAGTTTAATCTACCATATAAACAAAGTGTAAGACAAAAATCACATGATGATCTCACTAGATACAAAAAGTATCTTTGACAATATCTAACACATTTTTATAATAAAGGTTCTGGAGATATTGTAGATAAAAGGGCTTACCTCAACATAATAATGGTAATTTACAAAAGCATACCACATGTAAAACCCTAAATTGAGAGAAAATGAAAGCAATCGCACTAAATCAGAAACAAACCAATATTTATTGGTTCGTACTTGAAGTTTTATCTAGAACAGTAAGATAACCAAAGGTGATCAGGCAATCTTGCCAAAAGCAATATATAGATTCAACGCAATCCCCATCAAAATCCCAACTCAGTTCTTCAAAGAGAAAAAGCAATTCTCAAATTCATCTGGAATAACAAAAAACCCAGGATAGCTAAAACTATCATCAACAGTAAAAGAATTTCTGGGGGAATCAATATCCCTAACCTCAAGCAATACTACAGAGCAGTAGAATTAAAAACTGCATGGTATTGGTACAGTGACAGGGAGGTGGATCAATGGAATAGGATTGAAGACCCAAAATTGAACCCACACATCTATGGCCAATTGATCTTCGACAAAGGAGCTGAAAACATCCAGTGGAAAACAGATAGCTTTTTCAACAAATGGTGCTGGCTCAACTGGAGGTCAAGATGCAGAAGAATGAGAATTGATCCACTCTTATCTCCTTGCACTAAGCTCAACTCCAAGTGGATAAAGGACCTCCACATAAAACCAGACAAACTAAAATTAATAGAAAAGAAACTGGGGAAGACCTTTGAGGACATTGGCTCAGGGGGAACATTCATGAACAGAACACCAATTGTTTATGCTCTAAGATCAAGAATAGACAAATGGGACCTCATAAAAATTGTAAAGGAAGAAGACAATATATCTTTATTTGTAGATGATATTATTATATACATAAATGACCCAAAAATTTCCACTAGGAAATTCCTAATTTCAGTAAAATAGTTGTTTTCAGTAAAGTGGTTACAAAATTAACTCACAGAATTCAGTGGCCCTTTATATAGAGATGGCTAAACACTGAGAAAGAAATCAGGTAAATAATACCTTTATTTACCTGGAAGTTCAAGATCTGTATTTTTAAAAAGTTCAAGTGGTTGAAAAAGAAACTGAAGAAGATATTACAAATTGGAAAGCTCTCCCATGCTCGTGGATCAGTAGGATTAATGTAGTAAAAGCGGCTTCTCTATCAAAAATAATCTACGGGTTCAATGCAATCCCAATGGAAATTCCAACAGGATTCTTCACTGGAAATACAGACAGTCTTCAGTGACATATAGAAACGCAAAATACTCAAGGTACCTAAGAAAAAATAGTAATTAAGGAACTTCTGGGTTCATGTAGCTTTGTGGAGGAAGAAGTAGAAATATTGTAAGAGCTATAGGGATTGGATGACTACATCCTTACTTATTTTTAAACTTTGAAAATGTATTTTGTCTTACCATTAAAGTATTTTGGGAGAAATAAATTCAAGATGCCTATAAAGTTAGTTCTAAGAAGTAATTGAAAGAAAATGCCTTGACCTCAACCCCATGAACAACTTCATTTCAAAGGCAAGAAAGAGCCTTATCTGGGCTGTGCCATTGTAGAAGCTCAAGTGCCTTCTGTCCTTTGTGAGAAACATGTAGAGAGCACACAAGGCCTTACCAAAGAAAGGCATTAGCTGATGACCCAGATGATGTAAGACTGAATTGCAGTTTCTTCATTGTTTCTATTTGTCTTAGTCAAGGTTTCTATTCCTGCCCAAACATCATGTCAAAGAAACAAGTTGGGGAGGAAAGGGTTTATTCAGCTTACATTTCCACATAGCTGTTCATCACCAAAAAAAGTCAGGACTGGAACTCAAGCAGGTCAGGAAACAGGAGCTGATGAAGAAGCCATGGAGGGATGTTCCTTACTGGCTTGCTTCCCCTGGCTGTCTCAGCTTGCTTTCTTATAGAACCCAAGAATTCCAGTCCAGGGATAGCACCTCCCACAGGGGGCTCTCCCCACTTGAGCACTTATTGAGAAAATGCCTTACAGCTGGATCTCATGGAGGCATTTCCTCACCTGAAGCTCCTTTCTCTGTGATAACTCCAGCCTGCATCAAGTTGAAACACAAAACCTGACAGTACACTATTATTCACATTTCTTTATGTTTAACCATCAACCCATGTTTCATGTAACATTATAGTTCTGTACCACTGGAAGATGTTTCATGCTTAATTATGTTTATTTCTTAAGCTATTTATCTCTAATCTTCCTCATGGAATTTACTTTTACCAGAATGAGAAGTTATCCAACATAGAATGGACTTTATTTTTCTAGGATGGCAGATACTAGGCACAAGGACACTGAGCTCAGTTATCTTAATACCTGAGAAATAGGCAGAAGCTTTTTTATTCCTGGAGTCTGAGTGAACCCTGATGACCAATAATGAAAATTTTAATCCATTTGTTCAGGATTATTGCAACACCACAGAATTATTTTCAAGATCAGTAGTTTGTTTTGATAGGGGTTTAATTCTTCAGACTTAAGAAAATAAGGCTAAAAGAACTCAGAGGATGATTTGTTGAATGCAGCTTAAACAAACATCATTGTTAAAGAGTCATTTTAATGTTACCAGCTCAGATATTTAAAAGTGATAATCTCTGATTCTTTCATATTACAGTGGCTTGTTCTCTAACTTTTCATTCATTAGGTTTAAGAGATGTGTGTTTTTAATGGGTTGGGGTGTCAGCTGTTCTATAACATATATAGGTTATCCATATCAATATGTAAAATAGATATACACGATATTGACTTTTTCCATTGTTTTATCTTGTTTACAAATAATAGTTTTCATATGATATTTTTACAGATATGTATTATTTTTATATTGCTCTCATTCATACCTGAATTTCCTTATTATCTTTTTTATTTCTTTGGTATTCCTTCCTCTGCCTAAATAGTTTCCCTTTTAACTTCAGGTCACAAATATATGTATGTATGTGTGCATGTATTGGAATCGACATATGAGAAGAAAATTATATATTTTTCCTTTTCTATATTACACTTGTACTTCCTTCCCCTTCCTTTCATAATTCATGCTTCCTTCACTTAGATATCCTTAGATTGCACGTCATATGTATGCATGAATAATAACATTTAGTTTTTATTTTATGTTTGAAAGAAAATGAGTAGTGGCATTCACAAATAAAATTCTTGCCCTTTTCTTCTACTTTCACATTTCTTTTTTTTTCTAATTACAATTTTTATTTCCTTCTTTTATTAAAAATTCATTTCCCCTTCTTTTTTTTTTCTCTTTTTTAAAAATTTTTTTTATTGTATATATTCTATATTTACAATTCATTTCCCTTTTTCTGGTTCCCCACCCCCAAAGGTCCCACATGTCCTTTTCCCTCCCCCTGCTCCCGCATCAACCCCCTCCCACTTTACTGTTCTTGTACTCTCCCACAATGATGTTTTGGTCCATTCTAGCACCAGTGTCCACTCCTTTCTTCTTGTGAGACATCACTTGATATGTGATTTGTGTCTTTGGTGTTCCAAGCTTCTAGGCTAATATCCACTTATCAGTGACTGTATACCATGGGTATTCTTTTGAGATTGGGTCACCTCACTTAGTATGACATTCTCCAGCTCCATCCATTTCTCTAAGAATTTCATGAATTCATTGTTTCTAATGGCTGAATAGTACTCCATTGTTTATATATACCACATTTTTTGTATCCATTCCTCTGTTGAGGGACATCTGGGTTCTTTCCAGCTTCTGGCTATTATATATAAGGCTGCTATGAACATAGTGGAGCATGTATCCTTATTACATGCTGGTGAATCTTCTGGGTATATTCCCAGGAGTGGTATGGCTGGGTCCTCTGGAAGTATCACGCCCAGTTTTCTGAGGAACCGCCATACTGATTTCCAGAGTGGTTGTACCAGCTTGCATTCTCACCAGCAGTGGAGGAGTGTTCCTCTTTCTCCACATCCTCGCCAACACCTGATGTCTTCTGAGTTTTTAATCTTAGCCATTCTGACTGGTGTGAGGTGAAATCTCAGGGTTGTTTTAATTTGCATTTCCCTAATGACTAGTGAAGTTGAACATTTTTTAAGGTGTTTCTCAGCCATCCGAATTTCTTCAGGTGAAAAATCTCTGTTTAGCTCTGTTCCCCATTTTTGGATAGGGTTATTTGGTTTTCTGGGGTCTAACCTCTTGAGTTCTTTGTATACATTGGAGATTAGCCCTCTGTCAGATGTGGGGTTGGTGAAGATTTTTTCCCAATTTGTTGGTTGCCGATTTATCCTTTTGACAGTGTCTTTTGCCTTACAGAAACTTTGTAGTTTTATGAGGTCCCATTTGTCTATTCTTGTTCTTAGAGTGTAAGCAATTGGTGTTCTGTTCAGGAATTTTTCCCCTGAGCCGATGTCTTCAAGGGTCTTCCCCAGTTTCTTTTCTATTAGTTTTAGTGTGTCTGGTTTTATGTGGAGATCCTTGATCCACTTGGAGTTGAGTTTAGTGCAAGGAGATAAGAGTGGATCAATTCTCATTCTTCTGCATGTTGACTTCCAGTTGAGCCAGCACCATCTGTTGAAAAGGCTATCTTTTTTCCACTGGATGTTTTCAGCTCCTTTGTCGAAGATCAATTGGCCATAGATGTGTGGGTTCAATTCTGGGTCTTCGATCCTATTCCATTGATCCGCTTCCCTGTCACTGAACCAATACCATGCAGTTTTTAATACCAGTGCTCTGTAATATTGCTTGAGGTCCGGGATATTGATTCCCCCAGAAGTTCTTTTGCTGTTGATGATAGTTTTAGCTATCCTGGGTTTTTTGTTATTCCAGATGAATTTGAGAATTGCTCTTTCTAGCTCTATGAAGAACTGATTTGGGATTTTGATGGGGATTGCATTGAATCTGTATATTGCTTTGGGCAAGATTGCCATTTTGACTATATTAGTCCTGCCAACCCACGAGCATGGAAGATTTTCCCATTTTCTGATGTCTTCTTCAATTTCCCTCTTCAGAGACCTGAAGTTTTTGTCGTATAAATCTTTCACATGTTTGGTTAGCGTCACTCCAAGATACTTTATATCATTTGTGGCTATTGTGAAGGGTGTCATTTCCCTAATTTCTTTCTCGGCCTGCTTATCCTTCATGTATAGGAAGGCTACTGATTTACTTGAGTTGATTTTATAGCCAGCCACTTTGCTGAAGTTGTTTATCAGTTGCAGGAGTTCTCTGGTGGAGGTTTTTGGGTCACTTAAGTAAACTATCATATCATCTGCAAATAGTGATAGTTTGACTTCTTCCTTTCCGATTTGTATCCCTTTGACTTCCCTCTGTTGTTGAATTGCTCTAGCTAGTACCTCAAGTACTATATTGAAGAGATATGGCGAGAGGGGACAGCCTTGTCTAGTCCCTGATTTTAGAGGGATTGCTTCGAGTTTTTCTCCGTTTACCTTGATGTTGGCTACTGGTCTGCTGTATATTGCTTTTACTATGTTTAGATATGGGCCTTGAATTCCTGTTCTTTCTAGGACCTTTAGCATGAAAGGATGCTGAATTTTGTCAAATGCTTTTTCAGCACCCAATGAGATGACCATGTGGTTTTTTTCTTTGAGTTTGTTTATATAGTGGATTACATTGATGGATTTCCATATATTGAACCATCCCTGCATCCCTGGGATGAAGCCAACTTGATCATGGTGAATGATCGTTTTGATGTGTTCTTGGATTCGGTTGGCAAGTATTTTGTTTAGTATTTTTGAATCACACGCATCTCTTGATCACCGTAATTTCATGCAGCCAAGCTGCAATCCAGGCAGAGGCTGTGTGATATTTACTGGGGAACGCCTTGTTTGGCAGGGCTGTTCAAGAAATGCTGCTGTGGGCCTCCTTGGCTGCAGATAGAGCTGAGCTGAAATTTCTCATGGCAAGCTGTGTGACCCTTTCTCTAACCTGTTCTTTTACTTACAAGATGTCCCTGCCAGCTGGAGGTACGAGCATCCAGGTGTGATGGTTCACTAGAGTTTCATTCTTTGAGCTACAGCACTGGCCATGATTTATTTTCTAGAGATCCATTGCTTTGCTTTTAATCAGCTGTACAGTTATTACCTAGATACATTAAAGAATTAACCTCCCAACAATATCTATTATTTGTGTAGTTAGCTGGCTTTGGCACTCTGACATGGAAACCATCAGTTAAGTAAAGTTTCAAAGTAAACCTGAGGGGGTCTTACAAGAAGGAAGCAAGATTTAAACTAAAACTGCACTAACAATACCTAGCCCTGTTACATAGTGGTTTCCAAGGACTCTTGAACTACTAGCTTATCATTAACTACAGAGGGACGCGATGACTTTGTGTGTATTCTCTAACGTTCATACCTGATTGATTTTGTATTTCCTTGTGCCAGATACTCATGGTAACCATTCTTTGTATACATTTCCCTGGATACATTTTCTCTTCAGTAATGTAATACCAACTTATGAGTATAAAAATTCCTGCCTCAGAAAAGTAAAGTGCATTCAGACGCATTCAGATCTTGTGTGTGTCTGTCTGTCATTCGCCGGACCTGTACCTTCCTGCATACCAAAGACCCTGATTCCCCACGGGAGTGTGTGTTCCGACTGAGTCGGTCCGTGGCATTTTTGCATCGATATTCATAAGAGAAATTGGCCTGTAGTTCTCTTTCTTAGTTGGATCTTTGTGTGGTTTTGGTATCAGGGTAAATGTGCCTTCATAGAATGAGGTGGGTAGTGTTCCTTCTGTTTCTATTTTGTGGAATAATTTGAAGAGTATACGTATCAGGACTTCTTTGAAGGTCTGATAGAATTCTGCACTAAAACCGTCTGGTCCTGTGCTCTTTTTGGTTGGAAGACTGTCTATGACCCCTTCTATTTTTGGGGGGGTTATGGGTCTGTTTAGACGATCTATTTGATCCTGGTTTAATTTTGGTATTTGGTAACTGTCGAGGAAATTGTCCATTTCCTCCAGATTCTCCAGTTGTGTTGAGTATAAGTTTTTGTAGTAGGATCTGATGATTTTTTGAATTTCCTCAGTTTCTGTTGTTATATCTCCCTTTTCATTTCTAATTTTGTTAATTTGAATACTGTCTCTGTGCCCTTTAGTAAGTCTGGCTAGGGGTTTATCTATCTTGTTGATCTTCTCAAAGAACCAGCTCCTGGTTTTGTTGATTCTTTGTATGGTTCTTTTTGTTTCAACTTGATTGATTTCAGCCCTGAGTTTGATGATTTCCTGTCTTCTACTCCTCCTGGGCGAAATTGCTTCTTTTTGTTCCAGAGCTTTCAAGTGTGCCATTAAGTTGCTAGTATATGCTCTCTCCTGTTTCTTTTTGGAGACACTCAGGGATATGAGTTTTCCTCTAAGCACTGCTTTCATTGTGTCCCATAGATTTGGGTATGTTGTGCCTTCATTTTCATTAAGTTCTAGGAAGTCTTTGATTTCTTTCTTTATTTCTTCCTGGACTAAGGTATCATTGAGTAGAATATTGTTCAGCCTCCAAGCGTATGGGGATTTTCTGTTGTTTTTGTTGCTATTGAAGAACACTCTTACTCCATGGTGATCTGATAAGAGGCATGGGATTAGTTCGATCTTTTTATATTTGTTGAGATCTGTCTTGTGTCCAATTATATGGTCGATTTTGGAGAAGGTACCATGAGGGGCTGAGAAAAAGGTATAGTTTTTTGCTTTAGGGTGAAATGTTCTATATATATCTGTTATATCCAATTGCTCCAAAGTTTCGATGAGTTTCTCTGTGTCTCTGTTTAGTTTCTGTTTTCCTGGTCGGTCCACTGTAGATAGTGGAGTATTGAGGTCCCCCACAATCATTGTGTTAGGAGCAATGTGTGCTTTGAGCTTTAGTAAGGTTTCTTTTACAAATGAGGGTGCCCTTACATTTGGAGCGTAGATGTTTAGAATTGTGAGTTCCTCTTGGTGGATTCTTCCTTTGACTAGCAGGAAGTGACCTTCTGTGTCTCTTTTGATGACTTTGGGTTGAAAGTCAATTTTATCTGATATTAAAATGGCTACTCCAGCTTGCTTCCTGTGACCATTTGCTTGCAAAATTGTCTTCCATCCTTTTACTCTAAGGTACTGTTTGTCTTTGACTCTGAGGTGTGTTTCCTGTATGCAGCAAAAGGTAGGGTCCTGTTTCCGTATCCAGTCTGTTAGTCTATGTCTTTTTATTGGGGAGTTGAGTCCATTGATGTTAAGAGATATTAAGTAATAGATATTTTTACTTCCTGACATTTTTGATGTTATTTTTGTTTTTGAGTAGTTATCTTCCTTTGAGTTTGATGGAAGAAGGTTACTGTCTTGCTTTTTCTTGAGTGCCATTCCCTTCCTTGTGTTGGAGTTTTCCTCCTATTATCCTTTGTAGAGCTGGGTTAGTGGAAAGATATTGTGTAAATTTGGTCCTGTCATGGAATATTTTGATTTCTCCATCTATGTTGATTGAGAGTTTTGCTGGGTATAGTAGTCTTGGCTGACATTTGTTTTCTCTTAGGGTCTGCATGAGGTCTACCCAGGATCTTCTAGCTTTCATGGTTTCTGGAGAGAAGTCTGGTGTGATTCTGATAGGTCTTCCTTTATATGTTACTTGGCCCTTTTCTCTTGCTGCCTTTAATATTCTTTCTTTGTTTAGTACATTTGGGGTTTTGATTATTATGTGACGGGAGGTGTTTCTGTTCTGGTCCAGTCTGTTTGGAGTTCTGTAGGCTTCTTGTATATTCATGGGCATCTCTCTCTTTAAGTTAGGAAAGTTTCCTTCCATAATTTTGTTAAAGATATTTGCTGGCCCTTTAAGTTGTAGATCTTCACTCTCATCTATCCCTATAATCCTTAGGTTTGGTCTTCTCATTGTGTCCTGGATTTCCTGGATGTTTTGGGTTACAAGCCTTTTGGATTTTGCGTTTTCTTTGACTGTGGAGTCAATGGTTACTATGTTATCTTCAGCATCAGAGATTCTTATTTCTATCTCTTGTATTCTGTTGTTTATGTTTGCATCTACGACCCCTGCTTTCTTCCCAAGGTTTTCTATCTCCAAGGTTGCCTCCTTTTGTGATTTCTTAGTTGTTTCTACCTCTGTGTTCAGATCTTGGTTGGTTTTGCTCAGTTCCATCATTTGTTTGTTTGTGTTTTCATGTAATTCTTTAATATATTTTTGTGCTCCCTCTTTCATGACTTCTGCCTCTTGTTTCAAGTTCTCCTGCATTTCTTTAACTGATTTTCTCATTTCCTCTTTATTGGTATCTGTCTGATGGCCCATATTCTCCTGGAGTTCTTTAAGTGTTTTTTGTGTTTGGATTGTAAGAGCTTCTACCCTATTAATGTTCCCCTGCATTTCTTTAAGAGATTTGTTTATGTCTTTTTTGTGTTCCTCTAGGAGCATCATGACCTGTGCTTTTATATCTAACTCTTGTTTTTCTGGTGTGCTGGGGTATCCTGGACATGCTGTGGTTGGCGAATTGGGTTCAGATGGTGCCATATTGCCTTGATTTCTGTTAATAACGTTCCTACGTTTGCCTTTTGCCATCTCTTTATCTCTGGCGTTAGTTGGTCTTATTGTAGATGGTGCCCTGCTGAAAGCACAGCATGCCTGTCCCCAGGAGACAGATCCCTTCTGGCAGCTTGTCTGTGCTGGACTATGCTCGCTCTGAGTCCAGGCCCCTGACTCCAGCTGCTAGAGTTCCGAGCTGTGCCCGAGGCAGCAAGGTGGCCTCTCGCTGCTAGTCTGCTCAGAAAGCTGGTCCAGGCCGGTAGTCTGCACCCACAGCTGAGCTTTCTGTGCTTGGATCTCCTGCAGAGCTAAGCTAAGCTGTAACTCTGGCCACACACCTGATTCCAGCCGCTCACTGTGACCAGTGTGCCCGCTGTTTGCGCGTGGGGGTCTGGGGCAAGATGGCTGCCCCAGCTGAAAGCACTGCGTGGCCTTGGCTGAGCTGCTGGTACCCGGCTCTGCTGCTCCCTTCTGGCTGCGTTGTCTGTGCTGGACTATGCTCGCTCTGAGTCCAGGCCCCTGACTCCAGCTGCTAGAGTTCTGCCCCGAGGCAGCCCGGTGGCCCCTCGCTGCTAGTCTGCTCAGAGAGCTGGTCCCGGCCGGTAGTCTGCACCTGCAGCTGAGCTTTCTGTGCTCGGATCTCCTGCAGAGCTAAGCTAAGCTATAACTCTGGCCACGCACCTGATTCCAGCCGCTCACTGCGTCCAGTGTGCCAGCTGTTTGCGCGCGGGGGTCTGGGGCAAGATGGCTGCCCCAGCTGGAAGCACCGCGTGGCCTTGGCTGAGCTGCTGGTACCCGGCTTTGCTGCTCCCTTCTGGCTGCGTTGTCTGTGCTGGACTATGCTTGCTCTCAGTCCAGGCCCCTGACTCCAGCTGCTAGAGTTCCGAGCTGTGCCCCGTGGAGGCCTGGTAGACCCTTGCTGCTAGTCCGCTCAGAGAGCTGGTCCAGGCCCTACTTTCACATTTCAAATACTATAAATTATAAAATTATTTGTAAGAAATACATATGTAAATATATTTGCACATTAAACTCAGCATCTGGTTATTATTTTGTTAATGTTTATTGTAACTATTGTATATATTTCTAGATGAAACTTTGTTGTATCATGTATAAATATATTTATATCCACACACACTTTATTTACTCTTAAATTTTTATTGAATTAAAATATTTTATTAATTATTATGTTTATTATTACAATTATGAACACTAAACTATGTAACACACTTTATTTACTCTTAAATTTTTATTGAATTAAAATATTTTATTAATTATTATGTTTATTATTACAATTATGAACACTAAACTATGTAACAAAGTTAATTCTTTGCCCCAGAGAATTAGCTTTTACTCTCTCAGAGAAAAGTCTGCTGAGTGATTAATTGCCAACTCCATGCCCCCGGTAAATATACCTGACCTATTAAAATTGGCTGTTCTCTCTCTCTCTCTCTCTCTCTCTCTCTCTCTCTCTGTGTGTGTGTGTGTGTGTGTGTGTGTGTGTATGTGTGTGTATGTGTGTGTGTGATAATATGTGTGTGTGATAATATGTGTGTGTGTGTGTGTGTGTGTGTGTGATAATATGTACCATTGCACATGAAAGATGACAACTTGATGCAGAAGGTTTGCTTTTTTTCTGAGGTATCCAAGTCAAGTTTTCAGACTTGGGAAAGTAGAAGCTTTTTTTTCTAGCTAAGCCACCTCTATCCACTGCCAAGGATTAGACATTATTGGAGAAGAGGCAGTGGAAAGAATGCAGTAACTGAAGCAAGATGATAAGTGCTGTGAAATTCTACCTCCTTGACATAATATAGCTATTACATATATGAGCCCCTAACAGCTATGGTTATCTGTGCAAGACCTATGTGAGTTCAAGACAGTCAAAATTCCTACTTCGATGTGGCTGAGGAGCTACTGGCAGTTGAAAACAACATAGGAGAAAGGAAGAATCATTTTTCACTAAGGGTGTAGACACTGGCAGTTTTGCCACGATTCAATTGATGGCCCCTACAAATGCATACATGTATAGCACCAATCGGACTTATAAGAAAAGCAAAGTTTGGAGAGGAAGGTGTTGCAGCATACAGGAAGAAAAGGCAGAGAAAATGGGAAATGTATATGATCATATTTCATTTCTCTCACACAATATGTATATACAAAATTCCAAAAACAAAAAAGAGCCAGAACAGGATGTGTGCATATTGGCTATAAATAATATACAGGCTCTGCTCAAGGTAAAACAGTTCTAGGCAAATTGTAGGAGAGTGCGAGCCATAGGTTCATGAACACTGAGAGCCAAGGGACATTTATGATCCTCTTGCCTAATATATTTTGCCCTTGTACCTATTTTTTTACATGCATAACCTTAGCTTTGCTGTTCCTTTGTTCTAAAAAGAGTTTCTTTTTGAGAACTCTAAGGACATAGTATCTAAGGACATAGTGACAAGGAACATACAGCTGAAGATGTTTAGAAGAAAGAACCACTGAATCACAAAAGTTACCAAATTCATTCATGTAACAGCTGCTAGGCTTTAGATTTGTTTCTGAGACATTCATTGATGCCAGTTGTATTTACTGCTTGTTGTTTGAAGTGTCAACAGCAATGGGAAACTATGACAATATTTATGAACAGAAAATAAACTGTTATGAGGAAGGAAAACACTGAGGAGGGTGTATGCATTTAAAAATAGAGATACTTATACTTTGAGGATTCAGGATTCTTTCCTTAAACAAATCTTAACAAGTATCCTATATTTTTCACTAAATTTCTTTAAATCAGTATTTCTTCAATTATGCAAATCTATAGATTAAAAACCTTTTAGTCATTGTTGCAGCATAAGCACTTGCTCTTTTACTAGGAAGAATACATACAAGGTGTTTGCATTTGCCGGGCGTGGTGGCGCACGCCTTTAATCCCAGCACTTGGGAGGCAGAGGCAGGTGGATTTCTGAGTTCGAGGCCAGCCTGGTCTACTTAGTGAGTTCCAGGACAGTCAAGACTACACAGAGAAACCCTCTCTCGAAAAACCAAAAAAAAAAAAAAAAAAAAAAAAAAAAGTGTTTGCATTAAATGTCTGTTAATGGTTACTTAATGTACTTAATCTACTAAATTACATTCTCAGACTCCTGACCTAAACACATCTATTATATATCACTTAAATATACATTATAGTATGAGCATGTTACTGAGGACTTTCTGACTTGCTCAGAAAGGAAAGATCCTACAAGGAAGCTATCCCTTTCGAAAGAGTACACATTATTATTCTCTGAATTAGTAAGAGATTAGTACCAAACTATACACAATAACATGTGGCATAAGCATTCTTAAAGTTTAAAGACAAGTCACAATTAGAGTACAGTCAAAATGCATCAGAATTTAAAAATAGTAGTTTAAAGTCTCTATCATTTTGACTGTTTAATAATGAGGTTTTTGAAAAAAAAAAAAAAACCTAGAATCTTACTGGCTATCACACTAGGTAAGAATGTTTTAGTAGAAATAAAGATTGATCTCTCATGACAACTGGTGTTCTAATTACGTTTTGATTATACCATGACAGAAAACAGAACAGTGGTATTAAGCACAGAGTAAAGTTTTCTAAGTTCAAAATAGCAAATATATTCACTTTAGTTTATAAAAGTGTTGTCTATGGGTTTTTTGTTTGTTTCTTGTGTCTTTTTTTCTTATTAATTCTCTTTGTATTACATTAAGAAAATATGTTATTGTATTTCCACCAAAAGCAGGTTCCTAAAGTTCTGCAAAGCAACAGAACATTTTATTACTTTTATATATTTAGAAAAAAATCCATTCATATATTTGTAAACATATGTAGATTGAAGTTATGTTTTTTCCTATACACAGACCATTTCATGTGTTTCACAGAATAAGTAAAAAAAAAGTGTGCATCATTACAGAATGCATTACTAAGAAGAACAAGATTTATCACAGTATAAATGGTTTATTTCATGTAAATATCTATCAGGGCTTTTGGCCACAGAAAAGGGCTAGAGATTATTTGGAGAAAAGCTGAATTTAAAATCAAAACCTAAGTGATTTCTTCTTGGTTATAAATCAGTCCTCAATGGCCCTACTGTCATTTATAAAATTTTGAAAAATTTAGGAAAATAAGCAGAACCTAACACAGGAATAGTCAGTGTTTACAATGCTTAGAGGACATAGTCCCTTTATGTGCCAGGCTATTTTTGCTTATTAAGTTCTTTCCTGGGTAGCTCCCCTGCAGTGAACAACTCTATGAAAGCGGGCACTTGCATGGCACAGCTGGAGGCCAAGTATAACAGGATTTCAGAATCACAAACATTCTAAAATTTCCTGTAATTTCCCCATGCGCTTTCTTAAGAGTACTAAGACTTCCATTGTTACCATTCACATGTGTGCAGCTTCTGATTAATTATACTATTTAAAACGCGGTTTGAAAAACCTGAGTCATAATAATAGCAATATCTAGAGTGGATAAAAGAGTTTTCCACCCGCAGAGCTGGAAATAAGATGTTTAGATCTCATTGAATAAGTATACTGGAGAAATTTGTTGAATCACTGTATGGAGGTGTGTTAATTAATTTTCATTATAATTAGTTTAATAAATTGCTTCCCAAGATACTGCAGATAGCATCCTAATGACCCCATTTCTTTATGTGATGACATTTGTTCTTTGCCTGTCTGTTTGTGTTCAAGCTAGTTGTAGTGGTAGTCTCCTGTGACTTAAGTTCTTGGAAGGAAAGGGCAGGGAGATGGAGTGTTCAGAATGGCTAGGCTTGGTACATAAAAAATTCAAGACAAGTCTATAAAGATCTGCATTATCTGTTGGTCCTAGCTCTCACAACTAGGACCAGAGGTGGCTAGTAGTCTATGTGATGCTGTCGTTGTCTGCATACAGGGGATCCCACAAGCTACCACAACCAGGATCACAGGTGACTAACAGCCCAAATGGCCTAGCGTGATAGTTAATTAATTAATATATGATTTTAAAAGTTGTTTGGACTAAAGAATAATGAGTCATTTCAAATGCAAAATGTATGATTGGAAAAGGAATGTTTAATATAAATTATTTATAAGTGAATATAGAAAAATAACACAATGTCTCTAGATTGTTTGCTTCCAGTAATTCAACTTATCTGAACAATGCTGAATATATTTTGGAGCTCACGAGAAAAGGCATAGTTAGAAGACATATGGCTCATATTTATTGAGAAATATACAACCTTTCTAACAAGAGAAGGCTGAAAAACTGAAATTTTCTTGGACTAATCAGAGAACAGAAACATTTCCTTACAGGCTGCTGAAAGCTGAACAAAGAGTTAAAGCCAAGGAAATGTGCCTATCTAGGGCACAGGGTTGGAGACAGATTAATAAGCAATATGGGTTACCTTGATGAGTTGATATAGAGGAATTTTAATCCAGCAACATACATGTTCTGTGAAGACAAAGACCTAGGTGTGTGTGTACTGCCTGGAATGCAGACATACCACACATATTTAATCCTTCTGTCAGGAATGTAGGTGCATCCTTAGTACATACCTTAAGGGTAGAATTAGTTTGTAGACGGAAGCAGCCATGTTGGAAATTGATGTCTAATTGAAAGGCAGACAAAGTGAATCAGAGATAGATTTGACAGAATGAGTCAGAGAAAGGATATACTCTGCACTCTCAAGAACAGCACTTGAAACAGAGGGAACTTAAAAGACTAGTGGAGAGAGAAAAACAAAGAGAGAAAGAGAGAGAGAGAGAGAATTTAGATTAGAGAGAGATTTAGAGCTACATAGAATGTATCAATTTGCTGCAAGATATATATTATCACATTTGTGCAAGGAAAGTGAGCTACGCCAAAGTTTAAAACCTGTATTAGAAAGTTGCAATCAGTAACATTTCAAACAGGAAAATAGTAGGCCCAAATAGAGAATTCCATTGTGATATTGAAGGAAAACATAAATTTTAGTAAATAATTAAGAATCTAGAATCACAAAGTCATTTCACTCTCTAAATACTAAGGAAGAGAACCTTAATTATGAAACCAAAATTGATGAAATGTAAAAAAAGAAAGGCATGAAGATGCTAATCTTAAATATTATGAACACTGTGGGGAGACATAAGGTCCTTGGACTTGTGGACCATCAGGGAAATCAGGAATGTTAACATACAGGATTCTTTGAACACAAGAACATAAAACCTGTTTTCTACCCAGAACCCTCAGGACTGAAGTTGAGTTGATAGCCTAGTGATCTGCCTTATCTGTTGGTCCAGGCCATAACAAGCTCTCACAACTAGGACCAGAGGTGGCTAGTAGTCTACGTGACACTTTCATTGTATGCAGAGTCAGGGAGTCCTGCAAGCTGCCACAACCAGGATCACCGGTGACTAACAGACCAGATGACTTCTGAAATATCTCTCTGTATGACTGAGACCATATCAGACCCTTCCCTTTGGGCCTTTAAGCTAATACAAAGAGTCTACCTCTAAAACCCATATTATTTAAAGAAGTGACATGTACTTTGAGTTAAGTTTTAACATAATTATGCTTCCCTGTGATCAGGATTTTCGATTCCATCAGGAATCTTGTTTAAAATTGTACCAAAGGAGAGGACCCTGGGCCTGTAAAGATTAGATCCAGTTTTGTAGAGAAAACGTGGGGGGAGGGGGAATGATTGGGGAATAGTTGGGGGGGAGAGGAATTATGGGACATAGGGAGGGGGAACTGGGAAAGGGGAAAGGCTTTGGAATGTAAACATAGAATATAGAAAATAAAAATTAAAAAAAAATTGTACGGTGTTTAAATATGCCGTCAATAAACTACCTGGCATCAGACCCTCTAGAAGTTTAATGCAGTTAGACTAAGTTGGACTGAACTGAGTTTCCATTCTTACCTTTAAAAAATAGGTTCACTGCCTACCCCTCAACACATTAAGAGAAAACATTTAAAGTACATGAAGATCTCAGAATGGAATGTAAACCTTCCCAAAGCAATGGAACTTGTACTAGAAATGAGTGAACCAGAATCTCTTCAAAATTGCTTTATTCTGCAGAACATTGGAAATGTTAGGAAACTGTTAAGAGCAAAAACACTTACATGCTAAATATGCGTGCAATATACATACTAAAAAGTAAGGTTTTTTCACTGTGGGGCTTGGGCGAACAATCTGAAAACAAAATACATTATATATATACACATATAAATAATGTGTATTTATATAACTTAATTTTAAAATCAGTATGCCACTTTTGTAGTAGGTAGTGAATGATAGAGGACTCTCTGTGAGAAAATAACAAACAAGGTTGGTGGGGAAAAAGCTCATACAGTTTACGTTTATACGTTGCAATTGTAGACACCTATTAGAAGTTGTCTTAATGTACATAAAATTGATATATTTTTGATGCACTTTACAAGCCTGGCCTTGAAGTCCCTATGCAGTTAGGAATGTTCTTAGATTTCTGATCCTTCTGCCTCCCTTCCCTTAAAACTAGGATTTCAGGCCTGCTCCTTCACACCTGGTTCCCTACCATGCAGGGATGCAGCTTGGGACTTTGATCACAGTAGATAGCTCTTTTACCTGAGCCGTATTGTATTTTCCTGTCCAATATAGAACCATTTACCAAAATAAAACTGAACCGAGTGCCAGTACTCCCAGCTTCCGAGCAGAAAATCAGAAAGAAAAGATACCTGATATTGTATTCAAACAGATATTTGTTTTTAACATTATTCATTAAAATAAACTAAGGCCCCCCAAGGAGATAATGGATTCTACACTTGCATCAGCGAATACATGTAATGAGCTGCACCTACATGACTGAGGAAGGCAATCAAAGAAAACAAACAAAAATAAAAATTTGATGCAGTTACATCAAACGCATAAACAAATTTCTGATTTTCAATTCTGAAACAATTTCTAGCAATAAATGGAAACATATCCTTACATGCATACTGATATAAAATACTTTTTTCCACCAAAATAGAAGTAGACCTGCAAATATTTTTATTTGTTAAATGACATAAAATACATTTATATCTAAATAGTAAATAAAGGAAGAGGGAATAATCTAGACATAATTAAAATCTCTATACAGGTATTTTTAATACAAATATGATGATTCTAACTTCTCCTATATAACACAGTGTTCTAAATACAACTTTATTGTGTTTCTGAGAGAAATAAATACTAATTTTAAAATTGAAAAAACACTTAATTGTGTCATAATTTAAAATTAAAAGCAGTGTTAAATATGCCTCAATCCAGAGATCAATCTGCTAAGCTGGGATATTATGGACAAGTTCTATTAGTCACAACAAATAATTACAATGTTGTACCATGGGTAGGTACTTGAAACAGAAGAAGAAAATTGCAATAAAAATTTAATTCTGAACTTGGATTTTAGTTATCAATAATACACTGATATTGGCTCCCTTTTAGGAGCAGATTTACCATATTAAATCACTTATAATTTAATGCTAGTAATAGAAAAGTATAGACTCAAGGTTTATTGTAATTCTATGTCAATATTAATGTTTTGGAAAATACAAGTGGTTCTACTTTATGTCTGACACAAATATACAAAACCAATTTGAATTATTAATAATCATCAGATGTTTTTGTTTTTATTATTTTCAGTAGTCTTGCATTCCCTTTGAATGAAATTGATTATTGAAAAACTATGCTAAAACATATATTAGAATTATATCCTGCAATAAAATCAAACAGTATTATACACAGGAAGGAAAGAATGACAACAAGAATTATATTGGCAGATGTTTGTTATAAATTAGAAGTTACCAAAGATGGCGGAAAGAAGCATGTGTTAGTTATAGTATAGAAAGGGTACTACTGACTATAGAATTGTTCTGAATTTTGACTGTATTAATAACCACATGCTCTATCTACAGTTCTCCTTCAGCTTTGCAAGACAAGATATTGCCATAGTGTGATTTCATCATGTGAACTCATAATTGCCTCAATATAAAAATCTTATTAAAATTTTATATGTCCTGGATCTTATAAATATTGAAAGCAAACTAAAGCTAATGAAAGTAAGTAAATTACAAGTCAGTTGGCAAAATCATTACAAGAAGGAATTATTTAAAATAAACACAGTAGTGGATATGGGTAAATATGTGCATGGGAAAGTAATTATCAGATTATTTATACCTTTGTGAAACAAAAGGCAAGCAGATAAACAGAAGATGAAGACCAGAGAAAATGTGCAAGAGTTAAAACAGAGAATGGTAGACTTAGTATAGAACAAAGTGAGATGTCTGGGAAACACCAGACTCACATCAGGCAAGTTGAGGTGAACTTACAGTTAAATTAGTTGTTTATGTTGTATCTTAAAAAAGCATCAACCACACATCTACAGTCAAACATTTGGTTTTAAAGCAAAAACCACACAGATATCACAAAACAGAGGAGCAAGGCAGTGATCCAGATTGGTCAGTAGAAAACTAGATTATATTATTTTTTAGTACAGCAGTGGTTATGGATTCTACCCCAACAACCATGAATTTACTAGCACTTAGGAATGAGGAAGGTATCCAGGACCAGGCAGGCTTTCCCTCTTGTTAAGTGGATATTGAGTCAAAATAGAGATCTGTTAGTTATTTAAAAGTACGTGTGTCACTACAGCACCTTTAGTCCTTCTACCTAAAAATAAGTGTTGTCTTCACCCCTAATCAAGGACATTTCTCTTTACAATAGAAAACTCAAAAAAAAAAAAAAAAAACAAAAACAAAAAAACAAAAACAAAAAACAAAAAACACACACAACAAAAGATAAGGTAGAGTCATAGAGCCCACCCCTAATGGGTATATCTTTACACAAAAAGGATAAAATAAACAAAAAAGTAGCATCTAAGGCTCAGGAAACATTTCAGAAGAGGGATTAGAAAGTTGATAAGAGCCAGAGGGACTCAGAGTTTTTTGTGAGATTTTATTTTCTAGTAACATCAGAAACTAAACCCAGAAAATCTTACTAACAAGACTCCTCGACATGAGCAAACAAGAACTCAATGGACTTGTCAATGTATATGTAAGCGTGATCTGGAGTGTAGTGTAGGTATATCCACTGGGAGTAGACTCCATAACTCTGCATTTTCATTGGTGATGGTTTTTTGTAATGCTCTATGTCTTCTGTAAAAGTTTCCTTAATTAGATGTGAGGACTTAAATTATCTATTTTTATAAGAAAAACAAATATCTAGAATGTAGGTAATGGCCATGTTCGTTTAATAAAATAGTGAGTATGGTTCAGCAATAGTCCTGAGTAACTGGCTAGTTTTTCCATACTGGGCATGGCTTCTCTCTTGTTAAATGTTTATTAAGTCCAATGAGAGCTGTTGGTTACCCTCAATGTAAGTGTGCCACTACTGCACAATTGGGAGTTATTGTGCCAAGTTCTTCATTGTTGTGGCTCTTAGGTGTCATTGCTGGGTAGAACTGGTGACTGCTTCCTTTCTTTGGAAGTTAGTACCATTTCTTCTAGTATCCTTAAAGCTAATCCTCAGGGAGTAGTCATTTAGGTCTATTGCAGCTCAGTGACTGTTGGGCCCTGTGTCTGATGTTCATGATGTCTTGAGGAAAAGGGGCTTACTTTCTTCCTCTTAGAGGCAACCAAGTCCAATAGCCACAGGCTGTACATTTTTAAGGCTCTTGAACAAATCTGACCTACAGTTCAAAAGAGGACATCTTTTGACTGTTACTGACTTTTTGTTAAGTAGTGTTTCACTTTTGGAAGGAACACTGTTAGCCCAGCTGGGAAATTTTAATTTAAATTACATAAAATTATATTTATATGCAGAACTATGTGTTAAAGCATTAAAAAAAGTTAATAATATGATTCCACATTATTTTTCAGACATCTTTATTGTTATTTTAACCTCCTTACTCCTTAATCCATATTAACTTCCCTCAATCACTTTCTCCTCCCTCCACAACAAGGAACCCTGAATATATTTCAATATACCCCTGCATTATCACTGTGCCCAGATTTCTCCCCTTCTATTGCTCCTTAATTGCCATCTTTTACTTTCCTGGTTTGAGCTTTAAGTCCAGGATATGCACTGTCATCTGAAGATTTGGGGCTAAATTCTTCAAGTGAGAGAAGATACGCAATGCTTGAATTTGTGGGTGTTTGTAATGTCACTTGATATTATGTTCTCCAGTTCCATCACTTGACCTGTAATGTTTATGATTTCATTGTTCTTTACAAATAATATTACTCAATAATATAAATTCATTCCTCATTTGTATGTTGAAGAACGTTTAAGTTTTCCTAATTGCTAACAATGGAGCTGCAATACACTTGGCTGAGCAAGTTTCTATGTAGTTTGATGTCAAGTTCCCAGGGAATATGCCAAGGACTGGCACACTTAGATCATATGGTAATCTCATTTTTTATTTTTGAGGTAAATATTAGGCATTCTTAAAATTAGTGAAAATAAATTTATTATGTTTGAAAAAAGGAATTTTCAGTATATATGTATATATATATGTATACACACATACACACACGCATATATATATATATATACATATATATATATATATACACACATATGTATGGAGAGAGAGAGAGAGAGAGAGAGAGAGAGAGAGAGAAGAGTCAAAAGTAACATAAAGTTAAAATATATTGTTGCCACACTACATATGGATCTTGCTTCAGAAGAGAATTGCAAAGATAAGTACCACATCTTAGTACATAAAAATGAAATAAGATTTTATAATTATGTGTATATCATCAGTGACTGCTATTTTTTCATATTTTGTAAAATGTATATTTTTATAATGTGAGTATCACTCTTGAATCTGAATAAATTTTCCATTGATTTCATTATTTTCTGACTGGACTAGGTAAATAATAGACAATAGGAAATAGTAATAAATATGCATACATCATTTGTACACTGACATATGATCTACTGTGATAGAAATGTTAATGAGCCATTGAGATGTCTCAGTAAATGTATTTAATTCTAAGGGTGATCACCAGTTTGATTACAAGGACTAGCATGGTTGAAGGAAATAATAAACTTCTGGAAGTTGTTCCTTGATACCAACATATTTATGATGGTAGATAAGCCATCTTATTTACTTTTCAATTGCCATAAAATATGTTATGATTAAGAAAAGCTATAGAGTAAAAATGTACAATTGCCAGCTTACAGTTTCAAAGTATGAATCCATGATCATCATGATGAGAAACATGACAGCTGACAGGAAGCATGGTGCTGTAGCTGCTGATGAAAGCTCATATCATATCACAAATATATAATCATGAAACAGAGAAAACAAACTGGGAATGACATGTGCTTTTTGAATCCTTAATGCACACTCCAGTGAAACACTTCCTATAACAAAGTCACACCTACTAATCCTTCCTAAACTGTTCCACCACCTAGGAAGGAAACATTCAAGTATATGAATGTGTCAGGGCCATTCTCATTCAAACTACCATGTGAATGCAAACACATACATATAGATTAACTAATATAATTTTAAAATGAACAAGCTTTGGTGTGTGTTTATTTTAGGCATCATTTGGAGTTCTGTCTCCTCTCTAGAGTTGGTGAGACCTGGGAGGATGGAGCTGATTAATGTAGCAAACTAAAGTCTCATGCAATTGCAAAATTTATTCAGAGTTTCTGACAATTTATTCTCTGAGGATTAAGAAGAATCACACCAATAAAGTGTATAATCACAAAGATAAGCTACACATGTCAAAACATGGGTTTCTACAGAAGTATACAAGCAAATAACAATATAGCTTCAATAACAATCTAAAGTAAACTTACTCTTATCCACTACATGTGGAAGAAGCATAAAATCACATTTTAAGAATAATTCATAATTTGAAGAAACCAAGGACACAAGACTCTGGTCTTATTTTCTTGTAATTTTCTCATAAGCACTCAGAATTTTCCTCACATTTTCCTCACTCCAATGCCTCCTGCTATGGAGATGGGAAGACATTCCATCTGTCATGTTCAGAAGAATAGCAAAGAAATATGACCTTGCTGTGCTTAAGTCAATAATACACTAACTCAAGACTTTATATATTCCCTATATAGTGTTCTTGTTTGATGCGTAAGAAACAATGGTTATATTATGTATAAGATGTGTAGGAAAACATTGACTATCATGATCATCAGTTATTCTACAATAAACAAATATAAGTAGATGTTCTTTAAAGTCAGAAAACACTATATACTACTTACTTTTTTTTTTTTGGTGGCGTACACCTTTATTTTTATTTTTTTTTTATATTTTATATTCTTTGTTTACATTCCAAATGCTTTCCCCTTTCCTGGTTCCCCCCTTACCATATGTCCTATAAGTCCTCTTCCCTCTGCCCATTCCCCAATCACCCCCCTCTCATTTCTCTGTCCTGGTACTCCCCTACAATACTGGATCAAGCCTTTTCAGGACTGGGCCCTCTCCTTCCTTCTTCTTGGGAATCATTTGATATTCTAATTGTGCCTTGAGTATTCAGAGCTTCTGGGCTAATCAATATCTACTTATCAGTGATTGCATTTCATGTGTATTCTTTTGTGATTGGGTTACCTCACTTAGGATCATATTTTCCAGTTCCAAACATTTGCCTAAGAATTTCATGAATTCATTGTTTTTAATTGCTGAGTAGTATTCCATTGTATAAATATACCACAATTTCTGTATCCATTCCTCCATTGAGGGACATCTGGGTTCTTTCCAGCTTCTGGCTATTATAAATAAGGCTGCTATGAACATAGTGGAGCATGTGTCCTTGTTGCATGCTGTGCAATCCTCTGGGTATATGCGCAGGGTGGTATAACCAGGTCCTCTGGAAGTATCATGCCCAGTTTTCTGAGGAACCGCCAAACTGATTTCCAGAGTGGTTGTACCAGCTTGCAATCCCACCAGGAGTGGAGGAGTGTTCCTCTTTCTCCACATCTTCTCCAACACCTGCTGTCTCCTGAGTTTTTAATCTTAGCCATTCTGACTGGTGTGAGGTGAAATCTCAGGGTTGTTTTGATTTGCATTCCCCTAATGACTAATGATGTTGAATATTTCTTAAGGTGCTTCTCAGCTGTCTGAATTTCTTCAGGTGAAAATTCTTTGTTTTGCTCTGTACCCCATTTTTTAATATGGTTATGGAGGTCAGCATGCAGAAGAATGCAAATTGAAACACTCTTATCTCCTTGTACTAAGCTCAACTCCAAGCGGATCAAGTACCTCCACATAAAACCGGACACACTGAAACTAATAGAAAAGAAAGTGGGGAAGACCCTTGACGACCTGGGCACAGGAGGAAAGTTCCTGAACAGAATATCAATAGCTTATGCTCTAAGATCAAAATTGACAAATGGGACCTCATAAAATTACAAAGTGTCTGTAAGGCAAAGGACACAGTCAGAAGGACAAAACAGCAACCAACAAATTGAGAAAAGATCTTCACCAACCCTACATCCAACAGAGGGCTAATATCCAGTATATACAAAGAAATCAAGAAGTTAGACCCCAGAGAACCAAATACTTACCATATGTTTTAATGATAATCTTATGGAACGAGAAAATCTAGCTGATGAGAAAAGGTAGGTCTAAAAATACTACACACAGCTACTGAACTCTGCTTTTCTCTTGCAGAGGCTAAGGTATCTGAAAACAACAGTAAGATAAATTCCCAAATGATGGTTGTAAACAAACTCAAGATAAGGAAAATTGTTTTGGTTATCAACTATCTCAACAGTGTGTATTGAGTAAATTAATATTTTCTAGAGAGTTAGCCAAGATTGTGAATAAGTTTTACTTTATCTAACCCTTAGACAATAATATCATTCCATTACCATTTCAGATATAATGAATATCCTCCTTACAAGATTCTGATTATAAAACCTCAAATTAGATGCTTTTCCTTTGCTTAAAGTGACAAAAGATAGCAAATTAATAAATTGCTTTTCCCAAATTGTTTATGTATGAGCAGAGGTTATTTAACATATTGTTAGGAAACATGCCTAAATATCACGAAAGATCAGCATTTTGTTGCCTACATCACAGTGAATAGCAAATAACCCTAAAAAGAGATTAGTGTTTGCAACCCATTTATAGCACTGATAAAATTCAAGTTTTGTATTTTCTATTTTCACAGAATTATCATGATATACCCAGGGATTTGAATTATTTCAATTTGAAGTTAGAGGATCAACTCCCTCAGCAATAATAAATTAGTTTCAAAAACTAGGTACTAAACAGCCTCCAGTTCTTTTTCTAATGCACAATATTTGTAGGACTATGGGAATCTTTATAACATGGACAAATTTCCAGTACTACCAACCTGAACAAGAAAGAACCATACCAAGTCTGCCATGTAATATTTATGACCTTGATTTGGTGGTGCTATGAGAATATCTTGACTATTTCATGTGCTATTTTCCAATTGTGAACTAATTTGAGGATTGCAGAGTTTGCATTTAAAATTTCAAAGAAACAGTGTCAAAGAATTTATAAAAAGTTATAAGTTCTATACCCCATTTTTTGATTGGATTGTTTGGTCTTTTGGTGGTTAGCTTCTTGAGTTCTTTATATATTTTGGATACTAGCTCTCTATTGAATGTGGAGTTAGTGAAGATATTTTCCCAAGCTGTAGGTTACCAATTTGTCTTATTGGCTATGTCTTTTGCCTTATAGAAGCTTTCCAGTTTCATGAGGTCCAATTTATCAATTCTTGATCTTAGAGCATGAGCCATTGGAGTTCTGTTTAGGAAATTTCCCCCTGTGCCAATGAGTTCAAGGCTCTTTCCCACTTTCTCTTCTATTAGATTGAGTGTATCGTGTTTTATGTTGAGCTTTACAAATATGGGTCTATTTTCATTTTTCCACATATCAACAGCCAGTTAGATCAGCACCATTTGTTGAAGATGCTTTCCTTTTCCATTGTATATGTTTGGCTTCTTTGTCAAAGATTTAGTGCCCAAAAGTTTATGGTTTTATTTCTGGGCCTTCTATCCTATTCAATTGATCAATGTGTGTCTGTCTCTGTACCGATACCATGAAGTTTTTACCACTGCTGCTCTGTAGTAAAGCTTGACATCAGGGATAGTGATTCCCCCAGCCATTCTTTTATTGTTAAGTATTGATTTTGCTATTCTTGGTATTCTTGGATTTTTGCCTTTCCAGGTGAATTTGATAATAACTCTTTCCATGTCTTTAAAGAATTGTGTTGAGATTTTGTTGGGGATTGCATTGAATCTCTAGATTCCTTTGGTAGGATGACCATTTTTACTATGTTAATTCTTCCAATCCATGTGATCTCCTTATTTTTTGAGATCTTTGATTTATTTTTTGAGAGACCTGAAGTTGTCTTACAAATCCTTCACTTGTTTGGTCAGAGTTACCTCAAGATATTTTGTATTATTTGTGGCTATTGTGAAGGAAGTTGTTTCCCTAATTTCTTGCTCATCCTCTTTATCATTTGTCTAAAGGAAGACTACTGGTTTATTTGAGTTAATTTTATATCTGGCCACTTTGCTGAAGTAGTTTATCAGCTGGAGAAGTTCATCTGCAAATATTGATATGTTTATTTCTTCTTTGCCAGTTTGTATCCCCTTGATTTCTTTTTGTTGTCTTATTGTTCTAGCTAGCACTTTGAGTACTATATTGAATATGTATGTGGAGACTACATCATTGTTCTGTCCCGGATTTTAGTAGATAGATTCAAGTATCTCTGCATTTAATTTGATATTGGCTGTTGGTTTGCTGTATACTGCCTTTATTATGTTTAAGTATGGACCTTGAATTCCTGATCTCTCCAATACTGTTAACATGAAGGGGTATTGTATTGTGTCAAATGTCTTTTCTGCATCTAAGGAGAAAATCATGTGATTTTTTTTTTTAGTTTGTTTATATAGTGGATTACATTAATGTATTTTTTATATTGAAACAAGCTTGCATTCCTGGGGAGGAAGCCTACTTAATCATGGTGAATGATGGTTTTGAAGTTTTCCTGGATTCGATTTGCAAGAATTTTATTGAGTATTTTTGCACCAATATACATAAGTGAGATAGGTCTGAAGTCCTCTTTTTTGGTGGGTCCTTGTGTGGTTTAGGTATCAGAATAATTGTGGCTTCATAGAATGAATTACGTAGTGTTGCTTCTGTTTCTATTTTATGGAGTAGTTTGAGGAATATTGGTATCAGTTCTTCTTTGAAGGTCTGATAGAATTCTGCACTAAATCCATCTGGCTCTGGGCTTTTATTGGTTGGAAGTTTTTTAATGACTTCTTCTATTTCCTTATTGGATATTGGTCTGTTTAGATAGTTTACCTGCTCTTGAGGAAAAGAAGGTCAAGTTATAGGCCCTAAGTGGGATCCAGCTCAAGGGGAGGCCCCAAGGCCTGACACTATTAAGGAAAGATCCTATGGAACATTCATAAAAAGGGACCAGGCTTGACTGCACTCCTGAAGACCCCAAAACCAGCTGAGTCATATTTAGGTATCTGCACCCAGTCAATGGACAGAAGCTGCTGACCTGTGGTTGAATTAGGGAAAAGCTGGAAGAAGCTGAGGTGCAGGGCGAACCTGTAGGAGAACCAACAGTCTCAGTTAACCTGGACCCCAAAGATCTCTCAGATACTGGAACACCAACCAGGCAGCATACACCAGCCAATATGAGGCCTCCAGCACATAGAGCAGAGGACTGCTGGGTCTGTGTTCAATTAGAGATGATGTGCCTAACCATAAAGAAACTGGAGACCCTAGGAAGTTTAGAAGTCTGAAGAGGTGAGGGTAGGGTTAGAGGTGGGGACATCCTCATGGAAACAATGGGGGCAGGGAGGACCTATAGGATGTGGAATAGTCATTGGTTGGACTTGGAGGGGAATAAAATCTGGAATTTAAAATAAATAAATAAATTTTAAAAAATTAAGATTGGTAATTTTTCACTGTTTAGCCTTTCACATATCATGATTATAGTCCTCAGAGGTAATAATACAAGTAGTTTAAAATGACACTTTATAAATCTAACAATGAAAAACAAGACACCTACTGTAATGTGCAGGCTCAGGGCTTTGCTAGGTTGTTTCAATAGATAATGTAAACGGTGCCTTATATATGGTTTGGGAAAACCTTAAATGTTGTCCTCCCCCATCTTCCACCATCATTTGAGTTTCCTGTGTGTATAATAGTTGTATCAAGTAATAAGCTTTATTATGACATTTCTGTATGTGTGTATACTTAAGGCATTTGTTATTGTTAAAATATATCCTAACAACTATTTTTTATTCTTCCTTCTCACATTCTTAGATATTTTTCTTTAGGAATTAAAATATTTTATTTAAAAAGAGTCACTGAATTTACAGATAATTTTTGCATGGATTTATAGGGAAAGTTTACAGATACACTTTTATTTCTGGTAATTTTGTTTGATCTTTTTAGTCCATAACCAAATTTCTGTTTTTACGTAATATGGTCATTTTTAACCTTTTTAGACATATTACTGATTTTTTTCTTGATATTTAAAAATAAAAATTATTCTTTTGAATGGTCAGATTTGGGTTTTTCTTCTTGATTGAATATTCTTCATTTCTCTGTGATTTCTTATGTGTTTACTAATCTATGTAGCAGGTTTTCTATGAAATTCCCAATATCAAAATTACTTTGTTGTATTTTTCTGAGAAGAAAAATATGGAAATCACATGTTTTCTAAATGAGAATTAGATGGAAGATGCTGATAAATCAGTTTTATTTTCTCAGATGAAATGATAAACTAGTTTTTCTGATGAACTTTTGATAGAGATTAAATAAATAATGCATATGGCTTTTGTATCTAATATTTGACTATTTCTATGGCATTATTAATATAAACAACAAAGCAGATGATTTTCAAATGAAATTATACCATGTTATATTTTTCTTTTCTTTGTGCCTAGGTTGAGGTGTATGCCACATATGTTAGATATGGCTGTAGTTAATTATATCTTCCATCCCTGTGATATCATTTATAATCTCATATATTATTAGTGATTTTTCATAACTTAAAACATAGAGCAGCTACATATGGGCAAGCATAAATATGTTACCATTAATATTTTCTTACCAAAGAATTATTTCTACTGAACCAAGTGAAGTGATGCCGGACAGAGAAAATGAAAGCTGACAATCTAGTTATCATCTTGTTTACATATTTCACTATGTGAGTGGTTTGAGCAACTTACTAAATTTTTCACTATATCAGATTTCTCAGTTATACTTTGAAGATAACATTAGGGACTACAGCACAGAGTTCATGTGGGGATCAACTATCACTAAAGTGCTTCTAAGCTCTATATGTTACTGCAGTACTTTTAAAATTAAACTAACTTTTCTTTCTCAAGGTAATACATGCTGACAGAGAGCATGAGAAAGTGGACAGATTGGCTCTGCCAAAATATTCATATAAAATCTACAGACAGAATATTTTGTAAAGTTATATAGTATCAAACAATTTACTTTTTCTTACACCAATCTCCATAATTCCATGGCCACAACTGCACTATCTAAAGCGATTCAACTATCTTAAAATATTTGCTTCTCCTCTAAGTTCTTGCTGTCATAATATAATATATAAATCTTCTAATGCAGTATATAACTTTGCAACATTCACTCTCTATGACATAAAGATGAATATAACTGCTAAGATAGAATAGATTTATATTTATTCTGTTGAAAGAAAACTCTAAACTTTATTTCTCTAATGAGCCTGGTCTTCCAGCACAAGGCTTTAATCCCACTTGGGAGGCAGAGATAAATGGATTTCTGTGTGATTGAGGCTAGACTCATATCATAGTGATTTCCAGGACAGCCAGGGTTCTGTGGAAAACAAACAAACAAACAAAATTAAAGCAAAACAAAAGAACAAATAATATGATAATAAGACAGGTTATCAATTTCTTTTCCAATTTTTGTGTTAATGAACATTGTGTCTCTACTCATACATAATACCTCAAACATTAAGTATATAGGAAATGACTTCCCTTCAAAATGAATTTTTAAATGCTTTGGATATTTCCTGGAGAATTAATTAAATTTAATACAAAAAAAAGCAATTCAGTTTTAACACTGTCTTTTCCATATTCTCACAGAATTTAGAAAGTAAGGGTTCTGTCCCCAAAGGCTATCCATACATAGTTGAGTACAGGGTATATAGTTTAAAAAGTAAATGCTTTTTACGCAAACACAATATAACTATTTCTTCAATGCACATATAAAAAGCCAGATATAATAATGACATGCCACATCCTTGGATATCATTGGCCAGCCAACCCCACTAATTTACTCAGGCCAAAATCATGCTAGATGACAACCAGTAGAGAAAAAAAATAACAGTAGCCATTGTCCTTTCACAAGAATATTAACAAATATGCACACCAACATGCCAAAATATCTGTATCTACATATATACCAAAGCATAATCTAGCCCCCCAGACATTATTGAGTTTAATAATAATTTCCTAGAATGGCATTGTGTCTAGATTAAACATAATAATTACTAACTCGGAGTCCCCAATAAGACATCACTGCAACATTAAAGCAAGAAATAAAAGAAGCATTGCCCCTTAGAGTCATGAAAACATGAGTATCAATTTTAATTTTCTACTTCTTACTCTCTGAGTCTTGTGTCCTCTGTCTATTAGATAACTCTGATGTCTACTTGAAGGCTGTCTTTTGAATCTAATTCTGTGTATGTGTGTGTGCCTGTGTGCCTGTATGCCTGCACATACAAATATCTTTTCTCTGTCTTTTATTAAACTGGAGAGAAAGCATCGGGAGAGAGTGAGGAACAACTTACAGAGTTTTCAAGAAAGTAAGTCATTGGTTCCAACTAATTCCTACTGACCAAGACAAGTGGCCCTACAAATACCATTCTTTATCATCCAATATCATTAAATGTTACCTTCAACACTTATGATAGACGTTCATTTCAGAAGATTACATTTAACCTCCTTTTTTTCTGCATTCAGAAAATGATAAAACACATACATTGTTCTAGGTCAGGGCATAGAAAAGGACATAATTTAAGATTACAGCTTTGCATTAGCTTAGGTTGTATAAGATGATTCCATGGGAAATGTAATGCAAGTAAGATTGACTATAAAATTGTCCTCTTGAAAGTAGGTTAAACAAACAAGCTGAGAGCACAGTAGGTTATCAGCCTTAAATTATTTCAACATGTGTTATTAACTTTAACTTTGAGGTCCAATAAAAGTTCCAGACTCTGAATATAAGAGATATAAGAGGAGCTTACATAATATTACATAGCTACTACTAAAGTTTAAAAGACAGTGTTTGCCTTTTCCTCATCCTCCACCACCACCACCTCATCCTCCTGCTCCTTTCTCTTCTTTTCCACTTCTTTCTTCCTCCTTCTCCTTCTGGGTAGTGGGTCAGACTGGTGAAGGAATGAAACTGCGCAGACTTGGAAGTGAGTGTGACTTGAGTTTGTAATGTGAAATACCCAATCAATCAATAAAGATATTAAGAAAAAAACCTTTGCTAGAGATTTCTAACATTTATATCATACCTGGAATGCTTTTAATTACCTTTCCTCTCCACAGTTTGGTGTTTTCTGGCTTGCATTTAGAAGATAACTTCTTTTGAATCTACTATATTATCAAAGTCGGCATTGTATCTTCATTCTCTATTTCACCTACATTTCCAAACTCACACAGTTCTTTCTTTAAACTGGATATTTTATTTGTTTACATTTTATATATTATTCCCCTTTCCTGGTTCCCATCTGCAAACCCCCATTCCATCCCTCCTTACCCTGATTCCATGAGAGTATTCCTCCACACCTACCCACTCCCACCTCACCTCCCTAGCATTTTTCTACACTGGGGGATCAAGCCTTCAGAGAACCAAGGGCCTCCCCTCCCATTTATGCCAGATAAGGCCCCTTAATTGCCTTCAGTTCAACACTTAACTCTCCCATTGGGGTCTCTGTGCTCAATCTAATGGCTGGGTGCAAACTTCTGCATCAGTATTGGTCAGACTCTGGCAGAGCCTCTCAGGAGAAATCTGTATCATGCTCCTGGCAGCAAGCACTTCATAGCATCCACAATAGTGTCTGGGTTTGACATCTGCATATGGGATGGATCCCCCAGTAGGGCAGTCTCTGCTCCACTCTTTGTCCCTGTACTTCTTTTAGGCAGGAACAATTCTGAGTTAAAATTTTGGAGGTGGTTGGGTGGCCCCATCACTCAACTGTGGAGGGGGGCATACCTATCTTCTGCATATGATCTCAACAGGTTCTCCAACCCCTTTATCGGGTATTTCAGCTAATGTTATCCTTGTGGGGTCCTGGGAGGCTCTTGCTTTTCTGGCATCTGGGACTTTCTGATTGCTACCCCAAGTTCCCCATCCCTCATTACTACACACTTCTGTTCAATTTCCTGACCCTCTGTACATCTCCTCCCATATCTGATTCTTCTCCTCTTCCCTCCCCTCTTCTCTTTCTTCCCAGTATCTCCTACCTTCTACTTCCCTTGATTATTTTGTTCCCCATTCTAAGAAGGACTGAAACATCTACTCTTTGGTCTTCCTTCCTCTTGAGCTTCATGTGGTCTGTGAGTTAAATTGTGGGTATTCCATGTTATTGCCTAATATCTACTTGTTAGTAAGTACATGCTATGAGTGTTCCTTTGTGACTGACTTACTGTACTCAGGATGATATTTTCTAGATCCATCCATTTGCCTGTGAATTTTGAAGTCATTGTTTTTAATAGCTAGGTAGTCTTCCACTGTGTAAATGTACCACAATTTCTATTGCCATTACAATGTGGAGGGACATCTGAGTTGTTTTCAGCTTCTTGCTACTATAATATGGCTGCTATTAACATAGTGGAACATGTGTTCTTACTACATGTTGTAGTATCTCCTGGGAATATGCCCAGGAGTGGTAGAGCTGGGTCCTCAGGTAGTACTATGTCCAATTTTCTGAGGAACCTCCAGACTGATTTCCAGAGTGGTTATACCAGCTTGCAATCCCAGCAACAATGGAGGAGTGTCCCTCTTTCTCCACATCCTAGACAGAATCTGCTGTTACCTAAGTTTTTGTTCTTAGATATTCTGACAGGGATGAGGTGGAATATGAGTTGTTTTGATTTGCATTTCCCTGATGACTAAGGATGTTGAACATTTCTTTAGGTGCTTCTCAGACATTCAATATTTCTCAGCTGAGAATTCTTTGTTTAGCTCTTAATAGAGTTATTTGGTTCTATGGAGTATAACCTCTTGAGTTCTATGAGACAGAAAAGACACCTCCCTGACACACAGACAAGGACATATGGATGCATCTGCCATGTCAGAGTTGTGGTATTTTTGAGTACTATTCAATGATTTCAGTTGTCCTATGCAGAGATCAATGTGCCGCCACATGCTTTGAGAAACATAAGTCTATGAATTTTCATTATAAACATTGTTAGGCTCTTCTGTTTGATTGCCTACACCTCTCCAGACCCAGGCCTTTTAGTCACTGTTGATCTGCATATATCTTCCATCAAGGATATGCTTGTTCCTGAGTAACGTGATTGGCCAACACTTTACTGAAGGAAGTTCAAGAGAGTATTCAAGCTAGGAAAATCTACTATACTATCTATTCACAATTTAATATCAATTATCTGCCCCTTGATAGCATTTAGTTATTCACATTTATAAATAGTTTGGTGACAAAAGTTCAGAATATTTAATCATACTTTATTGGTGTATAATTGTACACTAGGGAAGATTGCCAGTCAAATAAAATGTTTACTAGAATTACATTATTCAAGAAGAAAAAATATTTAATATTTATTTAGAATAACAAATCTAGAGCAAATAATTATAAATTTTATATCAACTGTCTTTCAGGTTTTAATATTTGAAATAAAATTGTGTTGTACCTTAAACATACTGAATAAAAACATGCTAATCAGAATAATACAATATTAATATATTTAAAATATATGATATACAAATTATTTAAAGTATTTATGTATCATGCAATAGAAATTTATATACATATATAAGTAGGCATAAAAGAACATTATGATATATATTTAAATATTTGTACTTGAAATGGGAGTAAATATGACATGCTTCACATCAGTTTCTGAATATCATCTTGAAATATTGAAGTTCCTCTACATTTGATGAGCTTTACCTGTGTAATGACTTCTGGGAGGTATCGAAAAGAAAACATGCTCTAATACAGAATTTCAGGTCATAATAACATGTCACATTCTTCCTTGGAGAATTGAAACAGTTTCCAAGAGTCATTTCCCAGGTTGAGTTTTGATTTTGGCTATATTGTGTTTTCACACAGTTAAAGGTTTTTCTTTTGACTCACAGAAAAAAAGTGATTGAAGTATTTACTTCTAAACTAACTATGTTAAGAACTTTTTCAATCAGATGATCAGCTAACAAAAACAATAGCAAAAATTTACAACTAAGAACACTACTTTTAGTATGAAAAAACTTTAAAAAATTCCTGGAGTTAATTGGTCTTATACAGAGATACCAACTTGAAGTCATTGGGAAATGGAGGGGATAAAATTTTCATGATTTATCATTGTATGGTCTATGCTGGTATAGGTACTTTCAAAGATACTTTTGCATGTTAGTTAACATTTTTTACATACATGATTTATATTTCAGCACTTTAAAAAATGAACAGATAGCCATTTCTAAAATTCAGAAATTTAATTGTATTTCTGATGGTTAAGATCCATATGTTTTCCTCTTTAAATGAGTAATTCATACAAAAGCCTTACCTGTGACATTTGACAAGAAATGCGGGCAGCATCGCAGACTAGAAACCACACGGATAGTTTATATACATGTATAGGTAGACATAAAAGATGATAATGCTATATATTTAAATATTTGTACTTGAAATGGGAGTAAATATGACATGAACATGATAAATGTGGGTTAACTCGTTTTGAAATAAAAATGATTTAATCAAACTAGACACCAAAAAATGTTGATTTGCTGAGTATGGTGGTGCACACCTTTAATCCCAGCACACAGGAGCCCAAGGCTGGTGGATACTTGTGAGTTCAATGCCAATCTGGTCTACAGAGTGAGCTCCAAGGTTGCTATGACGACCTGCAGACAACTTTTCTGAGAAGCGTGTTGATTCACTTACATTATCTCAAAATATAAAATACAAATAATAATTCTATTTTTACCTCAACAAATAAGAAAATATGAATATTGATAATGGCCAATGTGGCCAAAACAGATTAAAATGTCACTCATATGGATGGCATTCAAATATTCTTTTGGGCAGAATATTATATGGGCATCGAAGGAGTCAGTGGGCTTAGGATAGTCTAGAAGTTACTGTTTAAATGCATGTGACAGTTAAATGAAAACAAGGACAGCCATAAAATAAGTATTTTACAATCACTTGACTCTATGTATTACATTGCAGGTATTATCTGCAACTCTACACAGAGGATCCCAGAAGTCTCTCCCTCCAACAACAGTGACGTGTACCTCTTCAGTAAACAGAGATGCTGCAAGCCACATTATGACTACAAATGGAAGCCAATTCTGACTAATTTCTGTGGGTGGGTGTGTTTTCCGTACCAACTGTCCTTCCAGATGACTGGATACAAAGTGGTGACAGATGTTGTTTCCTTCATGAGTATACCTTTCCCATATATTCATTTAAATTTGTTAAGGAGTTTATTGTGCAACCTGAATGATGTTCCCTTCTTGTGCTGCCTTTACTCATGTAGTTCCCATAGTCCTGAATGTCAGGAATAACAATACATGCTAATGTGTTCTTTATTTCCAATCTCAAACGTGTACTGCAATCGGCACATTAGAAAAGAAGTCTCTGGAAATTTTCTTCTTCACAGTGTGTGTGTGTGTGTGTGTGTGTGTGTGTGTGTGTGTGAGAGAGAGAGAGAGAGAGAGAGAGAGAGAGAGAGAGAGAGAGAGAGAGAGACTAATAGGAAAGACATTTTCTGATCCTTGACAGCAGATTACAAGACATCTCCCCATAACATCCTTTTGCTTACATTACTGCTTTTTGCTCTTAGCTATTTCTTAAACATTATTTTTACTTTTAAACAGATTTTTTTTTATCACGAGGACGGTAAAAACAACCCATCCACAAATATGCACTTTGATGAGGATTATATTTAGCTAAGGAAATCGTGATTAAGAGGTATGTAAAACTATATTGCCAAAGAAAATAGGGCACAAATTTTCTTCTTGCATCCCTTTTTATCAATCGAGGAAGGAAGGAAGCCCATTTTCACTGTTGAGTATCCAGATAAAAACAGTCATTAATTCAGATAAAAACAGTCTCACAAAGTGATCTTATCTTGTAATATTGTCTGTCCCTGCAGGTTAATCTTTCATTATTTATTATCCCTAGGCTCTTGGAACCATATTAATGTTATTATTTATATAATACTATCATTTGTTAAAACTTATTCATGCACACTCTGGGTTTACTTTTGCTGGGGTCTTAACTAGTTTTGTATGTACAATTCAGAGAATATAAAACTGAAATATTGTCACCAACATAATATATATTGACTTTGTTCATTTAGTCCATATGTTTTATTCACAAAGCCTCAAACAATAAAGGAGAAATGTTCCTTCCTTCACAGGTCATAATAACACATTTTTATATTAACATCCCATGACATATTACCTCGATTTATATGTCTGTTTCGCAATCATTGGTAAGCAGTTTGTTGTGAATGATATTATCTTAGAGACAATATTATGCAGAATTAAAAAGTTTTTGTTGTGAGACTGGAAACTTTTAAACGTGTTACCACTTACTATATGACCTTGGCAAATTGATGAGCTCTCTTGCCTTAGGATATTTTTTAACATGCTTCATCGTGGTGATTTTCTAAAAAAGAAAAAAATCAATGACTGTCATAAATCATAAAAAAATTCACACACAGTAGTCAATCAGTACTTACATTAAATAGTACAAATACACCAAAGTAAAGAGATATTTTTATTAATCTCAATAGTGAAACATTATTGCAAAGTCAGTCTGATGTTATGTCTTATTTAATGCATTCACTTTTTACTTATGACTCAGATTTGGTTTCATTCCTTTCAAAGGACCCTCAGTTAATGTCCTGTATGAGAAATTCTACAAAAACTATTTTCTGCTACCCCAATGATAAAAATCATGCCAGTTTTACTTCTATGATGAATACGAATTTGCATTGTCAACATGCTAGACAATATAAATGGCAGTACAATTGCTTCTTTTTAAAGGATATAGAATTTCATTTATTAGAAGTATGGAAACCCACTGTCTCTTCTGTCAAGTGAAGTTTGAAAGCAATTGATTGTTAATTTCCATTGAAATGAAATAATCCAAATGTTTTTGTTTTATAATCTATGTAAAACACCATTTGTTCTTTGTTAAACATATATCAATATCTTCATTATCCAGAAATAAATGGTTCTTCCCTGTATACTGTAAAATCTGATACTATCTTACCTCATTCTCTCCGTATAATTATATATGCTAGCCATGATTTGAAAGTAAAACTTCTGATATAAATGTAAATAGTGTAACAAGCTACTGAAGCAAAAATAATGTTCATAAATTGTTCTTTGGTTTTTTGGTTCGATGAATTATACTATGATTTGTAGTTTTGTACATAGTGCTGCCATAAGCAAACTATTTTCAAGACAAAGGAGCATATAGACTGCATTTTATAATATAAACGTTTTATCATTTCTGAATTAAACAAAATTAAACTTTTGAGCTGTCATTTATGTAGCTCATAAAGGAACTGTAAGAACATGATTCTCTCATTTCTCTATTTTTTCATGTAAATGAAATTCAACAGAAAATAAAATCTCTATTTCTTTTTTATATAGGCTGCTTATCATCATGAACGTCTTAATAAGCTGATAGAAGATGTTCTTCTGTCTGATGAGTTTTGTTTACTGGCTTGTTTTAAAAAGTCTCATATAGCTCATGATATGTAGAAACTTATTCTATGACTCAGAATGACCGTAACCTCTTGATCCTTCTGCTCTTTCACCACAGAGGGTCAGGAAGCCTCAGCAACACCTGAGGTGCAATCCACAGCTACTGCTGGGGGCGGGAGAGCCAGTTTTCCTCAAAGATGTGGCAACTGAGAGGCTTCTCTCTCCCGTTGATTTCATTACTTTTTTCATTACATATTTTCTTTATTTACATTTCAAATGTTATCTATCCCCTTTCCTCTTTCCCCTCAGAAAATCCTCTATGGCATCCCCCTCCACCTGCTTACTAACCCACCCACTCCTGCTTCCCTGTCCTGGCATTCCCCTACATTGGGGCAGCAAGACTTCACAGGACCAAGGGCCTCTCCTCTCATTGATGTCCAGCCAGACCATCCTCTGTTACATATGCAGCTGGAGCCATGGGTCCTTCCATATGTACTATTTGGTTGGTGGTTTAGTCCCTCGGAGCTCCGGGGATACTGGTTGGTTCATATTGTCGTTCCTCCTATGGGGCTACAGAACCATTCAGCTACTTGGGTCCTTTCTCAAGCTCCTCCACTGGGGACCCTGTGTTCAGTTCAATGGTTGGCTGAGGGCATCTGCCTCTGTATTTGTCAGCTACTGGCAGAGCCTCTTAAGGAGACAGTTATGTCAGGCTCCTGTCAGCAAGCACTTGTTTGCATCCACAATAGAATTTGGGTTTGGTAACTGTATGTGGGATTGATCTTCAGGTGGGGCAGTCTCTGAGTGGCCTTTCCTTCGGTCTCTGTTCCACACTTTGTATCTCCTCACATGGGTATTTTGATTCACCCTTCTAAGAAGGACCAAAGTATTCATATTGTGGTCTTCTTTCTTCTTGAGCTTCATGTGGTCTGTGAATTGTAACTTGGGTATTCCATTACTAATGCCCATACAATTAGCAATAAGCTACTTTCATTTTTCCTTTCCTTTCCTTTCCTTTCCTTTCCTTTCCTTTCCTTTCCTTTCCTTTCCTTTCCTTTCCTTTCCTTTCCTTTCCTTTCCTTTCCTTTCCTTTCCTTTCCTTTCCTTTCCTTCCTTCCTTTCTCTTTTCTTTTCTTTTCTTTTCTTTTCTTTTCTTTTCTTTTCTTTTCTTTCCCTTCCTTTCCCTTCCCTTCCCTTCCTTTCCTTTCCCCTCCTTTCTTTTTCTTTTCTTTTCCCTTTCCCTTTTTCCCCTTTCCCCTTTCCCCCTTTTTTCCCTTTTTCCCCTTTTTCCCTTTCCCGCTTTTCCCTTTTTTCCCCTTTTTCCCTTTTCCCCTTTTTCCTTTTTTCCCTTTTTCCCTTTTTTCCCCTTTTCCCTTTCCCCTTTTCCCTTTTCCCTTTTTCCCTTTTTCCCTTTTTCCTTTTCCCTTTTCCCCTTTTTCCCTTTTCCCTTTTCCCTTTTCCCCTTTCCCCCTTTTTCCCTTTTCCCCTTTTTCCTTTTTCCCTTTTCCCTTTTTCCCCCTTTTCCCTTTTCCCCTTTTTCCCTTTTCCCCTTTTCCCCCTTTTCCCTTTTCCCCTTTTTCCCTTTTCCTTTCCCCTTTTCCCCCTTTCCCTTTTTCCCCTTTCCCCCTTTTTCCCTTTTTCCCTTTCCCTTTTTCCCTTTTCCCTTTTCCCTTTCCCTTTTCCTTTCCCTTTCCCTTTCCCTTTCCCTTTCCCTTTCCCTTCCCTTCCCTTCCCTTCCCTTCCCTTCCCTTCCCTTCCCTTCCCTTCCCTTCCCTTTCCCTTTTCCCTTTTTCCCCTTTCCCCTTTTCCTTTTTTCCCTTCCCTTCCCTTCCCTTCCCTTCCCTTCCCTTCCCTTCCCTTCCCTTCCCTTCCCTTCCCTTCCCTTCCCTTCCCTTCCCTTCCCTTCCCTTCCCTTCCCTTCCCTTCCCTTCCCTTCCCTTCCCTTCCCTTTCTTTTCTTTTCTTTTCTTTTCTTTTCTTTTCTTTTCTTTTCTTCCTAAAGAGCACATGAAGTTGGGAGGATGTTTTTGGCAGAATAAGGAGTGAGTTAATGGATTGAAGAGGGTGGATTCGATCTAACACATTACATACATGTCTGAAAATTTCAAAGAATTAAAGGAGAAAAAATGATTGTAGATTTTTTTTCTGTCTTTTCATCTTTCTTTGAATAAGAGTTTTTTTTTAAAGAACCAACTGTTTTCTGCTAATTCTTTGTATTGTTTTCTTTGTTTCTATTCAAGTGGTGATGCTCTAAGTGGATGTCTGCATGTAGAACATGAATACATCCATCTTTATTACCCTCCACAAAACTTAAGTCCAACTGGATGAAGGACCTCAGCATAAAATCAGATACACTAAATCTGATATAAAAAAAAGAGGGTGGGGAATAGCCTTGAATAACACAAGAAACAACTTACAAGACAGAAGAATAGCTCAGGCACTGAGATCAACAATTAATAAAGGGGAGCACATGAAGCTGAAAGCTTCTGTAAGGCAAAGGACACTGTCAAGGGGACAAAACGGTGGTCTACAGAATGGAGAAAGATTTACAACTGCATGTCTGATAGAGAGCTAAAACCTAAAATATATTTTTCAAAATTCAAGAAACCAGTCATCAATAAACAAACTAATCCAATTTAACGTTCTTTGGGCTCCTTACAACTATCATTAAAATATTTTTGGATTTATTGTATTTAGTTCTGTTGGAATCAGGGTAGAAGCCAGGAAAATACACTTCAGACATGGAACCTTAAAAATGGAAGCCTTATTTTCTGGGCATTCAAGGAGATGGCCAGTTCCGGTTCTGGACCATGTTCCTGAAAAGTGACTGTCCAACATTTGTATAGGACAGCAACACAAAGCTAAGGGAAGCAGGATGGGCTATTGCATTGACCCATCAGATTTTGACACAAGTGGTTGGTTATACATCGAAGTTAACATTGGTAACTAGCTCTTATCTGGGTCACCTGGATTCAGGATTCGTGAGTCAGCTTTTGCAGTCACCTGCCCCCCAGGAGTCTGACCTGGAATCTAAAGTGAATAAAGGAACAAAGGAGTTAGCATGGAGCACTTAGTCAACTGAACCAAGAAACCAGGAATTCAGAAAAAGGGAACAATGGAGGCGGTAAGCTGCAAGTAGTCAAATAAGTCAAAACAAGCAGCACATTCATGATTTGTGTGTCTTGGTTTAGATAAGAGGATAACAGCATCTCTCCTCTTTACATCCTTTACTGGCTAACAGACAGAGATGTATCATCTGAAGAAGCAGCCCAGGCGTTGGACCCCAGAGTCTGGGAATATGAACTCAGTTTTGAACCTGCTATCAAGGTAGAACTTGTTCTTGAGGTGGCTGAACTCAAGAAACTCTCTCCTAACTGTTCTTCAGTTTAAGACTTCTAGCTCAGCCTGCCAAACAAAGATACAAAACAAACAAACAAATAAACAAAAAGAAAAGAAAGAAAAGAACGTAATATTAAATGTTGCACGTCAAACTTCTACAATTATCAAAAATAAAAGTATGTGGGGGAACGCATACCAGTTTTTTTTTCTAATATTTGTCTTACTTTTACGAGCTTCTCTTTCCCATTAAAGGTTTCTTTTGTTTATTTGTTTTTTTAATGAAAATTGCTAAATTCTGGATCAGCTGGAAGGATTTGTATTTTGTATCAGAGTTACATGATGCTTTGTGCAGGTGAGAGCTAAGCTTTTGTGCCAGGGTCAGTTGACTCAACTCTTACTTGAGTTCAGCCTTCAGTTATAAAGAGGAATACAAGCATTCGGTACAGTAAGCATTCATGTCTCTATGTGTGTTTACAGTGCAGACAATAAGATTCCTTTCAAAGAAGAACAGAGCTTCCCTGTAAAGTTATTACCTTCTTGGGGGTTCTCTTATGTGTCTGTTGTGTGAGAGTTACAGTGGTCACAATGCTGAAACTTTATAAAAATGTCAGTGTCTTGATTCCAGGAAGAAAGCCAACCCAGAGTAATGAATCTTCATATCTGGGAAGGAGGCTTTGAGAATTCTCAGCAGGCATAGGAGGGGTGAAATTTAATTTGGAAAGATCCACAGGGATGCCACACAAGCATCCTGGAGCCATCTATACTGAAAGTTCTGCCATCTGCCAAAAAAGACTGTGATGTCTGATTGGGGAAAACAGCTAGTCTTTCTTTATCAACCTCATGTTAGCTGTTTCAGCTCAACTTCAACCAGTCATGCCAGCTTCAGAGTCCTAGGAACATGGGCCATTTATTTCTACTTTCTCTATCCAAAGCATGTCTATATAATGATTCTCAACAGTTCTGGGATATTGATTCTTCTCCAGCAGAGGCTTATTTAATAATTGCCATGCTTCAATTATCCGTGATTAACAGCTTTAGTGGCAATTATGGGTAAGGTTAAGGTCAGGATTAATTCTAAATACTTGCAGTTCTTGGACAGACTTCTGCTACTGTGAAAGAGCACATGGGTGCCACCTGTTGTGCAGGCAGGCAGCCCTACTAGTGGCTTGGCTTGGGAGAATTTACGCTTTGTTCTGAGAACTTATAGAACCTGATTTCTATTGAAAATAACCCGGAGAGAGGCTTTTGCAGCCACTGACTGCAGAATTAAATACAATATGAAGTACAAAAATATGAAATTAAAAAAATATAAGACAAACTATGAGAAAACTTAGACCAAATCTCCCTGTCAAAACTGATGGTTCCACCTTTATTTTTCATTAGTTTCTTATTATTAAGGTAGTAAAGTCTTTTTCTAAATGCATGAATTTATTATGTTTTAAATTACTGGCCTGTGACTAATTTGCTCTCACTTAATAGTCAATTATCTGCCATTTTCCAGAGTAAGATTTTCTCTGTGAGAAGGGCTCACAGGTACAATGAATCAATTTTTATTTAGATAGTAATAAGACCAAAATGTTCTTTCAGCAAACAATATATATCATATAGAACATATGTAACATGAACACACACATACATGTTCATTAAATTTGCATTTTTTAATCGGTTTGCTTTAGTGTATGTAAGAATAAGCAAATTGTTTTCACTTTCTAAATTTGGGACTTAGTTTTCTAATTAACATCAGAAATTAAGCTATCAACCAATATATTTAGAAACCCAAGCAACAAATTTATTTAGAGATCCAAGTCTAGGGATGAATTTCTGATCTAACCAGCTAGTCCTTTGAAAGTCATTTATTGATTTGGGAACTCAACCTGCTAATGCCACAAGATTTCCAATTCAAACTTATATTTTGGACATAGTTGTACCAAGTTACTATTGAAAGAAAGAATAAAAGAAGTTAAAATTTCTCAGGGCCCAGGACTTAAAGAAACAAACAGTCCTGGGAAAGGATAAGGGCAATAAAAATCCAGGATACACCCGGGCATGCTGTTAGGGCATCCCAGACCATATAGATAAGGGATCAGTCCTGGGAAAGGACAAATCCAGGATACACCCGGGCATGCTGTTAGGGCATCCCAGACCATATAGATAAGGGATCAGTCCTGGAAAAGGATAAGGACAATACAAATCCAGGATACACCCGGGCATGTTGTTATGGCATCCCAGACCATATAGATGAGGGATATGTCTGGACTATCTCTGCTAAGCCTCAAACCATCCGGACAGGCTGGCGTCACCCGGTCTGACTCCAAAAGATAAGCTGCCCTCCTGCATTCCAGATGTAGCGGTCCCACGTACTGCCTGCTGATGTAATTGCCCGCCAAGAATCTGCCTGTAACCGTTTGAACTAACCTATCATGTGTCATCACGTCAACCTCCCTCAATTTCTTTCTATAAAAACCTTCAATATTTGAGCCTCGGGGTCGACTCCTCTGCCCCCTGCGTGGGGTAAGTGTTGGCCCGGAGCTCCGTTTATTAAAGCTACCTCATGCGTTTGCATCAAGCTGGTCTCTCGAGTTTCTTGGGGAGCGCCATCCTGAGATTTGAGTAGGGGGTCCCCCAAAAGGAGGCCTTACACTATCATTTAATAATAACACATATTTACATGTTATATACTTATGTAATTGTAATCTAAATAATACTTTTGTATGAGAACTAATAATTTTACCATACTTTCAATATGATTTATTCTTAATATATCATTACATAAATGCTGTCTAAAATTAAATATATGGTTTTCAGGAGTTTTATAAAACATAGAAAGTTGCAAGTATAAGAAAACTGTTTCATGAGAATATTTTCTGCTTGCAATGTTACTAGTATTTGGGGTCTGGCTTGTACTTGTGTGCTCTAATAATATAGATGAAGCTATGCTAATCTGTTTTTGAGCTTTCATTTGTTTGTTTGAATCCATTTCTCTGTTTCTACCCAATGGTGCATGTCTACTACTTTATGAATATATGTATAAGAGGCAAGGTATCTCTCACTTTCCCCCAAAGCACATTGTGTCCTCTTTGAGTCCCTTATCTACCTGTAAAAAAACACTGCAATGGCTTTGAGTTTATACTCTCTGAACCACAGTGAGCTACTGCATCATGTAGCTAAGAGAACAAAGGCTTCTTGAAAGTCAGAAACAGGCAGAGATGCCTGCGCTATGCCAGAATGAACTCAGAGGGAGCCATGCAGGCATAAAGGCAGCTCCAATTCTTTCATAATCTTCTCTTGTTTTGCTTCAGACATACTCGAGTTAGTTACACACTTCATTTTTCTGCTGACTGTATCTACCCATGAACCGATTCACAATGTTTTTAAAGTCAATCATGGTTTCTTGCTTTTACAGAAAAATTTCTTGAGATTATGTTTCTCAAATAATTTTGATTACCTATTGGATCTTTTTCTCATACATTTATGAAAAGTTTTGAATCTGTATGATGAGAATTAACAAAACAGGAAAGGCATCAAGAAATAATAAATTGAAATTCAGTGGATAAATTAAAAATAACATAGTGTTTGTAATTTTTTTTAAAATTTTTAAGCCTACAGCTCCAAAGAATTTAAAGAATGCTTCCACCAAGCAAACACATTCAATATATGACAGTCTGCTTTTAGCGTGGTACAAATTTCAGTTTTAAAGTATGCCAGACAAATAGAAACTATGTGATGGGGATTCAGCCTATAAACAGTCACCAAAACCCAAAAGTACTACGGATGACAAGAAGTGCCTACTGAAAGGAGCCTGTTATGGTTGGTTGTCTTTTGGAGGGGCCCTGCCAGAGCCTTACAGATACAGAGGCAAATACTAACAGTCAACCATTGGACTGAGCGTGGGGTTCACAATGGAGGAGTTGGAGGGCAGACTGGAGGAGCTGGGTCGGTTGGGGGAGTGGGAGGGTTGCACCCCTATGGGAAGAACGGTGATGTCAGCCAACCAGATGCCCCAGGGCTCCAAAGGACTAAGCCATAAACCAAGGGTACACATGGTTCCAGCCAAAAGAGTGGCAGAGGAATGCCTTGTCAGGCATCAGTGGGAGGAGAAGTCCTTGTTCATATGAAGGCTAAAGAGAGGCCCCGATGTGTGGAAATCGAGTGCAGGTTATGGGAGTCCATTGGATGGAGGAGCATATTCTTGGAGGCAGGGTGTGGGAAGATGGGTTGGGAGTCTTGGGGGTGGGGGGAAACCGGGAAGGGGTATAACCTTTGAAATGTAAATGAAGAATAAATTTAATAAAAAATACAAAAAAGAAAATATCTATCTGAACAGGACTTTTATGAAGAGCAAATACTGATAATTAACTTATTTTACTGTGCTTTTCATCATCTATGCTATAAAGTTGAAAAAGTTATTTTAGTCAATCTATCTTATTACTGAGTTTATTCCTTCAGGATTTTATGTCATATGATCCCCTGGGCATGTAAAGATTGCATCCAGTTTAGTAAAGAAACCGAGGGGGGAGGGGGAATGATTGGGGAATAGTTGGGGGGGAGAGGAACTATGGGAACTGTGGTGGGTGGGAACTGGGAAAGGGGAAAGCCTTTGGAATGTAAACATAGAATATAGAAAATAAAAATAAAAAAAAATGAGAACAAAAAAAAAAAAGAAAAGAAAACTCAAACAGTATAATTAGAACTGGGTAAACCTAGGAATAGTTGACAAACTCTGACTGGCCAGGAAAATTGGGAATAGATTCAAGGCTTCTTTCCTATAATATCCTTAGAACTCTCTGAAAATGTAATTTATAGTGTTTGTAATTTAGGGACATAAAATTACAATAGTGACAGTGCTGATAAAACTCAAAGTTTACATTTGTTCTAATCAAAGTAAAAGATGCAAACCTTGCAATGTTTTATGTATTAAAGTTTTTTACTCAAGTAATTAATAATAATTATATCAGTAAATAAAATATGAAGCATGTAAACATACACTTTTAATTCACTTTTAAAGTGTAAGAAGCAAAAGGTTTAACACAATGCATGTATAAAAAGTATGTATATGAATATAATATATAACTTCAAGCAAAGACATCACATGAAAATTCAATATTATACCTCATTCTTTTTTGTTTGTTTTTTTGTCGAGACAGGGTTTCTCTGTATAGCTCCGGCTGTCCTGGAACTTACTCGGTAGACCAGGCTGGCCTTGAACTCAGAAATCCGCCTGCCTCCGCATCCCAAGAGCTGGGATTAAAGGCATGTGCCACCACCGCCCGGCCACCTCATTCTTAATTAACTATCATCATATTTGAATGGAATTCCACAATAAGCATTGATGAATGAAATACATTATTATTTTATATACCATACTCAACTTATATAAAACATTTTGCTTTCATAAGAACCATCATGCCAATCTCTGTCCAAGTGTACCTTTGTCAGACTCTATGAGACAGGAACCAAGCTCTATCTTAGTGAGTTCACTGCCTCTGTCTCACCAGTCACAGGACATTTACACTAAACAAATGTCTGTGAGTCCATTTCCTGGTTCCTAGAACTAGACTGATTGTTTCTACTTACAGAATGGCTACTAGAATAAGAAATGATGATTTAAAATTATATTCACAGGAAACAGTGATCTCTATAAAAAAACACTGGGGAACTTTTCCACGTGATAATCAACTTCAGCAAAGTAGCGGGATATAAAATTAACTCAAATAAATCAGTAGCCTTTCTTTATACAAATGACAAACAGGTTGAGAAAGAAATTAGGGAAACAACTCCCTTCACAATAGACAAAAATACTATAAATATCTTGGGGAAGCTCTGACCAAAGAAGTAAAAGGTCTGTATGATAACAACTTCAATTCTCTCAAGAAAGAAATTGAAGATCTCAGAAAATGGAGAGATCTCCCATGCTCATTGATTGACAGAATTAACATAGTAAAAATGGCCATCCTACCAAAGGCAATCTATGACATTTAAAACATTGCTCTCATTGTTTTTATTTTTTCAATCAAGAATTAAATATATCTGCTAATTTAGAAACTATATATTTTCTTATTTAATTTTTTATTTATTTACATTCCAGATTTCTTTACTGCCCTGTCTACCCTCCAACTGTTCCACATCCCATACCTCCTCCCTGTACCTCCTGTATCAATAAGAATGTCCACACTCCCAACCTCCCTCCACCTGGCCTCTAAACTCCCTGGGGCCTCCAGTCTCTTCAGGGTTAGGTATATCATCTCTGATTGATCACAGACCTGGCAATCCTCTGCTGTATATGTGTTAGGGACCTCATATCAGCTGGTGTATGCAGCTTGTTTGGTGGTTCAGTGTTTGAGAGATTTCGGGGTTACAGATTAATTGAGACTGCTAATTCTCCTGCAAGGTCTCCCACCTCCTCAACTTCTTTCAGCCTTTCTCCAATTCAGAGGGGGCAGCAACTTCTGTGCATTCGTTGGGTGCAAATATCTGCATCTGACTCTCACCTGCTTGTTGGTGAGACCATGCTAGGCCCCCTTTTATGAGTTCTCCCTAGCCTCAGTAATAGTGTCAGGCCTTAGGACCTCTCCTTGAGCTGGGTCCCACTTTGGGCCTGTCTACTTTCACTCCTTCTATTCTTAGTAAATTGCAAAAATAAAGTTAGGCCAGTCATGTTGGTATACTCCTTTAATCTTATCACTCAGAAGAGAGAAGCAGGTGTATCTCTATGAGTTCAAAGTCACTCTGGTCTACATTCTGAAATCCAAGCTAGGAAGCTGTATATAGTGGGATTTTGTTTCCACAATAAAAAAAACATTAAAATGAATGAATTTCATATTGAGTGAAGTCTAAATGAAATCCATATGTGAAAATAAATAAATATACAAAATTTAGGAATTCTATTACTTATTCAAACCTTGAAAAATTGTGGTAATATGTAATTATCTGTTTTCTTTTCTGTTTTCTTCAGATATATAGAAATCAAAAAGCTTTATTTATAATTTCTTTTTAAGTAGAGAAGTTTGAGTAAAGACATTCACTACTTTCTCTTCATGAACTGGACAGCATTTTTTAGATCCAGACTTTCCTGTGTACCATTTGGAAGCATCAGCTGTCAATGAAAAGTGGATTGGCCAACAAGCTAAGGCAGGAAGCAGGAGGTGGGAGATCTGGTAGGGAGAAGGTAATCTGGAAGAGAGTCAGGTGTGGGAAGAGACTTGCCAGACACCGAGGAAGACAGTCACATGAATGTGAGGAAGGTTAACAAACGGTGGGGCAGGACTTAGAATAGAATGAATGGGATAACGGAGTTACTAGCTCGGAGCAACAAGCCAAAGATTTTATTTATATATAAAAGGTCTCAGAGCTGTTATTTCAGGGAACTTGGCTGTGAATAGAAAAGCCTGTGATTACACAGACTATTCAGAATGTTCCAGGCCATCATACGTGAAAGATATATTTGTTTTTATAAGAAGGGAAGTGATGTATAGAAACAAACGGACAGGATACAACTAACATATGATGATGCTTTGACAGCTTTCAGCCTTTAAAAATTTTGTTTTACACTTTGAGATTTTATTTTGTGAGATAAAATTTATACAATTTTTCTTCCCTTTAGTCACTCGAAGCCCCTCCTTGTTCTTTTCAAATACATGCCCTCCATTTTTATTAATTGCTGGTGTATGTATATTTCGCATATATTATATATATACATTTATTCATACCGATATAAATGATACCTGCCCAGGTTTTTATAATGGTGCTCGTATGTACACGTTTTCAGGATGACCATTTGGTTGGATAACCAATTGGTGGTTCTCTTGTTGGAAAGACTCTTTCTTCTACTCTCGGTATTCTTTAGTTGCCTCTAGTTCTTTGTGTGGAGTTGGGAGTTAATGGACTTTCCCACCCAATTTAGCACACCGATTGTTGCCTATGTTTACCTCATGCTTTGGCAGTCATGGTGGTGGAACCAATAAGGAATAGCTTCAAAATCACCATTAGATGCAGCCTCACAGTAAAATACTTGATCCTTTGGCTCTTAAAATCTCCCCAACCCCTATCACTTTCCACAATATTCCCTGAACCTTAGGTGTGACACTTGTTTTGTAGATGTATGCACTCTGTAAAACTCTCCATGTTGAGTAGTTCTGGTCTTGTGAAATGGTCTCTGTCTGTTCAGAGGAGAAGTTTCCGTGATGAAGGATGAGGACTGTGCTTTTCTGTGGGTTAGGTGACAAATGTTTAGAATGTAAGTAGGGGTCCTGATGGCTTAGGAAATTGGTAGCCTTAAGTGCTATGTGATCCATGACCACACTACCTAAATGTAATTGTCTAGGTTTACATTATCAGACATAAATTCTCTCTTGTTGAACATGCAAGACTTTTAAATTATAAGTCAATATTTGGCTTCATGGATTTACATATGTGCTCTTGTCTAAGCATAGACTAAAAACCATTAAAGATAGGAAATTACCCACAGCGAGCTCTCAATAGTTAGCTTTTCCCAACCTCATAACTCTGTCCTAAATGCCCAGTGTGGGTATGTAATGTGACTTTTATTTACCCTATTATATCACCAGTATTTCCCTTAATAATCTTCACAAGGAGCCACTTTGGTTTTTACCACAACCTATTTTTATTTTATTTAAATTTAAACACTATAAACTTTTGTTATGCCCAATAAAGTATATTAACCTCCTTAAATAACTTTTAGCATCCACTTGGAATAAAGCTGAATACACAAATATAATTTAAAAACATGTTATTTCAACAATATTAAAACAAAATCTAAAGGTAAAAAAGACACATTCAAATGTTATTGTCAGAGTTTAAATTTTAGTTTCAAGTTAGACTATGAAAGAGCCTTGTGTTAAAAGATAACTTTAGGGAATATAACAAAAATCTAGCACTCGAAGACTTGCTAATTTAATAGACAATATTTTGATGGGGATTGTCTTATAAAGTATACTTGAGTGAAGTATATTGCCACACTAGAATTATTAAAGCTTTTCTGCTTTTCTTCATCACTATTTATGATTCTGCCTCCTAAGTTTATATCCCTCTACTTGTGATACTTAAATGCATTTATTTATAATTACATATGGTTCGTATATAAAATTTAACATATAATCTCCTTTCCTGGTTTCTCCTCCAAAACCCCCCATCCTATTCCCTCTTCCTCCTGCTCACCAACCCACCCACTCCCATTTCCCTGTCCTGGTATTCCCCTACACTGAGCATCAAGCTTTCACAGGATCAATGACCTCTCCTCCCATTGCTGTCCATCAAGGCCAGCTTCTGCTAAATGTGCAGCTACATGTCCCTCCATGTTTACTTGTGGTTTAGTACCTGGGAGATCTGGGTGGGGGTGTACTGGTTGGTTCATATTTTTGTTCCTCCTATGGGGCTGCAAATATCTAATAAAATATTTTATGAAAACAAAAATTATTATGCAGGCAAAAAATACAACATGTCAATTTTACACATTGAAGCATATTTATATGCATATATGAACTTATATGCAAAATGTGGAAGATGAAAAACAGGAAGACATCCATATGGAGAAGACACAGAGACACAGAGACAGACAGAGCTATAAGAGGCACTGAATGGACAAAGCAATAAGCAACAATGTTCAAGACCTTGTGAAAAGCCAATCGCAGATCTGTAATCCACCAGAATGATTGCACTAGACCAAACATCTCTGCAGGACTCTGATGGCAAATCTCAGCATCAGCATCCGATGGCAAAGGTTGGAGGAATAGCCGAGAACTTATCTCATCGTGACTCTATTTGCAGCACATGATCATTTGGAAAAAAAAAAAAAAACAACAAAGAAGCACGTCAGAGCCTCTGGCGCAACCATCATGGCGTTCCTCCTCCCACTGACTCTCATCAGTCCACACAGTCTTATCTTTCCCACCACAACCTTTCCAGCTCACAAGCCTATATTTGAATCCTCATCGAACACAAATGTCACAGGTTGAATTTAGCAAGCTTTTGCTTTCCTAATGCAGACAGACTTAATTTATCTCATTTATTTTGTCACCCCGGTTCCTGGGAAGACGAGGGGAAGAGATATATGTGTATGCATGCACACAGAGATATGCATTTCCAACTAAGCTAATGTAGATATCTGTTATCATAAAAGTGCCATTTTCTTATTCCCTATTGTAAATATTACCTCATTTAGCCCTGCTTGCCCAATTGCCTGACAACTGCTTATGCTCTTTGTGTCTTTTGTGTGGTAGTGAGCATTTCTGTGTAAATTTATATAAAGCCTAATAATGTACATTACACACAGCCCTAAATTGCTGCAAAGAGCTTTCTATATATTTTAATGAATTAATTTACAATTCAGCTTGATTTGTAAGGTGATATATTATAATTTATTATTTTATAGTTACTATATAATTGATGTTTCTCAGCTTTAAATTTTGTGACTAAGCTTTTATAAACATTCACATGCTAATCTACATATAGGTAAATAATAGCCTATTTTCTGTTTGCAAATATGCACATTTTAAATGCCTATGGTTTATTCTAGATATCTTTATTTTTATATTACATTTTTAAAATTGCTGGGATTATAATTACAATATATTTACCAACCCTTTTCTTCCTCCAAACTCCTCCATTATAGTATCTTTCCTTTACTCTCTTTCAAATTCATGGCCTCTTTTTCTTTAACTGATTATTGTTTTCTACACAACACACACATGTATTCTGCTCAGAATGTATAATATTACCTCAGTTGAACAGAAGAAATGAAAATGAAGAATTTTGTAATAGTGGTTGAAAAACTGTTATCTGCTTTTGTTAAAAAAGCAAGAGGTTTACTTCATGCTTTTTTAAAATTTTAGGTTAGAAGCTAGAAAATGTAATATAATATCGTAAAGGGTATTTCTGTTTTAAACTATTCGACAGTTATCATAGAATATGAATGGCAGTATATTTGATGATACATTATTATAAAACATTATAAGACAAAACTCACAGAATTAAAAGTGCCTAAGAACTGTCAGATTGCCTTCTTTCTATGGTCTATTTTTCTTTTAATTTTTGAGATTAAAATATACTTACATCATTTTCTCCTCTCTTCCTAGCTTCAAACACTCACATATCCCCTTTCAAATTTATGACCTTACTTTTTATTGCTACATGCATATATGTGTATATATATATGTATATATATGTGTGTGTGTATATACATGTGTACGTATATATATGTGTGTATATATACATATATATACATATATACACACATATATATACGTACACATGTATATATATATATATATATAGAGAGAGAGAGAGAGAGGGGGGGAGAGAGAGAGGGGTAAAGAGAGAAAGAGAGAGAGAGAGAGAGAGAGAGAGAGAGAGAGAGAGAGAGAGAAATCCAGCTTAATTTGTATACTGTTACTTGAATGCATCTTTTCAGGGCTGAGCATTTACCATTGCTTGGGCTTGGGTCTTCTAAGAAGCAGACTGTTTCTCCTGATCTGCCATCCTTTACTTGCTGGTAGTTCTCTGTGTAAGGTAGAGGCATGTCAACTATTGTCTGTGTCTATGCTGTAATGTTAGTGAGACTTTCAGAATGTAGCTTCTGATATCACTGGCAAATACAATCTCAGAGTAAAACTCCTAATACTGTCACTCTTACACTCTTTCCACCCCAGTTTCCAAAATGGTCCTGAGACTTAGATGTCACATTGCTTTTGTAGATGTATCCATTGTGACTGGGCTCTATGACTCTGAATTTTGATTGGTTGCATTCTTTGCCTATTGCAAGAAGAAATTTCCTTGAGAGGGGTTGAGAACTTCACTTCTCTGTGTCTATAAAGACAATTAGTCTGTGTTAATGACAATGATGGTTCACTAAAGTGGAGGTTGTAGACTTCCTCCAAAATCCATAACTTTACAAGCACTGTAATTGGCTAGCTTTCTAGTTTGAAGCATATTCTTTTTGAGCCAGTCTTACATCTCAATATTTGTCATTGTAAGAAACTGCCATCAATATTGCTAATAGAAATTAATACAGATATTGCTTCATGAGTTTGTTTTTCTATTAGGTAATTAAAAATTTAAAGTAAATAAGGCATTGCTATAGTATGTATTTATTGCAGTATAGAAAAATATAGTCTGATTGGATTTCAAAAAAATTGGATTCCTCATGTAGTGATAGAAATCTAATAATAAAGAAAATAATTCAAAAGCCTTGATTCCAGTTTCCTTATGGAGAATTTTGTCGTTAACCTTTATATCATATGTTGGTTAATTAGTTGGTAGTATAATTCATTAAGTGATGAATGACTGTATAGGTCATAGGAAAAGAACATTTAGGGAGACAAGTTAACCTTGTGAAAAAAATAGTCCTCGAGATTTAGATTTTTAAGTTGCCAAGATACTTGGAAATGACAATGTTAGAACAAAATAGGAGTAAATACATGTAACTATCTCTGTATTGGGTCATACATGATGTACTAGAAAGTAAGTGGACAAACTTGTAGATTTAGTCTACTGACCTACTTGATTTTCATGAAAAATTTTCCTCTCAAGTAAAATTTTAAGACAGAAAATACTGGTAATGGAATACATCAAACTAATAAATGTATTCTTATTATAGCAATAGCTATATTAACAAAAATACAATCTAAAAAATTCCTGAAGAGATAGAATAGATATTTTTATGGGGCATGTAAATATTCTTTCTAAACAGTATTTAGTAGAAATACTTGTAGCTATTATGCATAAAATTATAAAATAAATGAGTGAATGTAGCACATGACAAAATTTTTTATTAGATATATTCTTTATTTACATTTCAAATGTTCTCCCCTTTTCTGGTCCCCCCAACCACCACCACAGAAAGTCTCCTGACCCATCTTCCCTCCCCCGGTTCCCCAATAAACCCTCTCCTGCTTCCCTGTCCTGTTATTCCCCAACACTATTGCATCGAGCCTTCCCAAGACCAGGGGCCTCCCTTCCCTTTGATACCCAACAAGGTCATCCTCTGCTGCCTATGTGTCTGGAGCCATGGGTACCTCCATATGTGTTCTTTGGTTGCTGGTTTTATTCCTGGAAGCTCTGGGAATAGTGGGTGGCTCATATTGTTGTTCTTCCTATGGCGAGGCAAACCCTTCAGCTCCTTGGGTCCTTTCTCTAGCTCCTCCATTGGGGACCCGGTGCTCAGTTCAAAGGCTGGCTGAGAGTGTCACCCTCTGTATTTGTCATTCACTAGCAGGACCTCCCAGGTGACAGCTATATCCGGCTCCGGTCAGCAAGCACTTGTGGGCATCCACGATAGTGTCTGGATTTTGTAGGTGTATATGGGATGGATCCCTAGGTCAGGCAGTCTCTGAATGGTCTTTCCCTCAGATTCTGCTCCACACTTTGTCTCTGTATTTCCTTCTAACAGAATTATTTTAATAATTTCCAAATTAATAAGCTTGAATGTAGATCTGATACTACTCAAGTAATTACCAAAAAGCCATAAATAGAATTATTAATAATAAATATGGTGTTATGGAAGACAGAAATAGAAATGTTGGAGAGTTGCAACGGTTGAACCTGTCAATTAATTGTACATATTTTCATGGAGAAATCTTTGATAATATTCACAATTACCATGCAAATGCATCTATGTAGCACATAGATCATATAGAGTTAGATCTCTGTCCTCAGGCACATTTTTCAGCTGTTGACTCAGACTCTTCACTTGGATATTTGTGTGTGTGTGTGTGTGTGTGTGTGTGTGTGTGTGTGTGTATACATATATATATGTGTGTGTGTATATACATATATATATATACATATATATGTGTGTGTGTATGTGCATACAGTTATATACCACATTATATACGAAAAAGTTGAGAAAAAAATTTGCATACTAGATTTCTAACCAGCTTCCCTCTGTAAGGGTTCTACATGTCAGAATTTCTATATCAAATGACTTTCAATTTAAAATATACCCACCATTCTTCCCTCGAATTCACAGCATCTTTTATATTAATTTCATTGCAACACAGTAAACAAAATATATGAGTACATGCCATTCTTTCTGATATGAGAATGATGTAAAATATCTCACTCCTCAGAAGACAGCATATGAAGGAAATGCCCATGGGGACTCATATTTCTTTGAGCACACAGTTATCCTCATGCTCCTGTTACCTGAGTGACTGCAGATCCAATGACAGAGTGACATTAAAGCACGGTGACAAAATAAATGTTCAACATTTTTTCTTCTCTTAAGGAAATGTTTGGGAAGAGAAAGTTTGAAATAAAAATGTTTTAAAGACCTCCATATATGGAAGTATTCTTAGTATAAATATAATTAATTTAATGTATACTTGATAACTAACAATATCTATACTAAATTTAGTACTTTATCTAGCAGTACACACAATAGTCATATATATTAAGTATTTGAAATTTATACCACAGCAAATTCTCTCATAAGATGATATGTGCTATAAGAATACATTTAACTTTATTCAAACAATTACAAACAAAATGCATCTTAATGTGAATAAAGATGACAAATTGCAATAAACCATCTTTGATAGCATCTATTGTTAGCTAAATAAGTAAATTAGTAGAGTTTCAGAATTTATATGATATAATTAACACATTTTTCTAGATGAATATGCTTATATATCATTTTCGTTTCATAATATAGTTGGAGCATAGTTCAGTGTAACTCTATTTGCAATAACTATGAAACGGGGAAAACATAAATGTCTTTCAATCATGAATGAATAATGAAAATATGGTACAAAAACAGAGTGGGATTCTATCCTATTGTGAAGAAGAATGAAAACTTGACATTTGCAGTCAAATTAGGGAAACTAGCAAATATACTTAGTGAAGTAACTGAGTCCTAGAAAGATCACCATTTCATGTTGTCTCAGGTATTTGGATTCTTGCTCTGAATATTTAGATGGGAATATTTTATCTGGAGAAACCAGGAAAAAATGGACTATTGTGTCAGGGGCTGGGACTGCAGGTCGAGATATTAGCACACGGGTGCTCTTACATAGGAAATATGAAAAATTGGGGAGAAGTTTATAATTGGGGAGTGGGAAGGAGGGTAGTGATGAAGAGAAACAGAGAAAGAGTAAAAATCACTAAAAATCATCTAAAAGGCTGTGTGGAATTGTGATTTTCTGCTTGCTTAAACACTTGGTTGCCTTGCCTGGCCTCAGTCAGAAATGATGCACGTAGCTCTGCGGGGACTTGATGTGCCGTGGTTGGGGAATGCCAAGGCAGGGCTTCTACCCTCTCAGAGAATAAGGGCAGAGTGAATTAGGGGAAGGACTATGTGTTGAAAGGACCGAGGAGGAGGCAGGTTTTGGAATGTAAAGTGAATAAATAAATGAAAATAAATAAATAAAATTATGTAGATTATTAGATAGATAGATAGATCCATATATATGTTACACACACACACACACACACACACACACACACGCACGCACACATGCACATATGCACACACGCGCACACGCACACACACAGAGACATTAAAGTTATTCTACCTGGGTTGATAATGCTCCACTCTGGAGTTATAAGCTAGCCCATAAAAACCCAAGGCCTCTATTTAAGCTGTTGATGAGAGAGTCTCAACAGACTCCCAAGATAGAATGTCCTCTTGCTCTTGTCTTCACTTTTCTCTCAGGAACTGAAGGTAACTCACTCTTTGCTGAAGATCTCACGAACTTCAGACAAAGGACTTGGAGGACTGACTTGAATTAACACAGAAGCCTCATCCTGAGACATAAGATTTAGGTTTAGACTCTTCATACTTTGTAATAAATATTATTATTATTAAAATTTAAAATTAAAGAACAGTTTTAAGTCCTTTAATAATATGTGTAAACATTACTTTAAGCATACGAGATATATAACATTAAAGAAAGAGCAGAAAATGTATAATCTTTAAAAAGCAGCATCAAAATTCTTAAATATCCTAAATTAGAGTATTACTAAAGATCTATAATAGTTAAAACGTATTCAATACAATTCAGATACATTAAGCTGTGTTGAAGATTGGTTCTAATGTTTTGATTTAATTCTACATGTCCAAAAGTTGAAGGTCCTTGTCTCCAATTCCATTTTGATCATTCAATAAAGAAGCCAGTGGCTAATGGTTGGGCAAAGAGAATTGTGGAGGAACCTTAAGATTTGCACATGTTAGGAACTGGGAAAAAGAGACAGAGGATTGCCATGATGTGGTGGAAGAGTTTCAGATATAGAGCTACAGGAGAGAGCCAAGTAGCCATGTAAAAAATTCACTTAAATACCACTAGCTGCTTCCCTAATAGGCCCGAGGTAGAAGGGCAAGATTTAGAAGTGCCCAGCCTTTGACGTACCCAAGACATCTTAAAATTAACTAGCATGTGTGTGTGTGTGTGTGTGTGTGTGTGTGTGTGTGTGTTCCATTCCATTTATGAATCCAGTTAGCTCCTGGATGAGTGCATGCATGGGACCTATTAGGACCCATAGCTGTTTAGTTAAAAAAAAGCGCTGCTACAAAGCTGTATTAAAATAAAAAATTATGTTGATATCATTTGTAAATAAAAATCAATGGATCAGCATATTTATTAATCATTTATTAATCATTTCGAATCTTAGATAATATTCCATTGATTTTTATTGTTTTATTAATTATTTAGAATTTTTGAGACAAGAAGACATTCTTTTTATTACATGTGCTATTTAATCGTGTCAGCAATGATCGTTGAAGTAATTTTTCTTCTTAATTGTTTGGCATTTTGTCATTTTCAAACAAAACAAAATCCAATAAATATTACAAACAGATATGTAGTGGCTTGGCCTAATGCTGCTTGGGTTCTAATGCTAATTTGGGGCCCTCAAGACTGGTGCTCCAGAGAGTCTGCATGGAAGACACTGAGTGACCCTGCCTCTAGTGAATTGTGATTGGGAAATAAAGATATCCACAGCCGATAGCTGGACAGAAGGGATATAGGTGGAGTTTAGGTTGTCTGGGCTTGGGAGCGGGAGAAAAAAGAACTTGCAGGAAAGGGAGATGAGGAATGTCCAGGACGGAGAGGAAGAAGCTGCCGTGGAACAGCTGAGCCATCAAAACGTGACACAGAGGGATGCCTAACTGGACGTGAGAGCAGCCCAGAAGAGACATAGGGAATAATGAATAATTACTGGTGGTTATGGATAGGAGAGTAGATTCTGACAGCATGGATGGCAGGCAGCTGCCCAGCTATTATTCTACATAAGACATATTACAAATATAAAGGCTCTGTGTGTCTTTCATCTGGGGACTCAACAACCTAAGGAGGGAGAGAAGTCCTGGCCCAGAGATTTTTTAATATTCATTACTACAGAGATACAAAGTATGAAAGCTTATTCATCTTAGAAAAAGTAGTCCTCCCAATTTTACTAAAAGATAGGAAGCATTTAGCCTCTCAAGCATGACTAATACCTAAACAATTACAATGAGAGCAGGCTAAATAGAAATATGTGCATGCCTTATTCATACCAGTAAAATGCCCTAAGTAAACATACTGTCTATTAACCTAGAATGAATATAAAACGTGCACTGTAGTTATGTTGTCAATGCTTTTCAACAAAATAGTAAACTCCTGTACTAGTACCATCTCAGTGTATTGTATCATATCACACAAAATTACATGAGTATATTAGTATAATTTTCTTTAAAAATCACAGCTATACTTCTAATCAAAATTTGTTAGGAGGGAAATTTATGTCCCCCTAGGGGCTGAAGGATGACGTAATAAAGTAATGGAATCATTCTATATATTGATGCTGTTAATAGGACTAGAACAATATATACTTGGGTCCAGAAAGTTGGCTCAGAAATTATGAGCATTTACTGCATTTGCAAAGGAGCTGGGGTTGTTTTTCAACATCTGACAGCTTAGACATCCTAAAACTCCAATGATAATAATCCATTGCACTCTGACCTCCTTGGACATATGCAAACACATGGCACACATAAAACACACACACACACACACACACACACACACACACACACTAAAAACATTCTTCAGACAAATACCTATTTGACACATTATGCCTTATTCTAAACTTAAAGTCATCCAACTGTCATTTAATGTTTTTTTAATAATTAATTCCAGTAAATTATATTACATACATAATTATCTTTTAAAATTGTGCCGGTCAATGATGACCAAGTCACAGTTTACACAGTAGTTCTGTGTACTATCTGCACAATAGGGTAACTACAGTTGACAATAATCTACTATACATCCCCAAAGCTAAAAATAGCTTCCTATTTCACTCTGTGGTGCAGCTGCCTACAAGAAGATTTTCATAAAATCCCTTATAGGGAAGAAAATCATCTTTGAGATTGGACCACAGGGTCTATAGGAAATGGTAAAAGTCAAGATCTAGAGTATGGAAGAAATCTTTCAAAATCACCAAAGCCTGATTTTTTTTTTGTTTGCTTGTTTCTTGTTTTGGGACAACATTTGGAAGATGGAAATATTTTTCAGTTTTTTACTACAAACTGTTCAAACAGAATTCAAAACACATTCTCATTGTGTTGCATTTTGATGATATTAAGAATAGAAAGAAATTATCATACACAATTCCTTTGAAAAATGAGCATAGGAAAAAAGTTTAGATTTGGTTGACTGAGAAACTATAACATAAATAAAAAGGCAGAATGAACACAATTGTCACAAGCTATCCTCAGGTGAACTTGCTGCTGAAGTATTGGTGGTCAATGATTTTGACAGCTGTTATTGTGGCAAATGTTTCTTACATAAAGCTTCAGCAAAACAGAAAACAATAATTAATTATGGAGTAATAAAATATATGAACAAATGAAAGCTAGAAGCAAATTTCACAACACACACACACACACACACACACAATGACAATGACAATTACTTTAGCTGAGCATAATGGTGCATACCTTTAATATCAAAACTCAATAGTTTTAGAGAAGAGAATGCTGAATTTTAGCAGGTAGATGTTTTAATCTGCCTTTAAAGTATACAAAATGTATGTGTTTAATAAAAAATTACATATTATTCCATTCACATGTACACATTTATGTTTTGATAAATTATCAATAATTATAAAAAAGGAAGTGTTAAAAATTGACACAATTTTTTGAGAGTTGGGAACATGTTTTATATACTGATTGAGATGCTGATGTCATGAGTACATTGGAATGTGTTCAAACTTACCAAATAGTACTATGTGAATCTGTGCTGTATTTTGCATGAAAGCTATACATCAATAAAAAATAAAATTAAATAAAAAATACAATTCAATGTTGTGATTAATTTGAGTCCCTCATGGTATTTCCTTTCAAGGTCCTATATTATCTTCCCTAAGGAAGACCGAAATTGGTTATCCCCTCCCATCATCTCCTGTCCCCTCCCCTTCATATCCCTCCTCTCCTCTCCTCTCCTCTCCTCTCCTCTCCTCTCCTCTCCTCTCCTCTCCTCTCCTCTCCTCTCCTCTCCTCTCCTCTCCTCTCCTCTCCTCTCCTCTTCTTTCTTCTCCTCCCTCATTTATCTTTTAGGAGATGGAGATTCAAGTATCTCAGGCTGGCCTCCTTCATATATATTTTAAGTGCCATTTGATTTTGTTTGGTTTTATTTACTTGTATTTAAAGTAAATAAAATACAATTAATATAAGTAATTATTACTTATATATGTAATATAATATTACTTATATAAATAATATATGATATTATATAATATATAATATCATATAATATAAGTAATACAAGTAATATAATACAGATAGATTTATCTATTTTTATTATAATATAATTATAACATTTTGTACCTTACCTTTCTCACTCAAAACTTCTTCTATATTCCTCCTTTGTCTTTCTTAATTCATGGCATTTTATTTATTGTTATATGATATCTATTTATCTATCTATCTATCTATCTATCATCTATATGTGTGTATACATATATATTCTTTTTTTTTTTGGTTTTTCTAGACAGGGTTTCTCTATGTAGTCCTGGCTGTCCTGGAACTCACTCTATAGACCAGGCTGGCCTCGAACTGTAGAATGCTGCCTGCCTCTGCCTCCCAAGTGCTGGGATTACAGGCATGCGCCACCATGCCAGGCTCATATATATTCTTAAATACATGCATACAACCTGCTAAGTCTGTATAATGTTACTTACATGTATGTTTTCACACCTGACCATTTGATGTCCTGTCCCCTAAGGAAGACACTTTCACCAGAATTCAGCATTCCTGCATTTTCTATAGTTATTTTCTGTGTGGTTGAGTCTTCTTGGTCTTTCCTCTAGCAACCTCAATAAGACTGTTTTTGGTTGTTCTTGTTCATCTCCTGTTTACACAGTCATGGTTTCTAGCATGTCTGGACAAGTTGATAATCTCATCAACAATGAGTAAGATCCCCTATTCCACAGAAACTCCTATAGGGTGTGTTGGCAGTGGGTTGGTTATCTTTCCTATCCTGGCACACATAAGATGAAATATTAAACTTGTTTTGATTTGCATTTCTGTAATTGATAGGAATGATATTTTTTCTATTTTTGAGAACTCTCTGTTATTATCACAGACCCCTTTCTAATTAATAATTTCTAAATATTTCAGTGGAATTCAAGACAGACAAATTTGGGAAAGTTCCAGATTGTGGTTTGGGTAACATGGCTGTTTTTGAACATCTGATACTTGTCAGAAGGGCCAATGATCAAACGTGAGATCATGCAGAATTTGTGACAAATCCTCTGGAAGAGAATGGAATTCCATTGTTTTTAAAGCAATAACAATGGAATCCTCATTTATTTATTGTGTACAGATTGTTCAATGTACTCCTGACAAGCAATCGAATCCTGATGGAGAAGGAATATATAAGAAATAGAGATAGCTCTCATTCATAGCATTGCAGCCAAGCTTAAGCTTTCCCAGAAGCACACTGTTATGAGCTTAATACATTAGAGGAAAATCAATCAACGTACAATGTTTTGAGTGAGATTGAGCACACGCAGAATGACAGCAGAAAAACAAAACACCTCTGTCCCCACCCCAGAGGAGAGTTAACCTCCACTACCCCTCAGCTTTGACCTGTGAAATATATTATAGCCATGGGAAAGAACTGAAGACCTATTCCTAAGGAGACAAGGTGACTACACTTAGTTCCTGGACTGTTTCTTCAGTTGTGATAGCGTCTGAGAGGTTTGTTTGTTTGTTTGTTTGTTTGTTTGTTTAAATTCAATCAGGAATGCTTTCTCAATAGTTTCACTTAGTGAAATTATCAGCTTATTTTACGTGAAATAAAATAATTTTATGTATTTCTATAGTATGTCAAGATTTTAATTTCCAAAAGCTTTACAAAGCTGACTAGAAGACCTGAAAGGAAAATATTGGAATGAAAGACTAAAGACAAGGAATAGAAGTACCTGGATTAAGATATGGGTTTGGAATCATGCCTTCTCAGAGAAGGTCTGGCCTTTCCCCACCAAGCCTAATAAATGCCCAAGGGAAAGAAAATAATAAGGCCTTCTGTTATCATCTTGGGAAAAATAAAGTAACAGGCTAGACCTATAGGCTACAAGAATGCTACTCATCATAGATGTTATTAGTTTTTATTTTTATTTTTAATGTCTATTGGGAGAGGGGGAGACACTTAGGTGGCGCCACGGAAAAGGCTTAATTAGCGTATCAGCATCAGTCTGTTAAGACTTTCCACCACTTGACCCTACATAATAGCTGTGGTGCGTGCATCTGTGCTTTCTCTTTCATGTGTGCAAGATGCACAAAGACTTTAAAACCACAGGTTTGGTGATGCAGTCTTAATGTTTAAACAACAGCTCTCTTCCAACATTTGAAAGTCAAATGGAATCCAGGGCTTTCCTTGTTCCATAAGCACAACTAGAAGTTGTTTTCCTATGATTACCAAAATTCACTGCCTGTCATCTGATAAGTATGGAGGGTGTGGTTTGCTCAGCAACAGTTAATAGAAGCAACTCACATGCTATGTAAGCAGACTGGCCAAAGGCAGGGAGAAGTAACTGTGTGATAATGCAAAAAATTGGGTCAGGGTGGGGGTGGAGTTTATCTACTTCATTTTGTGAGGTTTCTTTTTATTGTTCAAAAAGTGTGGCACATCTTCCTATAAAAATGTAACAGTCTATCCATTAAATTATTGAGACTCTGTTTTCCCTGGGTAAATCTTTATCCTTTGTGATGAATTGGAAATCAGTTCAAAGTGCAAACAACATGGAGAATGTTGGTAAATATTATTCCCTTTATTATAATTATACGTATTTTTCAATAAAATATTTATTTAAAAAAAGATATGGGTATTACATCTATATCTTTAGGAAGTGACAGAAAATTAGTACAAGCCCTGCCTCTAGTTAAGCACTTAGGTGAGTGTATGTGATATTGAAGGGCAAATAAAATGTTATATATATAACATATATATATATAACATATTATATATAACATATTATATATAACATATTATATATAACATATTATATATAACATATATATATATATATATATATATATAGAGAGAGAGAGAGAGAGAGAGAGAGACGTCAATCAATTCTAGTCTGCTTTAGCTATAGAGCAGAATCTTTGTTTTGTACCATGATTTCTTCTTGAAAAAACTTGAGTGAATATAGATGAGTATTCTAGTTTCTTCAGGGTATATTCTAAAACCTAGTAAAAAGAAAATCATGTCCTTTGTTAAAAAATAGTCTAAACATGTTGAATAAATAAAGGAAAATCGAAAAGGACCATGTTACGTTGCTTCTACTTATAAAGAATATTTTTAAAATGGAAACAGAGAGTAAAGTACTTGGAATAAAGCATTGGAGTAAGAAAAGGAAAGATGCAACAACAGACAGTCGTGGCTTCTAAATATGATCAAAGTTCCTGATACATGTATAACTATATGAAAATGAAACCCATGACTTTGTGAAACTATTATGGTAGGACAGAGGGAGATGGAGAGAGGAAGAGAGAAGGATAGAGGGAGGGAGGAAGGGGGAGGGAGGGAGGGGGAGAGAGAGAGACAGAGAGAGAGAGAGAGAGAGAGAGAGAGAGAGAGAGAGAGAGAGAGAGAGAGAGAGAGAGATTTTCTTGTACCGAAGGACTTACTGGTATTTATTGTCAAGCTCTCTGAAGTAGAGGTACCTGGAGAGTCAGGTGATATAAACTCCATGTTGAGGCTGACTCACATAGTATTTTCCTGGGGCAAGACCTTTGGGAGGACATGTGATGTTTGGAGCAAGTATAAAAGGTCATGGTAGACATTGACAGGATTGTGTAGCTAGCTTTGCAATGCTCTTTTGTTCTCAAATCTTCATCTTCGCTGGTCTTGGCTTCACTGACAGAGGCACAGGCAGGGCAGAGAATTAGTGATGGCGACCCAGCTGGTTTTGGATGCTCCTACTAACTCCTGCCTATTCTGCAGAGGCCCGGAGGTTCCTGCTGCATTGTGCCACTGCTGTGATTAGTGTTTGCTCTTCAGGCAAAACTGAATTGGATTGTAGGTGTCCTGACAAATGGAGATAGGAATCGCTCCCAGGAACTACTTCCAAACAAGTCCACATCCCTTTGATCTATTTACCATCTTTTCTCCCTTACCTTTGGATGGTAGGCTAGAAGTAGGAGGGAGCTGAAGTGTTTGAGAACACTTCTTAAAAGTGGGTTTTGAAAAGCTAAGCCTACAGCTGTCAGCAAACACGAAACACATAATGCTTGAACTGTTAGTTACTTTGCTCTCTATGTTATAGCCGAACACAGACCAGCATATTGAACTTTGATATGATATGATATGATTGCAATAAGGTTGGATGAACAATCATTTCAGACTTTTTTTAGGAGAACTCCAAGTCCTCTTAGTGGACTGATTGATGTATCTCATGGTACAGATACGTTGCATTTCAAGTCCACTTTATTATAATTCCAAGCACCCTTATAAATTTCAGGGGTATTAAAGTATATGTTAAATTGAGAAAAACATGAGAGGTGAAACATGTTGCATTTTTCCTGTTTACAACTTTTTGTTAGAAAACCAGACAAGCCTGGGCACATGTGTCATGCTTTTTACCCCATTACTAATTGGGCCTATAGGTGGATCTCTGAGTCTTGACTGGCTTGGTCTACACAGTTTAAGGCCTCCAAGGGATACCTAGTGAGACAAAAGGACTTCTAGTTTAACATTGCAATAACACACAAAAAAGCTCGCTGTTCTCAGGATTAATTGAGGAACTCATTGATATCATGTTCTTTCATTACATTTTTTTCTATTAATAACCATAACTATCAAGCATCTAAAAATAATCTAAAAATAAAATAACAAGATAATAGGGAAATAGTTTTATGTTTAGAAACTCCATAACATATATATATATATATATATATATACACATATATATACATATATGTAACATATATATACATATATATACACATATATACACATACATATATAAAATTGGTTAGACACACATGCATATACATATATATTTATATTCTGCTTTCAATAACTAAATTTCAATATTGTTTTGTAAAATGTTAGTTTAATCCTTAAACATTTTTCTTGTACTTGATAGCAATTAAAAAATAATGAAAAATACATAAAAATATTTTCCTCAGCAGCTATTTTGTATCATAGCCTAATTTCCTGTTTCTGTCTTTTACCTTGCTGAGTCAGCAAAATTCCTTTTACCTCTCAGTACTGCTCTGAGCATCCGAGCAGAGATGATTGGGGTTACAGGTTAAGGATGTGACTGGAATTGAGACTGAGCTTCTGAAGGATGTGTTTTGCAAGAAAAGATATGTATTCATTGAGTGATGGCAGGGGCTGGAACAGGAGGATCAATTTGAGACAGGGAAAGAGAAGGGAAAGAGGTTGTGGGAAAGAATCCATGTATAGGCAGTTATAATTAAAGAACAGTCAAGGCGTCCCATGGAAAACTAATAGTAGAAATGTCCCAATCTAAATGAAATTGTCAGATACTAGGAGAGAGAGAGAGTTCCAACTGGTCATCTCTTACCACCAAATAAAGCTTCAAGGATTATATTTAATTAAGTTTTTCACACAAGGGATGAAATGTGAATCATTTGCTCTCTACAAATTGACAGCAAGGTCCTGATGTTGAAGACAACACCTCCAAACACATTAAACATAGAGATGAAGAGCTGGTACCTACATAAAACTATCATCCCTTTGTCTAAGCATCTTTGAACATGTCACACTACCGAAAGACAAGCATAAACACCAAACATGGTACAAACTTGGACCTACAATGATGTCCTGCCTGTAAGATATGCTAGAGCAAGGTGACACAAAGCTTGTGGGAGGGAGTCAGCAACCAGTGCGTTAATGCCCTCTCCATAAGATGGAATTCTAGCCAATAGAATTTGGGTGACCAAGAGCCAGAGGACTAGATATTCCTGTTCCTAGTGTAAAACCAAATAATGCTGGTCTAAAACACAAAACAAAAAGAAAAAATGTACTGATAAAATGACTCCTTTTATACTCATAGATCAGTCCCTTGTTCAGATGTCATAAGATAAACTTCCTCCTGAAGCAGATGTGAACAAGTATAGAGTCCAATAGCCAGATATTGCAGACAGTGAGAGAGCTTAGAAAATTCAACACCTAATGGGATGTTCCCATTAAACCCCTACTCTGAGATCTCAGACAGCACCCATGGAAGAGGAGGCAGAAACTTAAGAGCCAGATGGGATGGAGGACACCAAACAAGGTCCTTTACATCAACAAGCAAAGCACGTATGATCTTCGAGATTGAAGCAGCATACTCAAGGCCTACATGGATTGATCCCAGGTCCACTGTCAGTATATTATGTTTTTCACTTTAGTGTTTTTATAGAATTTGTTGCCATGAAAATGAGTGAGTCTCTGGGTCTTGTGCCTTCTCTTGGGCTCTTTTCCTTCTGTCAATTTGTCCTGCTCAATTTCAATGTAATAGTTAATGTTTAATCTTATTCTGTGTTTTGTTGTTATATTTAAAAATTGAATGAATGAATGAATGAATGAAATCCTAGCCACTAGGGTTTTAGTTAACAACAGAATTGTTACTTTTACCTTTGAGGGAGAGAAAATTAGGTTTCTCCAATAGAGTGACATGAACATTATCAACCACTCCAGGAGAGGCCTCATGTTCAATAATGATGGAACAACATATAACAGACAAACTAGATATTTGTGGTGTTTGTGTGTGTGTGTGTGTGTGTGTGTGTGTGTGTGTGTGTGTGTGTATACATGTGCTCTCAATGGCTTAGACTTTTGGTGTTGTTTTTATTTTCTTTTGGGATTTTTTCTTTGTTTGTTTAATGTGTATTAGACTTTCTTTATCTGAGAAAGAAATTAAAATTGAGGATGGAGAAAGTATATTTTAAATTGATTTACATAATGAAAAGGCATAATAAAAACAATAAATTAAAAGGCATTTTTCTTACAGATATAGCCTTAGAGATATTTAAGAAGATATACATCTAATTTGATGTAAATGTGTGTACTTATTTGCAGAATAACTTGGAAAGAATTAAGGATGTTAGCCCCATTTGTAAACAGTGGTAATAAAGGAATCTAAAAAAATTATAATTAATTGTACATTAGTAAAGAGATTTGGTAATAATTTGTAAAGAAAATACAACAAGGAGAATAAAAGCAGTCTTTCATTCTTTAGCATCTATATTTAACTTTTCAATTCCATTTTAGTTTTTTTATGAACAAAATAAATTTTTTGTTAGATATAATTTCTCTTCAGTTGGAAGAACTACCATTAGCATTCCTAGTAGTGCAGTTTGTCTGGTTAAAGTACACAATACACTCTTTTAGCATATAAGTGCTTATTCAGGTGACAGGAGATTCTAGGAGAATATGAAGAAGGAGGAACACTTCTCCATTGCTGGTGAGATTCCAAGCAGGTATAACCTCCTTGCAAATCAATCTGGCGGTTCCTCAGAAAACAGGAAATAGTTCTACCTGAAGACCCAGCTATACCACTACTTTGCATATCACATATGCTCCAGCATATCACAAGGACAACTGCTCCACTATCTTCATAGTTGCCTAATTTTAATAGCCAGAAGTTTGTAACATTCCAGATGTCTCTCAATGGAAGAATGGATAAAAAAAATGTGGTACGTTTTCCACAATGGAATACTAATCAACTGTTAAGAAGGACTTTATGAATGTTGCAGGCAAATGGAATGAACTAGAAAATAACCTCCTGAGTGAGGTAGCCTAGACCTAAAAGGACATGCATAGTATGTACTCACTGATAAGTGGGTATTAGCCCAAAAGATCAGAAGTGCCATGATACAACTCACAAATGATTTGAAGCTTAATAAGAAGGAAGACCAAAGTGTGGATGCCTCAATCCTACTTGGGAAAGAGAAGAAAATAATCATGGGAGGCAGAGGGAGCAAGGGACTTGGGTGGGAGAGGGTAAGGGAGGAAAAAGAAAAATGGGGAGGCGGGATTAGGTATGGGAAGACAGGTGAGAAGTCCAGAGAGCCAGGAGAATGAATAGAAATATATAACAGGATGATGGAAGACAGAGGGAACCACTAGAAGTTCCCAGAAGCCAGGGACTTGCAGAACCTGATGGGGATGACGTTAGCCAAAATACTCAAAAGCAGGGAGATAGAAACTGAAGAGAACAACTCCAGTAAATAGTCATAGCCCAAGTAAAGATATTGGGCCATCCATCTCAAAATCTTTAACCCAGAATTGTTTCTGTCTAAAGGAAATACAAGGACAAAAATAGGAGCAGAGACTGAAGGCTAGCAGAAAGGCCATCCAGAGACCAACCCACTTTAGGATCCATTCCATCTGCAGATACCAAACCTTGACACTATTGCTGATGCCAAGAAGCACCCACAGACAGAAGCCTAGTATAGCTGTCCTCTAAGAGGCTCTGCCAGTACATGACTAAGACAGATGCAGATACAGCAAATCATTGGACTGAGCCCTGGGATCACGATTGGAGAGTTAGGGGGAAGGGCTAAAGGGGCTGAAGGGGATTGTAACCCCTAGGAAAAACAACATCAACTAACCAGATCCCCCAGAGCTTACAAGGACTAAACCACCAATCAGAGAGTATACAGAAGTGGATCTATGACTCCTGCTAAATATGTAACAGAGGACTGCCTTATCTGGCATCAATGGGAAGGGAGGTACTTGTTCTTGTGGAGGCTTGTTGCCCCAGTGAAGGGGAATGCTAGAAGGGTAAAGCAGAAATGAGTTGGGGAGGGGAGTACCCTCATAGAGGTAAAGGGGAGGGGGAAGAACAATGGGGTGGGAGGGCTTGTGGAGGGGAGACTAGGAAGGGGGACAACGTTTGGAATGTAAATAAGTAAAATAATTTAAAAATAATAAAATTATCACTAAGACAAGCAAACTCATATATGCACAATTGTCTTCCTGTGTGTGGCAGAATCTTCTTTTTGTATTTCTTTTTTATTAGATATTCCCTTTATTTACATTTCAAATCTTATCTCCTTTCCTCCTTTCCCCTCCAAAAACCCCCTATCCCATCTCCTCTCCTTCTACTCACTATCCCTCCCACTCACACCATCCTGTACTGGCATTCCCCTATACTGGGGCATTGAGACTTCACAGGACCAAGGTCCTTTCTTCCCTTTCATGTCCAATAAGGCCATCCTCTGCTACATATGTGGCTGGAGCCATGAATCCCTCCATGTGTAATCTTTGCTTGGTGATATAGTCCCTGGGAGTTCTGGGGGTACTAGTTGGTTTATATTGTTGTTCCTCCTGTGGGGCTGCAAACCCCTTCAGCTCCTTGGGTCTTTTCTCTAGCTTCTCCATTGGGGACCCTGTACTCAGTCCAATGGATGGCTGTGAGCAACCACTTCTGTATTTGTTAGGCACTGGCAGAGCCTCTCAGGAGACAGCTATATCAAGCTCCTATCAGCAAGCACTTGTTGGCATCCACAATAGTGTCTGGGTTTGGTGACTGTATATGAGATGGATCCCCAGGTAGATTATTCTCTGGATGGCCTTTCCTTCATTCTCTGCTGTAGACTTTTTCTCTGTATCTCCTCCCATGGATATTTTGACCCTCTATTAAAAAAATGGGGTACAGAGCTAAACAAAGAATTCTCAACTGAAGAATACTGAATGAATGAGAAGCACCTAAAGAAATGTTCAACATCCTCAGTCATCAGGGAAATGCAAATCAAACAACTCTGAGAATCCACCTCACACCAGTCAGAATGGTTAAGATCCAAAACTAAGGTGACAGCAGATGCTGGTGAGGATATGGAGAAAGAGCAATATGCCTCCATTGCTGGTGGGATTGCAAGCTGGTATAACCATTCTGGAAATCAGTTTGACAGTTCCTCAGAAAATTGGGCATAGTACTACCTGAGGACCCAGCTAGAATACTCCTAGGCATATATATATGCAAAAGATGCTCCAACATGTAATAAGGATACATGCTCCACTATGTTCATAGCAGCCTTATATAATAAACAGAAGCTGGAAATAACCCAGATGTCCATCAACTGAGGAACTGATACAGACAGAGAGATGGCTCTGTGGTTAAGAGCACTGACAGCTGTTCCTGAGTTCAATTCCCAGCTACCACATGGTGGCTCAGAACCATCTATAATGGGGTCTGATGTACTCTTCTGGTATGTGTCTGAAGACAGCTGCATTGTATTTGTATAAATAAAAATAAATAATTTTTTAAAAAAAGAAAATGTGGTACATTTACAAAATGGAATACTACTCAGCTTTTAAAAGCAATGAAATTCTTAGGCAAATGGATGGAAATAGAAAATATCATCCTGAGTGAACTAACCTTATCACAAAAGAACATATATGGTATGCACTCACTGATAAGTGGATACTTAGCTCAGAAGCTCTGAATACCCAATATACAACTGGCAGAATCTTATAAAGTCTTTCCTTGAGGTAAACTTGAATATCTTCAGGTCTAGTGCGAAGTGTGAGAAATACCTTTGATGTCAATGTATTACATTATTCAAGTTTACCCTTTGATCTATTTTGCATATTCTTCCTCATATCCTTGTTCTTTTTCTGTGGCAATCACAAATGTAATATTTTTCTCTAATACTATGATTTTTTTAGATAATATAAATAAATGAAATTGTGTAGTGTCTTAATTCTGTGGCTATCTTACATTTTTAATAAAACTTTCTCAATACCTATACATGTATTATAATTTGTAATGTTTTAAATCTTTGTCCATTCATCCATTTATACAATCCTTATCTAGTGGAGATGGTGATAAAAATAAGGGCAAATATTACAGGAAGCATTTTGTGGTTCGTTAGTATGTTTAAAAAGGATGACCCTGAAAAGCAGCCGGTCTTAGAGTATGTAATCAAGGAATTTAATTGGTAGGGCAAAAAAAAGTCTTCGTTCACAATATTATTTTAGCATAATGCAGTGTAATGAAAATGTGCCATGAATTTTGAATATTCAATTTTATTCTTTAGTATTTACAGTTAGAACATGCTATTTTATAGTCTCTTTGATTATAATTTTAATAGGTAAATAAAGCATTTTTTCAGACTATGACATACATATACATTTTTTCTTGGACCCTTTATTTTCTGTTCTTTGATGTTCATTTGTATGTGTCAGCTTTTCTGGCTTAAGGCTCAATATTGCTGAAGAAATATGGATTGTAGAATATTGAAATTACCCTTTGAGACAATAGATTGATTAAGAAATGAGCCACCCTCATCAAGAAGTTGAAGTTCCAAAGACATCAAAACAAGAATGTGAATTCTCAGAGAAAACTCCCTAGTGCAGATAGTTTTGAATCCTTTAAGAGTTATGTTGCCTAAATAAATGCACTTAAACATGCAGATGTTTTGACACTTTATAGTGTTTGGGGACATGCTTCAATAGAAAAGACTAGAGTAATCGAGGCAAATAGTAATAAAATTATGATTGTTTCATTCTAATATCAGTTGTGTTCTAGTTATGATTATATTTTTATTATACATACATCATTCCACATTTTATAAACCATCAAAATTAAAAGATTTGTTCTTATTCAATATAAAGCACTAAATGATATTTTAAAATTGAATCTATATCATATGTAATACTCTAAACCTAAGACTAAAGGAACATTGTAGAAGAAGTGACATAGAGGTGTAACCCTCAGAGGAATAAGATATCTTTTTCAATAATATCTTTTCTAAATAGTATAAAGAAACATAGCCATAAAATTCCAACAATATGGTTGCCTAAATCAGACTTGACCAATGATAGCTCAAGTCTATAACATTGGAAATGGAGAGATATCACAGAGTCTACTCCACATATTTATGGTTAATTAATTAATAATTAATAGCCAGGTATAGGCTGTTAATTATTAAAGCCAGAGGTAGAATTAGTCTTTCCCAAGCATGCATCCTCTACTTGGTTTTCCAAAACTAAAGGGTCATCCATAAAGTATATGTATATAAACAATACTAAATGAACTTTGCAGATAATATATATATATATGTACATACATATATATGTGTGTGTGTGTATATCTGTTTGTATATATGTAACAATGATAATTTCAAAAAAGAGAAAACTACTATAAGCTTTAAAAATACACAGCCATGATTGTGTTTGTCATTATAATCACTATTACCATAACCACTTTAATAAAAATAACCTTGTAAAAGGAATTTTCCCTTTAAGAGAAGTGACAGCATTTAAGTGAATAATCCAAAATTGAAAAGTTAAATAGAAGTAAAGACCTTGTAGTGGCAGTTCATGTCGATAAGCCCACCACTTCAATCACTGAACAGAGAGTCACTACAAGAGGCTAGTCTGGATTGCATGATGAATTGCAATCCAGCTTAAGCTACAAAGTAAAACCTGTTTTCTGAAGATAAATCACTGTAAATATCGACCCTATACTGGGATGCCTAAGGTATAAATGATGGCTTTGAAGAATGATTTTAGTCATATTCTCCTTCACATTTCCATTGACTCATTATAAGCTTGAAATTTCTACTATTAGATTAACATAACTTTGTGGCATTTGATAGCAAAAACAATCAAGTGCTAATTTTTTTCCCTGTCACTAAAAGCATAACTTTTTCTAAATCTATTTATATTTAGATTTATCTATTTGAATTTAAATTCTTGTAAATTTGGGAGTATTTTTCTTTCATCATTTATGCCCTTTAAGAATGAAACATTTGTGTGACTGCTCCTGTACGTAACCACTGGCCCACACTGATGTAATGCAGCTCTATTAAACTCATTGATTCTTCAAAAAAAAAAAAAAAAAAGAATGAAACATTTGAGCCGGGCAGTGGTGGCACATGCCTGTAATCCCAGCACTCTGGGAGGCAGAGGCAGGTGGATTTCTGAGTTCGAGGCCAGCCTGGTCTACAGAGTGAGTTCCAGAACACCCAGGGCTATGCAGAGAAACCCTGTCTCGAAAAAACCAAATACACACACACACACACACACACACACACACACACACAAATGAAACATTTGTTATTCAGTTTTTTCTTAGAAGTTACATTTTGAAATTTAAAACTCAACTTTTAAAATACCAACAAAAGCATATAAATTCCTTAAAAATTAAAATAACTAGACATTCTTTCTTGTGCAAAATAAATTCAATTCTTTTATAGTGATTTTGCAATAAAGGTGTGTTTGAATTATAGTTTTTGTTATAAGAAAACATACTAAATTATTTTGTTAGACAAATAATAAAGTGATGCTCACTTAAGTGCCACAGTTTCCATGGAGCTATGCAATGAGTTGGCTTTCTAAAGTATGATACAGCCTTGAGCCACAGAATTTTTGAAGGCTTTTTAGGTGCAATGTGATCCTAAGTCTGATATATTGCAATAACATGAAAATTATAAGTCTATTATTTGTAAAAGTATTAAGAAATAATTATTTTAGGCAATTCAGAGATAATAATAACAGCAGTACACTTTGTTTATAAAAGGCAACCAATTGTAGTATGTTACAAATATGAAGGATAATTAGCAGCCTAAGAATTGTATGTTTTTTTAATGAAAACTGTCTAATCTGACCTGAAGTGATTCCAAATGAATATGATTATTGCCTTATATACATGAGTCTGACAGTATGTGTCTTTGATTCTTTCATTTGAAATATATTTTAGTGTCCTAAAGAGAGAAGAGAGAGAGAGAGGGAGGCAAGAGGGAGAGAAAGAAAGGAAGAAGTAGCAGAGTGATGGTGGGGTCCACATCCCATCCAGCATCCAGCCTAGGGTTGGTAAAGATTTTTTCCCCAATTTGTTGGTTGCCATTTTTGTCCTATTGACAGGTTCTTCTTAGAAGGGGGAACAAAATACCCATAGAAGGAGATACAGAGACAAAGTGTGGAGCAGAGACTGAGGGAAAGACCACCCAAAGACTACCCCACTTAGTGATCCATCCCATATACAGTTACAAAATCCAGACTCTATTACTGATGGCCACAAGTACTTGCTGACTGGAGCTGGATATAGCTGTCACCTGGTAGGCTCTGCTAATGCATGACAATTACAGAGGGGGCACTCTCAGCCAGCCATTGAACTTAAGCACAGGGTCCCTAATGGGGGAGCTAGAGAAAGGACCCAAGGAGCTGAAGGGATTTGCAGTGTCATAGGAGGAACAACAATATGACCCACCCAGTACTCTCAGAGCTCCCAGGGATAAAAACACCAACCACATAGTACACGTGGTATTATGCATGGCTCTAGATGCATAGGCAGCAGAGGATGGCTTTGTTGGATATCAAAGGAAGGAGAGGCCCCTGGTCTTGGAAAGGCTTGATGCAGCTGTGTTCAGGAATGCCAGGACAGGGAAGCAGGAGGGGGTTGATTGGGGAACAGGGGGAGGGGAGATGACTTATGGGAATTTCAGGTTGGGGAGGGAACCAGGAAAGGCAAAATCATTTGAACTATAAATAAAGAATATATGTAATAAAAAATAAAAATAAAATAAAATAAAAAAGGAGAGACACGTTCACAGAGATGGTCCATGAGGTACTCACCCCATTTGATGGTTAAATTCTAGACAGCCTTCAAACCAGGGAAGAGAGTATTTTCTTAGAAGGGTAAAGGAAAGGAGAAGAAAAGACATATGTTTTATCCAAGCTCCAGGGCCTCCAGATGTAGGCAAGGGAAGATGGACTCCCAAGGGTCATTTTGCAAACGGTAACTTTCTTACATGAAAGCCACAGTTTGCAATGTTAGAATTCTGGAAATGAAAATATTTCCAGATGTAATGTATTTTACACTGTAATGATTGTAAGAGTGTTTTAAAGGTTCCTACAGTACCAAGAAAATAATAATCCTTGAAGATATGATAGAATGCAGCTCTTAAAATAATATGTTTCAGATGTTTCTCTTGCAATATCTTGGCTGTTTAACTTTAAAAAATTTAGGAGCCAAAGATAATTTATCCAATGAAAGTTACCATTTTAAAGAAAATTTGTAGTCATCCACTGCTTCTCCCTCTTACAATGTAATGCCAATTCTGCAGTTCTGCAATTCTAAGTCCAGGGAGAAAAAAAATGTGATAGAAGTGTCTGATTTAGGACTGAGAATTATTTATTTGCTTATTTTTTCTACATTGAACCATTTGGTATACCTTCAATAACTGTCATTTTCTATAAAAATAATATCATGTGATGAAGGTGTAGAGATGCCTTTAGTAGTTTATCCAATACTATATTTGCAGTAGACTACGCCCTAAGGCCTATGATGAGTCTACAATCAGGTTCCAGGGTTCATTAACTATGGAAAGGCATGACAAGTTCTGCTGTGTATAGTAGGAATTAAACTGAATCATGAAGCAATTGGTTATATCCATAACATCTAGGCCACATCAGTGGATATATTGTAAGCCATTGTTATTACTGGCAGTTTTCCACACTAGGTAAAACTGATGATTGTTTTTCTCCTCTGGTTATAGGAATGGCACTTCCCAATAGTAGGAAAGCTATTCTGTAGGGATGAAGCTACCAGTCCAGTATTAGCTTGATGTCATTATGTTCTGTGACCAAAGTCCACAATATCTTCAGCAATATGACTTTATCATCAAGTTCTGGAAGGGATCAGTGTAAGTCAAATGAATGCTTTTCTTCCAAGTTGCTTTAAGCATTGTGTTTCATCATAGTAACAGTAACTAAGGTGAGTTGGCACTAGGATAGTTGGGGGTATTGCTGCGACAGACATGACCACCACGTGTTTTGAGGCTATTGTGGAAAGAGTTTGGAACTTTGGACAAGAAAAGACAATCAATGCTCATATCTCAGTGGATTATTCTGAGAAGATAGATTTAGAAGCTAGTTTAGAAGATAACACTATAGAGAGCAATGCATGTTTTGAAGACCTGGCTTGTGAGGTTTCAAACATAAGCTACAGACTCTATCAGGGTCATTTACTGTTTTAAATTAAAATTCTGTGGTTCTGGTTAGCTGGGATTGAATAATCAGTTGTGATTAACAAAATACCAGACCTACTAAAGTAAAACGTTTGCCGTTCTTGGATAGTCAATGCTGGTCTGCTAGAGCTGAGAAATTAACAGTGATTAGAAGAGACCAGCCAAAAATATACAATGGAAAAAGAAGCATCTTCAATAAATGGTGTTGGTCTAACTGGCTGTCTGTATGTAGAAAAGTAAAAATGGACCCATATTTGTCACCTGCACAAAGCTCAAGTCCAAGTAGATCAAATACCTCAACATAAATCCAAATACACTCAATCTAATAGAAGAAAAATGGAAAAGAACCTTTAACTCATTGGCACAGGGGGAAATTTCGTAAACAAAACTCCAATGGCTCATGCTCTAAAATCAAGAATTGATAAATGGGGCCTCATGAAACTGGAAAGCTTCTATAAGGCAAAGTACATAATCAATAAGACAAATTGACAACCTACAGATTAGAGGAAGAAATCTTCACTAATACCACATCCCATAGAGGACTAATATCCAAAATATTAGTCCAAAACAACTCAAGAAGCTAACCACGTTAAAAAAATCAAATAAAATAAATGGGGTATAGAACTAAACCAAGAATTTTCAACAGGGGAATCTCAAGTGTCTGAGAAGCACCCAAAGAAATGTTCAAAGTCCTTAATGATCAGAGAAATGCAAATCAAATGACCCTGAAATTCCACCTTACACGAATCAGAATGGCTAGATCAAAACCTCAGGTGACAACACATTTTGGCAAGGATGTGGAGAAAGAGGAACATTCCTCCATTGCTGGAGGGATTACAAACTGATAAAACCACTCTGAAAATCAATCTGAGATTCCTCAGAAAATTGGAAATAGTTCTTCCTAAAGACCCAGCTATGCCAGCCTTGGGAATATACCCAAAAGATGCCCCACCACTGCCACAGGGGCACGTGTTCCACTATGTTCATAGCAGTCTTATATGTGATAGCCAGAAGCTGAAAAAAACCCTAGATATCCCACAGCAGAAGATGGATACAGAAAATGTGGTTCATTTACACAATGGAAGAATATTCAGCTACTAAGAATGAGGACATCCTGAGTTTTGGAGGCAAATGGAAGGAACTAGAAAATATCACCCTGAGTGAGGTAACTCAGACTCAAAAGTACATGCATGGTATTTGCTCACTAATAAGTGGATATTAGCCAAAAAAAAAAGAGTACAGAATACCCAGAATACCCAAGATACAGTCCACAAAACTCAAAAAGGTCAACAAGCTGAAAGGTCCAAGTAAGGACACTTCAGTCCCACTTGGGAGGGAGAAGAAATCAATCACAAGGGGGGAGGAGGGAGGGACCTGGGAGGGAAAGTGAACAAGGCAAGGGGAAGAGGGGAACATGATCTAGTATGGGGGTGAGGACTAAAGCCCTGAGGGACAGCAGAAAGAATGGAAACAGGCAACATTCAGGACCCTCCAGAATGTACCAGAGACCTCATAGGGGAGACTTTCAGGACTCAAAGTGGGGTGGGGGGAGCTTAGATGAAATTCCCTACAGTGGGGCTAGGGAACTTGTAGTATGCACCTTCAGCAGAAAGACAGAGCATCAAGTGAGGGATGGAGTTGCCACACCTCAGTCAAAACTCTGAACCATAATTGTTCCTGTCTGAAGAAATGCTGCTATGGCAATAGAGAGAAGCCTGAGGGAAAGTAGGTCCAGTGACAGGCCCAAAGTAGGATCTAGCTCAAGCAGAGGCCTCAAAGCTTGACCTTATTACTGAAACTATGGAGCACTCAAAAAAGGGACCTAGCATGACTGTCTTCTGAAAAACCCAACAAATAGCTGAAAGAATCAGATGCAGATATTTGCACCCAACCAATGGACAGAAGCTGCTGACCCCTGTGATTGAATTAGGGGAAAGCTGGAAGAAGCTGAGAAGGAAGGCGAACCTATATGAGGACGAGCAGTCTCAATTAACCTGAACCCCTGAGATCTCTCAAACACTGGGCTACTAACCAGGAAGCATACACCAGCTGATATTAGGCCCCTAACACATATACAGCAGAGGACTGCTGGATCTGGGTTCAGTCAAAGAAGATAGACCTAACCTTCAAGAGACTGGAGGCCCCAGGGAGTTTAGAGGTCTGATGGGGTGGGTGTTGGTGACATCCTCATGGAGACCTGGGGGCAAGGGGAGACAGGGAAGAGTTATGGGATGTGGAAAACAGTTGGAGGGAGAAAACAAACAAATAAAAGAGAAGAAGAAGAAGAAGAAGAAGAAGAAGAAGAAGAAGAAGAAGAAGAAGAAGAAGAAGAAGAAGAAGAAGAAGAAGAAGAAGAAAAGGAGAAGGAGAAGGAGAAGGAGAAGGAGGAGAAGGAGAAGGAGAAGGAGAAGGAGAAGGAGAAGGAGAAGGAGAAGGAGAAGGAGAAGGAGAAGGAGAAGGAGAAGGAGAAGGAGAAGAGCAAGAGACCAGAATCATTAGGCTGAAATCTGAAAAGTGTTTCCTGAGAGTCAGTACACAGCTTTGTTCCAGAGGTAGACAAGGTTTTAACTTCATGTTGGCAACTGGCAGGTGGTACTTATTTTGAAGGTATGAGGGGGTTATGGAGAATACCTGAGGTTTGGCATTGTGTTTCAGGGCTGGAGTCCCTGAAAAAAGTACAGGAGAGGCTACTGTTGAAAGTGCAGCCCAATCGAAACTGAAGACTCCAGCAGTTTTGGGCAGTTTTGGAGATGCCAATGCCATGACTGTCCACCTAGACAGAAGTAATAGTGGAATAGAGCCATCATGAGCCTAGAAGACAAGCTGTGTCTGCTTACAGAAGCCCATGGCTGAAAGAGTCTTAACTTTCAAAGGAAATTTTTGATTTTTTAGATATTGGATATTCTCATGAGATTGCACATTTAATGTTTAAATTTAAAAATAAAAATGGGAACTTCAAAAGTAGGAATATTTTATATTGTAATATTTCTATTAGTGTGAGGTCTTGGGGATGAATAAGAACAGGAAAATTGTGGCTTAAAAGTGATGGGGCTGTATGCCAGGCTGACAAGAGGTCCATTGTACTGGTTAGTTTTATGTCAATTTGACCCGAGCTAAAGTCATCAGAGAGAAGCAAGTAACAATTAAGACCATATATAAATAAGGCTGAGCTGTAGGCAACCTTATAGAGCATTTTTGTAATTAGTGATTTCTGGATAAGATCCCATTCCATTGTTGTTGGGTCCAATTCACGACTAGTTGTCTTGTCTTCTATAATAAAAGCATTTGAGAAAGCCATTGGAAACAAGCAAATAACCAGTATCCTTTCATGGCCTCTGCATTAGCTCCAACCCTCCAGGTTCCTGTCCTGTTTGAGTTTCTGTCCTATCTGCCTTTAGTGATGAACTATGAAGTGGAACTATAAGCCTGATGCAAGATATTTCCTATCCATTCACATTGAGGCAATGAGAGGTCGATGATTGGAGGGGAGAGAGGAGGAGGAGCTAAAAGAAGGAGGGGTAGAGAGAGAGGGAGCCTGAGAGTTGTAAGGGGGATCATAGGAGGAGACTTGCAGATCCAGTTGGCATCAGATGTGTTTCTGGTGTGCTGAGAGGTTAGAAATATTGGGATAAAACTTTATCATCGTAATTTGGCACTATGTAATTGGGAATTTCATATACATAAATATATCTGGCTAACAATTCAAGTTTCAGAGTCATGCTTTGCTGGCTACTTGGAAGTAGTAGGTGCTGGGCAGAAGAGAAAGACCCGCTGGGACTTGGAACAGAAGCCTGGTGGGTCGGTACTATATTTTAATCATTTCCCACTATATAAGCCTACTAAATACTTTTTCTCTAACTTAATTTTGGTCATAGTGTTTCATCACAGCAATGTATGTGTGCACATGTGTGTGTTTGTTGAAATGTATATATACATTCACATATATATAATTATATACATGAATTTATATTGGAATATTAGTTGCTATAACTCAAATATTAAATCAACTAAGACAAACTCCAGTGTATGAAACAATAAAGTTTCATGTACTTACACAGAGACAGTACATGTTAAAAAAATGAAATCCTGTATTTTAAGCACACATGTGTACAAAACATAGAAATATGATATTCATATATTTAGGGCCATTTATACAAACCAGTAAATGGGGGAGACATGAAATAAGAAAGATGGGACAATATTTAGAAACAGAAATTAGTAGGAATTTTAAGAACTGAGAAGATGTTGGAAAGATGATCGAAAGTCAGAACTGGGGGGAGAGGGAGTTATACATGTATGGAAAATCAAAAGGATCTCCACTAACTTTCTCAGTTAATGAGTTTTGATAGTTGTAATAACATTGTGGTAAAGAAAAAGATAAGAAATTGTGGCACCATTTCAGATAGGGTTCTAAGAAGTTTCAAACTTTTCATTGTTTCCATGTGCATTCTCGCAGTGTTACTCATATTTTTCAGAAATTTTATGTCATTGGTTTACCAACATGGTGAAAGTTATGAGCTCTGTACCCAAGTTACTACATTTGTAAATGAGAAATCTGAAGTACAGAATGCTTATGTAATGTAGAATAATGTTAAACCAATAACATATGAAGACTATACTACACAATGGATGTTTAATATCAAAGTTCACATAATGAATACACTATGATTTTTCTCAACAAAAAACATTTAGATTGGCCATTGGCAACAAAAACATCATAGATACTAAATTCCTATTGAATTACTATTGATCTCTATTGAGTAAACACATAATATGAATAAGTACCTGATTCCCTTCTGCATTTCTCATGTACAGAGTCATTGATAAACATAGAGTACAAACTGGTTAATCATAAATTGAAATGATTTGCTAAGCAATAATACCACAGATCATATGGAAATGTTCCTTATATTTTGGAAAATTTGTATCACTCTTGCTGGATGAAAAGATATGTGATTGTTGGCAAGGCAGATGTTAAGGTAAAGAACACTCTAACAGAAGTTAGCCAGGTATATACTGTGAGACATACTCTTAAATGCATCTTGTTATTAACCTATTTCTGAAAAAAACTCAATTTCACATGCCTTTTAATAATGTGACTGATATTTTTCAGAAAGGTTATTTTATTTACTTTTACATAAATTATCCTATTTATTGCATGGTATATATGTCTCTAATGGTAATGCTTCTCCTGTTCTTTCAATTAATTCTGATAACAGACCTGATGGTTACAAACAGAAGTGTTCTTGCAAGACCTGGCCATGCTAGAAGGATTTTCCTGCATGAACCACAATGCCTGGAGCCTAATGTTCTTTCATGTGAGCCTTACTTTTATACAGAAGTTTACACAGTAGTTTCAAGTATGCTTGTCCCACTGGCTGATTTCAATTTCTTTCCCCATTTCCAGGGGCAGCATTATTTGTTTAATTACTTACCACTTATACAGCCTTTCTGGTATGCTCAGCAATATATAATAACTATGCCTAGGTCAAGCTTAGGGACCAGGAGTATTTTCTTACTTACTCTATTTTTATGTTTAATGCCTCACAAAATAATTTTTCTCCATGTAATTTATTTTTCTAGATAGTGGAATACAGAATAAGACAGATAAAAAGGGTTCTGTCAATAAACTGAAATATATTTCACTAAATCAGGAACAAGACAAGACTATTCAATTTTTCCATATCTATTCAATATAGTACTTGAACTTCTAGCTGGAGTCATAAGAAAACTAAATCAGATCAAGGGGATACAAATGTGAAAGGAGAAATTCAAAGAATCACTATTTGTGGATGATATGATAGAATACATAGATGACCCCTAAATTCTTTTAGCAAAAAGTCTGGATAGACAATTAATTAAAAAAATAAGAAGAAATTGGTAGCATTACTATATAGAAATGAATAGCATACCGAGAAAGAAACCATGAAAACAACACAGTTCACAATACTCACAAATTATATAAAATAAATTTAACAAGTCTATCCAAGCAAGTGAAAGACTTATACAACAATAACTTCAAGTATTTGGAGAAAGAAGATGAAATATCAGAAGGCTGGACCATCTGCCATACTCATGGATCAGTAAGATTAACAAAGTAAAACTGGCCATCTTACAAAATGCAATCTACAGATTCATTACAATCCTAATCAAAGTTTCATTACAATTCTTACTGACCTTGAAAGACTAATACTCAACTTCACATGAAAAACAAAACAAAACAAAACAAAATAGGACAAAGCAAAACATACCCAGGATAACTAAAACAACCCAGTACAATAAAAGACCTTCTGTATGTATGAGTATCCCTTATTTCAAACTGTGCTACAGAGTGATAGTAATAAAACTCCATGGTACTGGCATAAAAATAGACATATTGATCAATGGAATTGAAGTGAATCCACAGATATAAGCCCAAACACCCCTGAACACCTAAGTTTATTAATAAGCCAGAAAAATGCAATGGAATAAAGGAAACCAACCAATGATGCTGGTCTAAGTGGATGTCAGCATACAAAAGAATTCAAAGAAATCTCTATCTGCCACACTGCACAAATCTCAAATCCAAGTGGATCAAGATCTCAACATAAAACCAGATGCACTGAGTAAAATAGAAGAGAATGTGGAAATAGCCTTCAATGCAAAGTAACTTCCTGAACAAAACACCAAAGTTCAAGAACTGAGATGGGCAAATAATAAATGGGACCTCATGAAACAGATAGCTTTCTGTAAGGCAAGGGAGTCTGTCAATAGGACAAAATGGCAGTCTACAAAATGCAAAAAAGAAATTCATCAACTCCAAATATGAAAGAGGACTAGAATCCAAAATATATAAAGAACTCAAGAAACCTGACATTAACAAACCAAATAACCCAACTAAGAAATGGTACAGACCTAAACAAAGTTAACAGAAGAATCTCAAGATGGCAGAGAGACACTTAAAAAATGTTCAACATTCTTAGCCATCAGGGAATGCAATTCAAGATCAAAACCACAAATTCAGCTTATGCTGCCAAGGATATGAAACAAAGGAAGCACTTCATTGTTGGTGAACTTCTACAGCTGCTCTGGAAATCAATATGGTCATTTCTCAATAACTCTTACATCAAGTCTCATCTATAACACTCTTGGGCCTAAATGATTTTCCATCCTATCAAAAGGACAAGGACACTTGCTCAACTCTCTTCATAGAAGCTTGATTAATTATTGCTAGAAATTGTAAGAAACCTATATGTCCCTTGACCATAGATTGGATAAAAAGAATGTTTTACTCAGCTGTTTTTTTTGAAAAGGCATCATTAAGTTTACAGGCAATTTAATGGAACTAGAAAAAGAAATCATCTTGAGTGAGGTGACCCAAAGCCAGAAAGATAACATAGTATGTACTTACTTTTATGTATGTATACATCATAGTATGTTAACATCACTTGTAAGTGGATATTAGCTATTAAGTAAAGATAGCCATGCTACAGTACACAAACCCAGAGACACTAAGTAATAAAGAGAGCTCAAGGGGGACCATGTGGCTTTTCTTGGGAAGGGGAGACAGGTTAGAGTTTTGTGTATATTTGGTGGCCTGTGGGAACAGGAATGGAAGTATCAAGTAGACAGGCAGAGGGATGGGAAATGTCCTGGGATAGGCAACTATTTGGGGGGCATTTCAGGGTTGATTTAGAAGCCGAGACACAATGGAAACTCCATGGAAATTTGACCTCAATGAAGATGCCTACTAATGGGGGATGCAGAACCCAAAAGCAGGAGTTTTCTGTAATCAAGACAGGTTTCCAGTGGAGGGACTGGGGCACTAACCCAGCCACCAAACATTAGAGCTACAATTTGTCTTGCCTGTAAGATGTGCTTGTGTAAAGGTGGCCCAGAACTTGTGGAAGTAGCCTGCTGAAGACTGGTCTAACTTTAGAACTATGCCACCAGGGGAGGAAGCATATCTATATCTGACACTGAAGAAAGCCAGGAACTAGAGGATGGAGAGCCCAGAGATCTAAGATAGACTAAACGAAAAAAAATGTTCCTAGACTAGAACCTAGCATAATCATCATCAGAGAGGCTTCATCAAGCAACTGATAGGAACAGATGCATATGCAGATGCAGATACTCATAGCAGAACACTATGTGGAGCTCAGGGAATCCTTTGGAAGAAAGAAGGTGAGAAAGGATTGTAAGATACAGAGGCTTTAAGGACACCACAGGAACACAGCCCACAGAATCAACTAAGCAGGGAGCACTGGGGCTCACAGAGACTGAAGTGACATTCAGAGAACCTGGGTGAGTCTAATCTAGGTGTTCTGCATGTATGTTATGATTTTGCAGTTTGATATTCTTGTGTGATTTCTAACAGTAGAAGTGTCTCTGAGATTTTTTGCCTACTTTTGGCACCCTTCTGTTCCTACCGAGTTGCTTCATTTAGCCTTGATATGAGGGTATGGGTCTAGTCTTATTGTAGCTTCTGATATCATGTATAGTTGATATCTCTAAGAGAATTACTTTTTTCTAAAAGGATATGAGGAGGAGTGAATATGGAGAAGAGGATAGATGAGGGTAGATGAGGGAGGAAAGGAGGGAGGGGAAACTGTGGTGGGGATATAATGTATAAGAGAATAAATAGGTAAATTATGTTTTAAACAAAGGAGTCCTGTCCTCAAAGACATCAGTCATCCTGATACATCGAATTCAAACCTGCAAAAATATGACATGCATTTGGGTATTGATACATTTATATATTGATATATTTGTGTATTGAAACATTTATCAGGGCATGAAAAGGTGCTTTGTTCTAAGAGATGTGCCCAACAATTACATATATTGAACAGTATAAAAAATATAACAACTAAAATATAAATTGCTAACACAAATATATTATTTTGAAATTAATCATTCCATAGAAAGAAGTACTGCAAAAAAACATTTGACAAAGTAGTAATTTCTGTGCCAAAAATTATATTTTTCTTAATAAATGCTGGGCTAGATGATGAACAATCAAACTCACTTTGGTTATAATTTTTGAGACATAATATAATATCATGTCATATTAGTTATGCTTGAAATATATTTAGTCATATGTTTTGCAACAAGAAATAAAGAGTCATATAATAAAATTTAAAAAAATGGTTTAGTCACTGGGAGCTCTGGGGGTACTGGTTGGTTCATATTGTTGTTCCTCCTATGAGTCTACAAACCTGTTCAGCTCTTTGGGTCCTTTCTCTACCTTCTCCACTGAGGACCCTATGCTCAGTACATTGGTTGGCTGTGAGCATCCACTTCTGTATTTGTAAGGCACTGGCAGAGCCTCCCAGGAGACAGCTATGTCAGGCTCCTGTCAGCAAGCACTTGTTGGCATCAACAATAGTGTCTGAGTTAGGTAACTATATATGGGATGAATCCTCAGGTGGGGCAGTCTCTAAATGGCCTTTCCTTCAGTCTCTGCTCCACACTTTGTCTCTGTATCTCCTCTCATTGGTATTTTTATTCCCCTTCTAAGAAGGACCGAAGTATCAAGCCTTTGGTCTTCCTTCTTCTTGAGCTTCATGTGGTCTGTGAATTGTATCTTGGGTATTCCAAGGTTCTGGGCTAATATATACTTATCAGTGAGTGCATACAATGTATGCACTTTTGTGATTGGGTTGCCTCACTCAAGATGATATTTTCTAGTTCCACCAATTTTCCTAAGAATTTCATGAAATTCATTGTTTTTAATAGCTGAGTAATATTCCATTGTATAAATATACCATATTTTCTGTATCCATTTCTCTGCTGAGAGATAGGTGGGTTCTTTCCAGCTTATGCCCATTATAAATAAGGCTGCTATGAACATAGTGCAGTATGTGTCCTTGTTATATTTTGGAGCATTTTCTGGGTATATGACAAGGCGTGTTATAGCTGGGTCCTCAGGTACTCCTATGTCCAATTTTCTGAGGAATTGCCAAACTGATTTCCAGAGTGGTTGTACCAGAGTACACATGGAGGGATCCATGGCTCCAGCCACATATGTAGCAGCAGATGGTTTTGTCAGACATTAGTAAGAGAAGAGGCCCTTGATCCTGTGAATGCTCAAGACCCCAGTGTAGGGGAATGCCAGAACAGGGAAGCAGGAGTGGGTGGGTTGGTGAGCAGGGGAAGTGGGAGATGGGAAAGGGTGTTTTTGGAGGGGAAACAGGGAAAGGGAATAATACTTGAAATGTAAATAAAGAAAATATCTAATAAGAAGAGAGAAGAAAAAATCTGGGTGGGGAGGCAGGAGTGGGTGGCTGGGTGTGTGAGCACTCTCATAGAAGCAAGAGGAGGAAATATGAGATAGGTGATTTCTGGAAGGGAAAACAGGGGAGGCAATAACCTTTGAAATGTTAATAAATAAAATATCCAATAAAGAATAAAGATCTGCAGAGATGCAAACAAAAAAATAATAAAACTGACTCAAAATTATTTTTTTATGTTTGATAAATTGACATTAAAAGAAGTATTGTTTGTTGATGTCAGATCCAAATGAAATTGCATTTCCCCGAATTATGGCAGTCAGACTGTTAAGGCTCACCTGATTAGATCTTTTCCTCCTTTTCACAGTAAAACATAATGTTAGAATTTGACTAATTTCTGTATTGTTTCTTTGGTATTTTTGCTCTCTCAAGATGTCGTCAGTTAATAATCAACTTGGTTTTTGTTTGTTGATTGGTTGGTGGGTTAGTTGCTTTTACTTTTTGTTTTGACTTATTCTTTCTCTATAACCTTGTGATTTACTCATTGTAAATTCTCTCATGGTACATTATGGGAGCTTTCCTGAGTATAAACCGATAACATATACCTATCCCATGATCATAAAAATAACTGATAATTCCACTTTTGTAGTAACTTGTCACACACACACACACACACACACACACACACACACACAAAAATGTGCGTGCGCACATAGACACAGACACACAGCAAATTTACAAAAAAAAACCTTCTCCTTAACCATACAGTTCTCCTTAACCATACAGTTCTCCTTAACCCTGGAGTTGTCCTGTTATGCGTTCATACACCTGATGCCAGAACACATGAGTGAGGGTTTAATAAGCCCCTTTCAAGGGGCCCAGACTCTCCTAACTGAAGCTAAGTTGATTTGACTCTCCTAATGTATGAATCATTTGTTCTAATATCTTCTCTTATCTGCCATGTTCAACTCCAAATTCTAGAGTCTGCCTCCACCTCCACCTCTCTCTCTCTCCTACTGTACTATCATTCTGTGGCTGCTGGCTTTGTCTCTGTTTGCTCCTGGGCCTAGTAGCATGACAAAATTCACACTAGTGTTCTCAGAAGTTTCTCTCACCCTACAGTTTCCCAGTCACTTAGAAAGGAATGAAGGAATGCCTCTTTGTGATTTGAGACATTTCTCTCTGACAACTCTCTTAGTCTACTTGGGCATGGTCTGGATTGAGATTCTTATCTCCAGGACACTAATTCTTCTCTCTCAGCTCCTCTGTGGATGTCATTAGAATCCTCTGGCAGAGAATCTATGATTCTTTTCCTAAGCCTCTCCACCATCTCTCCCTTTCTGCTTACTCTTTGACCGTCTCCAATCTCTAACTCTGGGCTCTTCCCATGCCATCCATGATCTCTTCCCATTCTGAATACTCCCCCTCTGTCACTTTAATTCCTTTTCCTCTCCAGAATCAGAGGATTCATTAAACCTAGATGTCTTACTGCAAACAGCTTGGCTGTAGCAAAGATCAATAAATGGCCAAAGATAGCACTCTTGAGTTCCAGATTCTCAGAGATTGTAAACAACTTTTGCCACTGCACAAACAAATGATAGACAAAATCTCTTATTTTAAAATTTATTGGCTTCATACTCTCAAAAATTCCTTATCTCTAAGCCTCGATCGCTCTGCTTGCTTAGATCTCCCTCTGATTGCTGAATTTAATTTTAAGAGATGCAAGTAACTTTTTGGTAAGGATAATATTAAAAATTGCTTTATAATGTTCTACTCTATTAAAAAACTGTCTATGGAGTTATATTATGGACATTTCTCTCCAGAGCCCAGCATGAGCTTTTAAAAGTTTCCTCCAAAATTTGTCCTGCATCAGGCAATACATCAGACTCTATAGCATGAAAAGGATAGCAAAAAAGCAGATAGAAGGAAAAGAGACTGTCTAGTGTAAAACTGCTCAAAGTAAACTATTTGTAACAGGATTACTGCTGCCTTTTTCAGAAATCCACTTTCTGGTCTTATAACACACTTTAAATATTCCTCCCTCCCTATCTACTTCTCATTCTCCCTGCTCTGGACTCTCTAAGATGCCTCTTTCCCTCACCCCTGCTGCATCAAGTCTCTGCAGCCCTAGGTACCTCCTCTCCTATAGTAGCCAGACAAGGCAGTCCTGATGGAGACTGGATTCCACTGTTAAGCTACAGCATTAGGGACAGCCCCCGTTCTGGTTGTTAGGGGATCCTGTGGAGACTGAGCTGCACTTCTGCTATCTTTGTGTCCGGGAACTTGGTCCAGCTCATGTATATTCTTTGATTGGTGGCTCAGTCTTAGAGCTCTCAGAAGTCCATATTAGTTAATTCTGTTGGTCTTCCTGTGGAGTTCCCATCCCCTTCAGGGCCTTCAATCCTTCCCCCAACTCTTTTCTAAGAGTCTCCTGTCCCTCTAGCCATCTTTCCTGCCTCTCTCCACACCTAATTCTGATGCCCTATTTTCCTCCCCATCCCCTCTCCCACCCAGTACCCTTCCTCCCTCTGCATCCTATGACTATTTCTCTCCCCAGTTCTATGTGAGATTCAAGCATCCTCCCTTGTACCTTCCTTCTTGTTTAACTTCTTTGGGTCTGTGGCATATATCATGGGAGTCCTGTCATTTATGGTCAATATGCACTCAACAGTGATTACATATCATGCATATCCTTTTGGGTCTGCCTTGTTTCAGGATGATATTTTCTAGTTCTATATATTAAAGATAGATGTTCTACTATATCCTGAGGACAGGTGCTCCACTCTGATCATAGCAGTTTATTCAGTAGACTAATTTCTCCTTTTTTCACAATCGTCAATTGCAGATAACCTTCTGGTTACAAAAGGAAGCTTATATCCACGTTCCTATTCAGTGTGGGGCCTTATCTAGTTTAGACCTATGCAGGTCTGCACATGTTCTCTTTGAGTTTAAATGTACATCAATCCTGCTATGTTTAGAAGGTCTTGTTTCCTTAATGTCATTTATCCCTCTGCCTTTTACAATATTCTCATTTTCTCTTATACAATGTTTCCTGAGCACTGAAAGGGAGAGATGTGATATCCCATTTAGGACTGAGTATTATAACATCTCTGTTTCTTCATATCCACTACAGAAAGAAGCTATCTAAAGCTACTCTCATGATAACTGAATTGGACAATGATCTATGACTATGGCAGTATGTTATATGAAGTCATCTTATAGCTCTATTCCATTAATAGAACAGTAGTATTTGGTTTCTTCTTAGGTCCATGGCTGTGGATCTCCCTGCTGTCATGGATTGTCAGCCAATAATATCCACAAAGTTAGTGTGGGCAGAGACATTGAAAAGGAGGTTTGGAAGCCCTGTGAGTATGTGATGAAAGACCACACTGGACCTGGCCATCAGGAGGCAGATCAACTTTACTTAGGGTGATCCAAGGCTGATAAAGTTTGGGGGACTGAGGGTAGGGACATCTAGGATGGGCAAATGTCTTTGGCTTCGGACTTAGAGTACCTAGAGCACTTCATTAGCATCAGGAAGCATATCAGGAATCTCAGGTGCTGGCAAACAGGTTTTTATGAGGAGAAAGGAAACTGACCTTATAATCTAACTGAGGTTATGTGACTCTCCTCTGGTAGCAGCTTATGTGCATGGGTTAGAATTCGCGAGACAAGGTCAGAGAAGAAGCTGTGGTAACAAAGGGAATCTCCCATATTGCACTGATGCCAGAGGTTATCCAGTCATGGTGGACTTCAACATTAATTAGCAGAGTTTTCAACTCATAGCATATCTAGTCTGTCTCAGGTTCTAGTCTGTCTCAGGAACCATCTCTCAGGGATGGGTTCCATCTCATGAAGTGGGCCTTAAATCCAACCAGGTAGTAATGAGTTAATCCTATGACTTTTGTGCCACTAATGCACCAGCATATTATTCGAGACACACTTATTTTTAAATTCCTATTTTTCTTATCTGACATTCAAAAAGTCTTAATAATTTTTACTCACTCTATTGGTCTGTTGAATTAGTCATCAATGATGTTCACATTAAGTGTATATGACTTCTCCATGTTTTTGCTGGTTTGTTTTGTCCCAGGATATTCTTGACTAAATTGGTTAACTAGTCACTATTTATGAATATTCACAGAAAGATAGCCAAATAAATCCATGAATAGTAAAACAACCCTAGGACATGGGTTATAAGAAAAATAGGAAGACTGATACAAAGACAAAAAGGAAACAGTAAGTACAACAGAAAAGATGACAGGCGGATTGCATGCTGAAATGTCCTTTGGTTCAAACACATGAATGAACTTTATGAAACTATAGGACAGAAAATGCTGTCCAGTTTACAGCCCACTTGAAATAATATTTATACTTTTTTGTCTTTTTTACTTAGTTTGAAAGAAGAAAAGGGTAGACTCCTTTATGTATATCAGATAGATTGTGGGTACATGTCAATCACGCAGGCAGCTTACTTAGAGTGTCTTGCAGTCAACCACTTACAGCTGCATTACAGAGCAATGCAATTACCATTCTCTGATTGGTCATATTCCTGGCAGCGCTGCAGAAGAAAAAGATGAATGTTATTACTGAAACAAAGCATCTAATAAAACATTCTTGGGATATTTTCCTTCAAACCAACAAATGATTTACAGATAGTTTCTACTCGAGTCTTTCAACTAAAGGGTCATTAATCTCTGCTACACTTATTGAAAACCAAGGATGTATTTATTGTAAGAACAACATTGTTTTGCATTTTAGCTCAGGGGTACAGGCTGTGATGTGTTGATTCTCTTTCACCTAATTAAGTTTTTCCATTTATATTCCTAAGTTATTTTCACCAGCATTTGTTTCACAAAACATTATAAAAAAGGAAAAATGAACACACTAGAGTTAGAATGGACTATTGTCCGTTGGATCTGAAACACACTGGTTTAGGTCAGAGCATATATGTCTAAGACAGAACAGAATGATCCATAATATTTTCTACTTGAAAAATAGTGCATGACTCAGTAGGATTTTGGACAAATGTTATGTTCTCTATGGGATTGTATTCCCTCAGGAACCTAATTATAAACTGAAGAGAAGGAATCTGAGTTATTTCACATTGCATTGTGAGTTCTGTTAAGAATCAACTATTTATAAAGATAAGGTACACATATACTAATGAATCTTGCTATTTACCTGATTATAGGAATTTTCCTCAACTATAACTGATATATGATCAAATTAGAAAGACAATGTCTTGTACCTCAATATTTCTTTCCAAATTAAAAACTAATGCTTTTGTAGGTATTCAGTTCTGTCAGGTTAACAAGTCATATATTTTTGTCTTTGTTTTTTGTTTGATATATTCTCTATTTAAATTTCAAATGATTTCCCCTTTCCTGGCTCCCCATTTTCCAAAAGTCCCATAAGCCCTTTTCCCTCCCCGTGTTCCACCATCTACCCCTTCCCACTTTCCTGTTCTGGTATTCCCCTACACTGATGCAATGAACCTTTCCAGAACCAGGGTCCTCTCCTTCCTTCTTCTTGAACATCATTTGATATGTGGATTGTGTCTTGGGTATTCCAATATTCTAGGCTAATATCTACTTATCAGTGAGTGCATACCATGAGTGTTCTTTTGAGACTGGGTTACCTCACTTAGTATGATGTTTTACAGTTCCATCCATTTGTCTAAGAATTTCATGAATTCATTGTTTCTAATGGCTGAATAGTACTCCATTTTGTGTGTGTGTGTGTGTGTGTGTGTGTGTGTGTGTGTGTCTGTGTATATATATGTCTCACATTTTCTGTATACATTCCTCCATTGAGGGACATCTGGGATCTTTCCAGCTTCTGGCTATTTTAAATAGGGCTGCTGTGAACATAGTGGAGCATGTATCATTATTGCATGCTGGGGAATCCTCTGGGTATATGCCCAGGAGTGGTATAGCAGGGTCCTCCGGAAGTGTTATGCCCAGTTTTCTGACAAACCGCCAGACTGATTTCCAGAGTGATTGTACCAGCTTGCAATCCCACCAGCAGTGGAGGGGTGTTCCTCTTTCTCCATATCCTTGCCAACACCTGCTGTAAAGCTCTAGTCCAGTATAACTAGAATAAACTGGAATCATATTAAGAATGTGTCAGTGTTTCAATTTCATGTATTGTCTTTTCTACATTCTAGTGAGTTCTCTTTTTCTAATTTCTACCAAAATATAGATCAGGTAGTTTTATAATAACAATTAGTAATATGAAATACCTGATTGATATAGTAGTATGCTTCAGATCTCAGCAAAAGTTTGTTTCCTCTCCAAGGTTTTTTCAGATTTACAGAATACAGTTTAACAGCTTGTCCGTTCAATTTCTTATTTTTACTTTTCTTAACGTAGAGAGGCTATTTAGGTACCTGTGACAACTGAGGTTTTTTTCATCTTGCTATCCTGACAATAAACTCATAAGGACTGAAACTACTTTATTCTGTATCATCTATATACAGCAGTGAGTTTGAGGACAGTCTAAAGTCACAAAATTCGAGTTTCATTATATTACAGAAAGCAATTAAAGACAGAGCAGAAAATGAAATTTAAATATCAATTTCCAAGATAAATATAAAAAAATGTTTTCTGGATAATCAAATTTAATATTTTAAATACATTATACACCATGGTAGAATTAGTTTCAATCCAAGAGTACAAGGATGTTTTAATATATGCATGTCAATAAATATAGCAAATGGATGCATAACAGGTATATATCAATATTCTTTCACAATAGGAACATCAACAAACTGGCAACAGGAGAAAAAATGATAATGGTTATCTATGAAAAGCTTATTTCTAAAGTTTTAATTAATGTAGAAAATTTATTTTAAATCAGGATCTATCTTGTTGATTTAAAAACAAACAGCTCTTGGCTTCATTGACTTGTTGTATTGTTCTCTGTTTCTAATTTATTGATTTCATCCTTGAGTTCGATTATTTCCTGCTGTCTACTCCTTTGGGTGTGTTTGCTTCTTTTTGTTCTAGAGCTTTCAGGCAGACTGATGAAGTCACTTACTACTCTGAATTCTCCTCTTAGCTTTCATTATATATAAGTTTAGTTATGTTGTGCCTTCATTTTTATTGAATTCTAGAAAGTTTAAAACTTCTTTCTACATTTCTTTATTGACTCAGTCCTCATTTTGTTCAGTGGACATGAGTTTGTAGACTTTCTGTTGTTTCAGTCTTGAATGCCTTCCTTTTTGAGAAAACTAAGAGATAAATTAGAAGGAACATACAGGCAGGAGCCTCTGTTTCATTCCAGAAATGGGTTATAGAAATGTATTTATTGAGACACGGATTAGTCTAGCATAGATCAATCAAATAAGATAAATAATCTGCAATTTCAACTACAAGTGGATCAAGGACCTCCACATAACACCAGACACACTGAAACTAATAGAAAAGAAACTGGGGAAGACCCTTCAAGACATGGGCACAAGGGAAAAGTTCCTGAACAGAACACCATAGCTTATGCTCTAAGATCAATAATTGACAAATTGAACCTCATAAAATCACAAAGTTTCTGAAAGGCAAAGGACACTGTCAAAAGGACAAAACAGCAACCAACTAATTAGGAAAAGATATTCACCAACCCTACATCTGACAGAAGGCTAATATCCAATATATACAAAGAACTCAAGAGGGTAGACTCCAGAGAGCCAAATAATCCTATTAAAAATGGGGTACAGAGTTAAACAAAGAATTTTCACCTGAAGAACTTCGAATGGCTGAGAAGTACCTTAAGAAATGTTCAACATCATTAGTCATTAGGGAAATGCAAATCAAAACAACCCTGAGATTTCACCTCACACCAATCAGAATGGCAAAGATTAAAAACTCAGGAGACAGCAGATGTTGGCGAGGATGTGGAGAAAGAGGAATACTCCTACACTGCTGGTGGGATTGCAAGATGGTTCAACCACTCTGGAAATCAGTCTGGTGGTTCATCAGAAAACTGGGCATGACACTTCCGGAGGACCCTGCTATACCACTCTTGGGCATATACCCAGAGGATTCCCCAGCATGCAATAAGGACAGATACTCCTCTATGTTTATAGCAGCCTTATTTATGAGAGCCAGAAGCTGGAAAGAAACCAGATGTCCCTCAATGGAGGAATGGATACAGAAAATGTGGTATATTTATACAATGGATTACTACTCAGTAATTAAAAACAATGAATTCATGAAATTCTTAGGTAAATGGATGGATCTGAAAAATATCCTATGTGAGGTAACACAATCAGAAAAGAACACACATGGAATACAGTAACTGATAAGTGGATATTAGCTCAGAAGCTCTGAATACCTGACACAATTCACATATTAAATCATTCCCAAGAAGAAGAAAGGAGAGGGCCCTGGTCCTGGAAAGGCTTGATGCAGCATTGTAGGGGATTACCATGATAAAGAAGTGGGAGGGGGTTGATTGGAGAATGGGCGGAGGGAAGAGGCCTTATGGTACTTATGGGGAACCAGGAAAGGGAAAATCATTTGGAATGTAAACAAAGAATATAGAAAATTTTTTAAAAAATTAAAAAAAGAATACCAGAAACAGTTTTAATATTTCCCACTTTCTATCTTCCTTGTTTTTCCCATTGTTTTTATTGAATTTATTTTGCATTTTTTAATTTCCTATCTCCCTTCACTAGGAGACAAAATAATGAATAAAGAAAACTTTTTACAAATGAAAAAAAAATTCAGAAACTTAAAGTAGCTTTAAGTCAATGTGCCAGAATTATAGTCATCTGAGAGGTTGGGACATCAATTGAGAAATTTCCCTCATAAGATCCAGGTGTAGTGAATTTTCTTAACTGGTGATTGGAAGGAGAGGAACTAGCCCATTGTGGGTGTAGTTGTTCCTGGACTGGTAGGCCTGGGTTCTATAAGAAAGTAGACAGAGGCAGCAATAATGAAAAAGCCAGTAAGTAGCACTCATCTATGGCCTCTGCATCATCTCCTGTCTCCAGGTTCCTACCCTGTTTGAGTTTCTGTCCTGACTTCTTTGAATGATGGACAATGGTATGGAAGTGTTAGACCACAGTATTAGAAACTCAAAGTAGGACACAAAGTGACATTCAGCCCACATATATGTTTGGAATTGAGTAAACATAACAAAGAATATATTTAATAAATTCAATAAATTACCCACTTTGTTGGACATTGTCTAACCAATTAGCATGATGCAGGGCCATTTTGGAAATAGTTGTCTCTCTGACCTAAATTCTTCTTGCTTTAATGGTCTCCTTTCCATTTCTTCAGCCTTTTTACATCTATGCTCAGGATTTTAAAAAGTCACTTAATTATCTTAACACACCATTGCCGAAGAGGAAAAGTAATAACCAACTGCAGAATCTGTTACAAAGACCCTCACTGCACAAAATTCCACTTCATGCAATCATTTTCTAAGACTTCTCTCATCCTTTATTGGGATGCCTTAAAAAGATCAAACAAAAGATCTTCTGATGCCCCTGGCTGGGACCTTCAGTGGTTGGAAAACCTTCACCCTCTCTCTTCTTTATGAGACAATAGGATTTACAAACTGGGCTTGTCCCTTTCCTTGGTACTGGGTTTTTAACTTGTGAAAAAATAAACTACGATATGTTCCAATCATTTAATGTGTCTTTCCTGATACTTAATATAACCATTCCCAGTTTCAATGATCGGGCTGGATCAGAAAAGAAACATATCTCTGTCCTTCTCCTACAAATTTCAGGAGTCCTTAGACTCAGAACACCTCCCTACAATGAAAAGACTTTCCCCAAAAATAGTATTATAAAAATTCTATTGAGGTCCTATGAATGACTCTTTGATTCCTCTGGTTTTTTCCATTTCACCAAAACAGCTTGACAGAACTACCTGAAGCAGTTACTGTTTGAACTAAATTTCATCTATCATACAGATATCCTTTGATAACATCTGAAATAGAAGAGGACAGTTACTCCAACTTGAACCTGCTGCTTTCTGGTCAAGGAGGAGTACTTCAATTTCAAATACATCTCGTTGAATTTAGCAAAATAGTATTATAGTGATCTATTTTTGAGAAGAGTCTATGTATAACTGATTAGGATGAATATTCTTTGGTATCAGAGTGGAATATTGTGGTGAAATCTGTTAGGTCTTTTGACATAGGGGTCAACCAATTCTGATTTCTATGTTTATTTATTCATACAGGATGACCTCTTGGAGAAAGTGACATCTTGATACCAGTTATTATTATAGGGTTGGTGTTAATCTGCATTCTTATCTTTATTAGTATGCCTTTTATGAAATTGGTTGTGCTAGCATTTTCTATATATATGTAAATATTGTAATATTTTCTTGATTAATTGAAACTTTGATTAGGGAGAAGTGACTTTTCTAATTAGTTTTAGTTTGAAGTATTTTTGTCAGATATTAGGATGACAATACCTTCTTTGAGCACTTTTTCTATTTTATTTTTTCAATTTAAGGTTGTAACTATCTTTGAAAACTGAGATGGATATGGTAATGGAATATTATTAAAATTGCACCTATTCTTAGAGAGTAGACCTTTTGTTAGACTTCATAGCCAGATTTAATGATAAACCTTGAGGTCACTTAAGACTATACCTATTGTGTATTCAACATGTTTAACCTGCTTTTAAGAAAACAGTGTAGGAATGAGTGTTACTTACCTTGGAGTTCCTATGTCATCCAATTTTACAAACTATACTAATGCATATCTATAGTCTTAAATAATACACTCTTCCATGCTCTTGATCAAGATAAGGCAAAAACAGCACATCCAGTGGTTGCAAGAAATCTTCTATAATGAATTTCCATTTATAGATGTTAATTAATAAATAATTATGTTTGTACCACAGTTTGTTTTCTGTGTCAATTAGGATCATTTGGAGCTAGTGATATAATTTCATGTAAACCTCTGTTAAAGATTTCTATAAAGTATGTTATTCATTTCCAATGTGATACCATTTATGCTGTTGAATAGTGACAAATTGAATCTCTTTGGTAGATACAGTCACATTCAAACACAGACATAGAAACAACAGACAGATATACAGGAACAGACACAGTCACAGAGACATATTCACAAGACAGCCTTCTTCAGGGAAGAACAGATTCAGACAACAAAAGGTTAAATGGATGTAAATTAGAATGGAAGGGGTCAAGGTCTCACAATTTGCAGATATAATAAGTGTACATAAGAGATCCCTGAAATTCTACCAGAGAACTCCCACAACAGTTAAACAACTAGCAATATGGCTGGATATAAAATTAACTGAAACAAATCAGCAGCCTTCCTATACACAAAGAATAAATGGTCTGAGAAGGATATTAGGGAAACAACACCCTTCAAAATAGACACAAATAATATAAAATATCTTTGTGTAATTCTAACCAAGCAAGATAAGAAATTCAAGTCTCTAAAGAAAGAAATTGAAGAAGACCTAAAAAGATGCGAAGATCTCTCATGCTCATGGATTAGTAGGATTAATATAGTAAAAATGGCCATTTTAGTGGGTTCAGGTGCGTGGACAGAGACCTGGCCTAGCAACAAATACCTGGATGCAATCTTTACAGGCCCAGGGTAAAGATTGCATCCAGTTTAGTAAAGAAACCGAGGGGTGAGTGGGAATGATTGGGGAATAGTTGGGGGGGGGAGAGGAACTATGGGAACTATGGTGGGTGGGAACTGGGAAAGGGGAAAGCCTTTGGAATGTAAACATAGAATATAGAAAATAAATAAATAAAAAAAAAAGAAAAAAAAACAAATACCTGGTCTGGCCCTTGCTGGCCCCCAGAGCCAGGAAAGGTCAGCAGGAGCTCTGAGCACCTGCAGCTCAGAGGCTCTCCCTGATCCCTGGGGACCGGCTAGCGGGCTTGCAGCCGGATGCCATCTTCCCTCGGGTCCTGCAGACTGACAGCTGGTGGCTGGGTTCAGGTGCGTGGACAGAGACTTAGCCTGGCAAAGAACATCTGGTCAGGCTCTTGTTCACGCCCAGAACCAAAGGAGGTTGGAGATAGGTCTGTGCACCAACAGCTTGGCAGTGCACACAGAGCCAGATCAGCTTGGCAAGCCGTCTCTGCGCCAACCCAAGGGGGCAACAACCTGTTAGTGGGTCGGTGCCTGGAGTACAGCCAGAGGCTGACATCATGCCTCAGGACACCACAGACAGCTAACATGACAGAGCCCTGTGGACTGAGAGTACTACCATCTAGGTTCTAGCAGCCCAACCAGGGAACCTCCAGTCCTGTAGGGAACCCAGTGGTTAGACAGAGCCCTGAGACCCGCCACCATTTTGGAGCTGGTGGCCTGAACAGGTCACCATAGAGAGCCAATAGAGGAACCCAGGACACCATAAAGATCTAACAGACTAGCCCAGATCAGTGGAGGAAAAAAAAATCTGATTCTTAAGAGCTAGCAACTAGGCAGGCCAGGAGGAGTCTGCAGGAGGCCAATTGCAGCTAGCCTCAGGAAGACTTAGATCCAGCACAGCAGAGCTGAGGAGGTAACGGAGAGCCCAGTAACTGAAACCTCCCGGTCTCCACCTCTGGAGCTCGGAAGCCCCCTACTACAGCAGTGCCAAACACCAGGCTCACAGGAGCCTCAAACACCAACCACTAAGAACAAGACCAACTAACTCCAGAGATAAACAGATGGCAAAAGGCAAACGTAGGAACGTTGCAAACAAAAATCAAGGCAACATGGCAGTGTCGGAACCCCATTCGCCAACCACAGCAAGTCCTGGATACCCCAGCACACCAGAAAAACAAGAGTTGGATATAAAAGCACTGGTCATGAGGCTGCTGGAGGAACACAAAAAAGGACATAAACAAATCTCTTCAAGAAATGCAGGGGAACATCAATAGGGTAGAAGATCTTACAATGCAAACACAAAAATAACTTAAAGAATTCCAGAAGAATATGGGCCAACAGAGAGAAACCAATAAAGAGGAAATAAGAAAATCAGTTAAAGAAATGCAGGAGAACTTGAAACAACAGGGAAAGTCACAAAAGAGGAAACACAAAAATCTCTTAAAGAATTACAAGAAAACACAAACAAACAAATGAATGAACTGAGCAAAACCATCCAAGATCTGAAAACAGAGGTAGAAACAACTAAGAATTCACAAAAGGAGGTAATTTTGGAGATAGAAATCCTTGGGAAGAAATCAGGGGTCGTAGATGCAAACCTCAACAACAGAATACAAGAGATAGAGATAAGAATCTCAGATGCTGAAGATAACATAGTAACCATTGACTCCACAGTCCAAGAAAACACAAAATCCAAAAGGCTCGTAACCCAAAACATCCAGGAAATCCAAGACACAATGAGAAGACCAAACCTAAAGATTATAGGGATAGATAAGAGTGAAGATCTACAACTTAAAGGGCCAGCAATTATCTTTAACAAAATTATGGAAGAAAACTTCCCTAACTTAAAGAGAGAGATGCCCATGAATATACAAGAAGCCTACAGAACTCCAAACAGACTAGACCAGAACAAAAACACCTCCTGTCACATAATAATCAGAACCCCAAATGTACTAAACAAAGAAAGAATATTAAAGGCAGCAAGAGAAAAAGGCCAAGTAACATATAAAGGAAGACCTATCAGAATCACACCAGACTTCTCTCCAGAAACCATGAAAGCTAGAAGATCCTGGGCAGATCTCATGCAGATCCTAAGAGAACACAAATGCAAGCCAAGATTACTATACCCAGTTAAACTCTCAATCAACATAGATGGAGAAATCAAAATATTCCATGACAGGACCAAATTTACACAATACCTTTCCACTAACCCACCTCTACAAAGGATAATAGGAGGAAATCTCCAAGACAAGGAGGGAAACCGCACCTAAGAAAAAGCAAGATAGTAACCTACTTCCATCAAACTCAAAAAAAGATAACTACTCAAAAACAAAAATAACATCAAAAATGACAGGAACAAATACTCACTATTCCTTAATATCTCTTAACATCAATGGACTCAATTCCCCAATAAAAAGACATAGACTAACAGACTGGATACGGAAACAGCACCCTACATTTTGCTGCATACAGGAAACACCCCTCAGAGTTAAAGACAAACACTACCTTAGAGAAAAAGGCTGGAGGACAATCTTGCAAGCAAATGGTTGCAGGAAGTGAGCTGGAATAGCCATTCTAATATCAGATAAAATTGACTTTCAACCCAAAGTCATCAAAAGAGACACAGAAGGTCACTTCTTGCTAGTCAAAGGAAGAATACACCAAGAAGAACTCACAATTCTAAACATCTACGCTCCAAATACAAGGGCACCCTCATTCGTAAAAGAAACTTTACTAAATCTCAAAGCACACATTGCACCTAACACAATAATTGTGGGGGACCTCAACACTCCATTATCCTCAATGGACCGATCAGGAAAACGGAAACTAAACAGAGACACAGGGAAACTCATTGAAACGTTGGACCAATTGGATTTAACAGATATATATATATATATATATATATATATATATATATATAGAACATTTCATCCTAAAGCAAGAGACTATACCTTTTTCTCAGCCCCTCATGGTACCTTCTCCAAAATTGACCATATAATTGGACACAAGACAGACCTCAACAAATATAAAAAGATCGAACTAATCCCATGCCTCCTATCGAATCACCATGGAGTAAGAGTATTCTTCAATAGCTACAAAAACAACAGAAAATCCTCATACACGTGGAGGCTGAACAACATTCTACTCAATGATACCTTAGTCAAGGAAGAAATAAAGAAAGAAATCAAAGACTTTTTAGAATTTAATGAAAATGAAGGTACAACATACCCAAATCTATGGGACACAATGAAAGCAGTGCTAAGAGGAAAAATCATAGCCCCGAGTGTCTCCAAAAAGAAACAGGAGAGAGCATACACTAGCAACTTAATGGCGCACCTGAAAACCCTAGAACAAAAAGAAGCAATTTCACCCAGGAGGAGTAGAAGAAAGAAAATCATCAATTTCGGGGCTGAAATCAATCAAGTTGAAACAAAGAGAACCATACAAAGAATCAACAATACCAGGAGCTGGTTCTTTGAGAAAATCAACAAGATAGATAAACCCCTAGCCAGACTTACCAAAGGGCACAGAGACAGTAATCAAATTAACAAAATTAGAAATGAAAAGGGGAATATAACAACAGAAACTGAGGAAATTCAAACAATTATCAGATCCTACTACAAAAGCCTATACTCAACACAACTGGAGAATCTGGAGGAAATGGACAATTTCCTAGACAGAAACCAAATACCAAAATTAAATCAGGATCAAATAGATAATCTAAACAGACCCACAACCCCCAAAGAAATAGAAGGGGTCATAGAAAGTCTTCTAACCAAAAAAAGCACAGGACCAGATGGTTTTAGTGCAGAATTCTATCCGACCTTCAAAGAAGTCCTAATACCAATACTCTTCAAACTATTCCACAAAATAGAAACAGAAGGAACATTAACCAACTCATTCTATGAAGCCACAATTACCCTGATACCAAAACCACAGAAAGATCCAACTAAGAAAGAGAACTACAGGCCAATCTCCCTTATGAATATTGATGCAAAAATACTAAATAAAATACTTGCCAACCTAATCCAAGAACACATCAAAATGATCATTCACCATGATCAAGTTGGCTTCATCCCAGGGATGCAGGGATGGTTCAATATATGGAAATCCATCAATGTAATCCACTACATAAACAAACTCAAAGAAAAAAAAGCCACATGGTCATCTCATTGGATGCTGAAAAAGCATTTGACAAAGTTCAGCATCCTTTCATGCTGAAAGTCTTGGAAAGAACAGGAATTCAAGGCCCATATCTAAACATAGTAAAAGCAATTTACAGCAGACCGACAGCCAACATCAAAGTAAATGGAGAGAAACTTGAAGCAATCCCACTGAAATCAGGGACTAGACAAGGCTGCCCCCTCTCACCATATCTCTTCAATATAGTACTTGAGGTACTAGCTAGAGCAATTCTACAACATAAGAAAGTCAAAGGGATACAAATTGGAAAGGAAGAACAAACTATCACTATTCGCAGATGATATGATAGTATACTTAAGTGACCCAAAAAACTCCACCAGAAAACTTCTACAGCTGATAAACAACTTCAGCAAAGTGGCTGGTTATAAAGTCAACTCAAGCAAATCAGTAGCCTTCCTATACGCAAAGGATAAGCAGGCCGAGAAAGAAATTAGGGAAATGACACCCTTCACAATAGCCACAAACAATATAAAGTATCTTGGTGTGACTCTAACCAAACAAGTGAAAGATTTATATGGCAAAAAGTTCAGGTCTCTGAAGAAGGAAATTGAAGAAGACCTCAGAAAATGGAAAAAATCTTCCATGCTCGTGGGTTGGCAGGATTAATATAGTTAAAATGGCAATCTTGCCAAAAGCAGTATACAGATTTAATGCAATCCCCATCAAAATCCCAACTCAGTTCTTTATAGAGTTAGAAAGAGCAATTCTCAAATTCATCTGGAATAACAAAAAACCCAGGATAGCTAAAACTATCATCAAGAGTAAACGAACTTCTGGGGGAATCAATATCCCAGACCTCAAGCAATACTACAGAGCAATAGTGTTAAAAACTGCATGGTATTGGTACAGTGACAGGGAAGTGGATCAATGGAATAGGATTGAATACCCAGAATTGAACCCACACATATATGGCCAATTGATATTTGACAAAGGAGCTGAAAACATCCAGTGGAAAAAAGATAGCCTTTTCAACAAATGGTGCTGGCTCAACTGGAGGTCAACATGCAGAAGAATGAGAATTGATCCACTCATCTCCTTGCATTAAGCTCAACTCCAAGTGGATCAAGGACTTCCAAATAAAACCAGACACACTAAAACTAATAGAAAAGAAACTGGGGAAGACCCTTGAGGACATTGGATCAGGGGGAAAATTCCTGAACAGAACACCTATTGCTTATGCTCTGAGATCAAGAATAGACAAATGGGACCTCATAAAATTACAAAGTTTCTGTAAGGCAAAAGACACTGTCAAAAGGACAAATCAGCAACCAACAAATTGGGTAAAGATCTTCACCAACCCTACATCCAACAGAGGGCTAATATCCAATTTATACAAAGAACTCAAGAAGTTAGACCCCAGAAAACCAAATAACCCTATCCAAAAATGGGGTACAGAGCTAACCAGACTTTTCACCTCAAGAAATTCGGATGGCTGAGAAACACCTTAAAAAATGTTCAACATCATTAGTCATTAGAGAAATGCAAATCAAAACAACCCTGAGATTTCACCTCACACCTGTCAGAATGGCTAAGATTAAAAACTCAGAAGACATCAGGTGTTGGCGAGGATGTGGAGAAAGAGGAACACTCCTCCACGGCTGGTGGGACTGCAAGCTGGTACAACCACTCTGAAAATCAGTCTGGCGGTTCCTCATAAAACTGGACATGATACTTCCGGAGGATCCAGCCACACCACTCCTGGGAATATACCCAGAAGACTCCCCAGCATGCAATAAGGATACATGTTCCCCTATGTTCATAGCAGCCTTATTTATAATAGCCAGAAGCTGGCAAGAACCCAGATGTCCCTCAATGGAAGAATGGATACAAAAAATGTGGTATATATACACAATGGAGTACTATTCAGCCATTAGAAACAATGAATTCATGAAATTCTTAGAGAAATGGATGCAGCTGGAGAACATCATACTAAGTGAGGTAACCCAGTCTCAAAAGAATACCCATGGTATGCACTCACTGATAAGTGGATATTAGCCTAGAATCGTGGGACACCAAAGACACAATTCACATTCCAAATGATGTCTGACAGGAAGAAAGGAATGGACACTAATGCTGGAAAGGATCAAAGCATCAGTGTAGGGGAATACCAGAACAGGGAAGTGGGAAGGGGTGGATGAGGGAGCAGGGGGAGGGAAAAGGGCATGTGGGACTTTAGGGGGGTGGGGAAACAAAAAAAGGGAAATGAAATGTAAATATAGAATATATCCAATAAAAAAATGTATTCAAAAAAAAAACCTTCCAATTTTTTTCCCGTGTTCAAAGGACCATTTGCAGAATGTCTGTTTGCCTTCAATCAAGTATCATTAAAATGTATAGCTTTGGCTTATAAAAAAATGACCATTTTATCAAAAGCAATCTACAGATTCAATGCAGTCCTCATCAAAATTCCAAATCAATTCTTCAGAGATAGAAAGAGCAATTCTCAATTTAATCTGGAATAACAAAACCCTAGGATAGTGAAAAAAACTTCTTAACAATAAAATAACTTCTGGAGGAATTACCACCTCTGACTTCAAGCTGGACTACAAAGCAATTGTGATAAAATTGCATGGTATTCATACAGAGACAGACAGGTAGATCAATGGAAAGAATTGAAGACCCAGAAATGAACTCACACACCTATGGTCACTTGATCTTTGACAAAGAAATGAAAAACAATCAGTGGAAAAATGAAAGCATTTTCAGCAAATGGAGCTGGGCAAACAAGAGTTACGCATGTAGAAGAATGCAAATTGATTCATTTTTATCTCCTTTTACAAAGCTCAAGTCCAAGTAGATCAAGGACCTCCACATAAAACCATGTATGCTGAATCTAATAGAAGAGAAAATAGGAAAGAACCTTGAACACATTCACACTGGGGAAATTTTCCTGAACAGAGTACCAATGTCTCAGGGTCTAGGACCAATAGTTGACAAATGTGACATTATGAATCTGAAAAACTTCTGTAAGGCAAAGGACACTGTCAATAGGACAAATTGGCAACTGTCTTAGTCTGGGTGTCTATTCCTGCACAAACATTATGACCAAGAAGCAAGTTGGGAAAGAAAGGGTTTATTCAGCTTATATTTCTACATTGCTGTTCATCACTAAAGGAAGACAGAACTGGAACTAAAGCAGGCCAGGAATCTGGAGCTGATGCAGAGGCAATGTAAGTACGTTTCTTACTGGTTTGCTTCCCCTGGCTTGCTCAGCTTGTTTTCTTATAGAACCCAAGACTACCAGCCCAGAGATGGTACCACCCACAAGGGACACTTCTTCCTTATCACTAATTGAGAAAATGTCCCACAGCTGGATCTTATGGAGGCACTTCTCTAACTGAAGCTCCTTTCTCTGTGATAACTCCAGCCTGTGTCAAGTTGACACACAAAACCAGCCAGTACAGCAACCTACAAATTGGGAAAAGATCTTTATCAACCCTACATCTAATAGAGGGCTAATATACAAAATATTAAAAGAACTCAAAAGTTAGATTTGAGAAAACTAAATAATCCAATTTAAAAAATGTGGTACAGAGGTAAACAAAGAATTCTTATCTGAATCTCGAACAATCTTGAATGACTGAGAAGCACCTAAAGAAATGTTCAACATCCTTAGTCATTCTGGAAATCAAATCAAAAGGACCCTGAGATGTCACCTTACACAAATCAGAAAGGCTAGGATCAAAAACTCAGGTGACACCTGTTGAGAAAGAGAAACACTCCTCCATTGTTGATGGAATTGCAAGCTGGTACAACCGCTTTGGAAACAAATCTGGCAGTTCCTCAGAAAACTGGAAATAATTCTATATGAAGTCCCAGCTATACAACTACTGTGTGTATACAAAAAAGATGCTCCATCATATAACATGGACGTGTGCTTCACTATGTTCATAGCAGTCTTATTTATATTAGCCAGAAGCTAGAAACAACCCAAATGTTCCTCAACTAATGCATCAATACAGAAAATGTACATTTATGCAATTGAATACAACTTAGCTATTAAAAATGATGACTTCACAAATTTTGCAGGCAAATGGATGGAACTAGAAAATATAATCCTGAGTGAGGTGACCCAGATACAAAAGCAGACACAAGGTATGTACTCACTGATATGTGGATTTTAGCACAAAAAGCTCAGAATAATCAGGATATAACTCACAGACAATATGAGGCTTTACAAGAAGGAAGGCCAAAATATGGATGCTACAACTCCACTCAGAAGGGAGAACAAAGTAATCACAGGAGGCAGAGGGAGGGAGAGACCTGGGTGGGAAAGGTGAGGGTGAGGGGAAAAGTGGGGGAAGATTCAGGTGTGGGAAGAGACAAAAGAGAAGTCCAAATAGCCAGAATAAATAGAAATATGAAGCATTGTGGTTGGGGAACATGAGGAATCACTAGAAAGTCCCAGATGCCAGTGATGTGAGACTCACCCAGGAACCAATGGAGATGACATTAGCTGAAATATCCAACATCAGGAAGATAGAACCTGAAGAGACCATTTCCAGTAAATAGACATGGCCTTAGTAAACAGATGGAGCTATGTGTCCATCTCAAAATTTTTAACCCAGAATTGTTCCTGTCTAAAAGAAATGCAGGGACAAAATATGGAGCAGAGACTGAAGGAAAGGCCCTCCAGAGACTGCACCACCTTGGGATTCATCCATTAATAGACACCAAACCCTGACAATACTGTTGATGCCAAGAAATGCTGGCAGACAGGAGCCTGGCATAGCTCTTCTCTGAGAGTCTCTGGCAGCGCCTGACTAAGACAGATGTAGATCCTCATAGCCAACTATTGGACTGATCCCAGGGATGATGGAAGAGTTAGAGGAGGGACTGAAGGAGCTGAAGTGGGAGGGGGGTTGCAAGCCCATAGAACGAATGACAACATCACTAACCAGACCTCTCAGAACTCCCAGGGACTAAACTACCAACCAGAGTATATATGAGTGGATCCATGTTTCTTACTACTTATGTAGCAGAAGACTGCCTTATCTGGCATCAATTACAGGAGAAGGGCTTGGTCCTGTGGAGACTTGTTGCCCAAGCAAAGAGGCATGTTAGAAGAGGTATGGGTGGCAGGGTGGGGGAGCACACTCTTAGAGGCAAAGTAAGTGGAGGGGGGTGGGTTGTGGGAGGTTGTGGAGGGGAGAATGAGAAGGGGGACAACATCTGTAATGTAAATAAATAAAATGCTTTTTATATATATATGTGGGTCATTTGAGTAAAACTAGTGGTTTTGATTGAAATCATGCTGTCTTAGCCATTCATGTTTGTTTTGCTTTATAATTTGACTAGGTTTAATGGGCTTATTTAGTTTGCTTATGTCTGGTGGATGAGATGGAGCAGGTAAAGATGAGTCCAAAATCATGGATCTGGACCTTCGATTATGTTTGTAAAGATAACCTCGGGCAGAACGGAGATTGAGAAAGTGAAGAAGAGACTTAATTCAGACATAGGTCGCTTGTGAACAAGTCTTGCTGTGGGATGCAGGTCTGTTGGTTTGGACATAGCCAAGACCTTTGGGTTGGAAAAATGAGAGAGGGAAGAGTAAAGAGCAGGGTTGGCTTTGAACAAAGAGTTCTCACAGGCCACGTACCTGGACTCAGTCTTGTGTCTGTATTAATTCATATTAATTTTTCACTTCAGTGGTCAACCTTTGGAAACACAATTTCTAATACACAAACCAATCAGAACTTAGAAGTGGGCCAAGAGTCACTGAGCACCTTAGTAATGACAACACTTTTCATTTTATCTTTCTGTTTTCACCTATTCATGTGATGTCTATGCCTTTCACAGTCACAAGATGTTTGCCATGTTTTCGTCCTCTAGCAACCCAACAGAAATGAAAGTATGAAACTACACAGATTCTTGAGAGACTATTTATCAAATAAATATCATCTCACAAAGTCTTTCTTGTCTAGAACTGTGTCACATGTTTGCCCATCAATGAAAGGATTATGTATCTTCCAAGAGGCATACCACACTCAAGACTTTCAGGGAAGTTTTCTGTGTCTTCAGCTGACACTGGCCTTCTATCAACAATGTAAAGAGGAAAGAACTGCTGAGATATAAGAAAGTAAGGTAACTGTTACTTTCATTCTCTTCAGTTAGTACTAAATACTTACTGAGATTATTCTGTTTAATGCCTGAACAAATAAATTTATTAGTTACTCAAGGGACTTTGTTATTAAAAATTAAAATCTCTTCCTTATTCATTTCAATGGTTAGTGCTAAGTTGTTTAAATCAGCTCTTTTTCAAAATGAAAAGTGATAGTATTATAAAATTTAATAAATGTAAAAAATATGTAAAATTTACTTCAACATATCTCATATTGAAAATGTTTTATAATAAAAAAACCTAAGATGTATGCCTTAAAATGCGAACCTGTTGATTAGTGGAACACTATGCAAGCGGCCACTCCTGGAGTAGATCTTTAGTACTGTGCTTGGTGTTTTAATTAGTTTTTCTGGTCTATACTGATTGGGAAAGAACAATCTCCCATTAAAAAGTAACTTGTCAGGGATGGCAGATGTGTCTCTCAATTCACCCATCTGAAACCTACTCAGTTTCAGCCCTTCATTCTCACTCAAATTTATTCAGATTTATGAATAAATTCTCAGACTTCTGCAATTACAGACAAAGAAACAACAAAGGTCTATGGTAATGGTGAGTACATTGAAATTCTGCCACCTATGACTCCAATATGATTTCGTTGTGATAACATAGTCATGTGAACACATTGAATAGATAAAGGAAGTAAGGAAAGGTTGATATTGAGTATCCATAATATGCTATGCTATACACATCAAGTCCCCACCTTCCATAAAGCCAGATGTGCTCATGGAGGTCAAGAGGTCACTGAAGGGTCATCATTACAGTACTATGTGCAGCAATTTTAATTCTTTTTAGATTTACTACTTTACTTTATAAAACAAAAGTACTGTTATTATAAATATATTTCAAACATATGATCCTACCTAAGTAATTTATCTCATAGAATTAAAACACATATACAATTAACAGTATATCATTCTAAAACGACAATAACAAAATATGGACTTTAAGATGACGTATAAATCCCATGCAGATAAATTTCGTTGAAAACAGTAGTTTTCAAGTACATAAGACATCTTTTCCCTGGAATTTGTTTTATAAATCATATTATATCATTATAATCCTACCTTGAGCACTTCAAATATGCTCATGAAGAACATCTGAAACTGCAAACATATAGCAGGTGCTATTGTTTTATATGAAAAGAGAGTACTACTTGCCTTTAATGCATCTTCCTGTTATATTCCTCTAAGATAACTCCTGATGCTACTACAGTGCATTTCTAGAAAAAGATTGACCTTTGTTACATTTTAAGAATCTTAAAATGCCATAATGCAGAATGTTCTTTTATAATAAACTATTTTAATACTGTAGCTATCAAATATAGCTCCCAAATCATGAGTCAAAAGAAAAATCCCTTATTCTTTATTTTTCTCTGTATTAACAGCATAAAAATATAAAGCTTAAAATAAGTGAAGAGTAAATGTCTCCAACTTCTGCCGTATTTACTTACAGAAATGCTTTGTAATGATTAAATTTAGTGCTGGTATAGCACACTTAGGTTTTTTAATTTCCATAGTAAAAACCCTAGAGAATATTGTAATTCTAAGAGTCACTGGAATTTATATATATATACATATATATGTATATATATATATTCTAAAGGATTTATATTTATTTTTTCATATTTAATATGAATTAGATAAAGTTGAAATCAATACATATTGTGGCATCAATATCACAAATCAGGAAATATACTATATAATATCACAGAAGATATGATTTATTATTTATCATATAATAGATATGAGTACAATTTATTTATTTATTTTAAAGTTCTGAGTATCATCATGGACTTAGCTCCTTTTATAGAATCAATTCAGCACAATTGGCTACAGTTGCAATTTTCTTTTATCACTCCAAATTGTCATTATTGGGCAAGTATGCACTCTACAACTTTGACATTTTTCTAATCCTATTTGTGGTTTTTAGATGTTCCTTAAAATTATCCTGGAACTCTGGTCATAAATGAGATCTTTGGGTTAACTTGACTTGCCTTGCCCTGAGGGATGCTTTTGATGTCATTTAGTGAAGACAATATAAGAGAGGTTATAGTCTGTTGCTAAGTCTTTGTGAAAATAGCCACACTCACACACAGGCAGAAAATGACTGCACAGTAATTCAGCAACTCCGGTTGCTGAAAAGAGATCTATTTTACATCTTATGGTCTATCAATTTATTTAATTTAGCATCAAATTTATAGTTTCTAGCCTCTCGTTATCTAATATTTAATGAATGTGCCCCTACCCTTTGGCTGAGCTGACACATCTTCTTTACTTTTAATGTTTAAATAGCAATAAAAACTATGATATTTACTACATGATTTTTATATGCAGATTTTTCTCGATCATTAGGAAGTGTTTATTTACAACTTATATCACTTGAAGATGTAGGCTATGGTTAAGACCGGGGGTGGGGTGGGGAAGAGTAACAATATTCATAAATATGTAATTTCCTTTTACTGCCATTCATTTGGTAATTTGTTGTAATTATTGTGAAAATATAGTTTTATCTAGGTGGAGTTCTGACACTTCGCACCATCATTGTGCCATGATTTGTATAGCCAGGACCTCCAGAGTTGAGATGGAGGGGCAGAGTGGAAGCAGCTATCGGCCACATGTGGAGAGTGCTTGTGGTTGGAAATCTGACTCCACAAAGTTGACAGGTGACATCCTCCTTTATTATGATGTCACTAATATAAACATAAAGGCAAAGTGAAGAGCAAAAAAGCAAATGACCAGAAGTGAATTCGCAAACCGACTTGAAGGGTAACCAATGACAAATGTAACCTTGAAAAAAATGGAAAATACTATGGACTGGATATTAAGGATATACAGTATCAAACTTTAGTGTTGACTGAATTGACATAAAAATGTGTATGACCATTCTTCTGCAAGTATTAACAGGGACAACCACAGTATAAAATGGTTAAGAATAAAATTTTCTTGATCATTGTTATTAAGGTGAAAATCAACACCAACAAAGTCCATACACAACTACATTGAAACAGGTGTGGGCATATGTTTGTTTCTATGTATAATTAAGCTTATTTAGCTATAAAAAAATAAAAGCTAACCTAAACATTAGCCAAGAATACATGGATTGGGTACAGGTAAAATTTCAGTTAAAAATTCATAAAGAAACATAATAATAAGCTAGAGAAATGATTTTTACTAAAAATACTTATAATATATTGGGATATTTATTTCTGGTAGGATCAGATTAATAAGTTTTGATAAATATCAGACACCCTCACAGAAATAACAATGTGTTCATTGTATTTCTGTGTTTCAAATGGTGAGTCCATGAATAGGTAATCTTGGTGTTCTTGCAAAGCTTGTTTGTGACTGAAACCTTTATTATTAAATTTGCTGACTTACTTCTTTCGTTTGGTTATTTTAAATTGCTTCTCATGATGATTTGTTCAAACATAATTTATAATGTAGGTCTTCCATCGTTTCTTCAGGAAATGTTTTGCAGTTTTCCAACATCAGTTTTACGGATCGTTATTGATTCGTCAGCTTCTATTTCTGTGGGCATTAATCTTAGGGCAAAAAGGAAAAATACTTAGAAACTTGATTTTTATTCTGGAAAGCCACTAAGAGCAACAGAAACTGATTAATAGATGGTGGATATCAATGAAAGATGTCTTCATTTCTAAATTTATAACCAACATATACTTGTAAAAATACATTTCCAATTAAATACTAACAAAATATCATATGTAGAGGCAGAATACACACTGACATTCTACTTTTATTTAAAGAACCTTGTTTTACTTCCAGGAAAACTTTAATACATGGAATACATCATGTTATTTGAATATTTTGAAAAAATGCTGGGAAGAAAAACGTAGTCTAAAAATAGTTGTTGACTATTACTATGAGATAGCAGACGCTCACTGCAAAATCTCCCCTGCTGATGATGCAAACTCACATTTGAACAAAACTTCATGGTATCTAAAACAAAATCTTAAAAGCAAAAATTTTAAGGTAATATTAGAAAGTGTTCAGCTGACATTTGACCAAGCATATTTACAAATACAATTTGTTCAGTTTAGGCCTTTCCCCTAGCTCATGTATTCTTGTCTATCCCTTGTGTGTTGGTGAGCTTCTGGATTGATGGCTTTCAACTTCTCAGTGGGTGGTCATTCATGATAGTAGAAGGTAAACCTCTCTCACAGAAGACATCCATTTTCCCACAGCTCTTGACATCAGTGAATTCTCAAAGGCTTTTCATACCTGATTTGGAGCTGAATATGGGTAGTCTGCTCTTGTAAGTTTCTTTATAAGATATACATATTATCTCTCACTTTATAAAAAAGTGGCATATTTTTAGAGAAATAGAATTTGATTTTTCCTAAGTATGGCTCCTATTGACTCCCAGATGCTGATACAGCAGCCATAGTGCCTGCATCAGTTACTCTGTGTATATGAGTGTGTGATGGCTCATTGCGTTGGTGTTTTGCTGGTATTCCTAACAGTGGGAGTATGTCTCTTACTGTGTTGTCTACTCTTGGGCCTCTTTTCCACACATTGGCTTGACAGGCCAGCCTTAGTATGAGGGTTTTTGTCTTGTCTTGTATATTGTATCCTTGTGTTTAGTTGTTGTTTCTTGGAGACATGCTATTTTCTGAAGGGAACTGAAGGGGGAATAAATATGCAGGAGAGGAGAGGAAAAGGGTATGAGGGAATAGAGAGAAGAGAAACTGTGATCAGGATGTTTCATATGAGAGAATAATTTATTTTCAGTAAGAAAAAAGGAAAAGAGAAAAGAAATAAAGAAAGAAACAAACAAAGAAAGAAACAAACAAAGAAAGAAAGAAACGAAGAACGTTGCAAAATGAGACCACGTGCTCAAATTTACCTGATGAGAATAAAACTAGCTTTGGTTCATAAGATATAAAGTTGAATTAACTGACAAAAGGAAAAAAATCTACCATCAAACAATTTGATAATACTCATGTCTGCTCTTTTCTGTGAAATTTTGATTTAATAATGATAAATATTATGAAAATGTTTCACTAAGTATTAATGGTAGGCTAGATATAGTGGTTCATGTCTCTAATCCTAGTATACATAAAGCAGAGGCAGAAGGGTTGCTGCATGTACATGATCCAACATACTCTGTGCATGTCTCATGTCATGTGCTATGAGAAACAAGGGATTGGTCATTAGGGAGCAGTCTCTGAAAACTCAGTTCCTGTCCATAAAGGGATAACAAAATGCTGTATCTGAAACCTGAGTATCTTTTATCATGGAGCCCGTGAACAAGGCAAGTCTCTATAATAAGAGACCTGGTAGACTAAACTAATGACTTGCCTGACTAATGAGATAACAAGGATTACCTTGGAGTAAGTAGCTAGTTGCCTGTTCTCTAGCTGTAAAGCAACAGTTAGCTTAGCCATCAATGTAATCAGAGAACTGAGATACATTTTAGTCTAGATGTCATACATTAACTAAAAGGGCATTGGTTAGTCTATAGTCTACTACCTAAACAGTTCTCCCAGGTACCTGTGATCTCCATCACAGAAGTATTCTGGCCATCAGGCCCTGAAGATGAGAGGCTTTTTTTCCCCCTGTGGAGAAGGAATGTGAGGAACATGGGAGAGATGACCTCACCTTGTCTTCGGCAATATGGACAGTCCACTCTCCAGGTACCCTCTGTTTGTCCACTGGCAACAGGCAACAAGGAACAGGCAACAGGCAACAGGCAAAGCAACAGGCAACAGGCAAGCCAGTGTCAAAACAAAATCTATGACAATGGTCCATCAAGAGAACATCACATATACATTTAAATTAGGCTTGAACTGTATACAAGCCTGTAGTAGAAATCCTTTTAATTTTATCTTCACAAAAAAGTCCAACATTAAATAGGAGCCTTGCCCTTGCCAGCAGGTGCCAGTAGGTGCTAATGAACCCCTACTGTGGAGTAGGTCGTGTGTGTGTGTGTGTGTGTGTGTGTGTGTGTGTGTTTGTGTGGTTTTGCTCAGGGATCCTGTCCAATTTGTCTCCTCCAGCCCTCTCCTTCCTAGGGCTGGGTGTGAAGTTTTCCACATGGCACCTCACCTTGCTTCACCCACACTGGCCTTGCAGCCAATGTATATAAATGGTGTAGACTAGGGCAATCTGATTGTTTAATTGAAATGTTGTTGTTGTTGCTGCTGCTGCTGTTGCTGTTGTTGTTGTTTGAGAAGAGAATGTTAAGAAATCAGGGATAAAAGATTTTTAGGAAGTAGAAGTTTAAGAATAGGGCTGAGTAAATTGAAGTATAAGAGGTGTTTGAATCGTTTGCCTCAGATGCTGAGAATCTGGAAATCAGAAGTGAAATCTGGGTCCATTAACAGAGACAGTGCTCCTCATGCAGTGAGAGAGGAGGGGCAGTGGGGTCCATGTGGGCAGGCTGAGAGCCCGTGCCTGCCACGTGGAAAGAGGGGATTTTAACTAGAATTTGGAATGGAACCACAGACAAATGATCCATGAAAGTTAGGAGATTAGCAGTTTGGCTTGGAAGCTATAGAGGAGATGTTGGAAGGAGATCGGCTGTTTGGCTTGGGAGCAGGCGTTGGCCAGGATACTTGTGTCATATCCCACCAAGAGGAATGGGGAATGGCAAATTTATTTGTATTTACCCATAATAAATAATAAAGGGGTTGAAAGTACTGTTACGGGTTGAGGTCCAGGTTGCATCCCAGTAGGGAACCTGGAGTATAGACAGACTCGATTTCCATGGGCAAGAAGAGTTATTAGTCTCAGCAGCAAAGCTTGCCAAGGGCAGAGGCAATAAGAAAGACTGTGGTACAGGCTAGCAGAACACTCTGTCATCCAGTCAGGGACCGGGAAGACACTTGTGAAGCCTGAGTCAGCAGATACCAGGGCATTTGTGAGAGAAAAGGAAGGCGATGTGCCTTGAGAAGAGAGAAATCTCACCCAAGGGAAGAGGTCTTTGGTGTAGGCTTACTGAGAAGGGCTGGCTCTAACCAAAAAGGCCATGCATAGTCAGGGCTCAGACACCCTGACGGACACCAAAGGAAAGCTGGGAGCTCAGTATTGGTCCCACTGATCCATGGGGCTGACAAGGAGAGGAAACTCACCAGTCAGTCAGTGTTTGAAGAGGTGCAGTGATCCGGGTAACTGGAAAGTTGCATCACATCCTGTCACAGGCAGGCAGAGATCGGGTCTTAGAATACCAGCCTTTGTGCACACCTGGAGAGCCTGTTAAGTTTTCCGCAGGATTGTTGTATTTTGTAAAGTGGCAGTATAATGTAGTAGAAGGGAGAAGTGGGCCCCTATCTAGGTGTCTCCCTAAACAATCAAGCCATGTGACAGAACTAGTGTAAAGAAGATTTATTGTTGGGGAAGGGAATCTGGGAAAGGGCAGAGAAAGAGCAAAAGAGGGAGTAAGGACAGAAATAGAGAAGAAAGAGAGGAAGAAGCCTTCTGGGAACATATGGAGAGAGAGAGAGAGAGAGAGAGAGAGAGACAGAGACAGAGACAGAGACAGAGACAGAGACAGAGACAGAGACAGAGACAGAGACAGAGACAGAGTAAAGAAGAGGGGGGAATAGGGGATAGGGCAGCAAGCAGTCCCCTTATATGCCTGGCTATGTAAGATGTTGCTAAGTAGCCAATACAAGTAATTAAATAAGTGGATAATGATCCTAATAGCCTAGGGATATTTACCTTTTGAAAGAAATAGACCCTGGAGGACATGGGCACAGGGGGAAAGTTTCTGAACAGAACACCAATAGCTTATGCTCTAAGATCAAGAATTGACAAATGGGACCTCATAAAATTACAGTTTCTGTAAGGCAAAGGACACGGTCAAAAGGACAAAACAGCCATCAACAAACGTTTTTTGGGAAAAGATCTTCACCAACCCCACATCCGACAGGGGGCTAATATCCAATATATACAAAGAACTCAAGAAGTTAGACCCCAAAGAACCAAATAACCCTATCAAAAAATGGGGTACAGAGCTAAACAAAGAATTTTCACCAGAAAAAATTCCGATGGCCGAGAAACACCTTAAGAGATGTTCAACACCATTAGTCATCAGGGAAATGCAAATCAAAACAACCCCGAGATTTCACCTCAGACCAGTCAGAATGGCTAAGATTAAAAACTCAAGAGACAACAGGTGCTGGCAAGGATGTGGAGAAAGAGGAACACTCCTACACTGTTGGTGGGACTGCAAGATGATACAACCGCTCTGGAAATCAGTCTGGCGGTTCCTCAGAAAATTGGGCATGACACATCAGAGGACCCTGTCATACCACTCCTGGGCATATACCCAGCAGAATCCCCTGCATACAATAAAGACACATGCTCCACTATGTTCATAGCAGTCTCATTTGTAATAGCCAGAAGTTGGAAGGAGCCCAGATGTCCCTCAAAGGAAGAATGGATACAGAAAATGTGGTATATTTATACAATGGAATACTTACTACTCAGCAATTAAAAATAATGAATTCATGCAATTTGTAAGCAAATGCTTGTATCTGGAAAATATCACCCTAAGTGAGTTAACCCAATCACAAAAGAATACACATGAAATGCAATCACTGATAAGTGGATATTAATGAGCCCAGAAGCTCTGAATACTCAAGGCACAATTAGCAAGTCAAAAGATTCCCAAGAAGAAGAAAGGAGAGGAGCCTGGTCCTGAAAGGACTGGATACAGTTTTGTAGGAGAGTACCAGAACAGAACAGAGAAATGGTAGGGTGGTGATTGGGAAATAGGTGGGGCAGGGGGAAGAGGACATATGGGACATATGGTGAGGGGGGAATTGGGAAAGGGGAAAGCCTTGGAAATGTAAACAAAGAATATAGAAAATTAAAAAAAAAAAGAAAGAAATAGAAGAGTTTGTAATGGTGAAATAGGCTGTCTCCAGGACAGTCTTCAAATTGGCAGTTCGGGAGATTAGACCTAGCAGGCTTTAGGCAGCCAGTCAGATTTGTGCCTGCCATCAGAAACTGTCCCACCACCCAGCTAGAAGCAAGGATAATTACTCAGCAGTTTCCAGCCAGCCTCAAATACCTGGTAATGGCAGACAAATCCTGTCTACCCTGGGATAACTCAGCAATAGTCTCCAGCCACCATGGTCTGGTAATGGTACTGGAATGCATATAGATAGAGACAAAGCCCACATGCCCCAGAATTCTCCTAAGGTACTTCAAATTGGGCCTTCATTGTTTATATTGGTAAAGGCATACCCCAGCACTCCTCAAGAAGGGTTTCCCCAAAGAGGAATGGATCACATAGTCAAGTGATTTCATGTGGACCTGCTCCCCATTCAGGAAGAGAAAGGTGGAACTGGAGGTTTGAGAGAGTGGAGGAAAGGTGCTGGACAATTGAGGAGAAGGACACAGGAAAGAGAGGTAGAAAGAACTTGGAGCAGAACCACATGGCCTGGAGTAGTAAGGGATCTCATAGCTGGGATAGATTCTGTAGTGATAGGTCTGTCCAATCTAGGTGCACAGATTATAAATATTATAGCTGAGTTGTGTGCACGGGCTTATTGGGGTTGGAGATTCACTGCAACAAGTTTACATACTATTTGAATCAGAGGCATCATTCTTTGGTGACTCATAGACAGACTCTTACAGTAATATCATTTTAGCAAAGATAATTAAATATAATGAGAGAGCATAGAAAGCATGAAAAAGTAGTTTAAACTTTAAACAAAATTAAAGCAATGTACATGAAAGATACCATTAAAGAGGAAGAACATAAATGATAAAGTAGGAATTATAACTGCTAAGGTGATTACAAACAAAATGTGGCCTTTAGGATTTTAACCAAAGAATATATGTGAATAACTAATAAGGATGTAAAGACCAATCATACTTGTAATAATTTAAACAATAAAATAAAATATATTTTTATAATAAATATCTAAAATTAAACAATCAGCAATTGTAAATGTTGGCAGACTGTAGTAGACTTGCACTATCCTAATGGCATAAGTGCAAATCTGTATGTCAATTTTTGAAAATACTTTCAATTATCACAAAAATTTGATGTTATACTTGTCATATAATGAAATAATTCTAGTCATATATTTACCTAAGAGGAAAATGTCAATCAAAAACCCATTGGAAGACTGTATACAAAGCTTAAAGCCCAGAACATGCGTACATTGTAGTTAATTCATCAGATAATTTTACAATCAGTAATAAAACACATGGGTTCTGAACAAGTAACATACATTTGAATGGAATAATTAGCTTCTATGTAAAAAACATTGAAAAATGATTATACATTATATAATTTACCATAAACCATGTTAATATATGATTTAAAATTGATTAGTTTTTTTTCATGGCTATAGTTTTCATTTACAAATATTTTATGATGAGCTATTACTCTTGGGTATATTGCTGTTATTAGCAGTGTTACATATGAGGCCATTTTGTTCAGTTGTTGATAAGTCTGTTTCTTTTTTAATTTTATAATTTTTAAATGAGAACAGATTTTAACACAATATATTCTGATTGTGGTTTTGTTCCTTTAACTCCTCACAGATCCTCCTGCCATCCTTACTCACCAAAAGCACAGTCTTCCTTATTCTTTCTCATTGGAAAACAAACAGGCATTTAAAAAATAGCAAAATAAGATAAAATATAAGCAAACAAACAAAAATATGATAAAACAAACAAATCACCAAAAAACAAATCCAGAGACTAAAAAACAAAACAAAACAAACAAACAAACAAACAAAAAACAGAAGAAACACACTTAGACCAAGAGACACACAGGTTGGCAAACATAAAATTACATAAAATACAAAATCAAAAATCAAAAAATATAAGAAAGGACCTGGAGGGGGAGGGAGACAGAGAGGGATAGGGATAGGGATAGGGATAGGGATAGGGATAGGGATAGGGAGAGGGATAGGGATAGGGAGAGGGATAGGGAGGGGGAGGGGGAGGGGGAGGGGAGGGGGAGGGGGAGGGGAGGGGAGGGGAGGAGGAGGGGAGGGGGAGGGGAGGGGAGGGGAGGGGGAGGGGGGAGGGGGAGGGGGAGGGGGAGAGGGAGAGGGAGAGGGAGAGGGAGAGGGAGAGGGAGAGGGAGAGGGAGAGGGAGAGGGAGAGGGAGAGGGAGAGGGAGAGGGAGAGGGAGAGGGAGAGGGAGAGGGAGAGGGAGAGGGAGAGGGAGAGAGAATGAGAGGAGCAAACGGAAAATGAAAGAAGAGAAGGACCCAGAAAAAAAGCACTAAGGAAACAAAACAACAACAACAAAAAAAAGCACAAAACATAAACAAACAAACACACAAAAATGAAAACATAAGCTCCAACCTCCAAAATACTTTTTATTTTGTTTTCTGTTGGCCATCTACTGCTGGATATAGTTTTTATAACTCATGAAACTCTGTTGGGAAAAGCTAATTTTTCATTTGTAAGTGGTTATCAATTGGAGGTAGCTTATTTGTTAGGGATGTGGGCTCATACACACTTCCATTCTCAGACCCAGGGCACACATTAGCCCCAGCCCTGAGTCCGACATTCTCATGCTGTCCGTTTCTATGACTTCAGACATGCATCTGTCCTTCAGTGTTGAAACAACCTTATTGCCTTAGTGTGGCTCATTCCTTCTGCTTCTCACAGTATTTCTTCTTGACCACGGGGTTTTCTGAGCCATGAGGGGAGGGAATTGAAGAAGACCTCCCACTTAGGACCAAGTTTTCCAAGATCTCTTACCGTGCAGGCTTTTCAGCTGTGGGTCTCTCTATGGATTCCAGTCTGCTCTAGAAGAAAGCTTCTCTGATTAAGTCCTAGTAAGACACTGATAAACAAGTAGAGCAGAGTATCGTTAGGAGTTATTATGTTGCTATTGTCCTTTAGCAGAAGAATCATATTTGGTTTTACCCTAGGTCAGTAGTCAGTCTAGTCTCAGTGTCTTGGACAACTGAGCAATGTCTATGATAGATTCCATTCTTAAATCCTATAAAGTATTGGTTGGTTACTCCTACTAGCTTTGTGCCACCATTGCACTAACACATCTTAGGTGCAGGTCACCATTGTAGATCACAGGGGTTTGTATCTGTGTTGCTGATGTCCTAGGGTCATTCCCCAGTGGTATGCAAGGGCAACTGAGGAATTACTTTATCATATTTTCATCTATATCCCTTAAAATTTCCTGAGCTCAATGTATTGACTATATATAATAAGTAGGTTGAAATCTATAAAAAATGGCAAATACATTTATAAAATATCTCATTTTCTTCACTATCTAGCATAGTACCATCTAGGATATAGAAAACATGATTTTTACTGAATAACATAATTAGTTTCCTGTATTTATCACTCTGGTAATTGTAAACATAATTATTTCTAACATTTTTAGGAAGGTCTTCATACTTATGAACTTTTGTTTTGTTTTATCAATTACAGTAAGCTGTTGCAGGTCCAGTTTTAAAGATAGAAGTTGACTAAATGAATCATTTTTTTCCTCCAGAAATACATAGCAAGTGTTGGCAAATACATATGGTTTCTAAAGAATGTAAAAATGAAGTGTTTTATTAGTTTATATATTTTTTAAAAATACAGAAAGAATGTGCATGTCATTTTGCATTATGGTTGTAAACATTTTGTCATGCTCTGAGTATCTTCATGGAAAACCTCAGAGGGGAGATATGACTTGCAGGCGACAGGAGGAACCCCAAGACTTTAGTTACCTTTGGAGCACAACACTAAACCAGTGTGCATATGCACTTTCAAAGACCTGATTCATTTACCTGAAAAGCAAGTAATGAAAAAAGATGAGAATATGGAGAAAAAGAAAAAGACAAAAATTACTTATCTGATGAAAAGTCTTTCAGATTATGGAAGATTTTGAAATTTGTTATCAATTAAAGCATATACAAGGCAATATCATTCTTACATTTAAATTTTTAAAGTGTTTAATTTATTAAATATTGTAACAAATTATACACTTCCATCATTGTAATTGCTTTGCATTGTGGTAATAGGTAGAGTGTCCATACTTCACACTTACAAAGTTAAAACAATCATTATAATTGCTTTGCATTGTGGTAATAGGTAGAGTGTCCATACTTCACACTTACAAAGTTAAAACAATCATTGAAATTTTAATTGATCATCACTGAAGCCTTTAAAAGTGTTTTGATTTTGTATGCCAACATATCGAAGTAGCACAGTGGATTAAGGAACCTGCCACCCGTCCTGATAGTGTTTTAGTTTCCTGGAAGCCACAAAAACCAATTCTTGCAATTATTTGACATCCATAAATTTGTTCTTTCACACACACACACACACACACACACACACACACACACACACACAGAGAGAGAGAGAGAGAGAGAGAGAGAGAGAGAGAGACAGAGACAGAGAGAGAGACAGAGAGAGAGAGAGAGAGAGAGAGAGAGAGAGAGAGAACTAACAAAAAATAATTAAATGTAATAAAAATAAATCAAAAACACCCAACATGGTTGCCCAAATATGGGCTGAACAACAATACTAATAAATATGCCACAGTGGACAGAGAAAAGCCCAGGATGGTTCAATTCTACACAGACAACTGAGGAGATCGGGAAGCAGGAGAGAATGTCTTCCACAAAGAAGACAGCCATTGGTTGACCAAATGAAAGGTTAGTCTAAAAACAGACATACCAGTAACTGATATAAAGACAGTTTTGTCTTTTGCTGTCTATTGTAATGCTAAGTGCTGGCCTGTAAGACTGGAGTATGTGGGTAGGCCCTGCTACCGTGCCACAAATTAATTCTGAATGGTGAATAAAGATGCCACAGACAGTCGATCACTGGGCAGAAGAGACATAGGTGGTGTTGAGGTTATAGGGGAATGGGAGTTTGAGGAAAGAGAACCATGAGGAGAAAGAGGAGGAAGAGGCCACCATGGAAAAAGAAGAATGTGCTGGAGGGAGAAGAAAAGTCTCCATGAGCTCTGCCCAATTGGGTTAAGAGCAGCACAGATGGAACACAGTAAATAGTAAGTGATAACTACTGTGGTTATTGATAGGTAAGGAGATCCTAACCACATGGAAGGAAGCAGCCGCCCAGATATTGTGCTAACAAAGGCTATTTAGAAATATAAAGGCTGTGTGTCTTTCAGTGTCTTTCACCTGAGAACATAAATAGTCTAAGGTGGAGAAGAGCCTCCATACCGGGATTTTTACTACTTATTGCCACAAGTAACATATAGACTGAGTAGGCAGTATTTGGGAATACATACAGATATATTTATAAGTAAACACATGCAGTAAGAATTTGGGAACATGAGACCATGAGTTTGAAGGTAAATAAGAAGGGTTATACCGGAAGGTTCGAAGGAAAGAAAGGTAAAGCAAAATGTTGCAATTATATTATAAGCTCAAAAAAGTTCTTAGGTTAGATTTTAAATCTTAAACAAAGCAGACACTGATACGCCTCCATTAAGACACCTTAATGTTTGAGCAGATACTGTGGGTTCCCAGGGAAGACCCTGTGGCTTTCTGTGGTATGCAAATATGTCAGGCACAAGTCACATCTCAATAGATGAGAATTTTATGTATATTGCAAAGGGGGAAAGGAGCAAACTTATAAAGTATGAAAATGTTAGTACATGATTATGTTAGTTCATTAGGCAAAACATAAAATACATGTGGCCAGGAAAGTTCTGGAAGGTATAGTTGCATAAAACTTTGGAGACCTGAGCTATAAAATGGAGCACGTAAATCATACTGATCAATATTTCTTATGAAATGCCAGTTGGGTGCCCTCCATGCTAAAGATAATAGTGCTTTGGGGGGGAATGGCTTTTCAATTATTATCAATATTAAAAATGAACCCTGTCTTTCTTTTCTGCCTGAAGTAACCAAGGGACATCCAAATACCTGAAAGAAGTCTCATTTGGTGTCACTTTGTCTTTCACTTCCTTCTGTCTGCAGGGGATAGGCCATTCCATGTAAAACTCCTCAGGCCTGTAATGTACACCGCACCAGCCTCAAGTCAGGTAACTGCCGCGTATCCTTAGCAGCGAGTGTGTGTCCACCCTGTCTCCTGGCTGCATTGTTATCTATTGCACTCAGTTGGAGAGATGTAAAGCAATACTAGCAAACCTTCGCAAAACAGAAAGAAGTTCTTCCACCAAGTTTATCTGCAAACACCTTTAGGGACTGAGTGCATCTACCACTACCCCAGTTTACAAATGACGTAATTCTGTAGCTACTTATAGCTCTTCCATCAAATAAGGTTATTAGAAAACAGGTACATTTGACAGCAGGAAAGGTGACTGGTTGTGGCTAATAAGTTTATTTTACGATTTCCTTGCTAGAGTGAGAAAATCGTTCATACTTATCTGTGGCTCTTTCCTGGATGTTGATATTAGCAGGTGAGAGTTTCCTGCAGACAGTCCCCACGTTACGCACCTTTCATTAAAAAGCCTTCTCCACGGGCAGCTCTGTTCTTCCTGTCTTCTGTTTCCTTCAATTGCTCCCCCCCTTTTTTAGAACAATTTCACAGACTGTATAATTTCCATGTTTCACTTTTATATATCAAAAATCTCAACGAGGAAATACGATTATGGTTCTAAGCTGTTTATTAGCCTCTATTTTTGAACTTATGTTTAATTTCATGTATTTGTATATGTTTCTAGATGTAAATTATACCCTAAAAAGAATAAATATTAAAACTCTGAGCATGAATAGGCTTTTATAAAACACTGGACAGATGTTTATAGTATTACTAGTGAACAAATGAACATTTTATTAACTTATAAGCTTCATTGGCCATATAACAGGAGTAGAAAGCCTCATGATTTAAAGTAAAGCGTTATGTTTCTCTTACACTTGAGAATGTTTTCAATTTTTTAAAAGCTCATCATATTAAATGGTCCTTTGGATCAGTTATTTCAGGAAAGGATGGATCTGAATTTTTTCTCAAAAAAATAACAGGAATTTGGAGGAAAATATCCAAATCCTGCAGTAATCATGAAAGCAAATAACACAATGTACAATTTTTGACATAATATTTATGATGGTTCTTAATTAATTAAGTGCTTATGTCTGAATTGAATTATAAGTAGAAAATACATTTATACAGTTTTTGTTATAGTGCTAAAAAGGAATATACTCAAAAATATCAGTAATATGCATAAACTTCAATTGTATAGTGCCTTATTATTTTTTACCTATCTGTACAACATACAGTGTTTCTACAAAGGTTTGCTCTTATTTTAAAAAAAAACATGTAGTTCAGATAATAGTGAGAAATATGTTTAAAAAATTAAATGATTTAGAATACCACTTGAATTCCTTCCAATAGTAAATAGTCACAGTTAAATTGTTTAGTTTTGTTTCAATGCACCATAAGCTGCCAATGAAAGTACTACATACCAATAATAGATTACACCTTTTTTTTGAGGCATTGGCAAGGGTTACTCAAAGTGCTACCATGCTCTCCAGCACAACAGGATATTGCTGACTCTGTTGCTTACCCTTCAAATGTGATGGGAAGACCCTATATCCAGTTCCACCACACATTTATGGCATAGAATATGGACCCATCTAATGTTACTCAATTGGAACTTTTGCCTGTAATGACTAATAATTATTGTTCTAGATAAATAAAATTCACGCTACTAGAGGAAACAATTAGTCACATCTGTGAACTGTTATCACCTACTCTGTAGCTTTAATACAACTCTGTCAGTAGTGAATATGTACACAAAATATTCCAGGTCTGAAAATAAAGTATTCGGCATGATTGCTCATTTCTATTATCATTCCAAAAGAAGAGACTAAATTTTGGTAAGTGCAGGCTAGCAGTAAGTCTCAGACTTGGTCATTCATGAGAGAAAACACCTAACCAGGTTGCCTGACATTGTCTAATTTGTAAGACCTCAAGAGGAAATATTTATTGTTTCAACAGATTTTAATTACATACTTTACTTTCCTACATCCAATTTTGTTATGTAGAATTTTGTTTTAACTAATGGGCATGGTTTACTACTCACAAAATCTCTTATCCTCCAGAAAGACAATATATAATAATTACTATAATTAAGAATTATATATATTAGCCGGGCGTGGTGGCACACGCCTGTAATCCCAGCACTTGGGAGGCAGAGGCAGGTGGATTTCTGAGTTTGAGGCCAGCCTGGTCTACAGAGTGAGTTCCAGGACAGCCAGGGCTACAGAGAGAAACCCTGTCTTGAAAAAAACCAAAAAAAAATTATATATATATATTAAAGAATATCTTAATATCATATAGTTATATTTTGTTTTAATGTGGTGTTAGGTTTTGTTATTATTGTTTTGCATGTCTTTCTGTTTGATTTTGTTTTTGTTATTTTGTCCAATGACAGGCTCTCTGGATAAAGTGAAATCTGACTTTGAACTAGTGATATTGTGTCCTCATCCTGAGTACTGAGATTAAAAGTGTCTGTCATCATGTTGGAAGATTTTTCATTTTTGTAATGGAGAATTTTTCCCCAGTGTATACTGTGAAGATTTTTAAGGTGACAGAAATTAAAATGTGTCATGCTCATTGCTATTGTTATTTCTTTATAAATTGAGATGTTATATTATTCTTATATGTTATGGATTTTATCTAATACCGTTAGAAACCCTGGTGATGTAGTATAGAATTACCATTATTAGGAAAAGATTATTAACTTAATCAAAATCATCATTTTTTTTCTTTTAGGATTGTTTGGGGCATAGTGTTAAACTGTGGCAAGAATTCACTTTTATCTTGGAGTTATAAGGAAAAAAAACCCAAATCCCGCCATTTTTGTGACATTTGCCTGCCTTTTTCTGGTTTTCCAGTTCTGTTTATACAAATCTTATCTGCTCAAACAGATTGCAAGTGCTTGGCAACAGTAAAAATGTTATTCAGTCTGTGTACCTTGGAACACTGCACAGATACATCAAGTATCTTTCTAGAGAGATGGCTGTTAAAAGTTCCAAAGCAACATATTTGCACTGCAGTCTTAGACTGATCATTTTCCTGCCTATTTATGTATTAAGTGGGCCAGTTTTCCAATATTTGAGCTTGTAACATATAAAATAAATGGTTTATGCTTTTAACTTTTCTAGTTTTCAGGCCTCCTGGTAGAGAAGTTATACTATTATCAAACATTAAATAAATATATTAGTAGATATAATGACATCACTTTAATAGAAAGCAGAGGCATATAGATCATAGTTTATTCAGGTGTTTGTGGTGAATTCCAGGCCAAAATTATGTAGTAAGCCCAAGTCAATTTTTTTCAATATACTATTTTGTATTTCATTTAGTATTTGAACGAGTTGTTGCCTGAACATTTGAGTCTCCTAAATGCCCAGAGTATCAATAATGCATTAAGCTCTAATAAATTATTTCTAAAAAGTTATAATATAATAAAACAACTTAAAAAGCTATATAGTTAGTTTAACTGTGTTAAACTATAATGGATGTTCTATTAAATCTTATCTACTGTTAAATATAAATACAATGGTACATTTTAACTTTATTTGTAAGCACTTCTCATCTTTCATTGTTAAAAACATGACAAAGTTATTTGATATAATACCTTCCCCTTTTTCAAAGTAGTCACAGAAATGTAGCATTAAACCATTTTTTTCCATTTGGTTAACATCTGTTAAAAATCTGTGTTATATTAGTCTCTACTTATATGTAATTTTTAGATATTACATATTATTATGAACATACAATATTAATATTATATTACTCAAATAAATAATTTGAATCCATGGCTTAGCCCAGAACATTTCTTTCTGTCATTTTTTAAAAAAAATTATTTATTTTTATTATATGTGTAAGTACACTGTAGTTGTCTTCAGACACTCCAGAAGAGGGCATCAGATCTCATTACGAATGGCTGTAAGCCACCATGTGGTTGCTGGGATTTGAACTCAGGACCTCTGGAAAAGCAGTCAGTACTCAACCACTGAGCCATCTCTTCAACCTGAGAAGGAAATTTTTTCTTTCTTTCTTTCTTTTTTGGTTTCTCGAGACAGGGTTTCTCTGCATAGCCCTAGTTATCTCTGAACTCACTCTGTAGACCAGGCTGGCCTCAAACTCAGCAATCTACCTGCCTCTGCCTCCCAAGTGCTGGGATTAAAAGCATGCACCACCACTGCCCAGCTCTCTGTCTTAACTATCCCTAGGCTTAGCTCAGAAAGCTTCCAGCCTCTCTAAAATTTGATCTTCCAAGATGGCTGATTCAATTTGCCTTCTTTCTTGGCTTCCGCCTGAATTGCTCTGCTTAGCCTCATACTAACTTTGGCAATCTGTTCTAATCTTCTGGCTCCTTCTGTCATCACTTGTGTCTAGCTTGGTCTCTCTGCATTCTGTCTCTGTAAAATTATCTCTAGCAAAACTGCCATATACACACTCACACATCAGCTCAATTTCTCTCTGTCTGTGTCTCCCTGTCTCTGTCTGTCTGTCTGTCTGTCTGTCTGTCTGTCTGTCTGTCTGTCTGTGTCTCTCTTTCTCTTTCTCTGCTCTTAGCTAGCTTCTCATTCCTGGGTTGTTCCCCTATGAGTTGGGCTTATCCCATTTCTGACACATTCTGTCAAATCACTGCTTCCTGCTACTAACTAACCTTACCTTCACTGTTAGAATTAAAGGTGTATGCTAAGAGTACATCTGTATTCAAAACAGATCATGCTATAATATAGGGTATGTCTGCATTATGGTTGCAATCATATAGGCCCAAAAGATCTTTGGATATGATCCCTTGCCAGAGCAGTCACGTTGCAGTTCTGTGAACTGCTTCTCCCCACCTCCCCTGCCACCCACCTGTTATTGGAAGTATCCTTTGCCGTACAAACCTTTTCAGTTTCATGAGGCCCACTTGTTAATTGTAGATCTTATGCCTATGCTATGGGTGTTCTGTTCAGGAAGTTGTCCCTTGTGTTAATGCATTCAAGGTTATTCTGCCACTTTCCCTTGTGTCACGATCAGTGTATCTGGTTTTATGTTGTGGCCTTTGGTTCACTTGGAATTGTTTTAGGCAGACTTCCAGATATGGATCTGTCCATTCTTCTACATGCGGATATCCAGTTAGACCAACTCATGTGGTGAACTTGCTTTGTTTTTTTAATTGTATGATTTTTACTTCTTTGCCAAAAATCCAATGACTGGAAACATATGGATTTACTTTTGTAACTTAGATTCCATTGTCTTAATCAAAGTGTCTGTTTCTATGCCGAAACTCTTTTTTGCATCAATGTTTGTAAGGGAAATTGATCTGTAATATTTTTTTTTCTTTGTAAGTCTTTCTGCAGTTTGGGTATCAGGGTAACTGTGGCCTCATAAACTGATTTTGGTGAAATGTGCTGACAAATTTATGGACCTAGACAAAAATCATCTTGAATGAGATAATCCAGACCTAGAAAAACAGTCATAGTAGGTACTCATTTATAGATGGATATTAGCTCTAAAGAATAACCATGTTATAACCTACAGACCCTGAGAAGCTACGTAACAAGGAACACACTAGTGTGTATGCAAGAATCTCTCTGGAAAGGGGAAATAGAATAGATACTGCAGGTGGTCTGGAGTGAGGATTAATCAGGATTGCTCATGTGAGGGTAGAATAGAGGCAGACAATAATGGAAAAGACAACTGAAATTATGGAGGTATCTCAGGGATGAGCTAGAAATCTAGTGCAATGGAACCTCCCAAGAATCTAAGGTGACCCTAGCTAATAGTATTGTGGGATGTATGGCCTGAACTGATGATCTTCTATAGCCCGGCAAGTCTTTCAGTGGAGGGATTGAGAAATCAACCCAGCAACAAAACCTTTGACTTACATTTTATCCTGCCTACAAATTGTGCATGGGTAAAGGTGGTGCAGAAATTGTGGGAGTGGTCAACCAATGACTGCTTCAGTTTGAGACTTGTGCCATGAGACGGAAGTGTCACCCCTGACACTGTCTGATACTTTAGGACCTCGAGGCTGGATAGCCCAGACACTTTAGATAGAACCACACACACACACACACACACACACACACACACACACAAAGAAAAAGTAAATAAAAAAGTAAATAAAATAATTAACGATATTTTGCTATATTCATAGATTAAAGACCAGCCCAAGAGTCATCACAGAAGTTTCATCCAGCAACTGATGAGAATAGATGCAGAGACCCACAGCAAAACATCAGGGAGAGTTTAGGGAGTCCTGTAGAAGAGGGGATGGAAAGAAGGTTTGCAGGAGCTAAAGGGTTCAAGAATATCACAAACACCCACAGAATAAACTTACTTGAGCTCGTAGTGTCTTATAGAAACTGAGCAAACCACCAGGGAGCCTGCATGAGTCTGACCTGGGTCCTCTCTATATATGTTACTATTGTAACATCTTGGGGTCTCCTAACAGTGTGAGTGGGGATAGTCTCTGACTCTTCTCTAATTTGGGGACCACTTTTTTTCCTACTGGGTTACCCTGTCTAGCGTTAATACTGAAGAGGTACCTGGACTAATGTAATTTGCCCTTTTCTGAAGAGATATGGAGGCGTGGTTAATGGGAGTGGGGTGCGGAGATGGCACTGGGAGAAAAACACTGATGGGAAGGGAGAAGGGTTGGGAAACTTTAATCAGGATGTAATATATGAGAAGAATAAATTTTTAAAATTTTATAAAAAGTGCATACTGTCTTTCTAAGGATTGAGGTTCAGTTCCCAGTGGCTCAACTCAGGATAATTTAATACACATATTGATTACAACTAATTTTATAGTATTTACTTCATCAATTTCTCTGATTACATACAATAAAAATAAAACTCAAAATCATTTTTTTTTTGTCTTTTGGGATTGAGTACTATCTGTTTCTTGAGATAATACCAAGTATTATATGGTATAAGCTGCTTATGTATATATTATTTTAAAGATTTATAAATTACATACAAAAATCAAAACTTTAGAATTTCTAGATATAAATCTTTAGTATTTGAAATATCTATTAAGTAGTATAACCAAAATTGGACATTGATAATAACATATTATAATAACAATGTAATAAACATTGATAATGCAAATCTGTGTATCAGACTCCTAAAGGAAATGGCCTCTCTGCTACACTCTACAAGAGTAACATAGGCTGTGTTTTTATTAAACACCATAGTAGGTATAGAATAAACCAAATACACTGTTATTAGTTTGCCTTTCAAAGACAAACAAAAGAAGATAAATTTCTTGTTTCTAGTACTTTCCAACGCATATATGTAAGTGCAGCTTCTGAGTGGCTCATACACTATGATGTTTGCTAGTTTCTATGGGGCAAAAAGGGTTACTTTTGATATGTGAAGCATTTTGCTGCACCTAAATTTTAGAAAGCATTCCATTGTCAAGGTAGACACCAACAGTAGAGATGAAAGTGAACTACTCAACGGTGAGGAAGGATAAGCAAAGTTCCTTTTCAGATGTATCATGTGGCATGAAATGAGTTTTAGTTGACATATTAAAAGCTCACTTATTCCCCATTGGAGCACTTTTGACATTACAGTTCCACTGTGACATAATGCACACCCATCTCTCCTACCACTTATATTCTCCTAAAACAGCAAGACAAAATTGCTAGTAGTTATAACCAGAGGAAAAAACATTAGAACTGCAAGCATATAAGAAATACTCAGTCTCACTGTTAATATTTTAAAACATCAATTGATTATGTCATACTCTATGGTCAGTCCTGAAAATATACATCAAATAACATTATACAGACTGAGGTTGTATTTATATATTTAATGATACATATGTATATAGACACACATATTTGTACATAATAATAATGAATGAAAAAGAGGCCATGGATTTGAAAGAGAGATGTATGGGAGCGTTCAAAGAGAGGGAAAGGAAGGCAATTGCATTGCAAACAGAAAAAGTAAGCGACCTTATTAAAATATTTATATTGAATACTTACTATTATAAATAAACTTTGTTAAGTAAATCAAAGAACAGGGACACAGATCAGCTCCAGATTGTTCCCTACTGTTTTTAGTTTTGGGGTTCCTGAACTGACTGGTTGCTTGAGTCTTTAAGTTGGTATAAATTATTTTCAGCATTTTATGTAACAATAAACACATGACTGAAAGGACTCATGATTTACAAATGCAACACATATACATAGTGAATTGTAAATATTCTGCACGTGGATGCTGTAACATACAGATAGATGACATGGTAAGACCTGTGGGGCCCTGCAAGTTACTAGTCTGTAACATGCAAACATGTTTGACTTAGGTCCAGCTGTTACTCAGAATAAATTTTATACAATAAACATATGTCAGTAGAGCTCATTCTAAAGGATTATGTTCCTAATAAGGTAGCTGAGAAATAATATGGCATAAAAAATTTTTCATATATCATTCCAATTTATGAGGTATCTAAAATAGGCAAATTCATAGTAGACAGTCATTGGTAATTTTTACTATCTAGATAGAAGGATTAAAGGGTAGTATAATATATACATATGTGTATATATCATATATATACTCAGATACTTGTTACTTTTCTTTATTATTATAATGACATATTATATATTTAAATTGTTTTTATTTAAAAATATTTTTTCACACAACATATTTTGATAACATTATCACCTCCCTCAAGTAATACTAGAGGTCATTTGAATTCTCATATGAAAACCTACTACTATATAAACTTCCTTAAATATATTCACTTACGAAAGTAATGGAGTTGCTAAGTAATGGCTGAGTCATCACCCCAACTAGAAATTGTAGGTCAATGTATAAGGTCTCCTGCCCCAGGAATGGGTGGAATGGAGATGTTCTAAACTGGGTCCAACATCGTAGGTGCCTGCAATCCATTTTGTGGAAGCAGGAGGTCTTTGTGTTTATGTGTATGATTGAAGAACACATATCTGATATTTAGAAGTTAACAACCACATAAAAGACAAAATATGCAATATTTGTCTGAGATTTATTAAATTGCTGTATTATAGAAGTTTCTAGCAACATATTCTGTTATAATACATGCTGAAATGATGACTTTATATTTGAGTAGACAATATATTGTATAAAACAGTTAAAAAAAGAATGGATTACAAAAGCTATTTGCAACATACAAAACAAAGGATGGTAAATATCCCAAATGTACATTTTTAACTAAGGCTTAAGTTTGAAAGGAAATAAAACAACCAAGAAACATGCTTAGTGTAATTTATTTTGGAAAATACTATAATACATACCTAAAATTATGGTTCATTTGCTTTATCTAACAAAGTTAAGGATAGAACACAGAATCAGATCATTAAAAACAAATGAATGAAAGTAAAAATGTTTTCCCAGATAGATAGAGAAAACATGACCTTAAATAATAATGTATGTTTTATAGCAATGTATTCTTCTATAAACTTTAAGAATAATCTCATATTATATTTTAATATTAATTTAAATTTAAAATTAAAATTTAAGATATTTCAGTTACAATTAGTTAATATCAGAACATTTCATTCTGTGGGCAATACCACCAATTCTTAAGATATCTATCCCAGGACTATTTTCACTGGCCAACATATGAAACAATGTGTACTTCTATCAGTTAGTAGAGTTATATGCTACACATGAGTACCATCTAATTACCTGGTGTTATTTACATTATATGTTTTATCATAATTAAACTATTTCTAAATAACTTATGTTTATTTATTTAATTTGAGTAAATGGTGAAGTATTTGGGTATATAGCAAGTCCTGACCTCACTATCTAAATAACCTATTGTTCTTTTACTGTATATTGTTTATTTATTCATTAGTCAGCACAAACTGATTACATATTAATGTATAAAATTAAGAGCTCGTATCCTGGATAAAACTAAGTATTCACTTGCAAGTGGGTATCTTTTGGGTATCGTTTCGGGAGTTAGGGTTATGGGTATGTGTTCTCTTCTTTAAACTCTGGAACCTCATCCGCTGCCAATCAGTTTAGGCCCTGTGATACTGTGAGTTCACATATGGGAAAATCCTATGAATTTAGAAGGCCTTGTTCTGTTGGTGTCTTGCATCCCCTCTGACTCTTATACTCTTTTATTCAACTGTCCTTCAGAGTTCCATGTGCCCCAAAGGGTAGGATTTCATGGAAATAACTCATTTCAGGATGAGTGTTTAAAAGTGTATCTGCATAGTCTCGGACTGTTGGTCTCTGCATTTGCTTTCCTGGTGAGAGCTGACCAAAGCACAGAATGTCATTAAGACCCATTTTATTTGCTGGTTGTTGTTGTTTATACCAGTAGGAATTGAGTTTACTCTTGGTCCCTGTGGCATCTTGTCATACAAGCAGTGTGGGTAGGGCTTCCATCTTGTGCAGTGGACATTCAGTTAAATCAGATATTAGTTGGTTACTCTCACAAGATTTGTTCCGCTATTGCACTAGCATATCTTGCGCCGGACACCATTTTAAGTTAAAGGGTCTGGACTGGGTTGGTTTACATATTTCTCCTTTGGTAGAATGCAGAGTACTTTCTTGTACCAAAAGTGCGAGCATCAACTTCTCCATGTTCAGTGAGTTGTGTAGGTGTTGTCTTCAGCAACGCAGCCTTGCCATGTTTGTGGAAAGCAATCTATACTCTTGGCAGCATCCTGGGTTGTTTGTGGGTTCCTATGGGACCTTTTTCGCCAACAACCCAAATGTGATTCAATCCCAGTATTGTAAGCTTTATTTGGTGAGAAGTGATTGTCAGTCAGGGGTCTTTTTCCACCATTACTTGATGTTTTTATTTAGATCATGTGAAAAAATATGAATGTATTACCCCTCACATGGCCCTTAATTTTATCTGTCTCTCCCCTTATTCCTTCTTTCTTTCCCATCTTCCCTCACTTTCTCTACTTGGTCCTCATGTCCCAGTCTCTCCTCACCATGCAGGGAGATCTAAATGCCCTCTCTCCCAGGCACCTACTCCCTACCTAAGCTCTGTAGTACTATTGATTATAGTCTGGCTGTCATAGACTTCAAAGCTAAGAGCCACATATAACCAAATATATACCATATTACTCGATCTAATCTATGTCTGGACTATCTCACTCGGGATAATTTTTTAAATTCCATACATTTGCCTGCACACATTATTATATCATAATTTTAATACCTGAGTAGTATTTTGTTGTATATATGTACCACATATTCTATTTTTCTGTTGAGGAACATCTAGATTGTTTTCCCTAGCTTTTACAAATAGATCACTATTAAGATGGTTGAGAAAGCCTCTCTGTATGGAGTGTCACTGGAGTCAGAAAAGTACTCTTTAAGCATGAGCCACATGCCTAGCAGTAGAAGGGAAACAGAAAGTGAACTTAATGACATCTTTTGGAAGTTTCTTGTCTCAGAATGTCTTAGCAGATATTTTTAAAATTTATTTTCTTATTTCTTATTTTATTTATATATTTAAATTGTTCTATCTTTTACTCTATTGGATATATTATATATATAATGGTTTCTAGTTCAGGCTTTTATCGGAATCCTGAATGTGTGAATGAATGGGTTTCTGTATCCTTTCTGTTTTTATACCTTTTGTTAGGCTCTTTCCTTTTCCTTGTCTTATATTCTACTGTGATACTTTTGTTTATCTTATATTTTATTTTATAATTACATTTTATGCCTTTTTTTTCTAATAAGAGTCAGAAAGTGGTAGATCCAGAATGGAGAGGAGGTGAGTAGGAACTGGCAGGAGCAGAGGGAGGAAAAACTATAGTCAAGATATATCATACAAGGGAAAATACTTTCTCAATAAAAGGGGCATAAAAGCTACAGAACTACTATCTTAAACTTACATGCAAATAAAAATAAATCATAAAGAATAATGATGGAAAACTCAAGTGAAGTAAATAGAATGGAAACCATCCTGATATTATCAAGATGAAGAGCAGAGAAACCCCTTTTCTGGCTGTTGTGTTAAATTCCTTTAAGAGTTGGGAGTCAGTTTCCTCTAGTGGAATCAGATAAGACAATTACATGGTCATAACCCTGTACAGGGGTAATAAGAAGATCTGTCTCTCTCAGTTCTAGTACTTGTTCTACCCCTTACTAACTAGCACTGACTAAACAGTATACCTTTTGAATATAGCATTTTTTCATGCTTTTAATTAACCTACCACAATTTTTTTCAAAGAAAAAGAAAGCATAAAAAAATATCAAATTTTAAAGAAACCATGATCTCCTCTAAAGTGAATAAAGAAACCATTATATATATATATATATATATATATATATACACACATACATATATATATGTATATACACACACACACACACACACACACACACACACATATATATATATATATATGTAATTATAGTCTTTGAGAAATTAAGGCATAAATTTAACTACATTTATGTGTGAAAGATCAAAATTAATACAAACTACTATCTCAAATTTGTTGTTCCTCCTTTTCAGATTCTTTCATTAATTTTCTCTAGTAAATAATGCTTATTCAATATGTGACATAAAATTTTACCTTAACTTGTATAGCAGATATTTATTGGAAATAAAGTGTAAGAAAGTTGATAAGTTATCAATTTCACATGCACATAAATACAAGAAAATTTTTGTCACATAAGGATAGTTTCTTAAAAGACACAGTATAAACTGCCTAATAAATGATCATGAACATTATGTAATTTTTTCCTGCTTTGCTTAACAAAAATGAGATAAAAATTGAAATTTGATAAATGTAATTCCTCTGGCCTTTCTATTGAACCGTATGTCTGAGTTCTGGGGACACACAAGGACGACATTGATTGCTTCAGTGGAGCAGAGCTGTCTTCTGCTCTACCCCCATCTGAGGAAGCTTTTATTAAAGAACAGCCCACTGATTATAAATCATTATTCCTATTCATGCACTGTTAGTAAGAGTGGAAATTCATTCCAAGGAATACGGAGCTCAGCAATTTCCTAAACTGAGATCAGACAATGAAAAGTCCTGCTGTCACCTCAAACCTACTTGCGTGCACTCATCTTTGTCTTATAGCAATCTACTACCCAGACCCTTCCTAGGTTGAGGTAAAGTTGGACAAATTAAAGGATGCTTTTTTTTCAAGTTCTCTTGAAGTAATATACTTACGATCTCTGCTATAGATACATTAATGAAAATATAATAAAGTTGACTTTTGAGCCCATAAAAGATGACAATTCTCCATGACTAAACTGCATTGATTTTAACCACTGTACCATACTGATAAATTTTGTCTTTTTCTATAAATCACATAAGTATAGAAACTGTCTGAATACAAGCTCAGGCCAAAATGGCCCTTGTCTATGTACCACTGTGACAATGAAAAGAAATAGAAAATATTGTCTTTCTCATAAAGAACAGGGTCATTCTAACTGCCCTTGGACAGTGCAATGCCCTGCTTTTGAGTAGAGGGTGATTACTCTTCTTCCTTACTCATTTCAACATTCTAACCATGTATTCTATTTTATCCTCATCTTTCTCAATGGTCCAGGCATTGCTTTAACTACAGGAATAACAGACAATTCCATGTTTAGACCAGGATGGCAGCTATATTAAATGTCAATAGTTTGTGGGTGATAGTCAATAATATAGAAAGTATATCTGTTATAATAGGTTGAAGTTAGAGTTTAAAATCTTAATATTCTTTCAATGTCATTTGTTCTTAATCACACACAAAGTGAAGTACTCTGTTATAAGAATATTAGAAGATTTATATTCTCGGATATTGGTACTTTTTAATGTAAGAAACATCAGTTTTTACTTTGACTATTTTTGAGGTACTACAGCAGTAAAACCCTTTGTTTTTACATTGCACTTCATGGAAAGTTATAGAGTGGTCTGCAGGAAACTAAATTAGAAAACAAGTCATAGCAAAGTCTGAGGAAAACCACAATTAAAACCCAGAAACTATGTAGGTAAGTGTTCCATGGTGAAGACATTGATGACCACATTGGTAAATGAGAGTACATGACAGCTCTTCTTAATTGACAGCCTCTGCATACAAGTATGATTTACAGAACCTGGATACTGACTATGTATGCATTGAAGAAAGACTATGTATATAAAAAACACTCACACACACATACACACACATACATACATATATTCACATACGCATACACACATATATATGCATATGTACATATATGCATATATATGTGTCTGTGTGTGTGTGTGTGTGTGTGTATATATTTCTTTAGGACTGAATTGATTAAACTCACAATACCTTTATTTATTAGTCCATTGAAAATGCATTGGTTCTAAAATTGAGGTCTGGGCAGGTATGATTAAGACACTTTGCTACTAAGAAAATAGACTTTCTTTCATTTTGATTATATTTTAAGAACACTCAGAAGGATGGAGAGGATTATCATACTCAGTAAAAAGAGTGAGACTAGTTTTCTCTCCTAATTACACTAGAATATAAATATTTGGGGGTTATAAACTGAATGCTACTCAAGTAATTCAATTTAATTAGATGTTCCTATCATTGTTGTGATATAAGTTAGACAGAACTTTGTCAAGTTTTCATTATTAGAATGTGACATGTCTGATTTTTGTTACTATCCTGTGCATCACTGATGTTTATAGAATATTATTCAAGGATAGAATCAGTGTTTATATTTAACAGATAGAAATATTAAAATATCAGATAGAAAAATCGTGTGTTTTTAATGTAAATTGAAGTTCTTTTACTCATTTAATCATTAGATCTTGTACATATGTTTTATAATTGGCTAATTTTTTCAAGATTTCATCATTTTCAATTGCTTTCATGATGTGTCTATTAATCAGATCTTAGAAAACACATTTTAAATATTACATCAGTAATGCTAGGATTGGCTTGGGTAAACTAATTATTTACTTTGTGCATCACAAAACTGACAAGCATAATGAAAATAAGATTATATAAATACAACATTTCATCGTGATATTATTTAGTAACTTGCTGGACTTTGGTGGACAAATTATTATTAAAAACATACTTTTTAAGATTACCTTAAATATACAGGGAAATACTGAATAAGGAAAGCTATCAATACATCCTAGATGAGGAGATATAATAACCTAAAATGAAAATAAAAAGATTTTCTTCCTCTCATGTCTGCATAGCATGTATTTAGTATTTGCTATTAACTCTGTGGAAGATGACCATACAGTTTATATACAGATTCTTCTTCTCAAGTCTTCTGTCTTATGATATTTTGTGTTTTTTGTATTATACTTAAAAAAATGTATGTCTGTGGGTAAATGCTGTGAAGGTTATATCATACATCTAGGTAGGTGGATGTGGACAAATGTCCTTAAAGTTCTCTTTAAACACTAAACATTCAAAAGACTGGGACATATCCATTAAGGGGTGTTGCTGCTTTGGCTGGAAGTAAAATTCGGTTCCCAATACCACATAATAGTAGTTCATAACCATCCTTAGCCCAAGTACCAGGAATCTGCACCTTGTTGCAGATTCTAGAGATACCACACATATATATGTCACACATACATACAAACAAGGCACTCATGCACATAAAAGAATAGTAAAATTAAATAAATTAAATTAAATAGTAAATTAAATATTAAATAGTAAATTAAATATTATGAAATACAATAAATAATACTGTAAAATGTTATAATCCCCAAAATTAAAGTAATAAAAACAAAAATGTGTTAATATTGATTATTTTATTAAATTCTATAAACTTTCACTGCAGTGAAAAATCTAAGTACCTTAACAAAATTCTTTCAAGAGGCTTTTCCTCCCTGAGAGTCTCTTACCTCCCAGGGCTCCAGTACATTCTAGAGGGCCCCCCACCTCCTACCTCCTGAGGTTTCATGTTTCCATTCTTTCTGTTGACTTCAATCCTCTTTGTCCCCCAATACCCAGTCATGTTCCCCTCTTCCCCTCTCTGTCCCCTTTCCCATCCAGAACTCTCCCCCCTCCCCCACTCCGTGATTGCTATCTTCTCCCTCCCAAGTGGGATTGAGACATCTTCACTTGGGCTGTTCAGCTTGTTAACCTTCTTGAGTTCTGTGGACTTTGTCCTGGGTATTCTGTACTTTTTTTGGCTAATATCTAGTTATTAGTGAGTAGATACCATGCATGTCCTTTTGGGTCTGAGTTACCTCACCCAGGATATTTTCTAGTTCCATTCATTTACCTGCAAAACTAATGATGTCCTCATTCTTAGTAGCCAAGTAGTATTTCATTGTATAAATGAACCACATTTTCTGTATCCATTCTTCTATTGTAGAATATCTTGGTTGTTTCCACCTTCTGCCTATAGTTCTACTTTATAATAATTTATTACTTAAAAATTTTCCATAAGAACTGTCAAGTTTTGCATAAATATTGTAATATATTCTCCATAATTACATCATTGACTTATATGATGTGTACTAACTTGTCATGTGGTAAAGAAATTGCCTGATTTACAATATTATAAAGATATTTGCTGTTTATTTATGATGGTATTAGCCAATAGTACTTTGCTTGGAAAAATCACTTGCTTTGATATTTATATGTTGAATTCTGTTTTTCTTAAAGTGACTGGTTTATTTGACAGATTCCATTGTAGTTTTAAGTTACTAATGTACTGTTATATTCTTTGGGTTCTTACATTAGTGTTGCATGTTTCTGGCACTTGTTTGTTTATTGTATGTTTGCTTGATAATGTTCCTGATTTTGGTGTCTGCTTTCATATAGAAGTGTCTACTATACTTAAAGGAAATACCAAATATCTTTGTGAATGTTTTTATATTCTCTCAATAATGAATACTTCTGGATCTATTTTTTCCTGAAATTTTCACAAATATTCTATTTCTCTGAAAAGCTCCTTTTTTGATGTTGTAGGATGAGATAAACTTTGTGTAGACCAGGTATTTGTAAAACTGCCCTGGGAATGTTATGCCTATCCACAGGCTTGTTAGTATACATGTTTCTGTGTAAATGAATGAACAGCCAGTCACACACAGGCACTGGCCCACATGACTGTATTCACAGCAAGTTCAAGTAGTAGTTATTAGTAAATATGACTGCACCTGGTGGATGTAGTTTAATGCAATCTGAATCTATATCCATCTCCTTATGCAAGAACTTAGCCACACTTGCTATCTATCCTTTTCATAAAAATGCATTATTATTATGCTTGTAGTGGAGTGAATTTAGTTAGGTCTTTCCTGATTTTTCTATTCTAAGCAACATACACATGACATAAACAATCATTGATATGGTCATCAGGATTATTCTATAGTCTTATCAATATCTGAGAGCAAGTTGACAGAATTATTTTCTTTAAGATTTGATAAGCAAAAGTGTCATCATTGGGAGGAAGTTGTTTCTTTAACCTCTTATATAACGAGGTTATCTATTTTCGTAGTGAAATATTTTGGACCTCAGACTGAACATGGATCTTAGTTACTACAGTACTTACATTCATGCTAGAGGTTTGGCCTCCAGCACGCTATAACTGTGTGGTGAAACAGTTCTGTATTCACACCTCTCAGGATGTAGAGGCAAAAGTAACAAATTTAAAATTATTATGAGCCACATAAAGAATGTTTGTTAGACAAAGCTATGTCTCAAGAAACAAAGAAATCAAAATGTTTGCTACATCTAACAAGTTTACTTCCAAACTTCACTTGCTTGAGGTCCTGGAAAAATTAAGTAATAATTTAGAATGCAGTATCAATATAAACAAAGAAACAAATTACATATTTAATTTCTGAAAGAAGGCTAATAAACCCATCTAATAACCATAATGAGAAACTGTACTCATAAATTTATCTTAATAATACCCAGAATACTTGTGGCTAAATCAGACAATATGATTACTATAATTCAAGTTAAAACCAACCAAAATGTACATCTTCACACAAAGAAATGTGTCACATTTGTTCTGTACTTTCACATAATTGATATTAAGTAGACTCAAAGTCACACTTTCCAAGTAGATTCAATAAAATGTTAAGTTCAATGTATTTGACTCAATAGTGCTTTCCTGCACAGTTGAGTTATGAAAATAAAATAATGTGCTTTGTCAGACTAACCCAAGTTCAGAGAATGACAAACAAATCTTTAAACAATGCAAACACTAGGTATTTTTAGTGTCCATCTGAAATACACACACACACACACACACACACACACACACACACATAAACATGTACAAGGTATTTAAGATGCAACACATCACAAACCCAAGTTCCAAGAACTGTAATGAGAAGAACCTTCATCTAAGACTTGTTGGTTAATTTTCACACTGAAGCTCTTTTCCAAGCTACAGATTGCAAAGTTGAAGAAAAAGCTTAACTTTGAAATCAAGGCTTTGTGTTGTGGTGGTAAACAAATACAAGCAGCATTAGGTCAGTGAGGATCTCATTGAAGGGATCGAGAGAATATTGTCCAAGCCTTGTTTTTCCTGCAAGGGAGAGTGCATGAGAAAACAGAGGAATACCAAGTCCTCTTGTCTGCCACTGTCTTAATTCTGAAATCAAATGATTTCCCAGAAACTTTCCTTTAGACTGAGTTCCCTAGCAATGTGTCACATATTTTCCCATAAATTCAGAAGGGTTTGAGCAATTAGGTTTGCCAGCTAGGAATGGCTACGATTTTTATAACTAATACTGCCATTTATCACAGAAGGTATGGAGCAAAACCAGTTCTGAGTGATTCTCTATGATTTGTCCTGTTTTCCATGATTACATTATTTTGGCATTTTTTATTTACTTGGACATTTTATTTTAGGTACTAGAAATTTCTCTTGTGTCTCATAATTCATACCTTACTCTGTGTACAGTAGACTAATTTTTAGGCATACATTGATGAAGTAAGAAGGGAAGGGAATGTTGCAGAGGAAATCCTGAGACCAACATGTCCATGAGCAGGTGTCGTTTTTAGTAATTTCATACATTAATCATTCCTGAAGGCATTTTTTTATAAATTTGAAAAATTAAAGATTACTAGATAACGTTGCATAAATTAGAATGGAAAGTTCTATATTGCTAATGTCTAAAACAGGACTCTTTTTTCCCCCTCCTTAGGCCATTACACTGATTTCTTGGAATTCCTGATTCATAATGCATCATGTTCATATTCTGAATAAATAGCTCTTATTCCTGGAGTTAACCACCTGACTGCCTATTGGCATCAATCAGGTTTTCAAAGCCTAACTTGAAAGTACTTGTGAAAAGGCTCTTCATCTGTAGGACACATTAGTCAGGTATTTCAAACTCCCTGTTACAGGGAAGTATCGTTATAACTGATAGACATTTCAATGTCTTCTTTTGTTATTTGCAAACCTATCTATATGAGGACTGGTTTATATCATATTTATTACTAAATTCAACCAGCACTTTTGCATATATTATGTCTTTGAATTTCAGCTGAGTGATTGATTTGGTGTGCAGAAATTACTATTTCTAGATTACTCTATGGACAGGTAGACTAATATTAATATAATAATATTAATATATTTTAAAGTCTATATTTTAAAGTCTATATTTTAATGTCATATATAAAAATATATACCATATAATATATATTATTTAAATATATTATATATTAAATATATAAATATAATATTTCATATATTTTAAAGTCTTAAATTACATGTGAAATTTTGGTGTTGAGTTTACTCCTGATAGAATTGCATGTTTATCACATAACAAGGAACAGAAATTATAGGTTTGAAGAACACACTAAGCATAATTGTATTCACGTAATTCTGTTTTTCTGTCCATACAGTACAGAAGCAAGATTATTAAAATAGTTAAAATGTAATATAATTACCAGGTAGGCATGATGATTATAGATTTTAATTATTTGAAATTTCACATTTTGTATTTGCTCATCCAAATTTTTAGCTTGTGATATTATTTTTTGCTGGGCCTCCTAATTCCTTCCCGAAACTCTGTATACAGCTTTAAACAATTTTTGAAGAAGGTTGACTAATAGCTATTAAAAACAAAAAAAATGAATTTAGCAGTGATGGCAGTTAGTTTTCAATTATTGACTCTGTAAATAGTAAGATCTGCTTTTAAAAGATAGGTTGGCATTTTATTCAAAATTAAGAACATTTTAATATAGCTGAGGAATTCATTTTAAATATCTCAAAAGTTTTAAGATTTTTCATGATGAATATGAGTCACATGATGGTTAGTTGTCATTTGCCAAGAGAATGTAGTTACTGTAAAGTTCAATCTAAAAATGAACTTGATGCAACCAAACTTGATTAGTAACTCTCTGATAGCGTACCTTCTTTCACTTGATTATTTTAGTGATTCTTTTTTCTGTGATTGTTTCTTCCACAGAAAACATGAAATCTAGGGGACCTAACTAAGGAGCTAGACAGTTGGTGCTGCTTACCTCTGTTTACCCTTGTCACCACAAATGACTTTGGGGTGACCTTGATGTCTGAATCAGCTGACCATGTCACAGGAAGACAAATATAACTAAGGTGACTCTCGAAGAACAAGCATGAGCTGTGGGTATGCCTGCCTACCATTTATTTGTTCATATTATATTTTTAAGGTTTTGATATCTTTGCAGACATATTTACTTTGTAAAGTTGATTGTTTCTATATGATCATACTTACAACATAATAAGAAATACCATTTTATAATCTTCAGGCAACCATAATTATAATAATAGTAATTACATATGCCACGATTCTTGCCACATTTTGATAGATAATCTCAAGAATAGAAGGATAACTAGGTGCATTTTCCCACTGAAAACTTTTACTGGCAAAAGAACAATAATTATACCTGGAGGTAGTATGAATGGCTTCTCTATCCATCAAAGTGTCAACCCCTTAACGTTAGATAATTGGGAAGAAGAAAGTAAAGAGATTCCTGTATAAGGTCAAGGGTTGGAAAGGGGGCAACATTATGTTATCATTAGACTACTTACTGCCAATTAGAGGGATCACTTTTCTTGGTCTAAATTTGATCTTTGCTGTCAGAATATCTAGTTTCTTCTTGTTGATGTTTCTTCTTTATGAAAAACTGTTTAACAAGCTGTGACCAACAAAAAACCAACAACCAACAACCAACAACTCAGCCTGACTCTTGAGACCCTAGCATTTAGATATCCCCTGGAAAGTCTCCAGAATTTCAAATGTCACACAATTGCTGTAACTATCTACAGCTGCCAAAATCATGCCTTTGCTAGAGCATGAGGCAAATTATAGGCAGCTGTTGCTGAGTCCAAATCAGCCCCTTATCTCCATACCTGGGATTAAAACAAAAACATATTCTTACAATATTTCAGTGTTTCTTAAAGAATATAAAATTCCAAAACTTTCAGTACTGTACATTCCCAGCTTCTTAAATGCTTTCTGAGGACCCAAAGTTAACATTTCAGACTTTGCCATTTTTTCACAGTCCAACAGGCAGTTTTGAGGCATGCAGGAGTTTTTTCACAGCTAATGAGCAACGAACAAAAGAAGTCTTGTTTGAAATGTGCCTTCTTTCTGAGAGCCCTGGGATATGAATTTTTATTAGAATAAGGTGTGAGAGTGTTTCAGCATGACAGCTGTTGTTCTGATGGTGCTGGCAGCTCAGCTGGTTATGAACACCTAGTCTTGCCTTCCAAGAGCAAATCACAGGTAGATGTAAGGAAAACAAAGCAGCATGGTCCTTCTAAGTCTGTTTTGTTGTATGTATGTAAGTATGTATGTATTTATGTATGTATGTATGTGTGTATGTATGTATGTATGTATGTATGTATTATTTATTTATTGCATTTTTGGTGGCCTGGTTGCCATTGCTGACCAAATCATTGGTGGCTGTTACTTGAATTTTCTATTTTTCTATTATAGAAAGTACACTTGCTTTGGACTCACTGGTGATAAATCACTTTAACATTCAGCTTTCTATAATTAAGGTGCTTAGCGTCTTCAGAGTGGCTATGGGGTACAATGAATTACAGTTAAACCTGGACTAAAAAGTGGACAATGCTATAGGACGAGGATTATCTTTAGTTCCTCTCTAAGACTGACCTCATTAACCTCAAAGAACTACATAGTAATTGCTGAGTAGCCTCTTGCATTGGTCATGAAATCACACTGTGATAACAATTCTTAATTAACAAAACAAAACACAAAACAAACAAAAAATACAATACTATGACCTCTTGCCAGGGAAGGAGGCAAGCTGATTACTTTGTGGGTTAATATCACTTTGGAAAGCAAAAGCAGTGAAAAAATCAGTATAAAGATGAAATTAAAATGGAAGAGAATGATAAATGACTTCCTCTCTTCCCGTGAGATTTCTACATGATTATGTAAAAACAGCTGTCATCGGTTGGCTTTCTAAACATTAACCATCAGACAAAGAGAGGGAGACAGACAGGCTGGCTCTTGCCTGTAAACCCAGGACCAGGGAAGCTGAAACAACAGCATTAATTCTAGTTCCTAACTTGAGGTACACGTTTAAACATGTAAAAGACACACTTGTGATAGATTCTGTAACAAGCAGTAAATTATCTATAAACTTAGAACCATTTGGAACAATTTTCACTGTGACAAATGAACTTTTTGTCCTGACTATGTGGATTCTGCTTCATCTTTCACAAAACTATGCTTTAGGGAAGCATCCTACACATTTTGATGGCCGTTCTTTGGAGAATTTATATAGACACTAATTCTATCTCCAAATTCAGATCCAAGCTCTCTGTCAGAAGTAGGAACACATTCTCATTGGCCTGACTATGGTTTGGTACATGGTCTAGTTTGGGCAACATATTATGTCAGACTCACTGTATCACTGAAAGTGATGGTTCAAGACAACCATTTTTCCTTCATGAATTCCTACAAATATAAAGGGTGTGATGAACATATTTCAGAAAACTTTCTCCTAGAGCTGAAATAAGCTGTCAGTGAGTAGAAAATACAAAATTCACCTGTAGAACTTCTATATAACTGATAGACTATTATATATATATAAATATAAATATATATATATATATATATATATATATATATATGGAATGTTTCCCTTTTCTAAAATTGATATTAATTTGGGTTTGTAAATTATTGAATATTATGGAATTTCCCAGGTTCTAGATCATGCAGTTACTGAGAAGCTAAAAGGATGTCCTCCAAAAGCAGCTAGAAGGTAGCCACAAAGCAATTCTCAACTACTTTAAAACTTAAATGACCGAAATCATATTAAATATACACCAACACCAAAGAAGACTCCTAAATATGCAATAATGTTCATAATGGTAAGCTCCCACATTAGTTTGTGAGTAGATTTCAGTCTTTTAAATTAATATAATTCAAAGAAATTAGTGTTTTATTCTAAAGTGTTTTTGAAGCCATGCATCAGTTTTTTGAAAGGATTTGATTTTTTTAGGGGGATGTTAAAAATAAGAATGAGTATGAAAATGCATATAACATATCTAGTGAGATGGAAACATAGTCTGTAGCAGAAAAGTTTGTTTCATTGTGCTTTTGCTGTAATAAAACATAGTTAACAGAAGCTACAGTTAATTGCATTAAAAATTTCAATTACCAAGAATAATTATTTCACTTGAAGATCATGTCTGGGTCCTGGCAAAATAATGGGCTTCCCTTGCTGTTTCAGCTTCAAAGAAAATACCTTCCCTGCAGCACCCACCACCCATGGTCTTTTCCTGGGCATGGAAAGGACTTGATACAGTAATGGAAGTGATAGTTAATACTTGCTCCCAGGTAGCCTGAGGCTAGCAGAGCAGAGCTCAACAGTTCCTATTATGAATACTCACCAAAGTAAGTTTAAATTAAAGTATTATTCAGGTTCCTCATCTTAGGAAGGATAAGGAGGCTAAGGGGTGGGGGATGGAGTGGATGGCTGTCTTGGCAGTTTCACCATAAAGTAACAAATACACATAAAATGGAAATGAATCTTTGACTCATTCTAACATAGTTGAAGCAGACAGAAAATCGAATCCTAACCCACTAAGGCAACTCCATTGTTGTTTTGTTTTGTTTTGTTTGTTTCTGTGAGACAAAGTTTCTCTGTATCTCTGGCTGTCCTGGAACTCACTCTGTAGACCAAGCTGGCCTGAAACTTAGAGATCTGGTTGCTTCTACCACCCACATGTAAGCACAATGGCCCCATAAGTTCCTGTCCCCACCATCAATGGAGAAATGTTCCCCTTTCCCCACACCCTCACATGACAGCATCTGCTGTTACTTCGTATATTAATCTTGGCTATTCTGACTGGGGTTAGATAACAGAAAGGATGTTGAACTTTTAAAAAGTGTTTCTCAGCCAACTGTATTCCATTCTCTGGAAACTCTGCTTAATTTTGTAACCTGTTTTAAAATTGGATTATTTGTTTTCTTTTATAAAATTATTTTATTTTAACATTTAAAAACCAGTCTTAAGCTGAAAACAGAAAATATATTTTTAGTATCTGTTTACTTCATTCTAAAAATTTTACTATGCTATGAAATAAAACGTACGAGAAAGTACAAGCTAATGCTGTCTCTTTCATACAAGTGTTACAAGGAGAATTTTGCTTCATCATTTTGAAAACTTGTTAATTTGCATTTACCTTTTGATATTTTAATTCCACATGACCTTTTCTTTGAAGGGGTTACATAAAGTACCAGGTGATTATCTGCATATTTAATATTGACTATGTTTATTATTATTTTCAATTAAAGAAATTTATTAAGTGCTTATCTCTTTTTCAGAGGAGAAATATAAAATATAGTAGCAAGGAAGACCATAAAAGGCACAATAAAAATAGATCTTACATTCTGGCTAGGCAGACAGAGGCTGTAAGTAAGCAGCTGAGTATTTTTCAGGTTGTAATACATCACACACACACATACACACACACACACAGCACTTTGTGATATGCAGAAATTACTTCATGATGAAATGTACAACTTTAAGGAGACAGTTGAAATAGGATGTCTACTGCAGAAAAGCATTTAAGGAATAAGAGTGATTAATGAGAGCTACAAGATAGGACTTAGATAGTAATCTAAGGATACATAATTAAGGAACAACAAAGCAGTCAGTATGTCTTAAGTGGAGTAAGAAAATAGAAATAAATGCTACATTGATATTTTTTCTGTATGCATTCAATTATTGAAAGAGTATATTTACATTAATAGAAAAATTTGAGGGATGAGAGACCATGGTACGAGTAATTCCTTGAAGGAAACTTGCACCACCTATGTGTACATGTTAAGTAGGCCCATATTTGTTTCCAATGTTTTTTTTCTGGATAAAGGATGAGATGTACATATAATTTTATGACCGTGCACAATTTTGTTGTTTAGAACAAGAGGCTATGTTAAAGACCTTGTAAGTAGTTAGAAACATATCCAAGAGTTACAATCCTGCCTAGGCTTAATGTTTAAATATTGGAAGACATATAGCTGATGAGATGGCCTAGTGAGAAAGACACTTCCTGCTGAGACTGATGGCCTGGGTTTGATATGTAGAACCCATACTGTGAACTGGAGAACTCACAACCTCACGACTCCTCTGACCTCAAGTGCATCCCTTGGCACTTTCCACACAAATGGATAAATATCATTTCAAATTTGAAAATAAATGGGCAAGATACAGAAAAATTATCATAAGTAAAATAGACAATAAATCAGTCATAAGTTGAAGATCAAGATATACAAACAAAAACAAACCAAACAAAAACAACAACAAAAATGAATGATGTTCTTAGCTCTGAAAAAAAGCTGGTGAATGGAAGTCTGAAGTGAGTTGATTTTCTGTCTAGATAACTAAAAGTATGTGCAGAGCGTAATTCATGACATTGCTCAAAGTGAAAAGGGGATTTATAAATAATCCTTTATTCCAAAAAACAAAGACAGTATTTCTTTCTTTAGACTCACAAAAATATTTCCTTTGATGTGTCAATGAGCCTTAGCATACAGATCAGTCCTGTTTGGCAAAATCACATTAATAAAGAACTGTTAGAGGCTTAGTGGGTAGAACAAAGCATAGAGGACTTGTTTCACAAATATTGGGATCTAATTTCAGGTTCCCAGCACATATGTAAAAGCTATGAATAAATGAGAACACAAGTAATACTAGTTCTGCAAGGATAACAGGCAGATTCCAGGTTTCCTTGTCATTAAGCAGAAATGGAGAGCTCTAGAGATGCCATGTCTCATGAAACAAAGTGAGTATTCAGAGAGGAAGACACATGACATAACTATCTGACCTCTGCATGCATAGGCATCAGTGACCTCTCTCTTGGTCTCTGTCTCTCTCTGCCTTCTGTGTTTCTGTGTCTGTCTGTCTGCCTCTCTCTCTCTCTCTCTCTCTCTCTCACACACACACACACACACACACACACACACACACACACACACATACACATGCACACACAGAGGGAGAAAGAGAGAAAGAGAGAGAGTGAGTGAAACACACACACATAAAATCATGAAGACACCCAGCTTGTTGAACACATTAGGAAAATAGATAATGGAAAATGCTATCTTTATAAGTTCTATTTTTATTTAGTGTAAAATTGTTTTGCTCACACATGTGTCTAGGACACCATGGGACTCCCTGGTGTCCACAGGACCAGGAAGACAGTTTCAGATCTACTGGACCTGGACTTGCAGAGGATTATGACCTGTCATACAGATGCTAAAAATCAAGCCCAGGTCTTCTGGAGGAATAGACATTGCTGAAAAAAAAGTCACTGCTTTCTTCCTACTCCCCATACATTTTCCATCAGCACTTCTTTCTGTTATAACATATAATTTTTATTAAAAAATAAAATATTTTACACAGTGTATACGGATCACTCTTTGCTTTCCCCAAATCTTCTCAACTCCTCCTCACATCTATAGCCATACATCTCCATTCTCTATGGCCTTTCACTTTTAAGAACAGAAGTAGGCAAAAAATAAAAAGAAATAATAAAAAAGAAATATACACACACTTGTGCACACATGCACACACACACACACACACACAACCCATAAAGTATATAAATGTAAACTCTAATACCCTTGCAAAAGATAAGACAAATCAATATGCCCTAACAAAGCGTTATAAAACAGAAATTCTCTGAATATAACAGTAAGTCCATGTTGCATGGACTATCTGCTGCTAGGCTTGGAACCTGTCACCTTGCTAGAGGTGTTGGGACCTGGGAGAATGGAGCCAATAAATGAGCCAATATTTCTTATGCAATAGCCAACTTTATTCACAGCTCATACAATTTATACTCTGAGAAGATAGGTCACATGAGAAACATTTGTATAAATTCCAGCCATATACAATCACAAGAATAAGCTGCATGAGGCAAAAACATGTTATTCCATAGAGGTATATACAGGATAATTTAAACCTTTAATTGACGACAACGACAGCAAACAATAATGAATAATCTGAAGTAAACTCACCCCTTTCTTCTACGCATGGGAGAAACACAAAAACGCATTTTGAAGAAACATCTTGTTTTCTTGGAATATGTTCACAAGCACAAATTATTCTCACATGACACCACTTTTGTGCCATATATTTTTCAGTCATTGTGCTTGTTTTTTAACTCCCCCCCTCTCTCTCTCTCTCTCACACACACACACACACACACACACACACACTCTGCATTCTCTCTTTCTCGCTCATATTCTGCATTTTATTAGATAATCGTGTAGTTTTTGTATTTCAGTCTGTATATAGGATGTATAATATTTTTACATTTAGATACAGTGAAGTATCCCTGCATCTCTGTAGTGAAGCAAAGCTAGACAGTCTTTTTGAGCATGTTCTTAAATTCAGTTTTATAGAGAATGCTTGCATGGTTTTAAAGACAGTTGTCCTCAAATTTGCTTCCTTTGTTATAACTTTTTGTAGTTTAAGTATCAGGATAATTGAGAGTTCATAATATGATTAAAGAAATGCTCTTTTATATTTCTTTTTGTGGAATAATTTGAGGAGTATTGGTGGTAATTATGAAGAGGCCTGTTAGAAATATGTATTGATAGCACCCAGAGCTGATCCTGTGCTATACCGCATACTCAAACACCACCAGGAGAGAGCTGGGGCCCCCAGGAGTACTGACACGACTGTAAGCACAGGTAAAACCACCACTTCTCAAATTCCTGGCCAAAAAGTGACCTACCCAGAGCTATTAGGACACAGGGATCAAGGAAGAGCTGAGGACAGGATCCTTCCAGGTTCTATCTGCACCCCAGAGTTGACCCTGTGCCATAGCTCTGGAGGCAGAAGCCACAGTCAGAGACATCAAGACCAGCTGATATCAGAGATAACTACATGGTGAGAAGCAAGGGCATGAACATAAGCAACAGAAATCAAGTCTACTTGGCATCATCAAAACCCAGTTCTCCCAAAACAGGAAGCCCTGGATATACCAGCACACCAGAAAAGCAAGACTAATTTAAAATCACATCTCATGATGATGATAGAGGACTTTAAGAAGGACATAAATAACTCCCTTAAAGAAATACAGGCAAGCTGGGCGGTGGTAGAGCACGCCTGTAATCCCAGCACTCTGGGAGGCAGAGGCAGGTGGATTTCTGAGTTCGAGACCAGCCTGGTCTACAGAGTGAGTTCCAGGATAGCCAGGGCTATACAGAGAAACCCTGTCTCGAAAAAACCAAATCCAAAAAAAAAAAAAAAAAAAAAGAAATACAGGCAAACACAGAAAAACAGGTTAATGCCTTTAAAGAAAAAACACAAAAATGCCTTAAAGAATTACAGGAAAATACCACCAAACAAGTGAAAAAAAATTGAACAAAACCATCCAGGATCTTAAAATGATAATAGAAACAATGAGGAAATCCCAAAGGGGGACAATTCTGGAGATAGAAAATCTAGGAAAGAGATAAGGAGTCATAGATGTAAGTATCTCCAACAGAATACAAGAGATAGAAGAGAGAATCTCAGGTGCAAAAGATACCAGAGAAAACATTGACAGAGGAGTCAAAAAAATGCAGAATGCAAAAAAGTTTCTAATCCAAAACATCCAGGAAATCAAGGACACAATAAGAAGACCAAGCCTAAGATATCAAACTTAAATCACCAGTAAATATCTCCAACAAATTATAGAAGAAAAAGCCGGGCGGTGGTGGCACACGCCTGTAATCCCAGCACTCTGGGAGGCAGAGGAAGGCGGATTTCTGAGTTTGAGGCCAGCCTGGTCTACAGAGTGAGTTCCAGGACAGCCAGGGCTATACAGAGAAACCCTGTCTCAAAAAAACCAAATCCAAAAAACTTATAGAAGAAAACTTCCCTAACCTAAAAAAAGAGATGCCCAAAAATCCACAAGAAGCCTACAGAACTCCAAATAGGTTAGACAAGAAAAGAAATTCCTCCCATCAAATAATAGTAAAATACCCAAAGCACAAAACAAAGAAAGAATATTAAAAGCAGTAAGGAATAAAGGTCAAGTAACATATGAAGGCAGACCTATCAGAATTACAGCAGACTTGTCAACAGAGACTATGAAAGCTAGAACATCCTGGGCAGATGTCATACAGAATATTATGGTCTAATAATATAATAAGAGAATATTAGGGTCTGTAAAACCCAGCAAAACTCTCAATTAACATAGATGCAGAATTCAAGATATTCCATGACAAAGACAAATTTTTCAAAATATCCTTCCACAAATCCAGCAGTACAAAGGATAATAGATGGAAAACTCCAAAACAAGGAGGGAAAGTACACCCTAGAAAAAGGCAAGAATTAATCTTCTTTCAACAAACCCAAAAGAAGTTAGTCACACAAACACAATTCTACCTCTAACAACAAAAATAACAGTAAGGAACGATCACTATTCCTTAATATCTCAATATCAATGAACTGAATTTCCCAATGAAAAGATATAGACTAACAGACTGGATACATAAACAGGACCCAGCATTTTGCTGCATACAGTAAACACACCCCAGTGTCAAAGACAGACAGTACCTCAGAGTTAAGGGCTAGAAAACATTTTTTAAGCAAATAGTTGCAAAAATCAAGCTGGAGTAGCCACTCAAATATTGAATAAAATTGACTTTCAAACAAAAGTTATCAAAAAAAGTTAAGGAAGGAACGTCATTCATACTTATCAAAGGAAAAATCTACCAAAAAGAACTCTCAATTCTGAACATCTTTGCTTCAAACTTAAGAGTACCCACATTCATAAAAGAAACTTTTCTAAAGCTCAAAGCACACATTGCACCTCACACAATAATAGTAGGAGTCTTCAACACCCTGCTCTCAACAGTGGACAGATCATGGAAACAGAAACTAAACAGAGATACAGTGAAACTAACAGAAATTGAGGATCAAATGGATTTAACAGATATCTGTAGAACATTTCGTCCTAAAACAAAAGAATATACCTTCTTCTCAGCGCCTCATGGTACCTTTTCCAAAATTGACCATATAATCGGCAAAACAGGCCTCAACAGATATGAGAAGATTGAAATAATCCCATTCATCTTATCAGATCACCACAGACTAAGGCTAGTCTTCAATAACATCAAAAACAACAGAAAGCCCACGTATACCTGGAAGCTGAACAGTATACCCAATGATAACATGGTCAAGAAAGAAATAAAGAACGAAACTAAAGCCTATTTAGAATTTAATGAAAACAAAGGCAAAACATACTCAAACTTATGGAACTCAATGAAAACAATGCTAAGAGGAAAACTCATGACTCTGAGTGCCTCCAACGAGAAACTGGAGAGAGCCTACACTAGCAGTTTGACACCACATCTGAAAGCTCTAGAAAAAAAAAAGAAGAAGCAAATGCATCCAAGAAGAGCAGATGACAGGAAATAATCAAACTCAGGGCTGAAATCAACCAAAGAGAAACAAAAAAGAATTATACAAAGAATCAGCAACCAGAGGCTGGTTCTTTGAGATAATCAACAAGATAGATAAAATCTTATCCAGACTAACCAGAGGGCCCACAGATCATATCTAAAACAAAATCAGAAATGAAAAGGGAGGTTCAACAGCAAAAACTGAGAAATTTCAAAAAATCATCAGATAAGACTTTACCTTTACTCAACCAAACTGAAAAATCTGATTGAAATGTACAATTTTCTACACAGATACCAAATACGAAAGTTGAATCAGGATCAGATAAATCACTTAAACAGTCCCATAATCCCCAAAGAAATAGATGCAGTCATTGAAATGTCCCATGGTTACCAATCCTACATCTGATAGAGGGCTAATATCCAATATATATAAAGAACTCAAAAAACTAGGACTCCAGACAATAAAATACCCTACTAAAAATGGGGTACAAAGCTAAACAAAGAATTATCAACTCACGAAACCTGAACGCTCAAGAAGCACCTAAAGAAGTGTTCAACAGGGAAACACAAGTCAAAACAACCCTGAGATTTCACCTGACACTAGTCACAATGGCTAAGATCAAAAACTCAGGTGACAGTAGATGCTGGCTTGGATGTGGAGAAAGAGAACACTCCATTTCTGGTGGGATTGAAAACTCATGCAAATTCTCTATAAATTGTTCTGGTGATTCCTCAGAAAACTGGACATAGTACTACCTGAGGTCCCAGATATACTACTGGGCATATACCCAGAAGATGCTCAAACATGTAATATGTATACATGCTCCACTATGTTCATAGCAGCCATATTTAAAACATTTAGAAGCTGGAAACAACCCAGATGTCCCTCAACAAAGGAATGAATACAGAAAATCTGGTACGTTTACACAATGGAATACTACTCAGCTATTAAAAACAGTGAACATGAAATTCGCAGGCAAATGGATAGAACTTGAAAATATCAACCTGAGTGAGATAATACATTCACAAAAGATTACACAAGGTATGTACTCACTGAGAAGTGTATATTATCCCCAAAGTTTGGAATACTCAAGATACAATTCACATACCATATGAAGCTCAAGAAAAAGGAAGACCAAAGTGTGGATACTTCAGTGTTTCTTCAAAGGGGGAACAAAATACTGACAGAAGGAAATATGTACAAAAAGTTTGTAGCAGAAACTGAAGGAACAGACATCCAGAGACTGCCTCACTTGGCGATCCATCCCATATTCAGTTCCCAAACTTGGACACTATTTTGGATGCTCGGAAGTACTTGCTGACAGGAGCCTGATATGGCTGTCTTCTGAAAGGCTCTGTGAGAGCCTTACAAATACAGAGGTGGATGCTTGTAGTCAACCATTGGACTGAACGTGGGGTCCCAGTTAGAGGATCAGCCCCATGGGGGGAGCAACAGTATCAACTTGTCAGACCCCCTGGAGCTCCTAGTGACTGGACCAACAACCAAAGAGTACACATAGAGGGACCCATGGCTCTGCCTGCATATGTGGCAAAGGATGGCCTTGTTGCACATCAGTGGGAGCAATGGACCTTGGGCCTGATGCTGGGGCTGGAAGGCAGAGTTGGTGGATGGGTAGAGGAGCACCCTCATAGAGACAGGGGGAAGGGGATGGGATGAGGGTCTCAGGAGAGGAGATCAGGAATGGGGATAATATTTGAAATGTAAATAAAGAAAATATCCAATGAAAAGAATAAAAGGAAAGTTTCCTCATAATGGAAGATTATACAGAGTATGAAAGATACTGACTGCTAAGAGAGAAGCATGGAAGATAAATTGGCAGCAATGAATGCCAAGTTTAGGAGTTTAGGCTTATCCTAAAAGCAAGAAGAGGAATTGAATGTATAAGATATGATAAAAATTGGGTTTGAAAGTTTTGTTTTTAACAGATGGCGAATGGTGTTATAATTAGTTTGTGAGGTAATTAGGTAGTTACTGAAGTAGAGAATAAATAAAGCAACTTCTTTAAGGACAGAGAAGGACCGATTCAGTAAACATTAATGAACTAGGTTTTAGAGGGTAAAATAATGTTGGATGTAGACAAAAGTTCCAGACACAACACACGAGAACATAAGGTGTCTGGTTACCTTTGCAATCCAGATAGCCAATAAGTGTTAGTTTTTTGTTTTGTTTTGTTTTTTTTAGTATCAATTTATTCCATGGAATATTTGGAACATGTTATAACTCTTCCTTGTGTTTTTTTAGTTTATTTTTAAAATTAATAATAAATATCATTAATTTATTATTAATTAAGATTATTGAGTCTATCTTTGCTTAACTGAAATTCAAATATAACCCATTGACTGACCTGAATGGTGCCTGGTAACCCTAGTTGCTGAGGAATGAAGCGCTTACAAGGGGAGTACCTAATGATTAAAAGCACCCACCCTGAGCATCAAGGTCCCATGATAGGTCTGTCATAAAAGGAAGCATATGGAGCAGGGTAAGAAGTCAGGACTCTCTGACCTTGGCTTGTTTTGATGCCAAGAGACAATAGTTTTACTAACCATGACTTCTCCTTATGGTTTTATATTAGCAGAGATGCCCTACCTTTCACTGGGGCAAGGTTTCTTAATTTTCAAGAGCAAACAGATTCTGGTTAACCTCTAGATTCTTCCAATGGGAAGAGTCAATGAACAAAAAGCATGAGTCAATGTCTAAGACAATAGAAGAAATCTTAGAGTACATCTACACCATCATAAGGTAAACAAAAACTTCCTGAGTAAAATAGAAAAGGGAAAGAGCATACAAGAAAAATAGTTTGAATTTATAAACTAATTTATAAAAGATGTTGCTAAAAGACAAAACAATATTTGATAATTTAACGAAGTATTAAAATATATGTTCACAAAGGTCTTAATATTTTTTAATTAGTATAAAGTAACTTTTTATTGGATATTTTCTTTATTTACATTTCAAATTATATCCCTTTTCCCTGTTTCCCTGTGGAACCCCCCTATCCCATCCTTCTTCCCTCTGTGTCTATGAGGGTGTACCCACCCACCCACCTACTCCTGCTTCTACACCCTGTCATTCCCCTACACTGGGGCATCGAGACTTCATAGAAACAAAAGCATGTCTTCCCATTGATGCTTGACAAGGCTATCCTCTGCTACATATGTGGCTGGAGTCATGGGTCCCTCCTTGTATAGTCTTTGGTTGGTGATTTAGTTCCTGGGAGCTCTGGGGGTTTTGCTTGGTTGATATTGTTTTCTTGTTCTTGCTATGGGGTTGCAATTTCCTTCAGCTCCTTCAGTTCTTTCTCTAGCTCCTCCACTGGGGACCTGGTGTTCAGTCCAATGGTTGGCTGCGAGCATCCACTTCTATATTTGTCAGGTTCTTGCAGAGGTTCTGGGGAGACAGCTATATCTAAATTCCAAAAACCAATAATAAGTATAAACCTATTTTTACGTATAGAAAAGTAAAGCTATTTCAAAAGAGAAAGCATATAACTAACCAGTAGACTCATGGGAAAGTGATCAATTCCAGAGTTGGCAAGCACCTCTTCCTGAATTTTATTGTGAGCTTACTCTACTCAGTAGGATAGGTAAAATTCCAAAGACTGAGAGTACAACAGCTTGAGATATAAGACAACTTAATCTCATATATTCTGGCCAGAGAGGTAAAATAACATAACATTGTACAGTAGTTGGTCAAACTTTGATAAAATTAAAAAGCCTTTGGAATGTAAACATAGAATATAGAAAATTAAAAAAAAATAAATAAAAATATGTCATTGGTCTTTGAAAGAAAGAAAGAAAGAAAGAAAGAAAGAAAGAAAGAAAGAAAGAAAGGAAGGAAGAAAGGAAGGACTGAAGGAAGGAAGAAACAAAGAAACAAAGAAACGAAGATGTGCTGAAACAAACTGGTCCAGGAATGTATTTTCTTGGATTGGAAAACTTTTAATTACTGTTTCTATTTAACTAGAAATTGTGGACCTGTTTCAATTGTTCATCTGATCTTGATCTAACATAAATATCTTGATTATGCCTATAAATATACACTAAAGTTAAATCATGGTTAGATGAAGAATTTTAACAGGTCCATAAATATATTAAAAATTTCCATGTATGTATATATATGGAAAATTTTCATCTACTGAAGACTTTTTAGTTTACTGAAGTACATAGTTTTAAAGTATGTCCTTATGAGTCCTAGGTTTTGCTGTGGCTAATATGTATAATTAGAGGATTTTTTAGATTATAATATGAACATTAATAGACTTTTGCTGATTATCCTACTTTGACCAATGAAACTCTTAAATAAAGCATTGATATAACAGGAGTAAGGATGTTAATATTAGTACTCTATGGTGCATTATGTTCTTTTTATGGTATTATGAATCCAACTCAGGGCGTTGACTATAGTAGACAAGAGTTCAACCACTAAGTCCTATCTCCTGATATGTTAAAAACTTCAACACCAACAGTAATTACTATGTCTTTGTTTAAAGTAATTCATGAAATTTTAATAAGATTTAATTGTAAAATGTTAGTAACATATGGGATTGGTTCATAAATAAATGAACTGTGTTATATTAGGCTTTAAATTTTCCCTAGATCTTGTAGACTGGCCTATGTATTCACTATAGGAATAGAATAATTTGGCTACAAAATTGTCTGAATTGGAAAGCATCTTTCCTATTAAAGTTTACTAATAAGATTCTTAAGTAATACAGATTTTCAAATATTATTTTTAGATTTATATAGTCTCTTGGATTTCTTTATAAGCCTTCCTGAAATTTCATTTCAGATGACAAAATTTCAGTGCTTTCTACAGAGTAATGTAGTTCTTGAGTGAGAAGAGCTATCTGGAACTAACGGGACTTCCTGAATGATGATCTACATAATGATTTTTCATTTGCTCACAGCGCGTTATTCAAACATCATCAATTTTTTTCTTTGTAACAATAACTTCAGACTGTTATTGGTATGTTCACATAAATTTATATATTCAAGATAATAGAAAAATTAAATTAATGATTTTTAAAGCTTTTTATTTTTTAAGACATTTCAAAAAACAACAGAACCTCAAATTTCCTGGGTTTTCGGAAATTCAATTCAACTTCCATCCTTCCCGTTACAAGTGTCGCAAGACACTTTACCAAGAAACTTGCATCAATTTTTCATTTTTCTTGTTATTAAGCATGGTTAATTTTAAAAGTGACTACATTAGATTTCTGTCTTATATTCTACAATTTGTATTTACCATAGCGTATTTACAAATATACATATAGAAAATCAATATTTACCCATAATTCTAATAGCCCAAGTTACCATTACCTTACTATTTAGGTTTTCAATATCTTGTTCTATATTGTATATTCATCACAATGCATATAGAACACATATAAATATACCTTTTATTATTCCTTCTAACATTATGTACACATATCATGTTGCCTAACATCTATTCCAATATATTTTTCAGGGCTGTTTTTGTTTGTTTTGATATTATATTTGTTTGTTTGTTTTTGTTTGAGTCAGAGGAGGCCAAATTTCTTTATCACAAAACTAGGTTTACTTAACTTACAAATTGTTTTTATAAAAGCAATGAATTATTCTACCAAGGAAATAGACAGACCTGCTAAATTCATCTCTGTATATAAGCTTACTGCAATCATACAATTTCCAGTGGTATAAATCATTCACATTAACATTTTAACCAAATGCCTCTGCTAGTATTTTCTTTTTTTTCTTTTTCTTTTTTTTTCTTTTAGAGAAGAAAGAATTTATTTCAGTTTACAAGCTATAGTCCTTTGAGAGAAACAAGGGCAGAAGCTTAAACAAGAATTTGGCAGCAGCAGAGACTGGAGGAATGCTGTTTACTGGCTAGCTCCAAGGCTCACCTTCAGCAGCTACCTTTCTTAACATCGCAAGCTCACCTGCCCAGTAGCACCCACAATGAGTTATGTCCTCTGTTGAACCTGATTCTATTTTCCATTTTTTTTTATTTTTAATTTTTTTATTGGATATATTCTATATTTATAATTCATTTCCCCTTTTCTGGTACCCCACCCCCAAAGGTCCCACATGCCCTTTTCCCTCCCCCTGCTCCCTCATCCACCCCTTCCCACCTCCCTGTTCTTGTACTCCCCCACAATGATACTTTGGTCCATTCTAGCACCAGTGTCCACTCCTTTCTTCTTGTCAGACATCACTTGGTATGTGATTTATGTCTTTGGTGTTCCAAGATTCTAGGCTAATATACACTTATCAGTGACTGCATACCATGGGTATTCTTTTGAGACTGGGTCACCTCACTTAGTATGACGTTCTCCAGCTCCATCCATTTCTCTAAGAATTTCATGAATTCATTGTTTCTAATGGCTGAATAGTACTCCATTGTGCATATATATACCACATTTTTTGTATCCATTCCTCTGTTGAGGGACATCTGGATTCTTTCCAGCTTCTGGCTATTATATATAAGGCTGCTATGAACATAGTGGAGCATGTATCCTTATTGCATGCTGGGGAATCTTCTGGGTATATGCCCAGGAGTGGTATGGCTGGGTCCTCCGGAAGTATCATGTCCAGTTTTCTGAGGAACCACCATATTGATTTCCAGAGTGGTTGTACCAGCTTGCATTCCCACCAGCAGTGGAGGAGTGTTCCTCTTTCTCCACATCCTCGCCAACTTCTGAGTTTTTTTTTTTTTTCGAGACAGGGTTTCTCTGTGTAGCCCTGGCTGTCCTGGAACTCACTCTGTTTACCAGGCTGGCCTCGAACTCAGAAATCCGCCTGCCTCTGCCTCCCAAGTGCTGGGATTATAGGCGTGCGCCACCACGCCCGGCTTGAGTTTTAATCTTAGCCATTCTGACTGGTGTGAGGTGAAATCTCAGGGTTGTTTTGATTTGCATTTCCCTAATGACTAATGATGTTGAACATTTTTTAAGGTGTTTCTCAGCCATCCGAATTTCTTCAGGTGAAAAGTCTCTGTTTAGCTCTCTACCCCATTTTTGGATAGGGTTATTTGGTTTTCTGGGGTCTAACCTCTAGAGCTCTTTGTATACATTGGATATTAGCCCTCTGTCGGATGTGGTCGATTTTGGAGAAGGTACCATGAGGAGCTGAGAAAAAGGTATAGTCTTTTGCTTTAGGGTGAAATGTTCTATATATATCTGTTAAATCCAATTGGTCCAAAGTTTCGATGAGTTTCTACGTGTCCCTGTTTAGTTTTTGTTTTCCTGATCGGTCCACTGAGGATAGTGGAGTAGTGAGGTCCCCCACAATCATTGTGTTAGGTGCAATGTGTGCTTTGAGCTTTAGTAAAGTTTCTTTTACGAATGAGCGTACCCTTACATTTGGAGCGTATTTTCTTATATGTTCTGAGTAGTTGTCTTGATATAGAGAGCACTTCTGAGCAGTTGATTTGCATATGCAGAAATCTCTCTTTCCTATCCTGTAGAGATACCACATATTCATGATTGTGATATTTGAGACTTTCAACCACAAGATATCATATGTTATAGGGTGGTTTTTGTTTGTTTCACTCATTTTAAAAACTGCTCGCACTTTAAATTTACATACAAATTTCAGTTGAGATATAATAAGGACAATTGTTTGTTTTGAATCAAGTTCTCATTTTTAGCCCACATTTAATCATGCCAGTGTTATTTATTTCTTCACACTTTATACTTTATCATTCATTATTTATTGGGTAATTTCTCTGAAGGATTTAAAAGGGAAGAGGCAAATAAGGATTCTGTAAAGAGAAATGCAAAGGTCTTTGTTTGGAAATCAGAGCTATGGAGCTATGGAAACAGAAGCCAACAAAAAGGATAATATTTATTCAGGGGGAGAGATGGGAGGTTGTGAAAAAATATTGATTCCTCTAAGAAATGAGCCTATACAAAATTAATGTGATTTTTTTAGTTATTTGGAAACAGACTTAATGTACCTTTATTTTTCATTCCTATTATAAATATAGCACACATACTATAAAATATAATCATATATATAATCATATATATGATTAGAAAGTTTGTTTAGTTTCTGTCCACAGTTAGAAATAAGTTTCCCACAAGTTTCCCAGGCTGGTCTTCAAGCCCTAGGCTCTAGTAATCTGGCTGTTGCAGCCTTTTACTGCAAGAATATTGGTTATGCCACAGCATCTTATTATGTTCTTTTGTAACCTACCTCTCTGACTTAAGAACTTTCATGGACTACCCTTGAACTGCCTGTGCATGCAGAGAATCACAAACCTTTCAGTTGCAGCATAGTAACATCTTAAAATTCATCTAATGGAAATAGCCCTTAAGCTATTTGCATGTGTTTTCACATTGAAATCAATGTTCCTGCCAATGCAACTCCTTCCTCTTGTGCACTAGTCATGTCCAGACTTTTGGACATGTGGAAAGTCTCCTTGAAAGGCGGCAAATACTTACATGTTCTTGGGTAATGCTTATTTGATCATATTTTCATTTCTATATAACTTGTTGCTGCTCGAATTATTTTTTGCTATAATGAACACCCTTGTGATCTGTTGCCTTTGTTTCACCTTGCAGCACATCAGGATGAGAACACATGGCAGACTAAAACCAAGTGAAACTGAAAGAGTTGAAATATAAAGGGTTTGGGATTTTCCTACTGTGTAGAGAGCCATTTTGGGGTGCTGTGCCCCAATATGGCACGACTTGACATTGACCAAGGTGAAGTTCTTCTCTCAGTCTTCCAGCAGGAATTCCTGTGCTAGCCACAATCCCCTCCACCGAGAGTGGAGCACTCAGACCAAGGTGAGTCCCATTGATCTTCAAGGATAGCTGCTTCCTGAAAGACACTAGCTGAAACCTAATGCCAGCCTCCTGCAGAGCAAGGGAACCAGTTCTGCAGACCTGTTTCCAGCCTTTCCTCACTCCCCCCACTGCACCCCCTCCCACCCCTGCCTATATATATTTGGAGACCTCCATTAAACTTTGAGCCTTGAGCAGGAAATCTTGTCTTGCTTCCATGTTTCTCCTGTCACCCCTTTCCTATCCCCAGCTTTCCTTCAAGGGAATCCGGTAACCCATTTGAATGTAGCCAAATTATTATTCATGGGTATGCACATAATAATGTAGAGTTCTCCCACAAAGGCATACTTCTTCATGATACAAACTGCAGCATCAAGTCTTTAACCAGATTTCCATAATATACTACATATCTAAATCATACTATATCTTTTATCTATAATAAAAACTGAATATATACACATATATTTGTATATACACAAACACACATATATAAATTTTATTTGTAAATGAGTTATTATAGTAGAAGGATCAGTGAGATTATTATTTCCTGGATTATATCAATCATTAGACAAATATGTAATGTTCACATGTTTTCTTGGGTATATGGATTTCTATTGAATTTGAAAAAAAAACTCATTTGATCTTTATACCAATATTTTAACCTAGTTACATCTTAAACAAATGAGTATAGTTCTTTTTGCTCTTAAATGTCCTTAACCCTATGAATTTAAAGCTTCTTTTTAATGTAAGTAATTACATAGCTTACAAAAAAGCGTTTAATAGCACCTAAATGACACACTGAAAACATGGAAAGCAACAGGCAATATCAGCATTCATGTAACAAGTATGTTTCTTATAACATTTTAAGTAATCAAGATCGCATAGAATCAAGATTCATTTTCCTTGTTATACATATATTAGCATATTTTAATACAATAAATTGTGTATATGCTTTTACTGCATGTGCCTTTTCAAGATTTGATTAAATGTCAATGAGATTTTCCCTTCAATTCTAACCTGGATTTTAGAAAGATATCAAAATGATTATAGATCTTAAGGCTAATTACCTAAATAGAGCTTGTTCAAATTCTTAGTATGATTTTCAGCTAAGTTTTACTATTATGTACTCCTTAAAATTGAAATTTTTACATATATCGATATTTCAAAACAGATTAAAAGCTGAGGATAACCTCTGCTCAAGGCTGAGGTGAAAATTGACAGAGTCCTGTCTCCCTTGATTCTTCTAACCCAATGGTTCTCTACCGGAGGCACATGTGCAGCCTAGAAAGATTGTTGTTATTGCTAATCATACTGAGTTTTCAAAAGAGGGCTGTATGATTTCTCATATACTAACACACACACACACACACAAACACCACACACACACACACACACACACACACACACACACACACACACATATGTATACTTCCTCCATCTTGCTCTACCTTTTAATTTTGCTCATTTATTTTATCATAATTTCTTAGTTAATTTTGTAAAATAAAGGAATCACCATGGAAGAATATTTAAAACTCTTATATGCTCTTTCTGATTGAAAAGCATGCTTTATGCTTTGGCTACAGTAAACAACAATGAGAATTTACATGATAAACAGTTTGTCAAAGGGCAATATTTTCATGTAATTTCTTAGTTTCCCTAAATTACATGAATTTCAAAGTTCATGCAACAAACTAAGAGAAGCACTGATTTGGATGAGAGAAATATCTTGGCATTATAACCCACAATATTCATCTAACCAATCTGAATTTGTAATTAGTTGGATGAACCACATGCTTTATGTATTCCCATGGAAACTTGTATGCTGCCTTACAGATTTTAATGTAATAGAAGAGACGTGGCACACAAGGCATAAAACAAGGATTCTCTTGGCTGTGTTCAAAACCACATTGCACTGTTTTTTGTTTCTGTTTTTTTTCCTTCATCCTATGATATCAATAGTATATGTGAAAATAATTTATACAAAATTGAATGAGCTTAAAATTAAAACAAATAACAAAAGCATGATGATCATAAACGGTTGCCAGAAATATTTTGAAGGACAGATACAATTCTTTCTCTGAATGTGGCAAGATATTTGCTGTGTTTTGCTTTGCTTTAAAAAAAAATCAATTGTACTGTTTCCATCAGCTTTAGGGCAAGAATGTTGTAGTATAATGTGGCATATGCAGATTAATCTTCTTTAACCCATAATTTTAAAAATACATTTCAGGTGTTCTGTTTTTCTGGGTAGTTGCAAAACGTGTATAAGAAGCTTTAACATTTTTCTTATGATTCCAGATTCAACCTTGAAATTTGAGAAACATTCTTATGCTCATTTTCTTTTTTTTTTTTCTTTTTTTTTTTTTAGTTATTTTTATTTTCTATATTGTATGTTTACATTTCAAAGGCTTTCCCCTTTCCCAGTTCCCACCCACCATAGTTCCCATAGTTCTTCTCCCCCCCAACTATTCCCCAATCATTCCCCCTCCCCCCTCGGTTTCTTTACTAAACTGGATGCAATCTTTACATGCCCAGGGTCCTCTCCTTTCTTCTTCTTGGGAATCATTTGACTTGCTATTTGTGTCTTGAGTATTTAGTGCTTCTATGCTCATTTTCTTAACAATGAATTCTTCTTTCTTGCTACCAACACAATGCAAGATTATATAGTAAATGATTTGGCAGACAAGATACAAATCTTGTAATAGAAGAGGAAGAAGCAAACAAAGCAATGACTTTGAGTGACAGAATCTGGTTTCCTGAAAATGGGAACAAAAACACACGTAGAGGCTTTATTTATAATTGAGTGGAATTATTTCTTGTGTAGACCCATGACTGTTCAAGGTCATGCTTCTACATGTATGTCCTCTTTCCGTACATTAGCAAATAGCAGCTACATTTACTCACACATTACAAACTAAGCATTGTCAGTATCTTTAATTAATCTCCTTCATTTTCCAAAATCACTCATCGACTGTTTTCCGAAATTAACTCCTAAAACTTACCACTCTCATCTGAGATTTTGATGTATCTCTCTTGGTTTGCTACAATAGTCTTTCTTTTTTTATTATTGGATATATACTATATTTACATTTCATTTCCCTTTTTCTAGTTCCCTGCCCCCCAAAGGTCCCGCATACCCTTTTCCCTCCCACTGTTCCCCCATCCACCCCTTCCCACTTTCCTGTTCTGGGGAAGTATTCCCCTATACTGATGCTTTGAGCCTTTCCAGAACCAGGGTCCACTCCTTCCTTCTTGTCAGACATTGTTTGGTATGTGGATTGTGTCTTTGGTGTCCCAAGAGTTTAGGCTAATATCCTTTTTAGACTGTGTTACCTCACTTAGTATGATGTTCTCCAGCTCCATCCATTTCTGTAAGAATTTCATGAATTCATTGTTTCTAATGGCTGAATAGTACTCCATTGTGTGTATATATATATATATATATATATATATATATATATATATATCACATTATTTGTATCCGTTCTTCCATTGAGGGACATCTAGGTTCTTTAAAGCTTCTGGCTATTATAAATAAGGCTGCTATGAACATAGTGGAGCATGTATACTTTTTTACATTTATTAGATAATTTATTAATAGATTACATGAATCTATTAACTAATAGATACAACTTTTTAAAACTGTTTTTATTGGATATATTCTATATTTACATTTCATTTCCCTTTTTCTGGTTCCCCATCCCCCAAAGGTCCCACATGCCCTTTTCCCTCCCCCTGTTCCCCATCCACCCCTTCCCACTTTCCTGTTCTGGTATTCCCCTACACTGATGTTTTGATCCTTTCCAGCACCAGTGTCCACTCCGTCCTTCTTGACAGATATCATTTGATATGTGGATTGTGTCTTTGGTGTCCCAAGAATCTAGACTAATATCCACTTAGTGAGTGCATACCATGGTTATCAGGGTTGTTTTGATTTGCATTTCTCTAATGACTAATGATGTTGAACATATTTTAAGGTGTTTCTCAGCCATCTGGATTTCTTCAGGTGAAATTCTTTGTTTAGCTCTGTACCCCATATTTTGATAGGGCTATTTGGTTTTCTGGGACCATTTGTTGAAAAGGCTATCTTTTTTCCACTGGATGGTTGTAGCTCCTTTATCAAAGATCAAGTGACCATAACTCTATGGGTTCATTTCTGGATCTTCAATTCCATTCCATTGAAATACTTGCCTGTCACTGTACCAATACCATGGAGTTTTTAGCACAATTGCTCTGTAGTACTGCTTGAGGTCAGGGATCTTGATTCCCCCAGATCATGGTGAATGATCATCTTGATGTGCTCTTGAATTTGGTTGGCAAGAATTTTATTTAGTATTTTTACATCAATATTCATAAGGGAAATTGGCCTGTAGTTCTCTTTCTTTGTAGGATCTTTGTGTGCTTTTGGTATCAGTGTAATTGTGGCTTCATAGAACGAGTTGGGCAGTGTTCCTTCTGTTTCTATTTTGTGGAATAGTTTGAAGAGTATTGGTGTTAGGTCTTCTTTGAAGACCTGATAGAATTCTGCATTAAAACCATCTGGCCCCATACCTTTTTTGTTGGGAGACTTTCTATAACCCCTTCTATCTTTCTCAGGATTTTGGGACTGTTTAGCTGATCTAATTGATCCTGATTTAATTTTGGTATTTGGTATCTGTCTAGGAAATTGTCCATTTCCTCTAGATTCTCCAGTTGTGTTGAGTATAGGCTTTTGTAGTAGGACCTGATGATATTTTGAATTTCCTCAGTTTCTGTTGTTATGTCTCCCTTTTCATTTCTAATTTTGTTAGTTTGGATACTGTCTCTGTGCCCTTTGGTTAGTCTAGCTAAGGGTTTATCTATCTTGTTGGTTTTCTCAAAGAACCAGCTCTTGGTTTTGTTGATTCTTTGTATGGTTCTCTTTGTTTCTACTTGATTGATTTCAGTCCTTAGTTTGACAATTTCCTGTCTTCTACTCCTCCTGGGTGAATTAGCTTCTTTTTGTTCCAGGGCCTTCAGGTGTGCTGTTAAGTTGCTAGTGTATGCTCTCTCCAGTTTCTTTTTGGAGGAACTCAGGGCTATGAGTGTTCCTCTTAGCACTGCTTTCATTGTGTCCCATAGATTTGGGTAGGTCGTATCTTCATTTTCAGTGAATTCTAAAAAGTCCTTGGTTTCTTTATTTCTTCCTTGACCAAGGTGTCATTGAGTAGAGTATTGTTCAGTTTCCATGTGTATGTGGGCTTTCTGTTGTTCTTCTTGCTATTGAAGACCACTTTTACTCCATAGTGATCTGATAGGAGGCATGGGATTAGTTTGTTCTTCTTGTATTTGTTGTCTGTCTTGTGACCAATTATATGATCAATTTTGGAGAAGGTACCATGCCGTTCTGAGAAAATGGTATATTCTTTTGCTTTAGGATGAAATGTTCTACATATAGATCTGTTAAATCCAATTGGCCCAAAGCTTCAATTAGTTTCACTGTGCCCCTGTTTAGTTTTTGCTTTCCTAATCGGTCCATTGAAGAGAGTGGAGTATTGAAGTCACCTACAATTATTGTGTTAGGTGCAATGTGTGCTTTAAGCTTTAGTAGAGTTTCTTTTATGAATGAGGGTGCCCTACATTTGGAGCATAGATGTTCAATATTAAGAATTCTTCTTGGTGGATTTTCCCTTTGACAAGTAAGAAATGACCTTCCGTGCCTCTTTTGATGACTTTAGTTTGAAAGTCAATTTTATCTGATATTAGAATGGCTACTCCTGAGAGCATTTGCTTGTACAATTGTCTTCCAGCCTTTTACTCTAAGGTAGTGTTTGTCTTTGACACTGAGATGTGTTTCCTGTATGCAGCAAAATGTAGGGTCCTGTTTCTGTATCTAGTCTGTAGTCTGTGTCTTTTTATTGGGGAATTGAGTCCATTGATGTTAAGAGATATTAAAGAATAGTAATTATTACTTCCTGACATTTTGGGCGTTATTTTTTATATATGAATGCTTTTCTTCTTTTGGGTCTGATGAGAGGGGGTTTCTATCTTGCTTTTTCTGGTGTGTAGTTTCCCCCCTCGTGTTGGTGTTTTTCCCCTATTATCCTTTGTGGGGTTGGGTTTGTATATAGATATTGTGCAAATTTGGATTTGTCATGGAATACCTTGGTATCCCCATCTATGGTGATTGAGAGTTTTGCTGGGTATAGTAGTTTTGGCTGAAGTTTGTGTTCTCTTAGAGTCTGCATGAGAGCTGCCCAGGATCTTCTAGCTTTCATGGTCTCAGGTGAGAAGTCTGGTGTAATTCTGATAGGTCTTCCTTTATATGTTACTTGTCCTTTTTCTCTTACTGCCTTTAATATTCTTTTTTCGTTTAGTACATTTGGGGCTTTGATTATTATGTGACGAGAAGTATTTCTGTTCTGGTCCAGTCTGTTTAGGGTTCTGTAGTCTTGTACATTCATGGGCATCTCTCTCTTTAGGTTAGGGAAGTTTTCTTCCATAATTTTGTAGAAGATATTTGCTGGCCCTTTAAGTTGTAGATGTTCACTCTCATCTATACCTACAATCCTTAGGTTTGGTTTTCTCATTGTGTCCTGGATTTCCTGAATATTTTGGGTTACCAGCTTTTTGAATTTTGCATTTTCTTTAATTGTTGAATCCATGGTTCCTATGGTATCTTCAGCATCTGAGATTCTGTCTTCTATCTCTTGTATTCTATTGTTGATATTTGCATCTATGACTCCTGATTTCTTCCCAAGGTTTTCTATCTCCAAAGTTGTCTCCCTTTGCGATTTCTTAGTTGTTCCTACTTCTGTTTTTAGATTCTGGATGGTTTTGCTCAGATCTTTCACTTGCTTGTTTGTGTTTTCCTGTAATTCTTTAAGGGATTTTTTTTTTGTGTTTCCTCTTTTATGACTTCTACTTGTTGACCCACGCTCTCTTGTATTTCTTTAAGTAATTTTTGTGTTTCCTCCTTATTGGCATCCATTTTTTGATCCATATTCTCCTGAATTTCTTTAAGTGATTTTTGTGTTTGACTTGTAAGGGCTTCTAGCTTTTGATCCATTTTCTCTTGTATTACTAAGAGATTTATCTAACTGTTCCTCTATCAGCATCCTGACCAGTGATTTTAGATCAGAGTCTTGTTTTTCTGGTGTGTTGGGGTATCTGAGACTTATTGCTGTTGGGGAACTGGGTTCAGATGCTCCCATATGGTCTTGATTTGTGTTAGCAACGATCTTACATTTGCCTTTTGCCATCTGGTTATCTCTGGTGTTAGTTGGTCCTGTAGTTACTAGCTGGTGCTTGAACTCCCTGTGGGCTCCTAAGGCTATTTTCCCACAAATGGGATACCTGAACCACTGCCCTGCAGAGCTCCTGCTCACAGATTGCTGACAGGTTGCCTGAGTCCCCTGAGGTCTTAAACTCTGGATATCTCAGGTACCCGGTTCCACCTGCTGGGCTGTTCCTGCTCAGGGATTTCTGTCTGGTGTCCTGAGTCCCCAGAGGTCTTAAACTATATCTCAGGTACCTGATCTGCCTGCTGGTTCAAAGCAGCTGGGAAGATGGCGGAGGCTGCAGGGAGTGCGGGGTCCACATTCAGGGCATAGAGCCCATGCTTGGCTGGGGCCCCCACAAACTGCTCCTCTGTGCGCAGCTCCTGCTCAAGGCCTGAGTCCCCAAAGGTCTTAAACTCGTTATATGGCTGGACTGAAACAGCTGGGAAGGTGGCGGGGGCTGGTCCTGGCAGCTGGATCGTAACAGCTGGAAAGCAAGGCTATCATTTTTCCACTGGATGTTTTCAGCTCCTTTGTCAAAGATCAATTGGCCATAGATGTGTGGGTTCAATTCTGGGCCTTCAATCCTATTCCATTGATCCACCTCCCTGTCACTGTACCAATACCATGCAGTTTTTTTTTTCTGTTTGTTTTTTTTTTAATTTTTATTTTCTATATTCTAGGTTTACATTCCAAAGGCTTTCCCCTTTCCCAGTCCCCCCCACCATACGTCCCATAATTCCTCTCCCCCCAACTATTCCCCAATCATCCCCCCCGCCCCCCCTCCCCACGATTTCTCTGTTCTGGGTCTACAAAACTGGATCCAATCTTTTCAGGCCCAGGGTCCTCTCCTTTCTTCTTCTTGGGAATCATTTGACTTGCTAATTGTGCCTTGAGTATTCAGGGCTTCTGGGCTCATTAATATCCACTTGTCAGTGATTGCATTTCATGTGTATTCTTTTGTGATTGGGTTAACTTACTTAGGATGATATTTTCCAGATCTAACCATTTACCTACAAATTGCATGAATTCATTATTTTTAATTGCTGAGTAGTATTCCATTGTATAAATATACCACATTTTCTGTATCCATTCCTCCTTTGAGGGATATCTGGGCTCCTTCCAATTTCTGGCAATTATAAACAAGGCTGCTATAAACATAGTGGAGCATGTGTCTTTATTGTATGCAGGGGAACTACTGCTCTGTAGTATTGCTTGAGGTCCAGGCCATTGATTCCCTCAGAAGTTCTTTTACTGTTGATGATAGTTTTAGCTATCCTGTTTTTTTTTTCTTATTCCAGATGAATTTGAGAATTGCTTTTTCTAGCTCTATGACGAACTGTGTTGGGATTTTGATGGGGATTGCATTGAATCTGTATATTGCTTTTTGGCAAGATTGTCGTTTTAACTATATTAATCCTGCCAACACATGAGCATGGAAGATTTTTCCATTTTCTGAGGTCTTCTTCCATTTCCTTCTTCAGCGACCTGAAGTTTTTGTCATACAGATCTTTCACTTGTTTGGTTAGAGTCACACCAAGATACTTTATATTGTTTGTGGCTATTGTGAAGGGTGTCATTTTCTAATTTCTTTCTCAGCCTGCTTATCCTTTGAATATAGGAAGGCTACTGATTTGCTTGAGTTGATTTTTATAACTAGTCACTTTGCTGAAGTTGTTTATCAGCTGTAGGAGTTCTCTGGTGGAGTTTTTTGGGTTACTTAAATATACTATCATATCATCTGCGAATAGTGATAGTTTAACTTCTTCCTTTCTGATTTGTATCCCTTTGACTTCCTTATGTTGTCTTATTCCTCTAGCTAGTACCTCAAGTACTATATTGAAAAAATATGGGGGGGGGCAGCCTGGTCTAGTTCCTGATTTTAGTGGGATTGCTTCAAGTTTCTCTCCATTTACTTTGATGTTGGTTACCAGTCTTCTGTAAATTGCTTTTACTCTGTTTAGGTATGGGCCTTGAATTCATGTTCTTTCCAGTACTTTTAGCATGAAAGGATGCTGAATTTTGTCAAATGATTTTTCAGCATCCAATGAGATGACCATGTGGTTCTTCTATTTGAGTTTGTTTATGTAGTGGATTACATTGATGGATTTCCATATATTGAACCATCCCTGCATCCCTGGGGTGACGCCAAACAATCATGGTGAATGATTGTTTGATATGTTCTTGGATTCGGTTGGCAAGAATTTTATTGAGTATTTTTGCATCGATGTTCATAAGGGAGATTGGTCTGAAGGTCTCTTTCTTAGTTGGATATTTGTGTAGTTTTGGTGTCAGGGTAATTGTGGCTTTGTAGAATGAGTTGGGTAGTGTTCCTTCTGTTTCTACTTTGTGCAATAATTTGAAGAGTATTGGTATTAGGTCTTCTTTGAAGGTCTGATAGAATTCTGCACTAAAACCATTTGGTCCTGTGCTTTTTTTGGTTGGAAGTCTTTCTATGACCACTTCTATTTCTTTGGGCGACTGTATTTGATCCTGATTTAATTTTGGTATTTGGTATCTGTCTAGGAAATTGTCCATTTCCTCCAGATTTTCCAGTACAATAGTCTTTCAATTACCCAGCTGGCCTGTTCTCTTGATTTCTCTATCTAGTATCTTCAGTGAAAATATAATTAGTTAGCATGAGAGGAATTGAATTGGTGATTATTATAATTAAAATTATAAATAAGTATAAATGAAACTCCAAATATATTGTGGATAGCCCTGTTCTTGTACCTTGATGTTAATTCTACTCCTGGTAAGGGCTGTAGATGAGATGTTAATCATGTATACAGGTGCCTTGTGAACCTTCTCCCCACCTTAACTTTTCAGATAAAGGCTAGAGCCAGTGATTTGGCAGTAAGAGGGAAGGTGGAGCTGAAAAGATTTTGTGGAGGATCATTGGAGGAGGAGAGAGATTGCGATCAACAGAGGAGGAAGTAGAATGAGAATGGAGAAAAGCATGTGGCTTGGAGAAACGGCAAGTTATATGGGATCTTCTAGATGGGAATAGAGTAGTGTAGTGGTAGATCTATGCAATCTAGGAGTGCAGCTTTTATTCCAATTAATTGAGTTGCGATTTCTTTAACCGGGCCTTTTTGGGTTGGAGATTTACTGCAACACCAATATATTATGTAAGTTATTTATCATTACTTCTTGAGAAGAATATGTAAAAAAAAATCAGAAATGTTATCCCCAAAGGCAAATGCAAATATTTTATTTTCAATTTATTTTAAAAATACTTTAGTAACATTGTGAAAAAAATTCTTTAAGTGCATGCATCAGTTTTCACATTCTCTATTCTATCTGTTGCTTCAGATGTCTGGATTCTCTTGATTAATGTAGCTTAGAATCAAGTGACTCTTCACTTAATCTTTCCCAAAGGCTGTGAAGCAATTAAAGGTGAATCTTAAAAGCACAAATTATATGTCATAATTTAGTACTTCTTCTCTAGTATTGTTTTGGCTAAAGTGGACTATTTGCTATTCCACAAAACTTTTTGAATCAGCTCATAAATCTCTATGGAAACACTTTTATAGTGTTTGTGATTTTATTGACACTATTCATCATGCTCTGTGGGACTGACATTTTAGGAATAGCTTGTGACATGAACATGGTCTGCATCCTCATTCATTTAAAGCTTATACATTTTATTAAATGGTTGACTTCTAATAAATTCCAGGTATATACATTCTGTAAGTTATAGTATTGATTTTTTTAAAGTCTCACATTTTGATATTGTTATAAATGATATTTAACTTTCCAAATGAAATGGTTTTTATTCTTTGTATATGATCATTTGTTATTTACATATGTAAATTTTCATTTATAGCATATGTTATTCATAAAACATGATGTCTTTTATTATGACACTAGAATATGTATTTATGACTATTTTTTTCTATGGAACAGTAAGCTTTACCTAAAGAACCTTTGGCATCTTGATCACTATGACAGTCTCTACCAAAAATACTGTATATTGTTATATTCTCTATAGTTAGGTATTGCTGAGTAAATGTACTATATCAGTGGCATTAGAAATATGGTTTGTCTTTGTTAAGTATATTACCTTGTTGTACAATACTTATGTTTAACGAAATAATGCTAGTTACCTACACTTTGTGAGTGTTTTTCCTTTTTTTTTTAAATTTCGAAATAGAACATCATGTATTTCAAGCTAGACAGAAACTTACTATGAGGTGAATTTTGGTTTTTACTCTAAATCTTCCTTCTGTTTTCACATTGCAAGTGTTGGAATATGAGTTTGGTAACACCATGCCTGATTTAAGCAGTGATGGGGATTGAACCCAGGGATTCAATCATGCTAGGAAATGATTGTACCAAATGAGATATAGTCCAATATCTAAATCTTACCTTTAATGGAAATATTAATGTAATCTGCAAGAAAATGAGTTTTCTATCATATGAATCTTATATGAATTGCTAAACACATCAACACCACTATAATTGAGCTAATAAATAGATCTGATCCATTTGACTTTAGTTATTTCTAAAATAAAATGTTTTATATTCATATATATATAAATATATATATAAACCCCCATTATTACATTGATAGAGAAGATAAAAATTAGGATTCATATGTCAGTTTTAGTCTAAATAGATATTAAATGCCTTTTCTTTATAACAATAAAATTTAGAGCATGCCAGTATATTCTACTAATAGCTGTCAAAAATCTATTATTTTTACAACAGCAGAATATTAAATTTATACTTTAATATTTTCAATTACACATCTGGAGCTGGTTATTTGTGTTTCATTAAACAGTGAACAATATTGAGAGTAATTATTCCATATTCTGTTTGAGGAATTGGGCACAGTTATAGTCCCTTGCCTGTATTTAAACATTCTGAAGCTTCTCTCTTTGACTCTAGCATTTCTTCCTTTTGAGATAATAATTAGTGATAACACTTGGTTCCTGTTAGCAGAGATAAAAATAAAATACTTCTATTTATTTATTTAGGAACTGAGCAACCATGAGCATAAGATTGCTTAGACTTCATAAATTATTGAAAGATTGTTGGATTTATTTCTAAAATGCTCAAAGAAAAATTTAAAGTATTTTCCCTTCCAGGCATAGTAACCGCAGCAGCTTGACAACAGGTCTGTGTGGGTGTCCAACAGTGAGACATGTCCACCCATAAAATGGTTCCACATTCCCTTTCCACGATATTTGTGATATAGTTAATATAGTGTTAACAGCATTCTAAATTTATATTTTTTAAATATTTTGTGTTCAGAATATTTCTTTATAGCAACAGCTGTTGTCTCTTAGGCCCATGTTCCTGGACCATTTCATTTTTGTCCTGATTTTGGTTTTCTACTGTCTTAGTCACTTTTCTGTTTCTTTGATAAAGCACCATGCCCAAAAGCAACATGTGGAAGAATTATTTGGGAGGGGGTTATCCTTCCAAAGGACAGATGAAATTTTATCACAGAGGGGTAGCATGGCAGCAGATACACATGGAAGCAAATGCAGGAAGCTGAGATACATTCTATGAAGCCGAGAGTAAATGAAGTGGGGAAATATTTTCAAATCTTAAAGCACACTCACAGCTACACACCTCCTTAGGCAAGGCCAGATGTGCTGCCTAAGCCTCTCCAGCATCACAAACTGGGAGCTAAAAGTTTAATTGTATAAGCCTATGAGGGACATTATTATTCAAACTGCCATACCTAAGAAAGATAGCCAAGAAAAAAGTTATAGAGCTATGTGTGTGTGTGCTGTACAACAAACATCAAACCTGAGCTTAGGAGGGAAGGTTAACAACACCAATCATATTTCCTCTTTTGCCATTTTATCATTGATACTTTACTAGTATCCATGTATTCTAGCACCAGAGTTTCTTCCTAATCATTGATCTATACATTATATGACATATTTATGTCTCATCTTTAGAGGAAATGTGCATTATATATTCTCATCATGTTTGTCTAATAACACTGAATCCTGGACAGCAATCTATTATCCACTAGCTCTTCTCTGTATTGTTAGACTTTAGAATCTCATAAATATTTATTTAATGGCAAATATTATACCATCACTATGACCTGTGATAATTTACAGTAGGGGAAAAACAGCCTAGCTAAGATAGCAAGTTTTCTTTCTTTCTTTCCTTCTTTCTTTCTTTCTTTCTTTCTTTCTTTCTTCCTTCCTTCCTTCCTTCCTTCCTTCCTTTCTTTCTTTCTTTCTTTCTTTTTTATTTCTTTTTGTTTGTCTTAATTTAGGGATAAACAGGATGGATGTAAATAAGATGATTTAGTATAGGAATGCACATTAGCATCGCTTCTCGGCCTTTTGGCTAAGATCAAGTATAGGAATGCACATTAGCTTAAACTCCTAAACATCTTTAATTCCTAAGTCTGAGCGCACATTCCCATATAATTTTAATGGAAATCTTTAGGACTAATGGAGGTAGCATGTTTTTAACTCCTATCCCTATTAGAAAAGCTGTAGATGTGATTGTTAAACACTCAGAAGACCAGTTCCACCTGTCTGGTACTTTTTCTCACTGCAAAATAATTTGATACATAGATATTACTCAGTGAACATTTAGAAGATAGGACTGAAGCCCTGTATTGCATCTTGAAAAGCCTACTTGTTCATCTGTCTGTTTTTAAAGAGGCCAAAGTTGTCAAAATAGCCCTTACACCTTCAAAATATGTGTATTTATACATACATTAATTTCTATATAAAACACATTTAAAAGAATAGACCTATCATTTTTATCAAACATGAGGACAATATAGTCTAAAATAAAAGAGATCCCCAAGTGACTTAATGAGACCATGGAGTTTTATGGGTGATGTCATTTCAGCTTGTGCTTTATGGTGATAGTAATAAAACTGGTGATAAAGTCACATGGCATTTGCCTGATGATGTCATTAGCATAGATGGTAGCAAGTTTATGTAGTTCTTTCCGTTTGATGTAGTCTCCCAGCCAAGATGACAATAAACCACATGGGTGCTTCCTGTTCAAGGTGAATTAAGCCCCCTGGTAAAATGAATACAGTCCCATCCAAGGCAGAAGTCCTGGTGTGGAAACCTATTATTTTTGCAGATCAATATGGGCGTTAAACCTTTTCTTTAAAAAGACATTTTAGTAAGGTTAGTATGGGTATAAAAGGAGGCAGTAGCTGTGGAGTAGGCAGTCCAAAATAGTAAAATAAAGAAATGAGGAGAGGAGGGATATCATGGTCTCAGATAAGAAGCTTTTAAAGTGGCTACAATAATTGCTTGCTTCTCTCAGAGCTGAAGAAGAGATAAGGAGACGGAGAGAAATGTGCCCTGGAGAATAATTTCCTCGGCAATGCTACCAGCCCAGTACCAGGATTAGGGATGGTCGGACTGTTTTGCTGTCCTTTTTCCACTCATATTAGAGTCAGTGTGGGAGCTCACCTGACTCAAGACCTGGTTTTCAAGGCAAACATGCTTGAGTCTGGGGTGGAAAGGCCAAGTCTTTTCCAAATCCAGCTTCTCAGGTTAAAAGGAAAAGAAAAATTTGCTAGCCCACCTTCATGTGCCCTGTATTAATAAGCAGGGGCTCATTTACCAGATTAGGAGAGAGAGACAGAGACAGAGACAGAGACAGAGAATGTGAGAAGAAACAGAAACTTTTAGGAAATTAGGATTAGAAGTTTGAGCTGTTAAATCCTGAAGTATGAACATAAAGAACTAGAGTAAAGGACAAAGGAAGATAGAAAAGATAGAAACAAGACATGAGGTCTGGGACTTCAGATCATCTGTCTATTACATGAAGTTCCTTGAGTCAGTGAGACTTTAAAGTTAAAAAAAAAATAATAATAATGTTCTGGTACTGGATTCAGACCTCAGTCAGCAAACAGGTTAAAGGTTTGAGGTTTGTTTCATGACAAGCCAAATCACATAGAAATGGAAATCATGGCAACCATTTTAGGCAATGTAGAGGTGAGGCCTGTTTCTACTTGGTACCTGTATTATCAAAGGGCTGGAAACGAGTGATCAGTGGGTTTAGCATCCCCAACTCCAGTGATTGGCAGGCAAAGCCAAAGGCAAAATGCTGCAAGTCCCTTTTGTAGACAAGGGTTTCATTCAGTCTAGTGAACCTGCAGACTGAACCCATATATTACCTAGGCAGAGGTGTGGAATGGACTGCATTTGAATGGCAAAGACCTCTGTTATGGAGTTTTGATGGTAATAGGAGAAGACAGATAAGGAAAAAGACCCAAACTGAGCTTTTATGTTTCACACAAGTAAATTATCAGGATGGGGCTTGCACGACTAAGGTAGACTAAAGATGCAAGAAGCCAGAAACTTTAAGTTCACAATTGACAGCCATTTACCCTTAGTGAGTCCAACCAGTGCCCATAGTAGATAAGCTGGTTATAAAGAAAAAAGGAGACAGATATGGTGAAAAAGGAAAAGTCACTCATAGGGAAATCATTGGAGTGCAGGACTCAAATAACTCTTTTCTGTTTTTCCACCATATGTATGGACGAAATGGAGAAATAAACGAAAGTGGAGCTTTATACAGGCAGAATTGTTCTTTAATGTGAGCAAATTTGGGGCAGGATTTTCCTTGTCCAATTTATTTATTAGTGCAGCAGGAGGCCTGTGATTGGACAGGGGAAAATGGAGGCGGAGCTAAGAGTTTCAGGGACAGCGAGAGACAGGACAGAAGAGAGGGATAGAAAACAAGATGGAGACAGACAGACAGGAAGATTTCGATTCCCCAGTGTGGCGTTAAACAGCCACAGGTAGATATGATCTCATAAAGGACATAATTATTGGATTAACTTGTCTAATATAGGTGTGCAGATTTTATCATTATCAATCGGCTCTGAAATTGTTATATAAGCATCATATGAATCGAGAATTTATTAATACATAAATCTGACTAGTAAATTATAAACTTTAAGAGTTTTGTTTTACTGGGTTACTGGAATGTGGGACTGCCCACCACAGAAGTTTATGGCTGTGTGAGACGAGTAAATGGGATCTGGATAGACCTTGTTCAGTCTCTGATGAGGCTAGTCTTGAGGCAGAGGTGGAACCGGGCAGAGAATTGCCAAAAGAAGCACGGGAAGCGTGTCAGTAGTTTTTAATATTTCCCGCAACACAAATGAAAGACAGAAGACTTTCCACATGTGTGGAGCCTGTGTGTACACGGCACTGAAGGCTGGGGAATGGGTTCGGATGGAAAATTCCATCTGTAGGTCATTTCCCCTATATTCTCAAATTGGTAGATAAAAACAGATGTTAGAATGCTGAGCTCTTTATTTGAAACTTCCTGGATCCCAAGACCTACGAACCCACAGATATTACTGGTAAAATCACATTCACTGACGAGATTTTCTCCTACCTGAGGCTGTGAGGTCATTAACTCTTCACATATATTATGTTTGTTTGACGTGGTGCTTCTGTGGAACTCCTAACAGTGTGAGTGGGGATGCCTCTGACTCTTTTGCCTTCTCCTGAGATACTTTTCCTTCTAATGAGATAGCTCCTCCAGTCTTAATAAGAGTATATGTATAGCCGGGCGGTGGTGGTGCGCGCCTGTAATCCCAGCACTTGGGAGGCAGAGGCAGGCAGATTTCTGAGTTCGAGGCCAGCCTGGTCTACAGAGTGAGTTCCAGGACAACCAGGACTACACAGAGAAACCCTGTCTCAAAAAAACCAAAAAAAAAAAAAAAAAAAAAAAAAAAAGAAAAAAAGAGTATATGTGGCTACTCTTATGATAGCGTATCATAGCTTGTTAGTCTATGCTCTGGTGATATCCCTGGGAGGCCTGCTCTTTACTGAAGGGGAAAGGAGAGGACCTGAGAAAGGGGGAAGGGGTAGGAGGAGGGAGAAACTGGAAGGAGTGAAAAGAGGAGAAGTGCTATTGGGATTTATGTATGAGAAAAGAATAATTGTTTTTAAAAAAGAAAATGTTATTCTTTTGAAGCAAAAAATAAAATGTCAGAGTGGGTGATTGGTAAACACCAGTCATTCCACCACAATACATTTTTTCCCATAGGAAAATAAGTAGATATTTGTCATGAATAAAAAATTTTACATATTTTAAAGATTATTAAAAGGATTAAAATTGCATGTCCCCTTCTCCTGTGAGGTACAAACAATGATTCGCTAAATGAAACACTTTCAAATTTTACATTCTGAAAATCAATCTGGTTGTATTAAGTAAACTAAGGGTACCACATTAAAATACAAGCGATTTTTCTGTCGTTGTGTTTTGTTTAGAACTTGATCTTGGAAAGGCCTCAAATGTCAGAGGTGTGAGTGCAGGGCACGCAAACCATTGCCCAGCTCCTGAAGGTAAGAAGAATGTCAGAAACAGAATGGCAATCCGGTCCAGGGTTACCATGGTGATGTGTTTGATGTGTAGTGGTTCTTTTTCCTCAGCTACTTCCCCCCCCCTTGCTGTTCTTTTTAAGCCCATGAATTTACTTTTGTGTGCACAGTTAGATGTCAGTGTAAAAAACACAATGCAACACAACACAACAATAACAGGAGCAACAACAATAAACCTACAGAAACTATCTGACTACATTCAGAATCTCTGCTGCATAGAATGAAGCCCTGAAACTTTACCACTTAACAGGGAGTCTTTCGATGTATTGTTTTGCATTATATTGTTTTGTATTATATTGTATTGTATTGTATTGTATTGTAATTTATGACAGAATTAAAAGTTTACATTAAGATGTGAGGGGTGGGTGATGATTTTAAAAACAAGCAATGCCCAATATTTGATTGGGCATTAAATACCAGCCTTCCTTGGTATATGTGTTTGTATTTACATGGTTCTATGCCACAAATTAAAAAAAAATTGTCACTTTGATATACGGTAATATTAAAATAGATATTCAATATTTCTGGCCAGAAAGTATTTCTTAATGTTTCAGATAATCTTCATATTTGAAAACATAAAGTTATATTTAAAAAGTAAATATGTATACAGAGGAAAATAGAAATAAAGAAAGTATATCCAACATTACATTTGTCTTTGGCCATTGGCAGATTTCAGTGAGGAATGCTATCTTCAGTTAAAATGTTTAAACTACTTAAAAGAAATGTACACTGGTACAATGTATTTATTCTATGTTTCCAATTTTCTTTGCTGTTAAGTATATCTTGAATGTAGGAGGGAAACCATTAATGAAGGGTGTTGGTGGGAAAGGTCAGATTAGGTGTGAACTGTATTGTGTATTTGTAAGGAAGTTATAAGCCTGAAAGGTACAGTGCTTAACTAAAAACAACATTAAAGTGATTATACTAGAGAGTATCAGTTACAAATACAGAGTCTCATTGTCAGAAAAATAGACAGATCAATTGGAATAGAAGATGTGGAAACAAAACAGCACATCTATGTCTACTCAACTTTTAACTGAGGAGACAAAAACCTACTCTAGCAAAAAGATAAACATAAAATATTAAATAAATAAAGCTCTCAAAATTGGACTTCTATCTTCAGCAGAATAAAATAAGATTTATATATTTTATCTTGTACAAAAATTAATTAAAATGCATCAAAGGCCTTAATTTGCAATTCAAAACACTGAAAGTGTCAGAAAAAAACAACACAAAAATACCTTTAAAGATTTGGGGATAGGCAGGAAATTTTAAAGAAAAGCCCAGTAATGAAAAATAATGTATGTACACACACACACACACACACACACACACACTCACACACACACATATAAGCTTCTGTATTAGCTACATTTCAGACAAAGGGCTAATTACCAAATGATTACAGAAATTAAATATCCAAGAAATAACTGTCTCTGTATTTGTAAGGTTCTGGCAGTGCCTCTTAGGAGACAGCTACAATCAATCAGAGCCCCCAGAGCTCCCAGGGACTAAGCCACCAATCAAGGAGTACATGTAGCTTTGGATGCATATGTAGCAGAGGACGGCCTTTGTCAGGATCAATGGGAGGAGAGGTTCTTGGTTCTATGAAGTATTGATAGACGCCCCAGTATAAGGGAATTGAGGGCGAAGAGGCAAGGGTAGGTGGGTGGGTAGAGGAACACCCTCATAGAAGCAGGGGGAGAGGGGATGGGATAGGGAGTTTCTGAGAGGAGGGGAAACCAGGTAAGCAGATAACACTTGATGTAAATAAATTAAATAAATGTAATAAAATTTAAAAAATGTAAATAAATTAAAAAAAAATTTAAAAAAGAGAAAGACCTGCCAAACAACAAATAGCCAAATACACTGAATAAATAATATCTTTTAAAGAAAAAAATACAAAAGGCCAAAAGCTACTTTTATGATTAATCAGTGCACATAGTTTCTTGGGATTAATTGAATTAATTAAACAAATTGAACTACTTTGAGATATCACTTCTTCTGAGTCAGAATGGCTATCATCAGCAATTCTGACAATAAATATCAGGCAGAATGTGGAGAGAAGAGAAAATTATTTACTGCTGGTGGAATGCAAATTAGTACAGTCTTAGTAGGAATCAGTTTGGAGATTCCTCAAGTAACTCAAAATAGAGCTAACATATGAGCCACATATTTAATTCTAGGACATATATACTACCTGTGGCACTCCATGTTCTACCGTGTATTTTTCTTCCGATGTTTACTGATGCTTTGTATACTATAATAAAGAATTGGAATCAACTCCATTTTCCATCTTGGATGAATGGATAATGAAAACTTGTTACCTACACAAAGTATAAATCTCAGCGCTAAAGTTCTGTTAAAATTTGCCAGGAAAACAGATGAGCTTATAATGTAAAAAATTAAGAAAGTTTACACAATATTATAAAGAAAAATGTATATTCTTCCCCATTATGAAACTTTACACAAGTGTTGGTGATCACTCTTAATTGTAAAACTGATATTATTTTTTTAACATAGGAGAGATAAAAATAGAAAGAGACAGGAGAGATTATTAAAGTGTCCCTGTACAACTATACATGTACCATGATCACATGTGGATATTATTATAAAATTTGGTGGCAAGGGCTTTCACCCCATGAACCTTTTGCTGTGACTTGTATGTTCTTCTGAGTTTAGCTTTCTACTGGTGCTACTTTTGAGATTCAAATACATCATTTAGCTTATCAGTCATTTATTTTACATAGGATAAACATCGCCCTGATTAATTTACCAAATCAGAAGGAAATACAAAAGGTATTTTAAAAATTAATCAGTGGTCTTATTGCTCTGGAATTATTTTAATTAATTAATTAATTAATTAAAACTACTGTGAAATACCACCTCATCATAGAATGATTATCAACAAATTTGACAATGAATATTAGACAGGAGGTAGAAAGGATATATATATATATATATATATATACATACATATATATATATATGTATGTATATATATATATATATATATATATCTTTCCTAATATGTTTCTTTCCTAATATGTTGGTATATTAGATACTTGTTCATTTGGGCAACTCTGAGTTTTTGAGTATCTAATTGTTTCAGTAAAATGGCAATGAGTATCTTTGTAAGAAAATTATCTACATGCTTTTAATACTTCTATGTGCATTTTAGTTTTAGAAATATGTATTAAATATTTTACACATTTCTCCTTTGTTTTATTTTCAGATGGTTAGCTTGAGTGTTTTCCATTAATCATATTGGAAATTATGCATTCTTCTTCTTGTCCTGTATTTTGCCATTGCATCTGTATATTGATACTTTATCACACTCAAATGACATTTCTGAAATACACACTTTATACTCATGAATGATTTATGTTCTCTATACACCCCCTGCACTACGGCATCATTCATTAATACATTGAGTCCTTTCTCTGCTATAGTTTGGATTTTGAAACTGATGGACCAGTGGCTGGCACCCAGTCAATGGTTCTATTAGGAAACTGAAATTTTTTTAATAGATGGGTTCATGAAAATTAAGTGGAGAAATAATCTTGAAGAAAATATTGGGAATAAAATTCCTTCCTTTGTCTATTATTTTTCTGTCTGCCTGGATCTAAGTAGCTCCTTATCCATCTTTCCTCATGATGGTGTGATGTGGTTTCACACAGGCAGATAAACAGAGTCTGAACCCTCTGCAACCATGAAACAGTCATGCAAAGTGTGTGGCTTTACTGTGTTGTCCCAGTTGGGCTCATCCTCAATTATGATTACTTTTGTTGTTTTATTTCTTATGAATTGTTTTATTGATACTTCTACCACCTATTAATTTTATGTCATTTTCCCCATTATGGATAGCCGTATATTGAAGTCTTGGCTGTCCATATAATTCCTTAAGAATGTTAATGATTTTTATTTCCTGCAATACACATACTAGTAGGTCATTGGTGTTTGGGTATCTTAGAGTGATTCTATATAAGCTTTTCCTTTACCTCAAAGATGCTATCCTTACAATAAAGCAACTCTCAGTCTTCAGTTATGGTCTTTCTGGAATTTCAATTAAGAGTCCACATGGCTTAGTTTGGAATACCGAATTCTAGAATGCTTTAGAAATTTCTTTGCTGTTAGTCTCTTAGTTCTTTGATAAAATTTGTTCTATATTTTTCTATCAAAAGGAAAACTCCAACACAAGGGAGAAACTACACCCAAGAAAATGCAAGAAACTAATCTTTCACAAAGAGAAAAGAGAGGGAGAAGGACAGGGAGAGGGAGAGGGAGGGGAGAGGGAGAGGGAGAGGGAGAGGTGAGAGAGAGAGAGAGAGAGAGAGAGAGAGAGAGAGAGAGAGAGAGAGAGAGAGAGAGAGAAGAGGGGAGAGGAGGGGAGGAGAGGAGAGGAGAGGAGAGGAGAGGAGAGGAGAGGAGAGGAGAGGAGAGGTGAGAAGAGAGGAGAAGAGAAGAGAAGAGAAGAGAAGAGAAGAGAAGAGAAGAGAAGAGAAGAGAAGAGAAGAGAAGAGAAGAGAAGAGAAGAGAAGAGAACCACACAAGCATAATAGCACCTCTAGCAACAAAAATGACAGGAAGCAACAATTATTGGTCCTTAATCTCTCTCAATATCAATGGACTCAATTCTCTAATTAAAAAGACATAAAAAAGCAGGCTGGATACATTAACACCCAGTATTTTGTTGCATACAAGAAACACACCTCAGGGAAAAACACAGGCACTGCCTCAAATTAAAAGGCTGGAAAAAATTTCCAGGCAAATGGTCCCAAGAAACAAGCTGGAATAGCAGTTCTAGTATCCAATAAAATAGACATTCAACCAAAAGTTATCAAAAAACTTGGGGAAGGACATTGCATACTCATAAAAAGAAAAATCCACTAAGAGGAATTCTCAATTCTGAACATCTATGCCCCAAATGCAAGGGCACCCACATATGTAAAAAAAATTACTGAAATTCAAATCATACATTGAATCTCACACAATAACAGTAGAAGACTTCAACACCCCACTTTCAGCAGTGGACAGATCAGGGAAACAGAAATTAAACAGAGGCACAGTGAAAATAACAGAAGTTATGAACCAAATGGATTATCTACAGAACATTTCATCCTAAACCAAAAGAATAAACCCTTTTCTCAGTACCTCACAGTAATTCTCCAAAAAACTCCAGTACCTTCTCACTTAATCTTATAATTGGACAAAAGCATACCTCTAACAATGCAAGAAGATAATCCCATGCATACTACCAGATCACCATGGACTAAGGATTGTCTTCAACAACAGGAATCCCACATACACATGGAAGCTGAAAAACTATCTGCTCAATGAGAATTTGGTCAAGGAAGAAATAAAGAAACTAAAGACTTTTTAGAATTTAATAAAAATGAAGGCACAACATATCCAAACTTATGAGAAACAATGAAAGTAGTGCTAAAAGGAAAACTCATCGCTCTGAGTGTTGCCATAAAAAAACTGGGGAGAGCATGCACTAGCAGCTTAACAAACACATCTGAAAGCTCTAGAACAAAAAGAAACAAATACACCCAAGAGGAGTAAATGGCAGGAAATAATCAAACTCAGTCCTGATAGAAAAATAGAGAACTGTTCAAAGAATCAACAAAACCTGGTGCTGGTTCTTTGAGAAAATCAACAAAATAGATAAACCCTCAGCCAGACTAACCACAGGGCACAGAGACAGTATCCAAATTAACAAATCAGAAATGAAAAATGGAGACATAACAACAGAAACTGAAGCAATTCAAAAAATTATCAGATCCTAATTCAAGAGCCTATACTCAACAAAACTGGAAAATCTAGATGAAATGGATGATTTTCTAGACAGATACCAAGTATCAAAGTTAAATCAGGATCAGGTAAAGCATTTAAACAGGCCTATAACTGCTAAAGAAATAGAAGCAGTCATTAAAAGTCTCCCAAGAAAAATTCCCCAGAACCAGATGGTTTTGGTGAAGAATTCTATTAGACCTAAAAAAAAAAAAGACCTAATACAAAAACTTCTTAAAGTATTTCATAAAATAGAAACGGAAGGAACACAAATACATTCTATGAAGCCACAATTACCCTAATACCTAAACCACTAAAAGACCCAACAAAGAAAGAAAACTTCAGATCAATTTCCCTCATGAATATTGATGCAAAAATACTCAATAAAATTCTTGCAAACTGAATCCAAGGCCATATCAGAACAGAATTGATACAAAAAATGTGGTACATTTATACTCTGGAATACTACTCACCTATTAAAAGCAATCATTTCATGAAATTCACAGGCAAATGGATCAAACTTGAAAAAATCGTCATGATTGTGGTAACCCAGTCACAAAAGAACAAGCATGGTATATACTAATATATTACACAATATTGTGGATATTAGCCACAATAATATAAGTGGATATTAGCCACAAAGAAGCTCAGAGTACCCATGAAACAACTCACAGACCATATGAAAACCAAGGAAGATCACACCAAAGTGTGGATGCTACAGTCCTAGTCACTAGAGGAAAGAGAGAGAGAGAGAGAGAGAGAGAGAGAGAGAGAGAGAGAGAGAGAGAGAGAGAGATGGGAAGGAGAGAGGAGGGAGAGGGAAGGGGGACAGTTCAGATATGGAAGGAGATGGGGAAGAAGAACAGAGGGTCAGGAATTTGAAAGTAGGTGTGTTGCAGTGGGGGTAGGGGAACTGGAAGTAATCACTAGAAAGTCCCTGATGTCAGGGACCCAAGAGGTTCCTAGGAACCAGCAGAGAGGACATTAGCTGAAATACCCAACAAAAGGGAGAGAGAACCTATAGAGCCCATACCCAGTGGATAGGCACGCCCCCCATTGTGGAATGGGGCTACCTACCCACCTCAAAAATATTAATCCAGAATTCCTCCTGTCAAGAGGAAATGCAGGGACAAACGTGGAACAGAAACTGAAGGAAATGCCATCCATAGACTACCCCATCTAGAGATCCATCCCATCTGCAGACACCAGACACCATTGCTAATGCCAAGAAGTGTTTACTGACCAAAGCCTATTAAAACTGTCTCCTGAGAGGCTCTGCCAGAGCTGGACCAATACAGATGTGGATACTCGCAGCCAAATATTGGACTGACCATGGGGACCCCAATGGAGAAGTTAGGGCAAGGACTATAGGAGCTGAAAGGGTTTGCAATCTCATAGGAAGAAAAACAGTATCAACCAATCAGAACTCCCAGAGATCCCAGGGACAAAACCTCCAACTAAAGAGTACACAGGGGGTACCCATGTCTCCAGCTGGATATGTAACAGAGGATAGCCCTATCTGGCATCACTGGGAGGGGACCTCCTTGGTCCTGTGGAGGCTTGATAAGCCAGGATAGGGGAATGCTAGGCTGCTGAGGCAGGAGTGGGTGGACTGGTAGTGGAGCACCCTCCTAGAGGCAAGGAGGAGGGAGGGAGGGATAGGGAGCTTGTGCAGAGGGATCTGGGAAGGTGGATAACATTTAAAATGCAAATAAATAAAAGATTATTAATTTATGCATGTATCAAATGTGAACGTACTACACTATATTGATGATTCAGGATCCAAGTGTCAAAAGAAACAACTGTGGATGATGCTTTCCTGAAAATTGGCAAGAAAATATTCATTAAATAAAATTATGCAGAATAATGTAATTTGAAACTTATAAATGGAATAGCATTAAAAGAAAAATTGGTTGAAAAATACAGAGACACTCCAAATTGGTACATTATGCATGCAAGCAAATTAGGTTAGATTTGCAGGTTTTGTCTTTTTGTAAAGAGATTTTTTTTTCATAAAATATATTCTGATTACATTTTTTAAATTCAATTCGGAGTTAGTTGAAAAATCCGGATAGTGTGTTTTGGTTACCTGTCATGTAAGTGTAAGAAGTATGTATCCTAGAACTAGATACACACTTTTCTAAGTGTTGTAGGCAGGTTCATATGTGTATACCATGAAATACCAAAGAGAACACTGTATACTATTCTACTAAGATATCATGCCTTTTGCAAGACTGATAAGCTCAGTCTTATTCATAGGTAGGAAGTAGTAGTGTAAAGTAGACAAAAAGCTGATTTTACATCAAATTCCTTTGAGAGCAAAAGAGTTACATGTAGACAATTTTTGGTAGATTTCCCTTTTGAAAAAAAAAAAACTCTCATTTTATTACATAAAAGTTATAAACATTTCCCAGAACTGAGCACAATGTCATATTCCCTCAACCTCTTCTGTAACTCTTAATTAAAACAGAAGCAATTAAGGGTTCAAATGAAAATCAACAAACAATTGATACAATTTTCTTCCGAGTATTTTTAAAAAATATTTGGAGTTTTTGTCTTGATGGCATTAAAAATTGAACTAAAGCATGTATCCTTATTGCATGCTGGGGAATCTTCTGGGTATATTCCCAGGAGTGGTATGGCTGGGTCCTCCAGAAGTATCATGTCCAGTTTTCTGAGGAACTGCCAGACTGATTTCTAGAGTGGTTGTACCAGCTTGCAGTCCCACCAGGAGTGAAGGAGTGTTCCTCTTTCTCCACATCCTCACCAACACCTGATGTCTTCTGAGTTTTTAATCTTAGCCATTCTGACTGGTGTGAGGTGAAATCTCAGGGTTGTTTTGATGTTCCACTATGTTCATAGCAGCCTTATATATAATAACCAGAAGCTTGAAATAACCCAGATGTCCCTCAACGGAGGAATAGATACAAAAAATGTGGTATATATACAAAATGGAATACTATTCAGCCATTAGAAACAATGAATTCATGAAATTCTTAGAGAAATGGATGAAGCTGGAGAACATCATACTAAGTAAGGTAACCCAGTCTAAAAAGAATACCCATGGTATGCACTCACTGATAAGTGGATATTAGCCTAGAATCTTGGAACACCGATGACACAATTCACATACCAAATGATGTGTGACAAGAAGAAAGGAGTGGACACTGGTGCTGGAAACGATCAAAGCATCAGTGTAGGGGAATACCAGAACAGGGAAGTGGGAAGGGTTAGATGCAGGAGCAGGGGGAGGGGGAAGGGCATGTTGGGACCTTTGGGGGGTGGGGAACCAGAAAAAAGGGAAATGAATTGTAAATATAGAATATTTCCAATAATAAATAAATAAATAAAATTGAACTAAAAAGTTACAATTCCATTGTCCAATGTTCAGACATTGGTAAATTTTTCTCTGTTACTTCTGTCAGAATTTGGTCTATGAACCAAGCTGTGTAAGAAGGCTTAGGAGACCTTGTGAGAAAACACCAAGTAAACAAGACAAGGGTCTTATATAATCTCTGTTGTTCCATAACATGGGTTGTTCTTGAAATTTGCTATCTTGCCCCTCCCTGATGAGCAGCTAGGAGAAAGTTTAGATTCTCATAGTTCACATAGACTTATCACAAAAGTCTATGGTTATGGGTATGTATGGAAACAGATGTTTTGCCTCATGCAGCTTTTTCTTTCAAGTTTACACTTAGATGACTCTTCTTAACACTCAGAGTTCAAATTGTCTGAATCTCTGAATAAAGTTGGCTATTGCCTGAGAACCTAGTTTGCCTAATGTTTAGGCCCTGATATCCCAAGTTTACACTACCTACTAAAGCAGTAAAATGATATATACTGTGCTTGGGAGTAAATCACGAAACCCCTTCATGGTTCTTCTTCTCCAAAGGAACAGTAAATTGAATACATTAAAAGCGATCCAGAAAAGTAAGATTGCCTGGTGACAGTGAATGGTTTCATACAAGTGATAAGAATAATTAAAGTTCAAATGATAAAAATGGAGATTAATTTGTGGAGTTTATTAGAAAAGCAATTTTTTTTTATTCAAAGAAAGGTTCAACTTTCAGTAGTTAATCATCATGTTCCCACTAAATGCTTCTTGTCAGGGATCAGAGTGTGGTCCTCATATTTGTTGTGGCTTCTAGCCTACAAATTACTCATGGAAGGAGGGCTCATTTTATAACTCAAGGGTCTTATGGCACTTTCTCTTTTGATGAGAAACATAATACACATGGGTAATTAAAAATTTCTAGAAAACATGTAGTTGGCTGTTAGAGAACATTTTTCAGTATCCAAAGTTTATTTCCTCAGATAAAACTCTTGTTCTTTCGAGTGGATGCTCTGGAAAATTTGAATCATATCTGAATTCTAAATCTTCCCTGAAAATTTTATATATGGATATTATATGAAAAGCTTAATGTTTGACTTAATATTAACTTAAAATTAACTTACACTTTAACTTCAAAATATAATAAGTAAAAATTATGGCTATTGCAAGTACAGGTTGAATGCTACTTTGAATAAAAAGTCATGGAGAAATGAGACAATTTTAAATGTGCCCGAATGTATTTCCTGTGAAGATAATATTTAATCTTGGATAATCCTCCTGCGATAACTTTGTTGCTTTGATAGAACATGTGAACTCTTAGCTGTATTGTTCCTTTTATAGTTTACCAAAGAAATTCTAAACTATCAGCAAGTAATATACCCATATTTTTTTTAAAAAAAAGTAGGAAATAGAAGGTTGGCATAGCCATGCAAATGAACATTTTTAAAAACATTTTGTATTAACTGAGAAGTTGATACAGGTAGCAATATATTTTAATCATATTCATCCCTATATTTTACCCTAACTACTTTGTGATCCATTCTGTTTCCAACCCCCCCTTTTCAATATCATGTCCGAATTTAAAAAAAAAATGAAATTGCAACCCACTTTAATCCAATGTGCATTGCTCATGTAACCATGTCTACAATGGCATGTGAAGGTATCAGGTATGCCCATCTTGCCATATCCTCTAAGAAAACTGACTCTTCCTCCTCTAGCAACCATCAGTTATTAGCACCTCTTCATGTAGCAGGCAGTTTGATGACCATCTTACTTTTCCATGCTGGAATGTTGACTGGCTTGATCTTGTGCTCGACAGCAATACAGATGATGATTAATATAGCTGCTAAGGATTCATAGGCCTACCAATGTTCAGAAGATCATTCTACTCCACTGACCTCTGGCTCTGGTAATATTTCAACTTCTTCTAGGATATTTCCTGACCCTTGTGGGGAAGAAATATGATATGGAGGTACCAAAAATGGCTGAGCAATCCAGACTCTTATTCTTGGCATTTGACCAGTGTTGTGTGCCTGCATTAATCATTGTCCATTGAAAAGCCCACCACTGTAAAGCTGCAGCAGTGATTCCCATATTTTGGATGCATCAGTTTATACCTAATTTGACCTACTAGACTTTTTAGGATAAGTATCAGAACTACTGCCAAAGTCTCTTCACAAACCATACTTGGCAGCTTAAAACATACCTGCATGAGTGAACATTCTGCACCTCAGGGAAAGAAAAGCATCCCTCCTATTTGGACCTGTAGTGAATCACTGTGTTAAAAAATGCCTATAGAATAGAGACACTTCTCTGATGGGGACTGAGAATTACATTCATGTATGGATAAAGAGAGGCAAATTTAAAGGACAGTTTGATGCTGTCTATGTTCATTTAATATACAGTAGTGGCAGTTTTACCTCTTGGACCTTAGTCTTTCCACACATATCTTCTTTGTCAGATTTATTTTTCCCTTGATGTATTGATCCTATGATTTGGGTCCTGATTTAAATCAGATTTTTATTTTGGGGTGTGTGTGTGTGTGTGTGTGTGTGTGTGTGTGTGTGTGTACAAAAGAAAGAAAGAAAGAATGAAAGAAAGAAAGAAAGAAAGAAAGAAAGGAAGAAAGAAGGAAGGAAGGAAGGAAGGAAGGAAGGAAGGAAGGAAGGAAAGAAAGAAAGAAAGAAAGAAAGAGGAAGGAAGGAAGGAAGGAAGAAAGGAAAGAATGAAGGAAGAAAGGAAGGAAGGAAGGAAGGAGAACAAGAACAAGAAAAGAGAGAGTAATAAAAGTCATTGTGCATAAAAACCATACTTTCATTCTTCATCATCACATTAATAGACATATAGGATGTTTCAATCTCTTAGCTACCGTGAAGAAAGTATCAGTTAATACCAATGAGCATGAACCTCTAAAGTAGGATGTAGTATTAGATATAATCTGAGGGTGATATAGAAATATCATATAATAGATAGATTTGTAGCCTTTGGAAGAACCTCTGCACTGATTCTCTAAGTGAGTACACAAGTCAGCCATCCCAGCACGAGTGTATGGGGAAATCATCTTTTTCCACATCTATGAGAGCATGTTTTGTTACTTGTTTTCTTGTTCCTGGAAAAGTCTATTCTGATTGGGTAAGATGAATTCCCCAAATTAGTCTTGCTTTGCATTTCCTTGGTTGTCCGTAATTTTGAACACCTAAAAAAGAATATTCTTAGCCATTAGTATTCTAATGAGAATTAGATAATTCAAGTATCCTTTTGAGAATTCTGCATTCAGCTCTAAAGACCCCTTTAAAAACTGGATTGGTTGTTTCTTAGGCTTGTTTGTTTGTTCGTTGTTTTGAGTTCCAGTAGAGTCTAATCCTTCATCAGATGCATGACCAGTATTTTTCCCATTCTGTAGGTTTCTGCTTCAGTCAAAAAAAAATTTCTTTGGCAGTACATTTTAATCCCAGCATTTGGGAGGCAGAGGCAGGTGGATTTCTGAATTTGAGCCCAGCCTGGTCTACAGAGTGAGTTCCATGACAGCCAGAGAAACCCTGTCTCAAAAAAGAAAAGATTTTTAATTTTATGAGGTTGCACTTGTTGGTTAACCGTGTGTGTGTGTGTGTGTGTGTGTGTGTGTGTGTGTGTGTGTGTCTGTGTGTACCTAGATTTCTATTCAGAATGTCTTTATGTAAGCTTATCTCCTAAATTGGACTCACTCCTTCTTTTACTTTTTCTTTTAAGTTTCCGAGTTTCAGCTTTAATATAAAAATCTTTGGTCCATTTTGGATTAATTTTTATACAAGTTGAGAGACAATGATCAAGTTTCAGTCTTCTACAGTAGATATCCACTTTCACAGCACTGTTTATTACATATGGTGTCATTTTTCTAATGTGTTTTCTGTTTCTGTTTTCATTGATGAAAAAATCTGTTGGGTATCAGTTTGTAGACTTCATCAGAAACTTTTATTTATTTAATTGATCAATGTGTCTATACTATACTAATACCCTACTGTTTTTGTTGTTTTGATTTACTTTACAATGGTTCTGCAATATAACTTGAAATTAGGAATGGTGATACATATAGCAGTGATCTTATTGTTTAGGATTTTTAATTGTTTTTTGTTTATATATTATTCATTTGAATTTTAAGATTTCTTTTCCAATTACTATGAAGAATTCCATTAAAATTTTAATGGGAATTTCATTGATGCTGTAGCTCTCATATAAATTCATACACAGCTTCAAGCTTGCTCATTTATAAATTTCCATTCAAATCCAGCTGGGCCCAGCTTGCATGCATTCTCACAATTACATACTTACACACACACATGCATGCATACATTCTCACAATTACATACTTACACACACACACATGCATGCATACATTCTCATAATTGCATACTTACACACACATCCATACATACATATGTATATGGAGCAAAACACCAAGCACCTGTGCAGAAATGTGTTTCATTTTCTGGATGAAAAATGACCTCCCATCTTTATTGCATAGAGAAAGAAAAGGCTTCCACCCTTTTAATATTAAATGAACTAAACCCATGTTTGTAAGGAAAAAAAAAGCTTTGTTAATTTTTATAAGACTAAGCTTCCCTTGTACTTACCATGGGACCTGTTCTGACCCATGGTAAAGAGAAGCCTGCCTGTTCATTCTGTTCTCTGTAGCATCTTTGTTTTTCCTCTTTCCTTCTGCATTATGCACAATGCTTTTTAAAAATGTTACCTATAGTTTTTAAGTTATTTCACTTTGGATTCTTTTCTTGTTCTCTCCTCCTGCTCTGAAGTCACAATAATGTTATTAATTTCAATGCTTTTTCTCTGAAAACTATGCCCATCTAAGTTCTTGAGTTCAGTTCTATTTAAAAGGTGTTCTGAGTAAAAACTTCTCAGTTCAGTTTCTCTCTCACCTAATTACTCTCACCTTGTTCCTCTCATCTGAGTTCCTCAGTTCTGACTCTTCCTTTTGTCCTCAGCCCCTAAACATCTTTCAGAATACATGATCACACGTTACAAAGTTCATCACAAGTTCACACAAAAAATCAAATCATAAATTGAAATAGAAGTTTACAACAGAAAATGTTTACATGCATATCCATTAGGAGTAATTATTTAGCTAAACATTCATTACCTGTCTCACCTCCACAGGTTCATTTAAGGTTTTAAACCACAACTAAGTTATAAGAAGTTTTGTATAGATAAACCCAGTCAATATTTTATCTTCTGTCCTAGCACCTATAATAAATCATTAGTTCCCTTTTATGATCCTTGGTTAATTGTTTCACAACCACTTGGAATGTGCTCTGAGTAGGAGAAAGTCTGGTTACCATCGAAGAGCAATTGACTAGTGACACTTGGTAGACTGGCAGAGTTCTCCTTGCAGTTTTGACTATCAGAAAAGAATCTAATAGCACTCCCAGTATAAAAGACCTTAATAATAACAGATATAATTTTAGGAATTCTTTTAGTATCATCATTAAAACTTAAGTCATCTATTTGTCTATATAGCATTGCTACAAGACAGTACATCTTTGTGGATCTGCAGAGATCTGCTCCAAAGGGGTGTGCTACTTCTTAGTGATTGTTAAGTATGTTTAAGAATAACAGGAAAAGCATATTAATAGCAGGAATCTTTCCTAAAATGAATCCCATATAGCCTTGCTTAATAAGGGTGCACCTGTCACAGATTATATAATAATCTGAAGCAGGCCATTTCAGGATGACATCATAATGGATGTCCAATTATGACTCCTGACACCTCTTGACATGTACAATATTTTATTCCACCATATTTTATCTATTTTGCTGATTTTACCTTCCTACTCTTTCATAGCTACCAATTCTGTCTCAGCATCAGCTATGGAGTGCTGATGAAATACCTTGTTATCTCAATATTCTTCTTGGTGGGAATGACAAACTCAAAAAGTCTTAGTGTAAGACATGTCACTATGTTCCATCTATTCTTTGATATATTGCTAAATAATGAAAAATAAGAGTAAATGTACTTGCTTGGATTTACTTTATATCACACTTAAAGACATTTTCATGCCAGTCCTATAATTAATTTTTTCTGATTTCTGGAAAAATTAATAGCTGAACTTTGACATTTCCATTGTGAGAGCAAAATGTGTGAATGTCCATCTAATAAATCCTATAAGAGTTTGTTTTGGCCACTTGCCCTTCCTGGAGGCTACATTGATTTCAGCATTTTATTCTGTATGTGGGAAAAGAAGTACAGCCTTGAATGGACCACATCTGTTATATCAGTTCACATAGCAAATAAAACCATAAAAATATTATTTTGTTTTTAATCCTTTTCTATAAGAGTGATGATTTTCTGTAAGTTGAAAATTTGCAAAATAACAAATTTCATGCTATTAAAATTCACATAAAAATTTACCAATTTGATATTATGAAATGTGATTATAAAGTATAACAACATATGGTTCTCATAAACTTTATATAGATATTTTTAAGTTCCCCCAGGTTTGGTTTTCCCTTTCCATGATATTATAAAATATGGAAGGGATAAACATTTCTGTCAGGGTCAAAGGCAGTAAAAGGTATAAGCAGACAATTATCTACCATCTCTCTATGGTGTCTATCTTTTATCAAAGTGTCATTTATCAAAATGATTCACTGCAGTAGACTGGTTTACAATAGTTAGAGGCATATCTGAAACATTAAACTTGAAGTCCACTTGGAAGGCAGTGGGCAAGGGAAAGGGGCAGGAACCTGTCGACATGAGAGCTGATAATTTGGTATTACAGGCAAGCATTTAAGAAGGAATGAATAGGCCAGGCTAGATCACCGTGATTATGAAAAATCCAGATGCCAGATAAAAGGAAGCAGGGAATAATGGCAAATGTGGATACTAGTCAGAAATCTTCAACGCACAGAATTAATACTACTCTAAGAGATCCCACCCAATCCATATTCGATAATATCCCTCTGATTAATATAATGTCAACTGATCAGAGCGGGCAATAATACTTGCAAAATATTTGCTAGCATCAGCTAAATTTATACTTGATTGAGTGTCATGATGTTACATATCTGATACTAAATGACTACTCCTTTTATAGTCTGCAACTGTAAGAGAAATAAACTCTTTTACTTTACTGTAACTGTAATGAAACTAAAGAGTGAATTCTGAAATTTGTGGTTAGTCCAGCTTAGCAAATATTACACATTAGAAACAAAAAAAGAAGTCCTCAGCACCATAATTTATCTTTTATATAAATGCATTAAGTAATACACTTACAGAGAATTAAATAGCCCACCATTTGTAAAAAATTCTTGGCTTTAGAAGAAACTCCTAAAAATCACACCATCCGATATAGTGGTTACTAGCTACATGTGGACACTTGTGTGCACTTAATGGAAAAAATAAAATTGAATCCTTTTATATTACCAATTTTACTTTGGTGTTCAATAGTCATACCTTGGTTATGACTAAAATTGTTGAAGCATAGATAAAGAACACCCTCACAACAGATTATTCTACTTTTATAATGCTATGGACACCATCTGTGCTAAGTGAGATGGTCTTAGATGGAATGGTTTCTATTCTTCAAAGTGTGACTTTAGATTAGCTATACACACATAGTTTTTAAAATGACATGAAATGGAAATCTATATTGTTTTCAAAATTGTGCAATCATTGTAAGTGCAGCACACTATTTCAAGCTAGGCACATAAAAAGTGTAGGATCCACATTGGAGCTGTACTATTCTGATTCAATGAATGCAAATATGTGAGGACAAGACGATCAGTAAATTTGCTTTGAGATTGTGTCTCCTAGTAATATCAGAAGCTGAACCCAAATTCTGACCACTATGACTGCTGTACTGTGAGTTGAACAAGGGAGACACCAATGAACCTTCAAAAATGGACAGGGAAAAGCCCATAGGGCATCGATCCAACTCAAAGAACCAAGACAACAGAGGCAAGCTGGGAGTAGGGAAGATGGTCTTCTCAAGGGAGGAGAGTACCAATTGATTGTTCATTGCCCTGTAATCAGTCCTGAGAACATACATACAAGTAAAATTATATAGGCTTAACAGGTTATATTTAGAAATATATATGTATGTGCATATACACATATGCATGCAATAAAAAACTAGTAAAAACAAGAGGCCATGTACTTCAAGGAGAGTGAGGAAGAGTATACTGGAGGGATAAAGGGAAGAAAAGAGAGAGAGAATTTTAATTATATTAAAGTATCAAAAATTAAAATTAAAATCTTAAGCATATCTAATATTATTATTCCTATTGTCTAAAATAACTTATTTGAAGATTTAAGATGGGGGCTATGAGGACACAGGTGCTATGCAGTGAAAAATGGAAGAAACAGGAGAAATTCATCTGGGGAGGAAAAAGAGAAAGCATTGCAGACAGAATGGGAAGGAGTAGAGACAAATGGTACTACAGAGTTTTGAAAAACTAGTAGAGACTGAAGGAGCTGAAGGGGAATGCAACCCCATAGGAAGAACAACACTATCAACTAACTGGATCACCCAAATCTCCCAGGGACTAAACAACCGTCCAAAGAGTACACATTTGTAGCAGAGGATTGCCTTATCTGTCATCACTGGAAGGGGAGTCCTTTGGTCCTGTCAAGATTCAATGCGCCAGCATAAGGAGATGGTAGAGAGGTGAGGAGGGAGTGGATGGGTGGGTGGGTGGTGCAGCACCCTCATGGAGGCAAAGGGGAGGGAGGATGGGATGGGGAGGTTGCGGAGGAGAGACTGGGCAGGGGTCAACATTTGAAATGCAAATAAATAAAATAACCAATAAAAAAGAAAAAACTAATAAACATTTTCTTTACTTTGTGTGTGTGTGTGTGTGTGTGTGTGTGTGTGTGTGTGTGTGTGTGTTTATTGAAATAATTCCACTTGAGGCTATGATGCTTCCCCAAGAACCATGATCTATCTCAAGAAATTCCTAGCACAAGGCATTAAAAGCCTCTTTTTGAGTTGGTAGTCATGGGAGTTGAGAAGACTTCACGGTCTTGGTTGCCTACAAGTTCTTGACATTAAAAACTTATTGCTGATGATACTATATGCTTTGGAGGAATTGAAATGGAAATGATCTAGTAGCCTCCCCTCTGAGGACTAATGCTCAGTATCAAAAGGTACAATGCAAACTGACAAGGACAAAAACTACTGATAATTGTAGGAGGAACTTAGCCAAGCAGCGCCAGCTGCAATGCTGGCACATGTGCTGCTGATACTTTCTCCCCAGACACCTTAAAATCTGCCTGCATGGCTAGAGACCACTGATGCTGGATCAGGCAATGAAGTGAGCCAATGAGAAAGAGACAGAACCACATCTGGCTATGTAGGAGCCAATGGAATGCTGGGAGAGGTATACAGAGGTATGCCCAGTTCATGCAAAAAACAAGTCTACTTTTGCCACTTGCCTGGCTCTGTGTCCTTGACTATGTGCCTTCTTACTCCCAACTTCAAGGGTCTTGTAGAGGTCCCAAGCAACAGATAATTCTATATAGTCATAAAGCCTGTGAGTCACAACAATGACCAGTGTGGCTAGAAATCCTAAAGAGTTTAATGTCCTTATTTATGTCTTAAGACTAGCAAATAGCTGCTTAACTGGAGTCAAGGTGCACTCAAAAGTGAGAGAACTTATATCTGGTTCTCTAAACCAAGCCAGGTATTCATGCCTGGTGAGGTCATTGACGCTGCTGGAGAAGCTTTCTATTGCCACCTTTCTAGGTACTTATGATTTCTAATGGCATTCTAAATATTTATCTTTATACCTACAGAAATTTGTGTCTCCCACCCCTTATGCAAGATCATCAGGCAGCAGGAGAGAGCAATATAGAAACTCAAAATCAGTCGAAATATTAGAGAACAACTAAATGTTAATACATCAACAATACAACTCTACACTGAAGGCTCATAGACTAGAGCTGAAAGGCTGCAGATAGACTGTAAAAGCCAGAGGACTGGAATAACTGCATTCTGCTAGCTTCTTCTAAACATGACACAGAAACTATAAACATTAAGTTTCACAGTGACATTATTAGTTGACATGACAATGTGGGTGGAGGAATCTCACAAGGATGTAGCACCAGATGAATAGCTACATTTAATTAAAGGCTATTGATAAAGGGAGAGGCTGTCTACTTAATCATGAACCCCTTATAATGTTATGGAATATATGTATAATATGTATCCAATAAGTTGCCTGTATGTGCATGTTTAAAACAACATTTTATGAAGGAGAGTTTAATAATTTGTGAATGAATGAAGGAATAGCATTAACAAAATTGCAGGGAAGCTAGGGAGAGTGGAAATGGTGTAAATACAGTACTTACATGAAATTCTCAAAAACAATAATTAAAAAAAAAAGAAAGAAATCAGCTATTAACTTAGTCAGAGTTTCTATTCCTGCACAAAACATCATGACCAAGAAACAATTTGAAGAAGAAAGGGTTTACTCAGCTTACACTTCCACATTGCTGTTCATCACCAAAGGAAGTCAGGACTGGAACTCACACAGGACAGGAACCTGGAGGCAGGAGCTGACGAAGAGGCCACAGAGGGTGTTGCTTGCTGGCTTGCTTCCTCTGCCTTGCTCAGCTTGTTTTTTTTTTTTTATAGAACCCAGGACTACCAGCCCAGGGATGGCTCCACCTATAATGAGATGGGCCCTCTCCAACTTGATCACTAATTGAGAAAATGCCTTAGAGCTAGATCTCATGGAGGTATTTCCTGAAGGGAAGCTCCTTTCTCTGTGATAACTCCAGCTTGTGTCAAGTTGACACACAAAAGCAGCTGGTATGTGCATTGATTCAAAAACAAATGTTTAAATTACCTTACTGTTTTTCTATATATTCATTAGCATTGGATACATAAAGAAAAATAAAATTTAATGGGGACAATTAGAATTTGAAAATTGAACATTCAATTAAGGTGATCAAAGTATTATGTATTAAGAACAAATAAATATATTTACTATTGAAAATTTTGGTGTGATTTAATAATTTGCTCCATCATAATATGTTCTGTGTTGTTTAAATACATTAATATTTTAAGTAATTCTTAATATATTTTATTTACTATATAACTAAAATTTCTCTTCATATCACTCCTGACATCTTAACATTTGAATTTCTATAAACTTGCTTACATTTTGACATATAAAGTTTTCTATAAAGTGTTACTATAAAATATCATGTAGAAATATTAAGATATCTTTAATTAGAAATTTTGTTGACATTTAAATAACCACAAGCCTACTCCATTGTAGAATAACATGAGTTCTGAAACCTCACATGGCTTGTAAATGCTCTGATGTGTGTCCTCAGAGCAATTTACAAGGAAATCCTTTTTTTCTGGAGGCAATAGGTTATAATGATGCAAAACTTTTTCTCCACATGGTTCTTATTATGTTTTAAATATTCATCCACCAATTTTTTGCATCTTAAATTTTACTCACATCATATTCTACAATTGAAATCCTCATAAGCCTTTGACCATACATACTTACCACACTTGCCTGTAAAATTCATGATAAGTTTCACTAAATTTTCCTGCTTATTTTCTCCTTACAGCCAAGCAGTAAAATATGCCCAAAGAGAAAGACACAATATATTGTCCAGTATCACTTTTATTATTATGGTCACAAATTCAAGGTTGTGTTGAAGTCCACACAGAAACAAATATTTCAATGACTGGGGACATTTGGTCACTTTTAAGCAAGGCCATAGACTCTTCTCTCTGCCCAAACTTCCAAGAGTTTCTACTCCAGTTCCTCTCTCAATTTCATTAGGACTTTCTTTATCATCCCACCAATTATGATACACTCAAGATAATCTACACAAGTGTTATTTTGGATTCACAATCAACCTGTGTGTATCTCTGTACCAGATTGTCCTCACTCATAGTGTGAGTAAACTGGATGTGGTCTTGCTAGGACATCAGTGAGCTTGCATTCAGGACCAACTCCTAAATCCTATCTCATATCCACCCACCACTATCCAGATAAGAAACATGGTTCTATATTTGCCTCAACCAACTCATACCATAAATGTGTCTTTTTCCTGGGACCTCTTCAATATATAAACAAACAAATATGAATTCTCTGCAGCCAAACATCATATATATATATATATATATATATATATACGTATATATATATGTATATATATGTATATATGTATACATATGATGTATATATACACATGTATATATACATTATATATTATATATGCTGTGTATATATTACAAATATTACATATAATATATGCTAATTGTATATCTAGTATATACACAGTATATAATATACATATACATATATATGGATATATATGTGTGTGTGTATATATATATATATATATATATATATATATAAATTCTGTCTCCAGTGCCCATATCTTCCCACTTCCCATTGTACTTAGAATAAAATCACTTGGAATGTTTCTGTACTTATCATCATGTCTAACTTCTCTTACCTCTGATTTATAAAGCTGTGTCAGTTCCATTGATGAACAGTCCTTATCTGACTCAGACTTGGTTTTGCAGTTGTGTAGGCCACGGGAGCACAAACCATTATATTGATTATTTCCCCATCCCATGCCTGAAATGTAATATCATTTTGGGACTTGCAAGCTTTTTTATTTAAATTACTTCTCTCTGTTCTTTTTACAAACTTTGTTGTTTTGTTTGTTTCTTCAATAATCCTTAGGTAAAATGTTTTTAACAAATTTATTATTCACTGTCTATAGTTTCAGTTTCTTACTTGCTAAAGTTATTTTTCAATAAAAGGAAACCTGGTTTGAATTGTAGAATAGATGAATCAAAATGAATGGAGAGTTGACTCTGGGTTGGGGCATTTGCTGTACTTCCAAATGCTTCTTTCTTAACCACAAGAGGTGGTTCAAAACCTCCTTTGCCTCCTGTTCCTGGGCTTGGCTGCCCTCTTCTGGCCTCTGTAAACACTGTATACACATGGAATATATACACATTTATATATTTTTAATTAAATATATAAATATATTAATTATAAAAACAAGTTCAAAATAAATAAAATTTCCATCTAATTAAAAAAAATCAGTGGTAACTTGTTAAGTCCTACCTATTTATCTGTGTGAAAAGTATGGTTGCTGGCTCTGGAGTTCACCATGATAAAAAGAATCCTTGCAGACCCGCTCACTGGGCTCGCAGCGAGGCCGCCACCTTGCCTCGGGACACTGCGGACTGCTGGTTTCTGGGGTCAGGTGTGTGGACTGAGACCTAGCCCAGAATCCACTACCCTGTCAGGCTCTTGCCTGAGCCCAGAGCCAGAGCTGGTCGCTGGGTGACCGGCTCGCCAGGCTTGCAGCAAGGCTGCCATCTTATCTCGGGACACCTCGCACTGCTGGCAGCTGGGGTCAGGTGCAGGGACAGAGACCTAGCTTAGCATAGACTACCCCATCAGGCCCTTGCCAGCGCCCAGAGCCAGAGGAGCTCGGCAGAAGGTCTATGCACCTACAGCTCAGCGGCTGTGGCTGACCACTGGGGACCAGTTCACTGTGCTTGGAGCGAGACCACCATCTTGCCTTGGTTCACTGAGGATGACTGGTGGCTGGGCTCAAGTGCGTGGACTGAGACCTAGCCTAGCATAGACTACCCCTTTAGGCTCTTGCCTGTGCACAAAGCCAGAGGAGCTCAGCGAGGCTGTTGCTGACCACTGGGGTCTGGCTCTCTGGGCTTGCGGCGAGGCTGTCATCTTGCCTCAGGTCACCGCTGAGGACTGGCAGCTGGGGTCAGGAGCACGGACACCCTCTACTACAGCAGCACCAAAGGCCAGGCTCACAGGAGCTTCAAACTCCAACCAGTAACAATAAGACCAACTAACTCCAGAAATAAACAGATGGCAAAAGGCAAACATAGGAACGTTACTAACAGAAATCAAGGCAATATGGCACCATCTGAACCCAATTCACCAACCACAGCAAGTCCTGGATACCCCAACACACCAGAAAAACAAGAGTTGGATATAAAAGCACTGGTCATGATGCTGCTAGAGGAACACAAAAAAGACATAAACAAATCTCTTAAAGAAATGCAGGGGAACATCAATAGGGTAGAAGCGCTTACAATGCAAACACAAAAATCACTTAAACAACTCCAGGAGAATATGGATCAACAGACACATGCCAATAAGGAGGAAATGAAAAAATAACTTAGAGAAATGCAGGAGAAATTGAGTCAATAGGCAGAAGTCATGAAAGAGGAAACACAAGAACCTCTTAAAGAGTTGCAAGAAAACACAAACAAGTGAAGGAACTGAGCAAAGCCATCCAAGATCTGAACACAGAGGTAGAAACAACTAAGAAATCACAAAGGGAGACAACTTTGGAGATAGAAAACCTTGGGAAGAAATCAGGGGTCATAGATGCAAATATCAACAGAATACAAGAGATAGAGGTAAGAATCTCAGATGCTGAAGATACCATAGTAACCATTGACTCCACAGTCAAAGAAAATACAAAATGCAAAAGGCTTGTAACTCAAAATATCAAGGAAATCCAGGACACAATGAGAAGACCAAACCTAAGGATTATAGGGATAGATGAGAGTGAATATCTACAATTTAAAGGGCCAGCAAATATCTTCAATAAAATTATGGAAGAAAACTTCCCTAACTTAAAGAAAGAGATGCCCATGAATATACAAGAAGCTTATAGAACTCCAAACAGACTGGGCCAGAACAGAAATACCGCCCGTCACATAATAATCAAAACCCCAAATGTACTAAACAAAGAAAGAATTTTAAAGGCAGTAAGAAAAAAAGGCCAAGTAACATATAAAGGAAGACCTATCAGAATCACACCGACTTCTTTCCAGAGACCATGAAAGCTAGAAGATCCTGGGCAGATCTCATGCAGACTCTAAGAGGACACAATTGTCAGCAAAACGCTCAATCAACATAGATGGAGAAATCAAAATATTCCATGAAAAGACCAAATTTACTCAATATCTTTCCACTAACCCAGCTCTACAAAGGATAATAGGAAAATTCCAATACAAGGAGGGAGACTGAACCCTAGAAAAAGCAAGAGAGTAACCTTATTCCATCAAACTCAAAAAAAGATAACCACTCAAAAAAATAACATCAAAAATGACAGGAAGAAATAATCACTATTCCTTAATATCTCTTAACATCAATGGACTCAATTCCCCAATAAAAAGGCATAGACTAACAGATTGGATACGGAAACAGAACCCTACATTTTGTTGGATACAGGAAACACATCTAAGGGTCAAAGACAAACACTACCTTAGAGTAAAAGCCTGGAAGACAATTTTGCAAGCAAATGGTCGCAGAAAACGAGCTGGAATAGCAATACTAATATCAGATAAAATTGACTTTCAACCTAAAGTCATCAAAAGAGACACAGAAGGTCACTTCTTGCTGGTCAAAGGAAAAATCCACCAAGAAGAACTCACAATTCTAAACATCTATGTTCCAAATGCAAGGGCACCCTCATTCGTAAAAGAAACTTTACTAAATCTCAAAGCACACATTGTACCTAACACAATGATGGGGGGGGGGGACCTCAACACTCCACTATCCTCAATGGACTGATCAGGAAAACAGAAACTAAACAGGGACACAGGGAAACTCATTGAAACTTTGGACCAATTGGATCTAACATATATATATATATATATATATATATATATATATATATATATATATATATATATTTGTTTATATATGTTTATATATATGTTTATATATATATGTTTTATACTAAAGCAAAAGACTATACCTTTTTCTCAGCACCTCATGGTACCTTCTCCAAAATCGACCACATAATTGGTCACAAGACAGACCTCAACAAATATAAAAAGATTGAACTAATCCCATGCCTCCTATCTGATCACCATGGAGTAAGAGTGTTCTTAAATAGCAACATAAACAACAGAAAATACTCATATACATGGAGACTGAACAATATTCTACTCAATGATACCTTAGTCAAGGAAGAAATAAAGAAAGAAATCAAAGACATTTTAGAATTTAATGAAAATGAAGGCACAACATACCCAAATCTATGGGACTCAATGAAAGCAGTGCTAAGAGGAAAACTCATAGCCCTGAATGTCTCCAAAAAGAAATAGGAGAGAGCATATACTAAAAACTTAACGGCACACCTGAAAGCTCTGGAACAAAAAGAAGTTATTTCACCCAGGAGGAGTAGAGGACAGGAAATCATCAAACTCAGGGCTGAAATCAATCAAGTTGAAACAAAGAGAACCATACAAAGAATCAACAAAACCAGGAGCTGGTTCTTTGAAAAAATCAACAAGATAGATAAACCCCTAGCCAGACTTACCAAAGGGCACAGAGACAGTATTCAAATCAACAAAATTAGAAATGAAAAGGGAGATATAACAACAGAAACTGAGGAAATTCAAAAAATCATCAGATCCTACTACAAAAGTCTATACTAAACACAACTGGAGAATGTGGAGGAAATGGACAATTTCCTAGACAGATAGCAAATACCAAAATTAAATCAGGATCAAATAGATCACCTAAACAGTCCCATAACCCCCAAGGAAATACAAGAGGTCATAGAAAGTCTTCCCACCAAAAAAAAGCACAGGACCAGAAGGTTTTAGTGCAGAATTCTATCAGACCTTCAAAGAAGTCCTAATACCAATACTCTTCAAACTTTTCCACAAAATAGAAACAGAAGGAACACTACCCAACTCATTCTACAAAGCCACAATTACCCTGATACCAAAACCACACAAAGACCCAACTAAGAAAGCAAACTACAGACCAATCTCCCTTATGAACATCGGTGAAAAAATACTCAATAAAATTCTAGCCAACCGAATCCAAGAACACATCAAAACGATCATTCACCATGATCAAGTTGGCTTCATCTCAGAGATGCAGGGATGGTTCAATATACAGAAATCCATCAATGTAATCCACTACATAAACAAACTCAAAGAAAAAACACATTGGATGCTGAAAAAGCATTTGACAAAATTCAGCATCTTTTCATGTTAAAAGACTTGGAAAGGGCAGGAATTCAAGGCCCATAGCTAAACATAGTAAAAGCAATTTACAGCAGACAGATAGCTAACATCAAGGTAAATGGAGAGAAACTTGAAACAATCCCACTAAAATCAGGGACTAGACAAGGCTGCCCCCTCTCACCATCTCTTCAATATAGTACTTGAGGTACTAGCTAGAGCAATTCGACAACATAAGGAAGCCAAAGGGATACAAATCGGAAAGGAAGGAGTCAAACTATCACTATTCGCAGATGATATGAAAGTATACTTAAGTGACCCAAAAAACTCCACCAGAGAACTCTTACAGCTGATAAACAACTTCAGCAAAGTCGCTGGTTATAAAATCAACTCAAGCAAATCAGGAGCCTTCCTATACACAAATGATAAGCAGGCTGAGAAAGAAATTAGGGAAATAACACCCTTCACAATAGCCACAAAAAATATAAAGTATCTTGGTGTGACTCTAACCAAACAAGTGAAAGATTTATATGACAAAAACTTCAGGTCTCTGAAGAAGGAAATTGAAGAAGACCTCAGAAAATGGAAAAATCTTCCATGCTCGTGGGTTGGCAGGATTAATATAGTTAAAATGGCAATTTTGCCAAAAGCAATATACAGATTCAACGCAATCCCCATCAAAATCCCAACTCAGTTCTTCACAGAGTTAGAAAGAGCAATTCTCAAATTCATCTGGAATAACAAAAAACCCAGGATAGCTAAAACTATCATCAACAGTAAAAAAAAAAATGTCTGGGGGAAATCAATATCCCAGACCTCAACTAATACTACAGAGCAGTAGTGTTAAAAACTGCATGTATTGGTAAAGTGACAGGGAGGCGGATCAATGGAATAGGATCGAAGACCCAGAATTGAACCCACACATCTATGGCCAATTGATCTTCGACAAAGGAGCCGAAAACATCCAGTGGAAAAAATATAGCCTTTTCAACAAATGGTGCTGGTTCAACTGTAGGTCAACATGCAGAAGAATGAGAATTGATCCACTCTTATCTCCTTGCACTAAGCTCAACTCCAAGTGGATCAAGGACCTCCACATAAAACCAGACACACTAAAACTAACAGAAAAGAAACTGGGGAAGACCCTTGAGGACATTAGCTCAGGGGGAAAATTTCTGAACAGAACACCAATTGTTTATGCTCTAAGAGCAAGAATAGACAAATGGGACCTCATAAAATTACAGTTTCTGTAAGGCAAAAGACGCTGTCAAAAGGACAAATCGGCAACCAACAAATTGGGAAAAGATCTTCACCAACCCCACATCTGACAGAGGGCTAATATCCAATGTATACAAAGAACTCAAGAAGTTAGACCCCAGAAAACCAAATAACCCTATCTAAAAATGGGGTACAGAGCTAAACAAAGACTTTTCACCTGAAGAAATTCGGATGGCTGAGATACACCTTAAAAAATGTTCAGCATCATTAGTCATTAGAGAAATGCAAATCAAAACAACCCTGAGATTTCACCTCACACCAGTCAGAATGGCTAAGATTAAAAACTCAGGAGACATCAAGTGTTGGCAAGGATGTGGAGAAAGAGGAACACTCCTCCACTGCTGGTGGGACTGCAAGCTGGTACAACCACTCTGGAAATCAGTTTGGTGGTTACTCAGAAAAATGGACATGATACTTCCGGAGGACCCAGCCATACCACTCCTGGGCATATACCCAGAAGATTCCCCAGCATGCAATAAGGATACATGCTCCACTGTGTTCTTAGCACCCTTGTTTATAATAGCCAGAAGCTGGAAAGAACCCGGATGTCCCTCAGGAGAGGAATGGATACAAAAAAATGTGGTATATATACACAATGGAGTACTATTCAGCCATTAGAAACAATGAATTCATGAAATGCTTAGAGAAATGGGTGGAGCTGGAGAACATTATACTAAGTGAGGTAACCCAGTCTCAAAAGAATACCCATGGTATGCACTCACTGATAAGTGGATATTAGCCTAGACTCTTGGGACACCAAAGACACAATCCACATATCAAATGATATCCGACAATAAGGAAGAAGTGGACACTGTTGCTGGAAAGGATCAAAACATAAATGTAGGGCAATACCAGAACAGGGAAGTGGGAAGGGGTGGAAGGGGGAATAGGGGAGGGAAAAAGGCATGTGAGACCTTTGGGGCATGTGGAAACATTAAAAGGGAAATGAAAATGTATATATAGAATATATCAAATAATCACACACATTTCTTGAATCCCGTAGTTTCACGCAGCCAAGCTGCAATCCAGGCAGAGGCCCTGTGATATCTACTGGGGCTGTTCAAGAAATGCCGCTGTGGGCCTCCTTGGCTGCAGATAGAGCTGAGCTGAAATTTCTCATGGCAAGCTGTGTAAACCTTTTTCTGACCTGTTCTTTTACTTACAAGATGTCCCTGCCAGCCGGAGGTGCGAGCATCCAAGCGTGATAGTTCATCAGAGTTCATTCTTTGAGCTATGGTACTGGCCATGATTTATTTTCTAGAGATCCATTGCTTTGCTTTTAATCAGCTGTACAGTTATTACCTAGATACATTAAAGAATTAACCTCCCAACAATATCTATTATTTGCGTAGTTAACTGACTCTGGCACTCTGACATGGAAACCATCTGTTTAGTAAAGTTTCAAGGTAAACCTGAAGGGGTCTTACAAGAAGGAAGCAAGATTTAAACTAAAACTGCACTAACAATACCTAGCCCTGTAACATAGTGGTTTCCAAGGACTCTTGAACTACTAGCTTATCATTAACTACAGAGGGACGTAATGCTTTGTGTGTATTCTCTAACGTTCATACCTGATTGATTTTGTATTTCCTTGTGCCAGATACTCATGGTAACCATTTTTTGTATACATTTCCCTGGATACAATTTTTCTTCAAGTAATGTAATGCCAACTTGTATAAAAGTTCCTGCCTCAGAAAAGTAAAGTGCATTCAGACGCATTCAGATCTTGTGTGTGTCTGTCTGTCATTCGCCGGACCTGTACCTTCCTGCATACCAAAGACCCTGATTCCCCACGGGAGTGTGTGTTCCGACTGAGTCGGTCCGTGGCAGCTGGCGCCTCAGAACAGGGACCTTGGGCAGGTAAACTTTCCTTCTTTCCTTTTTTCTTTCAAGGTAACAGGCCGGATCTTGCGAGGGAGCCGCGGTCCCGCCGGTAAAGGATCACCGGTTAAGTGCAAGTAATCTGATATCATGGGGCAGACCGAGTCAAAGCAGGAACGAATGTTCTTTTCAGTGTTTAAGCATATGATGGCTAGCAGAGGATTTAAAGCTTTAGAAAGTACAACCAGGGAATTCTTTGAGATACTCCTTAAGCAGTTGGCTTGGCAGAATGCTAATGCTTTATGCCAAGATTTGATAAGACCTATTAGAAAGACAGGAACAGTGCAGGACTATGTGAAAGTTTGTGTGGATGCCTCACCAGCAGTAGTCCAAGGTATGGCCTACGCTGCAGCTATGAAGGAAGAGGAACTCAGCGCCTATATTAAAAAGACTTATGGTAAAGGAGGGAAAGCAACCTCCAAGCCCACTTGTTTTAAATGTGGGAAATCAGGACATGTGCAAAAGCAATGTCCAGGAAACAATAAGAGGGACTCCAATAGAAGGGGTTCTCCCCCAGGAGTATGCCCTCGTTGCCAAAAAGGCAAGCACTGGAAAAGTGAGTGCAAGTCTAGGTTCCACAAGGATGGAACACCCCTTAATGGGGAAAAGAAGGAGGAGGAATCAAAAAACTAAATCAGGGGCAGCCTCTCAGCCCCGAACTCAAAAGAGAGGAAACTACTGTAGTTACATCAGGGAGTCCTCTGAATCCTGAGGCTCCTGAATTTACTATACATGATTTGCCTAGAGCTACTCCTGGTAGTGCTGGTTTAGATTTAGCCTCTTGTGATGATGTAATATTCTCTAGATGGGACGGTGTTTCCTTGGTCTCTACGTCTACCTTGGGAACTCTGCCACAGGGAACTGTAGGGTTAATAATTGGCCGTAGTTCAAATTATAAAAAGAATTTTGAGGTGCTGCCTGGTGTGATTGATAGTGATAGCACAGGAGAAATAAAAGTCATGATTAGACCATTAAAAGAAACTATACAAATTCATAAGGGGCAGAGAATAGCTCAGCTTCTGCTCCTGCCTTATCTTAACTTACCTAATCCAATCTTAAAGCGTGAACGTGGACAAGGGAAGTTTGGTTCTACAGATGTTGTGGCATGGGTCCAAAATATTGGTATGGAAAGACCTTTTAAAGCAGTTAGAGTAAATGGAAAGTTGTTTCAAGGACTTTTAGATACAGGGGCAGATAAGACTTGTATAGCAGGAAAGGATTGGCCTTCATCTTGGCCATGTAAGAGGACTTCTTCTTCTTTGTTAGGTTTAGGGACAGCTTTTAATGTGGCTCAAAGTTCACAGTTTCTGAAATGGGAATTGGAAGGAAAGACAGGAATGATTCAGCCTTACGTTGTTCCTTCTCTCCCCTTTTCCTTGTGGGGAAGAGACATGATGAGTGACATGGATGTAAAATTAGTCACCTCAGATAATCTGAGTGAACAGCATTTTTCATAGGGGCCGCTGAGGACTTGTTGTATGCAGATAAATTAAATTGGAAATCAGAACAGCCTGTATGGCTCAGTTAGTGGCCCCTAACAGAAGAAAAAATACAGGCTATAGAACAACTTGTGCAAGAACAATTAGAAAAAGGACATCTTGAAGAAAGCAATAGTCCTTGGAACACTCCCATATTTGTAATAAAGAAAAAATCTGGGAAGTGGAGATTGCTACAGGACCTTAGGGCAGTAAATGCTACCATGGAAGACATGGGAGCGTTGCAGCCAGGACTGCCCTCTCCAGTGGCAGTTCCTGCAGGATGGGATGTGATAGTAATTGATTTGCAAGATTGCTTTTTTACTATAAAATTACATCCTGAGGATTGTAAAAGATTTGCTTTTAGTGTGCCAGCTGTAAATTTGAGAAGGCCATATAGAAGATATCAATGGAAAGTGTTGCCTCAAGGAATGAAAAATAGTCCGACATTATGTCAAAAATTTGTGGATCAAGCTTTAGTATTGATTAGAAAAAAATATCCTGAGGCTTACTTTGCCCACTTTATGGATGACATCTTGATTGCTCATCAATCACCATCAATTAATAAGGAAATATTACTTTATACAATTGAACATTTTACCAAATTTGGATTAGTAATAGCCCCAGATAAGATACAAAAGAATAGACCTTTAAGTTATTTGGGACAGTTAATTCATGATGACTATATTGCCTCACAAAAGGTGTCTATAAGAGTAGACAAATTAAGGAATTTAAATGATTTTCAGAAATTATTAGGAAATATTAATTGGATTAGACCTTTTTTAAAAATTACTACAGGAGAATTAAGTCCTTTTTTTCAACTATTACAAGGGGATACTGATCCTAAGTCTCCAAGAGTTATGACTCAAGAAGCCATAAAAGCTTTAGCATTGATAGAAGAAAACTTAAATAATGCAAAGGTAAAGCAGATATCTTATGATAAAGAGTGGGACTTGATAATTTTTAAAACACCTTACACTCCCACTGGATGCTTATGGCAGGATGGTGTGTTGGAATGGATACATTTACCTCATGTGCAACAGAAAATGTTGGCTTCTTATCCATATATGTGCTCATTATTGATTAATAAAGGAAGAATGAGATCCAGGGAACTATTTGGTAGAGAAATGCATAATATTATATTACCATATAATAAAAGGCAATTTGAAATACTATTGATAGAAGATGATGATTGGGGAATTGCATTGCAAGGTTATACAGGACAAATTAAATATCATTATCCTAAACATCCTTTAATTGAATTTTATAAGGAAACAGAAATAATTTTCTCAAATAAGTGTTCTTCACAACCTTTAGAGTCTGCCTTATGTATTTTCACAGATGGCTCCTCTAATGGGAGGTCCGTGGTTTATGTACCAGGACAAAAGCCTCTGATAGAGGAAGGTGTGCAGACTTCTGCTCAGCAAGCAGAGATAAGAGCAGTTCTACTTGCTTTTCAAAATTTTACAGAAAAATTTAATCTTTATACGGATTCAAAGTATGTGGTTAATTTGTTTCCAGCCATAGAAACAGCCTTGCTTTCAGGGCAGTCTCAAATTTTAAATTTATTACAGCAATTGCAAAATACGATTAGAAAAAGAGCAGAAAAATTTTATGTAGGACATATATGGGGTCACTCTAATTTACCAGGCCCCCTTAGTAAAGGAAATTATATGGCTGATGCATTAACTAGAGGAACAGTTATGAATGTATTAGAGGCAAAGAATAGTCATGAGCTACATCATCAAAATGCTCTTGCTTTAAGAAGGATGTTTCATATTACTAGAGAACAAGCCAGACAGATAGTTAAGGATTGTGGTAATTGTCCTCAAGTTTACCACCCACAAAAAATGGGAGTAAATCCCCGAGGCCTTAAGGCATTAGCTTTATGGCAAATGGACGTTACACATATCCCTGAATTTGGAAAATTGGCTTATGTTCATGTGACAGTGGATACTTATTCTCATGTGCTGTTTGCCTCTGCTAGAAGTGGAGAAGCTGTGAAAGATGTAATTCAACATCTTGTACAAAGCTTCATGATGATGGGAAAGCCATTGAGAATTAAGACAGATAATGCTCCAGCTTATACATCTAAGGCTTTTGCCTCTTTTCTGCGAGCATGGGATATACACCATACCACAGGAATACCATATAATCCCCAAGGACAGGCAATAATTGAGAGATCTCACCAAACTTTGAAAAATCAAATTGAACGCCTAAGAGCTGCTAATAAATATTTTTCTCCCCATCATCTTTTGAATCATGCTCTTTTTGTGATAAATTATTTGAATACTGATGAACAAGGAAACTCCCCTGCTATGAAACATTGGGGAGGAATAAAAGGAGAACAACTTCCACAAGTAATGTGGAAAGACTTATTAACCGGATCCTAAAAAGGACCGGATGCTTTAATTTCCTCGAGGAGAGGATATGCTTGTGTTTTTCCACAGGATAGTCCAATCTGGATCCCAGACAGGCTCATCCAGCCGTTTAACCAAAGGGCCTCTATCAAGGAATCAGAAGAGAAAGCAGAGACTGAAAAAGAAGAAGATGCTGAGAATAATGATGGGGCTTGATCTTGCTGTTCTACGGGAGACCTCGTCTGTTCCTGAGTCACACGAGTCAAGGGAGGATCTGCCCACCTGGGGACAGCTGAGGAGACTCGCCCGAGAAGCGCAGCAGATGATCACTAGCACCAGAAAGCAGTTATCGACAGAAAACATGTTTCTTGCTATGTTTGTTATCCTTTCTATGCAAATGTGTCCTGTGTCTGCAGTTTCATATTGGGCTTATGTTCCTCATCCCCCACTTCTTCATCCCGTGGGTTGGGGGGAGAATGTAAATATTAGAGTGATGACCAATGATACTGGACTTATGGGGGGACATGCTACTCTTTCCTCACATCTAACCTCTATACTTGCTGGGAATGATATAGATTTAATCATTACTAACTAATTGTGTTGATCATAAGTTGATTGAATCCTATTCACGCATTGTGATATTACAAAGACCTTCCTAAGTAATGCTTCCTGTAGATCTAAAGGATGAAGCTTGGTTTGACAATGAGGCTTTACAGGTAGTTACAAGAATTAGTGAGCTTATTAGGCCAAAGCGTTTTGTAGCAGCTTTAATGTTAGGTATCAGTGCCTTGATAGCTATTGTAACTTCACTTACAGTTTCATCAGTTGCTTTAGTCTCAGAAATGAAGACTGCACACTTTGTTAATGATTTGAATAAGAATGTTTCTTTGGCACTGGTAAAACAAGAGGTTATAGATAAGAAATTGGAAGCAAAGATTGATGCTTTAGAGGATGTAGTTCTGGAGTTAGGACAAGAGATACAAAATATTAAGGTTCAGCTTTCCACCAGATGTCATGCCAGCTTTCGATACATATGCGTAACGCCATTAATCTATGATAAGCAACATAATTGGACTCTTACTAAAAATCATTTGTTGGGAATTTGGAAAGATAATAATATTTCACATGATATGGCTCAATTAAAAACTCAAATTGCGGTTATGAGTAAAGCACAAGATGGATCGGTTAACTTAGAGGATTTGGCTCAGGCTTTTAGTTCTGGTTTGAAGTCTCTGAACCCTGTAACTTGGTTACATTGGATTGTTGTCGTTGCCGTGGCTGCAGGGGTAATCTTTCTTTTTCTTCTTATCCTTCCAATAATTTTCAAACTAATCTTCTCCTCCATTTCTGCTGCCAAAAGAGATATTCATGAGCTCAAATTAAAAAAATAAAAAAGCGGGAGAAATCACACACATTTCTTGAATCCCGTAGTTTCACGCAGCCAAGCTGCAATCCAGGCAGAGGCCCTGTGATATCTACTGGGGCTGTTCAAGAAATGCCGCTGTGGGCCTCCTTGGCTGCAGATAGAGCTGAGCTGAAATTTCTCATGGCAAGCTGTGTAAACCTTTTTCTGACCTGTTCTTTTACTTACAAGATGTCCCTGCCAGCCGGAGGTGCGAGCATCCAAGCGTGATAGTTCATCAGAGTTCATTCTTTGAGCTATGGTACTGGCCATGATTTATTTTCTAGAGATCCATTGCTTTGCTTTTAATCAGCTGTACAGTTATTACCTAGATACATTAAAGAATTAACCTCCCAACAATATCTATTATTTGCGTAGTTAACTGACTCTGGCACTCTGACATGGAAACCATCTGTTTAGTAAAGTTTCAAGGTAAACCTGAGGGGGTCTTACAAGAAGGAAGCAAGATTTAAACTAAAACTGCACTAACAATACCTAGCCCTGTAACATAGTGGTTTCCAAGGACTCTTGAACTACTAGCTTATCATTAACTACAGAGGGACGTAATGCTTTGTGTGTATTCTCTAACGTTCATACCTGATTGATTTTGTATTTCCTTGTGCCAGATACTCATGGTAACCATTTTTTGTATACATTTCCCTGGATACAATTTTTCTTCAAGTAATGTAATGCCAACTTGTATAAAAGTTCCTGCCTCAGAAAAGTAAAGTGCATTCAGACGCATTCAGATCTTGTGTGTGTCTGTCTGTCATTCGCCGGACCTGTACCTTCCTGCATACCAAAGACCCTGATTCCCCACGGGAGTGTGTGTTCCGACTGAGTAAATAAAATAAAAAGAATCCTTGCCTTCTGGACACTAGTGTTATAAAAGGTAAAATAACAATAACATATTATATGGAAAATTAGATGGAAACTTCATCAAAGAGAATAACATAGAATAAAGAGATCAAAGATAAAAGTAAATTCATAGGTAGCTTGCACCAATATTTTTGTGTGTGTATATATATATATATATATATATACATATATGTATGTATGTATATATACATACATATGTATATGTATTATATATATGCCATAGCAAAAAACAAACCAAACCAAAAGAATTTCAAAAATTAAGATGTTGGAATATATGTTATCAAAAGTTAGCTCATTTAATTTAAATCATTTTCATGATCATATTTTGGTAATACCTACTACATCTGTCTAATTTACTGGATGTTTAAGTCACAGGATTTGTATATCTTATGAGCTGTACTTTCAAAGTTTTATATCCACAAATATATTGCTTAATACACAAATTTGTTACTCTCAGAGTCAGATATTAAATGTACATACATATATATATGCACATATAATGTATTTAAATATATTATACATAAACATTTTTATAAATGTATTCATTCCTCTTGTTGAATACCAAAGAGTTAATTAGAAGGCATTTTCAAAGACAATTAGCATTTATTCTGGAGTCTTCTAATATAATTTAGTCTTTTGTTTTGGCTTTCAATATTTTAAATTTTTATTCTTAGTATTATGTATAATTTGTCATATATATTTAAACATATATATACAAATAATACAGATTTTATTTGTTACATCTCTTAGTTTCTATTACAGGTTAGTTGAAAAGCAATTAATATTATATTGATTTTTGTAAACTGCAATTAAAATATCACATTAATTTTGTTACCTGTTGATATTTTCATTTTTTATTTTAATTTATTTACATTTCAAGTGTTATCCTCTTACCCAGTTTCTCCCTGTCTCAGAAACCCCCTCTCCCTATAACCCTCCCCCTGTTTCTATAAGGGTATTCCTCCATCCACCCACTCACTTCCACCTCCCGCCCTTGATTCCCCTATTGGGGCATCTATCAAATTTTTATAGGACCAAGGACCTCTCCTTCCATTGCTGTCTGACACGGCTGTCCTCTGCTACGTATGCAGGCAGAGCCATGTGTACTCCTTGGTTGGTGGCTTAGTCCCGGGGAGCTCTGCGTGGGTGTGGGGGGAGTGGTCTGGTTGGTTGATATTGTTGTTCTTTCTATGGGTTTGTAACCTTTTCAGTCCCTTCAGGCCTTTCTCTATCTCCTCCATTGGAGATCCCACATTCAGTGAAATCATTGGCTGCAAACAATCAGAAGTTGCAAGCATCCAATTCTGTATTTGTAAGGCTCTGGAAGGGCCTCTGAGGAGATAGCTATATCAGGCTCCTTTCAGCAAGCCTTTCTTAGCATCCACAATAGTGTGAGGCCACACTCCATTTTTTTATGCCTTGCCCAACCTGTAAAGCATTGATATCGTTAGACTTTGAATATCACTTACTTCATAGAATCTGTCAAATTAAACTAATGTAAGTCCTGTTTATGCATACTGTTAGGACAACAGTCGAGGTGGATTCTTACTATTTCAATTTTATTAAAGAGAAAACGTGAATAACCTGTTACTAAGGAAAAAAATTGATTTGAAAATCAGAAGTTGAATACAGCCATGCACATAAGAACATTCTTCCTTTGGAGTTTGAGGAAGAGTAAAATTGAAGAGAGGAAAGTAGCTGATTTATTCACAGGTATCTGAGAAGAGGACCTTGTGCTGGGAGCACATTGTGTTAGGATTTGGCCTAAGCCCCGCCCCACAGTTGCCTGGCAACAGCCAGGTAGGACTGGCCCACTATAAGAGGGCATTCTTGGCCCCTTCCCCCTCTCTTGCCTCTTGGCTCTCTTACTCTTTTTTTTTTAATTTTTATTTTCTATATTCTATGATTACATTCCAAAGGCTTTCCCCTTTCCCAGTTCCCCCCCCCCACCATACGTCCCATAATTCCTCTCCCCCACAACTATTCCCCAATCACCACTCCCCCACACAATTTCTCTGTTCTGGGTCTACAAAACTGGATCCAATCTTTTCAGGCCCAGACTCCTCTCCTTTCTTCTTCTTGGGAATCATTTGACTTGCTAATTGTGCCTTGAGAATTTAGGGTTTCTGGGCCCATTAATATCCACATATCAGTGATTGCATTTCATGTGTATTCTTTTGTGATTGGGTTAACTCACTCAGGATGATATTTTCCAGATCTAACCATTTACCTACAAATTGCATGAATTCATTATTTTTAATTGCTGAGTAGTATTCCATTGTATAAATATACCACATTTTCTGTATCCATTCCTCCTTTGAGGGATATTTGGGCTCCTTCCAATTTCTGGCTATTATAAACAAGGCTGCTATAAACATAGTGGAGCATGTGTCTTTATTGTATGCAGGGGAATCCTCTGGGTATATGCCCGGGAGTGGTATGCCAGGGTCCTCTGGAAGTGACATGCCCAATTTTCTGAGGAACTGCCAAACTGATTTCCAGAGTGGTTTTACCATTTTGCAATCCTACAAACAGTGGAGGAGTGTTCCTCTTTCTCCACATCCTCGCCAGCACTTGTTGTCTCTTGAGTTTTGGGACCTCATAAAATTACAAAGTTTCTGTAAGGCAAAGGACACTGTCAGAAGGACAACATGGCAACCAACAAAGTGGGAAAAGATCTTCACCAACCCCACATCTGACAGAGGACTAATATCCAATATATACAAAGAACTCAAGAAGTTAGACCACAAAGAACCAAATAACCCTATCAAAAAATGGGGTACAGAGCTAAACAAAGAATTTTCACCAGAAGAAATTCGGATGGCTGAGAAGCACCTTAAGAGATGTTCAACATCATTAGCCATTAGGGAAATGCAAATCAAAACAACCCTGAGATTCCACCTCACACCAGTCAGAATGGCTAAGATTAAAAACTCAAGAGACAACAAGTGTTGGCTCTCTTACTCTTATTCTCTCTTGCCCTATTGTGCTCTTCTCTTCCCCCTTCCCTTATCCCCTCTCTCCAATTGGTCATGGCCGGCCTCTATTTCCCTACTCTCACCTTCTCTCTGCCTTTCTCTGTCTGTTACTTTCTTAACTCCCCTCCCCATGCACTGAATAAACTCTATTCTATGCTATACCAGTGTGGTGTGGTCCCTCAGGGGGAAAAGATGCCATGCTATGGGCCCACTGAGGCATCCCCTTCTCCTACATGCCTGTAGAACAGATTCTTACGCAATTTTCTCCTTTTATCATCACAACCTGTTGTACTTTTCTCTTATTCAAAGAGAAACAACCAAGTGTCTCCTGTGAGTGCAAGCAGACCTAATAGTCCCTAAACATATGTTGAAACGGTGTCTGTAGAGGAAGAGACCTTGCATGCTCAGAGCCACCTAGCAGACAGGTGGGTCATTAGACTGTCACTGCATCAGACGTAGAGGGCTGTCTAAATTACACGGCAGGCTCTTGCTAATCCTCAGATGTTTCACCGTTGAATGTGAGGTGAATAAAAGTGATGAGTACTATTTCTGGACTTCACTTATAAATTGCAGGTTCTGAATCTTTTCTCTCCCTTAATCACCAGGAGGGAATAGTTATAACCACTCTCCTTGTACCATCAGTGGATGTCACATGTAGAGACAGCAGCCCACAAATTCTCCCACCTGCCTATTTTGTGAAATAGAAATCAACTTCTCTTAAATAATTATATTTTATATCATTTTACTACAGCATCTTATAACACAATTTTTTAAAAAAATAAATCTAAAATTCTACACCTTGTCTTTTTTTGCACAGTCAGTAAATCCCTCCTTCTATTTTCTCTTCTCCCACAGCAACAAATCTGCTTAAAGTTCCTCATTCAAAATTAAATTGTAATTCTACAATAGCCCTTTTGACATGATCCTCTAGTATGTCTCTGTGACACTTTCCAAACTGAAAGAAAATGATATCAGTTTTTACTGTACATATCTACCTGTTTGGATTCATAAGATGATTTTTTTTCAGAATAGCATTCTACTTTCAAATTTGTTGTTACTGACAGCAAATAATCTGAATCAATCTTTGACTATGTCTCTTCTTTGTTTAACTTTCCTTATCTTTAATGTCCTATAGTATTTACTTTACACTTCAGTAATTAGCCATACATTGAGCAAGAGAACACAGCTTTCCTCTTAGCTAACTAAATTGTTATCAGATTTATTGCTGTCACTAGGCCCTGGTCTCCATTGTTTTAGAAGATGTAATTAGAAAATATTCCTTTTACACCTTCAAGCTATATTTTTTTACTATGCTATCTGCCAGGTTTCTAACTCATTATAGTCTCTCTATGACCCAGGACAAACTTCCTATTTTTCTGCTCCTCATGAGAGGATAGCCTTCTAACTTGGGAATCTCTTGCAGAAATTATTTTATGTCCAGAAGACATGAAATTTGCTCTTATGCTAGGTCAGAATAGTTAACAAACACCAGTGACCTAACTTCATAGATTTATGCCAGCTCTTAAAGGTCCACTGCTATTCATTTCAATAGAATGACTGCACTCTGAGTTCTACTGTTCTTTCCTGTGTGCTTATAGATTTGAATAACTTTTCCTTAATGGCTTTGCTTTGCTCGGTGACAGCTTTTCACTGCTGCCATTAATGATACTCAAACTTATATTTCAGTGGTGGTTCGTCTTCTTAATTCCTACTTCAAATTTTCTAATGGGTGCTTTTAGTTAATCAATCCTTAATTTGTACATTCAGTAAAACCTCTGTCTATTCTTTGAAGCAGTTCCTAACTGAAGATCTAATTCCAGCTGATTTCTGTGCAGAGGAATAGTCAAAAAGCAACAAAGTTTTAAAACCCAAGTCTTTCGCTGCTGGGAGGATATGTCACAGAAATGAAGCTGAGGAGCTATATTTGGAAATGTCTCTTAACTTTGTGATAATTACAAAATCTGGAACAAATGCATATAAGAGGATGATTGTGGACTTAATTTTCTGTTAATTCTGCTGTTGCGATAGAGTACTGTGACACAGGGCCACTTGAAGGAGACAGGGCTCAATACCAGCTTATACTTCTGGGGGGATACAGTCCATCCTGGCAGAAAAAATACAGGAGCAGAAAACTGCGGCTAACCTAAGAATCTGGAAGCAGAGTGGTCACATTGCATATACTCATAGGAAGCAGGAGGTGGGGGAAGCAAGTGAAATTATGCTATAAAACCACAGAAACTACCTGCTGTGACATAGCCTTCCCAGGAAAACTCTAGTTGTTAAATAATTACTTCTTCAAAAAGCATCACACCCTAGGAACCACATGTTCAAGCCCATGAGCCTGTGAGACATATCACATTCAAACTAGAAGTTGTAAAATCAGCAAACCCAAGGGTGTAATATATTTTTACAAAGCCAGAACAAGTAAACCATTTGCTTCACTAGTACATATATAAATCTTTTTTTTTCTTTTGGGTAAAGGGGTCTCCTAACTAATTTAGCTATTACCTGAAGAATTAGCATAATCCAATTAAAATTATGAACATGATAAAGATTGCAATAACAGCAGGAAAACTTCACATGAGCACGAGCAAGAGAAATCACGCACTGTCACACAGTTTCCCCACTCATGACTAGTTATGAGTTCCCTGAGTAACAGGATCTAAAAATGTTAGAGGAACAAACTGATTATGAACCAGATTTATCTGGATTTTGGAGGGGTAACAAGGAGAGGGAATAACATTTGAAATGTAAATAAAGAAAATATTTAATAAAAAAAGAAACTAAACAAGACGTGGTCTGGCAAGATGGCTCAGCTGTTAAAAGAACTTGCCATGCAAACATGGAACCCACTATGGAAGAAAAAATGACTCCTAAATTTTGTCCTCAGATCTCACATATGAGTATTCTCTGCCTTTGTCGTTCTCTCTCTCAAACACACACACACACACACACACACACACACACACACACACAGAGAGAGAGAGAGAGAGAGAGAGAGAGAGAGAGAGAGAGAGAGAGAGAGACTCATATAATAATATAAATAAAAATAAAGACTAAAAGAAAATAATTGTTTGAAAATCAGTGGAAGTTATTGAACCTTTAGGCTATTTAAAATGTTTCAGATGTTCCTTGAAAAAGCCAGCAATTTAATAAAGTATCTTCTATTTCACTGTAACTTCAGTGTTATTCCTTTTCAGACTAAACAATGAGCAGGTGGATGTCAGGACTGAATATTTCCTGACTTCGTTTTCCTTCAGTCGCACACTGTGCATGTTGACCAAGGTGACCTCAGGGTTTCCTTAGCACACTCTCTGAGAGAATGTACTTGACTCATCCTGTCTGGCCTTGAATATCAAATGTATATTCAGTAAACACGGGGTGACCTTTTAGCTCTGCTCTGTAGCATTGCAGTAGATCATGTGCTTTGACATCTAAGGGTCATGGATGGTTGTTTGACAAGTTCTATCCTCATTTTGTGGCTTCTTTATGAAATCCTTAATGTTAAAATAAGACCTTTCCCCTCCATCTTTCATTCTTGAAATTGCCCCTAATTTTTATTCTAGGATTATACACAGACACAGATAACACACACACACAAACACACACACACACACACACACACACACACACACACATGCGCACGCTTGCACATGCACTCGTATATGTGTGTGTGTGTGTGTGTGTGTGTGTGTGTGTGTATTCCACATTATGCACAGAGTACAGTTAATTACAGAAGTTGTTTTTCTTATGGATTAGGTACAAATTAAAAGGTCGCATTTACTTTAAGAAAATTGATGAATGAACATTGAAGTCATTGGACACAGTAAAGACTTTTGACATGATTATATTTAGCTATATACATTATGTTATTTTCTTTTAATTTTGTCTTTGATAGATGGTCTTAAAAAGTATCCGAGTCTGGCTTCAAACACATGATCTTCCTTCTGCCTCCTGAGTGATATATCATAGATATATAGGATTAAACCAAGGATAATTCAGTTTTTAAATTGAATACCTACCTAGATTACAGATATGTCTAATAGGTGAGTATTTGTCAAAAATGGTTTCTTTCATTGCTATAGGTATGCTTGCTTATTTTAAGACATAATTATTCAATTCCCAGTGAAAAAGAAAGAGAGGAACTAGTAAGATCATCAAAGAAAGGGTGACATTAAGAAGTTAACAGCTGGACAGTTGTGGTGCACGCCTTTAATCCCAGCACTTGGGAGGCAAAGGCAAGTAGATTTCTGAGTTCAAGGCCAGCCTGGTCTACAGAGTGAGTTCCAGGATAGCCAGGGCTATACAGAGAAACCCTATCTCAGAAAAAACAAAAACAAACAAAAAAAGAAGTTATCATGGCTAGGAAATTAGCTTAGTGATACAATATTTGCATAGTAAGCTTGAGGCCCTGATTATGATCCAGAGTTAGGGTCAATAATATTATATTAAGAATTTGGGATTTTATCTTAGTGATTGAGTATTTATTGCAGGCATGACGCCTAAAGTTTGGTGATCACCACTTCAAAGAAAGAAATGAAAAATATGTTTTAGTCTGAATATTAAACAGCAACTAATACCAGGTCATAATAACTCCCTTTAGCAGTGACACCTAATTATGGGGAAAATTATACCATATTATAGAGAAAAAATATATTACTCTATAACTAAGGTAATAGATTTAAAAAAATGATTATGCCACTAGAGATGACTCCCAAACTAATCAAAGTGTTTGTCATCTGTCTTAGTGTGTGTTTATTGATGGGAAGAAACACCAAGGCCAAGGCAACTCATTTTTTATTCCATTAATTTATTTATTTATTCATCTTACATCCTAATCATAGCTCCCACGCTGTTTCAAGTTCTCCCCTCACAAGTCTCTCCCCACACCGCCTCCTCCTCTCTCTGAGAAGGAGGAGGTCCCTGTTGAGTACTAACCCACCTTGGCACCTTAAGTCACTGCAATACTAGGCATATTCTCTCCCACTGCAGTCGAACAAGGTATCCCAGTTAAGGGAACAGAATCCGCATTCAGGCAACAGGGTCAGGAAAAGCCCCCATTCCTGTTGTGCGGTGACCCACATGAAGACTAAGTTTTACTTCTGCTACATATGTGTGGGGGACCTCAGTATAGCCCATGTGTGCTTCTTGATTGATGGCTCAGTCTCTGGGAGCCCCAAAGGTACCAGGTTAGTTGATTCTGTTGATCGGTCTTCTTATGGGGTCCCTTTCCCTTTGGGTTCTTCAATCCTTCCACCAACTCCCAAAAAAAATCCCAAGCTCCACATAATGTTTGCCTGTGGGTCTCTACATCTGCTTTGGTCAGCTGCTGGGTAGAGCCTCTCAGAGGATCCTGTCTGCAAGCATAATATAGCATCATTATGATAAAGGCAAACATCTAGTTAGGGCTGGCTTACAGTTTCAGAGATTCAGTATCATCATGGCAAGAAGGATGGCAGCCTACAGTCAGAGTTCTATATCTTGATCCAAAGGCAGCCAGGAGGAGGCTTGAATTCCATTCCGGGTGGAGCTTGAGCATAGGTACCCCAAAGCTGGTCCCCCATAGTGAGACACTTCCTCCAACAAGGCCACAACCTTCTAATAGTGACACTTCCCATGCCAAGCATACTCAAACCACACCAGCCAAGTCTGAAGACATCAAATTCATCTCTGAATCAGGTGAAAGAGCGGGGCATGGCAGGAGATACTTAACAATCCCAGTGCTAAGAAGGCAGACACAGACAGATTTCTGGGGCTCACTGACCAGCCTGCTTAAACACAGTCAGTGAATTCCATTTCAGATCATATAACTGGTTCAAAACAAGGTATATAGCCTGCAATTGGCATCTGACCTCTAAATGTATTGGTGCATATTGCATGCAAGCACATAAAAGAAGCTCCATCCATCCATCCATCTGCACTTACATATAATCTTCCCCCTACATAAACATACAGTTAGTGATGATGAATCCCCTCTCATAGCAGAGACTTAAGTCTATCTATTCGTTCTCCTCAGATTCCAGTGCCAAACACGGTCACAGCTCCACCAAACTTCATGCTGGAAAACCAAGGACTTTAATAGATTTTCTTACAGAAGATAGGTCATAGATTACTTGTAGAGGTGTGGATTTTCCTCTTTCAACTGGCTATGCCTAAGTCTTAAACAGCAGAGACATGTACTTCCCTGTTCCCTGTATGCATAAGATGGACCTCCCTCCTATAGTTTCCTGCTCCATATATATATGAATATTTGTAAAAAAAATATATGAATATATACACACACACTCTCTAAAGTATATGTATAAATACTCTGTCTAGAGTATAAGTATATATTATATACTCTTTCCAGAGGATATATACATACACACATTCACACATACAAGCTTTGAGAATATATATATATATATATTCAAGCACTTTTTCCAGGACCCATACAGAGTTTCCAGCTGATTGGAGGCAGCAAATACTTGGGTGAGGGTAAGTGATACAAACTGTCAACAAATCCAGTCATGATGATCTTTTATAGCTCGATGTCCCCAAATGATCATGGCTTGACTGGAAGGATCATGATAACAGTGAGGGATTCTGTTCCTTCTGAATTCAGCATGATTTTTAAAGATTTATTCTGATAACCCTTTCTAGCTAAGAATGGAAAATTTAATCTAGTTATACTAGCAGAAATAGGGAATCATTTTGAGGCATTTTGCATTGATTTCGTATTTGTAAAAATAAAGCAAAGCTTTTAAACTCTCATTTTCTTTAAAGATAAATATAATTTAATCTTTATAACTTAAGAATCCCAAAGTATACTAACGGGGATATTAGAACATTTTCTTTTTTTTAAATGTGAATCATTTTATTTATTAAATTTTTCTCCAGAAGATACATATTAGTAAAAGTGGTGAAGTAAGGCAATCAAAAAGTCTGACCCGCAAAAGAACAATGAAAAAAACCTCTTGCAAAAACTATCAAAATAAAGTTTTCACAATTTTGGAGATCCAAAGAAAGTTCAAAGAAACCCAGAAACTATTAGTTTTTCTTTTTATGTTTTTAATTTTTTTTCTTTTTTTTCATTTTTTTTAATTTATTTTCTATATTTGTTTACATTCCAAAGGCTTTCCCCTTTCCCAGTTCCCCCCTCACCATATGTCCCATAAGTCCTCTTCCCTCCACCAGTTCCCCAATGAGCCCCCCCACTTCCCTGTTCAGATACCCTCCCACAAATCTGGATCCAGTCTTTTCAGGACCAGGGTCCTCCCCCCCTTCTTCTTGGGAATCTTTTGATTTGCTAATTGTGCCTTGAGTATTCAGAGCTTTTGGGCTCATTAATATCCACTTATCAGTGATTGTATTTCATGTTTATTCTTTTGTGATTGGGTTAACTCACCTAGGATGATATTTTCCAGAACCAACCATTTGCCTACAAATTACATGAATTAATTATTTTTAATTGCTGAGTAGTATTCCATTGTATAAATATACAACATTTTCTGTATCCATTCCTCCTTTGACATACATCTGGGCTCCTTCCAGCTTCTGGCTATTATAAATAAGGTTGCTATGAACATGGTGGAGCATGTGTCTATATTGTATGCAGGGGAATCCGCTGGGTATATGCCCAGGAGTGGTATGACAGGGACCTCTGGAAGTATCATGCCCAATTTTCTGAGGAACCACCAGAGTGATTTCCAGAGCAGTTGTACCATCTTGCAATCCCACCAAGAGTGTAAGAGTGTTCCTTTTTCTCCACATCCTCGCCAGCACCTGTTGTCCCTTGAGTTTTTAATCTTAGCCATTCTGAGTGGTGTGAGGTAGAATCTCACCGTTGTTTTGATTTGTATTTCCCTGATGACTAATGATGTTGAACATCTCTTAAGTTGCTACTCAGCCATCCAAATTTCTTCTGGTGAAAATTCTTTGTTTAACCCTGTACTCCATTTTTTCATGGGGTTATTTGGTTCTTTGGGGTTTAACTTCTTGAGTTCTGTGTATAAATTGGATATTAGCCCTCTGTCAGATGTGGGGTTGGTGAAGACCTTTTCCCAATTTGTTGGTTGCTGTTTTGTCCTTCTGACAGTGTCCTTTGCCTTACAGAAACTTTGTAATTTTATGAGGTGCCATTTGTCAATTCTTGATCTTAGAGCATAAGCTATTGGTATTCTGCTCAGGAACTTTCCCCCTGTGCCCAAGTCCTCCAGGGTCTTCCCCATTTTCTTTTCTATTGGTTTCAGTGTGTCTGGTTTTATGTGGAGGTTCTTGATCCACTTGGAGTTGATCTTGGTACAAGGAGATAAGAGTGGGTCAATTCACATTCTTCTTCATGTTGACCTCCAGTTGAACCAGCACCATTTGTTGAAAAGGCTATCTTTTTTCCACTGGATGGTTGTAGCTCCTTTATCAAAGATCAAGTGACCATAAGTCTTTGGGTTCATTTCTGGGTCTTCAACTCTATTCCATTGATCTACTTGCCTGCCGCTGTACCAATACCATGCAGTTCTTAACACAATTGCTCTGTAGTACTGCTTGAGGCCAGGGATATTGATTCCCCCAGAAGTCCTTTTATTGTTGAGAATAGTTTTAGCTATCCTGGATTTTTGTTACTCCAGATGAATTTGAGAATTGCTCTTTCTAGATCTATGAAGAATTGATTTGGGATTTTGATGGGGATTGCATTGAATCTGTAGATTGCTTTTGGCAATATGGCCATTTTTACTATATTGATCCTGCCAATCCAAGAGCATGGAATTTTTTTCCATCTCCTGAGGTCTTTGATTTCTTTCTTGAAGGACTTGAAGTTCCTGTCATACAGTTCTTTCACTTGTTTGGTTAAAGTCACGCCAAGATACTTTATATTGTTTGTGGCTATTGTGAAGGGTGTTATTTCCCTAATTTCTTTCTCAGCCTGGTTGTCCTTTGTGTACAAGAAGGCTACTGATTTGTTTGAGTTGATTTTATATCCAGCCACTTTCTTGAAGTTGTTTATCAGCTGTAGGATTTCTCTGGTAGAGTTTTTTTGGGTCACTTACATATACTATCATATCATCTGCAAAAAGTGATAGTTTGACTTCTTCCTTTCCAATTTGTATCCCTTTGACTTCCTTATGTTGTCTAATTGCTCTCGCTAGAATATTCAAGTACTATATTGAAAAGATATGGAAAGAGAGGGCAGCATTGTCTAGTCCCTGATTTTAGTGGGATTGCTTCAATTTTCTCTCCATTTATTTTGATGTTGGCTACTGGTTTGCTGTATATTGCTTTTACTATATTTAGGTATGGGCCTTGAATTCCTGTTCTTTCTAGGACTTTTAGCATGAAAGGATGCTGAATTTTGTTAAATGTTTTTTCAGCATCTAATGAGATGATCATGTGTTTTGTTTTTTTTTTTAGTTCGTTTATGTAGTGGATTACATTGATGGATTTTCGTATATTGAACCATCCCTGCATCCCTGGGATGAAGCCTACTTGATCTTGATCATGGTGAATGATCGTTTTGATGTGCTCTTGGATTTGGTTGGCAAGAATTTTATTTAGTATTTTTGCATCAATATTCATAAGGGAAATTTGCCTGTAGTTCTCTTTCTTTGTAAGATCTTTGTGTGATTTTGGAATCAGCATTATTATGGCAAATTGGGCAGTGTTCCTTTCGTTTCTACTTTGTGGAATATTTTGAAGGGTGTTGGTGTTAGGTCTTCTTTGAAGGTCTGATAGAATTCTGCACTAAAACCATCTGGTCCCGTACTTTTTTTTTGGTTGGGATACTCTCTATAACCCCTTCTATTTCTCTAGGGGTTATGGGACTGTTTAGCTGATGTAATTGATCCTGGTTTAATTTTGGTATTTGGTATCTGTCTAGGAAATTGTCCATTTCCTCCAGATTCTCCAGTTGTGTTGAGTATAGGCTTTTGTAGTAGGATCTGATGATTTTAAGCATTTAAACTCTCATTTTCTTTAAAGATAAATATAATTTAATCTTTATAATTTAAGAATTCTAAAGTGTACTAACTGGGGGATATTAGAACATTTTCATTTGCATGTTTTTCTATGAATATTTGTTTATATTTAAACGTATAGGGGTATTACAAGAGAGGGTTTCTTTCACATGGAGCTTTTAGGCTTGTGTGAGCCAATATCCTGCCCACAAGGAAAAAAATGTTTGAGCAATCGATCAACAAAAATAGGAAAACTTGAGTACTGCTTATGGTGCAAAAGGTTTCCATCTGTGCTTACGTAGCCTCATTACTTCAGTTCAAGACATGAACATTCAATGTGGTGAGAAATATAAATTAAAGCTAAGTTGTTCATCTTTCTATAGCTAGTGAGAGAGAGAGAGTCAGAGACACAGACAGAGAGAAAGAGACAGAAAGAGAGAGAGACAGGGTCAGAGAGAGGGAAAGGGGAGAAAGAATAGGTAGACAGATGAGATGGGAGAAAGAAAGGAAGGGAGGAAGGGAAGGAGGGGGAAGGAGAGAGCAAGGGAGCGAGAGCGAGAGCGAGAGAGCGAGAGTGAGAGAGAGAGAGAGAGAGAGAGAGAGAGAGAGAGAGAGAGATTGAGAGAGGCTTGCCTCAAACTCAGAGTTCCTCCTGCCTCTGACTCTCAAGTGCTTGGATTAAAGCTATGTCTCACCACCTCATGGTCATATTTTCATACAATAAATATACATTAAATATTGTTATTCTTGGTTAAGTAATAAAGTAATTTCATTTGCCTTGGATATTATTGGTATGCTTTCATTAATTTAAGTGCATTGCAATATCTGTTCAGCTAATTTAACTGTCTATTTTTCTAAGTAATTTATGAGTACTTAATCTGCAGTAGAATAAAATTATATGAGTCAAAATTGTGAAAATTTTATAATGGAAAATCTCTAGTGTTTTTCCATTGTGCCATGGTGATTTGTCAGGGATTCCTGATGCTCTAAGCAGAATTCAGCTGTGAATAAATTAAAGAATGTGGTTTTTAGAAATAGGGGGGTGGTGCTGGATAAAATGGCAATGTAAACTAATTTCATATTGCTCATGAAAATGTAAGCCATGGGACTCTGAGGTGCTTTGATGATGAGTAATATATAGTTGCTTTTTCATTACTTACAACTGCTACTATCTCTCAGTCCCATCATTTTCTCTGATGATTCAAACAGGATATAAGTACAATGAAAACTATCTCTCAACATCAGATCAGGAAGAATAGAATCTGCCCTCAACAAATCATCAGGTAAGCACTGAAATGATTATGATGAAAGGAAAGATTAGCTAATATTTTTCATAGATGAAGAAGAGAGCTTTATAGTTTTCTTTAAACCAGTTTTTAAGTTCTTTTTACTAATTTCTAAGATGCTAATATGTATAGAGAAAATGTATTTATTTATCTACAAATACATGTATGTTCTTCAATTTATCATAGCTTATATATCAATGTATACACCATAAATTGAAAATATCTTAAGCTTTCATATTAATGTGCTGAATAGCATTGTAAAGCAAGGCAGTACCTTGGTGATGGTGTTAGTGACCAGGATCTGCAGGTCACTGTTGTTAGTCAGAATCATAGGACTGGGAGGCCACGTGCCAATCCTCAAAATTAGGAAAGTGCAAATTTGAGTTAAAGTATCTGGTAAATGCTTATTGATTTTTTTATTTCAAATTGTCAGAATGTAAAAATATGGAAAATGTTCTGTTACAATATTATGGGTCATGAACTATCAGAACCTCCCAGGTGACAGCTATATCTGACTCCAGTCAGCAAGCACTTGTAGGGATCATTAATAGTGTCTGGGTTTTGTAACTGTATATTGGATGGATCCCTAGGTGGGGTAGTCCCTGGATGGTCTTTCCCATGGACTCTGCTCCATACTTTGTCTCTGTATCTCCTTTTGTAGATATTTTGTTCCCCCTTCTAAGAAGAGCCAGAATATCCATACTTTGTTCTTCCTCGTTCTTGGGCATCATTTGATATGTGAAATGTGTCTTGGCAAATGCAGAGTGGGACACTCTCAGCCAGCCATTGAACTAAGCACAGGGTCCCCAATGGAGGATCTAGAGAAAGGACCCAAGGAGCTGAAGGGGTTTGCAGTCCCATAGGAGGAACAACAATATGAGCCACCCAGTACTCCCAGAGCTCCCAGGGACAAAACCATCAACCAAAGAGTACACATGGATTTATCCATGGCTCTGGAAGCATAAGCAGCAGAGGATGGCCTTGTTGGACATCAAAGGGAGGGATGGCCCTTGGTCCTGGAAAGGCTCGATGGTACCAGGACAGGGAAGCAGGAGAGGGTTGATTAAAGAACAGGGGAAAAGGGGGAGGGAAGATGGCTTTTGGGATTTTTTGGAGGGGGGAACCAGGATATATATATATATATATATATATATATATATATATATATATACACACATATATATATACATATATACATATATCTATATCTATGTTTATATATATACACACATATATCTATATCTATGTATATATGTGTATATATATATATATATATATATATATACACATTCAAAAGCATGAGCTCTCTGTAAGAAATTTACATGTACATTGGACAGTACAAAGGCAATTTACTTGGGAACATTGTAGTTAGGTTAGATTTAAGATGCTCTCTCTCTCTCTCTCTCTCTCTCTCTCTCTCTCTCTCTGTGTGTGTGTGTGTGTGTGTGTGTGTGTGTGTGTGTGTATTGATCAACAGAACTTATGGGAGTTCATGAAGGTTATTCTGTAGATTTCTGAATAGTGGAACTGCTTATAATATCATACTAAATAGTATTCCTTGAATGGTGTTCAGCCCTGTACTTAGGATAACCATCACACCATTTCATTCATTATATTAACTTTCTACTGTTTCTATAACAAATCACCATTTATCTAATGCTTTCATCAAAGTGTTAAAGATTTATTATGTTATACCTTAGCAGTTTTAAAATACAATGGATTCCAGGTTATGTTAGCACAACTGAATTTCCTCATGTAAATTCTGTTTTCATATCTTATGCTTACTATCTCCTTTCTTTAAGGTCTCTAAATACACACACATCCTCACACACACAAACATACATACACACACACACATACACACATACACAAATACACCCACATACACAAACACACACACACATATACACACAGGCAGACACAAATGCACACATACACACACATACTCACATATACACACATACAAACATACACATACATACACACAACACACACATACAAACAGCACCACCACCACCACCATAACCCTATCCTTTTCTCAGTATTTATAAATATTCAAGTTTGATCAAAAATTATTTTAAATATTGGAGCTATCATTCACATATGAGTGACAATTTATGATGTCCTGGGCTTGAATTACTTCACTGTTATTATTTTCCAGTTCCATTCAGTTTTTGAATTTTTTTATTTCTTCAAAGACAAAAAAATTCCATTATATAGGTGCATTATTATTTTTCTTGTTTTGAAAAGCATGTTCTTTTATTTAAAAAGGAAGTAAAAATATTTTATGATAAAATTGAAGATTTACATGGAAAATATTTCTGATAAATTAGAAGATACATAGAAGAACACATTACAATTTACAATTTTCATGAAAAATTTAAGAGTAAAGTGGTAGACATAAAAACAAGGCTAAATTAATTGACAAATGAAGTAGAAATATTTTATGATAAATTGAAAATTTACATGGAAAATATTTCTGATAAAATTCTAGAAAAATGTAGAAAAACGTTAAAATTGAAGGTATCAGAAATTTTATATAGATATAATAATGGTAGACATAAACTATGACTAAGTTGATTGAAAGTGGCATTATAAGCATTTTCTGATAAAGTTGAAAATTTACATAGAAAATATTTCTGATAAAATTGAAGAAATATATAGAAAAACATGTTAAAATTGACTATTTCTTGGAATTATACAGATAAAATGGTAGGCATAAAAATAATTCTAAGTTGATTAAAAGTGGAATTATAAGCATTTTCAGGAGTTGGTGGTATCAAGGCTGATATCATTACTTGGCTATGGTAATTAGAATATCAACGAACATGCTGTGCAATTATCTCTGAATAGAACATGGAGTCCCCTGGGGATATGGGCAGGAGTTGATAACTAAAGCATATGTTATTCTTATTTTTGGTCTTTTGAGATTTTGTAAGAGAATACATTGGATATCCTTCCCTATAACTATCACTGCTGGTGAAATCATGGATGGATATTGGAGGAGAAACTACAGAAACTACTTTACTAAAATAAAATAGGCTTCCTAACAGCAATCTGTAAACATTTGTCCTTATACCCACAGTTATGTTTAGTCCTAACCCATCACTAGGAGACTTGTATCTGCAACAAAGATTACTACAGGAAACCACAACCAATCCAAATGCAGAGTTGTAGAACCCAGTCCCAGAGGATATATCTACAAAACACTCCCACACTAAGGCTCAGAGAACATTGTGGAAAGATTGTAGGAGCCAATGGATCATTAAGTTTGCTGTGAGATTGTTTCTCATAGTAACAATAGAAGTTAAGCATATAAAGTTGCAAGAACATGAATGCTCTAATGAGAAATGAACCAGAACATTAACAGGCATGCCAAAGTGGGTGGTGAAAAGCCAAGCCCTGCACAAGGGACGATAGACAATTGAAACAAGCTGGGAGTGGGAAAAATGGTCTTCCCCAGAGGAGGGAAAAACAGTTGCGTGTTCCGTGCAAAATAATAAGCCCTGGAAACATATATATGAGCAACGATATACAGTCTCAGCAGATTATATTTAGAGATATACATGTGAATGCAGATATAAAAATGTGTGCAATATCAATTAATGAAAAAAATGCATATGAATTCGAAGGAGAGAACCAAGGGGTATATGAGAGGGCTTGGAAGGAAGAAAAGTAAGGTCAAAATGTAATTAGATTATAATCTTAAAAAAAATTTAAAAAGGCCAGAAACACTCACAGAATGATTATGTTTTGTTGTAGTAAATATTGTGTGCCAATTTGTTGTCCTAAATCTTCAGCCCCAATAATCCCATGCAAGAAACACACAACTCAGTTATAATATTTATAAACTGTTCCCCAGCTATGTGATCTGTTAATTGTGGCTTCTCTAGGCCATGTGGTTCTTCTCCATCTTCCGTCCACCTCCTCTTCTTCTGATTTCCTCTGCCTCCTTGGTCTCTTCATCTCCTCCTCTGCCTCTCTCCTTCCTCTCATCTCCCTCTCTAAAACCTCCAGCCTCAACTTTCACCTCCATTGCCCAATCACGGTCTCTAGCTTTTATTTGACCAATTAAAATGGGGACAGGGTCACATGAATTCACGTGAGTACTTGATCCACCTTTGGGGCAGAATGTCATGAGGAAGTAGAATTAACTTCAAAATCTGAGCAGCATCTGGGCAATCTACAACAACGTTCAGCAACTAAAGAGTATGTTATCTAAAGCCTGGGGCTGGCCTACTAGAACCCTAAAGGAAGAAGTATAATTCTTCATTGAGTACTCAGGGGATGGCCATGACTGCACAGTTGATGTACACAGATCAAATCTACTTAACACACAGGGGGAGTAACTGCAAAAAAGCCTTGGCATGGTATGTACAGGACTTTATGAGCAATCTCCACTAGTAAAGTTGGGCATTGACCTGAAAGAAAGGTCACAAAATTTCTTTTTTTCTTCATTAGATATGCTCTTTATTTACATTTCAAATGTTATCCCCTTTCCTGGTTTCTCTTCTGAAAATACCTTATCCCAATCCCCCTTCCTACTTACCAACCCATACACTCCCCATTCCATGTCCTGGCATTCCCCTACACTAAGGCATCCAGCCTTCTCAGGATCAAGGGCCTCTCTTTCCATTGATGTCCAACAAGGCCATCCTCTGCTACATATGCAGCTGGAGTCATGGGACCCTCCATGTGTACTCTTTAGTTGGTGGTTTAGTCCCTGGGAGCTCTGGGGTGTGTGTATATATATATGTATATACATATGTATATGTATATACATATATATATATATATATATATATGTTTTACATATGTACATACTGAGTTTATTTTGCAAATATATAATGTAAATATGTAAAACATACTGAATTTATTTTATATATATGTAAAACATACTGAGTTTATTTTTGGTTTCTAATATCAGTAATTCTTCTCTTATAGAAAGGACCTTAATTCTAATCAGATCCAGCTCTAATCTTCTAAGAACTATGTCTAAATTGTGAAGAGTCTTGAGAAATAAGTACTTACATTCAACTTCTGAGGGGCAACCAAGCCCAACAAAATAACCTGTATCACTCTGTGAGTCACTTGGACTTGAACACTGACTCAAATAATTATCTTCAATTTCTAAAAGTTATTTTTGTTATATTTATATGAGCATACTGAGAATTTAATATGATATTTCAAACAATGAAAAAAATGTCAGCATCTTTGTAATGAAAAATTAAAAAAAACCATAAGAACAATTTGATTGAAAATAACTATTTAGTGAAGAAAAAATTTCTAATGGGTAAATACTTAAAAGCCAGGCCTGTTTTATACTAAACTCCAAATTTCCAAAAGTCCTTGAAGAAATGTCTTGCAAACCCCTGCCCTAGAGCTAGACTATTAAAAGACCTTTCATCCAGAATAAAAATTAATTGCTTTCTGCTTATATATTCCATTGTTGTAAGGCCTGCACTTTCTTTCTGCTAATGAAAACAAAATTAATATTTTCTAGGTAAACAACTTTTCCCTTGCATGTGTTTAAGTGGCTAAATGATTTTGTCACATATGTTTTTTTCATCAAGAATTTCACTTAAAAGTTTCTAATCTTTAACTTTCCAAAGCCTTGGAGTTTAATTTAGGTTCCCTCTGTTACAGCATTTCCTATTAGCAAGAAGTAGCATTGTGCCTGATATTCTAATTGACATCTGCAATGTATCCTGTAATTCCTCATTCATCTGTCAGGTGAGTCAACTTCTGCCATGCTATTTTTTAATTAATGAATCCCAGGGATACTGTTTTGCCTTTTGTGAAAGTGAAAAACAAGACAAGCTTCATCATTCGTATAAGGAGAAAGACAATGCCCACCCTCCAGCAACTTGGACAATTTTGTACCAGTTCAAAGAAAGCCGTTCAGTGATACAAGCTTCACAGTTAACATAAAGGAATCTTCTCAAATGCAAAATCTTGTTAAGGTATTTACCTTGTGTTATTTGGGAACCTAGGTAAGAAAAGCCTTAAGATTTATTGTTGGTTGACATTTCCCTCAGAGTCAGCAGTGTATGAATCTAGGAAGAAAAACCTCAGGACTTCAGATACTGGTCTAAAGAATGGGATCTGAGTCATATCTTTGGTCCAAAGTAGAAACAAGAGGCATAAAATTACTGTCCTGAGAGGGGCTTTCTAATAAAGAACAAAGGTATATCACATTTGTACCTTCTTCTAAGAGTTAAGCCCAATGACTCAGTCAGTCACCTACACAAAAAATATTCCCCCCGTGAAAAGCGATTTATCCACATATTTTAAAAAATAGCACAAAACTTACCTAAAGTGTGCGTGGGTGCTGTGTTCTTTCTAGCCATTGTTTACCCATCTTGCTGGACAATGTGTTCTCTTCTACAGAGCAATGAAACTCCTCCTTTGTGCCTCTTCTGGATTCTTTCCCTGGAAATCACAAAGGGAAGGAAGCCAAAGGGAGGGCTAGTGACACTGCAAAGCGAAAAATTTTTATGTTTAGCATGATTTATCATCATTAGTCACATTGCACAAAGACCCAAGGGAACATTTAGAATGTCAGTACCATCTGATTGATGGAGAATTTTAGAGAGAAAGAAAAAGGTATTCCAAATCGAACCACCAAAAAAAAGAAAATATTTTCCTTTCTAAGTTGATTCTACCTCTGTAAAGAATCCCTGCTGTTTAGGGGTGGGAAAGGTTTTCCCAGTGATGTTGCTACTGACAGTGATTCATGCTGTTACACACAATCCATCCTGCATGCCTTTGTCAACAATCCTCATAGATCTCTCTGGCTTACTGAAGAATAGGAAGACATGGAAGCCAAAAGGAAGGATGACTGGGAAAAAGAAGAGCTTCTTCAGCACTGAGTCATACATATAGCAGGAAAAAGAGAGTAGGACTGACATATATCATGGGCATGCATGGAAAGTCACAACAAAGAGGGTTCCTGTATATGGTCAGCCGATGCATTCTTTTTAAGTAGAGAATCCATGATGTTGAATTAGTATTGTCATCACAAAAATCCAAGAGAAAATGAAATTCAAACACTAAAGAAAATATTTTGGCTTGTTATTTCCGACTATTTTTTTTTTCTGCTCTTTGGGAAGGTAGGACTACACAAGAGGGCATTGATGCATTGACAGAGGAAAGTGCTCTCTCTGCAGTGGTCAGTCAATAACAGCATAGACAGGAAGGAGCTGCTGTTTTCATTGGGCTCTGGCAATTCTTCCAATGAACCAACCTTCAAGAACAGGCCAATTTTTAATTACCGTTAGTATCCAACAGCACTACCAGTTGGGAACCTAGTCCTAAAGTTTTAGGGAACACTTAAGACCCCACCCATGACAAAGGACTTTTGAATTGTACAGTGACAAAGTAAAATACTTTTGTTCTTATTATTTCAACTTATAAGGACATCATTTTGTTTTTAATATTGTGTTTTGTTTTGTTTTTAGATTTTTTTTTTTTTATGACAGGGTCCTATGCAGCCCAGGCTGGCTTCCCAAGTGCTGGAATTGTAGGCAGACACAGCCATACTTATTTGTATAAATGTGGTTTTAAATATTTTTTGTTTTAAATATTTTATTGATTATATATTAGTAATTTTTATTATTTTATTTATTTACATTTCAAATGTCCCTCTTCCACTACCTCCACCCCATACCCTATCCCTCCTCGCCTTTGCCTCTAAGAAGGTGCTCTCCAACGCACCCTCCCACTCCCACCTCACCCTTCTTGTCTCTTCCTTCTCTGAAACATCAAAACTCCCCTCCCACTGAGGCCAGACAGGCAGTTAGTTACCTGCCACATATACCTGCTCATATAACTGTCCTACTGGAGCCAGGAACCGGTCCATGCACGCTCTTTAGTTGGTGGCTTAGTCGCTGGAAGCTCTGAGGGGGTCCGATGGTTAGTTAATACTGTCGTTCTTCTTATGGGGTTGCTCCCAGGGACACCTCAAATTTTCAACCCTTCAAATTTGAACACACACAAGGCCTAAAATCACTTTTACAGTGATTGCACTTCTGCAACAATTGTCTCTCAGTAGCTTGTGGCTAGGCGTGATGGAACTTGTCTTTAACTGATTGTATATAATCATAGAAGATAAACACATCTTCAAATAAAGAACACCCAAGAGAGAGCCAGACATGATCACTCATGACATAATGACAGTAGGAGACTCATGAGTTTGAGATAAGTCTGAACTGTCTAGGGAGACTTGTATCCAAGAAACAAACGACCAACTTTTAGAAATGACATAAAGCAAGACACAAAATTAAGAAAAGTCTAGACTAATGTATCATAACATACTAAACTTACAGTAATTTTGGAAGTATTGATGTAACTATTCCAATTCTAAACATTTCAATATGGTCTAACGGCAGTAAAAATCAGTTTTTACAGAAAGATGAGCCAGAAGCAATTGGAATAGGGCATGTAAATTCTGCCAGTCAGTAGGAAAACTGTGGACTTCATACTTAAGTACATAATTGGATATTTCCCATATAGAAGTTGTAAATGTAAAAATCATTACTGGTGAGACAGAATTGTACCTAGCATGCATGTTATTAAAATGATGTCTGTTTGAGATAAACCAGCTTAAAAATAATAAAGATTCACGTATAGGACCAAAACTAATAATATTAAACATTTACTGAAATGATTCATGGCTACATCCAAAACATCTTAAAGTTAGTATAATTAAAATGTTATTGAATTTTGTGAGCAATGATTCTTTAGTCACAATTTCTGAAAATGTAAATGTGTTTTGTTTGGTTTAGGTTAGTTTTTCTGATTTGGGAACATTGCTTTTACCCGATTTGCTTTCAAAAAGCTTTGTTTTGCTTTTGTTTTTCTTTAATAAATTCTTATTGCAGACATCTAATAGCTATCCTTCAACTAGATATATAATTTAATTATAAACAATAATTTTATTTATGGAAAATATGAATGACAATCAAATCAGTTTTTCTATATTTTGAAGTAGTCTTTCTAACTTGGGAGAAAGCAAGCTACATTTTTATGTTTACTTTGTGTGCTTTTGTAAAAAGTATGTTTTTATATATCTTCGTGTTCATTGAGAAAAAGAAACATAGATGGAGATCAACACATCTTAGTAGAATTCAGAGGCTTGTCATGAAATTTTATCTATCGAACTTTCTGTTTTGGATAGCTCTTTATCTTAAGTTTGTCTTAAGCAGTATTAGAAATGACAGCCTTGTATATTTGTTTTCTCAAAGAGACATTGTATGGGCTGGTTTTGCGTGTCAACTTGACACAAGCTGGAGTTATCACAAAGAAAGGAGCCTCCCTTGAAGAAATGCCTCCATGAGATACAGCTGTAAAGTGTTTTCTCAATTAATGATTGAGGGGGGCTGAATAGGGGAGAGGGCCCCTTATGGATGGTGCCATCCCTGGGCTGTTAGTCTTGGTTCTATAAGAAAGCAAGCTGAGTATAGGAAGGCTACTGATTTGCCTGAGTTGATTTTATAACCAGTCACTTTGCTGAAGTTATTTATCAGCTGTAGAAGTTCTCTGGTGGAGTTTTTTTGGGTAACTTAAGTATACTATCATATCATCTGCAAATAGTAATAGTTTGAGTTCTTCTTTTCCAATTTTGTATCCCTTTGTTGAATTGATCTAGCTAGAAATTCAAGTACTATATTGAAAAGATATGGAGAGAGGGGGAAGTTTTGTCTAGTCCTTGATTTTAATGTGATTGTTTCATGTTTCTCTCCATTTAGTTTGATGTTGACTACCTGTTTGCTGTATATTGCTTTTACTATGTTTAGGTATTGGCCTTGAATTCCTGTTCTTTCCAAGACTTTCAGCATGAAAAGATCCTGAATTTGTCAAATGCTTTTCCAGAATCTAATGAAATGACCATGTGGTTTTTTGGTTTTTTTTTTTTTTGAGTTTGTTTATGTAGTGGATTGCATTGCCATCAATTTCTGTATATTGAACCATCTCTGCATCCTTGGGATGAAGCGTACTTGATCATGGTGAATGATCACTTTGATGTGTTATTGGATTCCATTGGCAAGAAATTTATTGAGTATTTTTGCATCAATATTAAGGGAAATTGATATGAAGTTCTCTTTGTTGGATCTTGTGTGGTTTTGGTATCAGTGTAATTGTGGTTTCGTAGAAGGAGTTGTGTAGTGTTCCTTCTATTTCTATTTTGTGGAAAAGTTTGAAGAGTATTTGTGTTTTCTTTGAAGGTCTGATGGAATTCTGCACTAAAACTACCTGTTCTTTATTTTTTTTTGGTTGGAAGACTTTCTATTATGACTTCTATTACTTTAGGGGTTATGGGATTGTTTAGATGATGTATTTGATCCTGATTTAATTTTGGTATTTGGTATCTGTCTAGGAAATTGTCCATTTCCTCCAGATTTTTCAGTTGTGCTGAGTATAGGCTTTTGTAGTAGGATCTGATGATTTTTTTGAATTTCCTCAGTTTCTGTTGTTATATCTCCCTTTTCATTTCTAATTTTGTTAATTTGGATACTGTCTCTGTGCCCTTTGGTTAGTCTGGCTAAGGGTTTATATATTTGTTGATTTTCTCAAAGAACCAGCTCCTGGTTTTGTTGATTCTTCCTATGGTTCTGTTTCTACTTGATTGGTTTCAGCCCTGAGTTTGATGATTTTCTGTCTTCTACTTCTCCAGGTGAATTAGCTTCTTTTGTTCCAGGGCTTTCAGGTGTGCAGTTAATCTGCTAGTGTATGCTCTCTCTAGTTTCTTTTTGGAGGCAGGCTAAGCAGGCTGAGAAAGAAATTAGGGAAATGATACTCTTCCCAATAGCCACAAACAATATAAAGTATCTTGGTGTGACTCTAACCAAACAAGTGAAAGATCTGTATGACAAGAACTTCATGTCTCTGAAGAAGGAAATCAAAGAAGACCTCAGAAAATGGAAAAATCTTCCATGATCATGGATTGGCAGGATTAATATAGTAAAAATGGCCATCTTGCCAAAAGCAATATACAGATTCAATGCAATCCCCATCAAAATCCCAACTCAATTCTTCATAGAATTAGAAAGAGCAATTCTCAAATTCATTTGTAAAAACAAAAAACCCAGGATAGCTAAAACTATTCTGAACAGTGAAAGAACTTCTGGGGGAATCAGTTTCCTGGACCTCAAGCAGTACTACAGAGCAATACTATTAAAAACTGCATGGTATTGGTACAGTGACAGGCAGGTAGATCAATGGAATAGGATTGAAGACCCAGAAGTGGACCCACGTACCTATTGCCAATTGATATTCAATAAAGGAGCTGAAACCATCCAGTGGAAAAAGATAGCCTTTTCAACAAATGGCACTGGTTCAACTGGAGATCAGCTTGCAGAAGAATGCGAATTGATCCATTCTTATCTCAACTCAACTAAGCTCAACTCCAAGTGGATCAAAGACCACCACATAAAACAAGATACACTGAAACTAATAGAAAAGAAACTGGGTAAGAGCATTGAGCACATGGTCACTGGGGAAAAGTTCTTGAACAGAACACCAATAGCTTATGCTGTAAGATCAAGAATTGACAAATAGGACCTCATAACATTACAAAGTTTGTGTAAGGCAAAGGACACTGTCAAAAGGAGAAAACAGAACCAAGAAATTGGGAAAAGATCTTCACCAACCCTACATCTGACAGAGGGCTAATATCTCAAGATATCTACAAGAACTCAAGAAGTTAGACTCCAGAGAACCAAATAACCCTATTAAAATGGGGTACAGAGCTAAACAAAGAATTTTCACCTGAGAAAGCTGAGAAGCACCTTAAGTAATGTTCAACATCTTTAGTCATTAGGGAAATGCAAATCAAAACAATCCTGAGATTTCACCTCACTCAGTCAGAATGGCTAAGATTTAAAATTTAGGAGACAGCAGGTGTTGTTGAGGATGTGGAGAAAGAGGAACACTCCACCACTGCTGGTGGGAATGCAAGTTGGTACAACCACTCTGGAAATCAGTCTGGTGGTTCCTAAGAAAACTGGACATGACACTTCAGGAGGACCCTGCTATACCACTCATGGGCATATAACCAGAGGATTCCCCAGCCTGTAATAAGGATACATGGTGGACCATGTATGTTTATAGCAGCCTTATTTATAATAGCCAGAAGCTGGAAAGAACCAGATGTCCCTCAATGGAGGAATGAATACAGAAAATTTGGTATATTTATACAATAGACTATCTACACAGCAATTAAAAACAATGAATTCATGAAATTCTTCAGTAAATGATTGGAACTGGAAAATATCATCCTAGGTGAGGTAACCCATCAGAAAAGAAACACATGAAATGCAGTCACTGATAATAGGATATTAGTCCACAGCTCTGAATACCTAAGACACAACTCACATATCAAATCTTTCCCAAGAAGAATTAAGGAGATGGCCTGGTCCGGGAAAGGCTTTCTGCAGCATTGTAGGGAATTACCAGGACAGAGAAGTGGTAGAGGGTTGAATGGGGAATGGGCAGAGGGAAGAGGGCTTATGGGACTTATGGGGAGGGGGGACCAGGAAATGGAAAATCATTTGGAATGTAAACAAAGAATATAGAAAATAAAAAAAATAAAGCAAGTTGAGCAAGCCAGGAAAAGCAAGCCAGTAAGAAACATCCCTCCCTGGCCTCTACATCAGCTCCTATATCCTGACCTCCTTGAGTTCCAGTCCTGACTTCCTTTGGTGATGAAGTGGGAGAGGGTTGAATGGGGAATGGACAGAGGGAAGAGGGCTCATGGGATTTATGGGTCATGTGGAAGTGTAATCTGAATAAACCCTCTCCTCTCCAACTTGCTTTTTGTTCATGATGTTTGTGCAGGATTAGAAACCCCAACTAAGATAGACATGAAGAAACTACAAACTTTACCAAGAAAACAATTTTCATCACAAAATGCTTTGAACATTAGATGGAGCAATACATAAGCATCTGAGGTTTTAAAACTGGTGTTTAAGGAGGCGTATTACATGTTGGTTAGAGTTAAGTTTGTGATAATGAGTGTAAGAAAGAAGAAGAAAATTACTAATAGTATAAGCAATTGACCATTCTATCATATTCAAAAAATGAGGCTGGTTAGAAAGTATTTGAATATTAGGTAAAGTAAATTGAGGAAATCCTTTTAAAAAACACCACTTTCTTGGAAATGTTAGGAGGCAAAAGATTAAATCATCATAGAAAACTTTTCCTATATTATGAATGTATTCTTTTGTTGGCTGATCTGTCAGAATTTATTGTTGAAGTGAGACACTCACTAGAGTTGGTTTTCTTCTTGTTTTTGTTTGTTTGTTTTTTAATAATTACAGAACTGCTAGTTTCAAGAGGAACACTTATACTTGGACTTAAGTAGCTATTACTTATAGGTGTTTCCTCAAACTAAGCCATAGCTCAGAAGGAAATTTTGAAGAACAAATTCAAACAACACACTTGAATACAATTATATTTTATATTGAATGATTTTGCCCCAGATTCCTATTAATGTTTCCTTTAATTATACAATCGCAATGTTTCTTATTCTCATATTGAGGTAGCCAACTAAATTTTCCAATTACAAATTTGATTCCTTAAATAAAAATAACAAAATTAACAAACATTTTTGCATTTAATTTTTTTTTGCTTTTTTTAGTTCTTAATGTCTCTTACTGAAGATCAATTTAGTAATCACTCTCAAAACTGAATAAACTTTTCAATGAAGTTTGACAACAATAATAATATGACAGCATACTCACCAGCAAGTGTAGGACTAAAATTATAATAATTAACGTTAGCCTGATTTGCTTTTAGCTTTCAAATTAATCTCTTGTTAAGGTTAAATATTGTTATTGGTGTGCATTTGTTTGTGGGGGGAAGAAGAGGAGGAGGAAGGGAGGGAGGGAAGAAGGTACAGAGGGATAGAGGAAGGGAAGGAGGGAGAGAGAGGCATATATGAGCCTTCATAAGGAAACACCAGCTCCCATGTATGGAAGACAGATGCTAACATTTCAGGGTCTCTTCTGTCTTACGAGAGATTGGCTTCAAGTTGTCAGCCTTGCAGGGCTAGGTGGTTTTACCATATCTGAATTAATTTTTTTAAGAGAAATCATTTATAATCTATTGGTGTTGTGTTCAGAAACATTCCCCCTGTGCCCAAGTCCTCCAGGGTCTTCCCCAGTTTCTTTTCTACTAGTTTCAGTGTGTCTGGTTTTATGTGGAGGTCCTTGACCACTTGGAGTAGATCTTGGTACAAGGAGATAAGAGTGGGTCAATTCGCATTCTTCTGCATGTTGACCTCCAGTTGAATGAGCACCATTTGTTGAAAAGACTATCTTTTTTCCACTGTATGGTTTGTAGCTCCTTTATCAAAGATCAAGTGACCATAAGTCTGTGGGTTCATTTCTGGGTCTTCAATTCTATTCCATTGATCTACTTGCCTGTCCCTGGACCAATACCATGCAGTTTTTAGCACAATTGCTCTGTAGTACTGCTTGAGGTCAGGGATATTGATTCCCCCAGAAGTCCTTTTATTGTTGAGAATAGTTTTAGCTATCCTGGGTTTTTTGTTGCTCCAGATGAATTTGAGAATTGTTCTTTCTAAATCTATGAAGAATTGATTTGGTATTTTGATGGGGATTACATTGAATCTGTAGATTGCTTTTGGCAATATGGCCATTTTCACTATGTTGATCCTGCCAATCCAAGAGCATGGACTATTTTTCCATCTCCTGAGGTCTTCGATTTCTTTCTTTAAGGACTTGAATTTCCTGTCATACAGATCTTTCACTTGTTTGGTTAAAGTCATGCCAAGATACTTTATATTGTTTGTGGCTATTTTGAAGGGTGTTATTTCCCTAATTTCTTTCTCAGCCTGCTTGTCCTTTGAGTACAAGAAGGCTACTGATTTGCTTGAGTTGATTTTATATCCAGCCACTTTGCTGAAGTTGTTTATCAGCTGTAGGAGTTCTCTGGTGGAATTTTTTTGGTCACTTACATATACTATCATATCATCTGCAAAAAGTGATATTTTGACTTCTTCCTTTCCAATTTGTATACCCTTGACTTCCTTATGTTGTCTAATTGCTCTCGCTAGAACTAAATGGGACCTCATAAAATTACAAAGTTTCTGTAAGGCACAGGACACTGTCAGAAGGACAAAACAGCAACCAACAAATTGGGAAAAGTTCTTCACCAACCCCACATCTGACAGAGGGCTAATATCCAATATATACAAAGAACTCAAGTAATTAGACCCCAAAGAACCAAATAACCCTATCAAAAAATGGGGTACAGAGCTAAACAAAGAATTTTCACCAGAAGAAATTCGGATGGCTGAGAAGCACCTTAAGAGATGTTCAACATCATTAGTCAAATCAAATCAAAACAACCCTTAGATTTCACCTCACACCAGTCAGAATGGCTAAGATTAAAAACCTCAAGGGACAACAGGTGCTGGCAAGGATGTGGAGAAAAAGGAACACTCCTACACTGTTGGTGGGATTGCAAGATGGTACAACCCCTCTGGAAATCAGTCTGGCGGTTCCTGAGAAAATTGGGCATGACACTTCTACAGGACCCTGTCATACCACTCCTGGGCATATACCCAGCTGATTCTCCTGCATACAATAAAGACACATGCTCCACTATGTTCATAGCAGCCTTATTTATAATAGCCAGAAGCTGGAATGAGGCCAGATATCCCTCAAAGGAGGAATGGATACAGAAAATGTGGTATATTTATACAAAGAAATACTACTCAGCAATTAAAAATAATGAATTCATGAAATTTATAGGCAAATGATTGGATCTGGAAAATATCATCCTAAGTGACTTAACCCAATCACAAAAGAATACACATGAAATGCAATCACTGATAAGTGGATATTAATGAGCCCAGATACTCTGAATACTCAAGGCACAATTAGCAAATCAAAAGATTCCCAAGAAGAAGGAAGGAAAGGACCCTGGTCCTGAAAAGACTGGATCCAGTTTTGTAGGAGAGTATCAGAACAGAGAAATGGTGGTGGGGGGGTGATTGGGGAATGGGCGGTGGGAAGAGGACTTATGGGACATACGGTGAGGGGTAACTGGGAAAGGGGAAAGCCTTTGGAATGTAAACAAAAAATATAGAAAATTAAAAAAAGAATTAAAAAAAGAGAAATCATTTATATTTCTATTAGTAATTTCCTGTTGTTGCTAAACTACACTGGGAAATAATAAACAGATTACAAAAATCATGATCTAGGCAGGGAGATCACACCTTCCACCCCATGCTGCAAATTGAAGTTGGAGACTTAGCTCACCTTTGAGTTTGCTTTGAGTTCCTGAGCTGACCTGGGTTCAATTCTCAGCATGGCAATACACATATGTCTGTAACTCTGATCTCAAGGATTCACCAACATCTGGCCCCTGCAGACACACCCATAAACACACATAAAAATGAATTAAATTAAATTAAATATACACAGACTACGGAGTCACAGATAAACTAAAGCATTTTGGGTTGTGAGACAACTGGAGCCTTTGTTTACCAGGGACAGTTTGTAATTAAACTTTCGCAAAGTTGCACGTGTTAGAGCTTGGTCATTAATGTGGTGTTGTTGGAAGTTGGTAGGAAGTTTAAGAAATAAAAACCAATGGGACTGAAATGACTGTATGGCCTCAGCCATTTCTACCTGTGCTACACTCCCCATTAAAGTGGTTTTAACTTGTGCTGATTCTATGATACCCCAACTCAAAATAACCCCCAAAGCTACCTGGCCAACTGATTATGAACATACACTAAACACTTTCTCTTCATTAAGTTTTTATCTCAGATATTATAATGAAGAAATCTGAATGACATATTTTATGACAGAGGGTCTGTTTGTCTTTTTTTTTAATTTAGATGTCTGCTTGTTCCAGCACCAACTTTTGAAGAAACTATGTTTTATCTGTGAATTAAATTGATCCTTAGAAAATGAATGATGGATATTATGAGCTGTTGCTTTCTATAATTTCTAATAAGAGAGTTCCACAGATGTGTTTGTCATTTTTTTACATCATCACGATTTTGTCATATAGTTTTAAGTTAAACATTAAATGTAGGTAGTAAACGTTTTTTAACCTTCTTCTGTACTAAGATGTCTTTTGTACTTGAGGACATTTTGCAACTCAATGCAAAATATCAATACGTTGACTGATACCCAGAAGATAATTTTCTGAAATTTAATGATAAAGTGGAGTCAATCAATTTATAACATGGGAATGGTTGGCCTTAAGACATTGATAGTTTATAGGAAGCATGATATGATCTTTCAATTTTGTTAGCCTTCAACATATGGAATTTAATCTTTAGGATATTAATTATATTTGTTTTAAATATATATTACATATATACTATATCATTATGATAGTGATGGCATTATTCACTTTTAAATCAAACATTCAATTCTATATATGCAAAAATTTGATTTTATGTACTTATTTTACTTATTAAATTGTAGTTTATTTTATGAGTATGAGTGTTTTGTCTGTTGTCAATACTAGTTTCATTTTTTAGATTTCCCTCTTCCAGGTATTATAATTTGAGTTTTTATTTCCACTTCAATGTCATTATTTCCAAGAAAATGTCAAGAGTTTTAACACATTTCATCTTTGTCTTTTTTTCTATGCCTTAGAAGGAGAGTAACCAGCTCCTACTCAAAAAGAACTGTTAATTAGTTCTAAATGCTTTTTTAAATTATTTACCAAGGAGTTAGCTGAGTTTTCAAACTTCAGTGAAGGCCGGATCTTATCCCATGATTATTTCTATACTAAGTTATATAATCGCATGATTTCTAACTATGGTCAAGTGGTAAGGACAATTCTGCTGATTTGTACACTTAATTTTAAACTCCCATTGCTTCATCGAGAAATCTCACATCATAATATATATTATAGGCCTGAACTTCGGGCTTTAATGACATACATTTTAAATTTTCAGATTATTTAAATGAAAGTTATTAATTGGTAATTTACTTTTATATCTAGGTTTCTATTGCGAATTATGGTAAGGCTAGCTTGTTTGAATGATATGGAAAATACAAATTCTGTAAATATGTTGAAATAACCACTTGGAGTTGCTGCAACAAATTAAAGTAGATGATTAAATCAGTGTAAATTTATTCTTTGCAGCTTGCAATTCTAGAAGTTTGAATTAGAGTCGGATAGAAGTATACTTCCAAAAATGCCTCCAGGGGAGGATGCTTTCCAGGGTCCTCCAGCTCCTGCGAGCACACGGTGTCTGCTGCTTTAGGGCAGCACAAGTCTAGTCTCAACCTTACTTACAGAACTGTCTCGTCTCTGAATCTTTACTTTCCCATAAAACTATCCTCTTTTTCTGTGTTTATAACTAAGGGGAAAACTTCAAAAATTATATTTGATCAGCCCTCATCTATTAGATTTATTCTAATCTGGTTGCTACAGCATACAGGCACATACACTCAAGAGTAGAATTTAATGTATATTGTGGAAGTACAAAATTGAACAATAAAAAAAAAATCTATTCTTTGAATTTCTGGCTTCCCCAAACTCTGACTCTTCTTTACAAAACATATTTATCTCATCTTGATTTTACCTGCATTTTAAAAGTTTTTCTATTCTAGCAGTAGCACTAGCTTCAGACTTATCACCTAATAATCCCTTAGAAGTGGGTGTTACAGTATGCTTTATCACAGAACAAAATGTCCAACATCTGCAAACATGATGCCTAAGATAATTATTTGTTTCTAAAATCCAAGGAAAAGACAGACAGAGGTTAGATACCTGTATCCAAAATAGTTAAACTGTTTAAAGACTATGAGGAGCAGAAAGGAGGGTCAGGTGGGGGAGGGGATGAAGTTGATGAGGTAAAATCAGTTTAGAGCCCCGCAGGGACAATGCCAACAGACTTAAATAACAGAAGACCACTATACCTCATGCCCTGCTCTCTGATGCTGCTGGGATTAAAACCCTGCAATGTCAATCACCGTGGAAGTGCTGATGAACCTATTTTATTTTATCTTTATAAGAAAGAAGACACCTGAAGAGAGCTCCAGTTTTATAAATCCCCTCCCCCCTCATACTAGACAAATTCCATCAAAGTTGTTAACATTTTATGACAGGCATATTTAAAGAAGCAAACAAAAGTTTATGGTTTGTATTTTAAACTGAACACTTTTACTCCTAACTGACCTAAATATGACACAACTTTTTACTATTAAAATTTAACAGCGTCCCCAGAGAGAGAGAGAGAGAGAGAGAGAGAGAGAGAGAGAGAGAGAGAGAGAGAGTTCAGCCAGTAGAAGCATTTGTGAAGCATAGTCAACCCACAGTGGAAGGAAGCAAGTAAAACCTGAGAGCCATGTTGTCCTCTGTCCTCCAGACTAAATCTTGGCTTCTCACATGCCTGCCCTCAAGTACAAACACACACACACACACACACACACACACACACACACACACACACACACACAAACACACACACATATATGCACACACAGACAAACATGCATATTCATACACACATACAGGACACGCACTTGCACAGACATACACAAACACACACACAAACATACACACTTACACACACAACACATTAAAACCAATAATAATAATAATAATAATAATAATAATAATAATAAGCAGTAGTAGTAATAATAAATGATAACATATTTAATTTTAGTAGAACTTCGATGCATTTCATAAAAAAAATCCTTGGGAGATCTTATCCCTAAAATCAATGACTTAATAATAATCATCCAGTAATATGTTAATTACCACTTAATAGCTCCTTGCAACCATTTCCTACAAACATTGATTGCTCTTTTTCTCATGTGGAGGAAGCCAAAAGTTTACTTTCTGGTTTCAGTTATGTGATGAACCTATGAAAAATTGTTATTTTACTCCTCTTCTCGTTTTTTCTTTTTGCGACAGGAGTAATAAAGACTTCCAAGCTTTTTAGTATAACCCAGGGTTTTGAAAGTATTAGCAAATTTTATTTTATGGTCAAACAATGCCTTATCAAAGCAGTTTAATGGTTATTTAAATTGATAAAATAATACCCAATATAGAATTTGCTGAATGTTAGCTATGAAAAATTATCTTTCATCTTCTACATCACTTTTAGTCTCAAAATGCTGGACTTGCTAAAATAACTATGTAATTTCTACTTACTTTACAAAAAAAATCATTAAGCTGACTTTCCTGACCACATTCTTTTATCTCTAAAATTGGAATGACTTTCAGCTAGCTTTATGGGTTATTGTGAGGTTACATTTAATGAACAGAAGAATAGTTTTAAAAGCAGATGTTAGTTAGACATAAATAATAATATACTAGTGCTTACATATTTTCCTTTCCCTAATCTTCCTCTAAAGCCTGAAATATCTTCTTATAAAATTTCTTTCAAAAGAAATTAAAACATTACACTATATCTGGTACATAGTTGTCTAATTTTCAGGGATTATTATAAATTCCAAGATCAAAAGACTATAGCAACAAATTCTATAACAATAATACATTATCAATTTTAGGTTACATTTTATCCATAGAAGATAGAGTTCAAATCATCAGTGTTATTATTTTTATGAATATTAAATATATACATATGTGTGCATATGTATATATGAATACCCATATGGATTTATACATATATTGCAAGACAATGTGTGCTGGATCCCATGGATCTTATACTTTAAATATTTAATACTTTAAGCAGGCTCCATAATGAGTAGCCATAATCTTTCCATATTTCCCCATATTTTAAAAAGTAAATCACAGCCGTCTAAGAACATAATATCATCACTCTAGAAAGAACTGACTTCGTACCTGTGTAGCTCTTTGAGTTGACATGTTGTATGGAACTCAATCCTTGTGAAATTCCAGCTAGATAAAGCGTTTTAATTGTGTACAGTTAGGAGACAGTACAAACTACAATACACATATGTCACATATCATACATTCTCCAAAAGCTGAGTTTCTTGTCATTCTTGACTGAGATTACAAATCCAGTTACTCAACATAGAAGAGGAAGTTTACATGTTCAGCTTAGAGACTACATGACTGTGTCAGGTGTTCATTCCCTTCAGACTTTTATGTTGTGAAATGTAAAATATATCAGACTGATTATTCACAGATGACTCCATGGAAATTCAATTCCATCAAGAGCCAGTGAGTTCTCGATATCCTCACAATCTAATGGCGCATTCTTGCTCTGTTTGTTTTCTCTATTTGTCAGGAAAGAATGTGAAAACAGGCATGGGACAGCATGAAGAGCTTTAGAAATCTGATTGAAAGCACCTTATGACTTGGTAGGAAACTGAGCATGTGATACACTGGTGATTATGATTGGCAAATATGTGAAGTATTGTGTATGTAGGTTTAATTGAACACATAGTTTGCTATAAATGTTCACTATCAAATTAATCCCATGGTTAAATCATATAACAATGTTCACTCTTTTTCTTTTGTTTTATTAGATATTTTCTTAATTTACAGTTCAAATGTTATCTCCTTTCTTGGTTTCCCTTTCCAAAACCCCCTATCTAATTCCCTCTTCCCCTGATTACAAATGTACCTACTCCTGCTTCCCTGTCCTGGTATCCCCCTATACTGGGACACTAAGCCATCACAGGACCAAGGCCTCTCCTCCCTTTGATGTACAACAAGGTCATCCTCTGCTACATATGCAGCTGGAGCCATGGGTCCCTCCATGGGTACTCTTTGGTTAGTAGTTTAGTCCCTGGGACCTCTGGGAGTACTGGTCGGTTCGATTCATATTGTTGTTCCTCCTTTGGGGTTGCAAGTTCCTTCAACTCCTTCAGTCCTTTCTCTAACTCCTAATTGTGGACCCTGTGCACAGTCCAATGGTTGGCTGAGAGCATCCACCTCTGTATTTGTCAGGTAGTGGCAGAGCCTCTCCAGAGACAGCTATATCAGGCTCCTGTTAGCCAGCACTTTTTGGCATCCACAATAGTGACTAAGTTTGGTGACTGTGTATGGGATGGATCCCCAGGGCAGTCTCTGGATGTTCAGTCTTAGATTTGTCTTATTTAGTGACAGAGACTATAATGGAACTGGTGAGTATTGGGTTGAGAATGGGGCATTCATCCTATTTAGATACCTAGATTCAGTTCATGATAACATCTCATAGTTTTCCCCTTACTGTCTTATTCACCTATCATGCTCCAGTAGTAATCTTCCCATTCCTGATTAATATGTATTTTTTAAACATGCATTCCTTGGTATTTAATCAGACTAAAATTTACTCTTTTTCTCTCTCTCTTCTCTTTCTCTCTCCATCTTACTAGTACAAGAGTGAAGTCTGCTATTCTCTGTAACTCAGAACACTCTGAAAAGATTTATTGCTATGATCCTGAGAATTTGAAACAGCAGTGTTAGAATATATGAGTTATCTTGAAAGATATAGGTTTCAGCTCAAGAGGATCATGCAAAGATTGGGGTCAGTAGTCCAATCCCTAATCACTGCAATGAGATTATGACTTATCATTTTTATTTAAAGGTCATGCTAATTTATGCTGGAGTATCATCAGAAGCTTTCTGGTCATGAATAAAAATTTCACATGACACCAATCCCAGATAAATATTAATAACATTTCAGGGCTCGTTCAGTTTCTACAGCATCTAGGTCTAAAGCTAAGACATAATTAATATTTGGGTAGCAGAAATATGGATTATATGGAGCTGTGCTTATATACTGAGTATATAAATGGAAATGTGACTAATCCATGAAATATAAATTAATTCACAAATTATAAAGAGTTCAGAGCTTTTTAAAAGAGTTAATTGAAAAGAATAGGAAGTAGGTCTATACTCAGTAATACTGCCTTCCCACATACTCTGTTCTTCACTTGTGACCTTACCCTTGAATTTTGTTAACTATTTCATCAACAACATTGAAACTCTTCTCCCAATACAAAACAAGGTATAGCAGTTGTACTGCTAACCCTGACCTCCATCAATATCTATGAAAAGAGTAGATATCCCTTACCAAGTAACACAATATGTAACTGTATACAAAGTTGAGGTAAACATCAAAATTATAGTCATGATGAAGACCATAATCATTCATTGACTTGGTCACATTTGTAAAATATTTAGGAAATTACAAGCACTCTTCTGCTCACTCTTTCTTATTTTGTCCTATGTTTGAAAACAAATACTACGTGGAGCCACATTCTTAGCCTAAGAGGACCCTTTACTAATTGGTTCTTTACAAAAGAAAAAAAATGATAGAATTATTACTAATTTTATCGCCCAAGGTCAATAGACAATTAAATGCTGAGCCTAGGTTTAAATGCTGACTCTAGCTTTAAAATGAAAAATGATGCACTCTGTCATAATGGGCAATGGGAAGTCATAGCGTAGGCTCTATCCTGCAGAGCTGATGGATGTCCTGGAGGTAAGGAAAGACAAGTTCTGTTTTTGCTTTTGTTTTTGTTTTTTAACTTTAAAGGTCACTCATACTGCCAGGAAATTCAATGAGAGTTATAGGGCTAAAGGACCAGTTTGATATGGGAAGAGACAGGGAGAGGTACAGAAGCTCAGGAAATTGAACAGAATTCTGTAGCAGTAGGAGATGGAGAACTGGGGGTAGGTACTAGAAGGTCCCAGATGCCAGGGAAGCAAGAGGTTCCCAGGACCCAATGGCAATGACATTAGCCAAAATACCCAACAAAGGGGAGATATAAACTGTACAGACCATAGCCACTAGATAACCATGACCCCCAGCTGGGGAAGTTGCCACCCAACCATCTCAAACATTTTAACACAGAATTGTTCCTTTGTAAAGGAAATGCAGGGACAAAAAAATGGAGCAGAGACTGAAGGAAAGGTCATCCAGGGACTGTCCCACCTAGGAATCCATCCCATCTGTAGACATAAAACCCTGAAACTATTACTGGTGTGAAGAAGTGCCTGCTGACAGGATCCTGGTATAGCTTTCCCCTTAGAGACTCTGCCATCACCTGAGCAAAACAGATACAGATACTCAGCCAACCATCACCCTGACCATGAGGACCCCAGTGGAAGAGTTAGGGGAAATACTGAAAGAGCTAAGGGGATTAGAACCCCACAATAAGAACAACAATATCAACTAACTAGATGCGCCCCCTCAGCGCTCCCAGGGAATAAACCACCAAACAAAGAGTACACATGGGGGACCCAGCTGTATATGTAGCAGAGGACACACTTATCTGGCATCAGTGGAAGGGGAGGCCCTCCGTCCTGTAGAGGCTTGATACGCCAGCCTAAGGGGATGATAGAGCGGTGAGGCACGAATAGGTAGATGTTTGGGGGCCAACTTCATGGAAGCAAAGGGGAAGAGGGATGGGATAAGTGGGCTTGCAGAGGGGGAAATGGGAAGGGGAAACATTTGAAATAGAAACAAATAAAATTACCAATAAAAAAGAACAATTTGACAATTGATGATACTGTTGACATTTGAATGAATAAAGAATCCTTGAGTGACTCTGTTTATATAAATTGTTATAAAAGAATTTATATACTATATGATAAAGCTATAAAACAATGCTGATTATCAATGCAAATGTCCAAATGGATTGACTAGCATATGATATTTGTTATTTAGGTCAACATACTGTTCATTATCATATTGGGGAAAATGTCCTTATCAAATAAACAATTTAACTAGAGTTATATATTTAACTAAAAGCATTCCTAATTTTTTGACTAATTAAAATTACCTTTTTTGCTACTGTTCTGAGATAGGTTCTCTGGCTTGTATGGAACTTGATATGTAGATCAGGATATATTTAAACTCAGATATCCACCTGCTTCTGGTGCCAAAGTCTTGAGATTAAGGACAAGGATGATCATGCTTAGATGAAAACCACAGTTTAAAACTGTGTATGTTAAGAATTCATTTTTATTCATAAACACTGCCTTCTGTATGCTTCAAAACATTTGTGACTTAAGGAACTGACTAGAGGGTATAGTTACAAAGCACATTTTTACTTCATTAGAAAGAGAAATTAAAAGTAATTAAAATTGACTACAATATTATTTTCCACTTTATATATCTTTTAACATACTACTCTATATTTTATTAAGGATGTGTCTCGTTCTAGAAGGACATACTCTTTCCTAATTCATGGTTCTTAGTCATCTAAAATTAGAATGATTTTTCTGTTAACCACTACCATTAGAACATTCTTATCTCTAGTTTTCATATGTTAAATCTCACCTGAAGAGAGTGTCAACAAATAAAAGTGAAATAATTGTATCATCCTGCAGAGATAATTAAGTTATTAGTGTTCCAAACCCAGCCACAGGATGAGGGATGTTTGTTATCTGAAGTCTTAAATGTGGGCATAGATTCTTTGTATACCTTCTGCCATGAGAAGGCAGTATTTATTTTCTTGTACATGATGGCATCCCAAGAATCTACTCATTTTCCTCAAGTACTATTAGAAATGAATTTCTGTTGTGTATAAATGATGTTCTGTTCATCGTTCTGTTATTATGGCCCAAGTTGTCTGAAACGGACAGAATCTGAATCACTAGGAGACCAGAACTTCAAAGTTCTACATTACCTTTAAGTTCTGTGTTTTATCTGTTAGAGTTACTAATAATAACCTTCCACATTTGTTTTGATTTTCTGGAAGCCAAAAGGAATGAAAGAATAAAACGAAGAAAAAGAAGAAGAAAAGAAAAAATTCATGTGTTTATATATGGGTGTGGGTATGTACAGGTAGTAATTTTCCCCAAATTAAAATGAACAGACTATTTTAACAGTTCTTCATGTATACATTCTGACATCATAATAAAAATGCTAAAGTATATAGTTTTACATTAACCAGAAAAATTTATTTGCATATTTTCCTATTATGTATTTCTGGGAATTATATGAACGGAACATTGTACATTCAGATAAAAGTTCATTCATTGTTACTTATTTCCACTGAGGACATTCTCACCTGCATTTTCTCCAAAAACACTTGAGTGTTAATTAAGGGAACTAGATAAAACATCAAATAAATGACTAGATTCTAATTACATGTGCCTGGCAAAGAACACTACTCTCCCTTTAAATGGCAGACCTAAATAAGCTCATATTTTAGTTTTGATTTTATTGTACTTTTAATTTTGTTTTTGAAATTGACTGTCATTCCCTTGGGCTGTATGCTGTCTGTCCTGTGGTTTCAGATCCTTGGAAACAGAGAGTTAGCAGTACATTGCATTTGTTATGGTAGAAGAATGCACAGTAACAAACACATCACAGATATGGTGATTGCTCTATAAGGAAAACAGTTTCTTGTTATGTAAAGTTACAGTTAAAGGAGAGGAAGAGTCTTTGAGCTCCTCACAATCTTTGTGTTGTGGATTACAAAGGACAAGTCATCTAGAAAAACAAATTACTTCCAGAATTGCCCTGGATTTCAATACCAATTCTGAAATATGAAAAGGTGACTTTAGGAAGGGAGCAGCAGAGCCAGGTACGAGCAGCTCAGCCAAGGACACGCTGTGCTTTCAGCAGGGGCAGCCATCTTGCCCCAGACCCCGCGCGCGCAAACAGCGGGCACACTGGACGCAGTGAGCGGCTGGAATCAGGTGCGTGGCCAGAGTTATAGCTTAGCTTAGCTCTGCAGGAGATCCGGGCACAGAAAGCTCAGCTGCGGGTGCAGACTACCAGCCAGGACCAGCTCTCTGAGCGGACTAGCAGCGAGGGGCCACCGGGCCGCCTCGGGGCACAGCTCGGCACTCTAGCAGCTGGAGTCAGGGGCCTGGACTCAGAGCGAGCATAGTCCAGCACAGACAACGCAGCCAGAAGGGAGCAGCAGAGCCGGGTACGAGCAGCTCAGCCAAGGACACGCAGTGCTTTCAGCAGGGCGCCATCTACAATGAGACCAACTAACGCCAGAGATAAAGAGATGGCAAAAGGCAAACGTAGGAACGTTATTAACAGAAATCAAGGCAATATGGCACCATCTGAACCCAATTCGCCAACCACAGCAAGTCCAGGATACCCCAGCACACCAGAAAAACAAGAGTTAGATATAAAAGCACAGGTCATGATGCTCCTAGAGGAACACAAAAAAGACATAAACAAATCTCTTAAAGAAATGCAGGGGAACATCAATAGAGTAGAAGCTCTTACAATCCAAACACAAAAAACACTTAAAGAACTCCAGGAGAATATGGGCCATCAGACAGAAACCAATAAAGAGGAAGTGAGAAAATCAGTTAAAGAAATGCAGGAGAACTTGAAACAACAGGCAGAAGTCATGAAAGAGGGAGCACAAAAATATATTAAAGAATTACATGAAAACACAAACAAACAAATGATGGAACTGAGCAAAACCATCCAAGATCTGAACACAGAGGTAGAAACAACTAAGAAATCACAAAAGGAGGCAACCTTGGAGATAGAAAACCTTGGGAAGAAAACAGGGGTTGTAGATGCAAACATAAACAACAGAATACAAGAGATAGAAATAAGAATCTCAGATGCTGAAGATAACATAGTAACCATTGACTCCACAGTCAAAGAAAATGCAAAATCCAAAAGGCTTGTAACCCAAAACATCCAGGAAATCCAGGACACAATGAGAAGACCAAACCTAAGGATTATAGGGATAGATGAGAGTGAAGATATACAACTTAAAGGGCCAGCAAATATCTTTAACAAAATTATGGAAGAAAACTTTCCTAACTTAAAGAGAGAGATGCCCATGAATGTACAAGAAGCCTACAGAACTCCAAACAGACTGGACCAGAACAGAAACACCTCCCGTCACATAATAATCAAAACCCCAAATGTACTAAACAAAGAAAGAATATTAAAGGCAGTAAGAGAAAAGGGCCAAGTAACATATAAAGGAAGACCTATCAGAATCACACCAGACTTCTCTCCAGAAACCATGAAAGCTAGAAGATCCTGGGCAGACATCATGCACACCCTAAGAGAAAACAAATGTCAGCCAAGACTACTATACCCAGCAAAACTCTCAATCAACATAGATGGAGAAATCAAAATATTCCATGACAGGACCAAATTTACACAATATCTTTACACTAACCCAGCTCTACAAAGGATAATAGGAGGAAAACTCCAACACAAGGAAGGAAATGGCACCCAAGAAAAAGCAAGACAGTAAACTTATTCCATCAAACTCAAAGGAAGATAACTACTCAAAAACAAAAATAACATCAAAAATGTCAGGAAGTAATAATCTCTATTCCTTAATATCTCTTAACATCAATGGACTCAACTCCCCAATAAAAAGACATAGACTAACAGACTGGATACGGAAACAGGACCCTACATTTTGCTGCTTACAGGAAACACACCTCAGAGTCAAAGACAAACACTACCTTAGAGTAAAAGGATGGAAGACAATTTTGCAAGCAAATGGTCACAGGAAGCAAGCTGGAGTAGCCATTTTAATATCAGATAAAATTGACTTTCAACCTAAAGTCATCAAAAGAGACACAGAAGGTCACTTCCTGCTAGTCAAAGGAACAATCCACCAAGAGGAACTCACAATTCTAAACATCTACGCTCCAAATGTAAGGGCACCCTCATTTGTAAAAGAAACCTTACTAAAGCTCAAAGCACACATTGCACCTAACACAATGATTGTGGGGGACCTCAATACTCCACTATCTACAGTGGACCGACCAGGAAAACAGAAACTAAACAGAGACACGGAGAAACTCATCGAAACTTTGAAGCAATTGGATTTAACAGATATATATAGAACATTTCACCCTAAAGCAAAAGACTATACCTTCTTCTCAGCCCCTCATGGTACCTTCTCCAAAATCGACCATATAATTGGACACAAGACAGATCTCAACAAATATAAAAAGATCGAACTAATCCCATGCCTCTTATCAGATCACCATGGAGTAAGAGTGTTCTTCAATAGCAACAAAAACAACAGAAAATCCCCATACGCTTGGAGGCTGAACAATATTCTACTCAATGATACCTTAGTCCAGGAAGAAATAAAGAAAGAAATCAAAGAATTCTTAGAACTTAATGAAAATGAAGGCACAACATACCCAAATCTATGGGACACAATGAAAGCAGTGCTTAGAGGAAAACTCATAGCCCTGAGTGTCTCCAAAAAGAAACAGGAGAGAGCATATACCAGCAACTTAATGGCGCACTTGAAAGCTCTGGAACAAAAAGAAGCAATTTCACCCAGGAGGAGTAGAAGACAGGAAATCATCAAACTCAGGGCTGAAATCAATCAAGTTGAAACAAAAAGAACCATACAAAGAATCAACAAAACCAGGAGCTGGTTCTTTGAGAAGATCAACAAGATAGATAAACCCCTAGCCAGACTTACTAAAGGGCACAGAGACAGTATTCAAATTAACAAAATTAGAAATGAAAAGGGAGATATAACAACAGAAACTGAGGAAATTCAAAAAATCATCAGATCCTACTACAAAAACCTATACTCAACACAACTGGAGAATCTGGAGGAAATGGACAATTTCCTCGACAGTTACCAAATACCAAAATTAAACCAGGATCAAATAGATCGTCTAAACAGACCCATAACCCCCAAAGAAATAGAAGGGGTCATAGACAGTCTTCCAACCAAAAAGAGCACAGGACCAGACGGTTTTAGTGCAGAATTCTATCAGACCTTCAAAGAAGTCCTGATACCGATACTCTTCAAATTATTCCACAAAATAGAAACAGAAGGAACACTACCCAACTCATTCTATGAAGCCACAATTACCCTGATACCAAAACCACACAAAGATCCAACTAAGAAAGAGAACTACAGGCCAATTTCTCTTATGATGAAAAATACAGAGCTGTGGAGGCAAGATGTCTACACTCATGTTTTCTCAAAGCCTAGAATTCATGAAAAGACTCCCACACTCTATCCTCCTTCATATTCTCTCATTTCAGGCGTTTATTCTTTAAAGCCGCTCCTCTCCTATGGTTAAATTATTGTGTGATATAGAGTCATATGAAAGTTTAAGAAATTATAAGGATAACTAATAACCTCTTTACATTATTATCCTCAATGTTCACATCTATACAGTTACTGCACAGATACAATGATGCAATATTGGTATTAATAATAGATATTAAAGGTATATATATATATATATATATATATATATATATATATATATATGATCAATGGTATACTCATTTCTTCCTTGACATACAAGTACCAGGAACCTTATAATTTGTTCCCATATATTTTATTTTCAAGAATCTCTTATAAATGGAATAATATAATAAGGAACTTTTAGAATTTGATTTGTCATTCAGCATTACTTCCTAGACAATCATTCAGATTGCTGTGTATATAAACACCTTGTTTATTTTATTTCTAAATTGGTCCCACAGGATGGCATATGACAGACTATGTGAATATCTGCCAAAAATATAACTTATGATAACTTTTTGCTCTGTTCTGTTGTAAACAATGTGTAACCCAGTAAATTCAGAATATACTTTAGCACTTTCGCAGAAAACAAAAATGATTTTATCATAGGGTACAAAGGTCACGAGTACATGTTTATCAGTCTTAAAATCATCATGCTCTGAAGGCCTTGTACTGAGCATGCTCCTGGGAAGACTTCTGTAAAGCACAGGTGTTAGGTACACATGCAAAAAGGACAGATCATGTGCTTCTTTCTACCTCCTGTTGCTCAATCAAAGCTAAGTTATTATTTATTGTGATTTCTTATGTGCTTGACTTAAAAGTGGTTCATTCTTAAGTAGTGTCCCAGCCTCCATCCCAAGATTGAATAATCCTTTTAAAGCATGTGAGAATCTCTACTGAAGTTCCCCAGATTTGCCAAGTGTGTGCAACAAGCCATGAAGAGGTACGATCACTTGTCATGTTGCCATGTTTGTGATCCTAAGAGATCATATTTTTGTGTTTACAGATTATGAATCTGTACATGAACTCAGTGTTTTCTGGATAAGAATGTAAGTAAAACTCATTTATTCAAAACTTCACATTCTTACACATTCCTATATGTGAATATTTATAGGAGCTACCTATTATGGGATGTAGTGGTTGGATTGAAACTAAGATTCTTCTGCATATATGTTATGTATACTCAGTTCTACTGACATACAGCTCCATGCCTACTCTATTTACAATCAGGAATAAATTTAATTAGGTAGTATGATAATAAGCATATCAACAAAATGAAATAATATTTAGATATGATATGCAGGCATGTATAAATGTGCACAAAAAGAGAGGCAGTATATATGTATATCATTAAAGGAATCAATCTAGTTTTCAAAGGTGACATATTTTATAATTCTAATCTTATTATATTCTGTACAGAAAAAATAAACAAAAATGATATAGGTATTCATTATAGTGAGGGTTTATGAGATAAATGAATGTTGACTGTGTAAACTGAAAATATTTAAGGTGGTAGAACTTTGAGACATTTGTCAATAAATAACACTATGTAGTTTTCAAGACATAGAATTTTACATTTCAAGGAAAAAGTTAGTATATATACATAAATAACAAAAAAAACTTATCAGGATGAAAAGTTGCAGGTCAAAAATAAAATATATAAAAGCAATGTAGTTAATGGATGTGAAATTATTAGTCTATGTAACCTTAGAAATGAACATACTTTATAAAGTCTAAAGGCTAATAATGAAATCATATATAAATATTATATTGTAAATTATGAAGCTGTTTCCTATGAGAACAAGTCAATAATTTTGAAACCAGCATAATTCATATTAAAATTGAGCTACTGTGAAATGCCTGGTAGAAAGTAAAGCTAACTATCTGTGATATAAGGAGAAGTTATGAATAAGCAATAGATTAGAGTGTTCATGTGTGAACTGATAAGAGTTGTAAAAGTAAAATGGGCCAGGCAGTGGTGGCGCATGCCTGTAATCCCAGCACTTGGGAGGCAGAAGCAGGCGGATTTCTGAGTTTGAGGCCAGCCTGTTCTACAGATGAATTCCAGGGCAGCCAAGGCTACACAGAGAAACCCTGTCTCCAAAAAATCCAAAACCAAAAAAAAAAAAAAAAGAAAAGAAAAAAAAAAGTAAAATGGACTCATGGTAAAGTAAATGCAGATCGACTCACATCATTATAGGTGTGATGAAGCATGTCTATCTATCTCCGTTCAATTGGAAGGACTAAGAAACAATATTCATGCTTAACAATTAGATATTTCTTCGTGTGTGTGTGTGTGTGTGTGTGTGTGTGTGTGAGTGTTTACCATTAAGAAAAATGTGAAAACCTGTACTCTGAGAAAAATGACTTGTTCAAAGACTGAGTATGGAAATACAAATACAATAAGAATCATGGTGTCGGATCTCCTTGCCTAAGACTCCTGGGATTCATAGCCATTTTTCCTCAAGATCTCCATGTCAAGATCCAGGTCAGAAACTTGTAACTCCCAGCCTCAAGATCAGGATGGCAGATTTACTGCATCCAGGACACTTGGTGAGTATCAAATAAGAACAAAATGTGTGGCAAGTCTTCGCACCACCATTTGCACCAGGGAGCCTGAAACTCCACAGTCTTCTGTGCATAGCCCACCAGAAGAGAGTGATCTCCTAGCAATGGTTCCACTTATGAGCTCACAGGTGAGATCTCCAACTTCTCTCTGGAGGGGATTAGTTAGGAGCACACAGGGCCTAAGATCAGTGGAGCAGCTGGGACAGAAGTCTTCCTGCTGCCATTTGTACCAGGGAGCCTGGAAACTCCACAGCCTTCTGTGCACAGCCCACCAGGAGAGAGAGAGAGAGAGAGAGAGAGAGAGAGAGAGAGAGAGAGAGAGAGAGAGCTCCTAGCAGTGCTTTCACTTCTGAGCTCAGAGTAGTAAGGACACAGAGTTACAGGCCCACAGGAGAAATAAACTCCAGCCAGAGACAACAATACCAACTAGAACCAGATGGCAAAAGGCAAGCCCAAGAACCATACCAACAGAAACCAAGGCCACATGGCAACATCAGAACCCAGTTCTCCCACCACAGCAAGTCCTGGATACCCCAACACACCAGAAAAGCAAGAGTTGGATTTAAAATGTTATCTCATGATGCTGATAGATGGCTTCAAGTAAGACTTAAATAACTCCCTTAAAGAAATCCTGGAGAACATCAGTCAACAGGTAAAAGCCATTAAAGAGTAAACACAAAAATTCCTTAAAGAAGTACAGGAGATCATGGGTCAATAGGCAGGAGCCCTTAAAGAAGAAACACAAAAAATCCCTTAAAGAATTACAGGAAAACACAAACAATAAAGTGAAGCCCATAAAGAAGAAACACAAAAATTCATTAAAGAAATACAGGAGATCATGAGTCACCAGGAAGAAGCCCTTAAAGAAGAAACACAAAAATCCTTAAAGAATTACAGGAAAACACAAACAATCAAGTGAAAAAACTGAACAAAACCATCCAGGATCTAAAAGAAGTAGAAACAATAAAGAAATAACAAAGTGAGACATCTCTGGAGACAGAAAACCTTGGAAAGAATTCAGGAGTCATAGATGCAAGCATCAAAAACAGAATACAAGAGATAAAAGAAAGAACCTCAGGTGCTAAAGATACCATAGAAAACATTAACTCAACAGTCAAAGAAAATGCAAAATGCATAAAGTTGGTAACCCAAAACATCCAGGAAATCCAGGGCACAATGAGAAGACCAACCCTAAGGATTATAGGTATAGTCTAGAGTGAGGATTTACATCTTAAAAGCCCAGTAAATATCTTCAACAAAATTGTAGAAGACAACTTCCCTAACCTAGAGAAAGAGATGCCCATGAACATATAAGAAGCCTTCAGAAATCCAGACTGGACCAGAACAGAAACTCCTCCCGGCACATAATAATCAAAACGCCAAATTCACTAAACAAAGAAAGAATATTAAAAGCAGTAAGGAAAAAGGGCAAGTAGCTTATAAAGGCAGACCTATCAGAATTACATCAGGCTTCTCACCAGAGATGAAAGCTAGAAGATCCTGGGCAAACCTCATACACACCCTAAGAGAACACAATTGCCAGCCCAGGCTACTATACCCAGCAAAACTCTCAATCATCATAGATGGAGAAACCTAGGTGTTCTATTATAAAACCAACTTTACACAATATCTGTCCACAAATCCAGCCCTACAAAGGAAATAGGTGGAAAATGCCAACACAAGGAGAGAAACTACACCCTAGAAAAAGCAAGAAAGTAATCTTCTTCCAACAAACCCAAAAGAAGATACCCACAGAAACGTAAAAGTAACATCAAAAATAATAGGAAGCAATAATCACTATTCCTTAATATCTCTTAACAACAGTGGACTCAACTCCCCAATACAAAGACATAGACTAACAAAATATTTCTCATGTAAATCTTCAATTTTTATCAGAAAATCTTTGTAATTCCCCTTTTAATTAATTTAGTAATTTTTATGTCTAATATATCTGTATTATTTTTCATGATAATCTTCAATTTTAATGTCTTTCTATATACTTCCTCTATTTTATCAGAAATGTTCTCAATGTAAATCTTTGATTTTATCACAAATGTTTCTAATTCCATCTTCAATTACTTTAGAAAGAGTTTTATACCTACCATTTTATATGTAAATTTTTCCATGAAATAGTAAATTTTAACAGGTTTGTCTATATATTTGTTGAATTTTACCAGAAGTATTTTCCATGTAAATCTTCAATGTTATCTGAAAATGTTTATAATTCCACTTTCAATCAACTTAATTATCTTTATGTCTATCATTTTATCTATATAATTTCCATGATGATCTTTAATTTTAACATGTTTTTCTATATTTTTCTTCAATTTTATCAGAAATATTTTCCATGTAAGTCTTCAAGTTTATCAGAAAATGTTTATAATTCTACTTTTTATCAACTTTTATGCCTACCATTATATCTATATAAAATTTTCCATGATAATTTTCAATTCTAACATGTTTTTCTATATTTCTCTACAATTTAATCAGAAATATTTTCCATGTAAATCTTAAATTCTATCAGAAAATGTTTCTATCCCATATTTCAATTAATTTAGCAATGTTTTACATATCTACCACTTTACTCTTAAATTTTCCATGAAAATTGTCAATCTTAACGTGTTCATCTGAAATATTTTCCATGTAAATCTTTAATTTTATTATAAAGTGTTTTTACTTCTTTTCAATTAATAAAATAGAACAACAACAACAAAAAGAATCATGGTGTCCCAACGCCAAAGAAATGTTTAAAATCACATTTCCTCATGCACTTGTCATTGTTGTAAAAAGAATTACTGCAGTGTCAAAACATGCATTGGAATAAAATGAACGTAGCAAGACTTTTTTTTTCAGAAAGTATACACCAACTATGAACCCATTTAGCAAGCACACTAGGAACAGAAGGGCCTCTTAGATTTGAGATGCTTGTTGCTGTTTGTAGGCATACATTTTTTTGCAACCTACTTTTAATAAGGGTCCAATGTCTCCTCAAGCCCACCACCCAGCAGAGGTAGTAGAAGAGAAAAGTTATTAGGATATGGGGGAAGTGGACTGTTCAGCAATAGTTCTTTGGCGGCAAGCTTGATCTTCGTTGGCAGTAATTCAGTCTCCTAGCAAACACCAAAGATGACTTAGCAGCTGTAGACCAATCCTCTAGGCAGGCAGATAGCAGGTAGGAACCAGCAGCTACAGTCTAATCCAGTCCTTTCAGCACAAAGACACCAGCCAGCTGTAGTTCAATCCTGAAGAAACCACTGTGGAAGTGGTCAGCTACCTGAGGAACCTCACAAGTTCTTGCATGAGTTATTCTCAATGGCAATATTACCACAAGAGTGCAACAAAACTCTGTAAGGTGAACCAATACATGCATGTCATTAATGAAGAATATCAAGGAAGACAAACTAAACCAAAAAGTAGCAAAAGACAAAGTAAGAGGAAAATTATAAAGTGAATTACTAATCAAACAACATAATAGAGGAAATTTGCATAATCACTCCTGAAGGAGTGATTATGCAAATTTCCTCTATTATGTTGTTTGATTAGTAATTCATTTTATAATTTTCCTCTTACTTTGTCCTTTGCTACTTTTGTTATGTTGTTTGACACCCCTTTCTTCTTCTCACACATACAAAGACTTTGTATTTTTTCATGTAACATCACAAGGGTAGAATTCCCTCCTCTTGAAAAATTGTTTCATATTTTTTTTGTTACCAGAAATTTACAAATAAAGGTTAATGTGAAAAGTATTATTTTAATGACTTCTTTAAGACATTGTTGATAAAATATTATCCTACAATACTTTATCTGACAACTCTATTTGTTGAACATTAGTGACGTCTAGTGAAGACAACTGTGTCATTGGTTTAAACAAGTACATTTTACTCATTACAATGAACCATTAGCAAGTGTCAGTTGCTTCTTTTGCTAAATGCTCTGTGGTCTCCTTCGATTATTTGACATCGAAATTAAAATGTATTATTGGTCCTTTAAAAAGCAGAGATCAACATTATCTTAGGTAACTCTTTTTTTTGAAAAGCATGTTCTTTTATTGAAAAAGAAAGTAAAACATTTTATGATAAAATTGAAGATTAACATGGAAAATATTTCTGATAAAATAGAAGAGATAAATAGGAAAATATTTTAAAATTGACAATTTTCATGGAAAATTGAAGAGTAAAGTGATAGAAAAACATTGTAAATTCATTGAAAAAGAAAGTAGAAACATTTTATGATAGAATTGAAGATTTGCGTGGACAATATTTCTGATAAAATTGTAGAAAATATAGCAAAACATGTTAAAACTGAAGATTATCATGGAAAATTTTATATAGCTGTCATAATGGTAGGCATAAATGTATTACTATGTTGATTGAAAATAGAATTATAAACATTTTCTGATAAAGTTGAAGATTTAAATGGAAAATATTTCTGATAAATCTGAAGAAATATATAGAAAAACATGATGATATTATGTTGTGAGCCACTTATTTCGGTACTAATTACTCCACAGACAGATATCAAATTGATTTTAAATATAAATTTTAATAAAAAAGATTCTGTAACACTATTTGAAAATTACTCTGGACTTACTTCTTATCTCTCTCTTGCCCCCCTTGGGCTCTCCTCCTTTCTGCCTCTCTCTGTTTCTATACTCTCTCCTTCTCTCTGCCTTTCTCTGCCTCTACTCACCTCTTAACTCCCATCCCATGCCCTAAATAAACTCTATAAAAAATAAGAAAATTACTCTGTTCCTAAAATTTTTACTTATAAAATAGAAACCACAATTTCTGCCTAATGTAGCCTATTTGTGGGCATTAAGTTAGGTTATTTTTGTGAAGTATCTGAAGAGTGTTTCAATAAATCACAGACATTCAGAAATAGCTACTATCTTAGCTGTAGGACTCCTCAATATAATGCCATACAAATAAATGTTCTGATGAAATATCTCTCTTTCATATTCTATGATGTTCACATTCTATTTAAAATATGTCTTCTTATATCACAGCCAGTGAGGAGACCATAGTAAAGGTATACTGTGTAAATCATTAATGAATAAGGACACACAAATTCAGAAACAAAAATGATATCTAAGATAGGATTTACAGCACATTGCTGTGGCTGACTTACATATAGGATGATTCAAATTCCCAGAGATGTAGTCAAATAGTCCTATGACTGAGATCATTGTGGAATGCCTCCCCACACAGCTCCTAATCTGTACGTACCTTCAAAGCCAGAAACAAAACCTGCAGAACCTTGACTACTACACCCTGGATATAGATAGGACATTCTGACCTTCTAGAAAGACTGTAAAATTTCCACATAGCCAGAAGCTTGCTGATAAAAGACAAACAAAATCAAGCATCCAACCAACCAAACGAACAAACAAACAGTATGATTATTATCATCCCTTCCTCAGGAAGTTAATCCAAATGAGTCTGCCAGTTACCATAATGAACACACCCCCCTACCACACCAGGAAGCTTTCTTTTCCCCATAGTGAAGAAATAGTATAAAGCCTATCTAGACAGCAAGGTTGACATAACAGTGTATCTTCCTTGAAATTAACTCATATTATTTAGTACTTTTCTGCTTTTCTTCTGCAATATATATTGTGTGTCTTGTCTTGCTGTATTCTTTGGAGAATCTGGACCCAAGAGCTGTGGTGTAGAAAGCCCAAATGTTCACAGATAAACACAAGAGATACCAGGACAATCATGCAGGGTTGTCTCCTCAGAGGAAGGAATTTATACCTGTTTTTGACCCAGCATGCTGGAAGTGGATGTTATTAATAACCTGCTAACCTTTGCTATTAGGGCCAGGCCACACCCAAATCCTCCAGAATTTGTATCCCAAACTTATCCCTCTCTAGACCTTTATATTTAGCTTTGATTCTCAGTCAGTGAAACCTGTCCTTAGTGAAACATGCACTCCATAGCCTGCTCATCTCCCTGTTATCTGGGTCAGGGACCAAACCAGATCCTAGTGCCTTAAGCTATTGAGGTCACATGTACTCTGCATAAGAGTTTCAAAGTAGCTATGCCTTAGTGTATACATGATACTGGTATAATTGTTAAGTGGGAAATTTTTTTAAAATTGTGCTAGACATAAACATGTCAAACATATACTGCCCTGGTGTCAGACTCCAGAGCTGTGATCCAGCCTGGCTAAGTCACACTGAATCAAGTTCCGTACTTACCTCACATGCATATATTCTCTGTTGGTAGTGGCACTTGCAGGGACTCCACCCAAGGAGGGTCAGAATGAAATATTACAGCCAGAAAAAAAAATACATAAACAAGCAAAAGGTTGCTAGAAAATGATGGTTGATTGGACTGAGCATGGGGTCCCCAGTGGAGGAGTTAGAGAAAGAACTGAAGGAGCTGAAGAAGTTTGCAGCCTCATAGGAGGAACAACAATACCAACCAATCAGTATTCCTAGAGCTCCCAGGGACTAAACCACCAACCAAACAGTACACATGGAGGGACCCATAACTCCAGCCATATATGTAGAAGTGGATGGCCTTGTAGGGCATCAATGGGAGGAGAGGCCCTTGGTCATGTGAAGGCTCAATGCCCCAGAGTAGGCGAATGTCAGGGTGAGGAGGCAGGAGTAGTTGGTTGGTTGGGGAAACACCCTCATAGAAGAAGGTGGAGGGGGAATGAGATAGGGGGTTTCCAGTGGTGGGGAAACCAAGAAAGGGGATAACAAAGAAAATATCCAATAAAAAAAGATAAGAAATATTTTGTAGTGACAGAAAAGTAAGGCTAGCTCTAGAAGTATTTATTATTATTATTATTATTATTATTATTATTATTATTATTACAAGGGGAAAGGAAACGGAAGGTTTTGAATACATTAATTTTCCCGTAAGTATATACTCCCTCTTAAATACTTCTTTATCTATTTACCTGTGCAGAAGAGAAATCAGAGGCACAGAAAGCTTAAGTAAAAGGTCTTTCAGTTACAATGCAAGGGAACTAGGGTTTGAACTCAGCAGATCTAGCTTTGGGATCACACAAACTTGCCTTGGCTTCTGAAAAGAACTAAGTACTTACATATTTTTTCTGAAGAAAAAAAAAGAAAATGATGGTTGAGAACTTGTCTATCATGCTGACCAACAGGGAAATATTAAAATGCAAAGCAGCTGTAGTGGAGCAGACAGTAATTTGAGCAAAGCACCCATTACTTTCATCTAAAATCGACTTTATGTTATTTTAAATCCATAATTTGTATAAGATTTCAACATTTTCTCTTACATTGCTTTCCTTTTTTCTTGGTGTTAACGTACCTAATGTTAAGTATACACAACTTCCCTACTCATATAATTCCTAAGTCACCTTTAATATATATTTAAGATTTCTGAGTATGTAACAGGAAACGATCTTCCCAGCTACCCAGTATCTGTATAAGTGATCATTGTATTCTCTTATTAACTACCTTACAGTCTTCATATGCTACATAATTATTGATGAACTATCATTAAGCATTATTTCATGCTGTAATCATGTCAAGTAAGTTTTATTTTTACTCTTTTATGAATTTGCCAACAGTGTGAAATTTTTATTCAATGCATATTTGATGAAAGGCCATGTTCCTTGTCCTTAATCATTAACACTTAAATTCTCTGAAACCAGATCACAGCTAAGCACCATTTCCCTCTGAGATTATCTATTTTAAAACATTTTGTTTGGCTGAAGCCTTTTGCCACTCGAAATGTTCTTTGGTTGCTTCCATTGCTCAGGCTGCCAATGTCACATTTCCTGACCCTGTAAATTAGTCTTTTGTGTGCTGTACAGTGTTGAAAGTGCTCTCACGCTGGAAGCAGATTAGTCCTCACATTCTCCTGCTGGCTCTTTGTGCTCTCTCTTCAAGAACAGTCACATTTATAGGCATGGCCCCTGCATTCTGTGATGCCAAACTGTGACTTTATTTAATCAACCTTTTCTTATTAAGAGCTTGGAGGTATTGCTATAATTACCATTTCTAAAATCCCCTTCTTCAAAATTCCTTTTGATCCTAAGTGACAGAGATGTCTAAAACCTTAAGAACATTTCTAAAAGAAAGGCATTTGATTTCTTCTTCTTTGCCAAAGAAATGATTGATTTGGTCAGTCCAGACTGACCAAATTCCATATCCTGGAAGGAAAAGAGAAGAAAAAAGAGAAATATAATTTGACCATTAATAAGCAGAAAGAAAATCTTGACATGAGTTAGATTAATCCAGGTATGCTTCTTATACATCATAACATCTGACAGGGATTTGAAACTATGTTCTAATATTACAAACATAATTGAGTTTTAAGGACATGGCCTGATATCCCCAGGTTCCCTGATTGCAAACAACAGTATGGATAGGACACTTGAATGGGTACAGAAATGAAATAATGTATTAAGCGAGAGACATAAGAGTTTTAAAATGAGCCAAAGCTAGCCACAGGTCTAGGTTTTATGGAGGTGGGTTCCCTGAGAACTTTTAAGGATTATTTGCATAATATCTGTCATTTATGCACAGGCGTTGTTGTTTATACCCAGTTGTCTAGAGGGCTTGCAATCTTCCTTTGGCATTGTTTTATTTCATAATCTTATCCTTGACAACTCTGGAGTTTCCCCAATGTGTGGCTAGACCACAGTCTCTGCAAAGAATACCTTAAAGGTCATTTTATAAAACTGTGAGATTGAAGGGTAAATTATAACCAAGACTCCTGGAGATAGAAGATACCATAACCATTCGATAGGTGCCATAGAGAGCTACGTGATGGAGTAGAGCCAGCCCAAGAGAATGTGTGTGCAACTAGAGAGGCTAATGGTATAGTGTTAGCATTCCTTCTAGGCTCCACCACCCAGTTACCTGGCAATAGCCAGGTATGACACACTGTTTGTCCCCCTCCTCACTCTCTCACTCTCCTACTCTCTTATACTCTTACTCTCTAACCCTCCCTGTCCTATCTCTCCCCATTTACCTTCCCCCACTTCAAGTGTTCCTGGCCCCCCCCTTCCCCCCTCTCTCTCTCTCTCTCTCTCTCTCTCTCTCTCTCTCTCTCTCTCTCCTCTGTCTGTCTCTCTGCCTCTGTCTTTGTCTCTGTCCCTTTGTCTCTATCTCTCTGTCTCTCTGTCTCTTCTCTCTGTCTCTGTCTCTGTCTTTTCTCTGTCTCTCTCTGCCTTTCGTTGTCTCTATTACCTCCTCAACTCCCCTTCTTATTCCCTAAATAAACTCTATTCCCTACTATATCCACCTTATGGCTGGAACCTCAGGGGGAAGGGAGGCCTCAGCCTCAGCACACGGAGGACCCCTTCCACCTCACCATCATGCATCTCTACCAAAAATATCCTGGCTCTATCGTTCTTTTTTATAAAACAGGACAGGTAGAACTAACCACTAAGCACTTTGAATCTCATATGATCCCATCACAAACCACAAGCACCCAAACATGGAACTTCAGAATTTGAAGATTGCCCTTGCTTTGCTCCTATCTCTCATTGCTAACACTGTATTCTCCCCTTTTTCATGCTAATGCTTAATGTATAACATTGTGTTGGAAGCATATAATTTATTCCTATTTTATAATTATTGTTTGTAATAATAGTGTAGTATTAAAACTGTAACTATTATTTGTAATAATAATGTGTTGTTATCCTTTTGTAAGAGGATTATGTTAGTACAGTATCTTGAGATTCAGGAGACTGTAGGTTGTGCTTTTCAATAGTGTTGGAGTCATTAAAGACAATGGAGTGAGAGTGACTATATTTTCAACCTTGAAATTTTTAGTAAGCGTGTAGAGTGTGTGGCATATGTGCCAACAGAAGAATTGGCATAGACTTGGTAAGGTGGAGCATGTACAAACCCCAGAAATTTTGAAATTTGAGACCAGCTAACTCCTTCCCTATTTCCTTTCCTGCTTCAAAGTTCATAATCAGGTGGCCTCAAGCAGGTGGTCACAAGTAGTCAGTCAAATACCCAGCCCCTGGAAAGCCTCTTCATCCTAATGAGACATCTCAGTAGTCTCAACCTTCAGCCAATGACCTTTGCTTTCTTTGGGTATTTTCACACCATTCCCAAAATGATATAACCCGTGGATCATCCCAAATAAATTATGTGCATTCAAACTCACCCCCAATAATGAAATACAAACAAGCTAAGAGAGCTGCTTCATTAAAGATCCTTGGAAAAGAACTTCACCTGAAAGATCCATAGTGAGAGATTCTTAGAGAAACCCTCTCTTTCCCGGCATCCTCATTTCCCAGCACTCGCTCCCACCCTGACCTGGATCCTGCCCATTTGGAACTCTAATACATCCTTTCAGCCCAGTGTGCAGTAGTATCTTACATCTTGGAGAAGAAGACTTTAGGGCTGTTCGTGTTTATCTCCAAGCCAGGGAACAGGTGGTGACTGGATAATCTGAGAGAAGAGGCAAAGTCCAATTACTGACAGAGAAGTAGAAGGCTGTATTTAGAAATGACATGTTTGGCTCATATTGTTGTTCCTCCTGTGGGGCTGCAAGCTCCCAAGGCTCCTTCTGTCCTTTCTCTAGCTCCTCTACTGGGGACACCCAGAGCTTTCAGGGACCAAACCACCAACTAAAGAGTACACATGGAAGAACCCATGGCTCCAGCTGCATATGTAGCAAAGGATGGCCTTGCTGGACATCAAAGGGAGGAGAGGCCCTTGGTTCTGAGAAGTCTAGATGCCCCAGTATAGGTGAATGCCAGGACAGGGAAGCAGGAGTGGGTAGGTTGGTGAGCAGGGTAGGGGGGGTGGATAGGGTGTTTTCAGAAGGGAAACCAGTAAAGGGGATACCATTTGAAATGTAAATAAAGAAGATATTTAATTAAAAGAAAAAAAAAGAAATGACATATTTGGATATCAAGATAACAAAAGGTAAAATAGTTAATATTATCAACTTTGCAGGATCAAAAAATAACCACGGAGACAAATGTTTGGGAGTGCCAGTGAGGGAATTATTAGGTTAACTGAGATGATTAGCTCCATCTCATCAAGTGTGGGCTGCACACTCTAGATGATTGATAAGTCCTGGGATGTCGTAGAAGAACCAAGCAGAGTATCAGCATTCATAGCTTTCTATTTTCTGACCCCATGTGCACTAGGACCCTCTACCTCAAACCCTTTGCCTTGATTTCTCTGAGCAAAGAATGAAGTCTCCAGGCTGGTGTCTGCTAATCTATGCAACTCTTAAAAGTACTTTCATTCTTTCTTTGACCCTTTACTGAAGCTATTCCAGAATATCAAAATGCATAGCTTGTTTCTTTTCCTTTTCTACATTTCTCCAATATTTTAAATTATATATATATATATATATATATATGTGTATATATATATATATTCAAAAATATAAAATAAAAATCTAATCTAAAATCTTTGCTGCATTATAGACAGTCACTTATAATTTGTCGCTTGGTGAAATTATGGGTTTTTTTTTTTGTAGTATTACTGCAAATAGAGACGTACAAATATAGGAGTATCAGTCACTTAGAAACCTAAATCATACAAAAATTGATTTTTTCTAATCCTTTACACTCACACAAGTTTTTGGGAGCCTGGTGGTGTCTAAGTAGGCAATGGGACTTAGTATACAAGCATGGGGATCTGAGTTTAGATCCCAATATCCACATACATTTCAGGACGCATGCACCTGCAACCACAGCTCTGTGAAAAAATGCAGACAGGATGATGGTTAGGGCTTTAAGGCCTGCTGCCACTTTATGTTGAGAGAGAGAGAGAGAGAGAGAGAGAGAGAGAGAGAGAGAGAGAGAGAGAGAGAGAGAATTGCTTCTATACAAAAGAATATCAGGCTTAGAATGTCCATGGGGAAGAAATAAAAGAAAAATACAAAAAAAAACAGAACAAATAAATGACACCTGTGTCCTTTGAGATATCTGTTTTCTGTTTCTCCGAAGTCCCACAGCTGCAGGAAACTGAATTTTCCAAGTAACTGGAATGGTCTTGAGAATGAATGGGCCCTCTCCCTGAGCTTCCATGTTTGCCTAGCCGACTTGGTATCTTAACTTTCCTCGTATAAAAATAGAAGCAGGCAGCTAGCTCAGAGATGTCTGGCTTACTTACAGAGACTTACTTACAGAGACTTACTTACAAAACTGAATCAGACTAAGGCATGTTGTTTTAAGAAAATGAATTCGTAGCAACCTGATACACAGTAATGGAAAACTCCCAAGGACAGAGAAGAACGGCAGTCCTTGCTCTTGTGATTGACAGCTGAATTTACATTTTATTTTCCACAGTGACATTTCACAGTTACTCCCATCAACCCCTCCCTTGCTCACCAACTTTGTTATGAATTGAGAGAGTCCTTGAGATCTCAGAAGTGCTCTCCCATTGGGGAAATGAGATGGTATGAGTTGCTCTCAACTGGGGTAAATACAGGCTGTTTTTAAAACACTCCTAAGCTTAGAATCTGGGAAATAGCTCTTTAACTTGATGGGACATTCTGTATGCTTTTAGATAAGATACTAATTTGCATCCTTTTGAAACTTTTCAATTCAAATCAATGCTCATTATACTTTTTTTCTTCATTGTTAGCATGATCAAGCCTTATGCATGCATATTTTAGCACCTCTTGAAATGACTATAGTCCTTTGAACAAACTAAGTGCTAGAGAAAATTAGAAGTGTTATTTCCCAGAATCTTGTTTTCAGAGATGGATACATTTTTTCAATAGAAAATACCTAACAAGCTCAGTGGCTCCAAGCCCCCTATCCATTGATGAGAAACCATTCTCAGTACTGTGTAATGTATGCCTTCTGAAACTTAACTCCATAAAAAACAAAGCTCATAAAGGAAAATAGTATATATTTGTAGTTTACAAAATAGTTTCGATGACAAGAAAAACTATTTCCTAGGCACCTAAAACGTCCTAGTTTTAGGAAGGATTATGAAGGACAGGAACACATTTCTAAATGAAATCCTTTTTGCTATTTTTGTTAGGTATTTGCTTGCTTGTTTTGAACTTTAAATTTGGTACTGCTGGTCTCTTCTGTTACTTCATCTTTATTGACATTATTAAAATTATTAATATCACTATTCTCTGCTAATTTACTGTTTTTGTAGATTTGCAAACAATAAATTTTATAAGTAAGCCATAATGTACATGTACTATTTATCTTTTAAGTATTAAATATTGTTGAACGAAGATATGAAGATACAGGGCTGGGAAGATGGCTTTGTCAAGTAGGCACTTGCTGTAAATGCACAGTGAACTGAACTCAGTGCCAATCTCAATGCCCACATCCGAAGCTAAGCACAGTGATGCATGTCTATCATTTCATTGCTGGGGAAATAGAAGATGGGATAATCACTCCTGCTGCTAACTAGCAAATCTAGATATTCAGAGAGCTCCTGGTTTATTGGTGGACCCTTTCTCAAAAAATAATGTGGAAGAGAAATGACATCAACCTCTTGTTTCCACATATACACATGTGTACACAAAGTCACTCATACTTCTGCACATAATCATGAACATGTACAAAGAAATGCAATGGAATATATATGTATATATATGTGTGTGTGTATCTATGTGTATGTATATATGTGTGTATACATTTATATATGTGTGTGTATATATATGTATATATGTGTAAAATTTAAAATATTGGAGAAATGTAGAAAAAGAAAAAAAACAAACTCTGCATTTTGATGTTCTGGAAAAGCTTCAGTAAAGGGTCAACAGAAGAATGAAAGTATTTTCCCAGAGTCACACAATGGGAATATGTTCGTTTTTTACATAATACAATCCAACCCTTGTTTGCTTCTTGATGATAACACTTTGTCCTGTGGCTGGATTATTTCTTTCACATAGAATAATTTTTAAATTTTTTTTAACATTGGTCCTTAAGAGATCATTTAAGCATAACTGTCTCCATATTGGTTTATTCTCTTACTCTGTTCTTTATTGAAAGTCTCAGTTCATGAACTATATCATGTTATAAGAAAAAGAAAAAAAGTGTGACTCAAAGGTAGAAAGCACATTCCATATGGGCAGTTGATGATTTTAAATGACATATACTCATATCTTTATGAACACCCCCAAGAGCTGTTTGGTTTGTGATAGAGTGACTGAGCCATAAAAACTAACAGCTGACTTTGCTAAACCTTTATCAGTCACACATAGTTCAGAGAGTAATGCTTGCTGAGACCTTTATCATTCATACATAGTTCAGATAGTAATGCTTGCTGAGACAGCCTGTCTTCCTAATCTTTTATGAATAATCAGCTCTGGGAAGGAAACACTACAGTCCTGCTCTTAGACCCTTGTAGCTACACCAACTTTGTCATGTCCAAGCATCTATATAAACTCCATGTGTTCTCCTCCCTCCTTTCTGACCCTTGCCTTACCACTAGAAAGGGGCTGCTCCTCACTGTGTGTGCTAAAAACCAGTCTCATCTGTCAGTGTCAGATTCTGGTATCTTTCCTGTCTTTTGTCTCTATATTCTGCACTCTGAAATCTAATGTTTGCGGGGAGAGACAGATATATTTTACTTATAGTTCCACTGAGGAAAATTAGGACAGGTACTCAAACAGGAGAGGAACCTGTAGGATGGAACTGATACACAGGTCATGGAGGGGTGCTGCTTACTGGCTTGCTCATCACTGCTTGTTCAACCTGCTTTTTCATAAAACTCAGGTGTGGCACCACCCACAGTGAGATGGCCTCTCACACATTAATCATTAATTAAGAAATTGCCTTACATGTTTGTAGCCTATTCACTGTTTACTATTATTATAAATTTTGTGATCAATTATGAATTTTTTTGAGACAGGATGTCTCTGCGAAAGGCCCAGTTGTCCTGAAGTCCATTATGTACACCTTGATGGCTTAGCATTTACAGAGATCTCTCTGCCTCTTACCCCTGAGCGCTGGCACTAAAGGTGTGTGCCACCATACCTGACCTGAATGGAGGCATTTCTTAATTGAGAAGTTGTTTCTAGCTTGAGTCACAGTGACATATAAACTAACTACCACAAAGTCTAGATTCAGTTTTCAGATAGTTTAAAATATATGTTGTTGAGAATCCCAGTCTATATAACTATTGGACTTTTTAAAGCATCATTTGGAATAGTTGTTTTTAAAGGAATAAGATTGTACAGAGTAATGGCAATGTAGAGATTCAGAATGAAAGCAATGCGACTTATCATAGCTCCTATTAAAATTATATCAGAAGCTTCATCAATAGATGATGAACATACAAATACAAACGTACAAACAAATACAATGGAATATATATATATATATGCTTGTATGTGTGTATATATATGTATATATATACATACATACAGATATACGTGATCTATATAGAGAGATAGATATAGATATATAATTTAGAGTATTGGAGAAATGTAGAAAAAGAAGACAAATATATATATATATATATATATATATATATATACATATTTGCAACTATGTTTATTTAAATATGTTTTGGTTCTTTATGGGACATATGGTGGGGGGTACCTGGGAAAGGGGAAAGCCTTTGGAATGTAAACAAAGAATATAGAAAATAAAAAAAAATGATAAAAAAAAAATAAAATAAAATACATTTTCTTCATGAAACTGCTTCTAAAGCATAAATTCTTATGTAGAATCTGCAGTTTGCACCCAATATGGAAGTCTTTCATGGATTTGTAGGTCAAAGGGCACAAAGTTGGGAACATGTTTGATAAACAGCAGAAACTAACCTAGAGGTAATTGCAAAGATTTAGTAAGGTGGAATCTGAGAACAACAACAACAAATTAAAAAGAAATTGCTTTTAGTGGACTTTACCTATGAACCACTTGAAATGTTAATTTTAAACTTACTTCCTTGAAATTATTTGAATCTGGTACTGTGGTCCAGGTGGTGGTGGGGTCACATCTGAAGATGGACTAAGAAAAGCAATGGTGTGTAAGTCATTAAATGTTTAAAATATGCTAAGTTTAAATGCAGAGGGAAATAATTTCTAAGCTTCTTTTTTCTAGGCAAACATAAAGTGTGAAATTAAGAGAATAATTTTAAGGATATCGGTCCATGATTTCTGTGTCTTGGTCCATTTGTAATATGCATACTTTTGTCAGTGTTGAAATGGGCTACTTTTGTTAATTGGATGACTGCTAAAAGATGATATATTTTACTTTAAGTGATGTTATAATTGCTAAGTATGTTGCTAGTGACTCAGTTTCCTTTTTATGTTTTCAATCATTTGATAGAATTTGTTAATCAATCCAGAGCGATGCCAGAAGAGTGCTTATTTGGAGGACTAGAGGAGATAAACAGAAAGGCAGCTTGAAAATTCTGGCAGCCTCCAGGAGGTGGAAGAGAGAGAGACAAGAAAGAAAGCCGGGTTTTTTGATTTAGTGTCCAAGAAAGCACACAAATTCAGGGTGCGGTCTGAAGCAGAAACTGATCCTCACATTTCTACTTGTTATATCTTAGGCTTTGCATGTAATTTCAAAATGATGAAACTCTTTTGTTATTCATATCATACAATTTGAGACTTGGCATCAGCAATGTCATTTAAATCACCAAACACAAAACCCCTGTTTTCTTTCTACATTAATAAAATCCAAAATAATTATGATATGTTTTATTTCAGAAAATGTTCACCTATGGCAAGCCTGGCTCAAAGACTGGGGAAAGCAAACCAAGAAATAGTACATACAGCCTTCTCATACAAGCTCTCGGGATGCAGGAGGAGGAGGACAATGAGTTCAGGGCAGGCTACATAGCAAGTTCAGGCCAGCCTGGCAATAAGACCCTGTCTCAAAATAAATAAATAAATAAATAAATAAATAAATAAAGAAGGAAGGAAGGAAGGAAGGAAGGAAGGAAGATAAAATGAGAAAGTCTGTCTCTCACTCTCTCTGTTCTTTCTTCATATGCAGTACATGTGTGTGATGTATGATGTTTGCAGGTGCATGTGCAGGTGCATGTGCAGGTACATGTACATTTATTGGTACACATCCATTCAGAGGCTAGAGAAGGGTGTCAGGCATTGTTCTTGGCACTCTCTGCCTTATTCATTTGAGAGATAGTCTCTCTCTCTCTCTCTCTCTCTCTCTCTCTCTCTCTCTCTCTCTCTCACACACACACACACACACACACACAAACACATACACACACACACACACACATTGTGTGAATTTTTTCCTGACTGTACCTTTTTACATTCAATTTAATCGTAAAAACTTACATTTCTTGTATCTCTATAATCTTTTCCCCCGAAAAGAATGTTCATCCTTGCCTAATAAGTGAAACCTTACTGTTTTCTGAATATTAAATTCAGTTATAAAACTGAAGTTCTGGGATACTTTAAAGATCTTCAGTCATTTTGAAAATCTCAGAACATATCTTAACTTCTCCTTCAGGTTTGTAGGCAAATTTTCTGTAGAAAAATCTTGAATTTGTTCCTGTTTATAATGAAATAGGCAGAAATTATCAGTCACCTGTCTAGAATATGTTTAAGTTTAGGCTCTTGTTTTTTGTTTGTGTGTGTGTGTGTGTGTGTGTGTGTGTGTGTGTGTTTGTATGTTACATTTTGTTTCTATATCTATAACTGAATACCAGAGACTGGGTAACTGATAGAGAATAAAATTGTAGTTATATATGTCTTCTGGAGTGTTGGAAGTTGAAAATGAAGGCTGGCACCTGATCATACTCTTCTTCCTGATGGAGACTACAGAGAACATAGGCAGCCCAGATTATTACAGAGAGGAAAGGTCATTACTGGAGACAGAAATAGACTGGCTTCTACAACACAGATAAGCCATTAAACACTTAGTCCTGTAATGCACTGAGCTGTGAACAGGTTAATTCATGAGGAAGGAGCCGTATTCAGCGAGTAACCTTGCACAGCTTTTATTTCATTCCTTCATATGCAAGGTCACTCTTCAATATGACTTTAGTAAGACTTGCACCATGTATATTTAAATTGAGATCTCGAGTTTGTATTCTCAGAACTTAAAATTTTCTATTCATTAAATCTTGATTTATGAAATAGAACTTAGAATTAGTTCGTACCTCTTCTTTTGAAAAGACTTGAAAACGGAGGTTTTAGAAATGGGACCTAAAAGCTCATGAAGTCACAATTTGTTTATAAATTTAATGATATTGTTATCAAAATTGTTCTTCTAAGTGTATGTTTGTAAATGCAATAGGAAAATACAGCCATAATCTAGGTTTATGATACTAGGTTTGGATGATAAATCGCTTTCAAATGGGTTTTTATTTGCAAAACAAATTATTTTTGACAGTACACTAAGTTGAAGCTACTGGATCAAAGAATAAGCCACCATTAACTTTGAGTGTGTAGAAGGCACATGTGTCCCTTTACAGGCACACTTAACTGCTCAACAGTGGGGTAGAGCAAAATCTTTATGTTTAGAATGTACACAATGCATATAAATTAGGTTTCAGCATGAGAATGTGAAGCCTATGGTTGGATGGACAGCAAACTTTTATGACTCATGCTCATTAGTCAAAAACTTCACGTTCTTATGATTCAGCTGGGAACAGGGAAAACTATTTTGGTCTTGTGATTAAGAAATAAAATAAGATACTTCCAGCTATGACAACAGGCAAATCCTTATCGACTTCTTTTTAAGGAGATTACAGATTTTATGAACAGTATTAGCTGTCTTTTTTTTTTTTACTAACACAGTCCAACACTTCTTATTTCTTCAAAAATATGTCTTTTTGTTGAGATTATAATATCGTTAGTCACACAATTTCTTCCAAACTCTTTCATATATTCCTTCTTCCTATTTTTATTTTAAATTGTGACCTGTTTTATCATTAATTATTGGTTGCTACAGGATGTATGCTAAACTCTGTAAGTTTCACTTTCAATAGGAATATAGTCTATAAAAGTTGTTCAAGTATCAAAGAGGTACATTGGTAAAGATATGCTTTCCCCGATAGCAAATAATTATAATAATAACAGTAGTTGAATTTATTGCTTCTATTCTGAAAAAAAAACTGCCTTTTTTTTTAATTTTACTGTTTAGGATATAAGACTAGGACGACAGTGAATTAGAAAATAAAGAATTGATTTTGGCTAATACTTTTGATAAAGTCTGTAATGGTGTGGAGAAATGGCAGCAACTGGCAAGAACTGAAAGCCAAGAGACCGTAACTCCAACCACAAACAGGAAACCCAAAGCAAACCAGAAGTAAGGAAAGGCTCACATGGTGTCACCAACTGGGGACCAACTGTTCAAATTCCTGTAGCTATAGGATAGCTACCACAGACCATTAAATCATTTAGTAGAAAAGGGACAGATACAGTTATTATTGCTACTTTGAAGCTATGTGGACATATTTATGAAGTTATGTAACTGCAAACAATTACAAAGTAAGGGCCGAGTATTGGATTCTGTAAGAATTCAATATTATGAAGAAATCCATATTTGTTTATAGACTATGTCAATGTACTTCCAGACACAGCAAGTTGGCTGAGAAAGTAAATTTAATTATTTACTCAAATTCTGCCTTACCTAAAACAAATGGCAAGGGACTATTCTGGGGCTTTTAATTTTATTTCTATTCTGAAGATAAGATATGAATAAAATAAATCTTCATATATTGTTACCTGTTTTTACAAGAAATTCCATTTTCTGTGATAACTGATAATGTATTTTTGGGGTGGCTGAAGGACTGAGGTTTCATAAATGAGATGTGAATAAATATAAGTTAGAATTTTATTATGTTGAAAAGTTTAGTCAAGCAATAATTTGACTCATTCATAAAGACTCAATTGTCACCAATTATGTTATAAACTGATAGAGTATGTTGGTTTTGTCCTATTAAGGACTGAGAAGAATATTTGTAAGACATTTGCCAATAAGTTTCAATATTTTATATAAAATTATATGCGAATGTTCATACATTTATTAAGTCAAATTTAAAGAGCATTATTTAAAAGCAATCATTTGCAAATTAAAGCTTATTTACAACATTCATTAAAACTACACTTACCTAAAATGATTCTCACTTGATTATGAATATTATAATTGAATGAATCTTAGTATGCAAATACCACTTAGCTTCATTTACATATGTTACTTAAATCACAAGCTCTTTCAATCACAGCAAAGTTATTCAAAATACAAAGATGTCTGCCTTATAAAGATAAGAAATTAGCATCTTGCAAACAACATTGACAAAAATTTAAAATTAGCTAATTTGCTCTTTTGAAATATGAAATGAACATTTTAAATTAAAATTTTATTTTAACGACATAAACATATGTGCGTATGTGTGAAATAAGTATATTTCTAATATAAGTAAAAACTTGTGCAACTCAAACTCTGTGGATATTTTTCATATTGACTGTGAGGCTAGTAGAATAATTAGAACTTCTTCAAATTCATAATGAGTATAATTTTCTTTGTGAAGTGATATAAAATAATATGAATAATTATTATTTATGCATCAATTTGGTTTATAACATATTCAATGGTAAACTTCCTACTGGAAACCTGCCCCTATGTCTTCATCAACTTTTTGGAATCTAGCATGATTATTGTGTACCATTATTTTATTATCTTTTAAATAATTTATTTGTATGTGTGTGAGAGAGAGAAGAGAGAAAGGGGAGAAAAAGAGAGAAAGAAAAGTGAAAGAGAGAGAGAGAGAGAGAGAGAGAGAGTATACCATATGAGATAGAGAGTATCTTTTAGGTGTATGCACTTTCCGTTTACCATGTGGGTCTGTGGACTGCATTGAGAACCTCAAGCTTGGCAAGAAGTGTCCTTGTCCAATAACTCAGTTGACTGTCATTGTCTCCCAAATTATTCAAATAAATGAACTGTGATTTGCATGTAAATAGCTTTTGTGGATTACATGTATACATAAAACTCAGCGAGAGTCTCATTCCAAAGTTTGTATTTTTAGAATCTGATCACTCTTTGCAATGCAAGTCTACTTCTTATCTTTCCATTTAAGAATTAATTGCAACATTTCCCTCTTCCATTTCCTCCCATATGCATCCCCTTGTGCGATTCCACCCAAAATTGTGTGTCTATTTTTAGTGGTACACATATGGAATTTCAAATATATGAATTTATTAAACATATACACATGCCAGTCCCCCAGACACATATAGTAATCCTGTTAGCATTGATATTTTTTGTGCCATATACACTATTACTAAGAATAGATATTATTATCAGGATTATTAGAAGACTATTTAAATTCATAACTGCAGTAATTACCTCAAAACTTTATGTTCAACTAGGTTCAACTATGCTAGGCATTATCCAGAATATATAAAATAGGTTTTCCAAACTTACAATATAGATGTTAGGTAGTGACTGTATGAATTCTCCCAAAATTTTCTGACCTATTAAAATAATCAATTCAAAACTGCCTTTTAAATTTGCATCAGCTACTTAAACTTACATCAGCCTTATTCTGTGGTATGAACTGTGTCAGGCAGAGGTGCCAGCAGCAGACAATATACGACAAGGTTTGCAGCCCCTGTCTCAGGAAAGAAGCCATGGATAGTACTCTGCTGCCTAGAGGACTCAACCCTGCCCGCCTGAGCACTCTGAGTCCTTAGATGAGTGGTCCTTTAAGAGGAAACAGCACTTAATGCATTAGAGTGCACTTGTGTGCTCACCCCTTCGCAAGTTCTTTCTATTTCAGAAGACAAGAGGAGTGTTCGTTTTGCAATGGTTTGAGATTATTTCTGAGCACTTTCCCCTGCTTACACCCTCCTCTCTGTAACAAACTGATATTTTAAAGTGAGATATGACATTTGAAAATGATTTTTTACAGGTTCACTCCATGCTTTCATTGATTTCTTTAGCTAGTCTTCTTTTAGCCTTTCTAAATAAGGACAGGGAAAAAATATTTTTTATGTAACTCTGCAAAACCAGAAATACCACTAACTATTATCGGACTTTAAAAGAATTGGGTATGAGTTTATTCTTAGGTAAATAATTTCAAAACCTCAATTTTACTTGTTTATTATTGTTATGTTTTGGAGACATGATGTCACTATGCAACTCTGGTTGGCCTGAAACCCTATTTGGACTGGGCTGGTTTTAAACTCAAAGAGATATCTACTTCTACCTCCAAATCACTGTGAGAAAAGCCATGTACTAGCCCTCCTACCCTTAAATGTATTTCTTACATAATAAATATCTAAGAATTTTGTGAGGTCTGGAAGCTTTGTCTGGATTTAGAAGACTTACAATAATAAAATAGGTGTAATAGTTGCAAAGGCATGTAGTGTTAGCAAGTGTTATCTGGGTAGACATACAACAAAATGATTTAAATAAAATGTTAACTTTAGTCATCACTGAATCCACATACTTATGAATAAATATATAGCTTTCCAGATATTAAATCTGGACTAAGAAATCAAGCAATTTAATTGAATATCACTTATATAGAATTCAGCATCTCTGAAGGAGGAAAGAAAGCAAAAATTTTCAAATGTAGGTTATATCCTTCTTGGGAGGTATACACAGCTATATATACTAGAGTTCCATATTTTTTTAAAAAAGAATCATTTCATTCTTTAAATATGTAACAAAGAAATTTGAATGTATTTCCCAAGTATTATTCTTCATACACTGTGACATATGTTGCATTCTTTGAATTATGTCTCTGATTATATATTGAAGTATGCCATTAAGTATAAATTTCTGATATAGCAAATATCTTTTATTATATGTGTCAAGCAATATTTTAATTAGGGGACATACAAAACACATTCAGATATTTAAATCTGACTGATAATTCTGGGTTTGTTTATTTGTTTCCTGTGAGTAGAAGGAGAGAGGAATTAAGTAAGAGAAGACACATTTGATTACATTGGATCATAGAAATGCTAAAACAACAACAACAACAGCAGATCCCTTAGATGGAAGATATAACTGGTGGACAGCATGTCATAGTTTTAGGTACCATTAAAAAAAAATCAATTGAGAAGGCAATGTGGGAGTGTAGCCAAAGGCAGATAGAGAAAAGAAGGATCAAACCCGAGCAGAAACTACTCGGACAATAAGAATGCATTCGTTCACGCATAATGCACCAATGCTTACAACTATCCTAATATGGTCAGGCAACTTAGAATCTCTTTTGGGGTTCTAAGTCTTATTAATTAAAAAAACATAAGAACAGACTCAAAAGGAAGTTATGGGACTTAGTCCCTGGGAGCTCTGGGGAGAGGGGGAGGTTGGTTTGTTGATATTGTTGTTCTTCCTATGAGGTTGCAAACCCCTTCAGCTCCTTAGTCCTTTCTCTAACTCCTCCATTGGGAACCCTGTGCTCAGTCCAATGGTTGACTGCTAGCATCTGCCTCTATATTTGTAAAGCTCTGGCAGGGCCTCTCAGGAGACAACCATATCAGGCTTCTTTCAGCAAGCATTTCTTGGCATTCACAATAGTGTCGGGTTTGGTGACTGTCTATAGGATGAATCCCCAAGTAGGCAGTCTCTGGATAGCCTCTCCTTCAGTCTCTGCTCTACACTTTTATCTCCATAATTTCAACCAAGTCATACACATGGCTCTAGCTGCATTCGTTGCAGAGGAATACCTTGTTAGGCATCAATGGGAGGAGAGGTCCTTGGTCCTATGAAGGCTTGATAGATGCCCCAGCCTAGAGAAATCGAGGAAGGGTAGATGGGAGTGGGAACAACCTCATAGAACCTGGGGGAGGGAGGATGGGTTAGGGGTTTTCTGGGAGGGGGAAAACCAGGAAAGGGAAAAACATTTAAAATGTAAATAAGAATATATTCAATTAAAAAAAAGGAAGTTATGGGACAATATCACTAGGTAAAGAGAAAAACTAAACTCATAAGCTATAAACCTTGGCAGCTTCCTGAAAAACGGAAAATGCAGAAGAAAAACAGAAAAAGCTATGCTCTTTGAAGTAAGACATTGTGGGGGTCAGCCACACTTAGTTAGGAGAATTAGGCTAGAGAAATGGGAACGTCCAAAGTGTGCAAGAAAACAAGCTTGAAAAGAGATGGAATCAAAGGAAGAGTTAACGTTTTGGGAGTAATTCAGAAAAGGGACTGACTTAAGCTTCATGTTTATAGTCAGTCATGGACAGAAATATGGAATAGGGGTTCTCACGAGAAAAAGCACTTCGTTCCATTAAAGTTCTGTCTCTTCCTACTTTCTCTCTTGTATGGCTGAAGGATGCCAATGGGCCTACCCAGCTGAATTAACATTTGATGTTTTGGGCAGCTAGGGATGCTAGATTTCTATGGAGTCCTGAGAGATAGCTTTCCTTAATTCACCTCCCCAGCGCCATGTTCAAGGCTGCTGTAACAATGATAGAAAGGTGGATCTTTAGATGAAAGAAATGGAAGGCAAGTTTAAGTAACTGGCTCTGCTGGAGAATTTATCTGATTTGATCAATTGAAATTTAAAGTCTCAATTTTACAGATAGTATTGATATGAGTCTCTCATTATAATTGTATATGGAATATTCTAAACAAGAAATCGGGTACTTAACAAACATAATGTTGATAAAGTGTTTGATTATAAGTACTATTTATAAATATCCTACTCTTTAATAGAAAGTTGAGCTTTCTATTACTTCTAAAGAGTAGTAAAATATTTATAAAAGTTGTGAACTCTCTGTTTTTTTCTTATACAATTTTAACTTGTAAATCTTATAAATACTGAACTAACACTTTCTATAATGATGCTAAGAATTCCCTTCAGTGTGAGAGTGCAGGAAAATTTCTTGTTGCTATTAGACAAAAAAACAAATTCCAAGCTTGCTTTGATTGAAATTTTAACAAAATAATTTTGCTATCCTAAATAGTTAAAAAGTGTCGAATTTGATGTTAAGAAGATATAATGAAATTTATACATTATTTATTATTCACAAAGTATCATAAAGTCAGTCTTAGATTCTTAAATAAAAATGTGCTAATTTAAAACATTTTAGTCTAACATGGTGATTTGTACCTGTAATATGGAATTTGAGAGGCTGATGCAGTATGAATGCTTGATCCCCATGCCTCATACCCAGCCTGTGAAACAAAACAAGTATCTATCTCATAAGTCAAGATAACAAAATAAACAATTAAATACTTTTAATGGTTACTTCTAACTTTAATTTTTAACTTAATTTTAATTTATATGTATGAGTACTCTGCCTGCACTTGGGTTTGACCTCAGTGTGCATGCTTGATATGTACATAGGGTAGAAAATGGTGCCACGATCCCTGGGACTGAAGTAGTAGACATTTGTAAGTCACCATATAAATGCTGGGAATCCAATCCATACTGTCAGCGCTTTTAACTACTTATTCTTTCCTTGAGCACTGTGTGGAGAAGAAGGTCTAATCCTGCCACTCCTATATCCTATTTCCTTGCATTATAGGCATGGGCCATGATGCACATCTATGTGTTGGTAAAGATGAAACCCAGGGCTCTGTGCATCCTAGACAAGCACTATACCAAGGAAACTACATGTTCAGCCTCTATCTATCTATCTATCTATCTATCTATCTATCTATCTATCTATCTATCTATCTATCGTATTATTAGCTTGCATGAAGTTCCTGACACATATATAGCAGAGAACTGCCTGGTCTGATCTCAGTGAGAGAAGACACACCTAACTCTCGAAAGAATTTAGGCCCCAGACAGTGGGGAAGTCTGCTGAGGTGGGGGTTGGGGACATCCTCTTGGAGATGGGAGAGGCGGAATGGGATGAGGAACTGCTGGAGGACAGGCCAAAAGGGGGATAACAAGTGGACTATAAAAAATGAATTAATACTAATACTACTACTAATAATATTATAAATATGTGTATTCAGATGAAGATTTTATTGTGACTTAAGCATTCTTATCTTAAGTACATAACAAATTAAAATCACTCAGAGGCAAATTAAACATATAAGCTCTTGAACATACTGACTGGTGCTACACTGAACTTCTTTTACCATACCTTATATGTAACTATAAAGATTTAGGTGTTGAAAGTAAAATATGCACAGTTTGAAAACTCTCAGTTTGAAGACTGATGTGCAGTGTCATGGGGGATGAGTACAAAAGAATGTATGTGGACCTTTTTTGTCTTTCATGTACATCACTGTTGGTGACAGGGCCAGCTCTGCACTACCATGTCGAATGTCCCATTGCATGTTCTTTTCACAAATATTATCAACTACTTCCAGGGAGGAATGAATCATATGACAGAAAACTTGAAGTTGAGGCTTTCTTAAAAATATTTCCATGGAATGTACACCTAAGTTTAAAAGAGTATTGATAGCAAAATTATATTAGCTTTAAATACTCAACAACTCATGAGTGTGCCCAGGGTTCACAGGATATTTTTCCCAAAGCAACTGAAATGAAGAAAGATACTCCGTTCTTTTCTTTTCTTAGATTTATTTTTATTTTGTTTTTCTTTTTTATTGGTTGTTTTATGTATTTACATTTCAAATGTCCCCCTTCCTGGATTACCCTCTGTAAACCACCTATGCCATCTCCCCTCCATTTTGCCTCCATGAGAGTACTCTCCTATCCAATCCCCCATTCCCTCCTCACTAATGAGTAAAAAAAAAAAAATCCTATATATTTGGAATTAAAAAATAATGCTTCAATATTTCCTCTCACTTGAAATATTTAACTAATACGAGCTATCACAAGTGTGACTAAGTTTAGTCATGAGATAGAAACCTCATGCTTTGCTTAGTAGGAAAAATATGACTTTGTTTTATTTTAATTTTTATTGGATATTTTTATTTATCTACATTTCAAATGCTATCTATCCCCTTTCCCCATTTCCCCTCAGGAAAGGCTCTATCCCATCCTTCCTCCCCCTGCTTCTGTAAGGATGCTCAACCAGCCAACCACCTACTCCTGCCTCCCCACTCTAGCAATCTCTTTCCACTGGGACATATAGCCTTCACAGGACCAAAAGCCTCTCTTCCCATTGATGACCGACAAGGCTATCCTCTGCTAAATATGCAGCTGGAGCCATGGGTCCCTCCATGTATATACTCTTTGGTTCGTGGTTTAGTCCTTTGGGGCTATGGTGGGTCTGGTTGGTTAATATTGTTGTTCTTCCTATGGGTTGCAAACTCCTTCAGCTCCTTCAGTCCTTTCTCTAATTCCTCCATTGGGGACCTTGTGCTCAGTCCAATGACTGTACTGCAGGCATCTACCTCTGTATTTGTCAGGCTCTGGCAGAGCCTCTCAGGAGACAGTTTTATTAGGTTCCTGTCAACAAGCACTTCTTGGTATATGTAGTAGTCTCTAGATTTGGTGTTTGTATATGGGATGAATCCCAGGTGGAACAGTCTCTAGATGGCCTTTCCTTCAGTCTCTGCTCCACACTTTGTCTCTGTATTTCTTCCCTTGAGTATTTTGTTCTCCCTTTTAAGATGGACTGAAGCATCCACACTTTCATCCTCCTTCTTCTTGAACTTCATGTGGTCTGTGAATTGTATCTTGGGTATTCCAAACTTTTAGGCTAACATTCACTTATCAATGAGTATATACCATGTGTGTGATTGGATTGCCTCACTCAGTGATATTTTCTTCCTTTCTTTTTTTCTTTCTTTCTTTCTTTCTTTCTTTCTTTCTTACTTTCCTTCTTTCTTTTAATTTTAACATATTAGTTGGTTAGCATTGGACATAATATATCTTTTTTAAAATTAATTTATTTTTATACTCCATATTTTATTCCCACCCCCTGTCTATCCTCCAACTGTTTCACAACCCATATCTCCTCCCCACCCCTCTGTCTCTACATGGATGTCCTCGCCCTCACCCCACCTGACCTCTAAACTCCCTGGTACCTTTAGTCTCTTGAGGGTCCCCCCAACCTATCTCCTGAGGTTGCCTGTTTCTATACTTTCTGCTGGCCCTCAGGGCTTCAGTCTTTTTCCCTCACCCAATACCAGATCAGGTTCCCCTTGTCCCCTGACTGCCCCTTATCCCTGCCCCAGGCCACTTTCCCTCCCAGTTCCCTCCCTTCCCAATTGTATTTCTAATTCTATCCATTACAAGACATTACTATCTACCCATGATTGCCCTGACATTCAATATGTAGATCAGGATGACCTTGAATTTATAGGAATCCTTGCCTCTGCCTCTGCCTCTGCCTCTGCCTCTGCCTCTGCCTCTGCCTCTGCCTCTGCCTCTGCCTCTGCCTCTGTGGCTGGAGTGCTGAAATTAAAGGTGAACCAAGCCTGGTTCAACTTTGTTTTAAGGAATTGCCTACTTATATCTAAAACTTAAAATAATGCATCTGTATGAAAGTAGATGTTCTAAAAATGCTAGTATAGTTAATTATTTTTTCTTTTTTTTATTTATTTATTTTTATTTTTATTTTTTATATTCTATGTTTACATTCCAAAGGCTTTCCCCTTTCCCAGTTCCCACCCACCATAGTCCCCATAGTTCCTCTCCCCCCCCAACTATTCCCCAATCATTCCCTCTCCCCCCTCGGTTTCTTTACTAAACTGTATGCAATCTTTACAGACCCAGGGTCCTCTCCTTTCTTCTTCTTGGGAATCATTTGACTTGCTATTTGTGTCTTGAGTATTTAGGGCTTCTGGGCTCATTAATATCCACTTATCAGTGATTGCATTTCATGTGCATTCTTTTGTGATTGGGTTAATTCACTCAGGATGATATTTTCCAGATCTAACCATTTACCTACAAATTGCAGGAATTCATTATTTTTAATTGCTGAGTAGTATTCCATTGTATAAATATACCACATTTTCTGTATCCATTCCTCCTTTGAGGGATATTTGGGCTCCTTCCAATTTCTGGCTATTATAAACAAGGCTGCTATAAACATAGTGGAGCATGTGTCTTTATTGCATGCATGGGAATCCTCTGGGTATATGCCCAGGAGTGGTATGCCAGGGTCCTCTGGAAGTGACATGCCCAATTTTCTGAGGAACCTCCAAACTGATTTCCAGAGCAGTTTTACCATTTTGCAATCCCACCAACAGTGGAGGAGTGTTCCTCTTTCTCCACATCCTCGCCAGCACTTGTTGTCTCTTGAGTTTTTAATCTTAGCCATTCTGACTGGTGAGAGGTGGAATCTCAGGGTTGTTTTGATTTGCATTTCCCTGATGACTAATGATGTTGAACATCTTTTAAGATGTTTCTCGGCCATCTGAATTTCTTCTGGTGAAAATTCTTTGTTTAGCTCTGTGCCCCATTTTTTGATAGGGTTATTTGGTTCTTTGCAGTCTAACTTCTTGAGTTCTTTGTATATATTGGATATTAGCCCTCTGTCAGATGTGGGGTTGGTGAAGATCTTTTCCCACTTTGTTGGTTGCCGTTTTGTCCTTCTGACATGTCCTTTGCTTTGCAGAAACTTTGTAATTTTATGAGGTCCCATTTGTCGATTCTTGATCTTAGTGCATAAGCTATTGGTGTTCTGTTCAGGAACTTTTCCCCTGTGCCCAAGTCCTCCAGGGTCTTCCCAAGTTTCTTTTCTAATAGTTTCAGTGTGTCTGGTTTTATGTGGAGGTCCTTGATCCACTTGGAGTTGATTTAGTGCAAAGAGATAAGAGTGGGTCAATTCGCATTCTTCTGCATGTGACCTCCAGTTGAACCAGCACCATTTGCTGAAAAGACTATCTTTATTCCATCGGATGGTTGTGGCTCCTTTATCAAAGATCAAGTGACCATAAGTCTGTGGGTTAATTTCTGGGTCTTCAATTCTGTTCCATTGATCTGCTTGCCTGTTGCAATACCAATACCATGCACTTTTTAACACAATTGCTCTGTAGTACTGCTTGAGGTCAGGGATATTGATTCCCCCAGAAGTCCTTTTATTGTTGAGAATAGTTTTAGCTATCCTGGGTTTTTTGTTGCTCCAGATGAATTTGAAAATTGCTCTTTCTAGATCTATGAAGAATTGAGTTGGGATTTTGATGGGGATTGCATTGAATCTGTATATTGCTTTTGGCAAGATGGCCATTTTTACTATATTGATCCTGCCAATCCAGGAGCAAGAAATATTTTTCCATCTTCTGAGGTCTTCTTCGATTTCTTTCTTCAAGGACTTGAAGTTCCTGTTGTACAGATCTTTCACTTGTTTGGTTAGAGTTACACCAAGATACTTTATGTTGTTTGTGGCTATTGTGAAGGGTGTTATTTCCCTAATTTCTTTCTCAGCCTGCTTGTCCTTTGAGTACAAGAAGGCCACTGACTTGCTTGAGTTAATTTTATAACCTGCCACTTTGCTGAAGTTCTTTATCAGCTGTAGAAGTTCTCTGGTGGAGTTTCTTGGGTCGCTTAGGTAAACTATCATATCGTCTGCAAATAATGATAGTTTCACTTCTTCCTTTCCAATTTGTATCCCTTTGACTTCTTTATGTTGTTTAATTGCTCTTGCTAGAACTTCAAGTACTATATTGAAAAGATATGGAGAGAGAGGGCAGCCTTGTCTAATCCCTGATTTTAGTGGGAATGCTTCATGTTTCTCTCCATTTATTTTGATGTTGGCTACTGGTTTGCTGTAGATTGCTTTTACTATGTTTAGGTATGGGCCTTGAATTCCTGCTCTTTCCAAGATTTTTAGCATGAAAGGATGCTGAATTTTGTCGAATGCTTTTTCAGCATCTAACGAGATGACCATGTGGTTTTTTTCTTTCAGTTTGTTTATGTAGTGGATTACATTGATGGATTTCCATATATTGAACCATCCCTGCATCCCTGGGATGAAGCCTACTTGATCATGGTGGATGATCGTTTTGATGTGCTCTTGGATTCGGTTAGCAAGAATTTTATTTAGTATTTTTGCATCTATATTCATAAGAGAAATTGGCCTGTAGTTCTCTTTCTTTGTTGGATCTTTTTGTGGTTTAGGTATTAGCGTAATTGTGGCTTCGAAGAATGAGTTAGGCAGTGTCCCTTCTGTCTCTATTTTGTGGAATAGTTTGAGAAGTATTGGTGTTAAGTCTTCTTTGAAGGTCTGGTATAATTCTGCACTAAAACCATCTGGTCTCGTACTTTTTTTGCTTGGGAGGCTTTCTATAACCCCTTCTATTTCTTTAGGGGTTATGGGACTATTTAGCTGGTCTACTTGATGCTGATTTAATTTTGGTATTTGATATCTGTCTAGGAAATTGTCCATTTCCTCCAGATTCTCCAGTTGTTTTGAGTATAGACCTTTGTAGTAGAATCTGATGATCTTTTGAATTTCCTCAGTTTCTGTTGTTATGTCTCCCTTTTCATTTCTAATTTTGTTAATTTGTATACTGTCTCTGTGTCCTTTGGTTAGTCTGGCTAAGGGTTTATCTATCTTGTTGATTTTCTCAAAGAACCAGCTCCTGGTCTTGTTGATTCTTTGTATGGTTCTCTTTGTTTCTATTTGATTGATTTCAGCCCTGAGTTTGATGATTTCTTGTCTTCTACTCCTCCTGGGTGAATTAACTTGTTTTTCTTCCAGGGCTTTAAGGTGTGCCATTAAGCTGCTAGTGTATGCTCTCTCCAGTTTCTTTTTGGATGCACTTAGAGCTATGAGTTTTCCTCTTAGCACTGCTTTCATTGTGTCCCATAGATATGGGTAGGTTGTACCTTCATTTTCATTGAATTCTAAAAAGTCTTTGATTTCTTTTTTTATTTCTTCCTTGACCAAGGTGTCATTGAGTAGAGTATTGTTCAGTTTCCATGTGTATGTGGGCTTTCTGTTGTTTTTGTTGCTATTGAAGACCACTCTTACTTTATGGTGATCTGATAGGAGGCATGGGATTAGCTCGATCTTCTTGTATTTGTTGACATCTGTCTTGTGACCAATTATATGGTCTATTTTGGAGAAGGTACCATGCGGTGCTGAGAAAAAGGTATATTCTTTAGCTTTAGGATGAAATGTTCTATATATATCTGTTAAATCCAATTGGTCCAGAGTTTCAATTAGTTTCACTGTGTCCCTGTTTAGTTTCTGCTTTCCTGATCGGTCCATTGAGGAGAGTGGAGTGTTGAAGTCACCCACAATTATTGTGTTAGGTGTGATGTGTGCTTTAAGCTTTAGTAAGGTTTCTTTTACGAATGAGGGTGCCCTTGCATTTGGAGCATAGATGTTCAGTATTGAGAGCTCTTCTTGGTGGATTTTCCCTTTGGCCAGCAAGAAGTGACCTTCTGAGTCTCTTTTGATGATTTTAGGTTGGAAGTCAATTTTATCTGATATTAGAATGGCTACTCCAGCTTGTTTCCTGAGACCATTTGCTTGTAAAATTGTCTTCCAGCCTTTTACTCTAAGGCAGTGTTTGTCTTTAACACTGAGATGTGTTTCCTGTATGCAGCAAAATGTAGGGTCCTGTTTCCGTATCCAGTCTGTTAATCTATGTCTTTTTATTGGGGAATTGAGTCCATTGATGTTAAGAGATATTAAGGAATAGTAATTATTACCTCCAGACATTTTTGAAATTATATTTATTTATCTTATTTATTTTTTATATTCGAGAGGTTATCTTCTTTTGGGTTTGATGAGAGGAGGTTTCTATCTTGCTTCTTCCCGGGTGTAGTTTCTGTCCTTGTCTTGGTGTTTTCCCCCTATTATCCTTTGTAGGGCTGGATTTGTGGAAAGATATCTTGCAAATTTGGTTTTGTCATGGAATACCTTGATGTCTCCATTTTTAAGAAGCATTATGTCAAATAGATTTAGCATTTACTATTGTGAAGAAAAATGCATTTTCTTAGAAAAAATTAAACGAAGTCATTTCCTTTCATCTGGCATGTACTATATAGTAAATAGTACAGGTTATTGCTAAGACTATTTGTAATTATCCATGAACAGAAGATAAGGCCTCATTGCTAAAGACACAACTTACTTAGGTCATTGAACATAGAGAAAGAGATTTGGTTTCTAAATAAACTTTACCCCTACTGTTTAGTTTTCACAGTGCTGGAAGGTATATTCCATGATCCTGGGAATGAGAAGCAATCATGAATTTCAGCAACCTACAAACCCTGCAGCCTACAACAATGACCTGTCAGAAACATAAACTGGGGCAGTAGTGGCACAAACATTATGGTATGAACCAACTATCTTTTCATTAGATTTAAGGCCTTCTCCATGAGATAGAACCCATATATGATACTTAATGATATAGTGGCCAAACCCCTGAAATTAGGTAGGTTGTTGGCTTTAGGTTAAAATTACTTCTATCATCTTACTAAAAGTACATAGAAATAAAATTATTCCTGATGTCATAGTGTTATTCTCATAGATGGGTACATTACTCAACTCTCATCAAAGAAGCTTCCTCCTGCTGTAGATGGGAAGTAAAATAGAAACTTTCAACCAGCAATGTGTAGAGATGTTGAAGCACTCAGCTCTAAATGGGATGTCTTTTTCAAACTCTTTCCCTCAAAGATCAGGGATTTATGCAGCAGAAGAAGTAGAAAAATTGTAAGCAACAAAATTTATGGTTGACCCAAAAGAAACAGTTAATCCAGCAACAGTAGGACTAATACATATTTGACCTCACACAGACTGTGACAGCATGCACAAGAGTGTCACAATTTATATCAGACAAATTCCCAGAACTGACAAAGGGATCTGAGTACAAATTCCCACTCCTAACCACAAAGCTATTTGCCATTGCTATTGTTTTTGTCTCTAATGGAATGCTACTAGGTATATCAACCACACTATAGGACTGGCCCATAACCAAGAATCAGTTGGTCAACACAGAAAAAAACCCTAATGTGTGTGTGTGTGTGTGTGTGTGTGTGTGTGTGTGTTGTTTTGATTTTCATTCTCAGTTTTCATTATTTTTCCGGCCTTTTTTGAAATAGGTAGAGGTACGGTGTACATGAAGTTTGAGGGGTAGAGAGGTGTGGGACACCTGGAAAGAGTTGAAAGAGAAGAAAATCGGATCAAAATATACTGTATATAAATTAAATAAAAATTTAAAAAGAAAAAGAGGGAAAGGATTCTAAGCAGGCAAGGGAACAGCAAGTCAGAAGCAGCATTTCTCCATGACTTCTGTATAAGGTCCTGCCTCCAGGTTTCCGCATTGAGTGTCTTCTCTGACTTTCTTGGGTAACTTACTGTAATCTATGAAACAGAACAAGCCCTTGATTTGCTCAGTCAATTCCCCAAAGCAATCAAACCAAACCTTAAAATAAAACAGTTCTCTTAAATAGTCCATCAAAATCATAAACCTAACAAAAAATTAAAAGATAAAAATATTGCTGAGTAACATTACTCAGCAATTAAAAATGATGAATTCATGAAATTTTTAGGTATATGGTTGGATCTGGAAAATATCATCCTAAGTGAGGTAACCCAATCACAAAAGAATGCACACGAAATGCAATCACTGGTAAGTGGATATTAATTAGCCCAGAAGCTCTGAATACTCAAGACACAATTAGCCTATCAAATGATTCCCAAGAAGAAGGAAAGAGAGGGCCTTGGTCCTGAAAAGGCTTGATAGAGTATTTTAGGGGAGTACCAGGACAGAGAAATGGGAGGAGGGTGATTGGGGAATGGGCGGAGGGAAAAGGACTTATGGGACATAGGGTGAGGGAGGGAACTGGGAAAGGGGAAAGCATTCAGAATGTAAACAAAGAATATAGAAAAAAAGATAAAAATAGTGATATCCTGAAATTCACATAAATTTTTCATAAGAATTCAGTGTTCTCTCACTAGCACATAGGAACCTTGTATGGAAAGGAACCGTGTGGAAAGAGTCCTTGGTGTGCTGCATCAAGTTCTGCTGTATTGTATCTGTTTGATGCACTTCAATAAGCTAGAATGTGAAAAGTCCCTATCCTTCTTTAAAGGAGAAGAAAAAGGAAAAATTGTGTGTGTGTGTGGGGGGGGGCATCCAAAGTCAGTTGACACTGGCACAGCAAGCTATTCTATAACTTTAGTCTGGCAAGCTTAAGCATATTCCTAGAAAAAATGAAGATCCCTACCATAGTAGTATATCTATGTGCCTCAGTACCTGTCAGAATGCCTGTCAGGATGTCATTAGGCCACATCCTAATTAATACCAAAGGAGCTGAAGGGGTTTGCAACCCCATAGGAAGAACAATATCAACCAACCAGACACCCTCCCCCCAGAACTCCCAGGGACTAAACCACCAACCAAAGAGTACCCATGGCTCAAGCTGCTTATGTAGCAGAGGAGAGCTATATCAGGCATAAATGGGAGGAGAGGTCCTTGGACCTTTGAAGGTTTGTTAGATGCCCCAGTGAAGGAGAATCAAGGGCAAGGAAGTAGAAGTGAATGGGTTTCACTTCCTAATCTCAAATCTCAACACCCTCAAGATGCCCCAACAAAGGGAAATCGAGGTGGGAGAAGGTAGGAGTGGGTTGGGTGGCAGGGCATATGCTTGGTGGCAGGGGTGGGAAGAGGGATCGGGGGTTTTTGGGGAGGGAGGAACCAGGAAAGACCTTAGCATTTGAAGTGTAAATGAAGAATATATTCAACAAAAATTATTTTTTAAAATAAAGCAGGGGAAAGGAGGATAGGAGATGGGATTTCCCAGAGAAAGGGAAACCAGGTAAGGGGATAACACTTGAAATGTAAATAAATTAAAATAAAATTTTAAAAAAGGAAAAGAAAAGAGAAGAGAACAGAAGAAAAGAAAAGAAAAGAAAAGTAAAAAAAGAAAAGAAAAGAAAAGAAAAGAAAAGAAAAGAAAAGAAAAGAAAAGAAAAGAAAAGAAAAGAAATCAGTAAATTCCTAATCTCAAAACAAAACAATGCTGCCACTTGGCAGTGGCCAGTGTAGGATTTAATGGGATCCATTGCATTTCATTTTCTCAGTTGTGTGATGGTGGCTCCCAAGGCTAGGTCTGGCTTACAAAGGAAAGCAGTGACAGAAAATATGGTAATTTTCCTTTCACAAATCTGTTTCTCATAACATTAGTAAAGACATGGGATTTACAGAAGAAATTGACCCTTAGATTAAAGATATGGCTCAGTATTAAGGGCCCTTGTTCTTCCAAGCACACAGATTCACTTCCAAATACCCACCCACGTGATGGCTCACAACCATCACTGGTAATTTGACTCTCAGACGATCTGGAACCCTTTTTTTTACTCAGGTACTAGGCATACATACCACGCATATATACATGCATAAAGATAAAACACTTATCCATATAAAATAAAAATAAAGCTTTAAACAACAACAACAAAGAACCCAGAATAAAATTAAGCCAAGGGTATCCACAGCTCTTTCATAATGGTACATCTTTTGGTCTATACTTCATCCAAATTATCAAATAAACCATTGACATGGCACCTACTATAAATATGAGTGCTAAAACATTAAATCCAGAATGGGTTAATGTTCATATCTAGTTTTAGGTTTCTTTCACCATCAGGCCTACATGGTCTGCATTTATCTCAGCACTTTTATTTTCTAATCTCTCCCAGAACAACTCACTACATTCTGAGCAGCTCTTAATATTTTTTTCAATTTGATGTTACAAATAATAATATAGCTCTAGTACTAAGAATCATACCTTATCCAATCCATGTCAAATAAATATTATATGAATAAAATATTAAAATATGCACCAACTTCCTTCCATAAAATGAACAAAGAAAACTCAATTTCTCTCTTTTCATCTTTTTATTTATAATTCTACTCTTATACTATTTCATTGGCTTTTTATTTTACTGAAATATTTTATATCAAAACCGAGTGACTATTTTTCTCTGTGACATTTAAAATAAAATTTTTATACAGCATAGCATAAGCTAGACCATTTTCTTATTCCATTGTGTGACTTTGCCTTCTTTGTCATGTGGGTTTATTTCAGGGTCTTTACTTTGATCCCACTGGTCAACCTGTCTCTTTCTATGCCAATACTTTGCTGTTTCTGTCACTATTGTTCTGTAATACAGCTTGAGATCAGGGATGGTGATTCCTGCCAGAAGTTACTTTATTGTTCAGGATGGGTTTAGCTACTCGTTTTTGTTTTGTTTTGTTTTTATTTGTTTTCCCATATAAGGTTGAGATTTGTTCTTCAAGGTCTGTGAAGAATTGTTTTGGAATTTTGATGGTAGTTTCATTGAATCTGTAGATTGCTTTTGGTAAGATGGTCACTTTCACTATGGTCACTTTTACTAGTTCATCCTACTGACCCATGAGCGTGGGAGATCTTTCATTTTCTGATATCTTCAGTTTCTTTCTTCAGCAGCTTACAGTTCTTGTCATATAGGTCTTTTACTTGCTTGGTTAGAATTACACCATGGTGCCGGGCGGTTGTCGCGCACGCCTTTAATCCCAGCACTTGGGAGGCAGAGGCAGGCGGATTTCTGAGTTCGAGGCCAGCCTGGTCTACAGAGTGAGTTCCAGGACAGCCAGAGCTACACAGAGAAACCCTGTCTCGAAAAACCAAAAAAAAAAAAAAAAAAAAAAAAGAATTACACCATGGTATTTTATACTATTTGTGGCTATTGTAAAGGGTTGTTTTTTTCCTAATATCTTTCTCTGCCCCTTTATAATTTGTATAAAAGATGGATACTGATTTCTTTCTTTCTCTCTCTCTCTCTCTCTCTCTCTCTCTCTCTCTTTCTTTCTTCCGTTAATTGTGTATCCAGCTACTTTGCTGAAGTTGTTTATCAGCTGTAGGTGTTCTTTGGTAAATTGGGGTCAATTATGTAAACTATCATATCATCCACAAATAGCAATACTTTGACTTTTCCCTTTTAAAATTATATACCCTTGATCCCCTTTATTTGTCTTATTGCTCGGGCTAGAACTAGTATTATATAGAAATAAATGTGGAGACAGTGAGCATCCTTGCCTTTCCCTGATTTTAGTGAAACTGCTTTATATTTCTCTCAATTTAGTTTGATTTTGGACATTGGCTTGATGTATACTGCTTTGATAATGTTTAGGTTTGTGCCTTGTATCCCTTATCTTTCTAATACTTTTAACATGAAGGGGTGTTGGAAATTTTTGAAGGCTTTTTCAGCATCTAATGTGGTGATCTTAAGGTTGCTTTGTTCTTTCAGTTTGTTTAAATGATGGATTACATAAATATATTTTTAATATGTTAAACCATCCCTGGATACTTGGGATGAAGCCTACAAGATCATGTTGGATGATGTTTTTGATGTGTCTCTGTGTTTAATTTGTAAATATTTTATTAAGTATTTTTGTATCAGTGTTTATGAGAGAAATAAATCTGAAGTTCTCTTCTCTGTTGAGTCTTTGTGTGGTTTATGTATCAACGTGACTGTAGCTTCATAGAATAAGTTTGGCACTATTCCTACTGTTTCTATTTTGTGGACTACTGTGAGGAGAATTGGGATTTGCTCTTCTTTGAAAGTCTTGTAGAATTCTGCACAAAAACCATCTAGTTCTGGTCTGGCGTTGGTTGGAAAACATTTGATGACTGCTTCTTTTTCCTTAGGAATTATAGGGGTTTTTAAACTTTAATTGATCTTGGTTTAACTTTGGCAAGTGGTATCTGTATCAAAAATCATCTGTTTCATTAAGATTTTCAAATTTTGTGGATTAAAGACTTTAAAAGCAACCTAATGATTCTTCGAATTTCTTCAGTGTCTGTTATGTCTCCCTTTTTATTTATTTATTTATTTTTTTGATTTGGATACTGTCTCTGGGCCATTTAGTTAGGATGGCAAAGGTTTTGTCTTTCTTGCTGATTTTCTCAAAAACAAGATCTTGGTTTCATTATTTCAATTGCTTTCTTTGTTTTTAACTAATTGGTTTTAGCCCTAATTTTGATTATTTCCTGCCTTCTACTCCTCTTCGGTGAGCTTGCTTCTTTCTTTTTCTAGGGCTTTCAGTTATACTTTTAAATTGTTGGTATGAGAACTTTCTAATTTCTTTATGGAGGCAGTTAGTGCTATGAACTTTCCACTTAACACTGCATTCACTGTGGCCCATAAAATTGGGTATGACTCCCCCAGAAGTCCTTTTATTGTTGAGAATAGTTTTAGCTATCCTGTTTTTGTTGTTGTTGTTGTTGTTGTTGTTGTTGTTGCTCCAGATGAATTTGAGAATTGCTCTTTCTAGATCTATGAAGAATTGAGTTGGGATTTTGATGGAGATTGCATTGAATCTGTAGATTGCTTTTGGCCCAGAAGCCCTAAATACTCAAGTCACAATTAGCAAGTCAAATGATTCCCAAGAAGAAAGGAGAGGACCCTGTTGTGAAAAGACTGGATCCAGTTTTGTAGGAGAGTACCAGAACAGAGAAATGGTGTGTGTGGTGGGGTGATTGGGGAATAGTTGGCTGGGAGAGGACTTATGGGACGTATGGTGGGAGGGGGGAGGAACTGGGAAAGGGGAAAGCCTTTAGAATGTAAACAAAGAATATAGAATTAAAAATGAAAAAAAAAGAAAAAATGGGTATGACTTCATACCTTAACTTTCATTGAATTCTAGAAAGTCTTTAATTTTGTTCTTTATTTCTTTCCTAAGTCAGAGATCCTTAAATAGAGAGCTGTTCAATTTCCGTTAGTATGTAGGTTTTCTGGTATTTCTGTTGTTAAAGTCCAAATTTAATCAATGTATCGATAAGATGTCTTTTAGTTTCATTATTTGTCTGTTTAGTGTTTAGTCAGTTGGTGAGATGGGGTTTTGAAGTCTCTCACTTAATGTGTGGAGTTTGATTGTGATATAAGTTCGAGCAATGTTTCCTTTACAAATGTAGATACCCTTGTGTTTGGGGTATAGATGTCCTGAGTTGAGATATCATCTTGGTATGTTTCTCTTTTGATGACTATGAAGTATCCTTCCTGTCTCTTTTTATTGATTTGAATTCAAAGTCTGTGTATTAGATATAGAATGGCTATTCTAGTTTTTTTTCTTGGGTCCATTTGCTTGGAAAACTTTTTTTTCTAGCCCTTTACTTTGAGGTAATACTATCTTTATTGTTGATGTGTGTTTCTTGTATGCAGCAGAATAGTGGATCCTGTTTTCTCATCCTTCTGTTAGTCTGTGTATTTTTATCAGAGGATTGAGTCTATTGATAGTGGGAGATACTAAGGACCAAGGGTTATTACTGTTATTTTCACATTGGTGGTGTTTGTGTGTGTGTGTGTGTGTGTGTGTGTGTGCACACGCGTGTGCTCTCATGTCCCTATTTTTGCTAGTATGGAGTTAGATTTTCTTGTGTTTTCTTGTTTATACTTGTCTTTTTTTAGTTTGAGTTTTCCCACTATTATTCTTTGTAGGACTGGATTAGTGGATAATTTTTTTTAATTTGCATTTGTCTTGAAATATCTTCTGTACTCCATTTATGGTGAATACAATTTTGGGGGGTATAGTAATCTAGGATGATATCTGAAGATTTTTAGAGTTTGCAATATATCTGTCCAGTTCTTTCTAATTTTTAGAGTCTCTGTTGAGAAATTGGGTGTGATTTTGGTAGGACTTCCTTTATATCTTTTCTGATCCTTTTCTATTATAGTTTTTAATAATCTTTGTTTGTTCTGTAGGTTTTGTGTTTTGATTATTATGTGACAGGAGAATTTACTTTTCTTGTCCAGTCTGATTTTTTGTTCTATAAGTTACTTGTATGCTTATAGGCATCTCTTTCTTTAGGTTGGGAAAGTTTTCTTCTATGATTTTCTTGAAAATATTTCCTGGGCCTTGGAGCTGGTATTGTCTACCTTCTTCAATTCCTATTGTCTTTAGGCTAGGTCTTTTCTTGGTGTTGAAGATTTACTGGATGTTTAATGTCAGGAATTTTTTTAGATTTAACCTTTTCTTTGACTGATGTATCAACTTCATTCATTATATTCTATGCCTGGTCTCCTGTATTCTGTAGTGATGCTTGCATGTGTTCTTCCTGTTCTCTTCCCTAGGTTTTCTATCTCCAAGATTACGTCAATTTGTGTTTTGTTTATTGCTTCAATTTCTATTTTCTGGTCTTGAATAATTTTAATGATTTCCTTTACCTGTTTAATTGTATTTTCCCTGTATTTCTTTAAGGGACTGATTTATTTCCTCTTCAACATTTTCTACTTGTTTGGTTTTATTTTCCTGTATTTCTTTAAGACATTTGTTTACCTCCTCTTTAAAGGCCTCCATCATCTAAGATTGGGTTTGAGGTCATTTCTTGTACTTCAGATCTATTAATGGCATTTGGCTAAATGCAAACATGATTACACTTTTTTTCCTAAATATTTAGGGCATACACACACACACACACACACACACACACACACACACAATTGTTGGTGTCATATTTGAGTGTCCTCCTGAGGAAACTGTCAAGTGCATTTCAAACCCCTTTTCTTTTATTCTTCTTTCCCATTCCATACTTCTTTTAGAAAGAAATCATTGTGTAGAGGAAGCATTTAAAAGTTAAAGCTCCATGCTTCACTCCTTGACTTCAAAAAATCTGAAAACCATATGTCAACTCAAGAGTGAGGAGGGCAAAATTGGGAGGTAGCTGGACGTGGCATAGGGAGGAGAGAAGGCAGAAGTGATGTTATTCAATTAAAAATAATGTTTAAAATGTATTCCAAATTCTTCTGGACAGATGTGTCTATTTTTCTTCATCAACTTACTCATTCAATAGTTGATCTATATCGCTAAAAATTCCTACTGCCCAAGATTCATTTTATTTTATTTATGTATTATTTATTTATTTATTTATTTATTGCTATATGTGTGCATATGTGTGTGCATACACACACAAACACACACACATATATATATTTGTACACATGTTCATGTGAATGTCCAAGTTGTGAATTTGCATGGAAATTACCAAGTTATTGTTTTGAGACAGAATATCTCCTAAGATCCTATTGCCCACAATTCAGCTAAATTGATTGACCAATGAGTATTGAGTATCTATACCAATCCAGGGATGAGATTTCATAGTCATGAAGCCACACCCAGTTTGTAAGAAGATGGTAGGAAGCTGGGCGGTGGTGGCACACGCCTTTAATCCCAGCACTTGGGAGGCAGAGGCAGGCGGATTTCTGAGTTCGAGGCCAGCCTAGTCTACAGAGTGAGTTCCAGGACAGCCGGAGCTGCATAGAGAAACCCTGTCTTTAAAAAACAAAATAACAAACAAACAAACAAAAAAGATAGTAGGAATCCAAAATCAGTAAACTGAGCCATCTCTCCATCCACAAGACTTCTCACTTAGTATGAAGAAATGTTGGTGGACATACATGTTTTCTCATAGAACTTACTGCAAATATAGAAAAGTAGTTAATGATTTAAGTATCATAATTTTGATTGATAATACAAAGGTATTAGAATAAAGAAATTCCATGAATCATTTTTTATATAATCTACATGATCAGTGGGTTGTCAGGCCAAATACTTTTATATTTAGACTTACTGTTCAAAATAAAGGACTTCATTCCTATTGTACGTCCTAATTTAAAGCTAAACTCTGACTCTCTTACTTTACATTTTCAGAGTCTTGGTGATGCAGCAAAAGAAGTCAGAATTCTGGTTTTCTATCATTTGCTTATTTCCAGGCAGATACATGGTAATGTGCTGATAAATGAGTAAATACCTTTTTCCTCCCCTTTCATGAATCGTCTCTTCTTATAAGAGCTCTGAGCACTTAGGTCTAGACATATTTTATCAGTGCGATTTCAGAATCCTCTGCCATTTTGCATTTCCATTTTGACGATGGTCACTTTCATTCCTTTAATTGTCTAACAGCAATTATGGGGCTTAACTTTTATCTCTCTGATCCCTGCAGCAGCTGTTTCAAGAGTGACCTTCTCAGACTTCTCTATGCTTATGAGACCTTTGAAGTCCTTTTCTTTCTAATTCCTTCTGAATATCATTGAACTGAACTGTTAAAAGTGAATTGCTTATAGTGATACTCACCTTGATTTCTCCTTCGAACTTTCAAAGTTCAATTTTTCCAAACTCTTGACCAGTAAACTTTATATGATTTTTAAGCCTAATTTCTGCTTGTACCACTCAAATACATTAAACATTGGTAAATTGCTTGGAACAACATTTATTTTTACTATTTTCTGCTATACAACTGAGGTAAAAACTTATTGCTAGTCAATATTAACACTTAAAATTTATTGCTTTACTAATCCACATAGGACAGTGTGAGAGATACCCTCTAGAATATGAGAAAATGGAATTTAAGTAGGACATATGAAATAGGCTCTATATGTATGTTAATTTTATATGTAAATGGAATAGGAATTATTTCTAAATACAAGTATAAATTAAAATGAGTAAACAATTTTATAATATATTTTACATCGAAGTACTTGCTCTTCACCTTTGTTTCCAAGATCTATGTTAATATATCTGAGGAATTAATTTTGTTTATCATTGGGGCTCAACATTTTTCTTTCATGGTTATATTTTTTATTGTACTTTTTTACTTCGAATAAATAGAATAGTCAGAAAGTAAGAAAAATAAAGTGTTCCACATGATACCAAATGTTTCCAATTAGGGGAATTAAGATTAGAAAAAATAAAAATAAAAACATACTGAAGCTTTAATTTTATCAACACTGGAAAGTTCTTTTTATTTGATAATTTGCAACTTTATTAACTTTTGGTCACTTTTTCAATTTAGAATTTTTCTTGTGTCATTGTGTGTATGCTGTTTAACCAACTGAAATAAGAAAAAAACTTAACTCATACATTCCTCTCTAGGTATGATTAAGAGAAATTGAAATTAATTAAACTTTTCTACATTTTCAAGGAGAAATATTAGCCATTAACAGTGAAAATTATGTACTTTAATAGCAAAACTTCAAATATATCACATGCTACATCTAGAATTTCAGTGCTTTTTATCTTTTAAGTTTAAAGAATTAAAGTTGTTTTCTGAGTATGTATGTTACCATGTCTTCCATTATTGATAGTCTCTTAGCTGTTATAAACATACTAGTTATGTATGAAGAACAAATATCATAAAGTCTTCATGTAGATCCTGATAACCTGATATATGTAAAAAAAAAAAAAACCGAATATGCCCTAAAGATGAAATATATCTGATGCCTTTGTTAGGATCCAATGGCAATGATAAAGACCATGATCACAAGCAACTTGAGGAAGGCTTTATTTTAGCTTATAGTTATATTCAATCATAAAGAAATTTAAGGCAGGAACTGAAGCAGAGACAAAAAATTAAACTAATAGGACAACTGGCACTTTCCAATTTGTCACATCAACATAATACTGTTAAACAATAATCTTTCACCTTTACTTGTCCCCAATGTCATAAGAAAATCACCATCACAATATAAACACTATAGTCTCTTAAATCTGTCTTTAAATCATCTAATACTATAACTGATTTGTCTTCTTTTTAAGAGTTCACAGTCTTCAGTTGAGAATTCTTTCTTTAGCTCTGTACCCCATTTTTAAATAGGGTTATTTGATTGTCTGGAGTCTAATTTCTTGAGTTCTTTGTATATATTGGATATTAGCCCTGTATCGGATGTAGGATTAATAAAGATATTTTCCCAATCTGTTGGTTGGCAGTTTGTCTTATTGACAGTGTCCTTTGCCTTACAGAAGCTTAGCAATTTTATGAGGTCCATTTGTCAATTCTTGATCTTAGAGCATAAACTATTAATGTTTTGTTCAGGAAATTTTCCCCTGTGCCCATGTACTCGAGGCTCTTCCCTACTTCTTTTTTTATTAGTTTCATTGTATCTGGTTTTATGTGGAGGTCCTTGATTCACTTGGAATGAAGCTTTGTACAAGGAGATAACAATGAATCAATTTGCATTCTTCTGCATGCTAACCTCCCGTTGAATCAGCACTATTTGTGGAAAAGGCTATCTTTTTTTCCACCGGATGGTTTTAGCTCCTTTGTCAAATATCAAGTTACCATAGGTGTATGGGTTCATTTCTGGATCTACAATTCCATTCTGTTTATCTTCCTGCCTGTCTCTGTACCAATACTATGCAGTATTTATCACTATTGCTCTGTAATGATAAACACTCAAGTGTAGCTTGAGGTCAGGGATGGTGATTCTCCCAGAATTTCTTTTATTATTAAAAATAGTTTTCACTATCCAGGGTTTTTTGTTATTCCAAATGAATTTGCAAATTGCTCTTTCTAACCCTATGAAGAAATGAGTTGGAATTTTGATGGGGACAGCACTAAATCTGTAGATTGCATTTGTCAAGATGGCCAGTTTTACTATATTAATTCTGCCAATCCATGAGCATGGGAGATTTTTACATCTCCTGAGATTTTGGTTTTGTGAAGGCTCAATGCCCCAGTATAGGGGAATGTGAGGGCCAGAGGAAGGGGAATGGAAGAGGGTGTTTGGGGGGGGGAGGCAAATCCAGAAAGGAAATAACATTTGAAATGTAAATAAGTAAAATATCCAATAAAAAAAGAGTTCACAGTCTTTCTAAAATAACCAAATTCTCATAATTATGAGTTTCCATATAATACAAAATAAATAAAATTAAAAAATGATTCTTTCTTATTCTAAGATGGAAGTATCACAGCACAGTTACACTCAAATTAAATAAAAAAATAAAGTCCAACCCTGCAAGTTCAATGTCAGATATCTGGAACTCACAAACCTAAAGGTTCCAAAAGGATTGCATAGCTCCATATCTCTGGCTCTGCCACTCATATCATACGCATCCTGCCTGATAGGCTGAGGAATGCTTACTCTATACCTACAGGTACCTTTGATTGTCATCCCGCATTCCTGGACTCTCCAATATCCTATGGTCTCCAAAGGCCGCACCTTGACCAATAGTCTCACCCCCTGAGATTCTGACTTTGTCAGATCATGCCAACCTTCAACTTCTCTCTATGATCCGCTCAGTTCTGGTGTTTCTACTAAACTGGGGTTTTATCCTTACCACTAACCTTTCCTGGCCTCTCACAGAATAGAATCTCAGCTAACATTCATCACCTGCTTCTTCATGCTTCCATGCTATCAAACCAGTACCACCTGGGGGACTCTTACACATTACCGTGTCCAGCTCTCAGAATAGGATGCAGCTTAAGACCTTTGTGTCACAGTTTCTGTGTGCTGATCCTGAGGAAGTCCTCCCAAAAGATTTCACCTGAATGATGTTCGACTCTTCACTGAAAGTTGCTCAGCTCCACCTAACCAGTAACAATTGCTCCAATAAAGCAGAGATTTTAATTCAGTAGTTCTGGCGTCCTGTTAATCAGAAATTTGACAATTCAGGCCTCCAATGTCTGCAATCTTTTCATCATCCTGTTCTTTCAAGCTCCCACAGCAGCTTGTTAATCTGTGAATACTCAAGGCTCTCTTAACCCAAATACCTTCTGCACTCCTACTCAAAGCATCATGGTCAGATCTGTGAGAACAATAATCCATCAGCCTGGTATCCATTTCTGCCTTAATTGAGTTTTTATGTCTGTGATAAAGAGGATGTCCAAAGCAATTTGGGGAAAGGAGGTTTACTTTGGTTCACAGTTGTGGTTCATCCTGAAATGAAGTCAAGGCAGAAAGATCCTGAGGCAAAAACTGAAATCTGAGGAAACTTCCCTACTGGCTTGTTTACCACAGCTTCCACAAGCTTTTTTTCTTTTTCTTTCTTTCTTTCTTTCTTTCTTTCTTTCTTTCTTTCTTCCTTCCTTCCTTCCTTCCTTCCTTCCTTCCTTCCTTCCTTCCTTCCTTCCTCTTTCTTTCTTTCTTTCTTTCTTTCTTTCTTTCTTTCTTTCTTTCTTTCTTTCTTTCTTTCTTTCTTTCTTTCTTTCTTTCCTCAGAATCACTGGTAACTCAATCACTGTGGACAACAACGAACATCCTAATTTATAAGCTATTCTAAGTTAAATCCTCCAGTAGTGATTCAAATGGATCTGCTACCTGAAAAGGGGTGTCTGCTACTTACATTTTCACCTCCAAGCTCCAGTCCTCCAGCCTATCCTCCTCTCCTCTTCCGCCACTGCTCTGCCTGACCTGAAAGTCCCTTCTACTCACCCAGTAATTGATTTTTTTATTCATTAGAAGGGTCACATCAAGGGGGAGTGGGAGTGGGAGTGGGAGTGGGTCTGGTGGAGGGGCATATACGTGGAGGCAGGGAATGGGAGGATGGGTTGGGGGTCTTTGAGGAGGGGGGAAATCAGGAAAGGTTTTAACATTGGCAATGTAAATGAAGATGATATTCAATAAATTAAAAAAAAATGAAGGGTCACATCAAGTCCTGAGTACTTGATTCACACACTTCATCCCAGGCAGCCCCTCTTGGGGAAGCTGAATTAGCATCAAAATACAAACAGCACCAGGGCTATACACACTTCCCCCTTTCTGTCCAATTAAAAGACTATTATCTCAGATATAAATTGAGCACAACTATTACCATTTTGTAATTTATAAAGTACAAGATAGACCTAATACCCAGTCCATCATTATTTGTAAATTAAATAGAACACTCTGTTATTTATCCTAACTTAAACGACTTACAAATCCATATGTTATAACAGTTTTAGGTTTATAGTATCTGAAAACCATCTACACAAATATGTTATCTCAATGCTGAATAGCCTTGGTTGGCTATGAGACTCTAGGTAGTCTTTCAGCCCTTTTAGAAATCTGAGAACGACCAACATTATCAAAGCAGAACACCTGAATAGGGGTAGTGCCACTCATAGTGGATTAATTGTCCCACTTCAGTCATTAATCAAGAGAATGCCCACAGCTTACCTTTAGGTGAATCTGATGGAGTTGTTTATTATTATTATTATTATTATTATTATTATTATTATTATTATTATCATTGTTATTAACTAAAGTGCCTGTTTCCTGATGCCCTACCTGTATCATATTGATTAGAAGAGAAATCTAATGAGGAAATGTATTTTACATGATGTCATTTTGGTACCAGTTTCCTAAGCCTACTTGTCAATGGCTGTGTTTGTCAGTGTCTTTATATGCATATATCTATAAAAAGTAGAAGTAGACAGTGATTTTATTATGGAGTATTCTGGAGTTCTGATTTATTTATTTATATTTAAATTATATATTCACTTCTTTATTTTTCTGGCTTGGTGAATGCCTTATGTATGCAAGTAGGTAGATTCTAGAAAAGAACATAAGATACCCTGCAGCTGGGTTCCAGTATAAAACCGGAGTTGCAAGCCTGTCAGCTATGTTTACAGGGAACAATACACAGGTACTCCATAAGGGCAGGACATGTTTTAATCACAATTCAACCCCCAAGTTCATAGATTCCAGCTTTCAGAATAAAGTATTACCAACCAGTAAATTACTCAGACTCTGCTGCCTGAACAAAATGGCCATCAAAGCTACCATCATTTTATTGCAAGCCACCATCTTTTATGGAAAGTCTACAAGCACCTTAAGTTTATTGCTTTAATTATTCAAAGGAAAATGGTTTCTATAACATTAGGACATTTCTTTGATAATAAATAAATGTGCCTCAATAGTAAATAAAATATGATTCAGGTTACACAGGAACACATTTTCAATTCTAAAATTTCAAGCTGTTTATTATTTTAAGTTGAGTTTTTTAATGTTTACAAAAGAAGAGAATAAGCTAGAGTTTTTTCAATGATTTTATTTTGTTTTGCCAAAATCAAGGCAGGTAGCTTTTTGCAAGAACATTTTTTAATTGGTGAGGAATTAAAACCAGTGAAACCTTGAAAGCCTGAAACATTAGTGGCATTGTTCTTTGCCTTTTGAATTTTGAAATGTTTTGGGTAAAAATAACTGAGTATATACATTTGAAAAAAACTGAAATTGGTTGAGTCTGAGCAGAACACCATATTATTTAAGGTTAATTTTGTCAGACTAAGTTCATTTCCAAAGCTCCCTCATTATTTCTTTTTTTCTTTGCTGTTTGGCAAGGAGTTGCTACTAATGAACCCTCAGCAGCCAAGAGATAAATCTCCTCTTCAGGAAGGAAGGAAATTCACTCAGGGAATAGAACAGTTTGATCCCTCACTCCTCAAGTCAGCCCCAACTCTGCTGACTGGAAACATGCCTGCTTTTCTTAACACAGAGTTGGGATAGGACTGCAAGCACCCTTGTAACCATAACTATGAATTTCATATAGACAGTCAGACTTTTCCAATAAAGTTCAGGAAACAAAGCAAAACAACAAAATAACTTCTTACTTTTTTCTTCTTCTTTTGTATTTAAATTTTCCTTGTGAGTCCTTTTGTGGCCAACCTCTCTACATGTGAGTATTCCAGCAGTGCTTGGCAAGTGTGCTTTAGAACTAGAAATAAATGAGGTATTTTATATGTGCAAAGCCAATTTGTTTTCAATCCAGCAACCAGGCATGCTGCACTTCATTTTATACTCACATTATGTTGAGACCGGAGTGTCCTTTGGTACAGAGCAGTGCAGTTGGCTGTGCTCTTTTCAGCCTGACAAACAGCAATTTGGTGCAGTTGGAACTTCTTATTAAACTGTGGCAGGTTAGGGAGTCCGGGCCTAATAGAATTCGCCTAACTGATTGGCTGAGACATTTATGTTAGCTTAATTGTACATTTGCCCTTTGACTAAAATTAGGGATTAAGTCCCCTCCCTGGGAAGTGCATCTTAAGTTAGTAAGGAGTTCAAGAACACATTCTAATTAGGTCTTTTCGATTTCATACTGCCATGGGGTTTTTACCTTGACAACACACTGTTCCATTATGCTCCTTTTGAGAAGTGATTTCCCCTTCATACCTTATATAAGTTGCCTCTGTCTAGTATTAATAGAGCCTTAATGGTTGTGATTGCATACTACATAACTACATAGGACTTGGGCTAACATCAGAACTTTGGGCATCCCACCTAGAACCTTTCTCAGAATCTTTTTTCATCGTGTCAACCCTAAAACAGCATAACCCTTTGACTATTTTCTCAGAAAATATATACTCAGGTGGCCCTTTAATGAATGTCACTCAAACTTTCATCCAGTCAGGTATAATAGTCCAGAATTATTAGCATTACCTTAAAATAACCTCAATTATAGCATTTTTCCAACTGTCATTTGCAACATAAATATCCATCAACATGGTGGGCAATATTATATGAGACAACCTTATAAGAGCCTATTTCATCATCAAACATGAAACGTGATCAAACACCATCAAAATGAAAAACTGAAAATGCTCACCTTTTGAAAATGTACATAAATAAAATTATGTGTGTATATTATTATAGGTTTATAAAATTATGTGTATATTATATCTGCACTAATTTAAAAACATGATTTTGACTGGCTTACAAACTCTTGTGTACTCTTCATTGAAGATGCTTGCTATTTATTTCCCTGAATATTATTGTCTTTACTGCTCTTATTCTTCTACATACTTTGTGCTCTGTGGTTTTAATTGACTTATCTTCTAGGTATATGTATATGTGTCCATGTACGTGTCCATGTATGTGTATATATATACACATACATGTATAAAATGGTTTCATATATATATATATACATATATACATATATACATATATATATATATATATATATATATATATATATAAACCATTAAAAATATGGCTAATTTTCTCATCAACTCTCCCCTATAGTTTTGATGTCTGTTCTCTCATAGAGAGGGTTGGAGATGTATTAGACAAATTGAACACCCTCAGCCTATTCCAAAATGTAAGGCTCATATTATACCCAGAGTATAAAGAAGTTTTTACTTTTATTCTTACTGTTTATATAAAATGTCTCTTCTCTTTGAAACAATAATTTGAGTTTATATCTGGCATCCTAGATTCTAAACACACATGCATGCTATAGGTTTGAATTGAGTTATTGTAGTGTTTTGAATGAAAATGGCCCCATAGGTTCATAGGAAGTGGAACTATAGGATGTGTAGGCCCATCGTAATCATGTCTGCTCTAAGACTTCTCCAGCACCTTGGCTGCCTAAGATCCACCATGCTTCTCTCCATGATAAGGGACTAAACCTCTGACCTGTAAACTAACCCCAATGAAATATTTTCCATTATAAGAGTTGCTGTAGCCATGTCTCTTCCCAGCAATAATAACCCTAACACCATAATTATTTAGCTAGATTAATACATTATCATATATTTGTCATATACCAAACTAAGATATATTTGAAACTGCTCAATATATTTGGAATTTACAAGAATAAAAGCTAAGGTATCAATGGAAATTATAATTCTAGTTTTTTTATTGTTGCATCTTCTTTGTTTTTTTTCATGTCATTTCTCATGACTCTCATCCTTTTTGTATCAAGACCCTTCCCTCTTGTTTAGCTTCTTTTGATCCGTGGACTGTAGTAAGGCTATCCTGTATTTTATGGCGTTCTTATTGACACAGCGAGTAAGGATATCTGTGAGCATGTGCATATGTGCACCTATGCATACAACAAAACAGCACATAGTAGATATTTTGCATTAGTACTCTTAACACTTTATATTCTACTGGTAGAAAAATGAGCACTATTTATATAGAATCCTTTGCTTTTTTGTTCATCTTAATTTGATTTTTTTGTTTGTTTCTTATTGAAGAATATGAATAAACTTTGTATTTTTATACAAATTCTTTTTAAGTGAACAGTAAAACTTTTTTTGCCAGTGACTTATTTTATGTATTCTTTCACAGAGAGTTCACAACTCTGACATATAAATGGTATAAAATTTTATGCCTTTAATTTCTATCAATATAAATAAAATAAAATCAATTAAAAGAAATTATCAAATTGAGTTTTATGTAATCTATGTGATAGCTATACACACAGCACTGGAACACAAATACTTTAAATGTTTGCTATCAATATTGCAAAATATGACATTTTACTCACATATACTGCTCTTTGTGCTATCATTTGCATATATTATGCATTGGACATGAATTTCATTTTATAATATAGTCAAATATGATACATTTTTATACTAACAATATTGTTCCACTGTATCATACACATGTGAATACAAAATATAATCATATTTATCCCATTTTTCCTATCAAACTTTTCTATATGTCCCCTAAACATGGCCTCTTTCTGATGATATGGATTTTCTGTTTTTTTTTCATAACCCACCCTGTCCTATTAGTGTGGCCAATTATGCACATGGACATAGGACCACCTACTAAAACATGGGAATCCAACAGCAAATAAATTAATTTTCAACAGTAGAAATGAAGATGTGGCAACTCAGATAGTAGACTTCATAATGGTTTTGCCATACATTTTCTACTAACATTTCTCTCAGATGTCAGTTATTTGCTACCAATGGTTCATTATCTGAATATTGCTGTTGTGTATATTTTGTACAACTTTCGAGTTTTCTGACAATGGAGAACATATTCTAATGCCATGCCAACCTCATTATGGGGAAAGGTAAAATTGATTATAGATATGAGGGATTTTTTTCACACTCAAAATATGCATTAATCATTTTTCTATTGTTCTGGTAAAACACATGACCAAAGCACCATGTAGAAGATTTGTTTTGGATTTATGTTTCCATAGATTTGAAGTCCATGGTGGTTGAATGTAGGCAATATGTCAGGCAGGCATGACAGTTGGAGCAGCAACTGAGAGTTCATATTTGGAGGCACAAACAGGAAGCCAAATGCCACTCTAAATGGCATTAGTCCTTAGAAATACAAAGATGGCTTTCATGGACCTATTTGCTCTAGCAAGGACGCATCTTCTAATTCTCCCTAAACATCCACCAATAAGGGACCAAGTATTCAAGCGCCCAGGACTTATTAAAGGACATATCATTCAAAAAACTGTAACATAGAATGAATAGTTATTCATATCAATATATTTATTTATGTAATGGCATGTGATGGGTGAGTTCATGCCACTGTATCTTGGTACCTAACAGTGAAAAACTCACAGTTGATTGATATCAAGTTTAAATAATTTTACAGTAGCTTCATATTTCACATCATTAATTGTGAAGCTTTGATATTTCACATAATTTTAGATATATTCAATAGTTTAGTACTTGAAATTTCAGTAGCATGATTTGCTGGAAATAATGACTTCACTCTGACTTGCAGTCCAGTCCATCAAGGATATTCACAAGGCTTCATATTGAAAATTAAAATAACTAATAAAGCATCCAAGAGTATGAGAAATAACTGAATGAGGTGTACAAAATATGTATAATGCCTTAGCAAGCAACTGATTCAGTAATATTATTTGAGATCATGGGGATCATGGTGTTTTTAAGAAATAAGATTCTTATTCTAATTCATTTTTGATGTGAGTACATACACGAGACATGCACATTGTTACTGGAAAATTTAGTACTGTTTCCTGACACTACTACTTAAGCATTCCTTATTCCCTTCTGCCTGTAATTGGTGATGTCAGAAGGTAGGTTAAAGCCAAGAGAAAGAAAGAGTCTTATAAGGGTATATTATTGTGAAGATTAATAAGACACGGAGGCTAATGCTTAAAATGCTGAGGCTCTGAGTTTGATCCTCAACTGAAATATCAAATAAATGACACTCCCAATAATAGTTCTTTTCAATTACTTTTATATTTCATTTGCTATGTTTTTTAATCCCCAGTTTCATTTGGTTCTATTTCTTCTTTAATATTTTGAGTTGATCTTAGTGCTTAGCCCTGCCAATATTAGTTACTTCTAATATAATATGTAGGTATCAAACATCACAAGAATAATAAAGAAAGACATCCACACACTACACTTTATTTCATAGGCTTTCTGGAAGGAATTTCTAATTTATTGTTCATAGTAAACCAGTAAGTAATAAGACAAAAATACAATGCATCCATCTCAGTTCTTTTATCCATTGGCTTGATACAATTAGAAACCGTAAAGCTTGTCTAAGGTTTGTTTTAAACCAACACTAATAAACAATATACCACACTGCATTTATCTCAGAACTGAGTATTTTGCTCTTGTGTGAAACAGGCAACACAATACTGGCTTTGATATAGAAGCTTGCATTTCTCATCAAAAGAAATTCAATCAATAAAGTTTACCAGAAAACTTGCTTAAATGAGGTAAAGGATTAGTCCTCCCCAAAAAAATTTTTCCCTGCTGTTATAAGCAACTTAAAAGCATCAGACAAAATAAGAGTTTGGCTGTAGGTCAGAAAAAGAGCTTATTCTGAAATGCAGAAATGTCATCCTGGAGTTCAGTTCAGAGAGGTCGCGGAAGCGACATCACATGCATGAGATTAAAATGTAATGTTATTAACCTAATTGGTAAAATAAAACAGGATGATTCCAAAATGTAGTAAGAATCCTGTGGGTGATTGTTAATAACTGTACTTTTTTAGTTATCTGTAGCTTCAAAGGAAGTGATTTAATCATCGACTGAACATAATCACTAACACCGACTTTGATCTTAAATTTGGAAGTTGCTTATGTTCAACTCGGCATTTCAATTTGCCTGTATTCAAAAGATGTCTAATTCACTTTCAGGCTTCTTTTTAACTTTTATTTCTCTTGATCTTGAAATTATAATTTCTTTATTACACTCTCTCTCCTGTCTTTCCTCTAAAACTACCCCTATAAATCTAATTGCTCTCTTCCAAATTGATGACTTCCTTTTCCTCAATTGTTATTACAGCCACATGTAATATCTTTAAATATGTTACATACAACTATATCATGTCTGCCTCATTTTAAATCTGCTTTTTATTATATACCTTTGATTTACTTCTTAGGAGTGTGTTGCACACACATTTATTTTAAATGTATGTCCTTTGGTTTTCAGTAAAGCTTCACTATGTATAGGACAATAAACTAGCCTTAATATGTATTTTCTTATACCTGAACATGTTCACAACTTTCCTTTTCTACTCAATGAAGAAATGCAAGTCGATGCATTTAGCAATTGGGTTGGGGTGAGTTATATTGTCACTGTGGTATCATTAATTTGCAAGGACATGCGTATTCCTTAAAAACACCAACTTGCAGTGCATGGACTGGTTTGTCAGACCAAGATCTGTTACGCTTGTATGTCAGCTGTATCTCTTCACTGTGCCCGCAGGTAGGGTCTCTGCACTTAAATTCCCAGGCTGTTGTCTCTGTAGTTTTCACTGTTAAATATTTATAGATTGGTTATGTGCATAGAGGACTAGAATTACAGGATGTTGTGAGTGATGAGACATGGCTTCTCAGGGAGTAGTAATCAGATCCACTGCAAGATTAGCACATACTCATAGCCACTGAATCATCTATCTAGTCCCATTTGGGGACATTTTCTATTGGTGTGATTAAGTTTTAGTCTTAAGGTATCAGTGTAATTTCATCCCGATTAGGAAAACGTTTTCACCTTATTTCTCTTTTCTCTTAGTGTACTGTGAAGTCCTCTGCCATGTATAAAATAAACATTTTTTCATCTCCCTTTCTCCTGTATACTGTAGCGTATAGTTTTATGCTCTACCCACCTTTTGCTCCAAGAGGTGACTCAACTACCAGCCCCCTCTCAGCTTCCCTTGAATCCTCAGATAAAAGACACAGACACACAATTGTTCAGTTTACGCTTATCTTCTTGGCACAATTGCTGGCCATTACCATCTCCTGCCTGGGAAAGTATGCCCTTACCAATTTCCTATCGATGTCTCTTCCACCTGCCCTATTTTTTGGCTACCAAAATGCCCTGACAACCTGCTTATAGGTGTAGCCTGTGTGGCCATTCTGTTTTGAGATCTCACACAGTTGCTGTATTCTTCTCGTTCCAAAGCATGGTGAACTCTGTTCTTTGCTTCTCTCTCTCTCTCTTTGCCTCCAGGGACCAAGAAGTTGTGTTTGTTCCTTCTCCCCAGCAATTGACCCAGAGCTCCCTTTACTGACTGATCAAGGGCCAACTGCCAAACAGAACCTTAGCATCAGAACCACTCCCTACAGTATACAGTACATTTTCTGTGAGCTTTGAAAGATAGCCATATATTTTATTTCAACTCTGCAACAGATTAAGATTTAAGTCATAGGGAAAATTGAGTAGAAAGCCTCAAGGCAGATACTTACTTTTTCCATTAAGCTACTATTTCTTTCATTTGGGTTTGCAATGCAATGGAAATATCCTTACGCTCACTTCTAATATTTTCTGTGAACATGCAGTAAAATTGTTCTACTGGGCTTTGATTAGGACATGGAGTCCCCCAGTAATTGTTACCTCCAGGATGACCACAGTATTCTAACTACCCAAATGTATCCCTTAACATAGTCAAGATTTTTTTGTTTTTGTTTTTTTCGAGACAGTGTTTCTCTGTGTAGCTCTGGCTGTCCTGGAACTCACTCTGTAGACCAGGCCAGCATCGAACTCAGAAATCGGCCTGCCTCTGCCTCCCAGGTGCTAGGATTAAAGGCGTGCACCACCACTGCCCGGCAGTCAAGAATTTTTATGATGAATTTCCTTTGCCAACATTCATTACCTCTACTTTAACTGAGCCAAGGGTCACCACTCCTTCCTCTCGGCAGGTATTCCTTTCCCCCTGGTGGTTATTGTTGGATTGAATTTTAGGGTAATCATTTGCTCTTTTTTTTATTGGATATATTCTATATTTACAATTCATTTCCCCTTTTCTGGTTCCCCACCCCCAAGGGTCCCACATGCCCTTTTTCCTCCCCCTGCTCCCTCATCCACCCCCTCCCACCTCACTGTTCCTGTACTCCCCCACAATGATGCTTTGGTCCATTCTAGCTCTTTTAACTGAGATTTATCAAAACTAGTCTTGAATGTTAGGATGTTCAAGTTTGTATTGAAAATATGAGAATGATGCACCTTTGATTTATTGACATCCATAAATGCAACCAAAAGTCATCTACCAACTTTTGAAAGGCTTAAAATTTTAACAATACTATCTACAATGTTTATTGATTTAAATAGTCTGGTCACATTTTGGACAAGTAGATGAAAAATTTTTTCTGATTAATCCTTTATATAAATTAAAGTATAGAAATGTGTGGTATTCCTGAATATTAAAATAAGAAAAATAATTTAAAAGGGTTAATTGAACAAAGTTTAAAAGAGAACAAAATGAAGACAATGATATTTCTCATTATAGTTTTCTTCTTACTGATTTGTATGTAATTGTTTTAGTGGCAGGGCTAAATAAAATGTATCAGCCGAATTTATTCGTATATTCATTCTCTATGTTTGTCCTTTGAGAAAGTCTTTTAGACTTTCTGAGAAGGACTACTAAAATATTTCCCTTCAATAGACTTAATGGGAAAGGCACGGGCATTTCTGGACAGTGGAAATGCATGAGTTGTTGAGGATAAAGAATAAAAAGACGGGTGGCTGCAGGGTGCGAGTACACTATGTATTGAGAAGAACTAGGGAAGAGAGCTAACAAAGTACTGTGGTCCTGAGGTAAAAAGAAGACACATACTAGTATGTCTGAGTAATTGTCTTGGTTCTATTGTTTTACCAGGGGATTTGCTTTCTTACTGAGATCCCAGCGTTTAATACGATAATTAAGTGGTTATGTGTTTAGGATTATTATATTGAGTGTTAATTATGGATCTTTATGTTACATGTTAATGTTTTGGCTTAATACATTTTCACTAAATACAATGTATATTTTTATAAATGTGTTATGTTGGTGTATGAAATTTTTAGAGGCAGTAAATTAAATACCATTACAGTAAAAAAAATAAAGTAATAAAGCTATAATGTTTGTTTGCTAGAGTGGGAGGGTTTTACCACCATCTATCCAAGGGATTTATACAAGAAAGGAGAAAAGAAAGTCCTGTACAATTCATTTTCCACAACAATAAAAGGAGCACATTAAAACGAATTGGTATCCACAGCTGTGCACAAAGAAGTCCTAGAAAGTCATGGATGGCACCAGGGGGTAAGTAAACTAACTGACCAATGGGGCTGTTTTGGTATTTATTGTTCGTTTTTACAGCAGTGCTTGTTGATGTTAATATTTCACTTGTATCCATTTAAAATAAAACTTGAAAGTAAGTAGACTGGAAGAGTTTTAAAGTTGCAAGTTTATTGGTGAAAGACTTAAGAGTCGCGATTAATTTCTCAGTACTATTGTTTAAAAAAAAAACACCAAAACTCTAACTGCTTGCTTTAAGGCAATTAAAAGCATACTTAGTTTCATATTCCTGGGGGCAAAACAATGAATTTAATGTATATGCAGCCATAAAATCCCTCTGAAGGTGGTGGGGGATAATGTGCTCTCTCCTTCCTAGCTGCTGCTGCTTCTTAACAATTAATAGATATGTCTTTCTCATCTCTACTTTCTTCACATTGTCATTGTCTTTCTGTTCCTCCGTGTAGCTCCAACTTTTCTTATGTAAATCTATCTTTTTAGAATAGAGATCATCCTAACTGGACTACATCTATACTATTATTCAATAAGATCACATCACTGGGTCTAGGAGCTTTTAGACTGAGATATTTAAACTTAAGACCGAAGCCAATGATGACATATTAATACAGGTTAAATTAATGTAGCACATGAAAACCTCATAGTTAATGGGAAAATGTTTTAAAATATTGTGTTTGTTCCTGTGTCTTCACATTATTTAACCATGGCCAAGACTCAAACTTCTTTATCTCAAAAATCTTATTGGTAAAATGCCTATCATTTTGTGTCCCATAAAGTTATATTTTTTCTCCTTTCTATATTGTAGTTTGTTCACAGTTTGTTGTTCTGATTTCAGTAAATGTCTTTATGCAAATTATCCAAATTTCTCTACTGAACATAAGTGAGGTCTTCTAGAAACTCACCTTGTTCTTCTATATGAATATGTATTTCCCATTTAACCATTTTCCTGTATTGTTTTTCTATGAATATATAGGATATCTTCATATTTCAGCTTTATCAAATTGACTTTTTGTAGTAGATGAATCTCACAACAATTTTTGGCTAGTCATGTAGAATTCAGATTTTGCATCTGGAAAGTAGAGAATGTCTGGTATGAATTCCAGTTGCTCTTCTCTCCCTCCCTCCCTCCCTCTCCCTCTCCCTCTCCCTCTCCCTCTCTCTCTCTCTCTCTCTCTCTCTCTCTCTCTCTCTCTCTCTCTCTCTCTTTGAGAAATTGTGATGTGCTCTTTGCTTGTTTCATAGGTATGCATTTACCTCAAGAAGAGATCTGTGTGAAGGCGATTATATTTTACTTTTTCAGTTTTCTTTTGTTTATACCAATCACACAACAATAAACTATAATGTTTTATTTTTTCAGTTTTCTTTTGTTTATTATAGCAATCACACAACAACAACAATAAACTAAACCAAACCAAACCCTTATTTGCTTCTAAAGCTAGTTTGTTGAAACACAGCCTGTTTCTTGGGTTGGCTTTTATATATGGTGGTGTTGTATGTATGACTTACCCCATTCAAGAATAATAGTAGATATTTATTAATCATTAGGGCAATCCAGAGGAAATTTTCAGCTGCACTAGTCACTGTAAAAAGCAGTGTCATTAGAGTATAGCCATTAGAAGATTGAACTGAAGCCACTTTGGAGAGTAAATGGGAAATGCTCATGCTAACCACTTCCTTGTAAAACCATGCGACCCCTGGAAGTCCTTTCACACATATTTAAAGCTATTTTGCTGTGGTTGTTGCTGTTGTTGATATTTATTTTTTGCCATAGAAAGACTGGCCATTCAGGTCCCAGGACTACTGTGATTATAATGAGTCGCTCAATTAATCTTGTAGCATATAGAATTGTCAGAGTGAAATATTAACTCCTGTAGGAAGAATCAGCACCATCCTCACTACTTTTGTTCATAATTCTGCAGAATGGAGTTTCGGTGAAGATTTAGCTGTACATCAATATAGAAGTTACCCTTTTTCCTATGGTGTAGAGAGACTCATGAATTCTTCTCCCTAATCTGAAGAATTAGGTACTAGACATGAGATTTGAAGGGTGATTTGGTTTCTCTTGCTGTGTAAAGTATGGTGTTGTAATCACACAAGAGGACTTGTTATGGAAGCTGTTTTCTCATGAAGAAGCTTTCTTCCCCCCTTCTTTTATTCTCCTGTACCATTCTGCTTTGTGCTATGGATTGAGTGCTTGAAGAAATAGTCTCTCATTAGATGCTACCCCTCAACCTCTTAACTCTCTTAAAGCAGCCCAGAATGATCCAAGATGAAATTACTTCCTGACTGTATACATGGGTCTTAGAAGAGGCCAATGCCCAAGCACACATCAACATTTTCTAACATATCATTGCATGTTAGCTTGTTAGTTACATGGTGATGCATCTCAAAATAGGTTTTTGAATTTTTATGAATATCTGCCGAAAAGTTTGTGCTACAAATGACTTTATTTGGTGTGTAACTGCATGTAGGAAGATTTAGGAGCCTTCTTCCCTTCAATGTTGATGATTCTGCCAGATAGTCACTTTCAGAAGAAGATTCACTTTACAAATCCCATTACACCTAGGAAATAAAACAAATTTGGACACTAGCATGTAAATATAAAGATAACAAAAACATCAATGCATCATAATGTTTTGAAATACAAACTAAAACGTGACAGAATTACCATTTCTTCTATAATTGTTCCTTTTTTAAAATATAACTGCTACAACAACAAATACTGTGCTGGTGCAGAGTTAAATTCTATATCCAATTTGAAACTAAAATTGAGGTCACCTAGTGAACAAGAAGCTTTCAAGATGTCCAACTCAAGGACAAAAATGGATTTTAAGGCACAAGAGCCTATTAGCAACATAATAATTACATTCTTCCTTGTGTAATTGAAAGAGCTCTGATTTCATATTTTGTTTTAGTTAAAATCTTGACAGTGACATAAACAACAGAAATAAACTCTTGCATTTCCAGAGGGTTAGAAGCCTAAGGTCACGATAGTGACAGAATTTGCTTCCTCTGGGACCACTAGGTCTCTCTAGGCAGTTTCAAGTGTTCTGCCCTTTTGACACCTCTGGTTTTAATTTCCTAAGAACACCAGTCACTTGGGCAAGAGCTTGTTCTATGTGTCTCATTTTAGCCTATTCACTCCTTCAAAGACTATCCATTTAGGCATGTGCATTCTCAAGTAAAGTAATTGAACCTCAAGATATAAAATTTAGTGAACATAATTTAGCTAAAACAAAGGCTTTCTATTCAAGTGTAGGATTCTTGCTTCATTTGGTAAACAATAAAACGTCTGCTTTATGGAACCCAGTTTATTTCAAATTTATGCTGTTATTTCAATTATGTTGAGTTTCCCCTAGGATTTTCTGCTCTTGTTGAGAAGAAAAAGGAAATATTTATTAGTGTACATTTTATTTGTTTCTCATTCAATCACATTTCCACCTACATAAATATATAACAAAGTTAAAATATTCTCATCAAACTTTCTAATTAAGCACTTTTGATCTGTCACTAATATTTTCATGAACTTTCTTCTAAAGTATGAGATTTTGATATACCATCATTCCTAATTTCTTGAATTATAGATATGCTAATGTTACTGCATTTTCTGTAATTTCTTCTTGTTTTTAATGTCAGAACAACAACACATTAATAAAATATACTTTTAGTAAAAATTTTGTTATGAAGTCAGTAGTTGCCAACATAAATGCAGTAGTGGTATATATAATTTGAATATAACCAAGAGCTCCCTAATTGGGTTTAATACTCTCTCAACATGATGGAAGGCATGTGTGGTATTGAATCGAACATAGGAAAAACAAACAAGCATAATATAATAACTAGAAGCAGATATACTCTTGTTGTTTTGCTAGGTTTTCTATTGCTCTTTTGCACTTTCATTGCTAAAATTTTATAGTAACATAATTTGTTCCCTTTTCATACTGTAGGATTTATCTATTATAATTTCCTTTGTACTTACCATGAGAGTCATAAAAGCCATGTTGCAAAAGTCTATTTCAAGTTGATAATGAATGACCTTCAATTTACATAAACTATCTTTTTGTTTCAAACTCTGCATAGTTTGTTTTGAGAATAATAAACCACCGCACTGGACTGTGCAACTATTTTATAGTTATCTTTATTTTAATAATATATTTTATACGTATATGTAGAAGTGACAGCTTAGAGAAAGCATTAGAAGAACTGGAATTGTTCAACCCTCAGGCTTTTTTACTCCAAGGGAAGAAAATGACTGATACCTAAGTGACTCCAATTACCTAGAAGACTGGAGTGGTTGCTGTCCAACCACCTGTTGAATTTTTGCTGTTCTATGGAGCCAGACTTTCTGAATCCCTGACAATTCTGACCATTGTTTAAGCTCTGAGCCAGGTCTTTGTTTCTCAGTCAATAGAACCCACACTTCTGAAAGAGGTCTCATTTTATGTACTCCATCAAGAGAATCCATCCTTCTGCTCATTACAAATACCATGTTCATAGCAGCCTGATTTATAATAGCCAGAAGCTGCAAAAAACCCAGATGTCCTTCGACAGAGAAATGAATACAAAAAATGTGGTGCATTTACACAATAGAGTAGCACTTAGCTATTAAAAACAATGAATTCATGAAATTCTTAGGCAAATGGATAGAACTAGAAAAATATCATCTTGAGTGAGGTAATCTAGTCACAAAAAAATCACATATGGTATATACTCACTGATACGTGGATATTAGCCCCAAAGCTTGGACTACCCAATACACAAGTCACAGACCACATGAAGCTCATGAAGAAAGAAGACCAAAGTGTGGGTGCTTCGGTCCTTCTTAGAAGGGGTAAAAGAAATACTCACAGGAGGAAATACAGAAACAATGTATGGAGCCTATACTGAAGGAAAGGCCACTCAGATACTGCCCCACATGGGGATCCATTCCATATACTGTCACCAAACCCAGACACTACTGTGGATGCCAAGAAGTAAATGCTGACAGGAGCCTGATGTGGCTGTCTCCTGAGTGACTCTGCCAGTGCCTGACAAATACAATAGTGGGTGATCTCAGCCAACCAATGGGATGAGCACAGGGCCTCCAATGGAGGATCTAGAGAAAAGACTGAAGGAGCTGAAGGGGTTTGCAACTCATAGGAAGAACAACAATATAAACCAACCAGAGCTCCCTGGGTCTAAACCACTAACCAAAGGAGTACAAATGGAGGGACCCATGTCTCTAGCTGTATATGAATGCCCTTGTCGGGGATCAATGAGAGAAGAGGCACTTGGTCCTGTAAAGACTTGATGCCCCAGTGTAGGAGAATGTGAGAGTAGGGAGGTGGGAGAGGATAGGTGGGTGGGTGCACATCCTCATAGAAGCAGGAGAGTGGATGGAATAGAGGTTTCTGGGGGGAACATGAGAAAGGAGATAACACTTGAACTGTAAATAAATAAAATATCCAATAAAACATAAAATAAAATAAATACATAAAAAATTAAAAAAAAAAACCCAAATACTTTTTCCCTAGGTCTTTACCCTGAGCACTGTTTATCTGTCAATAAAACTCATTCTTACTGTGAGGGTCACAGGTGTTTGGCTATATAAAGATACATTTGTACTTTGCAAGGGAGTTTCAATGCACACATCACTATAGCTTTGTTGTAACAATTGTCATGTGGAGACTTTCCTCAATATTTTGCTACATTTAAGTATGTAAGAGAAATAAAAGGTGAGGTCAGACTCTGAAAATTATTTTTCTTTCTTTTTTTTATTGGATTTTTATTTGCATTTCAAATGTTAATCCCTTTTCCAGTTTCACATGAAACCCCCCCTATTCCATTGTCCTTGCTTCTGTGAGGGTGCTTCCCCCCCCCACCTACTCCTGCCTCCCTGCCCTGGCATTCCCCTACACTGGGGCATTGATCCTTTACAGGACCAAAGGCCTCCCATCCCATTGATGCCCAACAAGGTCATCCTCTGCTACATAGTGTCTGGAGCCATGGGTCCTTCCACGTGTACTCCCTGATGGTGGTTTAGACCCTGGGAGCTCTAGTTGGTTTATATTGTTGTTTTTCCTATGGGTTGCAAACTCCTTCAGCTCCTTCAGTCTTTTTTCTAACTCCTCCATTGGAGACCCTGTGCTCTTCTCATTGGTTGGCTGACAGCATCCACTTCTGTATTTGTCAGGCACTGGCATAGACACTCAGGAGGCAGCTCTATCAGGCTCCTGTCCACATATACTTCTTGGCATCCACAGTAGTGTCTGGGTTTGGTGATTGAAAACTGCATGGTATTGGTACAGCAACAGGCAAGTGGATCAATGGAATAGGATTGAAGACCCAGAAATTAACCCGCAGACTTATGGTCACTTGATCTTTGATAAAGGAGCCACAACCATCCAGTGGAAAAAAGATAGTCTTTTCAACAAATGGTGCTGGTTCAACTGGAGGTCAACATGCAGAAGAATGCGAATTGACTCACTCTTATCTCCTTGCACTAAGATCAACTCCAAGTGGATCAAGGACCTCCACATAAAACCAGACACACTGAAACTATTAGGAAAGAAACTTGGGAAGACACTGGAGGACATAGGCACAGGGGGAAAGTTCCTGAACAGAACACCATTAGCTTATGCACTAAGATCAAGAATTGACAAATGGGACCTCATAAAATTACAAGGTTTCTGCAAGGCAAAGGACACTGTTAGAAGGACAAAACGGCAACCAACAAAGTGGGAAAAGATCTTCACCAACCCCACATCTGACAGAGGGCTAATATCCAATATATACAAAGAACTCAAGAAGTTAGACCCCAAAGAACCAAATAACCCTATCAAAAAATGGGGTACAGAGCTAAACAAAGAGTTTTCACCAGAAGAAATTCGGATGGCTGAGAAACACCTTAAGAGATGTTCAACATCATTAGTCATCAGAGAAATGCAAATCAAAACAACCCTGAGATTCCACCTCACACCAGTCAGAATGGCTAAGATTAAAAACTCAAGAGACAACAAATGCTGGTGAGGATGTGGAGAAAGAGGAACACTCTTCCACTGTTGGTGGGATTGCAAAATGGTAAAACTGCTCTGGAAATCAGTGTGGCGGTTCCTCAGAAAATTGGGCATGTCCCTTCCAGAGGACCCTGGCATACCACTCCTGGGCATATACCCAGAGGATTCCCCTGCATACAATAAAGACACATGCTCCACTATGTTTATAGCAGCCTTGTTTATAATAGCCAGAAATTGGAAGGAGCCCAAATATCCCTCAAAGGAGGAATGGATACAGAAAATGTGGTATATTTATACAATGGAATACTACTCAGCAATTAAAAATAATGAATTCATGCAATTTGTAGGTAAATGCTTAGACCTGGAAAATATCATCCTGAGTGAGCTAACCCAATCACAAAAGAATACACATGAAATGCAATCACTGATAAGTGGATATTAATGAGCCCAGAAGCCCTAAATACTCAAGGCACAATTAGCAAGTCAAATGATTCCCAAGAAGAAAGGAGAGGACCCTGGGCCTGGAAAGATTGGATCCAGTTTTGTAGAGAAACTGTGGGGGGAGCGGGAATGATTGGGGAATAGTTGGGGGGGAGAGGAACTATGGGAAATAGGGAGGGGGGAACTGGGAAAGGGGAAAGCCTTTGGAATGTAAACATAGAATATTGAAAATAAAAATTTAAAAAAAAAAGAAAAAAAAAAAAAAAGAAAATGGGATGGATCCCCAGGAGGGGAAGTCTCTGGGTGGCCTTTCCTTCAGTCTCGGCTCCACATTTTTTGTCAACATATTTGTTCTGGTGAGTATATCTTTCCCCCTTCTAAGAAGGACTGAAGCATAGCTCATCTGGTAGTGCAGGGCACTGTAGCAGACTCTGGAAATTTTTGATTGAGCACCTGCTAAAGTGGGTGCTGACCCAAGTACCCTTCCTTACCTCATATGGATTATTTCTCTGCAGGCTGTGATCTTTCAGGGACCCTGACACTTCTAACTATTGGTAGGGTTTATGTTTTAAAATCCACTACAGAGCTATGACTTACTACTGCTATTATACTACACTATTTGCACTTTTCTACACATTTCTGTTACATTCCTTTGAGGTTTGTAAGGTAATATGCTTGTCTTTGCTGTCCATTTTCTTTGGTTTCAGCTTAGATTCTAAGTACTCTTAACTAGCAACAGACTGCTCTGTTTTAATTTAGTGATAATTTTACGTAAAATAGAATTTGGTAGTGTATTTTTTTACTTTTCAAGGAACAGTAACCATTTGATTCCCCTTGAACATCAAAGGTTCTGCTAACTAATTAACCAATAGTCTTATTAGCTCCCTGCACAGGGTTACTTGTTGCATTAACAATCTTCATTTTTTTTTTGAGTTTTAAAATTTACCTAAGTCTTTACTGTTCAGCATCTTCTACTCTTCAGCATCTTCTACCGGTCTTTTTGCCTTACTGAATCAGACATTTCTTTATGCATATTTGAGGTTTATTATTATTTCATAAGGGCTCTATCTTCTTCTACAATTACAGTGTTCTATTTGAGTCTCCCACTATATTTTTTCAGTTTCTTCATATATTTCTTTCTTTCACCTATATTAACTAGGTAATATCAAATATCCATATCATATTTAATTGAGTTCTTTTCTATCAATACCACTGTTTAAATTATTCTAACAATATGTTAAGCTTATAATAATTTAATAAAGTTTTCATTTCAAAAGTTTTATTTTGTTCCCTTTTTGAAATGTGTTTTCCTAGTGCTAGAGAAACTGGCCTGTTCACTACTTTAGCCCCACAGAACCTGACACACTCTTTTTGCTTGCAACACTACCTGTGTGAATAGGAACGCATGCACAAATACACATATATAGAAAAATTAAATTTAAAAATAAATTTATGGCTTTCTATTTTTCTTTTATTGAAAATAGATTCCTTATGCACATTATTCTTATTACCATTTGCCCTCCCCCAACTCCTTCACCTCACCTTGCCTCTAAATCAAATCCATACCCTTTCTTCACAGCATTAGAAAATAAAGAATAACAATAAAATAAGTTAAGACAAGAACAAACAGGAAGAATAGTGAAAAGGTTAATTAAGATAAAACAAAACCAACCAAACAGAAACTGGACAAAATAAAGAAGTAGAATAATCCCCTCCCACTTCATTTAAGATATGGGTCATATACTTTCGTTAATATTTTCACTTTACTCATGCCCGGTTTTCCTCGTGTTTCTGGGCATCTTTACAGTGTGGTCTAAATTTTTTTTTATTTCAGGGAGGTCAGTTTCTCAACATTCATTTGTTCTTCTTTCCACATATTGTTTTATTAATTTTTTCTTCTTTCGTCTCCTCCACATATTTAAAGACACAACCATGATTACTGCCAGGTTCTTTTCTTCTTAAAGCTGTTTCAATAATCGCCCTGGCACAGTGTTCAGAGGACTCCTGCCACCTGCTCCATGGTTGTCTCCTCTTTGAACTTTTACTTTTAAGCCAAATTACAGGAATATTTTAAGGGATATAATCTTTAATCACTCTGGCATCTTTTGCTGTAGTTACGGTTTCTCTTGACATCTTACAAGGTGCTCAGTTCTTCTTTGATTCTGAAGAATACTGTTTTTCTAAAATTGTACCAGGACTCATTAATGCTTTGAGTGATAGAGAAAGCTGTTGATCAAAAAGCCCTTTGAATGATTGGAATCATGTACATACACTTTATTCTGACTTTAGGTATAAGGTGGCTTTTCTGAGATGCCTGAACCTCAGCCTGTCATCTCTACTCTTGTCTTTGGTGTCGTGGAGGCCTGTTCTCTCTGAAGAAGAAACAGGGAAGGGGAATGAATCTTGAGAAGAGTGGAGGTAGAGGGAAATCTAGGACCACTGGAAGGAAGGGAAACTGTCATTGGGATGTATCAAATGAGAAATGAATCTACATTCAACAAAATAGAAAGAAGTATTAATTAAATAATTAATAATTATTTAGTGATATTATTTAATTATTTAATTTACTATTTTATTAACTATTTAACTTACTAATTTATTTTTTAATTTTAATTTTACTATTGATCGAATTAACTAACTAGTAAATTGCTTGATTTACTAATTAATTTACTAAATGTGTAATTATTAATCCACTATTAATAAAAGTCATTATTAAATAATTAAATAATAATTTTAAAAGGATTTATGCTAGGTGGAGGCAAGATGATGAAGCAACCTTTAAAGGTCAGGGGTTAGGCTGGGTGTGGTGGCACACACATGTAGTCCCAGTAGGTTGGGAGGCTGGGGCAGGATTGTGCTTGAGAGTTCAAGGCCAGCATCTTGGGTGTGAGGAATGTTGATTAGTGATAAAAAAAATAAAACAAAAAACAAAAAATCCCAAAGCTTCTATGTTATGTCTGAACCTCCAATGATTCAAATGCTCATGTGCAAAAACAAAATCAAAATATTAAAAAGGAATAGCAATTGAATGACATAATGGGTGGGAGTCCCAAAGTGGTAACAGTTTGAGTCTGAGTCAGTTCAAATTCTGCTGGTGACAGGCAGTCTTAATTTGCTATAGTTTTTTAATTAAGAACATTGGTTTACACTTGGTAAAATTGGTGTTTCAAGTAAAAAAGCCTGAAAGAAATTCCGAAGCTTCCAAATGTCACTTTCTTTACTAACTTCTGACCTCAATTACTTTTCTCAATCAACTTTTCAAATTATATTATATTTACTTATTTAATTGCTTACTTACTTATTTACTTACTTTATATCCTGACCATAGTTTTACCCCCTTCCTCTTCTCCCAGTCCTTTCCCACAATCTCTTATCCCCCTCTCCCATCCTTTCTTTCTCCATTTTTTTTCAGAAAAGGAAAGACCTCTTAAGGATATCAACCAGGCTTGACATATTAAATTATAGTAAGACTAGGCACCTTATGTCCTGCTGAGGCTATAGAGTCAGCCAGTAGTAGGAAAGGGTCATAAAGGCAGGTAACAGAGTCAGAGGTAGCTCTTACTCCCACTGGTGTGAATACCACATGAAGACTGAAGCCCAAGCTACACAACTCTAACATAACATCAAAAAAAAAAAAAATCAAGAGACAGCTCATGTTGTTGAGAATCCGGAACAAGTAGTACACTACTTGATAGCTTATGGGAATTCAAAATTTGTACAGCCACTTTGGAAGTCATTTGGTGCTTCTCATGAATTGGAAATAAATCTATCTCAAGACCCAGCTTTATCTCTTCTGGGCATATATACAAAAGATGCTCCATCATACTATAAGGATACTTGCTTAACTATGTTTATAACAGCTATATTTGTAATAGTGAGAAACTGGAAACAACTTAGAGGTCCCTCAACAGAAGAATAATTATAGAAACTTCTCAGATTTGAAAATATATTTTTAACTGACATAGAAACTGTCCCTTCCTGATAGCCCATCCCTGTTCCTCTCCCTTAAACTTCTATGTCCCATCCTGACTTTCAACTTGATAGCATCCTTTTCATTGATAATTATTACTATGTACATAAAAACATGTATGTATATATAGGCACACAATTATTCTGCTGAGTTTGGGTTTTTAGTGAATATATGGTTTCAAGGGTGAATGCTCTGCATTAGACAAAGAAATAATGAGACTGACCCTGAAGAAAGGGATTTCTCCATTTCCTAGAAGTCATTGTTAGCCTGTATTCATTCCACTTTTAAATATTTTTCTAACAAGTTATAATTAATAATAGTACTAATAACATCATGAAGACTATTGGGTTATATGAAATAAGTATAAGTATAGAGCAAATTTGAGGTTTTTGGTATGTGTCAAACATATACATTTGGCCCACAAATATACTTTATATTCAACAGCAACATAGGCAACAGAAAGGTTGTGTTATCCCTAAAGCACCTTGAGGTTATGTTTTTACTTATACTTTATCCCAATCCATATAATGATGTCATAATAACTGCTGATGCTGTTTTATAGTTCTGAAATGCCTTATGAAAGGAAGGTCACTTGAGACAGGTTCCTCTTACTATACAAGTTTCTCTGAAATATATTCAAACTACTATGTTGCATAAATAATTTGTTACTATATATTTTTAATTAATACCCTAATATATGGGTACCTATAGTTTACTCATTCATTTGGATCAATTTTCTTCTTTTTCAATTATAAAAAGATATAATAAATATGGTATAAATACAATACCTACAATTGGATGATTTTCACTGATATGTAAATATATCCAGACCTAGGATTTCTAGTATGTATCTTATTTTTTATAATGCTAACATGTGCCAGGAACCATCTAGGAAAAGTTAAAAACTAACAGGTGATCTTCCTGAAATGGATTAAAAATCTACAATGGATTTCCTGCTTTAGGCAAGGCCAAGGAAAGTTGCATTTTAGGAAAGATTCCTGCAATTAATATGCTTTTCATATATATATATATATATATATATATATATATATATATGTGTGTGTGTGTGTGTGTGTGTGTGTGTGTGTGTATGTGTGTATATATATATATATATATATATATATATATTCCTGCCCTTTTCAGTAGATTTCTGCAAAACAAAGATATACTGTCTTTAGTGATGCTATATAGACAAATCAATGATTTCTTAATTCTTAATGATGACCCTATAAGAATTCCTAATATTATATTAGTAATTATTAAGCTCTTTGATAATAGTACTGCTAATAAATCCTTTCTGATGTCAAAATTACATTGAGAACTCTGCCAGTATTCAAGTGTCACGAGTTAACTGCTTCTCAAAGAGTAGGCAGGCATGTGTAACATAGAACTCATTCCAAGAGACTGTAAAACTATTAACCAAAGGTCATTAAATGGAAACTAAAAATTTACTGTAAGTACAAGGACAAAAGATAAAATGTTGACTGGGTTTATCTATACAAAACTTCACTAATAATTTAGTCACAAAAGTTATGGTTTTTAACTCTCCATGAACATGTAGAGCTGGTGAAAGATGATGAATGTTTAGCCAGATAATTACTCCTAACGGATATGCATGTAAACACTCTGTACTGTAAACTTGTTTGAATTATGATTTGAATTTGTGTGCAAAGTTGTGATGAACTTATTACCGTGTGATACTGTCTTCTGAAAAATGTGTAAGTGCTAAAGACAGAGAGATAAAGCTGGACTCAAGAGTGCTGGGAATTGATTCTAATGCTTTGTCTTTATTCAAGCCCAAATCAGGAATCTATATGTCCAAACGGTGAAGGTCCCTGTCCCCAGTTGGTTTTTGATTGATCTGTAAAGAGCCAATGGCCAATACCTTGGCAGAGAGAGAAAGAAAGGCAGGACTTCTAGGTTCTGGGGGGTGGGGGTGGGGGGAAGGAAACAGAGGGAGGAGAAAGAAAGGATCTTCACAAGAAGAAGGCAGTAGGATGGATCACATCAGGAAGAAACAGGAGGGAGTAAAGGCTGAAATGTAGATACAAGAAGGAAAGTGGGCCACCAGAAGGGTTGCCCAAAAGCTTATTGAGCACCAAAGATAAGAGAGCCACCCAGAAGGAGAGAAGGCAAAAAATTAAATATAGACTTAATAGGTGTTAAATCAGGAATGTGGCAGGGGAGAATATGCTGGTTGCAGGGAGGTTTAGAAGTGCTCAGCCATGGAGCTAGTCAAGGCATAACAAAATTAACGTGTGTGTGTGTGTGTGTGTGTGTGAGTGTGTGTGTGTGTGTGTGTGAATTTTGTTTGCAAATCCAGAGAGTTTTGGGGCAGGTGTGGCACTGGTAAGACCTACCAGGAGCCAAAGCAGTCAACTACTTCATTGCTGCTACACAAGACAGAACTTTGTAGACAGGACTGAAGAAGAACTTAAAAGTAAAGGCATTGGGAGTAATGGTACTGAGAGTAAGGACATTACTGTGATGTCAGAGCAGGAGGCAGGAGCAAGATTAGAAGAAGAGAGCAGAAAGAATGTTTTAGAGAAAACTTTTTGGAGAACTTCTGTAGAAACGTTTTGGAGAACTAAGAACTTAGAAATAAAGGTGAAAACCACTAATCAATGTGTCTTGAGACCTCAACTAGCAGATTGGGCATTAGAGCAACACAGTTCTTGTGAAGATAGAAAAAAGGCTACTTTATTTAATTCCCTGCTGTTTTATGATGAGGTGCTAAATACCAGACACTGCAGTTCCTGGCCCCAAAGAAACTCAGGTAGGTTGACTACAGTAGCAAAGTGACATAGACTTAAGATGGGTAAACATTTTATTATTAAAAAGCAACCCCAAATATCACATAAATCCAAGTCTTACCCCTGAAATGCTCTTCCCCCTCTGCTGCCTCAAGAGGAACCAACAAGAAAGAACAGTCTGGACTGGCCCACAGCAAATATGTTTTCTTAAATCATTTTAACTTTTTGAATTTCTACAGAAATGTTGCAGAAGTGTCAGAGGTCTTTGGCTTGGAGGACTTTCCAGCAGGTTTTATTTTTGGTGTTTTTATTTGACTATCCTGATATTTGTGTAGACCACTTAACTAGCACTAAAAACCTTATTAAAGTAAGCACCCTGCATTTTTAAGTCTCTCATCTGTTAGAACACCAGTAGTTTATTTCATACTGGTGTGGTTGACTTCAATTATGTTTTCAAATTCTCAGGAAGGCTTTCTAAGTAATCCATGCTGGGGTACTTTCTTTTCAACCAGTTATGTGAAGCTTTCTTCAAAGGCTACAGACAAAAACATGAATTCCCCTATGGAGTTGTCTCTCAGTCCTCTTTTATAACATTATGAATACTATTCAGTTCCTTCTATCTTTTTATCTTAACATCATTCATCCGGACATATAAAGGATGTTTACAAAAACAACATAACTCAACTTATGAACTATCCTCACTGAATTCAAGTGTATTTTAGGTTAGTGATAGAAAAATAGAGTTTGGATGCATAAACATAAAGCAGAGGTGTCATGGAGGGCTTGATTGTCAGCACCATGGGGAATAAAGCAAGGAGTTGCTATATATAGAACACACTTGAATACACAATTTATATTTCATTCTTGACCTCTATTGAGTTTCTCTCTATCTAAAACCTCATGTGTTGCTCAGGTTGTGATAGCTATTCCCAGTGTCAAGAATGATGTCTTTCTACAATGAGAAATTTCCAACCACATTATAATAAGAATATCAATGTCCTTTTTAGAGTGTTCTTATTAAACTTTTATTTATCTATGTGGGGTGTGTGTGTGTGTGTGTGTGTGTGTGTGCGTGTGTGCACGCACGTGTGTGTGCATGCATGCACGTGCATGTGTAAACTTTCCTGGGGTTTGGTAGAGGCCAAACATGAAGGAAGGAATTGCTTCCTTCCTTTAAAATAGAGGTTGCAGGAGATTAAACTCAGGCCATCAATCCTGGTTTGGTTAACAAGCTTCATTTCCTGATTAATCATCTCACTAACTTATGTTAGTGAGATCAACTCACTAACATCAACTCACTAACCTGATGTTGAAATAAGTTCTCCATATGTGAGTGCTTGTACACATACAAACACACACACACAAATACACAACACAAACACACATACACACTTTTCATGTGAAATTGTAAAATTATATCATTTATTAATTTTTGTGAATGATGAGACTTTAACCAAGGGGCCTTGTGCCTTCTTGATAAATGCCTTACCACTAATATCAATCACTGGTCTTCTCATTTATTAACTAATTTTTCTATTAAATTACACCCTGCAATTCTTCAGGTATTCACTGCTGTGCATTCTGTAATATAGGAAGGACTTTTTTCCCCATGATTCTACACACCATCCTAGCTCTATCATTATGAATGTCCTTCATAAATAGCCCAATTTTCTAATACTAAGGTCTAGTTCTCTGATTGCACTATATATGTATGCATATATGTATGTGTATATATTCATTAACTGAATAAATATTTCAATCAATTTTAATAATCAGTAAAAAATATCTTACAAATGCTTGGCTATTCTTAGTAATTTTCATTTATATGAAACTTGTTCTAATTGTAATCACTATTAAATAGTCTCTATAGTAAATTTGCAATAACTTAGGTTTCCTAGTCTCATTCCATAATGCAAGAATAGCATTATGTTGACTATCTTTAACTTACAACTGTTTACAAAAGCTACCCATTAGAGAGTATTGAAGTAACTCTCTGTATAGTTATTTTTTGCAATTTATTATTTTCATGATTTTATTAAATGTTTAGTCTCTATCCATATTTTTCTTGCTCTGTTTGTATGGGGATGTGTGTTGTATATGTATGTGTGCATGTATGTGTGTAGATATGGTGATTGTGGTGGTATGTTTGCACATGTGTGCTTGCAGGGGTCCAAGACTTATTTTATGAGTCTTACTTGATCTCTATATTTTATTCATTGATGCAAGTTGTGTCAGTTGAATCCAGAGCTCATTGATTTGGTTCATGTTGCTAGATATCTTGCTTTAGACTTCCCTCAAACAGCCTTTTTATCAATGGATTTACAGTTTCACCACTACCATATCACGTGGTATTCATGTGTGCACTAAGAATCTCCTTTCAGTTCCTCATACATGTTGACAAGCATTTTACTTGGTCACCTTTCCATATCAAATTACTCTAAAAATAAAGTCCTTATATTTTGTTTCTTATGCATGAATTATTTGTAGATTTGGTTTAAACAGTGATTTTTGCTTTTTGATTTCTATATTCAAATATATTTTCTATATTCAAATTAATGCCTGAATTTTTCTCCTCTCCTCTTCTCATGCCAATATCCTCATGGCAAAGTCCTCCCTCCTTGTCCCTCCTCTTTTTATTCCTCTTCTTTTCTCCATTTCTCTGTCTCTGTCTCTATCTTTCTCTCCATCTCCTCTCTTTGTCTTTCTGACATTCTGGAGAAAAGTAAAAAATAAGTGAATAAATTTAAGTCCAAGTATATTTGCCTAGTTCCTGACTTTCATGAAAAAGGCATTAAAACCTTTTCATCAATTGTGATGATTGCCAAGTACTTGTAAGTAGTCTATATTGTGTATAGAAATTTTTATCATTGATTACTTTGAAGCAGTTTCTGTTTGTGAATAAATTTTAAATATTTTGGAATATCTTTTTCGCAAGTAGGGGATAATTCATCCATTAATTGATTATTAGTTTGATGAAGAATATAACTTCATTGCTAGAGAAGTACAGCTAATAAGAAATACTACCATTTAACAAATATAGAAGGGTTTTTCAATGATTATGTACATACACACATATATAAACATTACTATGCATGACATAATTGTGCATGTATAAAAAGAATATAGTTTTGATAGATATTAGAGGGATAGAGAGAGAAACATATCATAGAATTGATGCGCTTTCTTTGTAAATATTTAATGTCCTTCATGTTTTCACAGAAATGCTTTGATTTTATATGAATATATGTAATCCTCTTTTACTTTGATTTTAGAGATATGGTTTCCTTATGTAGAGCATGCTGGTCACAAACCCATTAATGCTCCTGCCTCAGTCTGAGTTCTTGAATTACAGACATGTCCTACCATATTAAATAGAGAGACTTTTAGGATTCTTAATTTCAGAGCTGGAGAGATGGCTCAGTGGTTAATACAATGGCTGCTCTTCCAGGGGACCTGAGTTTAATTCGCAGCACACACATGACAGCTCACAACAGTCTTCAGCTCCTTATAGATTGGCATATGCATGCAGATGAAGGCAGGTGAAAGATAAGTCTAGAGCCTGTGATTGGGCAGTGGAAAAAGAAGGTGGACTGAGAATTTTGAAGACGAGTACAGAGAGGCAGAGAGACAGAGGGGGCAGAGAGGAGACAAGGTAGATCCTGTAGGAGAGGAAGAGGAGCCAGAACCATAGTCCTTGGAACCATAACTATTGGGGATTTCTTAGATAGATGATTAAATAATACGTAGGGAGTGCTTGCTCCATCTAGGTGTGTAGATTGTATTTATATCAACCGAGTTCAGAGTTCATTGTGTGGCCGTTTTGTGGGTTGAGGATTTACTAATATAAATCTGAATGATAAATTACAAGCCTCTAGAATTTTGATTTTACCAGGTTATGGGGATTTGTGACAAAGTACCACAGGGGACAGATGGCTGGTAATGTGAGCAGGATTCACAAGATAATGGCAATTTGGAGACCATGGAGACCCTAGAGGCAGGGAAATTAGCCAACACTATCATGGGTGTGTATTTAATATTTAATGCAAAAGCTTCAGCTCCAAAAGATCCAATCCAACACTCTCACACAGGCACAATGTAGGCAAACACCAATATATATTAAAAATAATGTGAGGCTCATAGATCTTGATGGGGATGATCTTAGACAAAATGCCCAGCAGTAACCTGAAAAAACCAACTCCAGTTGATAGACATGGCCCCCAGTTGAGGTACGGGGCTACCCACCTATCTTCACTTTTTTTTTACTCAGAATTGTTCCTGTCTAAAGAAAAATTCAGGGACAAAACTGGAGCAGAGACTGAAGGAAAGGCCATTCAGAGACCATTCCAAGTTGGGATCCATCCCATGCACAGGCAGCAAACCCTGACACAATTACTGATACCATGTTGTACTTGCAGACAGGCGTTTAGCATGGATAAACACAGTAAATGAATTCTAAATCTCATCACTTGCTATTTTTATGATGTAAATGCTCTGTCAGGGCACAACTTAATCTATAGATATGATATTCCTGAGAATGGACAGCAAACAGAAGTATTTCCCATGATGTTCTAATACATGTATGTAAAAGAAGTAAATACAGGGTTAATAGTAAAAGTATAGTAAAAATATAGTTCAGACTCAAGGAGTGAAAGATGTAATAAGATCCAGAAATGATGACCAGTTATCCTTTTTGTTAGTTATTGCTGAGATTTTGCCAAGAGACAGAAGGAAAGAAACATGACCTTTTAATAATGTGACATTTTGCTATATATTCAGGTTGTAGGCCATAAACTAAATATCTGCAATCTTTAAAGTCCTTTTTAAAATGGCTCTCAATGACTCCAGTCAGATTATAGAAAGTTCCCATGCATTCCTAATGAACTACCTGCAGAGTACCACAGAATTTGTCACAGCAATGTCAATTGATTCTCTATAACCATATATTCTTATTTGCAAAACAATCGTTTTTTAGCTCAGAGTGGCATTGGAGTCGTGGATACAAAATGGAGATTTTAAGTAAAAATACATTTGAAGACTTATTTTACTCTACAAAATGGTTTAGTAGCAGTGTGTCAGTTCAAACAGCATGTTTAGATTTTCAACATTATAAATCTTACCTCCCTTTCTCAAATAAACAAAACAATTAGAAAAGCACAGAAGTCACAAGCCATTTAATACTCATAAAAGCTTCTTGTTATCTAGCTTTAAAACTGGGCAGCTGAAGTAAATACCCATCTTGCTTTTAGAGTAATTGCAGTTTAAATGTGAGCACAGGGCAGAACAACCCCAGTAATTAACCACCTTGCTTTTAGAGCACCTTTCATCAGTGTGTATCTTTGAAGCAGAACTAAAAGGAAACAAAATGACTTCCAGTATAGCAACTATTTTTTTTTTTTTTTTGCTTCAAGCAGTTTGTTCCAATTATGTGCAGAATACAGAACATCCACCTAAGCTGGAGTTTTCATGTTATTTTAATGCACTAAAAGGTGGTTCTGTTTGTTGGCTTTTACATTCTCTTTGATATTGCCATAAATTATTTGCACAAAGTATGTACCTCTTTGGGTGTTTTGCATATTTGGTTATATTTGGTTGTTACTGGTTGAGAATTCCTCTACAAATAATGAAGCATTGTGTCTGGATTATCACTTACATGGCCCTAAAGGAATTGGCCAACCTGAAAAAGACAACACAAGTATTCTGTCTCTGGCCCTATGCTCCTCACTGACTGGGTGAGTGATTTCTCGACAACAGGCTGTATACCAGTTCAATTGTCACATTTTCTGCCAAACTGTTTGGTCTCAAATAATGGCTCCCAAGAATGACTTTGTGTCCAAATAAGCCTATAAAATATACTGAATTAAGTGACTGAAATTATTAATTTGGGTATTTTTCTAGTTAGAGATATAACAGCAAAGTTTTTCTTGCAACAAATTGTTTTTACAATCTTTTAATAACTAAATCAGTAAATAAACATTTATATTTCTGACAAAGCATTGTTCAATCTATTATTATTAAATATTGGTGAAACATTTCTCTTTTAAAAAGAGATATTATTTGAGACTTAAAATCTTTTACTGAGAAAATTCTTTTTTTTATTGGATATATACTATATTTACATTTCATTTCCCTTTTTCTGGTTCCCTGGCCCCCAAAGGTTCCACATGCCCCCTTCCCTCCCCATGTTCCCCCATCTACCCCTTCCCACTTCCCTGTTCTGGTATTCCCCTACACTGATCCTTTGAGCCTTTCCAGAGCCAGGGTCTACTCCTTCCTTCTTGTTGGACATCATTTGGTATGTGGATTGTGTCTTTGGTGTCCCAATATTCTAGGCTAATATCCACTTATCAGTGAGTGCATACGATGGGTATTCTTTTGAGACTTGGTTATATGATGTTCTCCAGCTCCATCCGTTTCTCTAAGAATTTCATGAATTCATTATTTCTAATGGCTGAATAGTACTCCATTGTGTATATATACCACATTTTTTGTATCCATTCTTCCCTTGAGGGACATCTGGGTTCTTTCCAGCTTCTGGCTATTATAAATAAGGCTGCTATTAACATAGTGGAGCATGTATCCTTACTGCATGCTGGGGAATCTTCTGGGTATATGCCCAGGAGTGGTATGGCTCGTCCTCCGGAAGTATCATGTCCAGTTTTTTGAGGAACCACCAGACTGATTTCCCGAGTGGTTGTACCAGCTTGCAGTCCCACCAGCAGTGGAGGAGTGTTCCTCTTTCTCCACATCCTTGCCAACACCTGCTGTTTCCTGAGTTTTTAATCTTAGCCATTCTGACTGGTGTGAGGTAAAATCTCAGGGTTGTTTTGATTTTCATTTCTCTAATGAATAATGATGCTGAACATTTTTTAAGGTGTTTACTGAGAAAATTCTTAATGAAAAGCAAAGAAAGATTTACAAAGTATGGCCCATCAAACTAAATATTAGCATATAGCTTGTTGAAATTTTTTTTGAATTCAATATGCTCTGACCAGGGAAATATTTAAAATCTAAAGTTTGCTGGCAACGGTGTTGATATCAGATCTGACTTGCTTCCCATGGCATCAAGATATGTAACAACTTTTTCCTTATAAAATTAATAGACAAATATTCAAGTTTTTGCCTCATTTCATTCCCAATTTCCAATGTACAGATTTGTTTCTCTTTTCAAATGCCTCTAACTTTCATTGTCCAGTACCTTAGAAAAAGAAAATAATATTTCTTCCTCATATCCTCACTGACATCTCAGCATCTTATCTTGTGTCACAAAACATGATTTATTCTGGTGTCTTCCACATTCCAAAGATTTCAAACTTTTTGTTCACCAGATTTTTCTTTGTAGAAGATGCTACAAAATCTCCCGAATTTTTCTCCTGTTCTTGTACCATCTAAAGGCAAACCTCCATTTTAAATGTTTAAAGTTGGAGAGATTGAAGAAGGGTTGGATTTTGGAAAATGTAAATTCATCATTACTGATAAATTTAAAAAGTCAAGAGTCATGCTGTATTACCTCCCATCAATTGTACCAGATGGAGAGTTCTGAAACTAACAAGTCTGTAGATCTCAGTAGATGCCTATACTCTTCAAACTGTGAACAAATGGAGCACAGAGCTGCAGGTTTTAGACTATGGTTTTATACTATTAGGCTAAATCTAAAGTAAATTTTAATTTTCTATGAAGATGTAAAGGACTTTGGTAGTCTGGTATTCAGTAAGCAAAGCAAAACAGTCAGCTGCTTCTGTTATTTCCACCAAACAACGTGCAAGATTTTAACCTGAGTTGAGGGCCAAAAGATGTTCTTTCCATCAGGCCTTTGCCTATGTTAGCTGTATGCCTCAGTTGGTTTCTTTTTAATCTTGGTTTTCTCAAATGACTGAGAAATCCCCATAATTCCAATAGAGTTTCTTTTCAATTAAATAAAATATGTAATAATAATTCAACAGATGCATAGCAATTGTTATTATTGATTGATGGGATTCCATTATATTTGGTATTTTTTTTGTTACCCATCAACAAATCCAATTTTTGTGTTACTATAGATAGAAAATTTTAACTTAAGCTTAAATAAATAAAACATTACTTGTTCTTAGTAAATTTTTATTACATTTATTTACTTAATTGTGTTATGTAGTTGGGGGAGGTCATAGGTGCCACAGAATGTGTAGTGGTCACAGAACAAATTTAGGGGAGTTTTTTCCCCTCCATTATGTGGATACCAGGGATTGAATGCAAGCAGTCTGTCTTGACAGAGGATAACTTTAACCATCGAGTCAGTTTTTGAGCTCTCTTCTTAATATTTATAAAGTGATTTTTTACCCTTTGGTCTACTCTATTGTGGTAGACATCCCAGGCATACCATGGGAATCCAAGCACTAAAAATAAAATAGTTACATTAGTGGCCAAATATTTCCTGACGAGTATTTCGATCATTATTATTCTAAACCCTTTGGTAATAGCTGAAGGGTAGTTTTAAATGTGATGTAAAACATTAATATACTATGCCATTTTAGCATTATGACAAAGTTTTGTAAAAGACATTCTACAGGTAAAGACCTCTCACATGATCTAGGTAGACAGGTCTCAGCAGGCAAGCATTCAAATACTCAAAGTCAAGTAATACCTGGGAAATTAAACTTCAAACTCTGATTGTGAAGTTTTACTAAATTGTGTGTTATTCCCTGTTTAAAGAGGTTCTCTATAAACTTCTATGGCTACACTGATGATTTTTAAGCTCTGTAACCAAATTTTATCACAAACTTTGCCCCACTTTTCCTTTGAGATTTGTAAGAAGCTATTGTTTAGTTCAAATACTTCAATGGATATACTGAATGTATTCACTGAATATGACAAAAATAAAATATATTGTATCTATTTATGGAATTAAATATTAAGCATCTATCCTAAAAGTATGTGAAAGTGTTGAAAATGCAGAGATATTTGATTATTATATGTCATTTATAGAAAGATAGTTTCATAATAATTCAAAATATATTACTTTTTATGAGTTTCTGTGATTGTAAATTATCTGATCTAGATCACTTGAGCACATGTATAGCTTTATAATTCAAACCATATTTGAATACTTCTTCTGTAAAACAATGCTAGTTTATAAATAAGTATAAAATTAAAGTTTAATAAAACCTCTTCATATGTTCATCACTAGCTGAAATCTATACTTTAGCTAGTCATACAGTCAGTATATAAACTATAGGTGAACTTTAATTTTTCATTTGTTTGACTTTTATTTTCTTTGTTTTATTGATTTATATATTTGGTGATGTTTCTAGACATAGCATTGGTATGTAGCCTACCTCTTTTTATTCTAAGTATCTATAGTTCTGATATTTCAGATATGTTCAATTCTTACTACCTGTGTGTAGGCTATATTTGCTGATAATGTCATATTTATTATTCTCTGTTAGAGTAGTTTTAAATATCAAATAAATTACAGCATAAGAAAAATAAACACAGAAAAAAATTGAACCAGGAGTGGGGGGATATCATCATGCTGTATATGCCCACGCATTTCTTAGTCATTGGAAATACTTTGTCGGAAGAGTTTGGAAATTTTAGTAGAAAAGCCTTTGAATGCTGGAAGTAAAACTTAATGAGGCATTCTAGTGAGAGGTGGAAACACCTAAAAACAGATTAAAATGTGCACTCTGAATGCTCAGCTTCTGAGGTTTCAGAAAGAAATAAGGACTCGAATAGGACCTGAGGTAGATCCTAGTCAAGTTATAATCTGAGAAAAACTGGCTCCATACTGCCTGTGTTCTTAGAACTTGTATAGGGATAAATGAAGAAGCAATGGCCTAATTTGTTTGCTGGAGGAAATTTCAAAATAGAAAAGCACTGCCGCTGTCTTATGGTTATTGTTGACTCATTTAATTTAGAACAGCAGTGAGAAAAACATATGAATCAATCAGTTGGAAGACATTTTAAAATGTAACTTTGGCCAAAACATTAGTAATTATGAATGATAAGTATAATTAGAAAGAAAGGTCCTTCTCATCAATGGGAAGATTAGAAGTGTGCCTCTTGGAGAAGACCACATACTTCCAAGGCTCTTATTTGGGAAAATACAATTCATTTAACAAGAGGGCTGAAAGGAAGATTGCCTCTGAGGGGAAATCCTTGCTGCTGGAAGGAACTCCAAGGAGTGTTTCCCCATTAGTTCAGAGGCTGCTGCAACTGTGGTCTAAGTGACCAGACTCCATCCTAAAGTCACAGTAGAATTTGGCAGGGTTGTCCATGTAATGCTGATTTTGCAGGCACTAAGGCTACAACATTGAAGATTCATGGAATCTGGTACCAAACTAATAAAAATGTGCTGAGGCAAACAATCTGTTCCAGGGTTGGAGTCTCTGAAATGAAGCTCTCAGAGAATGCAGTAGAGCAATAGCTCTCAGCCTTCTTAATTCTGTGACCTTTAAATAAAGTTCTTTGTGTTGTGCTGACCACCGCAAACAAACTTAATATTATTTATTTGTTACTTCATAACTGTAATTTTGCTGGATATGAGTCATAATGTAATCTGAATTTTGCCATGGTTTTAGATAAATTCTATGGAGTTTATGCCTAAGGAGGTCATGACCCAAAGGTTAATAACCTGTGCTATAGGGAATTTTGAAGCTAAGTAAAATTCAGTGGAGATGAATAGACATTGAAGGGGCTAGAATCACTGGGTTATTTTCATGTGGCAATTCACTCTAATATTAAACTTCCCAACTAGGAGAAATCTTGTGAAGATACACAGTGTTAAAAAAAAGAGTTTACAAATACAGAGGCAGATGCTCACAACCAACCCTTGGACTGAGAGCAGGGTCCTAGATGGAGGAGTGGAGAAGGGACTGAAGGAGCTGAGGGGCTTTGTAGAGCCCTGGGGTGAGGGAGGAACAGTATCAACTGGAGAGACTTCCCAGAGCTCCTGGGGACTGGACCATCAACCAGAGTTCACATAGACAGACTCATGGCTCCAATCACATATGTGGCAAAGTGTGGCTTTGTTGGACATCAGTGGAAGGAGCAGTGGCCCTTGGCCCGATGGGGGTTCGATGCCATAAAGTAGGGGAATGCCAGAGAGGGAAGGCAGGATTGGGTGGGTGGGTGAGTGGGTGGGGGAGCACCCTCATAGAGGCAGTGGGAGGGGGGATGAGATAGGGGGTTTCTGGAGGGGAAACGTGGAAAGGGGATAACATTTGAAATGTAAATTAAAAAATCCAATAAAAGAAAAAAATAAAAATAAAATAAAATAAAAAATTTAAACTATATGTTTTGTTTTGTTTTTTCGGTTTTGGTTTTTTTTTTTTTTTTTTTTTTTTTTTTTTTTTTTTTTGTTTTGCTTGTTTGTTTTTTTGGTTTTTTGAGACAGGGTTTCTCTGTGTAGTTCTGGCTGTCCTGGAACTCACTCTGTAGACCAGGCTGGCCTCGAACTCAGAAATCTGCCTGCCTCTGCCTCCCAAGTGCTGGGATTACAGGCGTGTGCCACCACCGCCCGGCCAACAACTATATGTTTTAAGAGAAGCAAACATTTCGTTCTATATAGAGTTTTTCTAAGTTCAGGAAACAAACAACTTGATAATTTCAGGAAGTCCCTGACACTGACTACATTGTCTCCCTCCTCCCAAGCAAATAGAAATGTCAAAGAATGCTGAAAGAAACTCTTAGAGAAGCTAAGCTGCCTGAAATTAATGAAGTCCAGCCAAGGAGCCTGGAAAAGTCACAGACCAACAAAGATACATGGAAAGAATGTTCTCTAACCTCATAAATTTCCTCTTGATTATACAAAGTACTCCAACAGACCAAAGTACCCATGCCATCGAAGTACAGATTGGTAAAACAATTAGTTTCACTGGTGTAACTTATAGGAAAATGTTGCTGCCTGCAGCTACTGTGAACTGGGTTCCTGGAAACCGAAGCCGGGGGATGGATGGGAAAGAACGAAAAGAAACAGGGCCAAGAGGATAGGATACCAATCAAGGCCAAAGTTTAATGGAACTCAGACAATTTAATAGTTTTAGGGGAGCCCCTCCTCCCAGAGTCCTGTGTGGCATCTTTGGGTGTTGGTTCCACTGTTCAGGCAGCTGGGCCTGTCACCTGCTTAATTCAGAAATTCCTACATCTGCAGGAACTTCACCTTCACGCTGAGCACTCCACCCTAGGTGGGGCAGGATTGTCAATAGCACAGGAATCCCTGCTCAAAGGCTGGGAGAAGTTCACCTTGACCAGTCAAGTTCCTGCCATATGGCCAGACACCCCAATATGGTTCTGTACAGGAAAAGAGAGTGATGGATGACTTACACAAAGAGACATATTTCAAAGTCAGTTGTGTCACCTACCTTGGCATGTTTGTTTTTTGTCTTTTGCTTTTTTTGATTTTTTGTTTTTTGCCAAAAAGAATAGTAAAATCAGTTCTGTCTTTTTTCCAATAAAATTTCATTTAAAAGTATTTTTATATTTACTACTTTTTATTGAATGCTATTCTTAAAACACAATGACAAACTAGACCAGTATTATTAAAGAATTGCCATGACAGCTAATGTACAATGTAGCTGACTCCAGTCTCTACTTCCAGACATATCAACTTATTTTAACATCTAAAGAACAGATCCAGTAATGAATCATATTTTCTGCCAAGGAGACTTTATGTTAAGGCTATTATATACATAACTTTTTAAACTTTGCATGATTTCACACATGTAATTTTTCTGCAGATATTCTATATCTGTTCTCAGTTTTGTTAATACATTCCATCTAAGTAATCATCTTCCAGAATTTTCTATTAACATAATATCATTTCACTAATCATTGGATAATTACTCTTACTTTTGAAAGATCCTGCCTCAAAATTTTATTTACCCCCAGAAAATCCTGCTTTAGAAGGCCAAAGCACCACCATTTTGTATCTCTGTAATTCCTACCCTCTATGACCCCTATTCCAGGAACTAGCTAACTGCAAAGGTTATTCTGCATTCTATAGATAGTTGATGTTTGCCCAACCTATTGCGGAATGCAGTTAATCCATCTTGCGGAATGCAGTTACACCTGGTCCTCAGGGATGAATCTAAGTGTAACTTCCCTATCTAATTTCCCCCAACCCCTCCCTCTTCTGCGATTTTTTGGTTTCAAATACTCTTTGCGCCAGATACAAGGCATCGATCTCTGACCCTGTGCAGTTATGAATCTGTCCCAGTATACTGGAATTCCAATAAAGACCTCATGTGTTTGCAGCGAGACGGTCTTTGGCTGATTCTTTGGGCACCGTTTTATCCCGAGACTTGAGTGCGGGGGTCTCCCCATTTCGTGGGGATCTCCCCATTTCGCAGGTCTAACACTTTCACTGATAAATGAAAATGCAATGGGTAATAGGAATAAGAAGAGCCAATAATGTCCAAGTAGACAGAAAACAAAGGACCAAAAGAACTGTCTTCATTTATAAATAAAAGGAATAAGAATATAGAAAAGTAAGGAAAATGATACAATATTTTCTTGGCTTGTGTTGGGGAGATGTTTCATGGGTAAGTTGTCAGTTGGGGACCTGAATTTAGATCCTCAGTATTCAACTAAACAGGCACACATGATGGCACAAACCAGAATTGGGGTAAGCAATGAGAAGAGACTTGCCAAGGCCTGCTGTCTAGCTAATTTAGTTGAATCTGCGATCTAAGTATAGACAGAGACCCTGGATGAGAAGAGACAGTAAAGCATACACAGGTTTGTAAATATTCTCGAGGTAGCTCTGTCTGATCGTGATATGATTACTTTCTGTGAAATAACTTTCATCTACTTCTATTTTCTACTATACAGCAGTATACTTTTAACAAGTTTTATCCAACATCTAAGCAGTCATCAAACTAGCAGCATTTATTGATATAAAATTATTATTTGTATTTGTATAGAAATACAAATTGTTATTTGTATAGAAAAAATGTCTTTGCATGTAAAATTATACAACAGAACTCTAAAAATGTAATGTGATAAAACATGGAAGACATTGAATGTCAATCACTGTCTATACACTCATGTGCATTCATGTGCAAACATTCCTCCTGTAACATGTACAGGCACAAAAACACATATATTCAAAACAAGAAGAGGCTAGGTGGGAGAAGAAGCCCTCTGAAATTCAGATTTGCCTAGAATGTGTAATGCATCTCAGGCAAGCTATCCACTACATTTCTCCTGTTCCGTCCCTTGCGTATTGAGAGTATAGGTGTTCACCATACACCCAACTATCAAAATGGATTTTTGTAATATAATAGATAATTAAATATAAACTCAGAGGTAATTATATGTAAACAAGTTTATTTGGATAAACATCTCTGAAACATGGTTTATTTAGCTTCCAGAGTCTCCCCTCTGCATTTTAGGTGGTCCTGTAGTCAATGTGGCAGCTTGATGTGTCTTTCCTTACCTAACAAGTCTTTATTCAACTGCTGATTTTTGTCTGCACCTATTAACTATCTTCTAGATTTTATTCCCATTTCCTGTGAAGTTTGAGTCTTTTCTGCATTTTAATTTCTTTTTTCTTTTTTCTTTCTTTCTTTCTTTCTTTCTTTCTTTCTTTCTTTCTATCTTTCTTTCTTTCTTTCTTTCCTTTTCTTTTCTTTTTTTTTTTTTTTTTTTTTTTTTTTTTGGAGACAGGGTTTCTCTGTATAGTCCTGGCTATCCTGGAACTTACTCTGTAGACCGAGGCCAGCCTGATCTACAGAGTGAATTTCAGGACAGCCAGGGCTACACAGAGAAACCCTGTCTCAAAAAACAAAACAAAACAAAACAACATCAACAACAACAACAACAACAACAACAACCAGCCTTTAATCTGGCATTTTAATTTCTTAACAGACAAAAAGAAAATTAACACAATCAGGATGACAGGTTTAGGACATTATCTCAGAGTTGCTGCTGAAGATCACCTTCAACAAGATGGTACATCTGTCACATGGTAGACTCTCACCAAATGCCTATCTTATGCTTTGGATCATTACATTGGTTAAGTTTTATTGTGCTCCTTTATGTCATTGTGACCGCACCCCAAAGACTCTGATTGCTACCTCTACTTTTTGCCTATTTTGACAGCTCAAAGAAGGTAGGGTCGTTGTCATCATTGTACCCATAACACAGCTAGAGAGAACACTGGGATAGGGGAAAGAGGTACCAGAAGCAGCCAGACCCCTTGGTAAGCAGACAGAGAGCAGAGGTCATAGGTGGGTTATAAAGGTGGTAAACTTCCAAGATGGCTGGCTTCTTCCTTACCTTCCTGACCTGAGACAGTTTAAAGCAAAGGCTATGTAAGCTGTGTGTCCTGTCACTAGGACCCTTGATGATTGGTTCCACAAGTTCAAGGTAGTTGTGGGTCAATCAGCCATCCTGTCCTTCTTCAAACTGACCAAAGGCCTTCAGTAAGGGGAAGAAGTCCTTCAGAGGTTTTTCTCAATGCTCAAGAAGAGACTGGATTTTTGGCTTCCCAAGTCCAAGAATTTCAGAGTATCTTTTTTTTCCTGTGTGCTTGTATGAGTGTGCTTCCCAATAAAAGATCTTTTTTCAATTGAATATATATCATATACAGAACATATATAGCATATATAGCATATATCTATACATGTATATGTATACTTTTATTTATATATTATATGCATATTTATAAAATATACATGTATACAATCTAAAATTTATTATACAAGGAAATGTTTTCCTGTTAGTAACATTATTAGGAACCAACATTAAAAGTAGGTTTTTAAATATGAGATTGAAATTTGATTACAGAATACACACAATAATTTATGAAATGCTGATGTATTGCATTGACCTTACAGTTTTGATCCATGAGTGATTTTAGAATCTTTTAGAGCTAAATGGAAGTGTGGCACCCTACAGTACATTTCCAGTTAATTGTTCTATCCAGAAGCACTCATGTGAGATTACTGAGGAGTAAGTTTCCAGAGCGATCATCAATTTTGGATTGTGTTCTATGTTTTGCCTGTTAGTATTTGTGATCAAGAAACTTAAAAATCCTAAATTTGTCACCCTTTAAAACTAAATTGGGAAACTGCACTTATTATGTATCTAGATATTAAAATATTCATTCACTTTACAAAAAGATATTGAACCATTGCATATGAAATATTTGAAAACTAAGATTGCATAGATATGCCTGTCTTTGAAATATTCTATTATTTATCGATGTCATGTTCACAGATGAGTCTTCATGTCCTGATTTAGTGGTACTTTCTGTGTAATCTACATTTTAACAATTTTAACATTCTTTTTCCCCAAATCTATCTATCTATCTATCTATCTATCTATCTATCTATCTATCTATCTATCTATCTATCTATAGTGCACTCCAGATTTTATTCCCCACCCCCCTGGTCCACCTTCTAACTGTTCTACATCACACAAGTCTTCCCTACACTCCACACCACATCCATAAGGATGTCCCTACCTTACCACTAAACTCCCTGAAGCCTCTAGTCTCTTGAGGATTCCATGAATCTTCTATAACTAATCCCAGACCCATCAGTCCTTTGCTGCAGGTGTGTTGAGGGCCTCATGTCAGCTGGTATTACTGCCTGGATGTTGGTCCAGTGTTGAGGGATCACCTGGCTCCAGATTAATTGAGACTGCTGGTTCTCCTGCAGGATCACCTGCCTCTTCAACTTCTTTCAGCCTTTCCCTAATTCAACCACAGGGGTCAGCAGCTTCTGTCCATTGGATGGGTTCAGATATCTACATCTACTCTTTTAGCTGCTTGTTGGGTCTTTCGGAGGGCAGTCATGCTAGGTCCCTTTTTGTGAGTTCTCCATAGCCTCAGTAATAGTGTCAGGCCTTGGGACCTCCCCTTGAGCTGGATCCCACTTTGGGCCTGGCATTGAACCTTCTTTACCTCAGGCTCCTTTCCTTTTCCATCCCTATAGTTCTTTCAGATAGGAATAATTATGGGTGAGAGTTTTAACCGTGGGATGGCAACTCCCTCCCTCATGGACGCCCTGTCTTTCTAATGGAGGTGTGTTCTATAAATTCCCTCTTCTTACTGTCAGGCATTTCATCTAAGGTCCCTCCCTTTGAGTCCTGAGTCTCTTACCTCCCAGTTCTCTGGTGGATTGTGGAGGGTCCCCAAACCTCCTACCTCCTGAGAGTGCCTGTTTTCATTCTTTCTGCTGGCCCACGGGGCTTCAGTCCTTTACCCTCACCCAATACCATATCAAGTTCCCCTCTTCCCAGGCCACTTTACCTCCCAGGTTCCTCCCTCCCTCACCATTTGTGATTGCTTTCTTCTCCCTCCTAAATGGGACTGAGGCCTCCTCACTTAGCCCGCAGCTTGTTGACCTTTTTGAGTTCTTTTGACTGTATCTTGAGTAATCTTTTTTTTTTTTTTTTTTTTTATTTTTTTTAGGCTAGAAGCACTTATTAGTGAATACATACCATGCATGTCCTTTTGAGTCTGAGTTACCTCACTCAGGATGATATTTTCTAGTTCATCCATTTGCCTGCAATACTCAGAATGCTCTCTTTCTTAATAGCTGAGTAGTATTCCATTGTGTAAATGAACTACATTTTCTTTACATTCTTCTGTCATGGGACATCTGGGTTGTTTCCACTTTTCTGGCTATCACAAATAAGGCCACTCTGAACATGGAACATGAACATGGAACAAGTGCCCCTGTGGCACTTTGGTTTTGATGTGTTATTGGATTCAGTTTGCAATACTTTATTGAGTATTTTTGTATTGATATTCATAAGAGATTCATCTGGAGTTCTCTTTTTTTGGTTAGGTTCTTGTGTGGTTTAGCTATCAGAGTAATTGTGGCTTCATAGAAAGAGTTATATAGTGTTCCTTCTCTGTCTATTTTATGGAATAGTTTGAGGAATGTTGGTATTATTTTGCACTAAATCCACCTGGCCCTGGGCTTTTTTTGATTGGGAAATTATTAATGACTTCCATTTCCTTGTGTGATATGGGTCTGTTTCGATAGTTTAAGTGCTCTTGATTTAATTTTGATATGAGGTATCTATTTAGAAAACCATCCATTTCATCTAAATTTTCGAGTTTTGTTGAATATAAGCTTTTATAGTAGGGTCAATGGATTTTTTTGAATTTCCTCCATTTCTGTTGTTATGTCTCCCTTTTCATTTCTGATTTTGTTAATTTGGATACTGACTCTCAGTCCTTTAGTTAGTAGGGTTTTATCTAGTTTGTTGATTCTCTCAAAGAACCAGCTTTTGGGTTTTTTTTTTTATTCTTTACATTGTTCTGTTTTTGTTTGGTTGATTTCAGCCCTGAGTTGGACTATTTCCTGCTGTCTATTCCTCTTGAGTGAGTTTGCTTCTTTTTGTTCTCAGGTGTATCTTTACCAGAGCACTTAGTGCTATGAATTTTTCTCTTAGCGCTGCTTTTGTTGTGTCCCATAAGTTTGGGTATGTATTTTTATTAAGTTCCAGGAAGTATGTTATTTCTTTCTTTCTTTATTCCCTGACAAGTTATCATTTCATAGAGAGTTGTTCAGTCTCCACATGTATGTGGGATTTCTGTTGTTTTGGATGTTATTGCACCTTAGGCCATGATGATCTGATAGGATTCATGGGATTGTTGCAATCTTCTTGTATCAGTTAATGGTTGTTTTGTGATCAATTATATGGTCAATTTTGAAGAAGGTATGATGAAGTGCTAAGAAGAAGGTATATTCTTTTGTATTAGGATAAAATGTTCTGTAAATATCTGTGAAAACCATTTGGTTCATATCCTTTCTTAGTTTCACTTAGTCTCTATTTAGTTTCAGATTCAATGACCTGTCCATTGGGGAGAGTGTAGTGTTGAAGTCTCCCACTATTATTGTGTGTGGTTCAATGTATGTTTTGAGCTTTAGTAACGTTTCTTTTATAAATGTATGTGACCTTGCATTTGGATCATTGAGGCTTTCTCTTGAGGGATTTTCCCTTGATGCATATGAAGTTTCCTTCCTCATCACACTTGATAACTTTTGGTTGAAAGTCTATTTTACTAGATATTAGGATGGCAACTCCAGCTTGTTTCCTTGGATCATTTGCTTGGAAGACTTTTTTCTAGCCTTTTACTCTGAGATAGTATCTGTCTTTGTTATTGAAGTATGTTTCTTGCATGCAGCCAAATGCAAGATCTTGTTTGCATATCCGGTCTGTTAGCTTATGCCTTTTTAAACATGAGTTGAGTCCATTAATATTGAGAGGTACTAAAAAGAGATGACTATTAGTTACTGATATGTTTGATTTTGTATGTGCCTTTATGTGCTTGTGGTTCTCTCTGTTTGGGTTTTTTTGTGAGATGCGTAGTATCTCATTCTTTCTTTGGTGCAGGTGCCAATTTACCATTCTTAATTTTTTCAACTGAAAATAGCAGATAATGCATCCATGTTAATTTATTATTTAGATGTTTTAAAATATTTAAAATTAAACAGAATCTCCAGAAGTATATCAGATTTCAAATTTGGTACACTTATAGAATGAGTTATAAACACAGAATATTTTGTGAATTATTTTATGAATTAATGCAGAAGTTGTTGCTGCCTCTGTGGTTTTGTTTTGTGTTTTTGTTTGTTTTTGTTTTTGTTTTTTACTATAAAAGTAGAACTTTACAAAAGGTTTGGGGTATTTAAAGGCCAGTGAGTGTTTAGTGATAGTGTCAGGTTTTATATACAAATCTAGAGCTTTAAAAGTCTTAAGGGTTTAGATCTATTCATTAACATATTTCCCCAAGCACTGTACCTAAAGGCATGTTTCTTCTAGCTGTTAGATTGCCCTGCAGTATTTCACCAGAGACTTGTGAAAGCCAAGGGGAAGATTAACTAAATCATGGATTGCCCTTGAATTTGTGTTCCTCCTTGATGAAAGCTCAGCAGGCTGTCTGTATAGCAACAAGTGTTGTGTGAAACATCCACAGAAGATGATTCCAATTGTTTGAAAGTCAGGTTTTGTCACTTATTTGGCAATCTTCCAGCCTATTGTTAGGAACAGATTAGTCCTCTGATATTAATTCATAAAGCTTAATTTGAATAATTCTCTTGCTAATTTATTCATGAAACAGAAAGATGGCAATGATGAATTCAGCTTAGTGTTTTTCACATGTCATTTGTTGCTTTGATGTGTTCAAAAAATAATGATGAAATAATATAAATATTCATCCAGCACTTTTAAAAATCTCTTTGATATATACTGATAATCCTGATTATTTTAAAAACTTTACAAAGAAACATTTTCATAATTAGATAATTCACACATAAATTTAAAATACTATGTAAGCATTATGAAGCCTGTACTATTACTTTTCTTCTTCTTCTTCTTCTTCTTCTTCTTCTTCTTCTTCTTCTTCTTCTTCTTCTTCTTCTTCTTCTTCTTCTCCTCCTCCTCCTCCTCCTCCTCCTCCTCCTCCTCCTCCTCCTGCTCCTCCTCCTCCTCCTCCTCCTTCTCCTCCTCCTCCTCCTCCTCTTCCTCCTCCTCCTCCTCCTCCTCTTCCTCCTCCTCTTCCTCCTCCTCCTCCTCCTTCTCCTCCTTCTTCTACTGGATATTTTATTTATTTACATTTCAAATGTTGTCTCCTTTCACTGTTTCCCATCCAGAAACCCCATATAACATCCTCCCTCCCCCTGCTTCCTTAAGGGTACTCACCCACCCACCTACACACCCACTCCCATGTCACTGCCCCAGCATTCCTGTACATTGAGTCATCGACCCTTCACTGTACAAAGGGCTTCTCCTCTCACTCATGAAAGACAAGGCCATCCTCTGCTACATATGTGGCTGGAGCCATGAATCCCTCCATGTGTACTCTTTGGTTGGTGGTTTAGTTCCAGGGAGCTCGGGGGGGGGGGGTTGATTGGTTGATAGTTTTGTTATTCCTATGGGGATGTAAACCCCTTCAGCTCCTTTCAGTCCTTTCTCTAACTCCTCCATTTGGGTCCTTATGTTCAGTCCAACTGGTGGCAGCGAGGAATTGCTTCTGTATTTGTCAGGCACTGGCAGAGACTCTCAGGAGAAAGCTATATCAGGCTCCTGTCAGGAGGTACTTCTTGGCATCCACAGTAGTGTCTGGGTTTGGTGTCTGTATATGGGATGGATCTCCAGGTAGGGCAGTCTCTGGATGGCCTTTCCTTCAGTCTCTGTTCCATACTTTGTCCCTCTATTTCTTTTAGATGTGAGCAATTCTGAATTAAAAATTTGGAGATGAGTGGGTGGCTGCATACCCCAATTGGGGACATTGCCTAACCTCTGTTGTTAATAGCTGAGTAGTATTCCATTGAGTATATATACGACATTTTCTGTATCCATTCCTCTGTTGTAGGACATCTGGGTTCTTTCCAGAATTATGGCTATTATAAATAAGGCTGCAATGAACATAGTAAAGCATGTGTCCTTGTTATATGTTGGAGCATCTTTTGCTCCAGGAGTAATATAGCTGGGTGCTCAGGTAGTACTATGTCCAATTTTCTGAGGAACCATCAGACTGATTTTCAGAGTAGTTGTACCAGCTTGCAATCCCAACAACAATGAAGGAGTATTCCTCTTTCTCCACATTATCTCCAGCATGTACTCTCACCAGAGTTTTTGATCTTAACCATTCTGATTGGTGTGATGTGGAATCTCAGTGTTGTTTTGATTTTCGTTTCCCTGATGACTAAGGATGTTGAACAATTTTTAGGTGCTTCTCGGCCATTTGATATTCCTCGGTTGAGAATTATTTGTTTAGCTCTGTACCCCATTTTTAATAGATATGTTTCATTCTCTAGGGTATAGCTTCTTGAGTTCTTTGTATATATTGGATATTAGCCCTCTATTGGATGTACAGTTGGTAAAGATCCTTTCCCATTTGACTTGTTAATTGTGCCTTGAGTATTTAGGGCTTCTGGGCTCATTAATATCCACTTATCAGTGATTGCATTTCATGTGTATTCTTTTGTGATTGGGTTAACTCACTCAGGATGATATTTTCCAGATCTAACCATTTACCTACAAATTGCATGAATTCATTATTTTTAATTGCTGAGTAGTATACCATTGTATAAATATACCACATTTTCTGTATCCATTCCTCCTTTGAGGGATATTTGGGCTCCTTCCAATTTCTGGCTATTATAAACAAGGCTGCTATAAACATAGTGGAGCATGTGTCTTTATTGTATGCAGGGGAATCCTCTGGGTATATGCCCAGGAGTGGTATGCCAGGGTCCTCTGGAAATACTCAAGGCACAATTAGCAAGTCAAATGATTCCCAGGGAGAAGAAAGGAGAGGACCCTGGGCCTGAAAAGATTGGATCCAGTTTTGTAGACCCAGAACAGAGAAATCATGGGGGGGGGAGTGGATGATTGGGGAATAGTTGGCGGGGAGAGGAATTATGGGACGTATAGTGGGGGGAACTGGGAAAGGGGAACGCCTTTGGAATGTAAACATAGAATATAGAAAATAAAAATTTAAATAAAAAATCCTTTCCCAATCTGTTCATTGCTGTTTTTTTCCTACTGACAGTGTCCTTTGCCTTATAGAAGCTTTGCAATTTTTTGAGCAAAAATGTTTTTATTTTATTCTATTAGTTTCAGTGTATCTGGTTTTATGTGGAGGTCCTTGATCCATTGGGGCTTGAACTTTGTACAAGGAGATAAGAATTGATTGATTTGCATTTTTCAACATGCTGACTGCTGGTTGAACCAGCACCATTTGTTGAAGGGGACCCTGACTTCAGTTCAGTGGTTGAGTGTAAGGATTTGAGTCTGTCTTAGTCAGCTGCTTTTGGGACAGCCACGCTAAGCTTTTAGCTGTTGCTTTCCTAATAGCAAATAAGGCCATTGGTTACTTCGAAAGCATAGGGACTTCAGGGAGGGTATAAACTGCCTCAACAGGAGGAGCCAATGTTGCTCATGCTTCATTATTCCATCTGTCCACAGATTTCCCCTGGAGCAACTAGAGAAGGGACTATCTCACACCCAGAGCATCTGGCAGCTCAGATTCAATTCCTTAACTACAAGACCTTTCTAACTAGCTCCATTTTTTTCAACCATATAACCATAAGTGTATGCAACAGCTCATAGTTCTCATGCCCTGTCATATTCTAGTGTTTCCCATTCTTCCTCTTAGGCCAAAGGAGATGAACCGAGTATGAGAAAATTCTGAGTTATCAGTTATTCTATTTCATATTTATGATCCCCATTTAAAATTAGACTTCAATCTTATTGAGCACATGATAGATTTTAATTTCTAGGTATACCAAAAGAAAGAAGAATCCCAGTCAATGCCAATTTGTAATTTAGATATTTTACATCTCTGTATATGTTCTCAATGAAATTATGTTTCAGAGTCTGTCTAGCACCCAGAAAATCAACATAGACTGAAACTAGACAGCTAATTTCCCATTAGCAATTTTCCAATCTCTTTCCATCAAATGAAATACTTCTCCTTGCCATATTAATCACCTGTGAGGCTATATTATCTTTGTTAAATGCAAGTGAAATAAATCCTTTGTTCAACAATTCATAAGAATAATATCATTCTGAGACTTCAATAGAAAGAAATTCACCAAGTGATATAAAAACTACTTATAGTTTCATTGGTTTATCTGTGATACTAACTATTGATAGACAGACATTACATTTCATAAAATCATCATTATACATTCCTTACTTCTGAGTGTTGACTGATTTTCTTGCTTTATTTTTTGTCTGACATGTATTCTTAATTTTTCCTTTATTGAATTTAATCTTCATGACCCAGTTCAAATATTTCTTCCCTTTAGATATTATTTCTGATCCTTCTTTGAAAAGGTATTTCTTCATGCCATTTGACCATAAGTCTTTATACAATGACAAATTCTGGATTGCACTTTGGATATTTGTGTTTGACCAATTTTGATACTGAAGTATATTTAAAGAGTTGAAATATTTCAACACATTTTTAATAACTCAAAACTTAAATACACTTATATTATGGACTGATTTATTTACAACTTAGTTTCTTATTGGGTTTCCTTTTAGCGATGTCTAATATTATATATAATATATAAAATGTAGGCTAACATATTCTAATCATTCTTTGGGTCTGTACTTACATTTCTTTTCAATTAAGAAGCAATATTCAGTTTATTTTCAGGTACATTTTTGCAGAAATAATATGTATATTTTATATATTGCTATACATATTAATAATTGAAAACCATGTTATTCACATTACTGTCATATTCTAAAGCAACTTATATTATAATTTGCTAGTTCCATTATTCAAGGTCTAATTTTTATGATTATTTTTCAGTATAAAGCTCCTGGGACACTGTTTTAATAGTCTGAGCAGCTTAGAGCAAAGTCAGTACAGTTCTGGAAATGCCTTTCTCTTGTAAGTAATAAGGGATGCTCTGCAAATTCTAACATGCATCTGAACACTATAGGTCAGTTTTAGGATGTTTTCTTACTAAATATATTTATGAGTCCTTGGGTGAACACCAATGTTGACAAAAGAAACATCATCTGTGTTTTTTACATTTAAATGTACATAAATGAGTGCATTTCCTCCTCTTCAAAAAGTGTCACAACAATGTAACCTAATGGTAGCAAGTATTACCTGAGTAAAATAACTCCGTAGGCATGAAAAATTCAATTGACTTTTCTAAACTTTTCTATTCATGCTGGTTTGTGAAGAGAATATTTGAAATATATTTCTTTGACTACTTACAAAATACAATACACTATTCCAGACTACAATGACCATAATACTAGTGGTTCTTCTTTCTGTCGCAGTGAAGTTTTGTGGCCCTGAACTCATATAACTTCACATTCCCCTTCATGGTTCTATTTTCAACTTGATAATTTTGATTTCATTATTAAATAATAATTTAATGACTAAATAATGATTTACTAATATGTACATATGACTTCATTCTGCCCCTGACTTTCTGAACTAAGTCTATTTCAGTGATCTTTATATCTTCTAGATTTACATCTCTTTTACATAAGTGAATCTTCAATTTTATGCAATTTGCATCAAAACCCTAGTCATTTGCTCTCATAAAGCTGAGTCAATATGGTATATGAAAAAAGAAACACAGCCAAAGAAGTCAAAGAATAGTAGTAACAACAAAAATGTGAGCACAATGTACATCATGACCACTGAGAGCAAAGCATAGCTTGATCTCCAGCATCTTTATACAACTAAGTGTGGGGGATTGGGTTGGGTTTAGCATCCTGTATGGTCAGAATAACACACACACACACACACACACACACACACACACACACACACACATTACATTTTGATAGTTATTTCTGCAACTTGATTAAAAGACAAAGATAAATTCCAATCTCCTCAAAGTCTATGAATGGCTATAGAACAGCTATAGAAGGAAAGACATACCTTAACAATGGGGAAATCTGAGCTATTGATATTGTTACTAATTCAGTCAAAGAAATTTTGAAATGCATAAACTCAAAGTATATATTTCCCCAAAAATATTTATTTAAAACAAATGATAAATTACTTAACAAAAATGTTTTATTTCTAGTATTCCAATCTAGATATGCAAAGATATGGGCAAAACACATAAGTGTACACAAAACATGGATAATGGTTTTTGTCCAGGTATGTAGATTTAAATGTAATATTTATTTATTTATTTATTTATTTGTTTATTTAGTATATGTAAGTACACTGTAGCTGTCTTCAGACACACCAGAACAGTGCATCAGATCTCATTACAGATGGTTGTGAGACTCCATGTGGTTGGCTGGGATTTGAACTCAGAACCTCTGCAAGAGCAGTCGATATTCTTAACCACTGATCTACAGCCCTTAAATATAATTCTTGACTCATCTTTTCTATTGTATAGAATCTGTGAGCTATTCACAGGGGCTATAGTCTATTCAGACTACAAATAAAATTGAACCCTCAAGTAGGTCATTTGGAAGTCAGATAATTCAGAAAAATCATTGAATATATGTTTTGAACATACATATTGCATGCTAACTCCATAATTAATTTCCATAATTAAAAAGAATATATGTCTATAAAAACATATAAATATATTTATGGTAGAAATATCCATCATAAGACCTACTAGTTATATAAGCAAAAACATACCACTAAGGAAATTTATTTTATTTTATTTTATTTTTTTGTTTTTTGAGGCAGGGTTTCTCTGTATAGCCCTGGAAGTCCAGAAACTCACTCTGTAGACCAGACTGCCCTTGAACTCAGAAATCTGCCTGCTTCTGCTCACAAGTACTGAGATTAAAGGTGTGTGCCATCATGCCCTGCTAACAAAATTGAAAACATATTTTTTTCATTTATAAGGAAAAAGATAAATGAGATGAGTTATCAGTCTGGGCTGAAATACTATTTACCAGTGTAAAATAGTCAAGCACTGCCATTAGAGCACATATTTTATTTATTTATTATTTATTTTTCACTATCTTTTTATTTATTGAAAAGGGAAGTAAAACACTTTATAATAAAATTAAAGATTTACATGGAAAATATTTCAGATAAACACGTTAAAATTGACAACTTTCATGGAAAATTAAAGAGTAAAGTTGTAGACATGTAAAACAGTGCTAAATTAATTGAAATATGGGATAGAAACATTTTATGATAGAATTGAAGATTTACATGGAAAATATTTCTGATAAAATAGTAAAAAAATTTAGAAAAACATTTTAGAATTGAAGATTATCATGGAAAATTTTATATAGATATAATAATGGTAGGCATAAAACTATTCCTAAGTTGCTTAAAAGTAGAATTATAAACATTTTCTGATAAACTAGAAGATTTACATGGAAAATATTTCTGGTCAAATTGAAGAAATATATAGAAAAATATGTTAAAATTAAAGATTATAATGGAAATTATATAGATAAAACGACAGGCATAAAGATAGTTCTAAGTTGATTGAATGTGGAATTTTAAACATTTTCAGATAACATTGAAGATTTACATGGAAAATATTTCTGGTAAAATTCAAGAAATATATAGACAAACACATTAAAATTGACTATTTCATGGAAAATTTTACATAAAGAATGGTTGATGTAAAAACTCTTTCTAAATTAATTGAGGGTGGAATTAGAAACATTTGTGATAAAATCAAAGATTTACATTGAAAACATTTCTGATAAAGTAGAGGAAGTATATAGAAAGACATTAAAATTGAAAATTATCATGAAAAATAACGCAGATAAAATGGTAGACATAAAAACATTGCTAAATTAATTTAAAGGGGAATTACAAACATTTTCTGATAAAATTGAAGATTTATATGAGAAATATATCTATGTCTTTTTATTGGGGAGTTGAGTCCATTGCTGTTAAGAGATATTAAGGAATACTGATCTTTGCTTCCTGTTATTTTTGATGTTATTTTTATGTTTGTGTGGGTATCTTCTTTTGGGTTTGGTGTAAGAAGATTACTTTCTTGCTTTTTTTAGGGTGTAGTTTCCCTCCTTGTGTTGGTATTTTCCATCCATTATCCTTTGTAGGGCTGAATTTGTAGACTGATATTGTGTAAATTTGATTTTATAATGGAATAAATTAGTTTCTCTATCTATGAATATTGAGAGCTTTGCTGGGTATAGTAGCCTGGACTGGCATTTATGTTCTCTTAGGGTCTATATGAGGTCCTACTTCTACTTTTAGATCCTGGATGGTTTTGTTCAGTTCCTTCACTTGATTCTTTGTGTTTTCTTTGTAATTCTTGATTTTTGTGTTTCTTCTTTAAGGGTTTCTGCCTGTTGACCCATGATCTCCTTTATTTCTTTAAGGGATTTTTGTGTTTCCTCTTTAAAGGCTTTTACCTGTTGACTGATGTTCTCCTTTATTTCTTTAGAGAGTTATTTAATTCTTTCTTGAAGCCCTCTATCAGCATCATGAGATACTATTTTAAATCCAACTCTTGCTTTTCTGGTGTGTTGGCTATTGGGGACTTGCTGTGGTGGGAGAACTGGGTTCTGATGTTGCCATGTGGCCTTGGTTTCTGTTGGTAGGGCTCTTGTGCTTTCCTTTTGCCATCTGTTGCTAGTTGGTATTGTTGTCTCTGGCTGGAGTTTATTTCTTCCGTGGGCCTGTAGTAAGCCTGTGTCCTTAAAAGTGAAAGCAGTGCTGGGAGATCTCTCTCCTGGCAGGCTAGGCACAGAAGGTTGTGGAGTTTCCAGGCTCCCAGGTACAAATGACAGCAGTAAGACTTCTATCCCAGCTGCTTCACTGATCTTAGGCCCTGTGTGCTCCTAGCTGGTCCCCTCCAGCTAGGAGCTCCAGAGAAGGTGGAGATCTCACCTCTGTGCTCAGAAGTGAAAGTGCTCCTGGGAGATCACTCTCTACTGGTGGGCTGTGCACAGAAGACTGTGGAGCTTCCTGGCTCCCTGGTGCCAATGGCGGCTGGAAGACTTCTGACCTAGCTGCTCCACTGATCAGAGCACATATTTTAAAGGAAAGAAGTTAAAACTGAAAATAAACAACACTATACCTTTGTGGGTCTTTTTACTGGTGATGTGAGTTAAAGTGTTGTTATTTTAGCAGAGTTGACTGGCTAGAAAAAATACCTGTAAGAAATGCTCAGGAAGCTTCTGAGAGGATGACATGTGTATTTTGTTGTGATTGACAGTTACTTAGGTCTACTTAGCTGTCAATATCGTGAAACTGACAGAAAACATCATTTTTTGTTTGTTTGTTTGTTTGAAAACATCCCACTTTTCAAGTGTTGAGCTTGGCAATGATGAGAATGGTCGAAGGGTAATTAAATCACCCCCTCCAGATGTCCTGACAGATAAATCAGACTTATCTTTTATTGCAGGTTGATGGAGGATTTATTATTATCTTTGCTCAGTTATTTTTAAAGAATCATTGCCCTATTTCATTCTTTAGCCGTCTCTAGCATTTTTAAGTCTGAGAAATAATTATTTAAATAATAAGGAATAGTAATTTCCTTGCCAATAGATTTAGTAGTTGATACTTTTCAGTATAATTTGGACACATGCCAATATCATACCACTTGGTACCACATTTTTGGAAAACTATTTTGATATGCCCTCGTAATCTAAGAAAAAGCAGTATTGCTTACTTGAGGAAGGGAACTGATTGTGAAGCATCAATTGAATAAGGAAGCACCTAGCTGCTCCATTCCCAAGACAACATTGTCAGAAGAGGAACATTTTAAATGTTACTGAGCAGAAAAGAGCTTCAGTTAAAACATGAGCTATATCCAGGTGATAGAATTCTTGAGAAAATCTTTGCAAAGGAATATACAGTGCATCTAGATGAATCAGCGTTTTCAATACAAATATTTTCACAATTATAATAGCCATCATATAGAGACAGTTGATAATTTTTTGTAAAGGGTTGGCACTGATGGGTTAAAATTCATTGTTAGAGCTAACAGATTTCTGCTCTGATACTTAGATTTTCAATGTTTGCACACACAAGGGCTTTGTTCCACAATTTCCAGGAGTGAGCCAGGCACAGGTAATTTCAAAACTATTTCTACTAGTACAATCAAGCTGAGCAGGTGCATATAAGCTCTGTTTGTTTTGACACATTAATCTCAAATGCAAATAGGGCAAGAGGACCAAGGGCAAACTCCACAGACCACCCCCTGGTACAGGGTGAACAGTCACAGACCAGGGGCTACAGCACGGAGCTCAGTATGTGCTGTTGTTTAAGTGATCTGGGCAATGTTTTCCTCATGAGCACACAGATGTATAGATCTGAGTCTTTGTTAGATTTTATGGCACTTCATCATTCCTTGAGATCTCCATAAGAAGTGCTCACTGGGAGACTTCCCCATTGGGAAGGGATGCTGAGTTACTGCACTTTCAAGAAGAATGTCTATTCTAGGTTTTTATCCTAGGAAGCGAAGGCAAAACTGTAAATACATGGCATGTACTGTGAGTTCTTCCTCTGACCTGAAGTAGCTGCCAGTTTTTACATTTCTAGTTCAAATCTGGGCATTCTTTTTATATTTGCAAAGCAAAAATGATATAAAATATTTAATATCAATATTACTTTATTACAAAGAACTGACTTCCGAGTTTCCTGCTATAAAATTCTGGACCTCAGTGTTATTTAGTTTGAGGGACAGATCTAGTGATGGTTCTAAGAAATGTGTCAATTTCTGAAAGTCAAGATTAAAGTCCTTCACTTGGCATCAACATATGACAGTTGCATATATGTTTATCTGTTGTTTCCAGTATTGATAATCAAATCGTATTATCAGTGTCTGGCAAGAGGAAGGGAGGGACAGGATCATCTTACAGCAGTGAATCAGAGCATCCAGTGAGATGTGAGCATTCAGCACACAAGACCCATGAGACCCAAAAGATGACAGTAGAAGCAGGATCATACAAAGAGCCATGATTTTCAATGACTATTTTACTTATTTATTTTACTTTGTATTTGAAAATAAATGTAAAAAATATAATATCTTCTAATTATGGTCTCCCATCCACAACTCCTTCCAGATATTTTCTACTTCTCTACTACCCAATTCCAATGTAGGTAACAAGGTAGGAAGACATGAAGGAATGAAGGAACAAAGGAGAGAAGGAGGGAAAAGCCTTGATAAAGACTTGAGACTAAGACTCTCCAAAAATACCATTAATTTTGTTGTGTGTTCATCTCCTACTGGGTATGGGGCGTGGCTTTAAGAATGCTTCATCACACTGGGCGGTGGTGGCGCATGGTGGCGCACACCTGTAATCTCAGCACTTGGGAGGCAGAGGTAGGTGGATTTCTGAGTTCAAGGCCAGCCTGGTATACAAAGTGAGTTCCAGGACAGCCAGGGCTACACAGAGAAACCCTGTCTTGAAAAAACCAAAATCAAAACCAAAAAAAAAAAGAATGCTTCATCACTCTGTAACACTATTTTAAAAGAACTAATTTTTCATTTGTGAGTGGTTATTTGTTGGATGTAACTCTTTTGATTAAAGATGAGCTTGTGTTTATTTCCCCCCTTGGCACTGAGCATCCAAAAGAACTATGTAAGACTATGCATGCTGCCACAGTCTCTGTGCATTCTCATGTGCACTGGTCCTGCTGAGTTTAGAAGACCTTGTTTTCTTTGTGTCCTCCATCTGCACTAACTCTTTCTTCTTATTATTCTTTTTTTAATTAGATATTTGTTTTATTTACATTTCAGATGTTACCCCCATTCCTTGGTTTCTCTCTGAAAATCCCCTACCCCATCTCCCCTCCCCTTACTTATCAACCCCCTACTCCCACTTTCCTAATCTGTCATTCCCCTATTCTGGGGCATGGAGTCTTCATAGAACCAATGGCCTTTCCTCTCATTGATGTCTGAAAAGGCGACCCTTGCTACATATGTAGCTGGAGCCATGGGTCCCTCCATGTGTACTCTTTGGTTTAGTCCCTGGGAGCCCCCGGGGGGGGGGACTTGTTGGTACATTCTATTATTCCTCCTCCAAAGAGGTTTAAGGGCTGCAAACCTCTTCAGCTCCTTGTGTCCTTTCTCTAGCTCCTCCATTGGGGACCCTATGCTCAGTCCATTGGTTGGCTGTGAGACATGGGAATTTTGATCCCCCTTCTAAGAAGGACCAATGTATCCACACTTTGGTCTTTCTTCTTGAGTTTCATGTGGTCAGTGAATTGTATATTGGATATTCCGAGCTTTTAAGCTAATATCCACTTATCAGGGAATGTATACCATGTGTGTTCTTTTGTGATTGGGTAATCTCATTCAGAATGATATTTTCTAGTTCCATACATTTGCCTAAGAATTTCATGGATTAATTGTTTGTAATAGCTGAGTACTACTCCATTGTGTAAATGTACAACATTTTCTGAATCCACACCTCTGTTGAAGGACATCTGGGTTCTTTCCACCTTCTGGCTATTATAAATAAGGCTGCTATGAACACAGTGGAGCATGTGTCCTTATTACATGTTGGAGCACCTTCTGGGTATATGTCCAAGAGTAGTATAGTTGGGTCTTTAGGTAGTACTATGTCCAAATTTCTGAGGAACCACCAAGCTGATTTTCAGAGTGGTTTTCCAAGCTTGCAATCCCACCAGTAATGTAGGAGTGTTCCTCTTTCTCCACATCCTCTCCAGCATCTGATGTCCCCTGAGTTTTTGATCTTAGCCATTCTGACTGGTGTGAGGTGGAATCTCAGGGTTGTTTGGATTTGCATTTCCCTGATGATTAAGGATGATGAACATGAGCCCTGAGGGGAAGAAGTTGATGGAGACCTCCCATTTCTGACTGAATGTTTAAGATCTATCACTCTCTGCACAGCATCTAACTTTGGGTCTTTGTATTTGTTCCCATCTTCCATATCAGGAAGCTTCTGTGATGATGGCTAAGTAAAACACTGGTTTATGGATTTGAAGAATTGATATTAGGAGTCATTTTATTGCTACATTCCTTTAATAGAACAGTAGTATTTGTATTTTCTCTTTATCCCTGACCTATCTCATCTCAGATTGTTTGCCCCATAAAGAATGTTCTGGTTGGGTTCCATCTAATAGAGGGAGCTTTTACTTCCAGCCAGATATTGATTGCATGGGCCCACAGGCTTTGTGTTACTTTTGCATTAGTGTGTTATGTACACAGGCCACCATTGTAAAGCAAAGAGTTTGTGATGGATTAGTGTTTACCTTTCGCCTTTGGTAGTGTGCAGAGTACATTAAAGAATATTAAAAGTCATGTTAAGAAAGGAAAGGACAGTGAGGGATACTATTACCTGAGGATTTAAATAGCAGTATTGGAAATGCATTTTACAATTCATTTCAAATAAATAAATGAATAGTTCTTACAAGTGAGGCACAGAATAAAATGGCAGGAAATCAGTAATCAGCCATGGACGATTGAAGAGGGTTAATGGAATAGAAAGAATTAAATTGGGATGGAAGTGATGTGTAATACATCTCTCAAGGGAGAGACAAATAATCCTAAAGACTTTCAAAATGTCATGTGAAAAACCTATCTATTGGAAAAGAAGCTTCTTTAAATTTTCTTTAAGAATATTGCCATATCTATTCTATCATCTGTCTATCTACTTGTCTATTTTATTATCTTTGGAATTATGTAGAGTTATTCTATAATAGAACAAAAATGACTCTACTAGATATTACATATAAACAAACAAAAAGCTCAGAGCCAATGATAGGTTTTATATTTTTGAATATTTAGGCCAATGACATCCCCTAAAATCCACAAACTCCCCATGCTACAACCATTGTTATTATTTACCATTCAAAATACGAGGGTAAGACCATATTGCATCATCAGCATAACCAACTATTTTGCTATCAGATTTAATACCCATTGCAGAAGATGAAATTCATCAATGGCTCTCTGTTTTCACCAGAAACCTGTGGCCTAGAGAGGTCATAGACTTAAGGGAAGAAACTACTTCTAGTAAGTTGTTTAATGCAAACTATATTAAATTGAATAATAATGACTTATTATTATACCCACAAATTAATGCATCTCTAAACCCTCATTAGTGATGTTTCTATTTGAACTAGATATTGATTAACACCTGGCCAATGTTCAGATATTAAGAGACATCTGAAGGCTCAGTTCTGAATAATAACAACAAAAACAAAAACAAAAAGATATTGCATCTTCCCCTTGAAAGATACAGGGATTATGGTGGGAGAGGGTATGGTATCTGTAACAGATGGACACAGTAAATGAATAGGTTTTAATATTTGAAACATAACAGTGTTCCTGCTCACAGAAACCCATTGAGATTATAACAGCAGGCACAAGTAGCAAACAAACTCAACTGAAAGCAAATACAATCATGGAGAGGAGTGGACATGTAGGCCAAACACTTGTCAATGGGCTATGGGCAAATCATAGCAGTTTGGAGAGAGGAGTCATCTTTCCTTAAGACTTTGGGCATTCATAGGATGACCCCATTGTAGTGGAAATTCACAAATACATTAAGTCAATTTGGACTAGAAAGATTTAAAAAAGAGAGACACATAGTTGGATGAATGGGGACCTTCAAGCAGTTCAAAGAGTGTGAGAATATGATCAAAATTCATTATGCAATTTTTTCAAAGACCCAATTACAAAGATAAAAGAAAATATAATGTCACTGGTACTACAATAGTGCCTCTGCTTTTCAAAAAATTATGGATTATTTAAAAATAACCTAGCCTTCATGATCACCATTCATAAGTGGTAATTTAGATTTGCCCTCTTTTATTTAAAATATGTCTAATCAAATTAATGAAGCAAATTCCAAATAAAAGACACCCTTGATGAACACCAAGGGACAGTGTTGCACATAGCTGTACAGGAAAGTGAGATCCATACATTTAAACATTACTATTTTCAATTTACCTTTCACATTAAAAGTTTTGGTGGCTTATACATAAAACTTTGTCATGCTTACTTTTGTTTCTCTTATATTTTTTCATACTACCTTAGTTCTATTTTATCCTCCCTCTGGATCTCGGAGATATAAAGAAATATATTGGCTTTCAAATGCTGTTTCTATGAGACTCAAAGGGCAATTATATTATTTGATGTAGTGGAGTATTTGTATGGGTGGCATATATGTATATACATGTTCTTGGATGTGAATATATCTGTGTCAATATATGCAGGATATCTTTTCATGCATTCATGTGTGTGTGTGTGTGCATGGTGCCTGTCTGTGTGGCAGGCAAAGACTGATGTCAGGTGTCTTTTTACCATTCTATATTTTGTTCAGAGACTATCTCTTGTTGCTGTGTCTGGATCTTACCCCTGTGGTAAGACTAGCTGGCGAGCAATCACTAGTAATCTCCTCGTTTCTACCTCTCCAGTGCTAGGATTCAAGGTGCACACCACCAGAGCCCGCTCCTTACATACAAATTAAGGAGCTAAATCAGGTCAAAAGGCTTCTCAGCAAGCACAGGTCTGACTGACCCATCTTCTCAGCTCCAACTATGTTCCTTCCTAGTACTGATTACCATTTACCAAGGTGAGATCTGGGATCTTTATTAATCCGTATACTTCACAATGTAACTTTTAACTAAGGGAGACTCAGACTGAAAAACTGTATTCCTTTACTACCTCTTAGATTTACTGATATTGGCCAAATACAAAGGGAGCTATAGTTTTATGACTATTGAAATTTAATTCATTTAGAAATAGAAGATCAGGATTCTTTTTACTATAATTATAACATTAAAATTTGGAAAGAGAGTTGGAGGCAGAACCAGTTGAAATGGCCTTGTACTTACTTTTGATCAAATCTCTCTAAGCAGCTCAATCTGTTTTTCAATAATATTGTATCCCCCATAAACGAGAGAGGGCCATGCAGATGAACATGTAAATGTAACACAATGGTCCCAGGTATTGAAAATGTTTCCATGACCAAGGGAAAGAGAACTCTCCTTTCTTGTTTACTTATTGGTGTTCTGTCTAAGATGTTTTTAAGTTCAACTTTTGACAGCTTGCTCTGAGCATCTTTCTGGGAAAGCTTGGGCTCAGTCATTTGAATGTAACCATCAAGGACTTGGCACCCTACCCTGTCTCTTCACTGTTTGGCTTGCAAGTCAAGCCCAGAGTTGAAACCTGCTGCTTGTCATGAAATATGAGAGCTTACAGTTCCTTGGGATCACCACCTCGAATAAACGATACCTGCCAGTCTATAACAAGGAGGAATTTCTGTTTGTTCCTGTGGTGTTGACAGCACACTGGCTGTGGTTTCTACCACATTCTGCTTATTGCTTATAGAACAATTTAACTGGTTCATTATCTCCTATTTTTTGTGGAGCTAGTTTGCTGTGTTGACAGAATATTTTCAACTGTTACTCCCAATCTGTGCAATGGTTCTAGGAAGCCAGGAGCCATAAAATGTGCAATAAGAAAGTTAATGCATCAGCAAATGTCCTTAATGTGAGGCCCCGGGGAACAGGCTAACCTAGGGGAGTGTACGCTATGTCTAGGAATTATCCACAAAAATGAAGAGGACATTTAAGTTGAACTAGAAAATGATAATAAAAATCAAGGTCTCCCAATAATTATAAATGGGAACATATATAACTGAATTTTTATTAAGCTGATGAATATTAAGTATAGATATAATTATCATATTCTGAATGAAAACAACTTGAGTAGATGGTCATAGTTTGTTACAATTTAAGACCTTCTTTACCACAGCTATAAATTATTGCTATAGTATATTATAAATTCTTTGAAAAGTAAAATAAATCTCTTGGTGCACCCAGATTAAGTGGTCTTTTGGTGAGGAGGACAGTTTATTATCCAAATCAATTTTCATCTTGAAAGTCTTACAAAGCTAGCCTATGATTCAGGAACCAGAGTATCTTTCTTACATCACCAAAGCAGGAGGCATAAACCTTTCACATATATGATAAAATTACCTTCCATTTCCCCCTCATTTTTTTTCTCTTACAAAAAATATAGTTGTAAAAATAAAAGAAGGCAACAGTATCAAAGGACAAGGGGTTGTTCTTAGTTCTTTCTGTGCAGATAGCGCTCAAAAAAGATGTAAAAATGGTCAAAGTAGGATGTACGTCTTCAACATCATAATTTATATATATATATATTTATAAATTTATATATATTATATATATACATATATATATCAGACATGTTTAAAAGGCAAATTTTCAAACCAGCACAAGAGAAATGATGATGATCTGGGAGAAATTATGACTTTTAAAGATTTATTTATTTTAGTTATGAGTATACTGTCGCTGCCTTCAGACACCCCAGAAGAGGGCATCAGATCCCATTACAGATGGTTGTGAGCCACCATGTAGTTGCTGGGAACTGAAGTCAAGACCTCTGGAAGAGCAGTCAGTGCTCTTAACCACTGAGTAATCTCTCCAGGCCGAAATTATGATTTTTAGACAACATTGTTAGGAATGTAAATTAATAGTGCAACTCTGGAAAATAGTCTGGGGATTATAAAACAGACAAACAGACAGACACAGAGAGAGACACACACACAGAGAGAGACAGAGAAAATGAGAGCATTAGGGAAAGGGAGAGAGTAGAAGAAACATTCTTATGATCCAGCAGCATCATTTCCATTTTACACATATAATTGAAGGTTATAAAACAAAAAATGACTTTATGAGCATGTTTATATTACTCCATAACTCACTGTAATCAACCAGTGGGATGAAACCGTCTGTCCTGAGATAGCTAGGTGAAAAAAAACCAAATATATTAAACAAGGGCAAGAAATCTATGGAATCACATGAAAAATGAAATTACATAATTGTGGCAATGTGGATCTAACATTACATAATGTTAAGGAAAATAAGCTTGTCATAAAATGACAAAAGTGTGTGATTTCAATCAAATGTGTAAAAAGGAAATGTAAGCTCAAAAAAGACGCCTGAATAGTGTTTATTTAATCTAAGGAAATAGAAAAGACAGAATTTGTAAAGGGGAAAACATGCAAACAGTAATAACTATGGTTCTGAAGTAAGAAATGTTAGCTGGGGAGTGGTGGCACACGCCTTTAATCCCAGCACTTGGGAGGCAGAGGCAGGAGGATTTCTGAGTTTGAGACCCATCTGGTCTCCAGAGTGAGTTCCAGGACAGCTAGGACTACACAGAGAAACCCTGTCTTGAAAAAAGAAAAATAAATGAGATGATTATAGACAACATTTTACAATTTACTCAGACAAAGCTCAGAGAGAAGGTTTAGAAGAGCCTCCTCAAACAAAGAACTCTTAAATATGTGAGAAAAAAATGTTAAAAGTAATAAAAATTTTAAAAAGCTGTAGAAGAACTTTCAGGCAGCATTTTTATCTCTCATTGTCAAAGTTGTCTTCCAGAATAACTATGGCAGTGATTTAAAAACTGATAAAGTTTCATCCAATAATTGTGCTGATAGGAAGTCAGAAATGCAAAAGTTAAATTAAAAACCTAGAAGATAGGGAAGTGTTCCGAATGAAGATTGATTCCCCCATCTATACATGATGTGCTGAAGTAAAAAGAAGGAAGGAAGCTAGTCTTGAGCGTATTAGGGCTGAGAGATAGAAATGTTACATGGAGAAGAAACCAAGAAAACTGGGGATTTATGAACAAATCAACTTACTAGAAAATTATCCAGTCAAAAACCATATCTTTGCTTTGCAGAAACTTTGTAATTTTATGAGGTCCCATTTGTCGATTCTTGATCTTAGAGCATAAGCTATTGGTGTTCTGTTCAGGAACTTTTCCCCTGTGCCCAAGTCCTCCAGGGTCTTCCCAAGTTTCTTTTCTAATAGTTTCAGTGTGTCTGGTTTTATGTGGAGGTCCTTGATCCACTTGGAGTTGATCTTAGTGCAAAGAGATAAGAGTGGGTCAATTCGCATTCTTCTGCATGTTGACTTCCAGTTGAACCAGCACCATTTGTTGAAAAGGCTATCTTTATTCCATTGGATGGTTGTGGCTCCTTTATCAAAGATCAAGTGACCTTAAGTCTGTGGGTTAATTTCTGGGTCTTCAATCCTGTTCCATTGATCTGCTTGCCTGTTGCTATACCAATACCATGCAGTTTTTAACACAATTGCTCTGTAGTACTGCTTGAGGTCAGGCATATTGATTTCCCCAGAAGTCCTTTTATTGTTGAGAATAGTTTTAGCTATCCTGGGTTTTTTGTTGCTCCAGATGAATTTGAGAATTGCTCTTTCTAGATCTATGAAGAATTGAGTTGGGATTTTGATGGGGATCGCATTGAATCTGTATATTGCTTTTGGCAAGATGGCCATTTTTACTATATTGATCCTGCCAATCCAGGAGCAAGAAATATTTTTCCATCTTCTGAGGTCTAAGGACACTGTCAGAAGGACAAAACGGCAACCAACAAAGTGGGAAAAGATCTTCACCAACTCCACATCCGACAGAGGGCTAATATCCAATATATACAAAGAACTCAAGAAGTTAGACCGCAAAGAAACAAATAACCCTATCAAAAAATGGGGCACAGAGCTAAACAAAGAATTTTCACCAGAAGAAATTCGGATGGCCGAGAAACACCTGGGAAAGGGGAAAGCCTTTGGAATGTAAACATAGAATATAGAAAATAAAAAAAAAAGAAAAAAATTATAATTAATTTAAAAAAAAAAAGATGTTCAACATCATTAGTCATCAGGGAAATGCAAATCAAAACAACCCTGAGATTCTACCTCACACCAGTCAGAATGGCTAAGATTAAAAACTCAAGAGACAACAAGTGCTGGCAAGGATGTGGAGAAAGAGGAACACTCCTCCACTGTTGGTGGGATTGCAAAATGGTAAAAACCACTCTGGAAATCAGTTTGGCGCTTCCTCGGAAAATTGGGCATGTCACTTCCAGAGGACCCTGGCATACCACTCCTGGGCATATACCCAGAGGATTCCCCTGCATGCAATAAGGACACATGCTCCACTATGTTTATAGCAGCCTTGTTTATAATAGCCAGAAATTGGAAGGAGCCCAAATATCCCTCAAAGGAGGAATGGATACAGAAAATGTGGTATATTTATACAATGGAATACTACTCAGCAATTAAAAATAATGAATTCATGCAATTTGTAGGTAAATGGTTAGATCTGGAAAATATCATCCTGAGTGAATTAACCCAATCACAAAAGAATGCACATGAAATGCAATCACTGATAAGTGGATATTAATGAGCCCAGAAGCCCTAAATACTCAAGACACAAATAGCAAGTCAAATGATTCCCAAGAAGAAGAAAGGAGAGGACCCTGGGCCTGTAAAGATTGCATCCAGTTTAGTAAAGAAACTGAGGGGGGAGGGGGAATGATTGGGGAACAGTTGGGGGGGAAGGAACTATGGGAACTATGGTGGGTGGGAACTGGGAAGGGGGAAAGCCTTTGGAATGTAAACATAGAATATAGAAAATTAAAAAAAATTAAAAAAAAACCATATCTTAGAATTTTCTCAAAAAACATTTCAACTTTAAGTATGAACTGGAAAGTTGAAAGTCACGTCTCATATGTTCTTTTTTTCCTGTTTGGTTTCATTTAATTGGTTGTTTATTTTTATGACCGAATTATTTTATTTTATTTTTATTATTTGACAACCCCATGATTTTAGTCTTTCACTTTTTCTCATCTGCAGTCCTTCCTCTTCTTCCCCTCTCCTGGTCCTCCTTCCCCTGATGCTCCCTCTCCTGGACCTCCCTCTCCTGGTCTTCCCTCTCTGTCCCTCCTCCCTCCCTTTCTCCTATTCTTTCTCTTTCCTCCCTGCTCCCATTTGTGTGTGTGTGTGTGTGTGTGTGTGTGTGTGTGTGTCCCATTAAGATTATCTGCATGAGCTTGGGAGAGATAATATCTGCTGTATCTCTAGCTACTGAAGAACATGGAATAACATTCCTCAGCCACAATTTAAACTTCAACCCTCCTTCATGACCAGTGGGGCCTCACGAGGCAGTCTCCCTTCCTTGATGAGATGCTGATGGGCTCCACGTACACAGGTCTTATGTAGGGAAATACACCATGAGTTCTTTCATAGTGCATCTGCCACGCGCTGTCTGGAGTACACCATTTTGCAACAGTCTTCCCTGCTTCTGGTACTTACATTTTTTTCTGACCTCTTTTCCGTGATTGTCCTTGACATTTGAGGTCTAGGTTTTTATGTAGATGTCATGTAGACATCTATGTCATGTATACATCTATGTCATGTATTTAACAGTACCCTATTCTCTGGACTTTGACTGATTGCGTATTCTATATTAACCATCATCTTCTACAAAGGGAAGCTTCACCAAAGAAGGCTGAAAAGATGAACAAATCTGTGGATATAAAGATAAATAGAGGGTAATTAGATAAGATGTCACTTAATGAAACAATAGTAGCTGATTCTCCCATAGTGCCTATGACCTCTCCAGCTGTGAGTTCTCATCAGATTTTTAGTATCAGGCCTAATTTTTATACCTGTGCAGGAAGGCCTTAAATGCAATCAGAAAGTACTTAAACATTCCCATAAAATATAGATGAATGCACTCATGGCACTAATCGACACAGATAGGAAGGCTAGTCATCTTGTTTACAGGGAATGCATCTGTGTAAGAGTGTTTAGACCTTTTCTCCAGCAGTCTGCATAGCAACCTGTTACTGTGGAAAGCAGCTAGCAGGGAGGAAGCTCCTCTGTCAGTAACAACGTCATGTCTCCACGTCCCATGACCAAACTATGTGTCTTCCCACATACCTCTTGTGGACAACTAAATCCAATGGGGATGTCCTTCATTGTTTATGGGGAAGGAGACGATAGAACCTCTTTAATCAAAAACATATAGAGAGCCCGGCATGGTGGCACAAGCCTTATATCCTAGCGCTAGGGAGGCAGATCACTGGTGGAACTCTGTGAATTCCAAGCAAGCTTGGTCGACACAGTGAGTTCCAGTACAGCGAGAGCTACATACTACAACACTGCTTCAAGTAAAAAGTATAAGGAAGAACCCATACAAATGGCTTCTAGGATGTAGAATGTCTCCACATGAACTCTTCACTTAAAAATTATTTAAAACTTCTCCTTTACGATCCCCCTCTACTTTCATACTGACTGTATTCTACTAAGACTTCTCCTAACCCCCACCTCTTTCCACATGAGCCCTTTCTAGTCCCCTGACTTCTACAGGTACTCTGAGCTAAACTGACAAATCTAAAGATTTGAAACTCAGATCCACATACATGAGAGAACATGAAGCACTGGTTTTTCTAGATCCTGGTTACCTTGCTCTCTGTAGTTTTTTTCTAGTTCTGTCCATCTATATGCACAAAGTTGAAAATTTTATTTATCTTCATTGCTGAGTAGAATCCCATTGTGCAATGCTACATTTTCAATATTAATTTATATACTACGTATTAACATAAAATCTCAGCTTATATTATTTTAAATATTTGTAATAATTATTAGAGATGGGATCTAATATTGAAATATCAATGTTTGAATATTATATACCAAATTATTTTAAACTAAATTAAATGAGTTTTCATTCTAAACAATTAGTTACTTAGATAAGCATTTCATTTATACCCAGTATCATTTATGATGATATTAATATTATTTAGTCTTGTATTTACAAAAGATATTAAGTCATAGGTTACAAATAATTTTATTTAGAAGATAGTCATAAGAAGTAATTATATAGGATTAGAGTGCTGACTCTCTATACTTCAGATTTTTATCAGTTATCCCTCATTGTTATTGCTTGTGGGATTTGTTCTCTATAAGTATAATTACAGAGTACATGTTGAGTAAGATAATAAATTATTAAAATTTTCTCTCCAAATTTTGTTATGTAGCAGATACTTCTGCCAGTACCATCTGAAAATTGCATAACTAAGTTGAGAGGCTACAACAAAAGAGAAATTAGAAAATCAGTGTAGACAAAGCAAAACTTCAAAAAGTAAATTTTGTAATCTTTATTGTAGTTTTCTTTCTTTAGAAATGTACTTCATTAAATTAGATTAGATTAGTTTAGTTCATTAAAAACTGTGCAAGAATTAATTCACTAATGACATTTTAGAATGACACATGCTATTTTAAAGGTCTATAATACCAATACTTTTCTAGTTCTAACAACATCTAAATGGATCAGAACAGCATTTCTGAATATTTAGCTTTTCATTATTGTAAAACTAAGTAATTGCCATTATGCTGATTATGTATCAATAACTATAAACATCTGATAATTTGATAATGGGCTAAAACTAATATGCAATATGGGTTTGGTTGTCTGTAGGTTTATGACACAGAGAAAAATGTAAATTATAAAACTCACTTTCAGAAAGCATATTGTAGGTGACTGGAAGGATGACTCAGCAGACAAAGGTGCTTGCTACCACCTTCTGGGCATGAGTTCAATCTCTAGAACATACATTTAGAAGAAGATAATGAATCCCTACAAAGTGTCCCCTGAGGGCAAATAGACACACAAAAGAGAAAGAGAGACACAGAGAGAAAGACAGAGAGAGACAGAGACAGGGACAAAGAGAAATGGGGGCAAAGAGAACTACACAAATATATTTATATACTTTTATTTACATAAATATATATTATATAAAATATTGATAAACTGTTTTGAATCTTTACTAAAGAAACATGATTCTGGGTTTCATTCTTTATACCTGCTGGCAAGTGCCATGGGAAATCTATCAAGATCAAGGGACAGCATGCAGGAGGAGGTTATTTCTTCCATCTATCTAGTGGGTTCCTAGGCTCAAACTTGGATTTTCAGGCTTGGTGATGATTGTATACACTCAATTGATCCAACTCACTACATTCTAGATGTGAGATTATAAAATGATATTTCATGTATGATTTCTAAAAAGATAAAATTACCCAAAGAGCTTCTGATTTTATAAATAAAATTAAATTTTACAAAACAATGGTCTTTCTTAAATTAATATCAGTATTTGTGGTGCTGCAGATTGGCAGGACAGGAAAGTTCTCTACCAGGTAAGTTCATAGGCCTTTGTATTTTTATATTTCTTGTTTGCTCTCTGGGTTCCTTGTATTTCTGATTAGAGACAGGGTTTCTCCATGTAAATAGACTTCTCTCAAATTCATAGACAAGAACCCCTCCAAGTGGTAGGATTGCAAACATATACCACCACACCCACCCTTTGCCCTTCTTCATGTGGGTTATATTAAAAGGTAACTTAAGTGTCATTATTTTAAATTGCCAGATCATTTGTGCAAAAATCAGATATACCCATAGAAGAAACACAAAATGAAAAATCTTCCCATCTAAATATTTAAGTGTGAAAATTATTATATTCTTATTGTTGATATTTTGCTACTTTGAATAGTTTTACTGGTACATGGAAATAACTATTTCAAATATGTGGGTAAATTTCTAGGTCATATACCAAAGACTTATAACTATTGAAAAACAATTTGTTGATTTTTACAATGTTAGGTCATAGCAAATTTCATCATTTTAAGTTGAGTATGGTAAGCTATGACATTCACATCAATGCCACCCAAATCAGCAAATGGACTGTTTCCTTTACTTCCATGAATTCTGGGAAGAATTTTCAGGCAACATATTTACAAACCCAGACCTTCAATATGTGATAATCCAATTTTCTGAATTTATTAACTGAATAGGTGCCTTCTCTTAGCATCTTCCACAAAAGTCTATAACTATGTGTTGTGACAGTCCCTCTTCTGTGTCATTGGCCATTGTACCTCTTATGACAATGCTACCCTAATTTGATTGATCTTCATTCCATGTTTTATGTCAGAGAGAATAATGCTCTCTATTTTATGCCTCTGTTTCTACATGGCAGTGAATTTGCATACTGGTTTCAACTTGCTTAGACTAGGAAACATCTGAAATATTAGTAAAGTATACAACTAAGAATATTTGGTGCTTCCAGAGATAATTAGAATATGAAGACATTTATTAAATGCTGCAATCAATGGTTAGAGTATAATAGAACTATTGGGAGGTAATAAAATGTATGAAGTATCATTTAGATTGATAGGTGGCCAGGGCATGTCTTTTTGAGCTCTGTCTTTCCTTGATATTTCCTGCTTTGCTCTGCTTGCTGTCCTGTCCTCTGTTCTTCATTCACATCTCCCATGATGAACTGAACCCCTCAAAACTGTTAACATAATAAATCTTCAGCTCTCAAGTTGATACAATCACAGTAACCTAGTATCATAATAATGCTGTCATTGCTATAACCAAAGGGATCATGTGCTTCTTGATTTCAGAAATGATTTGCAGAATAATTTGGGAGTCTTTGAAGAAATAGGCTAACGAAGCTCATAATGCTGTCATTATGTTCATTACTGGACAATTATAGAGGGAGTTAAAAAGACCAGGATAGTGTCAACAGAAGTATTAATAAAGAAAACCAGACTTATGAGGTTTACAATACAAATCAGAGCTATATTGGAAATTGTGTTAGAAGCTACTCTTCACATATTTACAAATAATTTATCTATATTTTGTCACTATTGTGAGACTTGCAATAAGGATGATTTAAAAGTAATGGACTAATTGATTTGGTGGTGGTTTTCTTTCCACTTGGTCAGCCCACAGGCTGCCATATCTATTCTCCATGAGCTCTGACTAATTCCACTACTGCCAAAACTATGACCTTGTTCATATAATAGTTTGACAGTCATACAGGATAAAGGTGTTACAGTGCATGGAGGCTTTCAAGCTGACAACAAAGGATGCTAGGACACATGAGGCTTGATCAGAGATCCTGCATGAAAACCCTTGGCTATGTTGTTTGTAAAGCTGGGACATTGAAAACTAAACTATACAGAGACCACAGATCCTATAAGGAATGTGAAAAGTGTGTTGGCCTATAGAGACCAAGCCTATCCACACCGAGACAGTGGGGATGTGCACATCAAGTGTCACAGAAAGAGTTCTCCAAGCCCTTGCTACAGTTATTACATGACTCAGAGACATGGAGCATAAAGATTTGGGGTTCGCTTTCTTGGGTTCTCATCTAGCTTTCATCTCATCTTTGAACATTCCATCATTTTGGAATGGCAGTATTTTTTTTTTTCGTTGCTCTGCAGCATTTTATTTGGAATGGGGTCATTTTGTTTGTTTGTGTAAAGTTCTCATAACTAAACACTGCCACCAGACTCAGAGGAGATTTGAACTTGGGGTTTTGAACAGTCTGTGAAAATAATAGATACTCTTACCCAAAAAATGATTGCTACTATCAGAATAAGAATAATATGAGGGCTGGAGAGATGGCTCAGCGGGATAAGAGCACCAACTGCTCTTCCGAAGGTCCTGAGTTCAAATCCCAGCAACCACATGGTGGCTCACAGCCATCCATAACAAGATCTGACTCCCTCTTCTTGAGTGTCTGAAGACAGCTACAGTGTACTTGTTACATATAATAAATAAATAAATCTTTAAAAAAAAAGAATAATATGAACAGCTCCACCACTTCCCAGTCCTCACTGTCTCCCAGGAGGACTGCCATAACCAGGGACACAGGTGAGACACCCACTACAATATCCATGCCTTGTGGGACCACATAGAGTCCAATAGACTTCTCAGACATCTTCTCAGTCAGAATCCCATATCCCTCCTGATCTCTACTTCTACCTGCATTCAGGACAGATGGACATGCCTGACCCCCAACCTCACATCTCTGCTTGTCTCCTAGAAATCCTGTTCTAAACTGGGGCACATTAGGTCTGCTCTAACCAAAGACAGTGTTGCTTGCCTCCACGGAGGCCTAGTCTAACCTGCAACACACAGTTCTACCTGCTTCTGGAGAAGACTGCTCCAATCCCTCACACCCAGGACAGTTAACACCAGAGAAAACTAGATGGTGAAAGGCAAATGCAAAAACAATCAAATTTAGGACCTTCAGAACCCAGCTCTCTTGCTGCAGCAAGCCATAGATACACTAGCCCAAATGGTAAGCAAGATTCTGATCTTAAATCCCATCTCATGAGTATGATAGAGGCTAATGATGATAGTGTATGAAAGAGGATACAAATAATTCCTTTAAAGAAATACAGGAAAACAAAATCCAAGAGTTGAGAAAAATACACAAAATAGTCCAAGACCTTAAAATGGAAGTAGAAACAATAAATAAATCACAAATAGAGGCAACACTGGAGTTGGGAGACCTAAAACTAAGAACAGGAACTACAGGCACCAGAGCAACCAAAAAAAATTACAAGAGATGGGAGAGAGAATCTCAGGCATAGAATATACAATAGAAAATATTTAAAAACCGATCAAAGAAAATGTCAAGTATAAAAAGTTTTTCAACAAAAACATAGGAGATAACTTCCCTAACCTAAAGAAAGAATAGCCATTCTGATATACAATAAAATAGCCTTTCTAACAAAAGTAATCAAAGTAGATGGCAAAGGACACTTTCATGCTCTTATAGGAAAAATCAATCAAGATAATGTATCAATTCTATACATCTATGCTCCAAATGCAAGGGCACATATATTCATAAAGTAAACTTTTTTTTATGAATCTCAAAACACTGAAGCCCACACAGTAATAGTGGTAAATTTAAGCAGTCCACTCTCACCAATGGACAGGTCATCATCCAAATAGAAACTAAACAGAGACAAGCTAACAGAAGTTATGAGCCAAATGAATTTAACAATATCTACAGAACATTTCACCCCAAGACAAAAGAATGTACGTTTTCTCAGCATCTCATGGAAACTTCTCCAAAACTGAATATATTATTGGACAAAATAACAAGTTTCAACAGATACTAGAATATTGAAATATACTGTTGCACTCTATCAGATCACCACTGACTAAGGCAGGACTTCAACAACAGAAACAATGGAAAGCATACATACAAATGAAAACTGAAGAACATGCTACTCAATTATAACTTGGTCATGGAAGAAATAAAGAAATAAGTTAAAAACTTTCTATAATTCAATGAAAATGAAGGCACAGTATATCCAAACTTATGGGACACAGTGAAAGCAGTGCTAAGAGGAAAATTCATAGCACTAAGTGCCTTTAAAAACTAATTGGGGACATCATATACTAGCAACTGAACAGCACAACAGAAAGCTCTATAACAAAAGGAAGTAAACATTCCCAGGAGGCATAGACAGCAGGAAATAATCTCAGGACTGATATCAACTAATTAAAAACAGAGAACCATACAAAGAATCAGCAAAACCAAGAGCTGAATTATAAGAAAAGCAATAAGATTTTCAGTCTGAAAATAGGAAAATCAATTTGAGGGGTATTGGTATTAGCTCTTCTTTGAAGGTCTGGCAGATTTCTGAACTAAAATCATGTGGTCCTGACCTGTTGTTGATGTTGTTGTTGTTTGGTTGAGAGGTTTTTAGTGGCTGTTTCGATTTCCTTAGGAGTTATGGGACTGCAAGAGAAGCTGAGAAATGTAGTCTTTCACCAGGAAACTATGGGAGCAAATCTAAAATATCTCAAGACCCACTATCCAGTGATCCACTTCTAGCAAAACTTCACTTCCCACTATTTGTCATTTCCCGCATCCCCTCTTGCATCTATCTGAATGTACATGAATATACCCTGAACATTAAAAGAAACAGTTGGCACTTCTTTACATGATTTCACTTAGTATAATTTCACTTAATAATTTTCCTAAATTGCTCAACCATAAACTAGACCTGTAGGGTATATAGGTAAATGGTACTGTAAAAAATGATATGGAATAGGTGTTTCTGTGGTGTGCTCATTTTGAATGTAATTTCTACATTCAGAAGTATAATAGCTGGATCATATAGCAGTTCAGTGGAGAGTTTGAAAGGAAAAGAATATGATGAAATATATTGTGGGAAAATAGTTTTAATAAAAATAATAAAAATAAAATTGGTATATGGCATAAAATAAGAGATACAAATACAATGATTATGGTAAATTAAAACTATTTTGATCAATTATTATTAAAATTTTATTGCCATATGAAGAAAACCACTTCCACAATTTTTATTATGTTTAATTAATATATACCAATATCTCTGTTAATAGTTCATAAGATATCTTTAAATTGACATTCAATAGTTTTCTACATAATAACATCGTTGCAAGATTTTATTTGCCTTATTGGTGATCATCCAGAGGTTATAAATACTTCAAGAAAAGTATATATGTATGTGAGCCTTCAACCTCTATAAACTCTATGAATTTTTAATGTTGTGCTTTATTTTAGAAAATACTGGAGACAAATTATAGCCAAGAAACTGGTGCGCATAAATTCAAGTGTTGATTATTAAGTAGGAGAACTGGAATATTTGTCACTTACATATTTTTCTAAATGTCATTTCTTATTTCACAAAACTTGATGTGTGAGAAGTTTAGACAAACACTACACATTCTGATAAATCAACAGAAATATTTCATTTTGTAAGTATTTAAATTTTGAAGCTCTGTGCACATATAGTTATCTATATATCAGTGAGTATTCAAAGTAACATGTTTGTTATAAATAGATGATAGAAAATAGACAATTAATCTACCATTTTTACATCTTAACAACTGTGTTTCATTCAAAGCATTCTTTTTTGGCAGCTAAACAGATAAACTGATGAAAAGGACAGACAAGGACATAAGAACAATGTCTTGGTTCTTAGTTCTAAGAATATGCTGTGGAATAAATTACACCAATTCTCAGCAGCCTAAATGGGCATCTTTTGTACACACTTGTCACTATAGAACTATTTCATTGTTCTGTGGAGCTGTGTTGTCTTAATATAAACTATAAGAAATAGCAAACCATGAAAGTAGTGACCATTCTTAAATTTTTATTCATATTTTTGATAAGTAAGTCCTAACAAATAGGTGAGATCTTACCAGGGCAATTTGGGGACATGTATGCCCCTGTCACAGATAAGGTTTCTGTTGCTGTGATGGAAGACATGGAAAAATGCAAGTTGAGGATGGGGGTTTATTCAGCTTATAGTTCCATAGCACTGTTCATCATTGAAGGAAGTCAGGATAGGAACTCAAATAGGGCAGAATCCTGGAGGCAGGAGCTGATGTAGAGGTCATGGAAAGATGTTGTTTACTGCATGGCTTCTCCTCATACAACCCAAGACTACCAGCCCAGAGATGGAACCAACCACAACAGGATGGGCTTTCTCAAAAATCATTAGTCATTATGAAAATGTCTTATACCTGGAACTTATGGAAGCATTTTCTGAACTGAGGTTTCCTCCTTTCAGATAATGTTAGCTTGTTTGGAAACTTGACAGAAGACCAGAAGAATAGCCTATAAATATATGTAATTTAAACTCAGTGTAGTATTCCCAGGTTGACTAGGCATATCCCATAAGCAGTTGTTTGCACCATGTTAACAAATGCGGAAGATTTCAGACCATGATAAATCTCACTCACATGCACAGTATTTGTTCATTTGCCATTTGTAAAGCAAGTCATATATTCCAAGGTGATAACTTCGTGGCTCTGAAGACCAGGTAACATGTTTCCATGAGGAACTGCAAAGTCAAGTTTTACAATCACTGCTAATTCATGTTGCTCCTGCACTTTCAAATATCCTTAAAGAACCATTCCAATATGATGGGATGTTTTGGGATCCCATAGTTGGGAAGGCCCAGACTATGTTTTAAACCTGTAATAACATATAAACAAAGCATATGTGTATAAACAAAATGCCACTAAGTGCATATTCTCTTGGCACAAATAGAAACATAGTTAGTTCACTCTCGGCCCTAGAGGTTGATCAAATGACTCGATCACAAATCTGTACATTTTTTTTCCAAACAGGGGATAGCATGTGCATAAAAAGAAAAAGAAATCAAGGAAGAGCAACCTGTGAAGTTTATGGTTTGTTTGTAAATTATTTTGAGTTGAATTTTAGTTCAGACACGTTTCTACTTCTAGAAAATTATTATTAAAGATGACAATCTGTGAGCTGAGCAATCTTTAATTATCTAAAATACATGATCCATAATTTCATCTGGTTTTCTTTCCAAATTCATTTACTGTCTACTTAACTATTGCACTGGGGAAGCTTTAGGGTAAGAGGAAGAAGTGGTTATAGATACATTTTCTTAATTATAAGTAAAATTGAATTTTGTCTATTATTAATAAAATATATAAATATAAATGTAAAACAGCTAAAGCATGCTAGAATAGAAAAGTGAACTTATTTTAAATTCTAGCCATAAACTAGGATTTTAATAGGGTTAGATGCCTTCTCTTGCAGCTCATCAAGACCCAAGATAACCCAGTGTCTTAACTACATAGAAATAAGAGGAAATGTGTCATGATCCACTTAAAACAAAAGTCAGAATAGTTTTCCTCACATCATATTTTTTTAATTTTTTTAATGACTTGCCAGCAAGAAGCAGTGGGATCTTCTCAGCTACTACAAGGATTTGCAGAATATTCACATCTATGCACAAAAGATTTATTAGTTCATCTATTTTGGGGTATTTAAGCAGAAACCACAACTTTTACATTGCTTATATGTGTTTGTGATGATCTCCTCAATGTTTTGACTGAGATTTGAAGTACAGATGCGCAGGAGTGGTAGAAATAGATCACATGATACCTTCTAGATTTAAATTATTTGGAAATATTTTTAGTTTCTAAACTAATGACTATTCACACTAACTAATTCATACTAAAGGTATTAGAATTCCTTTCTGACCACACACTCAGCATTCATCGTCATTACTTTTCTTGAAGACAGTCAGTGTACCTCGGGTGACATGGAATCTCAATTTAGTTTTTCATTTTGTTTTCCACATAGTTATAGATATTGAATGTTTTTAGTGAAAATACTTGAAAATTGTTCATCATTTGAAATTTTTCTACTCTGTCCATTTGCCTGATTGATAATTAGTAGATTTTTATTCTTTCTTATTTACTATATTGAACTCTGTGTATTCTATGTCCTAATCTCCTGTAAGCTGAATGCTGGCAGATTTTATTCCATTTTTATGCAGTCTTTTTACTGCATTAATTGTTTCATTTGCTTTGAAGAAACTTTATACTTTTGCTGCAACTGTCAGTCATTGCTAATAGAATTCTACAGAGAAACGGTAGCTTAAAACACATGCTTTCCCCCTAATGGTTTAAAATTTCCTATCATCATTCTTTCACTGATTCTCAATTAATTCAACACTAATCTTTTTTCCCTTCTACTGCCTTTGCATTTTCCTCATGAACTCTATTTTATTTTCATTCTGTATAGTTTTAATGCCTAATTATGAACGATGAAGTTATTTATTTTTAATCTGATGTTTATTTTGATGATGACAATTTTAATGTTGTCACAATATCTCTAGCGTCTCTATGTCTTCACCAGATAAACGACCTTTTAGGAGTTAATGCTTTTATTTCCTGAGATTTCTTTTCTACGAAATTTTAACTTTTTTGCCTTTGTACTTGCTGTGGCATATCTGCGATTAGCATGGGAAGACTCACCTTAACAAAGGAAATGTTTGCTCATATTGGACACATGCTGGAGTGTTTGAAGAAGGATGCTATTTATCTCATAGTAGGTAGGAAACATAGAAACTATTAAAGGCCAGGTACAACATTCCAAGGTGTGTACCAAATGATTCGTTTGTTTGTGCTATCCAATCCTAGAAAGAACACTACTACCTGGTGACCAATACTTTAACTGCCCTCATCACCTGTGGGGAACATTCCTATGCAAAACAACAATAACAGTGGATATATGTATTTAGTGTTTACTTAGCTATTGATTGTCATTATGAACTGACAATGCTGATATGATCAAGAAAGATTTTTCCTATTTTTAAGTTTTTAGCATGATTTATTTAGTGCTCTAGTGCTTGTGAATATAATTTTTTCTGTTCTGTATATAGTTGTTTATCTTTGGTAATTCTGGATTATTAGTAATGAATTATTTTAGTTAGTATTCAGTTTTTCCTGAATTAACTATTTATTTGTTTTTCTAAACTTTCATTAAATTTGTTAATTGACAATGTTAGTCATAGATGTGTTACATTTTCATTTCTGCCATTCGTATCTTCTCCTCTCTCAAAACCATTCCTAATAATCCAACTTCACAACTCCTCCTACCTCTATGTCTACTTGTTTTCCCCTGTGATCCAGTAAATGTCACCAGGGCCATCCACATGATCACTGGTTTGGAGCTATCCATTGGTACATGCTGAGATCATCCATGGTTATATAACCAAAGTCAATGTCCTTCTTTCAAAATTTGTCAATAGCATGGAGCTATTTGTAGCTCATCATGGAGTAGTAGGTATGCACGTGTCTCTCCCCTGTCTGTAACTGATTGCTCACAGGCCCATACTTGTGAAGGCCCATTGCAGTAGCCACTCTTATAACATTAAAAATATCCTGTTTATATCATATGCAGAAAATAGCTTTATGTAGTTTCCCCCCTTATCTTTTGGCTCTTATAGTCTTTCTGCTTCCTCACACAGGTTGTGTTCAGAGCATTATCCTATTTAGGGTTGAACACTTGACCACTTATGACAATCATCCTGAGTAGATTGGTACTTAACTTATGAGAAGTTTTTCTATGAATTTGTCCATGAGTAGAAACATGAATATTTAGAAGAGAGCTGTGAGCATGTTACTTCAGCTAAATTAACAGTAGTAAGTTCCCCCATGGGATCTTGCAGTCATTCCTAAGCATTCCATGTATCTTGCCTGCATGAGGGACTTTTTTTACACTCAATTAAAGCTCAAAAGAAGAAAACTTACTAACATCTGTAATATGCTGCCCAATCACAGTGTTAAGAGTCTGTCTTTATTTTTAAAAGTCCAGTAGTCTTGGATTTCAGTTAGTATACAGTGGATATTTAACTGTTGGACTCTCTTGTTTTTCTATCTGCAGCTAGGAACTTACTGTCTTGTTACATTCAGAACATTGGGAATGTGTTGATTTTTAAACTTTCATGACTCTTCTCCCAAATACTCTTTAAAAACCCACAGACTTATGGTCACTTGATCTTTGATAAAGGAGCCACAACCATCCAGTGGAAAAAAGATAGCCTTTTCAACAAATGGTGCTGGTTCAACTGGAGGTCAACATGCAGAAGAATGAGAATCGACCCACTCTTATCTCGTTGTACTAAGATCAACTCCAAGTGGATCAAGGACCTCCACATAAAACCAGACACACTGAAACTATTAGAAAAGAAACTTGGGAAGACCCTGGAGGACATGAGCACAGGGGGAAAGTTTCTGAACAGAACACCAATAGCTTATGCTCTAAGATCAAGAATTGACAAATGGGACCTCATAAAATTACAAAGTTTCTGTAAGGCAAAGGACACTGTCAGAAGGACAAAATGGCAACCAACAAAGTGGGAAAATATCTTCACCAACCCCACATCCAACAGAGGCCTAATATACAATATATACAAAGAACTCAAGAAGTTAGACCCCAAAGAACCAAATAACCCTATCAAAAATGGGGTACAGAGCTAAACAAAGAATTTTCCAAAGAAGAAATTCAGATGGCTGAGAAACACCTTAAGAGAGGTTCAACATCATTAGTCATCAGGGAAATGCAAATCAAAACAACCCTGAGATTCCCCCTCACACCAGTCAGAATGGCTAAGATAAAAAAAAAAAAAAAAAAAAAAACAAACCTCAAGAGACAACAAGTGCTGGCTAGGATGTGGAGAAAGAGGAACACTCCTCCACTGTTGGTGGGATTGCAAAATGGTAAAACCGTTCTAGAAATCAGTTTGGTGGTTCCTCAGAAAATTGGGCATGTCACTTCCAGAGGACCCTGGCATACTACTCCTGGGCATATACCCAGAGGATTCCCCTGCATACAATAAAGACACATGCTCCACTATGTTCATAGCAGCCTTGTTTATAATAGCCAGAAGTTGGAAGGAGCCCAGATATCCCTCAAAGGAGGAATGGATACAGAAAATGTGGTATATTTATACAATGGAATACTACTCAGCATTTAAAAATAATGAATTCATGCAATTTGTAGGTAAATGGTTAGATCTGGAAAATATCATCCTAAGTGAGTTAACCCAATCACAAAAGAATACACATGAAATGCAATCACTGATAAGTGGATATTAATGAGTCCAGAAGCCCAAAATACTCAAGGCACAATTAGCAAGTCAAATGATTCCCAAAAAGAAGAAAGGAGAGGACACTGGGCCTGAAAAGATTAGATCCAGTTTTGTAGATCCAGAACAGAGAAATGGTGTGTGTGGGGGGCGTTGATTGGGGAATAGTTGGGGGGAGAGGACTTATGGGACACATGGTGGGGAGGAACTGGGAAAGGGGAAATCCTTTGGAACGTAAACAAAGAATATAAAAAATAAAAAATTAAAAAATTAAAAAAAATAACATAGGATTATGGGAAACCCACCAAAGACGACCACTCCGACACAGTTTATAGTGAATTTAAAGTCTTTATTCTAGCCGGCTAGAGCCACACCAGATATTCAGATCCTACGTGTAGTGCCATGTATCCTAAGTACAAGGTTTTTCAAAGTACAAACCACCTCCTAGCAACTTGCTCTACAGCGATATTGGGTATTTTGCCTAGCAATCAGTTTTATAAATGTAAGTTAAGTGGCTCTGTACAAGAAGCTAATATAAATGACTGTTTGGAGGTCTTTGCAAGCAGGCAGTTTGACAGAAGCTAGAATACTTTAGCTGAGACATCTTGACCTTAGGTAACTAGGATAGAGTTGGGTAGTTTTCCATGAAATTCTCTATCAAGGAGATAAAATTCTAGTTAAACCTAAAATGATCTCAGCATGGCTGAGGAAACCCTGAATTGTCACGCCTATCATAATAGCTTGAAGTTATCTAAAAAAAATGTTCATATAAATATGTTGAAAACATTTGTATTTCTAAGTGTTGATATAAACCTCTAACAAATTACTTTTGTTCAAGAAAACAACCTACCATCATGAAAGTCTTTACCACTCATATTAGTGTTAAGAAAAATCGGCAATGGCACAGTATATTTGGAAAAAGTTACATTAAGAAAATTAATTTTAATGATTTTTAGTTCCTTTTTCTCTACTAATGACATATATTCCTTTGATTTTCATATTTTAATTAACATCAACAATGAAAGCTAATACTTAAATAAATTATAATTATTTTAATCAAAATTAAATCCTGCACATTATGTAATAAAATTACCTTCATCCCTCATTTTATGAAGCATTATTATTCAGGTCACTGAACATTGCAACTTTATAATAGAAATTATAAGTATAAATGTCTCAATATTATTAACTCAGAAAATTGTATCTCACCACAATGGATTAAGAAATACCCGAATAATAATTTCTATTTTAGGGGAATATATTGTGAGGGTATGGTATAGCAGTTGTTTTCTTCTTGCTGGAACAAAACTGTGGAATGAAACAATTTGAAAAGGGATGGATTTGTTTTGGCTTATATTTCAGAGTGACGTTCTACCATCTTAAGGAAAGCACAGCAACCCCGATGATGAGAGGACTTCTTTTTATTTTTATTGGGTATTTTATATATTTCCATTTCAAATGTTATCCTTTTTCCTGGTTTCTCCTCCAGAACCTCCCTATCTCATTGCCCTTCCTGTTGATTCTATGAGGGTGCTCCCCATCCCACATACCCACTCCCACCTCACCTCCCTGGCATTCCCAAACACTAGTAAATCACTCCTTCACAGAACCAAGGGCCTCTCCTCCTGTTGATGCCAGACAGTGCCATCCTCTATTATATATGCTGTTGGAGTCATGAGTCCCTCCACATGTACTCTTTGGTTGGCAATTTAGTCCCTGGGAGCTTTGGGGGGGAGGTGATGTCTGTTGGTTGATATTGATATCTTTTCTATGGGGTTGCAAACTCCTTCAGGTCTTTCAGTCCTTTCTCTAACTCCTTCATTGGGGTTCCTGTGTTCAGTCCAAAGGTTGGCTGTGAGCATCTGCCTCTGTGTTTGTCAGGCTCTGGCAGAGCCTCTCAGGAGACAACTATAGCAGGCTCCTGTCAGCAAGCACTTCATGGCATCTGCAATAGTGTCTGTGTTTGGTGTTTGTATAAGGGATGGATCCCGGGGGTGGGGGGGGCAGTCTCTGAATGGCCGTTCCTCAGTCTCTGATCCACATTTTGTCCCTGTATTTCCTTTAGACAGGAGCCATTCTGGGTTAAAAGTTTGGAGATGATTGTGTGGACCAATCCCCCACAGGAGGCCTTGACTAGCATCTGGATATGGTCTCTACAGATTCTCCTTCCCCTTTGTTGGGCATTTTAGATAATCTCATCCCTGGTTGATCCTGGGGGTCTCTTGCTTTCCTGGAATCTGGAACGTGCTGATGACTATCTCATTTCCCCATACCCTATTGCTACATACCTCTGTTCAAATTCCTGATACTCTATATAATCTGGGTCTCCTCCCATACCTAACCCTTACCCCCTTTTTCTACCCCCTACCTCTCTTCCTCCCAAGTTCCTCCCACCCTCCCATGAGTGTTTTGATCCCCCTTCTGAGAAGGACTGAAGCATCCACATTTTGATCTTCCTTCGTCTTTAGCTTCATATTGCTAATTATATTTTGGGTATCCTGAGCTTTGGGGCTAATAACTTATCAGTGAGCATATACCATGTATGTTCTTTTGTATGACTTGGTTACATCGTACAGGATATTTTCTAGTTCTACCCATTTGCCTAAGAATTTCACGGTCATTCTTTTTAATACCTGAGTAGTACTCCACAGTGTAAATGTACATTTTTCTGAATGCATTCCTCTGTTTAAGGATATTTGGGTTCTTTCCAGCTCCTGGCTATTATAAATAAGGCTGCTATGGATGTACTGGAGCATGTGCACATGTTATATGTTGGAGCATCTTTTGGATATATGCCCAGGAGTGGTACAGCTGTATCCTTAGGTAGTACTATTTCCAATTTTCTGAGGAAGCCCAAGACTGATTTCCAGAGTGGTTGTACCACCGTAGATCCTGCCAAAAATGCAGGGATCCATTCCCATTCCTCTATCTCCACATCCATACCAGACAGAATCTGCTCTCACCAGAGTTTTTTATCTTAACCATTCTGAATGGTATGAGGTGGAATCTCAGGGTGGTTTTGATTTCCATTTCCCTGGTCCTTCTCAGCCATTAAATATTCCTAGGTTGAAAATTCTTTGTTTAGCTCTGTACCCCATTTTTAAATAGGGTTATTTGATTCTCTTGAGTCTACCTTCTTGAGTTCTTTATATATATTGGATATTAGCCCTCTATCAGATGTAGGACTGGTGAAGATCTTATCCCAATCTATTGTTTGCTGTTTTGTCCTATTGATAGTGTCCTTTGCCTTAGAAAAGCTTTGCAATTTTATCAGGTCCTATTTATTGATTCTTGATCTTAAAGCATAAGCCATTGGTGTTCTGTTCAGGAAAATTTCCCCTGGACCCATGTATTTTAGTCTCTTCCTTACTTTCTCTTATATTCGATCCAGCGAATCAGGCTTTATGTGGAGGTCCTTGATCCACTTGGACTTGAGCCTTAGACAAAGAGATAGGAATGGATCAATTTGCATTATTCTACATGCTGACCACTTCAATACCTTTTGCTGAAAATGATGTCTTCTTTCCACTGGGTGGTTTTAGCTTCTTTGTTACATGTCACATGACCATAAGTATGGGGATTCGTTTATGGGTCTTCAGTTCTATTCCACTGATCTACCTGTCTGTCTTTGTACCAATACCATGCAGTTTTTAATCACTATTTCTCTATAATACAGCTTAGGTCAGGGATGGTGATTGTCTTAGAAGTCCTTTTTGTTGAGAGTACTTTTCTCTGTTTTTGTTGTTGTTGTTGTTGTTGTTCCAGATAAATTTGTAAATTGCTCTTTCTAAGTTTATGAAGAATTGATTTGGAATTTTGATGGGTATTACTTTTAATCTGTAGATTGTTTATGGGAATATGACCATTTTTACTATATTATTCCTGTCAATCCATGAGCATGGGAGATTTTTCCATCTTCCAAGATCTTCAATTTCTTTCTTCAGGGACTTGAAGCTTTTGTCCTACAGATCATTCACTTGCTTGGCTATAATCACATCCAGGTATTTTATATTATTTGTGACAATTGTGAAGGGTGTTTTCCCTAATTTCTTTCTCAGCATGTTTATCCTTTGAGTGGAGGAAGGCTACTGATTTGTGTTAATTTTATATTCAGCCACTTTGCTGAAGTTATTTATCAGGTTTAAGAGTTCTAGGGTGGTATGTTGGGGTTCACTTAAGAATATTTTCATATCATCTGCAAATAGTAATATTTTTATTTCTTCCTCTCCAATTTATATCTCTTTGACCTCCTTTTGTTGTCAGATTGATCTGGCTAGGACTTCGAGCACTATATTCAATTGGTAGGGAGAGAGTGGGCAGCCTTGTCTAGTCCCTGATATTAGTGGGCTTGCTCAAGTTTCTCTCCATTTAGTTTGATGTTGGCTACTAGTATGCTGTATACTGCTTTTACTATGTTTAAGTATGGGACTTGAATTCCTGATTTTTCCAAGACTTTTACCATGAAGGGGTGTTGCATTTTGCCAAATGTTTTCTCAGCATCTAATGAGATGATCATGTGTTTTTTCTTTGACTTTGTTTATATAGTGGATTAAGTTGATGTATTTCCATATATTGAACCATCCCAGTATTCCTGGAATGAAGCCTACTTGATCATGGTGAATGATCATTTTGATGTGTTCTTGGATTCAGTTTTTGAGAATTTTATTGAGTACTTTTGCATTGATATTCATAAGGGAATTTGGTCTGAAGTACTCTTTTTTTTGTTGGGTCTTTTTGTGGTCCAGGTATAAGCATAATTTGTGTTCATAGAATGAATTGGTAGTGTTCCTTCTGTTTCTATTTTGTAGAATTAAGAATATTGGTATTAGGTCTTATTTGAAGGTCTGATAGAATTCTGCACTAAAACCATCTGCTCCTAGGCTTTTTTTTAATTTGTTTTATTTATTTTTTTTTTGGTTGGGAGACTTTTAATGACTGCTTCTATTTCTTTAGGGGCTTGGGGACTGTTTAGATGGTTCATCTGATCCTGATTTATCTTGGGTACCTGGTATCTGTCTAGAAAATTGTCCATTTCATCCAGAATTTCCAGTTTTGTTGAGTATAGGATTTTTCAAATTTCCTTTGTCTCTATAGTTATGTCTCCCTTTCCATTTCTGATTTTGTTAATTTGGATACTGTCTCTGTGCCCTCTGGTAAGTCTGGCTAAGGGTTTGTCTATCTTGTTGATTTTCTCAAAAAAAAAATAGCTCCTGGTTTTGTTGACTCTTTATATAGTTCTTTTTGTTTCTGCTTTGGTTGATTTCAGCCTTGATTTTGATTATTTCCTGCTATCTACTCCTCTTGAGTGTATTTGCTTCTTTTTTTGTTTTAGAGCCTTCAGGTGTGCTGCCAAGCTGCTAGTGTATGTTCTCTCCAGTTTCTTTTTGGAAGCACTCAGAGCACCGAGTTTTCTTTTTTAGCACTGCTTTCATTGTGTCCCATAAGTTTGGGTATACAGTTAGAGAAAAGCCCAACATTCCGTAGGAACTTGTGAAGCTAATTCCACTCTTAAAAAAAAAAAAAAAAAAAAAAAAAAAAAAAAGGTCCTCTAGCAAAAGGCACATATGGACATATGGATGGCTACCTGTGGTGCCCATTAGCCTATCAAAGCTCAGGGAGCTAGGCTCCCTCATTATTGCAAATACCTGTTACCCAATTCATAGACCATGCCAGCATCCCAGCCCTTCTCACCTCCTCCACTGTGTAAACTCCCTCTATCTTAAAGTCTTCTCTCCCCTAAACTCATTTTTCATGCAATCCTTTTATTCTTGATATGTTCTCTCTCCCTATGTTCCTCTCTTGCTCTGATCTCTGATACTCTTTCTCTCATTGTTTTTTTTTTTCTATTTTCTAGGCCCCTCTACTGTTCCCTCTTTTGCAGGTATCCCTGGCTATGTCCAGTCTGATGACCATGTTCAGCCTTCTTTTCTTCTCTGCTCTGGACTTACCATGATGCCTCTGGCGTTCTTTTTCTCACACATCTACAAGAAAACTCTTAGCCATACACAGAGCAGTTACACGATCATTTCATACACTTTAGGCCTTATGATTTCTTGGACCAGATCTATGTAGGCCTGTGGCTTTCCTTGAAATGTGTCCCTTGGTCATGAAATCTACACCTTGAGATCTTCATTGCATCATAGGATTCTTCTATACGCCTTCATAAAATGGCAATTGAGGATCTCCTTGTCAACTCTGCCATACATTTCCTAGTTTAAGCTGATTCCTGACACAAACTGTGGAACGAGTTTCCATGACCTTCTCTAGGTATCTTCTTTAGAGCAAGTAGCCTAAGCAGGATCTTCATTCGCATCTCTATCCTTTCAAATGTGTTTGCATTTTACATGATGAAAATATTGATCATCAGATTATGCATTCAGAACACCTTTTCTATTTTTCCAGTGAAGAGAGCAGGGTTTCACTTTAAAACCACTACTCTATTTAACAATGCAGAGTCTTTGTATCTATACACTCCTTGTGCAAAAAGTAAAAGTTGACCACATACCTTCCATGACCAACCAAACTACATTTCCATGTCTTTTTGCTCTACTTGATACCCTCTTTCACTGTAGATTTAAATAAAAGCACTGAGTTATATTTCATTGTTACAGTTTGAAATATATGGTTTCCTGAAATGTCCTCTATCCAAAATTACTAGTCTATCACTTTTTATTTTGGTCTTATGCAAGTTCTGAGAACATGGAAAGATTATTTTAATAAGTGTAATAAAATGGCCTCAATCCTCAGGTCCTTACAGAGTTCTCACCCTCTTCTTAAACCTTATTAGTGGTTGTCCACTGTTCCCATGTCTCTTTGGACCCTTTTCTGCATGCTGATGCCAGAATAATCTTTACTTACTGCATTCTGGGCTCCTTTATTTCATTGCTGCAAACTTCTCACAGTCTTCCTTCAAACCAGTTGCAAGGAAATAAGTAAGGTTTACCACAGCATCCCTACTTCTGGTACTAATATTCTGTATTACTTACATTTCTTCTTGTGACACAATATTTGACTAAAGCAACTTAAGGGATATAGGGTTTGTTTTAGTTTATAATTTGAGGGTATTGTTTGGTCATGATGGGCAAGGCATGGGATTAGGAGTACGAGGCATCTATTCTCATTATTCCACAGGGAAGCAGCAAATGAATGCTCATGCATTTCTGCTATTCATGCAACCTGGTAACCCAGTCGATATAATAGTACCACCTGCATTTGTGGTAATTCTTTCTGCTTCAATTGATACAATTCAGAAATTCCTGATCAGAAATACCCAGAGATTAGCATCTATGATGATTTTAGATTCTGTAAATAATCACATTTAGCTAAAAATAATGTGATAGCACACTGATTTTATGTACAAATATGAAATGGAGAAGAGCTGGTGATTTTTTTCTTACTTTTTTGTGCATGAGCATAAGTAAAAAAAATCTTGCAAAAGTATTAATGTAACAATTGTATTCATTTTCCAAACTTTCAGATTTAATATCAATCCACTTAGGAAGAAACCTTTCGTGATTGTTATCTCTGAAACTGAATTTCTGCTCAAGTCCTCTCAAATTAATGTGTGAGTCAGGCAAATAGTTAGATAACATGTTTGTTAATTCAGTTTTGTTCATAATTTCATAATGTGCATTATCTTAGTCACTATTCTATTGCTGTAAAGAGACTCCAAGGCAAATATTATAAAAGAAAATAATTGGAGTTCTGTCTAGAACTTCAAAAGTAGTAGTCCATTCTTATCATAACAAGGAGCATGACTATATGTAAGGAGACTATGGAGCAGTAGGTGAAACTTCTATATTCTGATACACAGGCAATGAGAGAGTCACTGTTCCTGACTTGGATTTTTGAAACCTCAGAGCCTTCTCCAAGAACATTCCCCCCATGGAACAAAGCTTCACACACACACACAAGATTATTTACCAAAAACAAATGAAATTCTTAAGTAACAAAATAGGATACAACAAAGAGGCTATAATAATCTTAATTTTTACACTATGTTATCTTTTTGATATTTATTTCATAGTTTGTGGGGGAAGCCTTATGTAGGTATGAGTATCTATATTTGTATTTGTGTGTCTCTCTGTGTGTGGTTCATGTGCATGTGTGTGCATCTATGCATGCATTTGTATCTCTCTGTCTGTCTCTGTCTCTCTGTCTGTCTCTGTCTGTCTCTGTCTCTGTCTCTGTCTCTGTCTCTGTCTCTGTCTCTGTCTCTGTCTCTCTCTCTCTCTCTCTCTCTCTGTGTGTGTGTGTGTGTGTGTGTGTATGTGTGTATGTGTGTGTGTCTGTATGCCTGTGTGATCATGTGTGTTCCCACCAGGATGTTACACTACTCTTGTGGTTTGACTGAGAGTAGGGAGAATTACATTCATCACCTTGGCCTATGGCTTCTTCAGTTGGAGCAGAACAGCCGGGCCGAGTTTAAGCAATTTTTTATGGCTTGAGACTATTGCCCTACACAACCTGATCCAATTCCTCATGACCTGAAGTTATAACACAACACTAGCATCCTACTTTTATTGTGGTATGTAAGTATGCATTAGATTTGGGATAATTGAAGGAATTGTTCAAATAGTCCCACTTCTGAATAAAGCACTATGCTTTGAGTCATATAAATAGACTTCAAATACAATTCTAGAAATATAAGTGTAGAGTCTAGATCAAATCTTCAGAGACTTCTGAGACTTGTTTTGTAATAATAAAAGGAAAACTACTTCATACTTCAAAAGGCTTGTTTACTTTTTTATTGTTTGCAGAAGTATATTGAAATGTCCAACTGCAGTGTTGGATTTATATATTTATTATTACAGTTATATTATTTTGTTTCATTTATTTCAAAGTACAATGGCTTAGAAATATTATAGCCTGGATGAGTTGACTGTGGTTTCCATTGTAAAATTTTCTCCTGTATCTCTGATGGCATTATTTTCTAAAATACATTTTCTGAAACTTATCCATATACTTCTCTGTACTTTTTTGCCATTGGTTTAGTCTATCTTTTGTAATAACTGAATGATCTGATTGCTCTGTTTTTAGACTAAAGTTTCATGAGTGTGTTTGAAGTTGTCCAGAGTTAAATAATACTCTCTTTATTTTGCTTGTTAGTTGCTTTGTCCAAATTTATCTGTCTAGTTCCAGCTATAAATTCAGCTTGTATTTATAACAATAGGCTCTGAAACATCTACAAGTTAGTAATTTTTACAGATAAAAAGTATTTTAGGTATAAGCCATTGGTGTTTCTTATACCTAGAGATGTTAATTTTCTTCAATATTCAGTTATCCTATGTTACATTCCCATAGTAACTAGTTATGAAAACTATAATAGATATCCCAAATGTATAGTACAAAGAAAGGAATGTAATGAAAAGGTTGAAATAGAAATGTTCAGTGGTTAAGAGTAGATAAACACTACATCACTTCATCTTCAAAGGAAACTGCATTTTGACTGTGGATGTTGACATTTGGGGGCTGGAGTCCTACACTTTTTTGTAGTGCCTTAGATAGAATAGTGTGCCATTAGTCAGAAAGTTGTGATATTACCTGTGGTGAATGTAGGATACAACAAATTTGTAACACTGAAGTTGATGGAGTATGTCTGTATTACTCTACTTGAGATAAAATATCAAATCTGTTTTTAGGTTAGGCTCAAGTTTCTTATAAACGAAATCACAATACATAATGTAATATTTTCAAAGTGCTAAAATTCTCTCTGTTATGTCAATCATATTGGTAAATATCCCATTTTAATTCTAATGCCTTATGTTAAAATTAATTTATCCTTGAATTGTTCATCTACTGAAAAAATCTCCATTAACTCATTTTGGGCAGTTAGGTAAAATCACTTCATTGGTTTTGTAACATATTTGAGGTATTAATTATTTAATTTAGTTATGTTTAATGTTGAAGTACTAGAGATTGAAGTTAGGACCTTACATATAAACTGCTCCACCTCACACTCAACCTTGGACTGAAATTAACGCTGACCTTCAGAATCTTTAAAGTAAAATAAGTTTCTGAAGAAGACCTATTCTTTTCATTCAGAATATCTCCGGACATAGTATTTTAACTTTTTCTTTCTTTCTTTCTCTTTCTTTCTTTCTTTCTTTCTTTCTTTCTTTCTTTCTTTCTTTCTTTCTTTCTTTCTTTTCTTTCTTTCTTTCTTTCTTTCTTTCTTTCTTTCTTTTTTTTTTGTTTTTTGAGACAGGGTTTCTCTGTGCAGCCCTGGCTGTCTTGGAACTCACTTTGCTCACTCTGTAGACCAGGCTGACCTCAAACTCAAGAGATTCACCTGCCTCTGCTTCCCAAGTGCTGGGATTAAAGGCGTGCACCACCACTGCCCAGCAGGACATAGTATTTTAATGGTACCTCTAATGAGTAAATTTGAGAATAGAACATATTAAGAAACAACTGAATTTTTCCTATTCCTTGATTGCTTGGTACCTTTACATTCCTCTGTAAATCAATACATCTATGCCTGAAAACTTTCTCAACTAAGCTACTTTAAATGTATTTTTCTGCAGTAGCTTCCAGTAGTGACTGTTACAATCTATAGTCTCTGAAAAGAGTTATTGGGCTTGAAATTTAATGATTAAAATGGTATCCCTAGGCTAAAATTGAGAAAGTACCAACTTTTCACTGTCAAATAATTTACTCTGCTAGTTTACTGCAACTATTTCATAAATTTTCAATGTTTAAAAGAATAACCATCCAATTGCATTATTAGTTTATTGTATGAATATAAGAACTTCGGCTTCTATTGTGGTACTTCTAAAAGTGGGAGCATGGGCTATTGCTGATTCTGCTGCCTGTGTTGTGACATTTCCCCTTACTGGAACATCTCACCCAGCCTGAATAGGAGAGGCGGTGCATAGTTTGACTTCAACATGATATAACATGGTTGGTTGATACCCTGCAAGTCCTCCCTTTTCATGAAGGGACACTGAGGAGTAAAAGGGATAGGAGGAGAGATTGTGGGAGTTGGAGACAGGGAGAAGAGGGGAAACAGCTGCTGATGTGTTAAAAACTTCAGTTTCTTTTATTTCCAGTTGACAGCTATTGTATAATTTTGAAGATTTTCAAACATATTGTTTAAACACCATTTTCTTTTCATGAAAACAGAGAAAGCAGATGGCATGGAGGAGGTACATAGTTAATACCTGGGAGTTTCTATTACATATAACTGTGATAATATCATTAGTGAGGAATGGATACTTTTGAGGACTTAGTACTTTTAACATTTTCTCCCTTTTTAGTTTCTTTACTTTTTTTCTTTTTTGCTCTTTAACAAAATGTTCTAGTTAAATCAGATGTAAGATTGGTTCTGGTAGTTTACTCAAAAATAACTCAAGTTCCAAAATAAAAATATAAATTTTATTATATTTAATAGGTATTTCTTGTTTGGATTAAATTAAATTTAGTTTTATAAATAGTGCTCAGTTTGGAAGGTCTTTGCTATAGTGTGAACCTGATAGGTCACAAACAGAGCCCAACTTAATCCAATAGATTTATGAGTAGGGTACTGAAGAGAATTTCTAAATAAGATTGTACAGTGATGAGCCAGAATAATAGTTATTATTAGCATGACTTAAGCAGAAGTGTTATGAGAAAGAGAAAGTGTCAAAGGAAAGACACATACCATTTCCAAATACAGACCTGAGGGTTGTAAATTTTGTGTTTTCTTGGGGCTTACTGCTGAGGGACTATCCTTTGTGTTATTGGATTTTTTTTGTTTTGCTTTCTTCCTTTTGGACTGGGAATATTCTCAGTCTGCCACTTCATTTGTGGATGTCCAATTCTGTTGTCCTAAGAGAAGAGAACTCCCAGGCTTGGATATTTCCTTTCCTCTTTATAGTGTAAACATTGAAAATATGTTTGAAACTAACATTGAATGTGGCTTAGAAATTTTAGATCGTGAGAACAACTCAAAACCTAACGAGTTGTCTCAGCAAAATCCAAGAAGAGACATGCAAATAGACCACCTAAAAGCCTGGAATAGAGAAATTTAAAAGGGGATTTTAAAAAATGATGCCAGACTGTGAGATTCCATAACAAGTACTCCAAAAGCTATTAGTTATAAGGATGGTTAGGGTACCAGGGAAGTGATGTCTTTATCATGAATAAGAATCTATGCTAGTCTTCCCAGCAAAGGGTACTGTAGGCTACTTTATTTTCGAGGGCCAGAAGGACTACCAAATACAGTTGATTAATGTTGTGAGATAAAACAACAAAAATAAACAAACAAAACAAACAAACAAAAACAACAAAAATCGTAAAGGGTCAATCTGACATATTACGTTCTGTTAAGAACTCACCTATCAGAAAGGCTTCACCCAGCAACTGATAGAAACAGATGCAGAGACTCATACTAGGCCAAATTTGGGGAACCCCACAGAAAATGTAGAGGAAAGTAACCAGGAGCCAAAGGGTTCAAATACACCCCAAGAAAATTCATAGAATCAACTAACCTGGGTCTATAGGGGCACTCTAAGACTGAACAGCCAACCAGAGAGCTTATATGGGACTGACCTAGGCTATCTACATATATGTTACAGTTGTATAGCTTGGACTTCTTGTGGGATTCCTAACAGTGGGAGCACGGGCTGTCACTGACTCTTTTGCTTGCTGTTTGGACCCTTTCTTCCTACTGGGTCACTTCCATCTTCCTTAATAAATTATGGGCTTAGTCCTATGCAACTTTATATGCCATGGCTGGTTGATATCTATGGGAGGCCTACCCTTTTCTAAAAAGAAATGGAGAAGTGAATGGGGGTGAGGGTGGTAGAGGGGAAATTAAAAGAGATTCTTATCCTTGGATAAGTAGGTTATGTTTCTCATAGTATGGCTATGAAAAAAAAAAACTAAAACTCGCAAGGTGGTTCTGTAATGAACATGAAAGAATCAAACCTTAATGAGCTGCATTCAGCAGACTTAAGAATTAGGTAAAGTCATTAGTTTATTTAATGAGAAGTGTTAGTTCATAGCTACCTAGTTACCTTTATCTACAAGATTAAAGTTAAATTCTTATTCATGTCTTCTCATTTAAGTTATGTAATAATGCTAAGCATGAAAATATGCATTTCTCAATTACCTTAGATAATTTACTGTAAAAAACCTCCAGAAATACAGGATATTCTACTTTAAAGTTTGAAGTAAAATAACCTATATCTTATGATGATAAAAATGATATTCTACTTGGAACTTTGTTTTTGATTATTTCCTAAATTTTACAAGCACGTTTAATGACTGACTTGTGATCAGTCAGATATTCCAGCAAATTCTATTACTTCATATTATTGTTCATGCATTCAACAACTGGTGCTGGTCTAACTGGAGGTCTGCATGTAGAAGAATACAAATTGATCCATATTTATCACCTTGCACAAAGCTCAAGTCCAGGTGGATCAAGGGCCTCCACATAAAACCGGATATATTGAATGTAATAGAAGACAAAATTGGCAAGAACCTTGAACCCATTGGTAGAGGATAAAATTTCCTGACTAGAACATCAATGGCTCAGTCTCTAAATCAACAATTGACAAATGGGACCTCATGTAATTCAACAGCTTCTGAAAGGCATAGAACAAAATGGCAACCTACAGATTGGAAAAAGATCTTCACTAACCCCACATGAAATAGAGGTCTACTATCCAAAATATACAAAGAACTCAAGAAGTTAGACTCAAGAAGACCAAATAACACAATTTAAAAATGGGCTACAATGCTTAACAGAGAATTTTCAACTGAGGAATCTCAAATGGCTGAGAAGTACTTAAGGAAATGGTCAACATCCTTTGTCATTGGGGAAATGCAAATCAAAACGACCCTAAGATTTCACTTTACACCAATCAGTATAGCTAAGATCAAAATCTCAAGAAGTAGCAGATGCTGGAGAGGATGTGGAGAAAGAAGAACACTCCTCCATTGCTGGCAGGATTGCAAGTTGGTACAGCCACTCCGCGGTACAAGCTACAGCGGGTGAACTTTGAAATTTCAGAAGCTTCAGCCAGGCCCATTGCCTCACTCTCCTTCCTGCTGTCGATCTATCTAGATTTACAGCTCTCAGCTACCTCTCCATAACCATGCCTTTGTGCTTACTGCCATGCTTCCAAACATGAAGATAACAGACTGAATCTTTGAACTGTATTGTACCCCAACTGAATGATTGCCTTTATAGGAGTTTGCATGGTCATGGTGTCTCTTTACAGCAATAAAACCAATATAAGATAATCTCTATACACACTTCTACAGTGTTATGCTTGGTATAGCTTTGTGATTAGTTTTAAGGCTCTTTTTTCTCAATTAATTCTTGGTCACTGGAGATAAAAGAAATACTATAGGATTGTTCCTTCTTTTCTCAAAATATTCTAGCATCTTTCTCATATCTTCTTTACATGATTGTGCTAAACTCAACTCAAAACAAATAGAAATACTTCTTAAGCAATATCTATACTAAGTATTTGTCCTACCTTCAGAGAAGTGAAGACATTTAAAATGTGAAAGGATACTAAGGAAAGATGAGGCTTAATGATCTTTTTTGAGTATAGTATTTATACATAGCCATTTGCTGCTAGCAGTCCATCTTATAATAATGATACCTACTTTCTCCAGTGCTTAATTGATTGGGAAACTCAGATCTAACAAAAACCCAGTGAACACAGGATGAACTTGTACAGACCATACATTGAAGCATAGTCAACACTTGTACCAAGTGTCACAGTGCTGGAACTGTTTATAACACAGTTATTGTTCTTAATGATAGGCCTCATGACTAAATAACATAGTTATGATCAACATAAAGGGAATCTGCACAGCTTTTGCCATTTATTTTCTCTCTTGTCTTACACCATTTTCTTTATAAAATTTGAATAGACAATGAGGAAAAGACTATGAGTATAATGATAACTTTACTCATTTAATAAAACTCAGTTTATGTCCTTCATTTCTTATATTCTAATATATGAATGACACTATGTCTTTATTTTTATTGCTTTCCTATCACTTTTTTTCCTTTTCTCCTCTTCAAGGTACTAAACAGATTTCTTAGAGAGTTACACCCATCTGACTTCTGTAGTGAGGCTACTTGCTACACAGGCAAATTTCTAATCAAATTGTTTTAAACCAATCCGGTGGAATAAAGATAGCCTTTTCAACAAATGGTGCTGGTTCAACTGGAAGTCAACATGCAGAAGAATGCGAATTGACCCACTCTTATCTCTTTGCACTAAGATCAACTCCAAGTGGATCAAGGCCCTCCACATAAAACCAGACACACTGAAACTATTAGAAAAGAAACTTGGGAAGACCCTGGAGGACTTGGGCACAGGGGAAAAGTTCCTGAACAGAACACCAATAGCTTATGCTCTAAGATCAAGAATCGACAAATGGGACCTCATAAAATTACAAAGTTTCTGCAAAGCAAAGGACACTGTCAGAAGGACAAAACGGCAACCAACAAAGTGGGAAAAGATCTTCACCAACTCCACATCCGACAGAGGGCTAATATCCAATATATACAAAGAACTCAAGAAGTTAGACCGCAAAGAAACAAATAACCCTATCAAAAAATGGGGCACAGAGCTAAACAAATAATTTTCACCAGAAGAAATTCCGATGGCCGAGAAACACCTTAAAAGATGTTCAACATCATTAGTCATCAGGGAAATGCAAATCAAAACAACCCTGAGATTCCACCTCACACCAGTCAGAATGGCTAAGATTAAAAACTCAAGAGACAACAAGTGCTGGCGAGGATGTGGAGAAAGAGGAACACTCCTCCACTGTTGGTGGGATTGCAAAATGGTAAAACCGCTCTGGAAATCAGTCTGGCAGTTCCTCAGAAAATTGGGCATGTCACTTCCAGAGGACCCTGGCATACCACTCCTGGGCATATACCCAGAGGATTCCCCTGCATGCAATAAGGACACATGCTCCACTATGTTTATAGCAGCCTTGTTTATAATCGCCAGAAATTGGAAGGAGCCCAAATATCCCTCAAAGGAGGAATGGATACAGAAAATGTGGTATATTTATACAATGGAATACTACTCAGCAATTAAAAATAATGAATTCATGCAATTTGTAGGTAAATGGTTAGACCTGGAAAATATCATCCTGAGTGAATTAACCCAATCACAAAAGAATACACATGAAATGCAATCACTGATAAGTGGATATTAATGAGCCCAGAAGCCCTAAATACTCAAGACACAAATAGCAAGTCAAATGATTCCCAAGAAGAAGAAAGGAGAGGACCCTGGGCCTGTAAAGATTGCATCCAGTTTAGTAAAGAAACCGAGGGGGGAGGGGGAATGATTGGGGAACAGTTGGGGGTGGGAGAGGAACTATGGGAACTATGGTGGGTGGGAACTGGGAAAGGGGAAAGCCTTTGGAATGTAAACATAGAATATAGAAAATAAAAAAAAATTAAAAAAAATCTAGTTATCATTAAACATTAAGTTTTGATTGAAGAGAAAAATCAAATACTGCACATTGTGCATGCAACTAGCAAGTGACAATTCAAGGGTCCCTTGTATTGTTGTTTTGCCAGTTATTCTCAGTGGTCTGGATTTGCATATAAATATAGTTTATCTCCCAGCCTAAACTCTGAATGGTAAAATGAATCCTTGGAGTACCTGAATTATAAGGCTAGAGGCTACCATTGGAGATCCTGATGTTGGTCACAGTTCCAGATTTATGAACTCATAAAACATTAACTTCAAAAAAAAAAGCCACTGAACAGACAAAGTGGCCTTGGTACCCATGCATACCCCCCAAAACTTGGGAGCCTAAGGTAGAGGGATCCTTGTGTCCAGGATTTTTGCGAGCAGGATGGACAATATAATGAAAGCATATCCCATATCTCCTGGATAATTTTGAATTCCTAATAGTTTCCTTTTATATTACTTTCTGCTTCATCTCTATATTAATAGTATATCTTCTTTCTTCCCTATCTCTGTATGTATGAATGTGTGTGTGTTTGTGTGTATATCTATCTCACCTTTGATTTTTCCCACATAGAGTGTTGGTTGTGGTCTATACTGACTTTATATTGCCTATCTGAAATCTAAGTAGCCTAGTGAGATTCACACAGAACACACACACACACACATACACACAGACGTACTGACACACACAGTCACATACTTTCACACACACATGTGCATACATACACACACAAACATACACAAAAACTCACACACATACACACATGTACCTGCACATACATATGCATGCATACACACACATACACATATACAAACACAAAGGCACACACACACTTACTTCCTGTGTCACCTGTAGACAAATTTGAATTCAGAAACATGGCTACTCTTGGTGGACTACAGACACACCTTCAATCTCAGGAAAAAAAGGCAGGAAGATCTCTTAGTTCTACTCAGTCAGGTCCATTGAGTAATGTAAGAAGAGAGACAGTACAGAGACAGAGTAAGAGAGTACATAGAGAAAGAGCAGGGGAGTTCAAGAAGACAAACAGAAAATAGAAAATAGTGGTACATAGATAGACAGACAGATACAGGAGAACAGACAGGACAGAAAGAATGTACAGTAGAATTTGAGAGTACTGTACAGTCAAGTTCAGGCAGTTCAGTTCATAGAGTTCACAGGCATTTTTCCAAGCAGAGCAATTCAGTGAGAAACTCAGAGAAGCCATATTGAATCAGTCATCTTGAAGAAAAATTTGAGCCAGAAGAGCTGAGTTGAACAAGCCAGTCAGAGTTCAGAAAGAACGAAAGAGTGTCAGCTTATTCAGCAATAAACCTCTGAGACAACAATTACATTAGGCAAACAAAAGTTACTTTTACAGTCACCTGTTGGAAATCTGATCCAAGACACAATCCTACTAAATGGGATTCCCTGATTCTTCTTTACTCAGTTTTTATAACATATGCCTAGAAATTCTTATTTCAGGTTATTCTAATAAATTCAGTGACTTAATATTAAAGTGAAATATCTAATTAATGAGGTTCATACAATAGTATGAAAGACAAAAGAATCATCAATATACCCCATTTATTCACTGAGTATACATGAAGAACATAATTCTAGACAAATTAAATCAAATTACCTTTTAAATAATGAAAAAGAAATAAAGATAGAAAAACTGAAATCATTGCTATTGGATGAAACAGTCAAAATATGACCTGAAATAAACTGGATTTAAAGTGACAGAGTACTTTATAATGTTAATAACAAACATAATTTCCAAATAGGACTTTTATTCACTCTTGAAATAAACATTATTGTTCCAAAAAATATTGCTAAATAGTATTTATATATGAAAATTGCATGTAGAGTAGCCAAATTAATACAATGTACAAAGTAGTTAAAATATTTGAGTAAAAAATAATAATTTTTGAAACTCGTAGGTAAATGGCTGCCTCATGAGGGCTAGCTTACATTCTCACTAAACTAAAAGAAGATATTAAAGAAGAAGATAACAATACTCCAATGTAAACTGCAGAGACATATCTAGAGAATAGTGTAGAAATAACAGAGAAACCCAAGAGCCTGGAAGCCCAAAGAAACATATTATGTTGAGCATTCTGTTACCTCAACCCTGCTAACCCCGAGCCAAGACATACATTGCATGATTAGAAAATATAGCAAGAGGTGCTTAAAAAATTCCATAGACATTGTTATCTGATACTGAATAAGGTAGGCTTTTGACTTATGTTGTGCTATACACATTATTGTATTACAATGGAAAAAGGGCAGGAAAAAGTGCATACACAACTCAGATATCTGATATGAAGCATCATCTTTGCATGCCATCAAACAACAATCTTACATAGTATGTGGATACCTAGGTCTTAGTGTGTTAGCTACCTCAGCCTCCAGATACCAGATCAAAATCCACACGTGAATTCTTGTGGTTTCAGATAGGTCCCATGAAGACTCTATTAGAAAATATCCACCAAATTTTGAATGTTATTGGTAATTTGACTGGGATCTCAGTGTCTAGAATGTTCACAGTACTAATTTAATCATTATTTATTGTATATATGGAGAAATTAACAAACTATCAGCAATAATATTTGTGAGCTTAAAAGAAGAATGTAAAATTGTTATACAACAGGAAAACAAACGTTCAGTAAGTGATCAGTGTAAGCTTTTATAAAATGCTTCCTCTTGAATTTTTTATTAATATACATATATATTATATATAATATATATTATATATATTCCTATTACTATGTCACACAATACATATCAGATTTTATCTCGTAGCCATCCATCCCTATAGGCCACATAGAGCACTGACTTTCCACAGCTCCATCCCCTAAACCATGCAGCCTATCTACCAATTTGTGGGTTCTGAACTTCAAAGCTAAAATTCTCATATCAAAATATATAACCAACATCCTTTCTCTTAGATTGTTATCTTCTAAAAATAAGCAATATTGGAACCAAGACAATATGTCTACCTCAAAGATCACCAAGCTCCTAGTAATTCAGGTTATTCTAATAAATTCATTGACTTATTATTAAAGTGAAATATCCAATTAATGAGGTTCATACAATAGTATGAAAGACAAAAGGATCATCAATATACCCCATTTACTCACTGAGTATATATGAAGAACATAATTCTAGACAAATTAAAGCAAATTACCTTTTAAATAATGAAAAGGAAATAAAGATAGAAATAAAGATACCAACTTAGGTTTAAGAAACACACAAAACATTAAGTATCTATACAAGGCAGATAGTAAAGCCCTCAATAAAAGAATACAGAAAGACTCCCCAAAGTGGCAAAATAGAAAACTCGAGTCACATAGAAAAGCAGGGCTCTAAGAATAAGAGCTTATTAGTCAATAAGGTGAGTGGGTGGGGGAGCACCCTCTCAGAAGCAAAGGGGAGAGGGATGGGGTGAAGAACCTGTGGAGGGGGGAAAAGGAAGCAGGCAAAATGTCTTGGTGAGAACAACTTGGATGAAAGACAAGACACAGAATTTAAAGGAACAATGAGAAATATGTTCAAAGATTTCAAAGGATTCAAACAAGCAATCAAAATGAACAAGAGTAGAAATAATCTCCCAACTGAAGCCTAAGACACAAACAAAAGATGAAGACTGTTCAACAAGGATATTGAGTTTAATACAAATGCTGAGGGGGGAAAAAAACCCAAACTGAAATGAAAGAGAAAATAAAAATGTTAGAACACAGTGGAAAGTGTTACCAACAAAATAAACTATGGCAGACAGAATAGCTGAGCTTCAAGACAAACTAGAGGAATTTGATCATTCAATCAAAGAAAAGTATAAATTTAAAAACATCTAATGAAAGGACTATGCAGGAAATCCTAGATAACATGAAAAGTCCATATCTATGAGTTATAGGAATAGACAGAAAAGAATTTTATATCAAATTATAAAACATATTATTAAAAATCATAAAAAAACTTGCCAAATCTATGAAAAAGATACCAATTTAGGTTTAAGAAACACACAGAACACTAAGTATCTATACAAGGCAGATAGTAAAGCCCTCAATAAAAGAATACAGAAAGGCTCCCCAAAGTGGCAAAATAGAAAACTTGAGTCACATAGAAAGGCAGGGCTCTAAGAATAAGAGCTTATTAGTCAATAAGGTGAGTGGTTGGGGGAGCACCCTCTCAGAAGCAAAGGGGAGAGGGGATGGGGTGAAGAACCTGTGGAGTGGGAAAAAGGAAGCAGGCAAAATTTGGAATGTAAATAAATAAAATAATAAAATTTAAAGATGAATGCATTTTGAGATCAAAGGAGCTTGAAGTAAAATGACTTAAATTCTTAACATCACAGATGCCAACCCAGACTACATTCACTGGAAAGGTATCTGTCATTATTGATGAAGAAAGAAAAACCTTTCATGATAAACAATCCTAAAGAAATTTATGAGCACCAATTCATCTCAATAAAGAACACTAGAAGAAATACTACAAGGTGTAGAGGATAAGAGCACCTGAACTTTTATCTGAAGCTAGATTTTTAAAAAGTGTTAAAATCAAGCTATGACAGCAGTTATGCATGAATAAGAAAACAAACATCATTCAGTCTACAACATGGCAGCTATAAATATACATCTTTCAGTAATAGTGGTAAATTCCAATAGTATCCAGTCTCCAAGCAAATAACACAAGTTATCCAGAAAGCAAAATCCACTATTTTGTTATCTTTAAGAAACATACTTCACACCCAAAGAGAGACAATAATTTAGAGTAAAAAGATGAAAATAGTGTCCCAAGCAAACAGGACTTGTGGTTGCTACTACTTTAACATCTGCCAGAAGGCTTAAGGTTAAAACTAATCAGAAGACGTAGAGAGTCACTTACTCTGATCAACGGAACAGTTCACAAGAAGGGCATCATATGTCTGAACACAAGTGTACAGAGTTTCAAAACCAAAATAAAGGACTTGGGAAGACACAGAAGAAACCCAGCATAGAAACAGTCGATGTCTTTGACACTCCATTATCCTCTATTACCATGCCATGCAGAAAAATAAACGTAAATAAAGAAGCATAAGAAAAATGGCACAGTAGAGCAAGTAGTCCCAAGAGATTAATTCATTCCACAGGGTAATCCATTCCACACCACAGAAGACATGTTCTTCTCGGTAGGGTTTAGATGCTATTAAACTGATCATATATAAGTAAATCTCAAAACATTCAGAAAAAAATTGAAGTTACTCTTTGTGTTCTGCATAACCAAAATGGAAGAAATCCTGAAATCTAAAATGTAACACCAGTAAATTCACAAAACCCTGATAACTATACTACAGATTACTCAATAATAGTTGGTTCATTAAAAGGATAAGGAACAAAATAAAAATCTACCTCAGAAATAACTGAAGACTAAAACAAAATATACTAAAATCTCTGAGGTACAAGGAAAGCAGTCCAAGAAGAAAAATTATCATTCTAAATGCCTTCATTTTTAAAAATAAGGAGACAAACATAATTTGTCAATGTGCCCCAAGAATTTAGAAAAACAAGAAGTAAACACAAATGCAGTAGACAGGAAGAAATAATATAATTTGAGACAGAAATCAATGCAATTAAAGTAAGCAACAAACAGATATATGCAAAGAACCTGTGATATGAAAAGCTGTTTCTCTGAAGGAAAAAAAAGGTCAACACACCCTTACCTGGATTAACTGAAAGCTACAGAAGACCCACATTAATAACATTGGAAATGAATGGGAAAATGCCACAACTGATTAAAATAAAAGTCACAAGAAAACAGTTTAAAAAGTTATACTGTACTACAGTGGAAACCAAATGGATGTGAACCTAAAAACCTGCACAAGAAAGAAAAAGGTAAATAAAAAGGAAGCCCACAAAGTTGGAGACAATTTTCATCAGTTATTTACCCAATGGAGGATTTATATTTAGAAAATGTAAATTATTTTTTAAGATGTGTGTCAAAGGACCCCATTTACAATGAATTTAGTTATGAAGAGAGACTTTCTAAACAGAACAAAAGGCTAAGAATACATTTTAAAGGTGTTAGCTGAAAAATGAGAGAAATGCAGATTAAACCAATTCTGGATCTCATTCTTAAGTAGATTTGCTAAGATGAAGAAAATAGTGACAGCAGATGTTAGTGTGTATATGGGGATTGTGGAACTTCTATTTCCTATTATTGGGACTCAATTTAGGCACTCTGAAAAACACTATGGAAGTTCCTCAAAAATTCAAATAGGGGGCCAAAGAACTGGCTCAAGAATTAAAGCCATTTGTAGTTCTCCTAGAGGACCCAGATTTAATTTCTAAGACTCATGTAGTGGCTCACCACTATCTTTAACTCGAGCTTCAGAGAATCTTAACAAACTCCATGGCCAGTGGCAGGTAAGATAGACATTCATGGTGCACAGACATATATACAGGCAAAATATTTATATAATATGCATAATCTAGAAAGAGATGTTCTATCTGTCCCAAATATACTAGTATACTATCTCTATGGTATACATCTATGTATACTAGTATATGTATATATACTAGTATACTATGTATACTAGTATACATCTCTATGTCCTACTATGGAGCTATTTATATATCTACATTCATTGTTGCTCTACTCACTATCTATGGGAAATGGGATCAGCCTAGCTGAGCATCAGTTGATGGAAAGATAATGGAAACATGGTACATATATCAAATGGAAATTTACATAATGGTGAAGGGAAATGAAATTATGAATGTTGAAGATGAATTATTGGAATAGGAATAATTATGCAGAACAGGATAGCACAGACCTCAAAGACCAAAAGCATCATACTCTCATTCATTTGTATATCTGAACTTCAAGCATTCAGATTCATGCATTTTACCTGGAGTAGCAGCACAACCCAGGAATCTAGAGAGGACACACTTGCAGTGAGAGAAAAGAGCTTAAGGGAGATGATGTTAGAACACAGGAAGTATGGTGAGAAAAGGGCAAATAAGGTGGTATTAGGTGATGAGGAGAATGCTAGTGTAGTTCAGAGCTGTGTAAGCTAGATGGGTAGAGTGAGGGATGCTTGCAAAAACTATATGCAAACCTGCTGTTTTAAAGCTTCCTAAACATTATATGTTAAATTTAGTTTGAAGTACACCACCCAGAGCAAGAAAGATCTTCCCAATGATATAGGATATCAAACAAATAAATAAAAACAGGGTCAGAAATAGGATCCAATACGCCCAGTTGTTGGGAAAGTGAGTCCAGGTAACTTCTGCTCTTCTTGGTTCCCATGAAAACCAATGGTAAGACCCTGTTGCTAAAGACACTACACATTTTGATCACAGAATTTGGAATAATGGTGTTTCTAACACCACAGGAGATTGTTCTCCCAGTTGGGTTGGTCTCAAAGTACCTTATCATGCTTTGCAGGCTGCAGAAGGCAGAAAATCTGTCAATAATCTTATACAGATGTATCCTATGCAAATGTAACACTAACCTACCCGGTAATATGTATATTGGTACAATACAGGCATGAATGATACCTGGATATATGTCCATGTTATAATTTTATTTAAAGACTACTACATAGGAATAAATGTGCTCATTTCTGGTAGTGTAATCCTGGCAAAGAACTAATAGCTAAGAAGAATTTAGGCCCTACTACATTTTTTTTAGACAGAGACCCAGTATCCAAACTTCCTTCTAAACACTTATTTTTATATCAATAAACTAATGAGTTTTCAACCCTCTTTAGAGACAATTCTTTATGCACTGGATGGCGATTAATACAGAGCCACACAAATCAGGCAGTAGTGGCCTTTAACCACAGCAATTGAAGTGCAGAGGTAGGCTGGATCTCAGAGTTACAGCCAGACTGGTTTAAAAAGTGAGTTTCAGGCAGAAATGGATACAGAGATGAACTCATTTAAAAATACATAAATACATACATACACACACATGCATACATACATACAACATACATAAATACATACAAAGACTCTTAACAGTTTAAGGCCCAGAGATCAATTGGTGATAGAGTGTTCAGTCCAGGTGGGACATCTGTATTGCAACCTCTCTTTTTCTCCCAAGGCTCAGGGAACACTGGGGAAAGATGGGCTGAAAAGGTCTAAGAGACAGAATTCAAGGGAGGTTCCTGCAAAAATAATGTTTTCTGGATATGACAGAGGAATTGTTCTCATGAATTCATAGTAGTGATGGCTAGAAAGATAATACATACACAAGTGTGAGTCATTCAAGGTTCAAGCATTAGGCATTTATTGGTATTTAGGTAATGGCCATGGATAAGGGATAGTAAGATTTATTCAGTGCTGTGACTCATGGTAGATTACACATTTCCCAGTGGATGGAGTCTTACAACTATGTGTTTATAGGCAGTACTATCTGGACTCCATAAATTATGAGAAAAGAAAGATAAAGACAACATTAAGTTGAGATGGAGAGGTAAGGATGGTCAGGAAGAAGTTACATGGAAGAAATGTATGAACAAAAGTATTAGGATTTTATTTCTGGTGCTAACAGAGACATCTTTGGCTTTGGCTTTGGCTTGACCTCAAATAACTTCTTAAAAGAAGTATATTTGAGTGACAAGAGGATAATCTACTTGAAGACAGTAGAATTGAGACAAGCTTGTTTTGGGGACAAATGAGAAAAGAACTGAGTGGGAACAAGACAAATTGGAGAAGGCAAAGTAGCCTCCTAAGAGAGCACAGAGATCCATGCTGGTGGCACAGCCAGTTGGATGATATGGGAAGTGAGGTTGTTCAGTACTATTACTATATGGAGCTTTTTAAAGAGATGATTTTAAAGGAAGATAGCAAATGTCTACATTTTTTAGACATTGATAAGAATTTATGACCAAAAAAGTATTTTGAAATCTGAAGGAATATACACTAAAGTTACTGTCAATAATTATATGCAATTTATATTGTAATCACTTATATTGTAGGTCACAAGTTAATAACTCACAGTAACATGTTTTTATTTCTTTCATATATATTACCGCAAATGTTTTAGTTAGGGTTTCTATTGTTGTGAAAAAACACCATGACCATAAACAACTTAGGGAGGAGAGGGTGATTTTATTTAGCAGCTTATAAATCCATCACTGTGAGAAGGAAGGACAGGACCTGGGGTCCTGGAAGAACACAGAAGTCCATGGAAAACATTGCTTACTGACTCATGACATACTGAGCTTGCTTTCGTATGGCACCCAAGGTCACCGGCCCAGACAGGGAGCACTCAGGGTGAGCTGGCCCTTCTAATATCAATCATCAAACTAAAAAGTGCACCACAGATATTTCTACAGACCAATTTGTTGTGGGTATTTTCTCATTTGAGGTTTCCTCTTTCTGAATGACTCCAGTTTTGTCAAGTTGGTATGAAACCATCAAGCATTACAGAATTTAGCTCTTGAAAAATAAAACAGCTCATTTCTTTCACCCAGGAGAAATAAATCTCCAGTTGAACATTTGGAAATAAAATAGTAATTGCTTAGTGGGTATAAGATATAGGAAGAACAATATATTTATTATATTATACACACACAAACAGATATATATATATATATATATATATATATGTATGTATGTATCTCCAACAAAAATATTCTTTAAATGATGAATTTTCATTTATGCAAGCAAAATGCCTTAGAATTTGTCATTGTGCTGTACAAGCAAACAGATAAAAGAGTAAAAAGAACGAAATATTAAGCCGGGCGTAGTGGCGCATGCCTGTAATCCCAGAACTTGGGAGGCAGAGGCAGGCGGATTTCTGAGTTCGAGGCCAGCCTGGTCTACAGAGTGAGTTCCAGGACAGCCAGGGCTACACAGAAAAACCCTGTCTCAAAAAACAAAAAAAAAGGAACAAGAATGAAATATTAATAATGTTGCTTTATTAAAGAAGCTAAGACATAGGAATAAATACTACTATTGATGTTGAGCAGTTACGCAGATCCTGAGAATTATAATGCATAAGAGTAGAAATCCAATGCAAACCTAGATGTGAGTTAGTACTCTGAGTGAACCTTTAACTGGTCTGCATGATATTCTAAACCATCTGGGAGGAGAAGCGTCAGATTTCAAATTTCAGGGTTTCTAGTCAAACAAAGCATCCCAAGTACTCACATTTATTGTGACTTTTACTTACAAGAAAAATTTGGCCATTTATCACAGTTAATGTCGGAGGAAAATGAAAACAGAGAAACAGTAGCAATACCGTCATACCAGAACACTGTGTACTTAAAGCAATCTCCCCTCAAGTTCAATCATTTCATCAGATGCAAATTTACTATACATTTGTATTTCAAAACCTATATGAAATGGAGGCATGAAAATGCTAGTTCAGCAGCTCCATATGTTTGCATAGAGAACAAAAAAAAATCTGTATCTACAATATGGCTCCTGCATCTAAGGCTCAGGATCATTGCAGAAGAGGGGGTTAGAAAGATTAGAATCCAGAACATCAGGGAGTTTGCTCTCAGACTGTGTCTCCTAGAAATACCTGACATGACACCCATGAGGTCTTAATATCATGACTGTGTAAACATGAGCCAAAAACAGCAATGACAATGGTTGTCCCTGACTGCACAGGGAAAACTCACAAGACCTTAGTCCTAAATGAAGAACTATAGAAATTGGGAGAAATAAACTTTACCAGGGAAGAGCACACCAGGTGATTATCCAATACCAAATCCCCACAGAAAAATACATATCAGTAAGATTATACAAACAATACAGTGTGTGTATGTGTGTGTGTGTGTGTGTGTGTGTGTGTGTGTGTTATAAATTATAATGAACAAGATAACAGGAACTTCAAAGAAAGGAAGAGAGGTAAATGGGAAGGAAGAAAGAGACAGAAATGATATGATTATACTATATCAAAAAATAAAAGAAATAATCTAAAATGTTTATATCTGGCCCACTCTAAATATAATGTATCATCTAAGAATGAATGAGAAACATACTTAGAGTCTTGGGCCAGACACAGGCTCAAGAAGATAGAAGCCTAATCATAGCACTGTAGAATGTATCTGCCCCCTAACATATCCCCAAATGTTATCCTCATGTAACTATAATTATTAAGTCACTTCTTATACTAAGGTTCTTTTTTGTAATTTTTTATTGGATATATTCTTTATTTACATTTCAAATGTTATCCCCTTTCCCAGTTTCCCCCACAACCAGGTAGCCTCTATCCTATCCTCCCTCCCCCTACTTCTATGAGGGTGTTCCTCCACTCACCCCTTCCCACCTCCCCGTCCTCTATTCCCCTACAATGGAGCATCTTTCAAGGCTTCATAGAACCAAGGACCTCTCCTCTTCTTGCTGCCTGACAAGGCAATCTTCTGCTACACATGCACCTAGAGCCATGTGTACCCCTTGGTTGATTGTTTAGTACCTGGGAGCTCTGGGGTGTTTGGTTGGTTGATATTGTTGTTCTTCCTAAGGGGTTGCAAACCCCTTCAGCTCCTTTAGTCCCTTCTCCAACTCTGCTACTGGGGACCCCGCACTAAGTCCAATGGTTGTCTGTGAGTATTTGCCTTTGTACTTGTAAGGCTCTAGCAGGACCTCTCAGGAGACAGCCATATCAGGCTCCTTTCAGCAATATTTTCTTGGCGTTCATGATATTGTTGGGGTTTGGTGACTGTATATGGGATGAATCCCCAGGAAGTACAGTCTCTGGATGGCCTTTCCTTGAGTCTCTTCTCTGCACTTCATCTACATATTTGTTTCTGTGTGCATTTTGTTCTCCTTCTCAGAAGAACCGAATTATCCACACTTTGGTCTTCATTCTTCTTGAGCTTCATGTGGTCTCTGGATTGTATCTTGGGTATTCTTATACTTAGTTTCTTAAAGAACATTATAAAAACAGTACCACTGTTGTTCTGTAACTATTATGCAGGACTTTAATATAGTTGTGCTTACTATGATAAGCAGTCTAAGTCATAAAACAGGAAGGCTAGAGCAGTGGGCAGTATGCACCGAAGCAAACATGTAGCTGAAATAGGCAGCAGACGAAATAGCTGAGAGAAGAAACCTTAAGCCTAGCAAAGCTTTTCTGTCTGAAATTGAGCATTGAAAAGAAAAAATACTCAGGCTGAAAAATACATGAGAACACAAAAAATTTGTGGCAATCATAAAATCTATACCCTCTTGATATAGGAATACGCGCACAGGTGCATAAGATCAAAGAACAGAAAATAAATACTTGAAGTGATGAAGAATGAGAAATTTCCTTAAATTGACCTAGACATCAAAATATGGACACAGGAGATGAAAAAATATAAATTGGAATAAATGGTCAACAAACAAAGAAAACTCCAGGCATATTATATTGAAACTGTACAAAATCAAACAAAAAGTAACATGAAAGGAGCCAGATAGAAAAACCTTTTTTTTAAAGTAGAAGAACAAATGTAAGATCTCCTTCTAAAACAGCCTTAGAAATTCTACAAAGACATTTAATGAAATATTTATGTTTTAGGTAAAAAATTCTATACAATCATTCTTTTAAAGAAAAAAGACATTCTTACAAAAGACTTTCTACATTTAAGATAATGACAGAAATTAATATTTAGAGTAAGAACAGAGGAAAATTGACTGAAATCTACATAAAGATACATAATGTGATAATTTTTTGTAAAAATAATAGTAGAATTGGTATAGTAATTTATTCTTATATCTTTTTATATTTTCCTTTTATTCTATTCATTACATGAACACATATACTTTCCAGTACTTCCTGCAGTTACATTACATTTTAAATGTTTCTATTGAAATATTATTCAATTCAATAATTATTCCCTCAACAGTTAAATGTGATCTTTCTTATGTATACATGTCTGTATCCTAAACACGCATACAACTATGTGTATATTGTGGTGCAAATATTTGGTATTAATGTCAGCAATATTATAACTGCTGAAGAGATAAATTACATACATAATACACACACACACACATACACACTCAAAGCATTCTCACTTCAGTGTAGTACTATCAGAAAAAGGACGTGACTAAGTGCTAAATGAGAATTTCTCCCTCTTCATGGAACATGTAAAGAAGAATAAGGAGAAGGAAGAAAGAAAGGAAAAGTTGGCCGAAGAGAGGGGACAAAAGGAGAGATAGGACTATGGGATCTGTTACATCATCAGTTAAAAATGGTGCTGTCTTTGGCATGATCACAATATCCGATGTGAAAATAATCATCTCACAGAATGCATTACTCCAGTGTGAAATGTCTCAGATCTGGAGGACATATGATTTTCTAAGTTTGACTAAGGACTTTTATAAAATAAAACCTAAAGACACCTTCTGTGTTTCCCTCTCTCCCTCTCCCTAAGGAGTACCACTTTTCCCATCGCCCTGATCAGATTACTTGTATCCTCTCTATGGCTTTCCAACCCCTCTCTTATCAATGGTCTCCTTTAATTTCCAGGTCTCTGTGTTACTACAGGCCATGTACTCACATATGATTTTAACCCAGGAGCCTACAATAGGAAAAATGGGCAATGCTTTTCATTCTCATCTAGGTTGCTTCATTCAATGTCATCTTTCCATTTCCATCCATTTAGTTCAAAGTTCATCCTTCAGTTTTCTTTACCACTGATAGTACTCAAGAGGAGGGCACATGCATAGTCCATCTAGTGCCAAATGTTCAGGCCTGGAAACTACATAAAACTACCAGTATATGGCAAGGCAAGTTATATTTAGAAATATATATATATATATATATATATATATATATATATATATGCATGCTACGTTAGTGAAAAAAAGCAGAGGCCATGAATTTAAAGGAGAGTTGGGAAGGTTATTCAGGAGAGTGGGGAGGGAAGAAAGGTAAGAAAGAAATTAAATTATAATCTTAATGTAATAATTAAAACACACACACACACACACACACACACACACACACACACCAAAAAGAAAAACCTTCATATTTTGTACTGAGAGTAGAAATGTTTGCATCTACATTAGGACAAGACAGGATGTGTTCTCAGAAGTGTAGCTCAGCAAGATGCACTTTTCAAGCATAGTCCAAACATGCCTTGAAAGATCTTTAGAAGAGGAAAAATATCTTTTTGTGTAAGTCAACAAAACACTGCTATAATTTGAATGTGAAAGGAGCATGTCATTAACATTAACACCCCTCAAAATATGCAATGCCTAGAATATCAGTCTCATAAATTTGTGTAAGATTTATACAAAGAGAACTAAAGAATCCAGTGAAAGCAACTTAAGAACTAAGTAAAGTACAGAGATGATCTGTGCTTACGAGCAGAAAATGAAGCAGTTTCACACAGACCTTAAGTTCCTGCCTTGGTACAAGGTCATTCCAATAAAAATTGTAGCAAGTCACTTGAAGAAATTGTCAACATGAAGTACATAGAAAAGGCTAAAGACCAAATACCACATACAGTTACAACAGAACTGGATTGAAATAACATCATTTTCAACTTCAAAACTTTTTGTAAAGCTGAGGAATGATGACACTGTGGCAGTAAACAGTAGTTAAGAATCAGTGGAACCAAAATAAGCCGTGTGTGTGTGTGTGTGTGTGTGTGTGTGTGCGCGCGCGCGCGCGCGTGTGTGTGTGTGTGTGTGTGTGTGTGTGTGCATTTGTGTGTACATCAGAGAGAGAAAACAAAACTAATCAAACTATATCATACACAAATCTTACAATATGACCTTGACTGTTGCTGTGGTTACCACATATAACAAAACAATATGCCTGACCAGTAAAAGCAGCAACCAGTAAGAGTTCATTCACTAGAGTTAAAATCTTCTGTTCATAGAAAGACAGTATATAAACAGTAAGGCAGGATACATTGTCTGCAAAGAGGTCTTTGATATACAAAGGACTGCCTTGCAAAAAATAATCAAAACTCTAACTTTGTGACAATACACTAAGCGGCTCTATTAAAACATGGTTCCATGATTGAACAGGCATCTCTTCATGTAAGATTTACAGTTGATAAAGGCCTGATGGGTGCTGGGGGTGTGGGCATCCTCTTGGGGATGGGGGAGAGGAGGAATGAGATGAGGAACTGTGGGGAGGAAGACTGGGAAGCAGGTAATGAATGACTGGACTGTAAAATAAAAAGAGTAATTTTAAAAGAATAAAAATAATTTATGAAACATCAAAAAAGAGGTACAAAATCTCCTGTGTTAAGTGAAACTACAAGTTGAAATAATGAAATGCTTTGTAAGTATTATAGTATGACATGACGACAGCCACGGTATGAGCAACAGCTCCTCTCGTTCACTTATGATAGAAATTCTGAATTGTGTTGCCAATAGGAAGAAAGCTTGTTATCTTTTGAGCCAAAGCTGAACACAGTCTAAACTTAGATCAGTTTTAAAGTAGATATGTGAGATCACTCTACTTGGTAGTCACCCAAAATAAGTAAAAGATCCCACATCTCTAGAAGAAACTTGCTCATGAATATTTATGGATAGCTTCATAATTACCATAAGTTGGAGACAACCACAATATCCAGCAGCAAAAAGAAAAAAGAAAGAAAGAAAGAAAGAAAGAAAGAAAGAGAGAGAGAGAGAGAGAGAGAGAGAGAGGGAGGGAGGGAGGGAGGGAGGGAGGGAGGGAGGGAGGGAGGGAGGAAGGAAGGAAGAAAAAATGTAATCTGATACTTCTAAGCAATGAAATATTATTTAGTTCTGAAAGGATATTGAGCTATCACATAATTCTCAGGAGTTTTGAAGGCAGATTACCAAGTAGAAAAAGACAACTTCATAGATTTACTCGTACTCCCATTATATTCAACTACATGACATCCCTGAAAAGAGAACACATTGAGATCACTAAAGAATTACTAATGACCATGGGATCTGTAGAAATAAGTAATTTACAGTGACTGAATAATATAATAATGGCATAATTTTATATACACATGCATAATGTATTTGTTAAAATATCAAACATGGCCAGGCAGTGGTGGCGCATGCCTGTAGTCCCAGCACTTGGGAGGCAGAGGCAGGCGGATTTCTGAGTTCGAGGCCAGCCTGGTCTACAGAGTGAGCTCCAGGATAGCCAGGGCTAAACAGAGAAACCCTGTCTCGAAAAAAATACCATAAAAAATATCGAACATGGACCCTATATAAACTATGATCACAGACGATCAAATTTTGTCCTCTGGTAACTTTTCATAACGGAGAAGACAGAGATTTAGTGGGAACCTGGGTATGTGAGTTATACTGTGCTTTTTCCTCTCAAGTTTGCTGTATCTAAATTACAGTTGCTTAAAGTGTGAAAACATGTTTTGGTGAAGATAACACACTGTGGACAGTTCCTTTTCTGCTTTCCTTGGTGACTCCAACACTCATCCTTTCTGTTCTGTGATGCTTCATTATGCTTTTGGATGAAGTAACAAATATCTGGATACATAATGTCTACGCGGTAGCCAGGCAGAGCAAATTCCCCCACTCCCAGAAGGTGCTGGTAAAGTGAAATGCAAAATAAGGCACCTTCTTTTGTTATGACCCTGAAAGCTAAACATATGTATTCTGCTATGAGACAGAAAATAATCTCCGTACAGCATTTAGCTTTCACTCTCCAGAACCAAGGTCAGTTGAAATGAGAAGTGGATTAGTTGAAAGATTGTAAGAACATGAGGTCTCTCAACAGCCAGACAAGAGGCCTCATTCCACTCTTTGCACTGCAAATAATTTGCTCTCAAAAAGTACCAGAGTGCCATTCATCTTATTCTTCTACATATAAAAATAATTTCTAAAAAGCTAACAAAAATATTAAATAACTCCTGACAGGACAATAAGCTAGGAACAAACTGTTTTTGTTAAACATCATCATGGCAATGTTAGGATTTAAGAAACAATCTATTGTGACTTATCCCATCATTTCCTTTCTAAAATAAAATGTCTACTGGGTCATTATAACACCAGCATGCTAAAAATGTGCAGAGATATATAATTAAGGAAAAGCTGACAGTCGTATTTCCCTTAGTTTCACACAGCTGGCTCTTGGATCTGCAGTGGACCTTTTACATCAATCTGAAGTTGATTGAAATCAACATTGATTTCTCAGTCTGGACCATTAAGAGCAGAAGCTGATTTCAGAGGAGCAAAACATGACAGATGGAGAAATCAGTGTAGGGAAGATGGGGAACAGAAGGAAGAAATCAAGGGTCCTGGAGGAAATAAACAGTTCTGTTTACTGAGTTCTGTTTTTCCCCACCCCCTTTTAAATTTAGCATATTTTGTTAATTGTTCTCTCCTTTAAATTGTCTGGATCTGGAGAATTACAAATGCAAGCATTCGCAAGAATTATAGATTAAAAAAACCCACTAACCTAATGAATGCTCATTTTGAGACAAACGAGAGGCAAGAACAGGAGGACCTCAAGACAGTAGCCTTGAGAGCCCAGAAAGAAGAGGATATGGGAGGGATTTGGTGGCAGAGGATGGCCTTGTTGGGCATCAGTGGGAGGAACAGCCCTTGGGCCCCAGTGTACAGGAATGCCAGGGCAGGAAAGCAGGGGTTGGTGGGTTGGTGGGGGACCACCCTCATTGAGGCAGAGGGAGGGGTATGGGATGGGAGTTTTGGAGGGGAGACCTGGAAAGGGGATAACATTTGAAATGTAAATAAAAAATATCCAATAAAAGAAAAATTAAAAAAATGAATTTAAAAACAAATTCCATTTATAATGACATCACAAAAAATAGAATACTTAGAAATAAATTTAATATGACATGAAGTTATATATGGGGTTGGAAAAAATGAAAGACCAAAAATCAATGGAGAGATGTACGGTGTCCATGAACTATCAGGATTTATTGTTTAAAAGGCAATGCTCCCCAAAATGTTATTATCAAAACTCCAGTTGAAGTCTGTGTTTTGGTGAGTGACTTGACTTCAAAACTTATAGAAAATTTATAAGAAACTCTGAACAGCCAAAATGGTCCTTAAAAAGGAAAAAATGAGGGAGACTCACATTTCTTTATTTTCAAATAATGACAAGGTGATGAAGGAGTGAGTATGATCAAAATATGTTTTACTTATCTATTAATATATTTAGCTGGTCAGTAGTGGTATAGGCCTTTAATCCCAGCACTTGGAAGGCAGAGGCAGGCAGACTTCTGAGTTCGAAGCCAGCCTGGTATACAGAGTGAGTTCCAGGACAGCCAGGGCTACACAGAGAAACCCTGTCTTGAAAAAACCATATATAAATATATATGATGTCCACAGAATCAACTGACTGGGACTAAAGTGGCCTCACTGAGATCTGGGAGCTTGAATGGTTCTGACCTAGGTCCCTGGCATATGGTGGTGTAGTTCAGTGTTCTTATGAGTTTCCTATCAGTGAGAGTGGGGGCTGTCTCTCACTCTGCCTGCTTGTGGGACCCTTTCCTTCTGCTGGGTTGCCTCATCCATCCTTAATTTGAGAACATGTGCCTGGGCTTACTGTATTTTGCTATGCGATATTTGGTTTTAGTGGTGGGGCTATGTCTGGAGCAAGGGGTAGGGAAGGAGAGAGACTGAGGGGAAGGAAGAAAATTGCAGTTGGGATGCAATACATAAAAGAATAATAAATAAAAGGGAAAAAGTTCTAAAATTGATACCATAAAAATATGAAAAATATATATTTAATAAAAACCTAAAGCAAATAGCAATAAGGCAACATAACACTACTTAGAATATCACATTTGTCCAAAAAAAATTAAAGAAATGGACTTCTGCTCAGTTTAGCATAATGCTTTGATTTTTTTCCCATACTGTAAACTCCGAGCCTTCTATGTATAATAAAATCACTGAGTTTCTTTTCTATCAGTAGATTTGTTTTCTTTTAAAACCAGGCAGTTCTGTTTGAAGATCCCTGGATCCTATTAGCCATTCATTAATCCAGAATAGGAGAAATTTTAATTTTTTCAGGAAAATGAAAGATCATTGGTTTAGAGATTCGGTGTTTGCAACATGTGGTGTTTTGTATGAGGTATTAGAACTTGGAAGTACATGCATTGGTCTATTCCCAAGCAAACCTCAAGTTGCAATGGAAGCAGAGACTTAGTGAGCATAAGACAGATAAAGACCTAAAGAAAAGCAGCCATTTTAAAGAAGAGATTGGGTGGCAAACTACATGTTTTTATTGAATAGCAATCTCTATTTTAATGACATGAGAAATAAAAACTCCACCGTTTATGCTTCGTGATATGATAGGATTTCTAAGAAATGCTTCACAGTATTACTATTTCTTTGTGTGTCAAGGTCTAATATCTCACTGGATATGTATTCTCATGTTACTCTGTTGCTTTGATAAAAGAAAGTCGTGGCAGTAATTCAGGGAAGAAACGTGTGGAAAGGAATCAGGAAGGCCTGCAGCTTGCTTGCCTTCTCTCAGGCTCACTCATAGTTCATGTTTAACTAGCTTATCTTTGCCAAAAACTACCTGCCTAGCAATGGTGCCACCTACAGTGGTTTGTGATATCCATGTTTAATGAGATCTACAGACATGCCCACAAGCCAATGGGATCCATGCAACTCCTTTATGGAAGGAAGCCTTCTTCTCAGATGAGTTTATGCTGTGTCAACATAACAATTACTAACCAGGACAGTATGTTTTTCACTTACTTAGTTAACACCGTAATTGTTTACTCTTTGGCCAAGAAGCATTTCTTACTATCAAATTTTTACTTTATAAAATGACAATTAGTTTCACCTTTGATTCCTTAATTATGCAATAGGACCATATGTGTTTAAGTAAAGCTGTAATTCTCATCTTTATATTGCATCATGATAGAACAATTTCAATTTTGAGTTACGGCTTAAGAAAACATAAAATATTCACTAACATAAGGCATAGGCAGAGATTTACAACATATGCCTTTCAATCTTCATTGGGCTTTCAAAACATTTGTTCCAAAAGTAGCATTGGATATAACCTCTACAGAAATGATCAGACACATTAAAAATATTTTTTCTTTCAGGATAAAGAGTTGCCTTTGCAGCTGAGAGAACTTGATGCTCTTGAAGAGGACCCAGGTTTTATTGCCAGCACTTACATGCCAAGTTATACCTGTTTGTAACTCCATTTCCACACAATCCAGCATCTGCTTCAGGTTTCCATGGGCACCAAACACCCGTGCAGTGCCCTTATGTACAGGCATGCCAATTCTCATACATATACAAATAAATAGTCTTTTAAAAATATTTTTTCTCTAGATATAAATAGCTTTTCTCTAAAACATCAAGGATGAATATTAGAGAAATGAAAAATATGGTGTGTTATTTTAAGGACTCTTTTGATCAAAATAGTTTTCTTTGGCTGTCATTAGATTTCCTAAGTAATGAAATAACTGGTCATTCTACAGTGTAGCCATCCAGCAGTCATGGAGAACTGGGTACCTGAAAGGGGGTTTGGAAATGAAAATGAACTGGGTGTGAGAGAAGGATGAAGCCAAGACAAAGTTTCTGATCAAGGCTCAAGGTTTAATAGTCAGCACTGTGTTTATATAGGGAGAGCCCACAGACCCACCCTTTGTTTCAGCTGGGCTGAGTTGCAAAGCAAGCTCAGGGGGCAGTCTACTCCTGTAGGAAATTGGCTCCACTTAGGTCCTTAAGGTCCAACTGTTGCAAACACTTAAGGTCTATTTAGCCTGCTCAAGGCTGGGGGAAGGGCACACTATAGAGTCCCACTCCCTCCTTTATGCCAAAATAGAGTCAACTGTGATGAAAACAGTACATGTGATTAGTCTTTGCTTTTGTGTAGAAAGTTTTTTTTAAAAAAAAAGGATCAGTCAAAACAGCTACTGGTGGTTTCTACACATTGACTTAAGATTTGAGAGTGATAACACCCAGTGCCCTGTGCATACCAAGAAGGAATCCTAGCACTGAGCTACATCTCCAGCCCCTGGCTCTGAGGTTTTTAAAGCATCATTATGAGAAAAAATTATCCTATATCAAGGATTCTCAACCTATGTTTCTCCCCCCCCTTTGGGGGATTGAATGACCCTTTACCAGGGATGGTATATCAGATGTCTTTAATATCAGATATTAACATTATGTTTCACAACAGTAACAAAATTATAGTTTAAAGTAGCAATGAATATAGTTTTATGGTTGGGGGCACCAAAACATGAAATAATGTATTGAAGGGTCACAGCATTAAGAAGTTAGGAACCACTGTACTAGACTATTGAAGGCCACGAGCAAATGGAAGCAATTTCTCTTTTTCAAAGTCAGCTTCAAAATTCACAGTTCACTCTAGTGAATTTTGGTTAACTAAAGGAAAATCTTTTAAAGCAAATGACTATTTTAAAATGAGAAAAAATAAAATGTATACATTGATGAAATAAATATAATACATTTTCATGTCTATCTTAAAATAGTCACTACTTATATCTTTTATGTAGATAAACATGTACTTCCTTTCTCCCATAATTCTGGGAGAGCAAGATTTACCAAGGGTTAGGGTTAGGCTAACATTTACCTTATGCCTTTTGGCCAACATTAGGGTCAGATGTGTGTGAGTCTCTCCAAAGACAGTTCTTCCACACAGTTCTCTTAGTAACTTTCACTTGTGTTTGAAGAACAGTGAACTATAATATCAATTTATTTATACTGCATGCCCAACCTCAATATCAACAATACAGAGCTCCATAGCACTATTGCAATCACCCCCACTCACAAAGAGAAAAACAGAGCACACAAAATTGCAAATTTTCAGTCTTTCCAAAACAATGTTGCCAACTTCTTGGTCAAGGTTTATCTATATGACTTATGGATAGCTTCATTCTCAGAAATATTCTTAATCTCATTTGAGGTTCAATAGCCCTAGTGGTAGTATTATTAAGCTTTTGACCTGGCAAAGTCATTTTCCTTGTTGTCACACCAACATTCATTTTGAAGATTCTAGTAAAGCTTCATTGAGCTGCTAGACTGTCATCAATATTTCCCCCAATTTTCTCCCATTTTTCCTCCTGTACCTCAGCAAAGATCTATTCTCCCTGCCTTACATGTTTTATGATTTTAATAGTAGTCTTGGTATTCTTATTTATTCTAGACATGTATTATTGAGGCATGGCTTGGGGCTGAGGTATAGTTTATAGAAACCAAGAAAAAAATTAATCACAAATCAGTTATTCATGTAAGGCTTAGACAACAGTACTTATATCTTCTCAGTCAAAATAACATATTCATATGTTAGAAGATAGATTCTAATATTTAAACACTGCTTACTAATAAAATCTTTGCTGCTATTCCCTGCAAGCTATTGTTTAAATAGCAATACCAGGTTGCAAAACAGGTGGTTTATGGTGCCACTGTAAAGATTACCCTTGTATTATTTAAATGGTGATTTCTGTGTCCGAATATATGGTTGCAATACAGACATGATTTTGAAATACTTTTTCTAAGTTTCTCTTGGCTCAATGTCATGCAAACATCATTCCACAATTATTCGCTGATTGGCCAATAAAGAGGTGATGAGCCAATGACTGAGCAAAGGAGAGAATGGAGAGGAAGAGAGGATTCATTCATCATAAGAGGTTTTAGAAGACAACATAAGAACATGATTGGAGCACAGAGAGCCAGATCGATACTAAAATGTAAGTATATTGGGGGCTTTGGGTTGGAAGTGGCCAGATTAATTTACAGTATTAGAATAGATCAATAATTGCTCAGTTATTGTGCCATAAAGCTTTTTAAATAAATCTAATAGACTCTGTCCCATTTATCTCCAGCTAGCCACAATAAAATAAAAACTGTTACTTTTAAAAGTGTACCAACAATAGACAGTACGGGTATTATGGAGTGAACCTCAGATGTGTAGAAAAAAAGCAAGTGCTTTTAACCCCTGAACCATCTCTTTAGCCCCAAGCAAACACAATGAAAACATACCCTAATGATTTCTCTTATCTGTAACTCACTCATTTGTATCTATAGTTATCTATGCATTACTCATATAGTTAAGGCATTTCCTAACTAGCCAAAATATAAAGCCATTTTTCTTATTAAAATTTTGTAGCATACAGAAAATATACATGTATTTTATTAGTAAATGTTAGTAGTAGGAATGGGGGTTTTGTATTAGACATGATGATAACTGACAAACTAACAATATCTCATTTAAAAGATAACCCAAGTTGTAAACTTAAAAAAATGAGTATTTTGGTCAGTTTTCCGAGAAATTATTTAATCTTCATATGCACTTATTTTCTTTATTGTTTTAATCTTAATTTTACTTAAATGTAACTACTTTACAATCTAATTTAGCAATATCATAAACAAACAAGAAAATTATACTATATACATAACACACATACATATATTTATGAATTTGTAGAAGAAAACAGTTCCCCCAAACAATATTTCTAATTAAATTGTGTCATGTCAAATTAAAAATTCACTTTTTTGTCCAGTTTTCATAGAATAATATCTAGCAATTAAACTTAACAAAATAGAATAAGTCCTTCTATGTCTCTTTATCTATGTACATTGTGAAGAGGTTGGCAGTTTGGTTGATGAGTTGGCTCACCGGTAAAAGTCACTTGAATTTGAATTTGATTTGAATTTCAAAACCCATATGAAAGGGAAACAAGAGAACTGAGTCCTGAAAGTTGTCTTCAGACTTCTACATCCAGAGAGTCATTAATGTGGCTCAACAGTAACATGTGCATGCACAGATGAGAAAGAAAGAAGAAATGAGAAAGTTAGCATTATAAGAAAACTAAGATTATGAGTATAGCCTCTTTTGTTGTATTCTTGTATTTGCCAGATGTAATCATAATCTCTAAAGCTTATTGCTGAATAACTTCACAGTTTCTAGTTTTCTTAGCCCTGGCTGGTTGTTTCAACTCAGCTGTTCTGGCTCAAACTTTTCTCCAGGCTGACTATTGCAACTTGCTTCTCACAGCTTCTGTCTGAATTGCTCTACTTGGCCCCAAATTAATTCTGTTCTAATCTTTTGGCTCCTTCTCATTCTCTGGCCCATCATTTCTTCATGTATGTTTAGCTTGTTCTCTCTGCAACCAGTCTCTACCAAACTGTCCCAGTTAAATCTGCCTCTGAATTCTACCAACTGAAGTGCCATGAATTCAATTTCACCAGACTGCCTCTCAACTGACTTACAGATCACTGACTGAACTGACTTTCAACTGACTGCCTCTTCCTGAACTACTCTGAAATAGCTTCTTTTTCCTGTGTTATTCTTTTGAGAGTTGAGTGTAATATATCTCTGAATCACTCTGTCAAATCTTTCATTGTTTCATCACTTGGTCTGCCCCTCAATTAGATGTCACTCTCAAGTATGGCTGCCTCCTTCTGGAAACTAACCTCACTTACATTGCTTGGGATTAAAGATGTATACTAAAGGCATATCTATATTATAGTCATAGAAATTAAAGGTGTTTCGTATGTTTGCAGCACAGATTGTTTATACAGACCTAGATCTTTGAATGTGATCCTTTGTCAGAGTAGTCATATAGCTAGATTAAAATTCCTCTATATATTCTAATTTGTTGCTTAAAGTTTTCATTTGTTTTGCTAAACAATCTTTTAAGGAATTAATCTGAATTTCTTTGGATTTTCTACCTGGCCCAATGTACCAAGAAGATTGTATGTAATGTGAAGTTTTTCTTGATTTCCCTTTTTCTTTCTTTAATTGCAATTTAAATTCATTTTTCTTTTCTCTTTCTAAAATCATATTTCATTTGCATTTCTCCTTTCCCTTTACCTCTTCCAACTGTCCTATTTAGTCTTTTCCCTTCCATTTCAAACATGTGCATTTTTTATTTTTGTATGAATTGTTATTGTATATACATATATCTATACATATATAGTCACCAATATAATTAATTGTACTTGTATGCATGTTATCATGACTCACTATTTGGCACTGAACAACCAATTGGTGTGCCCTTCCCTTGGGAAGGCAACCTCTCCCATTCCCAGCTTCCTCAATCGTCTATAGCCGTCTGTTTGTAAATCAAATATTGCAAGCTTTTCTCCACCCAGTTGGGCATGCTCACTAGTGTCCTCATTGTTCAGCTCACATTTGAGCTGAACACAGGCAGTCCAGTTGGTGAAACTCCATATGTGTAGCTTCTGATGTTACTAGGTCCAGAAACCATAATTCTGATCCATGAGTCTACCAGGCATCCTAGGAGGGAGATACCCATTTGAACTTGATAATCTCATTGTCAAAAAGGGAAACAAAATGCAAAGATTAAATATGGCTACCTGCGGCAATTGCATGGACCTTATCTTGCTAACTTTGGAATTAGCTCCAATATAACCCCAATTTGTTGTATTCTGTCCAATCCAATAACTCAATCCAATTAAGAAAAGTAGATAAAAATAAAAACAAGAAAGTAGGAGGAAATGTAAGTAACTTTATTCATATAAAGTCACAACAGCTCAGAAAATTTAATGGATATGACATAGCATCCAGATGAGCAGTGCATGTAGGACTTTAGATGCCAGGATAAACCAATGAATTCTAGGGGAACTAGAACCACAGCTTCTAGGAGTAATTTTAACATATTTTTGATTCTTCTGACTATACCAACCCATTTTTAAACAACCAAGAGTAGTTAAATTATTACAGTGGATTTGATAACAAAATAGGATAAAAGAATAATTCCAGGAATGAGCAACAGTCCAGAATACAGTGGATACAAAAATGTCTCAAAAATGGCATAAAGATTTATCCCCAGAAAATAAATTTGTCACTAAGAGATCACTTAATGAGTGCAGTTCAGGATCTATTGTACTGAGCATAACTTGGAAACGTTCATTCTTATGAATTCAGCTACCATGATTAAATTAGATTCAAGTACTTGTTTATACATAATTTACATAATTACATAAATTACAACTCTACTTCATGCCCTCTCTCCTCTTGATTTAAGTTGCAGTGATCTGTAAATAAAGGCTACTTGTGTATTAATTTTACCACTCAAGGTAAAGGGACCAATGTAGCTAAAAATTAGTAACCACAATATGTAAAACAGGACTCAAAGTTACATAGTCCATCTTTATTCATGTCTGATACCAAATTAATACCAGTTTAGAAGTGTTACAAAGGTCAAGTTTTGCTAAGATCACAGAGAATTGTGGGAAGTTAGTGAAGTAGAAAATTTTGTTTTCTTTGGAGACTCATTTATATCATATTATGTTTTTCTAGAAATTGTCTTATGAGAGCATGTTTTTGCTGAAGCAGACACATGTGAGGATGTTTTGCTAAAAAACAAAGCAAAGCAAACAAACAGAAAAACATGGTGGTTTTCTGAAGGCAGCCTGGAAAAAATGACATGTAATGTTTTGCTACAGCAGATGCTTGAAAGAACCCATGAAGTTTGGCAAGGGTATAAATACAGCCCAATGGGTAATGAACAATGCTGGATCATATTGGTACAGGTGCTATTCTTTATTGGTCATCAATGGCTTTACTGATGCTGATCTTTGCAGACTATGTATGCTGGGTGGTATTGATTTTCCATATCATTCTTTATTGGTCATTGTCATAACTTCACCAAAAATTTTGGTGGTTTTCTAGAAACTTCTTGCTGCTTCTGTGGACTTGGGCTGACTAGTGGAGCCTTGTGATTTTTTTCTAGATAGACCTGCTATTGCTGCTCTGTGAATAGCATTTGAGAGTCCTGAGATTGCTGATTCATGATTAGTGTTAGGAAGTAGATCAAGCATCTGCTGATTTGTATGAACTGAACTGCTGATATACTGATAACACAGATTGGATCTACTCCAAAGAAATCATTCTAACCAAGTCTACATCCTTTATTCTATTAACCATTCCTTTCCATTATGTCTGGAGGGTGGTGGGCTAGTAGGGGTGTTAAAACATTTAAGAACTCTTATTAAAAATAGGTTTTTGAAAATCTGAGCCTACATATAAGTATGAAGAATAAACACAAATAGTAAATGTCTAAGAAGGCAAGGAGAAATAACTGTTCTACTTCGGATTAACTTGTAACTAGGCAGATTATCTATAGCATGGCTCACCTATGTCTTTGTAATATAGAAGGTTCCTCTTTGACTATATAATAGCATCCACACTTTTATTTAAAGTGACCTTAATATTTTTTTAATCTTTGCCATGGGATTTTTAATAAGATGGAATATGTTACAATGTAATGAATTCTGATGCTTGGAGATAACCTCTCTGTGCTGAATGATTTAATCCTCATCTCTCTCTGAGATAATTCTCCATCCACAAAAATTCAGCAACTTTGAATGATCAATAGTGAGATAACATCAGATTTATCTCAGATACTAATAAAGGTTACAATCTAAAATAAAATAATAGCAAAACTACATAGATTCTGAGTAGTTACAAAATTGCTGATGCTGTCTCAAAGTTTGTTCAGTTTTTGGCATTCAATTCAGTTATAAAGTGATGAGCCATGGGAAAAGTAACACTATGGAAATATATTCTGGGTATATATTTGCTATTACTCCTCCACCAGCTTTATTCTCTTAGTAAATCAAGAAACGTACTATATTATCTGTGAGTCAGGAGAGTACATTTCTGTATATAATATGTTAGTTGATAATGTTCTTGCACTTTATATGCCTTCCCATAGGGTTTCAAGGATGAACAAAAAACTACCAAGAAATTTCAAACCATAGTAAATATAAGAAATAAAATTAACATGGTCTAGTAAAGATTCTTGAAAGAACCCATTAACTCATCTGTAAATACATACACACTACATACAATCTATCTAGAAAGATTTTTACTATTAATTAAATCTTCTAAATTTGCAAGTATCTAATCCTCTCCCATTTTTTTTAAAAAATAGGTCTCACATAGGAATCCACCAAAAAAAAAGAAAGAAAGAAAGAAAGAAAGAAAGAAAGAAAGAAAGAAAGAAAGAAAGGTATTTAGAGAAACAGAGATGAGAGTGGAACTAGAAAATGGAGGGAAAAGTTTCTTTTTATCTATTTTACAAATGACATCAACGAATGAGTAAAGGGCTTCTAAAATAAGCATGAATAACATTAAAGAAAAACAGTAGCAACAATGTCTACATTTAACAACTTTAAATTTGAAGACATTTAGAACACCACCATCTCCTGGTTTTTATTTTGCCTGCAAAAATTCTCAATGAATCTAAATCTTCCAAATAACGTACTTAGATGCATGTCAGTATGGGAACTAAAATCATCTCACTAATGTTGTGGATATAGTGTTTGCCACAAACCAATGTTATTATAATTCTTAATTCTCAAAACTTTGAAAAGTCCCCCCTTTTTGTTCCCCTCCCCTCTCTTATCCCAGTCCCTACCTCTCTCGGTAGCCCATGATTGCTTTCTTCTCCCTCCCAAATGGGATTGAAGCATGCGCCCTTGGCCCTTCAGCTTGTTAACCTTCTTAAGTTCTGTGGATTGAATCCTGGGTATCCTGTACATTTTTGACTAATATCTGGTTATTAGTGAGTACATAACATGTCTATCATTTTGGGTCTGAGGTACCTCACTAAGCATGATATTTTCTATCTCCATCCATTTGCTGGCAAAACTCAGGATGTCCTCATTCTTAATAGCTGAATGAGTATTCCATTATCTAAATGAACAACATTTTCTGTATCCATTCTTCTATTGTGGGACATCTTGTTTGTTTCCAGCTTCTGGGTATCAGAAATAGGGTTGCTATGAACATAGTGGAGCATGTGGCCCTGTGGCATGGTGGAGCATCTTTTGGGTATATACCCAAGAGTAATATAGCTGGGTTTTTCAGGTAGATCCTGATTTTTTGTTTTCCAATTTTCTGAGGAACCTCCAGATTGATTTTCAGATGATAAGATATTGGGGTAGGGGTTGGGGATAGGAGTGAAGCCCTGAGATCCAGCAGAATGAATGGAAATGTACAACCTCTGGAGGTGGGAGGTGGAGGGTAGGTGGGATACCCTCTAGAATGTATCAAAGACCTGGGAGGTGAAAGACACTCAAGACTCAAAGGGAAGGACCTTAGATGAAATCTCTAACAGTGTTGAGAGGCAACTTGTAGAATTCATCTCCAGTAGAAAGGGCATCAAGTGGAGGGATGGGGTTGCCATCCCAGAGTCAAAGACTCTGGCCCAGAATTGTTCCTGTTTAAAAAAACTGCAGGGACGAAAATGGAGAAGAGCTCAAGGGAAAGGAGGCCCAGTGACTGGTCCACAATGGGATCCAGCTCAAGGAGACTCTCTAAGGCCTGACTCTATTACTGATGCTATGGTGTGCTTGAGAGGCCCAACAAGCATCTGACTGAGACAGAGGCAGATACTTATACCCAAACAATGGACTGAAGTCTGATACCTCTGTGGTTGAAATAGGGAAAGGCTGGAAGAAGTTGAGGAGGAGGGAGACCCCGTAGAAAGATCAGCAGTCTCAAATAACCTGGATGCCAAAGATGTCTCAGACACTGAGGCACTAGCTGGTATGCGGCCTCTGATATATATACAGCAGAGGATTGCCTAGTCTGGCCTCAGTGAGAGGAGAGGCACCTAACCCTCAAGAGACTTCAGGCTCCAGTGAGTCGGGAGGTCTGAAATGGGGGACATCCTTTTGGAGACGGGGTGAGGAGGAATGGGATGAGGAGCTGTTGGAGGGCAAACTGGGAGGGAGATAATGACTGGACTGTAAAAAATAAAGTTTAAAGATAATTTAAAAAAAACTGAAAAGTACCACGCAGAAGCCACTTAGATGTTAGTTTTACTATGAATGAATAAGATAAATACCACACACACACACACACACACACACACACACACACACATCTATTTTTGCATGTCTGTATAAACTGTACCCTCTTTTATAATACAATTATTCTGCTTACAACTTTTGGCTAAATTGTATGGCAAGACCAACTCCTAAAACTAGTCATTAAAATTTTATTACTGTAGACTATTTCTTGGTACAAAAGTTTGTATCATTCTTCAAAGAAATAAAAACTTCAATTATCAGCTGAAAGAGAAAGAGAATTATCTTATAGACATTAATCTATGTATTTAGGAAATGTAGACAATTGAGGATCCCTCATCTTCAAGCTACAGAAGAATATAATTTAAATCTAAGTTACTGAGAATTCTTATTGATCACAGCTATGCATACGGTGCAACCCTCACCCTGTATCCAAAGACCAGGAAGCATAAGTGCTCATGTCTAAAAGCAGGGGTATGATCTGGGTCCTGGAGACAAAGACAACAGACCGTTTCTCCTTTATTCATCCTCCAATCCTCTTATGTTTAGAGGATGCTCATTTCAATGTGTCAAGGTGAGCATTCTCACTTGGTTAACAAATTTAAACCCTAATATCTTCTAGGAATTTCGACACCCCAATAGCAATCCACATATTAAACTATTAAAAATAGTTATTTGGAATTCTAGAAACCCAATGCCTTATAAACCATTATAGAGTTCAGGATTTTTAATGCTTAAAACCTAGGGCAATAGCATGCTGTCAATATTAAAATATACCTTCAAGTCTCTATTTTTAATTATGCTAAGGAACATATTTTCCAAGGTTAATGGTATCTGCTACATGTTTATAGCTCTAAGTATAATTTGACATTAAGAAATGTTGTATAAAAGCAAGGAGTAACCATTATTCATTTAACAATATCCGAATCACATTGTCTAGTAGAATTTTCATGCCCACGTTTCCAATATGGTGGATACTAGAAATATCAAAATATTTGTCAATTAAAATTTTTTTGTTATTTGCAGAAATTCTACCCAAATTTTGTCATAAATGGCAACATTTTCTACTATCTGGAGTGGGGTAGAATAAGTCTATATTTCTATTCTGATCCTGCCCATGGCTACACTGTGCCAGAGGTTCACTGCCCCCTCTAAAGGATTCAAACATGATGACATTTTAATAATTGCTTCCTCATTATGTAGTTGGGTAACTATATTAGAGACCTGTGTAGTTTAATATCTGTGCCCCAAATATTAATATTAATGCATCATAAAATAATTATATGTTAAAGTAGTAAAGCAGCATGCATTCACAAAGAAATAAACAAGTCATCTTAAAATTGTATGCACCATGGAAAAATTAATGATTTGACCTTAAGGTGCTATTAGAATACTATAAACTCAGAAGTAGAGAGATGACTCGGTAAAGTGAACTAAACCACCAACCAAAGAGTACACTTGGAAGGACCCATGGCTCCAGCTGCATATGGTGCAGAGGATGGCCTTGTCAGATATCAATGGGAGGAGAGCCCCTTGGTCCTGTGAAGGCTGGATGCCCCAGTGTAGGGGAATACCAGGGTGAGGAGGCTGGAGTAGGTGGGTAGGTGGGTGGGGGAACACCCTCATAGAAACAGGGGGAGGGAGCATGGGATAGGGAGATTATGGAGGGGAAACCGGGCAAGAGGAAAATTTAAAATGTAAATAAATAAAATATCCAATAAAATAAAATAAAATAAAATAAAATAAAATAAAATAAAATAAAATAAAATAAAATAAAAAAGAGCACTCAGGCACCAAAACTCTAAATTGAATAAAGTCCTTTTGTTTACAAATTAAAACAACAAAGGCACAGCAATGTGCTCTCAGAGAACCCGAGTTCAACCCATAGCACCTGCATGGTGACACACAACCATTTGTATCTTCAGTTACGGGGAGTACAACACCCTCTTCTGTCCTCTGTGGGCTCCACAGATGCATGGTAGCATATAGATATACACACACATAAAATAATATTAATAATAATAGTTTAGATACCATAAACTATAAATAAAGCTTAAAGTTCTTATGCTGGATTTTTTCCATTGTTTGAAACAGCTGACAGTAAACAACTTGAATGAAAACAGATTAGTTATGATTCATGGTTTCAGGTCTTCATCTCTAAGCTGGCTGGGTCATTTGTTTTCAACATGATGTCAGACAGAATATTGAGGTTGTGGGCATGCATAGTGGATGCACACCTCACAGCAGCCATAAAGTAGAGCCTGACATGGAAAGGAAAACCAAATAATAATAATAATAATAATAATAATAATAATAATAATAATAATAATAATGATCAGGGCTAGGAAGGAACCATAGCCTCATGTTCCCAGTGTTGTGTTTCCTCTAGCAAACTCCCTTTTTCTAGACCCTGGATAGTCTGTCATGACTGAAGTAGAATCATCAGCCACACAGAAAGGCTTCAATATTTGAGCATGCTTAGTGTAAATCATATTAAAATTATAACAGTTGCCTACTTATCTTATTTGCTTGATTCATGCAATAGCTGGCCCTGGTGATAAATTTGAAATAAGTAGAAAGAAGAAGCCTCAATTGAAAGTTGCTCTTTTCAGGATGCCTTATGGGCATAACTGTGCATTTTCATTATTGCTATTTTATGTACAAAGACCCAGCCTACTATGGCTATATTTTGGTGGACCTGACCTCCAGAAACGTAGCTGAGCAAGCCAACAGGAACAAGGAGCTAAGCAGTGATCCTCCATTCTTTCTGGTTCAGTTCCTGTCTCTAGGTTCAAGCTTTGAGTTTGTCTTTCTTAACCATAAAGCATAATCTGTAAGCTAAAAGAAACAATTTCTGATACCACATTTGTTTGTAGCATTATTTTATCGCAACTAGGAGACCCTATGAGAGAAATAGGATAAATATTTAATTTTTTATTAGATATGTTCTTTATTTACATTTCCAATGTTATCCCCTTTCCTGGTGTCCCCACCCAGAAAATCCCATAACCCATTCCCCGCTAGAGATCTTTTAATGTTTATCAACATCTGTGTAAGTCATCAAATATTTGGGAAAGCCTATAATTTAGAATTTCGGGTTGCTACGCACATATTCCTTTATGTTTCATGGTTTCTTTTCTTTTCTTTCTTTTTTATTTTGTTTATTTTCTTTCTTTCTCTTTTTTTTCTTCGAGACAGGGTTTCTCTGTGTAGCCCTGGCTGTCCTGGAACTCACTCTGTAGACCAGGCTGGCCTCCAACTCAAGAGATCTGCCTGCCTCTGCCTCCCAAGTGCTGGGATTAAAGGCGTGCGCCACCACCACCCAGCTCATGGTTTCTTTCAAATGCCCACAACCTCTTCCATTTTTTAAGCAAGTGTTTACTTTGTGATACTATAAAGCCCATGGAGATTTTTGTATGCATGTTTGTCCAAAGTCTGTGGGTTAAGAGCTGGCGTCCAGCATAAAGACATTGAGTGGTGGGAGATAATTAGTATGAAAGGGTTAATTGAAATAAATTATGGTGTCTGAGAGGAGTGTCTCTAATAGACTGTGACCACCACCTTTCCTTTCCTTTCCCTTTTATGCCCAGCTGGCACTCAGAAAACAGCATGTTTTACCTCTTGTTAATACCAGAGGTGATTTACTGAGCATGCCCTAAACTCTCCAAAACTGTAATACAAAATTACTATTTTCTATTTGTGACTTGATCATCTTGGTTATTGTTCTTATTATTATGGTAGTGATGAAAGCAAACCACATACATATGTAGATATTTTTGTGTTTGTTTTGCTTTGCATTGCTTTATAGTATCTATGCAAAACTTTGTGATCCAAAATATCTTAGGTCATATCTTGTTGTTTTTATTCTCTTAGGTAAGTCTACATGCATTGAAATACAGTTAATTTTTCATAGCCTCAATTCTGTCTGAACACAAACTATCTAATAAGTAAAAACTTGAGATATTTCAATCACACATTTCACAGTAATCTATATTGTTAGAAACAACTATATGACAGAAATAAATGGTTTTTAGAATAGATTGTGTTCTTTAAAAGGAAATGACATCTATCATTCCAGAAAATACTGTGTTATGTTGCTACCTAAATATGATTACCATAATAATCTATATATTATTTTATTGATTTAATAGTTTAAAAAACAATTGGAATTAAAATAAATGCAATCATAAAAAGCCTACAATAAGGCCTTGATTGATTAATTTTATGTGTGTATGTATGAATGTGTATGTGATGTTACTTAATAACTTCTAGCATGTATTCTTACTCTAAATTTTGTTTGAAAAATAATTTTATTATTCCTATAATTTGTACTAACAGCATGTAGCATGCATAAATTATTCTCTGCAGATCCTAGTTTACTGACCTCTTACACTTGTGTGAGCCAGTCAACTAGATACAGTCAATATATCATGAATGAAATGATGTGTGTCAATTCTGCAGTGATGCAACCTAGAATATATAAGCATCTTTCCACTTGAGCTTTCCAAGCTAATGATACCTGTTGCAGGTGTGTATCACATAGCTATAAAGAAGTGTGAATAAACAAACTGGCAACTTTTAAAAACTGGCAATTCAGAAGACTAGACCTGAGGTTCTATTTCCCACAACTGAAATAATCCAGAGCAAGTCAACTCCAGGAATAATCACCCCACACAGTCAGCCAATCAAGAGCTGCCAGGAGTTTCCCTACCACCTGCGGGAGCCAAGCCTGAGGCAAGAATAGTTCAGCAACAGGTCCAAAAAGACCTCACAATTCTCCAGAACCTCGAACTATCTCCCTGGATATATAATCAACCAAGCAAGGGAAAGAAAGGTAAAAGTCACCCACCCTATACAAATAGACTATAACGCAACCAAGCACACACAGCTTTCTTCCATCTTGATAAATTGTAGACCACTACATGTTGGATTTCTGCAGAATTCATGCTCTCCTGAAATAGTGGGAGAGGTTGGATGTACCTAATTTTTAAAGACGTGATGCCCCAGGAAAGGAGGACGCTTGGGGAGGGGAGTAAGGTGGTGGGTATATGAGTGAGGGACTGGGTTGGTGGGTGGAGGAGCACTCTCTCAGAGCCAAAGGGAAGAGGAAATGGGGTGAAGAACTCTGGAAGGGGGAACTGAGAAGGGGAATAACATCTAGAATAAAAATAAATAAAATAACCTATTTAAAAACTAGTTGGATGTTTTCTTAGTTAGGGTTTTACTGCTGTGAACAGACACCATGACCAATGCAAGTTTTATAAAAGACAACATTTAATTGGGGTTGGCTTATAGGCTCAGAGGTTCAGTCCATTGTCATCAAGGCAGAAACATGGCAGCATCCAGGCAGGCATGGTACTGGAGGAGCTGAGAGTTCTACATCTTCATCTGAAGGCTGCTAGTAGAAGACTGACTTCCAGGCAACTAGGGTGATGGTCTTAAGCCCACACCCACAGTGACACACCTAATCCAGCAAGGCCACACCTCCTAATAGTGCCACTCCCTGGGAAAAGCATATACAAACCATCACATTCCACTCTCTGGCCCCCATAGGCTTGTTCAAACATGAGTCTATGGGGGTCATACTTAAACATAGCATAGTGCAAAATACATTCAGTCCAACTTCAAAAGTCCCTGTAGTCTATAGCAGTCCCAAAGTTCAAGGTCTCTTTTGAGATTCATCCAATCACCTAAATGTAATCCTCCAAGCAAGATAGGAAACCAGCTGGGCAGAGTCAAAACTCTTCATCTCCACTTCTGATGGCAAAGCAGTCTTCAGATATCCAACTCGTTTTTCATCTTTGTTGACTTCAACAAGGTTCTTTCTCCTGGGCTTGTTCCACTCCCTGTTAGCAGCTTTCCTTGGCAGGCATCCTGTGGCTCTGGCATCTTTAAAATCTTGGGTACCCCAAGTCAATTTCAGCTTCACAGCTTCTTGTTCCAATGTCTGAGATCCACACATGATCTTCTGTGTATGTCCAAAGAGCTGGTGTCACTTCTCCAGCTCTGCCCTCTGTAGCACTCTAAGTTCAGATTGATCCACTCACTGCCACTGCTGTTCTTGGTGGTCATCCCATGATACTGGCATCTCCAATATGCTAGGGTCTTCCACTGCAACTATACTTCACCAAAGCCTCTCATAGGCTCTCTTCATGGTACCAAGCCTCAACTCCTTTGCATGACCCCTTCAGTCCTGGGCTGTCGATTACAACTGAGGGTACACTTTCACAAATGGCCTTCCATGGCCTCTCACAGTACCAAGCCTCAGCTCTTCTTCATGATGCCTTCATAACCAGTACCACCTGGATGATTCTTAGATGTTACCAAGTGCAGCTGCAGCATGAGGAACACTTGGCTATCTCAGGAATACAGCTTCATGGTGCTCTCAGAAAACACTTCCCATATTTCACCTCAGTGATGCTGGTCTTTTCTTAATCACCACTAATTTCTTAGCTCCAGCTAACCAGCATCAATTGTTTCAGTAGTTTCCTTATCCTCTTGAATATAAAGCCAGAGACACATGACTGAAGCTGCTGAGTTCTGCTGCTTGCAGGAGCTGGAATATTGTCCCCTTGTTTTATTTCATTATCACCAGCTTCCTTTTTCCCAGCTCCTTCAATACCTAAGTTGGCTGTCCTGAATCTTGCTCCTTAGACTGACTTTGAACTCAAGAGATCTGCATGCCTGTCCCCTAAGCACTGGGATTAAAGGTGTAGTCCACCAAGCCTGGATTTAAGTTTTTCTTCACCTAGAATTTGCTCTGTTCTAGGCTTGCCTTGAACTCAGAGATCTGCTTTTCTTTGCCTCCTGGGATTAAAGGCTTGTACTACCATGCCTAGACCTAAAGTTAACTGTGTGAATCTTGCCCCCAAGGTCACCACTCCTTTAATTCAATTTAATATCCTTGAATTCAGCTCCATTTCACTTCCTGGAGTCCCTTTAATACTCAAATTATATATTTTGTACTTTTCCTTTCTCATCTTGATATGTTTGTTCAAAATTCTCTTCATCAGACTTAACCAGAGAACAAAGTCTTTGTTGGGCTTTTTTGAGACTTCCTTTGCAGATGCAATTAATATAAATCTCTTTACCTTAGTCCTAGGCAGTCTCTTCAGACAATGGCAAAAAGCAGCCATGGTCTTTACCAAAACATCACAAAAACAGTCTCTCAGCCACATATTAAAGTTCTTCTCCACTGAAACCTCTTGGGCCGTCAGGCCTACACAGTTAAAATGACCCTCAGTACCACTGTCTTCCATATTCCTACTAGTCTGGCCCATTAAGCCCCACTTAAAGAATTCCATGGCTTTTCAAATCCAAATTCCCAAAATCCACATTCTTCTGAACAAAAGCATGGTCAGGCCTATCACAGCAATACCCCAGTCCCTGGAACCAATTTCTGTCTTAGTTAGGGTTTTACTGTTGTGAACAGACACCATGACCAATGCAAGTTTTATAAAAGACAACATTTAATTGGGGTTGGCTTACAGGCTCAGAGGTTCAGTCCATTGTCATCAAGGCAGAAACATGGCAGCATCCAGGCAGGCATGGTACTGGAGGAGCTGAGAGTTCTACATCTTCATCTGAAGGCTGCTAGTAGAAGACTGACTTCCAGTCAACTAGGGTGATGGTCTTAAGCCCACACCCACAGTGACACACCTAATCCAGCAAGGCCACACCTCCTAATAGTGCCACTCCCTGGGAAAAGCATATACAAGCCATCACAGAGGTCGCTTGTCTATTTCTGCATTTAAATATCTTCAGCATATCTACAATCATATAACCATGTTGAGATTATTTTGCTTGTGAAATAAAAGAAAAAGAAGTTTCTATGAGCTAAACCAAAATGATACACAGATTATCTGTCAGGAAAATAATTCATATTTCATCCATCCTTTTCAATGAACTTTTTAATTGGCATGAACTACTCAAGATCACCAGTCATTCTCTAAACAGAGTGGGTCAGGAAACAAGACATGAAAGTAGGAATGGCACTAAGAAGAAAAGCTTCAGTGAGAACAGCGACACTTGAGGGCAATGGGCATGGGCACTGTCGAAATACATTATATACACAGATGGAATTACCAACGAATGAATGCTTGGAGGCAACTAGTTCAGCTATAATATGTGAAGACCTCCAACTTTGGCTTTATCATTTGGTAAGTTATGCAGGCTTTAGTGTGGTCACCAATGGCAGTGGTGTAACCTGAGAAAACAGGTAAAAATAAATAAATAAATAAATGAACGAACGAATGAATGAATAAATGGAAGAAAGCATTGAAATGAAGTCTCCATCATATTGGCAACACTTAGGACATAGGCCCATGGCAAATTGAATCCAATGCACTATTGTGGACATGTTTAGTCAGAATCTCTGTAAGGGAGAAGTGAGACAAGTTAGTCTAATGGTGAACTGCACTTTGCTGTGGTATTATCACAGAAGGGAAAGGATGACAGGACAATAAAAGACATCCCAAAAGAAGACAAACATTAGTGATGATCAGCATGGAGAAACATGCCTACAAATATCTGTGTGTCCTGATTTATTATAATCTACCATAAACCACAACTTTTTATCAAAAAATTTTAATTTAATGTTTTGATGCATCATAGAATCTAAAGAACACTTAACTGTGACCTAGCTTTCTTTCTCTTTACCTTCCTGGTTGCAGTTTTGCACCTCAACATTCTTTAAATGTATGCTTTCAACCATTACGCACTTCTAAAAGTCTCTGACATTCATTCCATCTGGCACAAAATTTCTGAGAATTTAAAACAAATGTGTAAGTTGTTTAGATAGATGGCTCTTATGCAAATTTTCATTTGCATAATTAGCAAAATCTTCATCAAGTGTTCCAGTGTAGGCAGTAAAATGCCCATGAGGTAAGCAAATACAAGAGTAAGGAATTTCAATAATTCAGCTCTCAAGTATGTTTGTACAGACGCCTCAGTTGCTTACTTTGTCGTTATGTTTATGAAAGGTCTGGAAATACCTTTGTCAAATATATGACATGTGTAGGTCATCGTAATATCAAGATAACGGAGGTTATAATTGTTAGAAATTGAGATATTGATCTACATGAAAGATGATTTGAATACCTTGCAAACTGAAATATTATTTGTAAACCTACAGGTTAATTTGAACTTTAAGAATACCTCTTCCCTATGTCTAAAACTAGAATTCTATCCTATTCATTTCTTCTTTTAGTTGCTATAAAAATGTAAGCCTCTAATAAACTATATGCAATATGACATGCACTTTATATGGGGAATATTTTATTTTCCCTTATAGCATGTTGAGCTGTGGAAGTATATGTAAATATTAATACATTTTTAAAAGTGGCTTCAGAGTGGATAAAGACCAGGTGCTTTAAGTCACTGAGTACTCCTCTAGATGATATATATTGGATTCCCACTGTAATTCCAGTCCTGGGGAATCAAATCTCTCTTCTAGGCTCCAAAATTGTTGTATCTGGTGTGCATATATAAATACAGACAAAACACCTCTATGTATGAAGTAAAATGGGGGAAAAACAGAGCCTTTCTGAAAAATAACATTAGAAAAGAAATTGTCATTCACAAAGTTCTAAAGTAACACTAGTTATATTTGAGTACACTTGACATCCTCCTTAATATATATTTGGCTTGTCTCTTTGTCCTTTATGACTTTGAGAATAATAGAAATTGTAAAATAAAAGTGGCTAGTTAAATGTACACTAGTTGTCTTTAAATACAGATGCATGCTTGTATATGTATATATAAAATCATTATAGTTTAATATAACTACTAAGAAAGTTTTACATTAATTTTCTTAAACATCAGGTCCTTCTTTTGGATGTAATCATGATTTATGAGCTACAGTGGATCAGTAGCAAAATATCTGAAAACATCTGTAGTAGAGCCATCTGTTTATACCTAAATACCAGATGCTATATATGTTAAAATTTATATTTGATAGAATTTTTAATGCATGTACATAGCTCACAGCACTGCAGCCAACAAGAAGCACAAATGGTGTCACTAAGTAAGATGAAGTGATTGTATTCCACAACACTTCTCAAGTTGATGCACTTAACGCTCTGACAGGTAAGAACAAAATAAAGAAAACAATACAGTTCATCTACATTTCTAATGTGAGTGAAAATTAACTATATCCTGTGTGTAGGTACATATTTCTTAACTGATAAAGACAATGGAGAGTCTTAACATTTTGTGCAGCTACAAAGTTGATGAGAAGCATAATAAATCTTCTCAGTGTTCATAGTTTTGTTGGGATGAGTGAGGTTGTATTCCACACCTTTAGATTAGAGATTCTGAAAATAACCTAATTATCCTATAAAAGGAAAAAAGCAACTACTTTGTTCCACTCTGTTCCAGAATTCTGAACAGCCTTTGTAAGTCCTTGATTCTGAGACTGTTCATTACAGAACATCTGTATAATATTGATTGAGTTTTAAACAAATCATCTGTGTGTACTCAAGTTTAAAAGCCTCTTCTGGGATGATGAAATGGGTATTAAGAAAAATAAGAAGTGTAGAGGGTACTATTCAATATAACCTTCTGCATTGGTATTGAACAACCAAAATAAATTACCCTTAATTCTTCAAACAAAATATTATTAAATTGGTTTTAATGGAAATGGTCCTGAGGGTAAGATCTGGGAGGGGTTGGGGAAGGAGAAAACATGATTGAATATATTTCATGAAAAAAATTGTTTTCAAAACATATTGGTACACACCAGAAAGTACTCACCTATAGAAAGAACATCTTTATCAAGGTATACATATCCAAAACTAAGAGGATATGATGAAGAGGTGTTTAGAAAGAGTATAAGAACTACTTATTTTTGAGTATAAGAACTACTTATTTTTTGAGTATAAGAACTATGATATTTGTTGAGTATGTGTGGTTTAGGTATAAGCATATTTGTAGATTCATAGAATGATTTGGTTAGTTCTCCTTCTGTTTCTATTTTGTGGAATAGTTTGAAGAGTATTGGCATTAGGACTTTTTTGAATGTCTAATAGAATTCTGCACTAAAACTATCTGGTCCTGGTTTTTTTCTGGTTGGAAGAATATTAATGACTAATGCTACTTCTTTAGGAGTTATGGGACTGTTTAAATGATTTATCTAATCCTGTTTAACTTGGTAGCTGGTATCTATCTAGAAAGTTATCCATTTCATCCAGATTTTTCAGTTTTGTTGCATATAGACTTTTGTAGTAGGATTTGATGATTTTTTTTATTTCCTCGGTATCTGTTGTTATGTCTCCTTTTTCATTTCCAATTTTGTTAATTTCAATACTATTGTGCCCTCTGGTTAGTCTGTCTAAGGGTTTCTCTATCTTATTGATTTCCTCGAAGAAAAAGTTCCTGGATTGGATGATTCTTTTTATAGTTGTTTTTTGCTTCTGCTTGGTTGATTTCAACCCTGAGTTTGATGATTTCCTGTTGTCTACTCCTCTTAAGTGTATTTGTTTCTTTTTGTTCTAGAGCTTTCAGGTGTGCTGTCAAACTGGTAGTGTATGCTCTAACCAGGTTTTTTTTTTTGTTTTTTTGTTTTGTTTTGTTTTGTTTTGTTTTTTTTGAGGTACTTAGAACTCTGAGTTTTCCTCTTAGCACTGCTCTCATTGCATTCGGTAAGTTTGGGTATGTTGTGCCTTCATTTTCATTAAATTCTAAAAAGTCTTTAATTTCTTTCCTTATTTCTTCCTTGACCAAGTTATCATTGAGTAGAACATTGTTCAGCTCCCATGCCTATATGGGCTTTCTGTTGTTTTTGTTATTGAAGACCAGCCATAGTCCATGGTGATCTGATAGAATCCATGAGATTACTTCAATCTCTCAGTATCTATTGAGTTCTGTTTTGTGACCGATTATATGGTCCCATGAGGTGCTGAGAAGAAGATATTTTTTGTTGTTTTAAGATGAAATGTTCTATAGAAATCTATTAAAACCATTTGGTTCATAACTTCTGTTAGTTTCAATGTGTCTCTGTTTAGTTTCTGTTTCCATGATCTGCATATTGATAAGGTGTTGAAGTCTCCCATTTTTATTGTGTGGGTTGCAATGGATGCTTTGAGCTTTAGTAAAGTTTCTTTTATGAATGTGGGTGCCCTTATGGTTAGAGCATAGTTGTTCAGAATTGAGAGTTCCTCTTGGTAGATTTTTCTTTTGATGAGTATGAAGTGTCCTTCCCTGTCTTTTTAAATAACTTTATGTTCAGAATCAATTTTATTCAATATTAAAATGGCTATTCCAGATTGTTTCTTGGGACCATTTGCTTAGAAAATTGTTTTCCAGACTTTTACTTTGAGGTAGTATCTGTCTTTGTTTCTGAGGTGTTTTTCCTGTATGTGGCAAAATGCTGGGTCCTGTTTACACATCTAGTCTATTATTCTATGTCTTTTTATTGGGGAATTGAGTCTATTGATGTTATGATATATTAAGAAAAAGTGATGGTTGCTTCCTGTTATTTTTGTTGTTAGAGGTGGAATTATGTTTGTTTGCAAACTTCCAGCAATGGTGGTTGCTACAAAAGGTCATTATAGGATCAATACATCCAAAAATTATGGCATGAAAAACAGGTGGAGATCCAAAGGCCCAATCCCTAGATGAGGAGCAATTAGCATTATATGTTTGCACAAGGAACATTCAAATTTTTGGGGGGGATATGATTGGTAGTGGTTAGCTCATGCCCTAGTGGGTAGCCCCTCACCAATTCTCAGAATGTCAAAACTGTTTTGACTAAATAGGATAATATTAGCAAAATCATAATTAATAATAACAATAATAATTTTTAGAAGAATATATAAAGTCAGAAATGAGGTGGGTAGGTAGGTTCTGGTGGGTAAGAACAGGGAATATATTAAACAAAATGCATTGCATGAATATATAAAATCTCAAAGAATCAATGAAAATATTATTTGAAATTATTGTTCTACATATTTTACAAATTATAAGTAAAGATCCACATAATTCAGATTCAGATCAACCTCTTATAATTCCAGTGAATATGTAGCTAGTCTATATTAAATAATAAATGGCTTTTCTAGGCTCTTAGCCACAGCTCAGTCTGAAGTCTGAACCACATTCTTCCTCACTTACTTAACTGAAAGGCTATAGCCATGAACATAGCTATATAAATATTTCATAAAAACTACATGAGAAACATTTTGATTAAGTTCCACAAAGAATGAGACAGTACTATGAAGAAATTTAGATATAACCTCCTTTAAATTGGCTAAATGAAAAGCATTTTGCTCAATCAACAAAAAGAAAAGCTTCAGTCTATAGTAGGTAACATTTTAACATTGAAAATAATATTTGAACTAAAAGTCCAGAAAATATTACTTCTCAAATTAGTTTTTCTCCACTATGGGACACCTGTGGACATTCATTTGCCTACCTATCAAGTATTCTGGATACAAAAAAAAATGAATGAACAATAAAAGAGATAAAAACAGAACAAAATAGCAAAGAGTGAGGAAGAAATCAAAGTTCTTTTATTTAGTTCTCAGTGGTGTAGCCAGCTAAGGAAAGTGCAAATGTTTAGCTTTCAGTTTGACAAACAAGTACTTTTCTAAATAAAAACAAAAAAAAACCTAAAATTATTTCATACCTTTTGAAGTAACTACCATCAAAGACATTAATGTATGATTCCTTTTTAAATTACTGTTTTGTTTAGAAAGACAGAAATTCTAAACTCTGCATTTCCTTCTTGAATCACAGTGAATTTCCTTTCAGTGATTACCAAGCTAAGGTGAACTCCTGCCTGCTTTCTTTCCTTGAACTGTCAGTGTGTGGCAGCTGTGTTCGACACACCATTTGTTTTGAGGATAATGATGTCTACTGTGCAACTCACTGGCTCATGCCATACTTCCTTTCAGTATTAGTGTGCTCCTGTTTGTATAAATATCAGCACTAATGTAGTTTCTTTGGCTATTTGTGTCACACTTTAGATGTTTATAAATTGATTGACAATCACATTAGACTTGATGAGTGAGATTACATGAGAATACATGAATCTTACTAGAGCATACTCTAATTCAATATCAGATACATGACTGATTTTTATCTATCAAAACAGAACATCACTAACATATCTGAGAAGTATCAGTGAGATGCTGAGAAAAGTTTTTTCTACAGAATTTTTTTATTATTTATTCTATATTCTTTGTTTACATTCCAAAGGCTTTCCCCTTTCTCAGTTCCCCCCTCACCATAAGTCCCATAAGTTTTCTTTCCCCCCCCCAACTATGCCACAATCACCCCCCACCATTTCTCTGTTCTGGTACTCTCCTACAAAACTGGATCCAATCTTTTCAGGCCCAGGGTCCTCTCCTTCCTTCTTCTTGGGAATCATTTGACTTGCTAATTTTGCCTTGAGTATTCAGAGCTTCTGGGCTCATTAATATCACTTATCAGTGATTGCATTTCATTTGTATTCGTTTGTGATTGGGTTAACTCACTTAGGATGATATTTTCCAGATCTAACTATTTGTCTACAAATAGCATGAATTCATTATTTTTAATTGCTGAGTAGTATTCCATTGTATAAATATGCCACATTTTCTGTATCCATTCTTCCTTTGAGGGACGTCTGGGCTCCTTCCAACTTCTGGCTATTATAAACAAGGCTGCTATGCACATAGTGGAGCATGTGTCTTTATTACATGCAGGGGAATCCTCTGGGTATATTCCCAGGAGTGGTATGACAGGGTACTCTGGAAGTGTCATGCCCAATTTTCTGAAGAACCTCCAGACTGATTTCCAGAGCGGTTATACCATCTTGCAATCCCACCAACAGTGGAGGAGTGTTCCTCTTTCTCCTCATCCTCGCCAGTACCTGTTGTCCCTTGAGTTTTTAATCTTAGCCATTCTGACTGGTGTGAGGTAGAATCTCAGGGTTGTTTTGATTTGCATTTCCCTGATGACTAATGATGTTGAACATCTCTTAAGGTGCTTCTCAGCCATCCAAATTTCTTCTGGTGAAAATTCTTTGTTTAGCTCTGTACCTAAAGAGAGAGATGCCCATGAAAATTTTTCTTAATATAAGAAAAATGTTAATACAACAGTAACAATTTAAACTGTAACTTCAAGTGATCCACTTGTACAGTGGAAAGTTTAGTTATCTTCTTTCATTATTCTATAAGATTCAAATATTTCTTTGGCTAACAAAAGAATCCATTCACAGGACACAGAATATTATGTAAAATTTTTGGGCACAAAGACAAGAAATATATTGTTAATTAATGTGGAGCATGTGGACTGTGCCACCTGAGGAATTGGCATAGAGCTGGCAAGGTGCATGCAGCGTGTTCAAACCCTGGAAATCTCAAAACTTGAGATTTTTTTTAATTTTTATTTTCTATATTCTATGTTTACATTCCAAAGGTTTTCCCCTTTCCCAGTTCGCCCCCACCATAAGTCCCATAATTCCTCTCCCCCCCAACTATTCCCCAATCATTCCCCCTCCCCCCACGGTTTCTCTGTTCTGGGTCTACAAAACTGGATCCAATCTTTACAGGCCCACGGTCCTCTCCTTTCTTCTTCTTGGGAATCATTTGACTTGCTAATTGTGCCTTGAGTATTTAGGGCTTCTGGGCTCATTAATATCCACTTATCAGTGATTGCATTTCATGTGTATTCTTTTGTGATTGGGTTAACTCACTTAGGATGATATTTTCCAGATCTAACCATTTACCTACAAATTGCATGAATTCATTATTTTTAATTGCTGAGTAGTATTCCATTGTATAAATATACCACATTTTCTGTATCCATTCCTCCTTTGAGGGATATTTGGGCTCCTTCCAATTTATGACTATTATAAACAAGGCTGCTATAAACATAGTGGAGCATGTGTCTTTATTGTATGCAGGGGAATTCTCTGGGTATATGCCCAGGAGAGGTATGCCAGGGTCCTCTGGAAGTGGCATGCCCAATTTTCTGAGGAACCGCCAAACTGATTTCCAGATTTTAATCTTATCCTAAGATTAGTACTAACTCCCTTCCTATTTCCATGCCTGTCTTGGAGCATGTAACCTGGTGACACACAAGCAGGTAGTCAGTCTGCTAGCCCAGCACCTGGAAGTCTTCCTCATGCAAATAAAGCATCACCAGCATCTTAGCCCCAGTCAATAGAATTCATTCACACTCAAAATCCCATCCTACTCCCCAAGTTTTATATAGTCCCCCTCCACATAGAATAAAGAACATAAGCTATTTCACAAAGGATCGTCTGAGACTGGCTGTTTTTAACTCAGTTATAACACTTGGGTAAGGACCTCTCTCTCTCTTCAACCGAGCATACATCCTTAAACCTTTGAAAGAGCTGGCCTTGCCTGATTCCCTCTACACACAGAGGATTATATCAGAGCATGGGCTACTGAGGACCCTGGACCCAGGCCACCAGACCCTATACCCAAACCTCTTTACTCTTTTTCTAGGAGCTGGAAATTTATCCTAGCGTTCTCTGTAGGTCTAGAGTTTTATAGGCCCCATTCATTCTGGACTCTACTTCCCTTCTCCTGGCCTGGAGTGAAAAGGTTATGTGATGCTCTGTTGAGAGAATTGGATTACAAACCCTACCTTCTCTGTTCTTTGCCCAGTTCTAAGATGTTGTAATGTCAGTGTCTGGACACTCTGAGAGGAGAGGCAGAGCCCAGAACCACAAAGTAGCTCATACATATCCTTAGATCATTCTACACCTCAATTTTCTGATCTGGTAAATCCTAGATATACCTTCCTCAAAGTATGTCAAATTAAATCATGAATTCTCTCAGTCTGTGGGTTTATTTCTGGGTCTTCAATTCTATTCCATTGGTCTACTTGTCTGTCTCTATACCAATACTATGCAGTTTTTATCACTATTGCTCTGTAGTACAGCTTGAGTTCAGGGATGGTGATTCCCCCAGAAGTTCTTTTATTGGTGAGAATAGTTTTTTTTTCTCTCCTGGGTTTATTGTAATTCCAAGTGAACAACTTTCAAGATTCTCTACTCCAATCGATGAGAGAATTCAAGTATTCAGAAAGTAAACATCAGCAGAGGTACTGTACTCAAGAGACAACTACTAAGATCAGTAAAGAAGGTAGCCTAGAGGGATGGCTCAGTGGATAGAAATATTGCCACACAACCAGGAGAACATATGTTTATATACTCAAGATCCAGAAGTGTGGGGTGAGTATGGTTGGCTCACCTTATTATTCCAACCTCCAAAGACAGAGACAAGGGGTCACTGTAGCAAGTTGGCTAGTAAGACTTACTTACCATATGTGTAAGCTTTACAATTGACTGTACCCAGGATAATGTGGAAGAACAACCTAGGAAGATTCCAACCATGAACATTAGCCTTTCACATATAAGTACACACACAGGCATGCACATCCTCTTCCCATAGTTATACACCTATCACCTGTGAACATGTGGTACTACAAACACATCATGTAAATAAGCCTATGAAAAGGACAAGAAGTATGAGGATGAGGTAGAAGAGGAGCAGGAGAAATGATTATTAGAGATTGGTTGGTGCATGCAAAGTCTAGCAACTGTGGTTTCCTCCTCCCAGAAGTTGAGAGTCTGAGGTTGCTCACATAGTATACCACAAAGACTAGCAAACCCTTCCTCCTGTCCTCTACCAAATAAAAACAGTGAAGCACTGTTTTGCAATAGTTAGGGAATTCTATCCAATCTTAGCTTCATTGTACCTGTGCCTGTATGCCTGCCTGTTCATCATTCCCCCTTGCTCCTAGGAATGCACATCACATGGATAGTGGCATTCAGTAATAAAGCATAATACTAACATTACTGCAATACCTTACTCAGTGTCTCCTCTTGTCCATTAAGACTATTTCAAAGAATCCAAACCAATAGTAAACCTTTGTACTTGCCAACAAGAATGCATCTAGAACATCTACCTTTCTTTTCAATAGTGGGTTACATCCCCAATGATAGAGTACTTTTGTTATCAATTTGAAGGTAAAAGAGAAATTAAACTATATGTCTTTGAACTTTGATTTGATTTCTTTTCTTGTCTTATAAACACTAAAATCAGATACACCACTCTATTTTCAAATGACTGAAATTACCCATTGAAAGGCTTTGAATGAGCTTTGTAAAAGTTTAAATTTTATTCATGCTTCACTTCCCTCACAGAAATAATAGCTCTTAATATAAAGACAAATGTGCAATATAAGAAACTTACTGAATTAAGTTAAAAACATATACTTAATATAAAGAAAATATATGTTTAATATTAGACTCCCATTTACAATCTGGATCTAGCTACATTTTGCAAACTATATGTGATAATCTGTTTAAAATTACTTGTTTTATATTGGAAGATTATCATTTCATAAATTCTTCCACTACTTTCTTCCTTCCAAACCCTTGCCATATATGTGTCTTTGCTCTTTATCAAATTTGTGACCATTTTTAAAAGTTAATTCTCTCTCTCCTCTCTTTCTCTCTCTCTCATAAATATATATATGTATGTATATATATGTATATTACTAAAAACATAGGTAGAGCATGCTTAGTTTCTATAATGTTAATTTTATGTATATTTCAGGATTGATCATTTAGTATTTGGTATTTGATAACCAGTTGGTGTGCTCTGTCCTGGAGAAGACACTTCATCTCACTGTCTGTGCTCAATAGATTTCTATAGTTATTTGTATAATGAGGAGGCCTCTTGAGCTTCCCTCTTCCATATGTAGGTATTGAGATAATGATAGAGATACATGATATAAATAGTGATAGAGATATATGATAGACAAATAAATAGATACAGCTATAGGAAGTTTCTGTGTAATTGATAATTTGATGGTTACTAGGGGTTTATTATTGGATATTTTAGTTTTTTGTAGAAATAAACATAAATATACTCTAACTTATACCATACTAAAAATTAAATAAGCTATATTATAAAATTTTGTAAAGACATCTCATTGTTAGTGCTTTAAATACAATGATTTATCATATTGTGAGTATAATTTTTAGGGTTTTTACTTGTCAATTTCAAATGCGGACATGAAGTCTAAAGCACAGATTAGCAGATCATTGCTGAAGGATACAGCTACTCTACACTGGAAGTGGACTCTTATTCAACTGTCATCTTCACAATCTAAATTATGATAGACATCTACATTCTAGTCCAAACTCTCCTGCTGCTTTTTCATTAAAATCAACATGAATCATAGAAAGCACAGAAATTGTCCTTAACATGCCAAAATCCCTGCATGATGATTATAAAAACACAGGTTAACATGACCATAGAAGCCAATTGATAACCTTAGGTGTTATCCTCAGGGACAGCATTCATCTCCTTTGACAAGGTGTCTTTATCTACTTGGAGCTAGTTATTTACATAAAGGCGTTGAACAGATAGTCCAGGGATCGTCCTGATTATGCCTCCCTAGTGCCTGGATTGGAAGGGCACACCCAGCATTCATCAAAACTCTGCATTTTTACGTGGGCTCTCAAGATTTAGCGACATGCTTTCTGGTTGCAAAGCAAGCACTTTACAAACTGACTCCTGTTCCAAGTCCAAAGATTTAAATTTGAATGATGACTATCTTGTAGTACCGTAGCATTAAGTGTAGAAAGATATTGAATTAGTAATCTATTCTAACATTCCTAGTGGTAAAACACACTAAATGATAAGATTGGGGTGTTAAGTAGTTTGGAAAAAAACTGAAAAAGAATGAGGCAGAAAAAGGAAGAGGAAAAAGAAGGGAAAGTGAGATATTCTCAAAATTTAGGCAGAAGAACCTTTAGTTCATAGCATCTAAGTACATGAGATGAGCTAAATAAGAACTGATAGTGTCCCTCATCTACATATTAAACAAGCCAGACACTGCTAAGCCTCTGATGTTAGAGAAGATCAGAAATATATATGACAAGGAGCCTAAAAGGAAAGGGAATATGGATCATAGTAATATAAATGGAGAAATAAAAATGATGGAACAGGAAGGATTAAATGGGAATGCTAGAGGAGGAAATACAGGGAAGGATAAAAACACTTAAAACCCTTTGAGGAAGTTATTCACAAAACTACTACTACAGAAACATAAACAAAGTTAACCTATATGATGTTTTATATATGCTTGGTTCAGTGAGTGGCATATTAAAATGTGTGGCCCTACTGGAGTAGGTGTGTCATTGTAGGTGTGGTACAAAACCCTCATCCTAGTCGTCTGGAAGCCAGTATCTGCTAGCAGTCTTCAGATGAAGAGGTAGAACTCTTAGTTCTTCCTGCACCATGTATGCCTGATTGCTGCCTTGCTCCCACAATGATGTTCATGGACTGAACCTCTGAACTTGTATGTAAGTCAGCCTCATAAATGTTGTCCTCATAAGAGTTGCCTTGATCATAGCAGGAAACCCTAACTAATACAGAAGTTGGTCCCAGGGACTAGGGTATTGTTGTGATAGGCCAGACAATGTTTTTGTTTGGATGAATGTGGATTTGCAGACTTTGGATTTGGAAAGCAGTAGAATGTTTTAAGTGGGGCTTAATGAGCCATCCTAGGAAGAATATGGAAGACTTTATTTTTTTATTTATTTTTATTTGTTGCTGTGAATGATTTGAACTGTGCAAACCTGACCTAAGAGGTTGCAGTGGAGAAGAACTATAGTATGTGGTCTAGAGATTGTTTTTACAGTATTTTGGTGAAGAACATGGCTGCTTTTTGCCCATGTGTAAAGAATCTGCCTGAGACTAAAGTGAAGAGAAAGTCTCAGAAATGTACATCATAGACTTTGTTCTCTGCTTAAATCCCATGAATAATATTTTGAATAAGCATAGCAAGCTTAGAAAGAAAGAATATAAAATATATGGTTTGAGTATTAAAGGGGCACCCGGAAGTGAAATGGAGCTGAACTCTGTGTTCAAAGATATTAAATTGAATTAAGGGAGTGGTGACCTTGGAGAAAGAGCCTGTACTGGTTGGTTTTGTTTGTCAACTTGACACAGGATAGAGTTATCACAGAGAAAGGAGCTTCAGCTAAGGAAAGGCCTTCATGAGATCCAGCTGTAAGTCATTTTCTCAATTAGTGATCAAGAAAGACGAGGGCCCATTGTGGGTAGTATCATCTCTGAGCTAATTGTCTTAGGTTCTATAAGAATGCAAGCTGAGCAAGGTGGGGGAAGCAAGCCAGTAAGAAACATCCCTCCATGGCCTCTGCATCAGTTCTTGCTTCCTGCCCTGTATGAGTCCAGTCCTGATTTCCTTTAGTGATCAACAGCAATGTAGAAACTGTAAGCTGAATAAACCCTTTCCTCCCCATCTTGCTTCTGGGTCATGATGTTTGTGCAGGAATAGAAACCCTGACTAAGACAGAGCCCATCCAGCTAAATTTAGATTGAGGCATGCTAGTACGTGCATTTAATACCAGGAGGCATGTCCATGCAGATCTCTTGATTTCAAGGTCAATCTACAAAGCATGTTCTAGACAGTCAAGCTAGACTCTGAAGAAGTTAGAAAACAGAAAGCTGGTGATAATGAAATAGAACAGGGAGGGAATGTTCCTGCCTCAGCAAGCATCAGATTGTTGGCAGGTTTGGCCATGTGCCTCTGGCTTTATAGTCAAGAGGAGGAGACTACTTGGTTAGCTGAAGCTAAAAAAGTAGTGGTGATTAAGAAGAGACCAGCATCACTGAGGTGAATTATTCTGGGAAATATTTTCTAGGAATACAAAGAAGCTGTGTTCCAGAGATAGGCAAAATTGTACCTCATGCTGCAGCTATACTTCATAATGTGCAAGAGACACACATGTGATACTGGTTTTGAAGGCACAAAGGGGTCATGAAGGGCATCTGAGGCTTGGCACTGTGAGAAGCCATGAAAGGCATTGGTGAAGGTGCAGCCTCAGTTGTAGTTGATGGCCCAGGACTGAAGGAGTCATGCAAAGGAGTTGAGGCTTAGTACCATGAAGAGAGCCTATGAAAGACTATCAGTGAAGCCTAATTTCAGCAGAAGATTCCAGTGCATTAGAGTACCATGGTATGATCACCAAGAACAGTAGCAGCAGCAGAATGGTGTTAACCAGAGCCTAGAGCTCTACAGAGGGTAGAACTGGAGATGTGACCCCAAGCCCTTTGAAGGAGACCACAAGATCATGTTTGAATTCCAGACATTGAAACCAGAAGCTTTAACACTGAATTTGCCTGGTATACTCCAAGATGTTCAAGGTGTCAGTGCCTTAGGCTATTTCCTGAGGAAAGCTGATAACAGAGTAGAACCAGCCCAGGAGACAGAAGTTTATTGCACTCAACAGAGATGAGAAAGGAGTTAGATATCTGAAGACTGCTTTAACATCAGACATGAAGATGCAGAGTTTGAAGTATGTCTAGCTGATTTCATGTCTTGCTTTGTGTTAAGTGATAGGGTGAATCTCAGAAGAGACCTTGAACTTAAGACAGGACTAATGAAGTTGGACTAAATCTATTTAGTGTTATGCTATGTTTAGGTAGGGCCCCCATAGACTCATATGTTTGATCAAGCCTATGGGGACCAGGGAGTGGAATGTGATGGTTTGTATACGCTCTGCCCGGGGAGAGGCACTATTGGAAGTTACAGCACTGTTGGACTAGGTATTTCACTGCGGGTATGGGCTTTATGACCCTCATCCTAACTGCCTGGAAGCCAGTATCTGCTAGAAGTCTTCAAATGAAGGTGTAGAACTCTCAGCTACTCCTGCACCATGCCTACCTGGAAGCTGCTATGTTCCCACCATGATGATAATATACCGAACCCCTGAACCTGTAAGGCAGCTCCAATTAGATGATGTCCATACAAGAGATGCCTTGGTCGTGATGTCTGTTCATAGTAGGAAAACCCTAACTAAGACACTCTATAATGGGAACAACAATGTCCCTATTAGACACCATAGGCTAATGAATAAAAGTCCCAATATCAAAAGTGAGTTATATCTGTTGTAGCTGCTGGCTGGCCAATAAATTCTTATAAACCCCATATACATACATACACACACACACACACACACACACACACACATATATATATATATATGATATAGCTATTGCTTTTGCTTACTCCCCAGAATTTGAAGACAAAATCCTAACACTGGATATATTTCAAACTTGAGTCAAAGAACATGGAAAAAACAACCTGGACTTGATCAGTATGATTCACTACTACAGATTAGCTTTTTTAATCCTGGAAGATATAGTGCCAGAATAAAACAATAGACATCATTCATTTTTTTTAATTTTTATTTTCTATATTCTATGTTTACATTCCAAAGGCTTTCCCCTTTCCCAGTTCCCACCCACCATAGTTCCCATAGTTCCTCTTCCCCCCAACTATTCCCCAATCATTCCCCCTCCCCCCTCGGTTTCTTTACTAAACTGGATGCAATCTTTACAGGCCCAGGGTCCTCTCCTTTCTTCTTCTTGGGAATCATTTGACTTGCTATTTGTGTCTTGAGTATTTAGGGCTTCTGGGCTCATTAATATCCACTTATCAGTGATTGCATTTCATGTGCATTCTTTTGTGATTGGGTTAATTCACTCAGGATGATATTTTCCAGGTCTAACCATTTACCTACAAATTGCATGAATTCATTATTTTTTATTGCTGAGTAGTATTCCATTGTATAAATATACCACATTTTCTGTATCCATTCCTCCTTTGAGGGATATTTGGGCTCCTTCCAATTTCTGGCTATTATAAACAAGGCTGCTATAAACATAGTGGAGCATGTGTCTTTATTGCATGCAGGGGAATCCTCTGGGTATATGCCCAGGAGTGGTATGCCAGGGTCCTCTGGAAGTGACATGCCCAATTTTCTGAGGAACCGCCAAACTGATTTCCAGAGCGGTTTTACCATTTTGCAATCCCACCAACAGTGGAGGAGTGTTCCTCTTTCTCCACATCCTCGCCAGCACTTGTTGTCTCTTGAGTTTTTAATCTTAGCCATTCTGACTGGTGTGAGGTGGAATCTCAGGGTTGTTTTGATTTGCATTTCCCTGATGACTAATGATGTTGAACATCTTTTAAGGTGTTTCTCGGCCATCCGAGTTTCTTCTGGTGAAAATTCTTTGTTTAGCTCTGTGCCCCATTTTTTGATAGGGTTATTTGGTTCTTTGCAGTCTAACTTCTTGAGTTCTTTGTATATATTAGATATTAGTCCTCTGTCAGATGTGGGGTTGGTGAAGATCTTTTCCCACTTTGTTGGTTGCCATTTTGTCCTTCTGACAGTGTCCTTTGCTTTGCAGAAACTTTGTAATTTTATGAGGTCCCATTTGTCGATTCTTGATCTTAGTGCAATAGACATCATTATGAGCTTTATGAGCTACAATAGCAGCTGGCCTGACAAAACAAACAAATAAAAACCATGCCAACTGTTGCAATAGTGGCATGAATGTAAGGAATCAACAACATTCTGACTAGTTTTAAGATCTACTAAGCAAAATGGAATCCACAGCAGGCACCATTATTAGGACCAAGACCTGGTGACTCTAGGTGAGAACTTAGTAATTTTTACATGAGACAGTATTAACCTTGTCCCTAATGACCTCGTTTTGTTATAGCAATAGAATTGAACATCCCTCAAACTTCATTAGAGGCTTCTTTTGAAATTGGTGTGAATCCAAATCACATACCAAGTGATGTCTGACAAGAAGAAATGAGTGGACACTGGTGCTAGAATGGACCAAAGCATCATTGTGGGGGAGTACAAGAGCAGGGAGGTGGGAGGGGGTGGATGAGGGAGCAGGGGGCGGGGAAAGGGCATGTGGGACCTTTGGGGATGGGGAACCAGAAAAAGGGAAATGAATTGTAAATATAGAATATATCCAATAAAAAAAAAAGAAATTGGTGTGAATCAATATAGACACCATGGCAGGTCAACGTGCAACAAATGAGTAAACATAGAGTGTTCATCCCTGTATGTGACATCTGTCTCACAATCTCTTTCTCCCAAAGCTCAGAAATCATTGGAAAACAGGAAATGGAAGGACTGTAAGAGCCAGACACATTGGATGACCACAATGAAACAGTAATCTCAGGACTCAAAGGCATAGTTACACATATGAGCTCATAGCGTTATGATAGCAAGCACAAGACCTATGTAAACTCAAACCAGACAAAATCGCAGCATGGAAAGAGAATGAGGATATAAAGTCCCTAGCTAAGGATCTATTGATAATTTATACATGTCGAGTCAAGAGGGATCGTTTTTCTTTCAAGGTGTGACACCTGATCGATCTAACATGTTCCAGTGGATAGTCATGTAAAAATGAATAGGCAGCTCTAGAGGTGGATGGTAAAATCCTATTTCTGAAGACACTGTGTATTTTAGACACAGAGCTTAGAGGCTCCTGATCTGGAAGAGTTTAAAATCCTTCTCCATGAGGACTATCTTTCATTGAACTAAAAGGAAAAATCAATGCTACCAAAGGAAGGGGTCAACTAATAATAATATTACACTAGCCTGACATGATAATGTTGAGGATGCAATAATGGCATGTGTATGTGGCCGGTAACCAAGAGCTGTTTATAAATATTTCAAAAGAAGAAAATCATTCTTGGTGGTGAAAACCTAGCAAACTACCCAGGGCCCATGAGCTCATAGACCTTGGAGAACCTACAATTGTTATTTTACTAAACTAGCATAATCCCCAACTACATTCTCAATATCTGTACTTATGCCCACAAATAAATGTAGTCATTACCCATCATCAAGGAAACTTCTCTTTGTAACATATAGAGAACATTAAAGAGAATGGCAAGCCTTTTGGGTCTGAGTTACCTCATTCAGGATGATATTTTCTAGTTCCATCCACTTGCCTGCAAAACTCAGGAAATGCTCATTCTTAATAGCTGAGTAGTATTCCATTGTGTAGATGAACCACATTTTCTGTATCCATTCTTCTGTCGTGGGACATCTAGGTTGTTTCCAGCTTCTGATTATCACAAATAAGGCCACTATGAACATAGTGGAACATGTGCCCCTGTGGCATGGTGGGCATCTTTTGGATATATTCCCAAGAGTAGTATAGCTGGGTCTTCAGGAAGATCTAGTTCCAATGAGAAAATATCATTCCGAGTGAGGTAACTGAGACCCAAAAAGACATGCATGGTATGGACTCACTAATAAGTGAATATTAGCGGGGAGAGAGAAAGAGAGAGAGAGAGAGAGAGAGAGAGAGAGAGAGAGAGAGAGAGAGAAGAAAGACAGCAAGCAGTGAAAATGTAGGCTTGTATACCCCAATCCAAAAGATATATCTACTAACAACTACCAGACCTAAGGCTCAGGAATCATTGTAGAATAGGAAGGTGAATGACTATAAGAACTAGAGGACTGGAGAATTTACTGTGAGATTGTTTCTCCTAAGATTGTCTAATTATAGCTCTACAATATCAGCAATATGACTGTTTCAACATGTACATTAACTGAAGAAACACAATCACAATAGAAAAACTAACATGGGAAGGGTGTAATTTAGGAAGTGTCAATTACATTAAAAGAACTACAGTATTCCCCAGGGAAGAGTGCAGCAATCAGATATTCAATCTCAAATGGTCTGCACTGCAAACACACATATAAATAACATTAAATAGATTGAGCAGGTTGTATTGAATCTATTTAGGAATTTATATGTATACATACACACACACACACACACACACACACACACACATATAAAACAATTAATGCAAACATATGCCATGAATTTGAAAGTTGAAAGAAAGGGTGGTTAAGAGGGTTTGGAAGGAGGAAAGGGAAGGGGAAAATGATATAATTATACTATAGTCTCAAAAATAAAGAGGTAATTCAAGAGTATGTAGTCATTATTAATGGCACTCAACTCTATTTAAAAGGGAAAATAACATGTTACATGTGTATGGACACATACACAAGATTGGACAAAGGTATAAAATATTCAAAATACAATGTAAAAAACTCTTGAAAATTACTAACAGTGTTTTTAAATGCTCATGGAGGACTATGAAACTCAGTACTTAGAATAGTTGAAGAGTATAGGAAGGCACTGATTTGCTTAACCCTCATAGAAGCAGGGGGAGGGGTGATGGGATAGGGAGTTTCCAGGGGGAACCAGGAAAGGGGATTAAAAAAAAGAATACTTGGAGAGTTAATCCATTTGACTTGTCCACCAGTTTTACTCTTACCAATTTAAAGTGAGATATATATATATGTGTATATATACACATATATATATATATGTAAAATAGATGAACAAGATAAGTGATAAGTGGCACCTGCAGGTTCCAGGGCTAAGATAAGGCTTCACACACACACACACACACACACACACACACACACACACACACACATATACACATGTTATTTGAAGGAAACTGCTTCAAATTATGGAAGTCATGTGTTGGTGGACGTATTTTCTGAATTTAATGTTCCTTTAGATCATAATGTAGATCTTAATCAGCTCATCTTATTCCAAATTCTATCTAAGAAAACTGAAGGAAGGTAAGCAAAGCACATCCAGTTATTAATGAGAAAACAAACACTTGGATTTTCTCATCCCTTCATGAATACTATGTTCTCTAGAAAATCTGAATATCCCTGAGACTTACTTGAAAAATTGCCCGCAATTGATATTTTGTTTCTGCACCTGTACTACATATTGCACAGGGATGATTCGGGTAGTGTCATATTTGATGTCTTTGTAATTGCCCTCTTAAGAATGGCCAGGTATTATTCTGGAAAACTGATGTGAATGCAAAAGCAGCAGCTGTAAGACACTGCTCCTATAGTGGAAAGGATAAGAAACAACAGTGACTAGGTTAAAGTGGATTTAGCAAACCTTTCAGTGTCTACCTGCTGGATTGTCTTTGAAGATAAACATCTAGAGGATTTCTAAATTCTTAGTTTCCGGAGAGTGGGGGGAAGGGAGTGCAGGATAAGTGTAGCAAAAGTTTGTAGACATTAATTTGCTATTGAAATATCATGATTCACCAAAATATGCTCTTCTGAGGGAATTAATATTATTTGTCCTTATAAGGAGTTACTATCTTTAACTATCTTTAAACATGTATATAGTATCTACTTGCCACATTATGCTTAACAAGTCTTTGTCACTTTCAAAGGAGAACAATGTATCCATGCACTAGTTAATTTTGGTTGTCAATTTATATGACCTTGAATCAACTAAGAAATAAGCCTCTGGGCACAACTGCAAGATAATTTCTTGATTAGATTATTTGAAATGGGAAGATCTGCTTTAAGTGGTGGACTCTTCTGGGTGCAATCCAGATACAATGAAATCTGAGCACAAAATCTACATCCTGTAGCTGCATTCCTTTGCTGATATCAGAATGCATCTTCTCTGTTCTTTGAATGAGGGCAGATGACCAGAGTCTCTAGCAGAATTGTCTAGGCCTTGGGTAGAATTGTTGAGGCATTCAGCCTTGGGTACTAAGCACCACCCTGGTTCTCAGCCACTCTTGTAATAATAGAGCCAATGGTGGACTACCAAGATGATATAATATAAGCCAATCTAATAAGCCACATTTCTTTATACACTAATTTATTGATATTATCCATCTGGAGAACCTTCATTTGTACATTATTACAGTTTTATCATCTCCCACTTAAAGCTAACATATTTTTAAACTGTATATTTTCTTTATTTACATTTCACATGTACAGAGCTAACATATTCATAGACACACAGAACATCTACTTTCTGCGATCTGAACCTAAGAGCTTTGTACACAACAGAGAGCTGACAATATGAAACTGTTTTTTAATCAAAAAATGCCTTCCTTATATTATTTTTTCTACTCATTGTGTATTTTAATTTTTTACTTAATTTTGTATATATTGGTTACTTTTTGAAATATAGAATTCTATAAGTATCTACATTATGAATGAAACTCAGGAATACAGAAAACCCAAAGGGTCCCACTGGACAACATAAGCTCATGATACTACTCAAAAAAATCCAAAACAAAATCAAAAACAAAACCACTAATCACAAAAAAATCAATATGACAATACAACTCTAAATACTAAGGGAGAAACAATCATAAATGTAAATGTTCTCTGAGGAATAATATGGCATAGATGCAATATACAACTCACTTAGCAAGTCACGACTACAGTCAAAGAGAAGTTTTAGAGGTGGATCTACGGAAGCCCATCTCTGTCTCTGAGTTAGATTATTCAAAGGCTGTTCAGATGAAATGTTATCTACGTTATTACTCTAAAAAAAATCTCAACTTGTTTGTTTAAAGAAATGAAAATTTTCATCTTAGAATTCCAATGGGAATTAAATAAGCTTCAACCAACAATGCCTGTAGTAAAACTTATAGTACAGTATAAACATTCAGTACAAAGTTACACTACAGGCCTCTAGTACTGTATGGACCTACAATTTTGAGTACAATATCACATGAGAATGTATGTGTGAATTAATAAAATAGAGTTGATAGTAAATAAACAATCTTATTCATTTAGCTTAATTTTGGCTATGTATGAAAACAAATCAGAGAGTAAATTTTGTATTAATAATCTTGTTTTCTCTAAGGAAGGGTATTGGATAACTATATAAAATAGTTCAACACTTATTTAAACACATTTAGTCTAAAATGTGTTAAAACTTAAACCACAAGGGTTAAATTTCTAAGAGCACCAAAATGAAAAGGACACCCAGAGAATGGAGGGCATATTTGAAAATGGTGCATTTCAAAGGACTGCCATTTAAAGAAACTCTTTCATCTATAATAAATGGGAACATACAATTATATAATGGACAGAGGCCTTAAATAGAAGTTTCTTCTAACAATGTGCATCAATGTCCTATAAGAACTGAACAGGATTCTCAACATCACTAGCATGTTGAGCATTCAGAAGTCAGAGAAGAGTAAGCAAGGTTGGTATGAAGAGAAACCCGAGACATCGCTGGTAGAGGTGGAAAACACTGCAGGCTCTTCAGAAGACACTCTTCAAGTTTCTCAATGATTTAGCAGAGTCATCACGAGTCCCTCATTTTAGTCTTTTGTGGACTTGAAATTCAACCTAAAGCGTAGTATATAAATGTGATCACTAATCAGAACAGTCCAAAATGAGGAATAATTTATATGTAAACTACAGAATGGATAAACAAATTGTGACATACTATAAAATATTTTATTATAGCACTATTATATGCTATGAACTTGAAAACTAATTGTAGTGAGTTAAATATGTCGAAAATATAAGGCAATATCATATGTGTCTCTTTTTTATGTAATATCTAATGACAAAAAGTAGTGTATAATATGCCAAATTATTAGAGGAAGCAAATAGGAATTGGTTGCTAATAATAGGGTTTACTTTAACCCTAAAAACGGTATTCACAGAGGAACTAGTGTGGTGGTGGTATAACCTACTCATATTCATATAATAAAATGCTGAATTGCATATTTAAACTTAATGACTTATGCTATCATTTAAAAAGTTACCAGCAGAATTTATAATCACTTCAAAGAATGAAATTATTTTAACGTAATACACAGAGAATTTATGTGCTAATTTAGATGAAAATGTTGTTTTCCTCATACTGTGGGCCTTATGCAAGACAGGATCTCATTAGTTAGACAGGACTGACCTCAGTATTTGGAACCTTCTGCCAATGACTCCCCAGGGTTTATGTTATAGACATATTTTACAATAATTGGCTCATGCATATAATTTTAAAAGTTTTTTTTTTTTTTTTTTTTTTTAACTTGAAAAAAATCCTTTTATTTATAAGGTACCTGGTTTCTGGCATTTTGTTATAGTAGCCTAAATAGACTGAAACAGTATCCAGATGAGATGTTGGGTTATGAACTAAGAAAAATTATAGTTACAAAACCTAATAAATATATCACTGTGAGTATAATATACAGTACAATGGTAACTTGCCTGTGCTCTTTGTGTCCACTAATATGCAGGGTGAGGAAGAGGGGATGCCTGCAGGCAACTCAGGCCCAAATATGTTTGTGCAAAAATGTCTTCCAAGGTCCTTTGTTTGGAAATGGATGAGTCTCCTTAGCTTTGTGAGAGGGGACAAGACAATAAAACAGCCCAAGATAAAAACATGGCGTTCTTCAGAACTAGAGGGGAAGCCATTTTTAATAGAGGGAAGCCATTTTTAAAAGAGGAAACCAAAGTCCAGGCAGCTGTTGCAAGCTCACACGTGGAGAGAAAGCTTAATCAAAAGCTATAAACATCTGGAGGAAAATGAAATACTGTTTTCCCACTAAGTCTTTGTAGAGTAAATATGATTCTTCAAAGGGGAAAAATAGAAAGAAAGAAAGAAAGAAAGAAAGAAAGAAAGAAAGAAAGAAAGAAAGAGGAAGGAAAGGAAGGAAGGGAAGGAGGAAGGAAGAAAAGAAGGAAAGAAGGAAGGAAGGAAAGAAAGAAGGAAGGAAGGAAGGAAGGAAGGAAGGAAGGAAGGAAGGAAGGAAGGAGAAAAAAAGGCTGTAGCTGACAGCCTTGCCTTCCTGGCTGATTCACCTTCCCCATCTGGTTTCTCCTAGTTGTGTCTGATGTGATGACATCATCTCCATTATTGGCCCTCCTTTTTTTTAATATACAAGTGGACAGAGAATACTGGACGTGGAAAGGTCTAAGCAGGGAAGTAGTGGGAGATAGAGGAGATAATGGGGCAGTGGAGGGTTTAACAAAACAAAGGTTTTTGAAGTAGCCATATTCAAACCTATTGTGTTATAACAACATTCATTAAAGGCAAAATAAACGTGTGAATGACATGCTCTGGCTGGCTGAAAAGAACTGGTCTCAGGAGTTGTGGGTTATTAAAGGATAAAAGAACAAAAACAGTGACAGGGTAGGAGACAACCTTATTAGTCGTTGGAAGAGAAAGAATCAGAGATTTCTAACACAAATAATACAGAGTCTTTCCTTTTGGTTTCCCACCAGAACCTGATAATAACTTCTTACTGTTAAAGGCATTCTAAATCAGTAAAATGTTTTAATGTCACTTGCATTACTGTAATAAAATATTCTGACAAAAGCAGGGAATGTAAACACCATTATATCCATAGTCAAGAACAGAGAAAAAGTAAATGCATAGAGCTTTGCTAGCTTGCTTGCCCATGTCTTGTTTCCTTCTTTTATATTTGTCAGGAACTTGTGGTTAAGGAATGATGCCACCCAGAGTGGGCCAGATCTTTCACATAAATTTCCTTAACACAACACTGCACAGACATGCCCATAAGCCAAACTAAGCCAAACTCTTTTGCCAGATGATTGTACATTTTATTAAGTTGACAATTAAACCTAATAATTACAGTAGCATAAATTTGGATTCACCAATAATATGAATGGCTATAAATTAGCAACATTTGTGAATATAAATAAGGAAAATTAGGTAATATTATATATGTGTATTTTCTATAATTATATATACATGTATGTGTATATATGTTTTATTTAGATGCATATTTTTCTAAAACTTGCATGGAATGAATTAATTTCTGGTAAGACACAAGACAAACTTGACCAAAATATAAAAACCAAACATTGTGGGTGTTCAATATCTATTAAAAAGTAACAAGCAACCAAATAGCTTTCCACAAAGACAATTCCTCATTCAAATACCTTGGATCAGTAATCACTTTCACAGTGCTCATTTTCTTTTCAATAAACTGAAAACAAGGGAATGCTTCTGAACTCATCCTATGAGTTGAAAACACCCTGATGTATTAACCACAGATATTAAAGAGAAGCCAGCTGTAGATTAACACTATTTTTAAATCATCAAATGCACCAAATTATATTCTACACTGTAAACAATGTATCATTACTAATTTGAATTAAAGTATGTTAAACTGGTCTAACATTTTAATCAATCAGTATAATTCATCCTCTCACTAAAAAGGAAATACAGAACTCTGTAGAAGCAGAAAAGACATGATTAACAAAAAAGTTTTCAGTAAAAACGTCCTGAATCTAACACCCTGAATCAGTCAAAGGACAAAATAAAAATCATACATTGAACAGGGTTCTTAATGATGAAAGACTATTACTCCATGATTTAAGGCCTCTGTGTACCCTTTCTCACTATTCAGAACTGAAATGGGAGTTATATTCATTGCCAGGAAAATAAAAAGAACTTATGTGTACAGAAAAGATTCATTTGACTATGTGTCTATTTATGAATGGCCATTAATGAATTTTCCACGCTTACACACAGAAACTTGTTGCGCCCAACCTCGACCCGCAAGGAAGGACACAACAATGGCAATCTTCTTCAAGCAGTTTACTCAGGAACCTTGTATAATGGTGTCTCTCTCCCACCTCGACCCCTGTTCTCTTTTTTATCCCCAAGGCTGGCCAATCCCTGGATAGCATGTGGGCAAGGCAGATAGGCTACCTCAAAGCGGAAGGACAGCATCTGACCGCACAAAGCCAAAATATGAAATTCTTTGTCTCAAAGGGCACTCTCCCCCTGGGGGGAGGAAGGCGGAAGTGCCGGCGCCATCTTCAAGGCACGGCACTTCCGCAGCCCTCTACAGAAACTGAAGTCTACAAGAAACAAATAGACACGATAAGTGATTTTTGTGTGTTTGAAGGACATAAGGTCAATTTTCATAGAATGGATGTATATCTGTACGATTAAATTAATAAGTGAAAATACATATATAACAATACATAATAAATGTCTTCGAGTGCAATGATTTATATGTTTAATTGTGCGTGCAAAGCTGTGAAATAAGAAATTAAAAACTCAGGATGTGTAGAATTATCTGAGATGTTAATATATTGAAACTTGGTTTATTGGGAGCATAATTCCTTTACACATGATTTACAGCTTCAATACAATCACAGCAAACTTTTCCCCCAAAATTTCACTGTGTTTGAAAGTGTAATGAAAGGGAATGCGAGGAAAACGGGAAATTTAAGATCAAAGTAGATACTATTATGTTTCCATCCGCAGCCATCTGCCACCCAAGCACACTCTAAGATCCCAATATGAAGTTAGAAAGATGGTTCTGCAATTAAGCACTCTTGCTTCTCTGGCAGAAACCTCAGATTAACTTCCCAAACATCAAATGGTGGTTGACGTCATCTGTAACATTAGTCCCAAAAGATCCAATACCTTCTCTGAGCTCTGAGGCACAAAGCAGACACATGAAACATATCATGTATGCTGGCAAAACACTCATACACGTAGCCTAAAATAAACAAATATGAAAATTTTAAAAATCAATGCACATACAAAACACAAGAAAGGAAGAGATTTTTAAATAGTGCATTCTCGGATTCAGTCATCAGAAAGCATCAATCACATGTTGAAAATTGTTTAAATGTTTCTATTATGTAATATGTTGTATAGAACTACAATTAGGTATGTGTGGTGGTGCAGACCTTTAATCCTAGACTTTGGAAAGTTGAGGCAGAACGAAGGAAACCTCAAAGCAAGCCTGGAATACACACCAAAGCTCCACCTTACAAATATAGAATAAAAAAAAAACAGAATTTAATACAATAAATTTAGTCTTAGCGTCTTAGATAGGGTTTTACTGCTGTGAACAGACACCATGACCAATGCAAGTTTTATAAAAGACAACAACATGTAATTGGGGCTGGCTTACAGGCTCAGAGGTTCAGTCCATTGTCATCAAGGCAGAAACATGGCAGCATCCAGGCAGGCATGGTGCAGGAGGAGCTGAGAGTTCTAAATCTTTATCTGAAGGCTGCTAGTGGAAGACTGACTTCCTGGAAACTAGGGGGAGGGTCTTAAGCCCACACCCTCAGTGACACACCTACTCCACAAGGCCACACCTCCTAATAGGGTCCCTTCTTGGGACAATCATATACAAACCATCACACTTAGCAACCAACATATGGGGACACTCCTTGGAATTCCCCTGGCCATGCCAGCCAGCCCAAAGCCAATCTTCAGTATGCCTCCTATTCTCCAGTTCCAATACCTTCTCTTTTCTTTTCTGCTTTCCTTCATTTTATTGAAAACGGATTTTCTCCTATATTAAACTCTGATTACAGTTTCTCCTCTCAGCTTTTCCTTGCTCTCTTCCTCCCAGTCTCCTATTTATTTCTCATCTCTCCTCCCATCCAGATCAACCTCATTTTTGCTACTCACTGAAAAACAAAAAGACTTCTAAGGGATAACAGATAATAAAATAAAATAAAGGATGGCAACAACTCTGGCCATTTTTTATTATTCAGGATTGTTTTAGCTATCCTTGAATTTTCTTTTTTAATTTTTATTTTCTATATTCTATGTTTACATTCCAAAGGCTTTCCCCTTTCCCAGTTCCCATCCACCATACTTCCCATAGTTCCTCTCCCCCCCAATTATTCCCCAATCATTCCCCCTCCCCCCCTCGGTTTCTTTACAAAACTGGATCTAATCTTTACAGGCCCAGGGTCCTCTCCTTTCTTCTTCTTGGGAATCATTTGACTTGCTATTTGTGTCTTGAGTATTTAGGGCTTCTGGGCTCATTAATATCCACTTATCAGTGATTGCATTTCATGTGTATTCTTTTGTGATTGGGTTAACTCACTCAGAATGATATTTTCCAGGTCTAACCATTTACCTACAAATTGCATGAATTCATTATTTTTAATTGCTGAGTAGTATTCCATTGTATAAATATACCACATTTTCTGTATCCATTCCTCCTTTGAGGGATATTTGGGCTCCTTCCAATTTCTGGTTCAATATACGGAAATCCATCAATGTAATCCACTACATAAACAAACTGAAAGAGAAAAACCACATGGTCATCTCATTAGACACTGAAAAATCATTCGACAAAATTCAGCATCCTTCACGCGGTGCTTTCAGCGGGGCAGCCATCTTGCCTCAGACTCCCGCGCACAAACAGCGGGCACACTGGACACAGTGAGCGACTGGAATCAGGTGCGTGGCCAGAGATATAGCTTAGCTTAGCTCTGCAGGAGATCCGGGCACAGAAAGCTCAGCTGCAGGTGCAGACTACCACAGCCTGGACCGGCTCTCTGAGCGGACTAGCAGCGAGGGGGCCACCTTGCCGCCTCGGGGCACAGCTCGGAACTCTAGCTGCTGGAGTCAGGGGCCTGGACTCAGAGCAAGCATAGTCCAGCACAGACAACGCTGCCAGAAGGGATCTGTCTCCTGGGGACAGGCGTGCTGTGCTTTCAGCGGGGCGCCATCTTCAATAAGACCAACTAACTCCAGAGATAAAGAGATGGCAAAAGGCAAATGTAGGAATGTTATTAACAGAAATCAAGGCAATATGGCACCATCTGAACCCAATTCGCCAAACACAGCAAGTCCGGGATACCCCAGCACACCAGAAAAACAAGAGTTAGATATAAAAGCACAGGTCATGATGCTCCTAGAGGAACACAAAAAAGACATAAACAAATCTCTTAAAGAAATGCAGGGGAACATCAATAGGGTAAAAGCTCTTACAATCCAAAAACAAAACACACTTAAAGAACTCCAGGAGAATATGGGCCAACAGACAGAAACCAATAAAGAGGAAATGAGAAAATCAGTTAAAGAAATGCAGGAGAACTTGAAACAACAGGCAGAAGTCATGAAAGAGGGAGCACAAAAATATATTAAAGAATTACATGAAAACACAAACAAACAAATGATGGAACTGAGCAAAACCATCCAAGATCTGAACACAGAGGTAGAAACAACTAAGAAATCACAAAAGGAGGCAACTTTGGAGATAGAAAACCTTGGGAAGAAATCAGGGGTCATAGATGCAAACATAAACAACAGAATACAAGAGATAGAAATAAGAATCTCAGATGCTGAAGATAACATAGTAACCATTGACTCCACAGTCAAAGAAAACGCAAAATGCAAAAGGCTTGTAACCCAAAACATCCAGGAAATCCAGGACACAATGAGGAGACCAAACCTAAGGATTATAGGGATAGATGAGAGTGAAGATCTACAACTTAAAGGGCCAGCAAATATCTTTAACAAAATTATGGAAGAAAACTTTCCTAACTTAAAGAGAGAGATGCCCATGAATATACAAGAAGCCTACAGAACTCCAAGCAGACTGGACCAGAACAGAAACACCTCCTGTCACATAATAATCAAAACCCCAAATGTACTAAACAAAGAAAGAATATTAAAGGCAGTAAGAGAAAAGGGACAAGTAACATATAAAGGAAGACCTATCAGAATCACACCAGACTTCTCTCCAGAAACCATGAAAGCTAGAAGATCCTGGGCAGACCTCATGCAGACCCTAAGAGAAAACAAATGTCAGCCAAGACTACTATACCCAGCAAAACTCTCAATCAACGTAGATGGAGAAATCAAAATATTCCATGAAGGACCAAATTTACACAATATCTTTCCACTAACCCAGCTCTACAAAGGATAATAGGAGGAAAACTCCAACACAAGGAAGGAAATGGCACCCAAGAAAAAGCAAGACAGTAAACTTCTTCCATCAAACTCAAAGGAAGATAACTACTCAAAAACAAAAATAACATCAAAAATGTCAGGAAGTAATAATCTCTATTCCTTAATATCTCTTAACATCAATGGACTCAACTCCCCAATAAAAAGACATAGACTAACAGACTGGATATGGAAACAGGACCCTACATTTTGCTGCTTACAGAAAACACACCTCAGAGTCAAAGACAAACACTACCTTAGAGTAAAAGGATGGAAGACAATTTTGCAAGCAAATGGTCACAGGAAGCAAGCTGGAGTAGCCATTTTAATATCAGATAAAATTGACTTTCAACCCAAAGTCATCAAAAGAGACGCAGAAGGTCACTTCCTGCTAGTCAAAGGAAGAATCCACCAAGAAGAACTCACAATTCTAAACATCTACACTCCAAATGTAAGGGCACCCTCATTTGTAAAAGAAACCTTACTAAAGCTCAAAGCACACATTGCACCTAACACAATGATTGTGGGGGACCTCAATACTCCACTATCCACAGTGGACCGATCAGGAAAACAGAAACTAAACAGAGACACGGAGAAACTCATCGAAACTTTGGAGCAATTGGATTTAACAGATATATATAGAACATTTCACCCTAAAGCAAAAGACTATACCTTTTTCTCAGCCCCTCATGGTACCTTCTCCAAAATCGACCATATAATTGGACACAAGACAGATCTCAACAAATATAAAACGATCGAACTAATCCCATGCCTCTTATCAGATCACCATGGAGTAAGAGTGTTCTTCAATAGCAACAAAAACAACAGAAAATCCCCATACGTGTGGAGGCTGAACAATATTCTACTCAATGATACCTTAGTCCAGGAAGAAATAAAGAAATAAATCAAAGAATTCTTAGAACTTGAAAATGAAGGCAGAGCATACCCAAATCTATGGGACACAATGAAAGCAGTGCTTAGAGGAAAACTCATAGCCCTGAGTGTCTCCAAAAAGAAACAGGAGAGAGCATATACTAGCAACTTAATGGCGCACTTGAAAGCTCTGGAACAAAAAGAAGGAATTTCACCCAGGAGGAGTAGAAGACAGGAAATCATCAAACTCAGGGCTGAAATCAATCAAGTTGAAACAAAGAGAACCATACAAAGAATCAACAAAACCAGGAGCTGGTTCTTTGAGAAGATCAACAAGATAGATAAACCCCTAGCCAGACTTACTAAAGGGCACAGAGACAGTATTCAAATTAACAAAATTAGAAATGAAAAGGGAGATATAACAACAGAAACTGAGGAAATTCAAAAAAATCATCAGATCCTACTACAAAAACCTATACTCAACACAACTGGAGAATCTGGAGGAAATGGACAATTTCTTAGACAGTTACCAAATACCAAAATTAAACCAGGATCAAATAGATCATCTAAACAGACCCATAACCCCCAAAGAAATAGAAGGGGTCATAGACAGTCTTCCAACCAAAAAGAGCACAGGACCAGACGGTTTTAGTGCAGAATTCTATCAGACCTTCAAAGAAGTCCTGATACCGATACTCTTCAAATTATTCCACAAAATAGAAACAGAAGGAACACTACCCAACTCATTCTATGAAGCCACAATTACCCTGATACCAAAACCACACAAAGATCCAACTAAGAAAGAGAACTACAGGCCAATTTCTCTTATGAATATCGATGCAAAAATACTAAACAAAATACTTGCCAACCGAATCCAAGAACACATCAAAACGATCATTAACCATGATCAAGTTGGCTTCATCCCAGGGATGCAGGGATGGTTCAATATACAGAAATCCATCAACGTAATCCACTACATAAACAAACTCAAAGAAAAAAACCACATGGTCATCTCATTGGATGCTGAAAAGCATTTGACAAAATTCAGCATCCTTTCATGCTAAAGGTCTTAGAAAGAACAGGAATTCAAGGCCCATATCTAAACATAGTAAAAGCAATATACAGCAGACCAGTAGCCAACATCAAGGTAAATGGAGAAAAACTTGAAGCAATCCCTCTAAAATCAGGGACTAGACAAGGCTGTCCCCTCTCGCCATATCTCTTCAATATAGTACTAGAGGTACTAGCTAGAGCAATTCCACAACAGAGGGAAGTCAAAGGGATACAAATCAGAAAGGAAGAAGTCAAACTATCACTATTTGCAGATGATATGATAGTATACTTAAGTGACCCAAAAACCTCCACCAGAGAACTCCTGCAACTGATAAACAACTTCAGCAAAGTGGCTGGCTATAAAATCAACTCAAGTAAATCAGTAGCCTTCCTATACCCGAAGGATAAGCAGGCGGAGAAAGAAATTAGGGAAATGACACTCTTCACAATAGCCACAAATGATATAAAGTATCTTGGAGTGACACTAACCAAACAGGTGAAAGATTTATACGACAAAAACTTCAGGTCTCTGAAGAGGGAAATTGAAGAAGACATCAGAAAATGGGAAAATCTTCCATGCTCGTGGGTTGGCAGGACTAATATAGTCAAAATGGCAATCTTGCCCAAAGCAATATACAAATTCAATGCAATCCCCATCAAAATCCCAACTCAGTTCTTCATAGAGCTAGAAAGAGCAATTCTCAAATTCATCTGGAATAACAAAAAACCCAGGATAGCTAAAACTATCATCAACAGCAAAAGAACTTCTGGGGGAATCAATATCCTGGACCTCAAGCAATATTACAGAGCAGTGGTATTAAAAACTGCATGGTATTGGTTCAGTGACAGGGAAGCAGATCAATGGAATAGGATCGAAGACCCAGAATTGAACCCACACATCTATGGCCAATTGATCTTCAACAAAGGAGCTGAAAACATCCAGTGGAAAAAAGATAGCCTTTTCAACAGATGGTGCTGGCTCAACTGGAGGTCAACATGCAGAAGAATGAGAATTGATCCACTCTTATCACCTTGCACTAAACTCAACTCCAAGTGGATCAAGGACCTCCACACAAAACCACACACACTAAAATTAATAGAAAAGAAACTGGGGAAGACCCTTGAAGACATCGGTTCAGGGGAAAAATTCCTGAACAGAACACCAATTGCTTATACTCTAAGAACAAGAATAGACAAATGGGACCTCATAAAACTACAAAGTTTCTGTAAAGCAAAAGACACTGTCAAAAGGATAAATCGGCAACCAGCAAATTGGGAAAAAATCTTCACCAACCCCACATCCGACAGAGGGCTAATCTCCAATGTATACAAAGAACTCAAGAGGTTAGACCCCAGAAAACCAAATAACCCTATCCAAAAATGGGGTACAGAGCTAAACAGAGACTTTTCACCTGAAGAAATTCGGATGGCTGAGAAACACCTTAAAAAATGTTCAACATCACTAGTCATTAGGGAAATGCAAATTAAAACAACCCTGAGATTTCACCTCACACCAGTCAGAATGGCTAAGATTAAAAACTCAGAAGACATCAGGTGTTGGCGAGGATGTGGAGAAAGAGGAACACTCCTCCACTGCTGGTGGGAATGCAAGCTGGTACAACCACTCTGGAAATCAGTTCCTCAGAAAACTGGACGTGATACTTCTGGAGGACCCAGCCATACCACTCCTGGGAATATACCCAGAAGAGTCACCAGCATGCAATAAGGATACATGCTCCACTATGTTCATAGCAGCCTTATATATAATAGCCAGAAGCTGGAAAGAACCCAGATGTCCCTCAACGGAGGAATGGATACAAAAAATGTGGTATATATACACAATGGAGTACTATTCAGCCATTAGAAACAATGAATTCATGAAATTCTTAGAGAAATGGATGGAGCTGGAGAACGTCATACTAAGTGAGGTGACCCAGTCTCAAAAGAATACCCATGGTATACAGTCACTGATAAGTGGATATTAGCCTATAAGCTTGGAACACCAAAGACACAAATCACATATCAAGTGATATCTCACAAGAAGAAAGGAGTGGACACTGGTGCTAGAATGGACCAAAACATCATTGTAGGAGAGTACAAGAACAGTAAGGTGGGAGGGGGTGGATGAGGGAGCAGGGGGAGGGAAACAGACATGTGGGACCTTTGGGGGTGGGGAACCAGAAAAAGGGAAATGAATTGTAAATATAGAATATTTACAATTAAAAAAAAATTCAGCATCCTTTCATGCTAAAAGTCTTGGAAAGAGCGGGAATTCAAGGCCCATACCTTAAAGTAGTAAAAGCAATCTACAGTAAACCAGTAGCCAACATCAAAATAAATGGAGAGAAACTTGAAGCATTCCCACTAAAATCAGGGAATTTTTGTTTTCTATATTGAAGGTGGAGGTTTACTTTTCAAGATTTATAAAGAATGGTGTTGGAATTTTGACAGATATTGCATTGAATTAGTTGACTAATTTTGGTAGAGTGGCCATTTTTCCTTTCACTGCTACCTATTCATGAGCATATTTCCATCTTCTGATATCTTCTTTGATTTCTTTCTTTAGTATCTTAAATTTTTATCAGATATATTTTTACTTGCTTCCATAGAGTTATGCTGAAAGTATTTTATTTGAAACTATTGTGAAAGGTGTTGTTTCCCTGATTTCTTTGTTGGTCAATTTGTCATTTGTATATAGAAAACAACATTTTTAAACAGTTAATTTTGTATCCACTTACTTTGCTGAAGTTGTTTACCAGCTGTAGGAGCTTGCCAGCAGAATTTTCATGGTCACTTAAATATATTATATTATCTACAAATAACACAGGTTGATTTCATCCTTTTGCAATTTGTATGCCCTTGATTTCCTTAAGTTGTAAGAGACAGATCTTAAAGAAAGCATTGGAGGAACTAGACTTATTAGACCTGCAGATTGTTTTTCTTCAAAGGGAAAAAATGACAGATGCCTGCTCACCTCAAAAGCAGAAGTGGATGTTGTCTAAAAACCCAGTGATCTTTCTGCTAGTCTATGGAGCGAGCTTTTGTGACTATCCTGAGCATTGTTTAGGCTGATCCTGAGTTTTGTCTCCAGTGAGTAGAACCCATCCTTATTTAAGAAGTCTCATCTTCTTTGCATTCCCCTTCAATGACACCTATCCTTATGCTTATTGCAAATTCTCCTTCTTAGGCTCCTGAGCACGGTTTTAACAATTAATAGAACCCATTCTTATTGTATATGTCAAATGTAATTTGCTGTTTTGCAAGGGATGGGGGGAGTTGATGTAGCTATCCCTGAAACTTTCTGGAAATTGCCACGTGAAGACTGTTTCCCAAAGTGTCAATGTATTTGAAAGTGTAAGAAAAATATACCATCTGGTCAGACTCGGGAAGTTTTGTCCCAGCACCTGGAAAATTAGTGTTGACTTGACTTTCATTCTTCACCTCCCCAGACTGTTTTCCTGCCTGAAAGCTGTGAGGCTTGTTGGGGCCCTGATGAGTTGTTTGTCTTATTGCTCTAGCTAAGATTTCAAGTACTATACTAAAAAGGTAGACAGCTTTGTCGTACCCTTTATTTTAGTTGGAAATGTTAATTGCATTATATGTGAATTATAAGTATGTATGGCCCTGAAAAGAGTGATATTGACACATTAATAATTCAGTTTCATAAATAGCACATAGAAATGATGATGATCTCAATTTTATTAATTAATTTATTTATTTACATCCCAAATGCTGCCCCCTTCCTGTCCCCTCCTACAGAGTTCTTTCTCCTGTCCTTCCTCCCTTTAGCCTTTAAGAAGTTGCACCCCCCCTAACATTCCCCCTCCCTGGGGAATCAAGTCTCTACAGGATTGTGCACATTCAATTTCACTTAGGCCAGACAAGGCAGTCCTGGAACCAGTCCATGTATGTATGCTCTTTGATTGGTGGCAACCTATAGATTGAGAAAAGATCTTCACTAATAACCAAAATATATTAAGAACTCAAGAAGTTAGCCTCCATAAAACCAAGTAACCCAATTAAAAATGGGGTACAGAGCTAAAAATATTTCTCAACAGAGGAATCTTGAATGGCCACAAAGTACCTAAAAAATGTTCAACATCTTTAGTCATCAGGGAAATGCAGTTCCAAACGCCCCTAAGATTATATCTTCCACCAATCAGAATGGCTAAGACCAAAACTCAAGTGACAGCACATGCTGGCGAGGACTTGGATTAAGAGAAACACTACCATAGCCAGTGGGTTTGCAAAGTTCTATAACCATTCTGGTAAACAATCTGGTGGTTCCTCTGAAAATTGGAAATAGTTCTACCTGAAAACCCAGCTCTGCTGCTCCTGGACCTATCCTTAAAAGATGTTCCACAATATACCAAGGACATGTGCTCAACTATGTTCACAGCAGCCTTATTCATAATAGACAATGATCTCAATTTAATCTTTATACATTTTATTAGCCTGCATGACTATTTTGAAGATAAAGTTTGACAAATGCATGCTTTACCTTTTATTAGAGAATCCAACATTATTCCAATTAAGAAGACAAAAATCAGTGCAGCAGACAAGATAATGAGTATTTCTGGTACATTTCAGTAACAAACTTTGAGGCTAAAATGTGATGTTGCTTATCAATTATTATTTACTGAAAATAAATGAAGCAAGTGTCACCTGAAACATTGTAATTAAAATTGATTACTTTTCTTCTAAAGATTGTGTTATTTTTCCATTTATAGATGGCATCCTATTATCAGAGTCTCGAACTTTGTAAAGTTCTACTAGCCATAATTTCTTTCCTTTTTATTTTTTTACCATATGTTCTGTGTTTGAAGAAATTATTAACAGATTCTGAATTTTTTATAAGCATATTGCTGGGGAACACAGCAGGGAGAGAGAATCTTAAAGATATATTAAACGGTCTATATAGAAATAGGAAATAGTAATTAAAAGAATTTTCGGTTGTATACTAGAATGCTTAGGAAAAATATGCATATGCAAAACAGCTGATCAATTTTAATGCTTTTCATCTTTCTCACGTGTGTATTTTCAAAGCTTTTAAGCAATTTAGCTTCAGAAAACACTTTTATAATGAGCAAAAACTATGGTTTCAAATTTCTCTATTCACTCAGTAATTATGAAAATTAGAAAACATGGTGGTTAGCATTATGAAATGCTTCAGACATTATAATTTATTGGCTGCAGTTTTTGACCCCATTATTTAGCTCCCACTTACATGCTAAATTTTAAAAAAATGAGAAAAAACATAATTTTAAGTAGTTTTCCTGTGGACTTACCATACAACATTTTTTTCATATTAAATAAGATGTTTATCCAAAGTTCATTCAGAGCTCAAAGTTTTCCACTCATGATTTACTGTTTGAAGGGAGTACATTCTAACAGAGCACCTGTCTTCAACAGGATACCAGGAAGAGTGGAAATTGGCTCACATGAACTTACTCATGCAAATTGTCTATCAGTGAAATTAACTATCTTGGGTCTTGCCTATCTTAGGTAGAAAATATGTGCATGTCAAAATATAGTTTTGATATCCTTAAATTTTTATTAATTATTTGAAAGATTTACACACCCATACAAAGTATTTTGAACTTCCTTTTTCTAGATGATAAAAAGAATTACAACATTACTCCTTTCCCTTTCCTCTCTCCACATCTTCCTTTTTATCCTTCTTTGCTCTCTTTAAAAATCCATGACTCTTTTAATGTTACATGATGTTATAGATCTATAGGAAAAATACAGGTATATATCTCAAAACACATAAATATAACATGCTCAGAATGTCTGTTATTTTTATATATGATTTCAGGCTTGGCCATTTGGTATCAGATAAGCATTTGGTGTGTTCCTCCCTGTGGAAACTACCCTATGCCCTCAGAATTACTTCCAGTAATTTAATGTATAAGGCTAAGCTCTTTTCTACTTCCTGTGTACCTCAGCAATGTATTTTCATACTATCAAATTACCAGTACCACCTTCTAATTCTCAGTGACCAACATCTCATTTCACTACTTGTCTTAGGGTTTTACTGCTGTGAACAGACACCATGACCAAGGCAAATATTATAAAAGACAACATTTATTTGGGGCTGGCTTACAGATTCAGAGGTTCAGTCCATTGTCATCAAGGAAGAAGCATGGCAGCATCCAGGCAGACATAGTGCCGGAGGAGCTGAGGGTTCTACATCTTTATCCAGAGGAAGGCTGAAACAGAATGGGCAGTTACCTAGGAGGAAGATCTCCAAGCCCATTCCCACAGTGATACACTACTTCCAACAAGGTCACACCTTCTAATAGTGCCCCTCCCTGGGATGAGCATATACAAACCACCATACCACTGTAACTTTAATTTTTTTAAAAGGCTACTTTTAATGATGGTTCTTAAATTATTTTACCTCCCTTCTAGCCCACCATCTTCCAGAGGCAGTAGAAAAGAAAAAGTAGATGAGGGAAGTAGTCTGTTGCTGCCAGTAGCTACAGTGAACTGGTTCCTGAAGAGAAACTGAGGGATGGATGGGGAAGAGGTGAAAAGAAGGAGGGTCAGGGTGACATTTGCTGGTCAAGGTCGAAGTTTTTAATGGAAATTAGATCAAATGACAGCTTGGGCAAGCCCCTCCCCCCAGACTCCAGGGAACTGGTCTGATGGTTCTTTGCTCCACTGACCAGGCAGCTGGGTGGGACACCTGCTTAATTCAGGAATTCTAGACCTGGAGGAACAATGAACTTCACCTTTACTCTGAGTGCTCCACCCTAGGTGGAGCAGGATCCTGAATAGCACAGGAATCCCTGCTAAGGCTGGGAGAAGAAGTTCACCTTGATCAATGTCAAGTTCCTACCATGTGGCATGACATCCCATTATGGCTCTGTACAGTAGAACTGTTTAGAAATGGGCCTCTGAGGCAGGTCCCACTTGTGTCACCAATACACTAAAAATAAATGTACCATATGCCTTACACTACTCCTTTGCCTATGTCCACAGGACTTGACATCTGACCTCACCAATATTTTCTCCTCCATATTCATTGATGCTCTATTCACAATAGCTAGGAAAAGGAAACAGCCTAAATGTCCTATTAGCTGAATAAGGTGACCTAGGCTGAAAACAACAAATGCCACAAGTTCTTTCTCACATGTTATTTCTCATCTGAGGTGTTTAGCTACAAATCTTCAAACTTGTGTATAGATCCCAGAATAAATACAGAAATCAGAAAGGGAAGATGGCACTATTGCCAGGGAAGGGAATGATCAGGAGAGAGGGACTTACAAGGTACAAAGGATCTAATCTATTAGTGTGGGGGGCAGGGATGTGGAAATAAAACCAGAAGGAGAAGAGGGGGAAAAAAAGTCTGAAAACATCATAAGGAATCATATTATTAACCATCTAAAAGTAACTATAGGGCTATTTGTATATATGTTCTCAGAGCTAACAATTTGTTACTGGTAACTAATTGATATGCTCTTCCCTGTTGAAGTTTATCTCTCCAGCTTCAGAGTTTCTTGTAAAGTTCTCTGTAGTTCTTAGTGTATCAGTGAGGCCTCGCAGGCCTTTTCCGGTTTCTGTATATTTTTATGTTGTCCTTGTTCAGGTTAGGGTTAGACAGACATGGTGAAATTTCATGTGTGTTACTTCAGAAATTTATCGGGAATGGAATCTCATTGCAAGCTTCTTCTTCCTCTGTCTTTTACAATCTTTCTACCCTTTCCTCCACCCAGTTCCCTGAACTATAGATACCAAAGTTGTGTTAGCATAGATGTATTTGTTAGGGCTGGACTCCAAACCAGCATCTTGATTAATTGTGCTTTTCTGTGATGGTTGATTTGTTGCAAAGATAGGTTTCATTGATGTTGGGTGGGGACTATACTTAACTCTGGATCTATGGACAAATATTTATATTTAGCAAAAGATTGTTCTGGCTTAGCAAAACTGTATATTTAGGTTCTTCTATAAGATCTACAACAAGGTCATTGGCTAGGTTTCTAGGACTAGTCACAATTCCCCTCTTGTCTTCCATCTAATTAGAGATGTTGGTTCCTACTAAGGTCACTTGGCACTATTATACCTTTATGGTTATCAGCTATGCTGGTGGTTGTTGTTTCATGGAGGTGATAAATAGTTAAGATTGATGTTTATTTCTCCCTGGAAATGTAGGTAGTGGTTTATAAGAAAATGGTCCCCACAGGCTCAAAAGGAGTGGCACTATGAGGAGGTGTGGCCTTTCCTGGAGTAGGTGTGGTTTTGTTAGAGGAAGAAGGTTACTGGAGGTAGGCTTTGAGGTCTCCTATACTCAAGTTAGGTCTACTGTGGCAGTCTCCTTCTGCTGCCTGTAGATCAAGACGTAGAACTCTCAGCCAGTTTTCCAGCATCATGTCTACCTTCATGCTGCCATGCTTTCCATCATGCTAATAATAAAGAGATCTCTGAAACTGTTTGCCTACCCTAATTAAATGTTTTCCCTTATAAGAGATACTGTGGTCATGGTGTCTCTCCATAGCAATAGAAGGCCTAAGAAAACAGACCATCTACAGGGTGTCATTTGGTGCCAGGAGAACACGGGAAAATGGTTGCCATTCATATCAGTTCCAGCTCAGGAGTTTCTAGACTCTGTTTGAAATGAATGGTGTCTTCCTCAATAAGAGGTTACCTCCCATTCCTGGAAGGCAGTGGATGGCAATAGAAATACACTGTAATATTTCTACAGTTTCTTGGAAAATTCTAATCAACAACTCAAAAAAGAGTTTCTCACACCTAATTGTTTTTTAAAGATGGTCTTTGGCACTTAGTGGGACCATTGTGTGCCTAGATGGGAAATTTTAATTTAAACTACCTATATATATTTATAAGTGAACTTAAGTGTATTTTTAGGTAGATGCTCAACAGTATGGGTTCTTAGGACTTTTGTAGAAATCCTTATTGTTATTTTATCTCCCATAATTATGTGTAAATTATAAAAGAAAATGTTGAAATAATTTACCAGAAATTTGTTTATTAAACCAATAATAAAATAAAAGCATGATCCCTTACCCTCACCATTACCTATAGCATTCTCTCTTGATTTAAAGATGAGTTGATCTTATAATTACTATAGGACCTAAGATAAACCCAGGCAGACCTGTGACGATCTTCTTAGGGAATATGAAGGTGAAGCTTCCAATGAGCTTTCTGTCTACAGAGAACCTAGGCTAACTCCCTTTGTTTCATCTGAAAGTGCATATCTACCTGTCGCCATTCTATATCACTATCAGACTTTCACTAGTGTTAACTCAACATGGTATCTCTCTGGAGGAATTCCAGGACTCAGCAGAGGTTTCAGACTGGTGAGGAAGGCACCCAGTTTTATGGATTGAGAAGCTGCTGGGAATGATGGACTGTCATCCACTATCCATTAATACTTCCACTTCCAGAAAATACATATCTCTTCTATTGCTTAGATTTTTTTCAACAATCCTATGTAAAACCTGGTACTCCTTATCAAACTCCTGGACATTGCCATGGTACGTACCATGTTCATTATCACAGCGTTACTCAGGATGATTTTGTCTTAAGCGGAGAGTTGATGGCTTTCAATTGTTTCTTATATACACACCACCATAAAAAACTCATAAAAGGCAGAGTCATTAGGTATCTCCTCATCCTTAAGTTACTGCCTTCCACTTGAGTAAAACATTCCTTCAGTATTAAAAGCAAGGCTATTCCAGAGGATCCTGCTAGTTTATGTCACAGCTAGGATACTTAATATTTACAGAAGCCATCTCACCAGTGCCAGTTATATTCTTTTGACATGAAACTTATCAAAAGTGTCTTTCTTATTTTTTTCCTTGTTAAATATTTTGGTAACTGAAGTATAAAGTATATTAAAGGAAGCTGATGAGACCAACGGCATGATGTGTGCATGAACTGTCAAACTGTGTAAATCCTAGAGTTACAATGGCATTTCAGAAAGGCAACACTGAAAAGATACTGTTCTGCACAACTAACATGAGTGATATATATCACACAATCTTAAGATTTATTTTCTCACTAAATTGTACCCCACCAGTTTTTAAGGTTTTTCTTCTCAGGATCATTAGGAAATATTGTCAGATATAATGCATAACTCTGGTAAACTGTGACATCCTTCTTTTTAATATAATGCAGCATGCTATATTCTTTTATCAGTTTTGTCAAAATAGAGTTTGTAGACATGCTAAATTTACATAAAGTTTACAAAGTTAGCATAAATTACTAAAAAAAATGTTTCTTATGTTACTAGGACCTTTATTATACTTAATAAAGCATTGCTGATATATTGTTACTAATGAATATATGAAGGTATGGTTTCTTTATCTTGGATGGCAATATTAAAATGAACACGAAACAGAAATAATAATCTCATTATTGTTTCCTAATGGTTATTCTTTCTCCATATCAGAGAAGTTACTCAAATTTTCTGTAAAAAATAAAGGACAAAATCAGAAAAAAAGATAAAAAGTAATGCTACAAAAACATTCTTTAGAAAAAAAGTACAATTTATATGCTTTCCTTAATTGCTTCTTAGGATAAGGAACAGAATTGAGAATAAGTTTCTATCTATACTCAGCTCCAATCTCTCTTTCCAGATAAAGCAACTATAATAAATTCTATAATAAACTATAAACTATAAAAAACTATAATAAATAAATGATGCTGAAAATGAGTAACCCAGGTGGGAAAGGTAAACCTGGAATCAGACATAGATCTATACCTACATAAAATTTTTTTTCAACAATTTATCTTTAAACTTTCTAAACCTCTTATGAAATCTCCTAGTAAGCACAAAACAAGCTGCATATGTATGTAACCACCCATAGATAGACCTTCAGCATGCACATCACTGAGAAATATAAGGATGTGGATAATAAACTTAAAGGTGGTTATTGCCACTTAATGAAAATAAAGAAATTGAACTTACTTGGTCAAATTAGACCTTAAACTAGGTGTTATTATATTTTAATTTGACAAATCTACTTCTATTAAAATTGTATTATATTTTATACTCGTTAAATGTTCATAGCAACAGCTCACTTACTAACTTTATAATCTCACAGAGTTCTGATTTTTTTGTAGACTTTTATAACTTAGACAATTCTAAATATGGTTATTTTTAATTCTTAAAGTTACCTGAAGTAAGCCCTACTATCCTTCAAATTCATATGAAATCCTGATGGAAATTAAAATGTAAAATAACAATTGAAAGAGTGTTATATGAGCCTTTCCAACCTCTCAGATGAAACGTTACATGACTAGGTTCAAGTCTAAACAAATATATATCTTCTTTTTAATTTATTTTTTTCTCTTTAATTTTAAATGTTTTTAATAGACATCAAGTCCACTAAGTGCCACGTGTATGTTCATGAGCACGGGGCCATCTCCTTAGGCATGTATACCCCTCAGGGCCAGAATCTCAGAAGAAAACTGACTTTCCTTGCTCCAGGAGTCATTAACCGTAATTGCCAGCAGCTACACACACAGCAATGGGACTTCACAAGTTCCCTTTCCCCACCTAGGTTGGGTTTAAGATGGATTAATCCAGTGCAGGTTTTACAAATACAGTCCCAGCTATTTCAAGTTCATTCACACAGCTGTCCTGCCATGCCCGGCAAAGACTGTGTTGCTATACACTCAACCTTGTTCTGCCAATCAGCCATCATCCTGAACCTTTGGGTAGAACCTGAGACATAGACATCCCAAGCTGAGCACTCTACAGTCTCTTTCTCTCTACACTTTGGTTAGCTATGAGTATCTTAACCCAATTGGCACCTAGTGTTTTTGTTGTTGTTGTTGTTGTTGTTGCTGTTTTATTAGATATTTTCTATACTTACATTTCAAATATTATCCTCTTTTCTGGCTTCCCCTCTGAAAACACCTTATTCCATCCATTTTCTCACTGCCCATCAACCCACCAATTCTTGCTTCCCTGTTATAATATTTCCATATACTGAGCCTTCTCAGGACCAAGGGACACCTTTGATGTCCAACAAGGACATTCTCTGCTACATATGCAGCTGGAGCCATGGATCCCTCTGGAGCCATGGATCTCTCCACGTGTACTCTTTGGTTGGTGGTTTAGTCCCTGGGAGCTCTGAGGGTACTGGTTAGTTCATATTGTTTCTCCTACGGGGCTGCAAACTCCTTCAGCTCCTTGGGTCCTTTCTCTAGCTCCTCCATTGAGGACCTTGTGCTCAGTCCAATGGTTGGCTGATAGGACACACCGCTGTATTTGTCGGGTACAGGCAGAGCCAGTACCTGGCACCTAGTGTTAAAAGAAGCTTTTCTGGTGAGAACAGAGAGCCAAACACACATGCACATAAAAGAGGGTATGAAATTGGGAGGGAAAAGGGATTGTGGAGATAGAGGGGGAATTAGAGGGGACAAATGGGAACTGAAACTGATCAAAACACATATGCATGGACAAAACTTTGTTTTAGAGTAGAATAATATTGTGGCCATGTGATAAGGCTTTTTGGTTCTCAACTTTACTACATTTTTAATTCACTAGAACCCAAATATAGAGGGCACAACCTTGAGTGATGTTTGCTTAAAGTAGGAAGATCTACATCTAATCCAGATCTTTGAGGTAAGGAGACATACCTTTAATCTTAATCATTTGATCTGGAAAAACCCACTCTAATTTGGGCCACATTTTCTGCAGAGACCCTGTATAAGAACATGAAAAAGGGACACCTTTGCTCATTGCCTGCTTATTCTCTGTATGCTATCAGATCAGCATATAGTGAAGACCAGCTGAGACATTTAGCCTGGTAGACAGAGAAACTACTGGATTCTTGGATTTTCCATTCAAAGCCAGCTATTGCTGACCACAGCCTGCATGGAGAGATTCATTCTATAAATGTTACTCCAGAGAACTCTGACTAATAAAGGTGATCTCATCAAATTCCCTATAATTCTTTGTATCAACCTCTATAGCTAAAAATGTGTTATCTATGAATAACACATTTTTTATGAATGGGCTTAAGCAAAATAATAGCATAAGCCTATTGCATAACATACCTATGCCCTATAGAATCTCTGTTATTTGTATTTTCAAGGACAAGCAAAAACAGCATGTTTAGTGACAGCACATTGGTATATGATCTCTTACCAAGACACACAAGGAAATTGATTTAAAGCATTCTATGAAACTATGAAGACTCTAGAAGTTGTTCTCTCTCTCTCTCTCTCTCTCTCTCTCTCTCTCTCTCTCTCTCCACATAGCTTTGCCAATTCTAGGCAATCATTCTGCTACTAAAATATACACCAATACCAACCAATTTCTCTTTAGCATAATTTATCATACAGAAATTAGATATTACATTATAAAATTGTCACTTCTGTAAATAGTCCTATACCCATGAGTATTTGGAAGGAACAAGTTGTAGTTAGTGAAATATGAAAAAAAAGGAATACAATCCAAAGGTCTAAGGTTGAATTAGTTAAGGTGCAAAGAGAAGAACATAATCAAACTACAGTACACAAAATTCTCAAAGGTATAACATAAATAATTTTAAAAATGTATTATTTTCAACCCAAGTTTCTATTTAGAAGATATGATAAAATTCTGAAGCATTTGATAAAATGATGTTATCTTAAGATATTATTTTTAAAAATGTTATGCAGAAAAAAAATTACTTACCTTTGCAATGTTTTTTAAACCAAAGTTTTTTTTTTTATTTCAATAACCTTCATCAGTAGTTTTGTCTCCCCTTCTTATTGTCACCTTTTCCCTGCCCTTGTCGGGTTTAGCAAGGTTGTGTTATATCTTGCCTCCTCCAGATGAATCTAAAATAGAATGTTCAGGTCTGCAGCAAAATCCCTTGTTTCTGTTTCGCTATGAACCTCGGTTTTGCTTTGTATTGTTTTGTTTTATAGCTTATTTTTCACAAAGACAAAAGTTTTTATGATTCACATATTGACACAGTTTGAACTTTATTCTTCCCAAGGACATTATTCACATTTCTAAACATTTCTATCTGCTCTGATTTAATATTTCAGGTTGAACCAGAGTCTCTATTCCCAGCTGCAGGAACATTGAGCAACTTAAACCTCCAGTTTAATGAGTTTTATTTTTTTAGCTGAATTTATTATTTATCCTGAAGGAGGCTCCAAATAGCTTCTTAATTGGGCAGAATATCTCTAAATTTAACACATTTTTTCTTTGGGATTATCTACCCAAGCAATTTTACTTTATCATTTCCTTTGATGTTGTCTTTTCGACTTCATTTCTTTCTGAATTTGAAAAAGAAAAACCTATAGTCAATTGAAACCATGTTATATATCTTGAATTCTTTGCACTCTGCTTTTAATAAAACAACCGTCCTGATTTCTTGTCATGCGTGGGTGGATGGGGCACTCAGGGCTTTTCTAACATTTTCATGGGCATCTTCATAATAACTGTATGGATTTGTGACCTTGCTATTTCTCTAATTGTTATCCTTAGTGTAATCATGAAGGCCCAGAAATAAAGATAATCCCATGGTTTTATCGACTATGAAGTATTGTTACTTCACCTTCAAAATGCTAACCAAATTTTGAAACAAAGAAACAAACAGAAAATCATATAAGCATGCTCAGACATGAGAGCCGTGAGACAAGATGCATTTCCAGGTAACTCCTGGAAATCAATCTGGCACTTGACAAAATAAATAAATAAATAAATAAATGTTAAGTGTTTGTATTGATCAGTTAAATGATTTTGCCTTCATTTTGGTCATTCTGGAGTCTGACGCCAAGGCTTGTCCAGTCTGCTCAAGCTATTGCTAAATTCCTCTTCCAATCATAATTTATTTCTTTTCTCTTAACATTTCATATACACGGGCCAGGCAGTGGTGGCACACGCCTGTAATCCCAGCACTTGGGAGGCAGAGGCAGGCAGATTTCTGAGTTCTAGACCAGCCTGGTCTACAGAGTAAGTTTTAGGACAGCCAGGACTATACAGAGAAACCATGTTTCAAAAAAAAAAAAAAGAAACCCAAAAAATATTTCATATATATCCCTATCGGCCTTCATTTACCCAGTAAGGGGCTAAAAGGATGCATAAAACGTGAAGGGGCTATGAGTGTTCCACACACTGTTTTCTTTCTTGGTTATACTAAATATAAATGGTGATGCTGATGCTGGGGTCAGGAGTGTGTGTGTGTGTGTGTGTGTGTGTGTGTGTGTGTGTGATTTCTACCTGTTCCTGGGGAGCATTTTGCTCATTCACAAAATGTGTTAAGATACCTTAACACAACCAAAACACAAGAAGATGGCCAGGGATCATTTTAACAACTAGAGTTTAGATATTAAACTATCCTTAATTATTAATATATAGCAACTACTTTTGAAAGTCAGGGCTGATAGAACTCTGGGCAGCAATTAGCATTTGTGTGTGTGTGTGTGTTTGTGTGTGCGCGTGCATGCATGTGTGTGCCTAAACAAAATGTCATATACATACACATATATGTAAAATGCAAGATAAGCAAAATGCTTTAATAGAATTCAATCGGCAGATACTTTGTTTGTTTTGATTTAGGCACGAACCTAAAAGCACAGGAAAATCAAAATACATAAATGACACTCCTTTGCTCATCTCCTAGGGCACACCCAACTGCCCTGAACTAGCTGTGAGCTGCCCCCCAATCTGCATTGTCTGGCCACAAAACCAGCCAGTACACATGTATACCCACCTACACACCCAGGCTGGTTTTGTGTGTCAACTTGACACAAGCTGGAGTTGTCACAGAGACAGGAGCTTCAGTTGGGGAAGTGCCTCCATGAGATCCAGCTGTAAGGCATTTTCTCAATTAGTGATCAAGGTGGGAGGGCCCCTTATGGGTGGTACCATCCATGGGCTGGTAGTCTTGGGTTCTATAGGAAACTAAGCTGAGCAAGCTGGGGAAGCAAGCCATTAAGGAGCATCCCTCCATGGCCTCTGCATCTGCTCCTGCTTCCTGACCTGCTTGAGTTCCAGTCCTGACTTTCTTTGGTGAACAACAGTAATGTGAAAGGTGTAAGCTGAATAAACCCTTTCCTCCCCAACTTGCTTCTTGGTCATGATGCTTGTGCAGGAATAGAAACCCTGAGTAAGACAACTAGGGATACCTTCCTGATACATGCTACACCAGGAAAATCCAAGGACAAGCAGAACACTAAAGGCCAAAGAAAGACCACAATAAGAATAAGGGCAACATTGTGCCTTCGCAGCAAAGATATATCACTACAGCAAGCCTTGGATATCCTAATAACCAAAGCACATGAGAATTACATTAAATACAACCTTAAAAGATGAGGGATGCCTTTAAAGAGGAAATATCTACCTTAAAGAAATACCAGAAAATACAATCAGGTAGAGATCTTTAAAGTGGAAACTATGTTATTCCTTAAAGAAATATAAGAAAATACAACTAAACAGGAAAAGGAAATGAATGAAACTGTACATGACATGAAAACAGAAATAGAAGCAGAAAAGAAAGCATAATCTTTGGGAATTCTAGAGATGGAAAACCTAGTGAAGAGAACAGGAATAGGACATCATCAACAGAATACAGGAGATGGAAGAGAGAATCTCGGGAGTAGAAGATACAATAGAAGAAATTGATCCACTAGTCAAAGAAAATATGAAGTCTAAAAAATTTCTGACACAAAATATCCAGGAAATCTGGGATATTATGAAAAGACCTAACCTAAGAGAAATAGGAATAGAATAAGGTGAAGAGTCTCATCTACAAGGACTAGAAAATATTTTCAACAAAATCATAACAAAAGTTCAACCACTGAAAAGAAGAGATGCCGAATGACATACAAGAAGCTTAAATAAGAGCAATTAGATTGGACCAGAAAAGATATTCTCCTGGCACATAACAACCAAAATGCAAGGCTTATAGAACAAAGAAATAATAGGAATATTAAAAGCTGCAAGAACAAAAAAGCCAAGAACTACACAAAGGCAGACCTTTCAGAATTACACCCAACTTCTCAACAGTAACTCTAAAAGCTAGAAGGGCCAGGACACATGCCTTATAGCCCATAAGTAACCACAGATATCAAACAAGACTAAAATACCAGCAAAATTCTCAATTACCATAGATGGAGAAAACAAGATATTCTAAGAAAAAAACATATTTAAACAATATCTTTTCCCTAATCCAGACCTACAGAAAATACTGAAGGGAAACCTCTAACACAAGGAGGTAAACTACACACAAGAAAACACAGGAAATAAATGACTTCACACCAGAAAAAAAAAACATAAGGGAAGCACACACAAATAAATGCAAACACACACACAAACACACACACATACACACACACACACAAACACACACACATACACACACACACACCACCACCACCACCACCACCACCACATATATATTTTCATATATATATATATATATATATATATATATATATATATATATATATATATATATATGTGAAATCAAATATATTTGCCAGAGGCATGAATTCCCTCATGTTCATTGCAGCACAATTCATGATGACCCAAGGCTGAAATACTTCAAGGGTCCAATCAGTTAACCAACAAGTTCTTTACAATGTAAATTAATTCAGTTAAATAACAGTAACACACAAAGGGGATGGAATTTTGTTGTTTGCTATGGTACAATCATCCTTTAGTCAGGGAAAATCAATCAGGTGTAGGAAAAGAAGCACTTTATGCTGCCACAAATGTGTGAATTCTAAACCATTTATTCAAAGGAAAATAGAACTGGGGAGAGTGGCTGGGGAGGGTTGATAGGAACATATTGACCAGTGTTTACTGAGTTACATGTAAGTAGGGGCAAGATGTTCCAGAAGACTATGGCATTATGATGTTACCTTATATATCAATTGCATAGCACCTTCCGTAAAAACAAGAACAGATTTACAATGATTTTTTTCTAAATAAGTGAGAAACACATGGGAAGAATGTTTATCTGGTAGCAATATATATCAAAATATGATGTACATTAAAAAGTAAAATTTTCATGTTTTATTTATTATTTAAGATAACTTTAAAAGAAAAATTAAATGACTTATTTGGGCATATGCATCTCCAGAAGAACAATTTAAATAGACTGTACAATGGAAAGTCTGGTCAAACTCAAAGATAGAAATGTACGCACGATATATGCTACAGAAGAGTAATTTCTTAAATAATTATCACAACTAATCATTAATTTGAAATATAAGTACATCGCACACTGTGGTGGTCTGCATATGCTTGGTGCAGGGAGTGGCACTATTAGGAGGTATGGCCTTGTTGGACTAGGTATGGCTTTGTTGGAAGAAGTGTGTCACTATGAGAGTGGGCTTTGAGACCTTCCTTCTAGCTTGCTTGAAGTCAGTCTTCTCTTAGCTGCCTTCAGAACAAGATGTAGAACTCTCAGCTTCTCTAGCACCATGCCTGTCTGATGATATGCTGCCATGCTTCCTGCTATAATGATAATAGAATGCAACTCTGAACCTATAAAACAGCCCCAGTTAAATGTCCTTATAAGAGTTGCCTTGGTCATGGTGTCAGTTCACAGTAGTAAAACCCTAACTGCATGTGCTCACGGGTGTGTGTGTGTGTGTGTGTGTGTGTGTGTGTGTGTGTGTGCTTGCGTGCCTGTGTACACACATGCACACACGTGTACGTGTACACACACACACAGACACACACACACACAGTCGTACATATTATCTCAACCAGTTTAACTAGCTGCCTGTGAGAAACAAATGGACATGCAACAAAATTAAACTATTCTACTATCCCTTTATTTCTAAAGGATTGTATCCATTGATCACAGAATTTTAATACTGAAACAGATGTAGGCAAAGAATGATTCTCTGGGGACTAATGCAAGTTCAAGTTAAGGTAATCAGGTTCTGGGCCTGTAGCTTTCCAACCTCTCCTCATCACAGTGGTTGTAATGAGTCATCAGTCTTTGCACACAGAGATCTTTTTTTCAGAGTCTGAGACTCAAAGAAGACTCATTCTGATGATTCTTAGTTAAAACTAACGTTTCAAAAAATTAACATTAAATTTTAGACATTTGATGCAATATGACTATTTTTTCTAGCTTGGCAAATTAGTTTATACAGCTGGGCAATTTTAAAACAGTTTTTTCTAGACTGAAAAGAACAAGCATTATAGGATAACAAAAATCAATTTGCTATACAAATCCAGATAATCACTAAAGAAGATGCATAAATTCCTTATTTTGCTGCTACTCTTGATATTGAATATGGAGCCTGACAACAGCCTAGCTGTGATTGAAGACCTAGGACTAAGTCTGACAAACAGCTTGGGCATGATTGAAGACCTAATATTAGGTATTTTAACCAGCTGCCAAGCTATGCTCATGCATATAAGATATAAATTGTAGTTCTATCACATTCATGTTCTGCTGTATGGTCCCAAAATTATTCCCCTGCTTCTTTTGCAATTCCCAACATGTCAGTAAATTTTCATGTTTTGATAAGAACACTTAGCTCATATACATCCATTAATTCATAAATATTAATAAATGGGTAGAAATATATTCACTGATTATTATAATTGAACACATTTTTAATGTAAAAAACACAGTTCTTACCTCAAAGTGATACCATTTATCCTAGAGTAAAATCTAAATGACTATGACCCAAGAAACATGGGTCTAAGTTGCCTCAAATTTCATATTCCCAAGGAGAAATAGTTTCATGGGTTTTATGGTAGCAGATTCCATAAATCAAAGCAATTTCAACACACATTGAAAGAATCTCTCCCACAGGACTCAAGAGCTATGTGATGAAAGGATCATCCACCATGATCAAGTAGGCTTCATCCCAGGGATGCAGGGATGGTTCAATATACGGAAATCCATCAATGTAATCCACTACATAAACAAACTGAAAGAAAAAAACCACATGGTCATCTCATTAGATGCTGAAAAAGCATTGGACAAAATTCAGCATCCTTTCATGCTAAAAGTCTTGGAAAGAGCAGGAATTCAAGGCCCATACCTAAACATAGTAAAAGCAATCTACAGCAAACCAGTAGCCAACATCAAAATAAATGGAGAGAAACTTGAAGCATTCCCACTAAAATCAGAAACTAGACAAGGCTGCCCTCTCTCTCCATATCTTTTCAATATAGTACTTGAAGTTCTAGCAAGAACAATTAGACAACATAAGGAAGTCAAAGGGATACCAATTGGAAAGGAAGAAGTCAAACTATCATTATTTGCAGATGATATGATAGTTTACTTAAGCGACCCAAAAAACTCCACCAGAGAACTTCTACAGCTGATAAACAACTTCAGCAAAGTGGCAGGTTATAAAATTAACTCAAGCAAGTCAGTGGCCTTCTTGTACTCAAAGGACAAGCAGGCTGAGAAAGAAATTAGGGAAATAACACCCTTCACAATAGCCACAAACAACATAAAGTATCTTGGCGAAACTCTAACCAAACAAGCGAAAGATCTGTACAACAGGAACTTCAAGTCCTTGAAGAAAGAAATCGAAGAAGACCTCAGAAGATGGAAAAATATTTCTTGCTCCTGGATTGGCAGGATCAATATAGTAAAAATGGCCATCTTGCCAAAAGCAATATACAGATTCAATGCGATCCCCATCAAAATCCCAACTCAATTCTTCATAGATCTAGAAAGAGCAATTCTCAAATTCATCTGGAGCAACAAAAAACCCAGGATAGCTAAAACTATTCTCAACAATAAAAGGACTTCTGGGGGAATCAATATCCCTGACCTCAAGCAGTACTACAGAGCAATTGTGTTAAAAACTGCATGGTATTGGTATAGCAACAGGCAAGCAGATCAATGGAACAGGATTGAAGACCCAGAAATTAACCCACAGACTTATGGTCACTTTGATAAAGGAGCCACAACCATCCGGTGGAATAAAGATAGCCTTTTCAACAAATGGTGTTGGTTCAACTGGAGGTCAACATGCAGAAGAATGCGAATTGACCCACTCTTATCTCTTTGCACTAAGATCAACTCCAAGTGGATCAAGGACCTCCACATAAAACCAGACACACTGAAACTATTAGAAAAGAAACTTGGGAAGACCCTGGAGGACTTGGGCACAGGGGAAAAGTTCCTGAACAGAACACCAATAGCCTACGCACTAAGATCAAGAATCGACAAATGGGACCTCATAAAATTACAAAGTTTCTGCAAAGCAAAGGACACTGTCAGAAGGACAAAACGGCAACCAACAAAGTGGGAAAAGATCTTCACCAACCCCACATCCGACAGAGGGCTAATATCCAATATATACAAAGAACTCAGGAAGTTAGACCCCAAAGAACCAAATAACCCTATCAAAAATGGGGCACAGAGCTAAACAAAGAATTTTCACCAGAAGAAATTCAGATGGCCGAGAAACACCTTAAAAGATGTTCAACATCATTAGTCATCAGGGAAATGCAAATCAAAACAACCCTGAGATTCCACCTCACACCAGTCAGAATGGCTAAGATTAAAAAATCAAGAGACAACAAGTGCTGGCAAGGATGTGGAGAAAGAGGAACACTCCTCCACTGTTGGTGGGATTGCAAAATGTTAAAACCGCTCTGGAAATCAGTTTGGCGGTTCCTCAGAAAATTGGGCATGTCATTTCCAGAGGACCCTGGCATACCACTCCTGGGCATATACCCAGAGGATTCCCCTGCATGCAATAAAGACACATGCTCCACTATGTTTATAGTAGCCTTGTTTATAATAGCCAGAAATTGGAAGGAGCCCAAATATCCCTCAAAGGAGGAATGGATACAGAAAATGTGGTATATTTATACAATGGAATACTACTCAGCAATAAAAAATAATGAATTCATGCAATTTGTAGGTAAATGGTTAGACCTGGAAAATATCATCCTGAGTGAATTAACCCAATCACAAAAGAATGCACATGAAATGCAATCACTGATAAGTGGATATTAATGAGCCCAGAAGCCCTAAATATTCAAGACACAAATAGCAAGTCAAATGATTCCCAAGAAGAAGAAAGGAGAGGACCCTGGGCCTGTAAAGATTGCATCCAGTTTAGTAAAGAAACCGAGGGGGGAGGGGGAATGATTGGGGAATAGTTGGGGGGGAGAGGAACTATGGGAACTATGGTGGGTGGGAACTGGGAAAGGGGAAAGCCTTTGGAATGTAAACATAGAATATATAAATAAAAATAAAAAAAAAGAGCTATGTGATGATATCTTGAGCTGGTAGAAGTGAGAGGTCTCTTAAGTTAATAGATTTCCAAAGGGTTTTAGCCATTGATCACATAATACTATTCCTAAACCAAAGTGGGCAAGGAATGTTTCTCTGACTAATGCTAGTTCAGAATAAGGTAATTAGGCTCTGGACCTACAACATTCCAATATACAACATTCCTTCTATATCAGTGCTATTTTAGTTAGTCAATCAATCTTTGCACAAACAGCTTCCTTCCAGAAATTCTCAGTCCTAGAATCTATGCTAAGGGGGATAAAAAATATCTTCAATAAAATCTGAATCATATCAACAGTAAGCATGGCACGATGTCAACCCTACAGGTGAGGTACAGTAGTGGCATGCATGCCTTGGCAGCAACCAACAGCTTTCTAATTGGAGTTAAGACCCACTCCCCAAAAGAAAACCATTTCTGGTGCTGGAAATCCAGCTAATTACTTAGTGCTAAATCCTCATCAATATGACGGTCAAAAGGAGAGATGAATAGGAGAACACCAATGCATATGAAAAAGCAGACAAAAAAAATGTCCCCAAGGCCTCAACTCTATATACAGAACTATGGGCAATTGAGGAAGCTAAGAGCAAGAGTGTGCTCTTCTCCAGGGAAGAAAACTCTGGTTGTCCATGCTAAATATCCATGAAAACAAACTAACAAGTAACATTTTGTGGATCAAGAATATATAGATGATAGATAGATAGATAGATAGATAGATACATACATACATACATACATACATGATACATAGATATATAGATACATAATAAAGATGGAGATAGACACAGAGACAGAGACAGAGACAGAGATAGATTTATGCAGTAACAATTATTGAAAAAAAAAAGAGCCCAAGGAGCTTAAGGAGAATGAATAAGGGTTTTAGGGAGGAAAGGAAAGAGAGAATGGTTGTAATTATATTATTATATCAAAAATAAAATAAAACAATGGCCTTATATATTAAGTAGAACCTCACAACTAAAAGAATTAATTTATGCATGTTTTACAATGTATTTTAGTCACACTAGATTTTCTTACCTAAAATTCAGTGTCTTTCTTATGGAACCCACATGAAGAATTATATCCATCAATATCCCAATTAACTTTTAGTTAATTGAGTCAATTAGTTTCCATTATTTTGCACTATTTTTTAGGAAATATAAGAGATCAAAATTTACACATTTTTCAACAAGGGCGCATATGGATTTAACCACTCATATAAAACTAATGCCCATAAAGAATGTTTTACATCATATTGTATTGAAATTCATGTTAATCAATGCATTCTATTCAAACAACACTGGACTATATTTACCTTTATTATATCTATTTTACTATATTCACCTATAGGGAGACAAGTGCTGGAAAAGAAATACTACCAAAGTTTTCAAAACCAGTACCTAGGAGAGAAGAAGCGAAACATGATAGAGAAGTGGAGAAGAGGCTGACAACGAAAACTGAAAGAAAAACAAAACTTAAAAAGGCCAAAAGAGGAGGAAGATGCAGGCAGCTTGGTGAAGGTAACACAGAGTATACTTGCCATTTGTCTCAGGACAGCAGCCACTGCAGCTATTCAGAGTCCATCTATGGCCAATTGCATAAAGAATGAACTCCTAGGAGGAAAAGATATACAGCCCAAAACTTCCCTGTTTCTAACCTTCCCCACTCCGTTCCTTCATCTTAGGTTTCCTGACTGTACACATGACATCTCGATGGGAATAATAGCTAACCTCTTACAGGAAAATGGTCCAGAGACACTGCAGACAAACATCTGTGTTTGTGGCCCGATTGAAGGGAAGAAAAAGTGTGAGACTCTGAGTCTCTCAGGCCTTTGGGCATTTCCATGGGTGGATGATGAAGAATACAACTAATAACACCAGGTAGACACAGGTGTCTGATGATCACATTATTCTAAGCCCAACCCAAGGTCAAGTTACTGTGGATTTACAGGAGAGGTCTCATCAGTTACTTGAATCAAGAGGAGGGATTTTTTTCTCTTCTTCTTCTGTTTTTCGTGTTTTTTTTTATAAGACCACACAAATTATCATTCGCATTAAAATATTTTCAAATGGTTTGATTTTTCACAATTTTTCCAGCTGTTCCCTGGTGTCTTAAAAGAATAGGCTTGACTAGCATACGTTGACTTGAAAGGAACTGTAAGCTATAAAATACTTTTATAAGAAAAGATTGCATGAAATACGAGTTGTCTCCATTTTCAAGAAATACGTACAGATTTGCTTTAAGAAAAATCTGCGTTACATGCTAAAATTTGCACCTGTGAGATTTAGTCCTCCGTTAGCGCTGAACTTCTGCCTTTCTTGGAAACAGCATAAAATATCTTGTAAGAATTCTAATTTGAGAAAATAATATTTCCCAATGAAAATATGTGGCGATGTTTGATTTTAGTAAAAAACAACAACAACAAAAAAAAAACAGGAAAGAAAGAAAAAAAGAAAAGAAAAGTACAAATCAAGTCATACCATAAAGAGGTTAGCCTTTATATGCATTTTAATTGTTTTCATTGTTACCATACCCCCCTTACAGGCAGACTAAACCGTAGCAACTTACTTACTACTGGTTTTATGTTCTGTTTTGGTTTTTGTTTGTTTTTGTTTTTTGTTTTGCAAATAAGTTTGATAGGCTTCCCAAAGAGTACTACATCACATACTAAAATACTGCAAACCCATTTTATTCCCTACACCACTACTAGAGCCCTTCTTCATTTCATTATCCGATAACTTTTATGGGCTCCTTTTGTGCTCTAGCAATTTCAAATCCTATATAATATACTATTTTTAGACATAGTTTAAAACAGTGATTGAGTATGAAATCCTTCATGAAGTTAGACAGGTTTTGCGTCACCAAACATCGTAGCCTATAATTAACGAGTCCAGTATAAGAAGATAAACAGCATAGTCATAAAAAAAGATACAGACCATTAGTGTGCAAATTGGGTCTTGAAACTTCCTATGTAGTTGAACATATGAAAGGAGAAGACTATCATAGGTTTCACAGGTGAATTCCTTTGTTGTCTTTCACTCTGATTACAGTATGAGGATACTTAGACATTGTGTGTGTGTGTGTTTGTGTGTGTGTTTGTGTATGCGTGTATGTTTGTGTGTGTGTAATAAAAATACATGTCTAAAAATTAGATTCTATTGTGACAGTACCTTCATTTTTTACTTTTCTGTTTTGTTTGTTTTTGTTTGTTTGCTTGTTTGTTTTTCTGAGATAGGGTTTCTCAGTGTAGCCCTCAATATCTTGGAACTCACTCAGTAGACCAGGCTGCCCTGACACTGAAAGATACTCCCATATCTATCTCCAAGTGCTGGGATTAAAGGTTTTTTTATTAAAGGGGTCCATGAAGATACTAGAATCATTTAGTTCTCTGGAGAATCTCAAGGCACTTTCAGTCAGCCCTACAGACAGAGGGTCTACAACCTGTTTCCTCAAGCAATCCAAGTTTATCACATAATATTATAACTTAGATTAAATAAAAGTGTATACAGTTTTATATTTTCGTTAGCAAACCGTTTCTGTTTTCTCAGGTTTAGTTACTAGTGTGTCCTTTGCCTTCTAGTCAATAGATCTGGGTTCTCATTTTACCTACTATTAAATGTCACTTCACCTATATTACATCAATATTTCTCTTTTCATAACTACGACCGATTTCCCTTTGAGCTTAAACTCCTTTCTAAAACAGAAAGCAGAATGAGAGATGGTCCAAAAGTTAAGAGACCCGGCTGCTCTTCCAGAGAACTTGAATTTGGTTCCCAGCACACAACAGTGCTTAACTCTAGTACAAGAGCATCAGACACCATTTTCAGGATTCTGGAGGCCCAATACATGCATAATAACTATATATACCCAAACACAAAACCTCACACGGTATTTTCAGTATTCTTAGTACAAAGCTATAACCACAAAACAAAAACTAGAAAATAAAAGAGTGATTTTTATGCTTCTACCATTAGTATCCAGAGGAAAAAATTCTTCAGACATTCAAAACAATACTGAGTATGTTTTAATTTATTTACAAATTTATTTATACCTTTATTACTATATTATAATATATTTAACATGTCTTTATCCAGTCTAGTTTTTTTTTCATTTTTTCTACACAATTATAATAAAATTTACTGAATTTTAATAATACCTCTTTGTCCTCTACAAAGCTCAAATTAGACATGAGAGAATTTTAATAATGATATCAAAATGTTTTTAAGTAAAGATGGAACATTACAATTTTGAAATATTTTGAAGAATTTTCCTGAAACACTGTAATTTGCAGAATGAGGTAGTGTTACGAGATTATTGATAACTGTTTCTTTAAGAATAAGTATATTTAATTGTAGAATTACTTAATGATAATTATGTACATATGGATATTTTGAATGTTTTAAGTAATTGTTTTTAAATCTGAAGATCACCTCTGAGATAAAGGTAAGTGAAATAGTTTTTTAAAAACATATTCCATAGAAATGTTTCTATAAGTTTAATTTATGCTTTATAGCATATGAAAGGAAAACATGAAAACAATTCGAAAATAAACCTCTAGTCCCAAACTATGATGAACTTCATAGATAGAAAAGAATTATCAGGCATCATAGCAACTCCAAACACAGGAGTACACACAGAGAACATGTTGCCCTTCAGAAGAGAATGACTAGTGCACATAAAATCTCAGACCAACTCATCTAGTGAAGGCTAGTGCTTATTAAAACCATCAATAGCAGATTGCTTGCTATATGATGTCAAGAAAAGTTCAGTGAAGATTAAAGTGTCATAAAGTAAAAGACAGAAGTCAAGGAACCAGTTCAGAGTATCCAGACGTCTTAGTCAGGGTTTCTATTCCTGCACAAACATCATGACCAAGAAGCAAGTTGGGGAGGAAAGGGTTTATTCAGTTTACACTTCCACACTGTTGTTCATCACCAAAGGAAGTCAGGACTGGCACATAAGCAGGTCAAGAAGCAGGAGCTGATGCAGAGGCCATGGAGGGATGTTACTTACTGGCTTTCTTTCCCTGGCTTGTTCAGCCTGCTTTCTTATAGAACCCAAGACTACCAGCCCAGGGATGGCACCATTCACAATGGGCAATCCCCCCTTAATCACCAACTGAGAAAAATGTCCCACAGTTGGATCTCATGAAGGTACTTCCCCAACTGAAGCTCCTTTCTCTCTGATAATTCCAGTCTGCGTAAAGTTGTCATACAAAACCAACCAGTACAATTAACCCCTTGTCAACTCAACACAACCACATCACTATTAAGCCTCAACCCTTACTTTCTTATTCATCCCCAAGATCTAAATAACTTTAAAAGTCCACAGTCTTGACATATTAAAAGTTCAACCCTTTTAAAATATCCAGTATCTTTTAAAATTTTAAATCTTTAAATAATTCAAAGTCTAACTGTGTGCTCCACTAAAACACTTTCTTCCTTAAAGAGGGAAAATATCAGGGGATCACAATCAAACTCCAACCATCCAATGTTTGGGATCCAACTCACAATCTTCTGTCCTCCTCCAAGGTTTGGGTCACTTCTCCAGCCCTGCTCTTTTTATAGAAGACACACCTTGTCTTCTAGGCTCCAGCTGCCTGTACTCCACTGCTGCTGCTGTTCTTGGTGGTCAGCTCATGGTACTGGCATCTCCAAAACTGCTATCTTCTGCTATAACTAGGCTTTACCAACAGCCTTTCATAGGCTCTCTTCATGGTGCCAAGCCTCAACTCCTTTGCATGACCCCCTCAGTCCTGGGTCATCAATTGCAGCTGAGGCTGCACTTTTACCAATGGCTTTCTGTGGCCTCTTATAGTGCCAAGACTCAGCTGCTTTTCATGACCCCTTCAAGCCTTCAAATTCAGTAACAGGGTGACTCTTACCCATTACCAAGTCCAGTCACAGTATGAGGTACAGCCTTGGCTATCTCTGGAACACAGCCTCTGTGTGCTCTTAGAAAACACTTGCCAGAAGATTTCACCTTAATAATGCTGGTCTCTTCTTAATCACCAATAATTTCTTAGCTCTGACTAATCTGCCTCAATAGTCCCAGTAATGGAAAGTTCTTGCTTTAGTAGTTTTAGTATCTTGTTACTCACATCTGGTCTTCAGTCCCAGTTAACCAAAACCAAAATCTTCACAATCAAAATAGCAACAGCCCTGATAAGAGTCTTTAATCTTCCTTCTGAAATTTCACAAGCCAGGCATCCATCTTCTGCACTGTTCTCTACATTATCTTCCAAATTTCTATATAACATCCCACAGAGCTCTTAACACTGAATGGATCTTCTAGTCTAAATTTCCAAAGTCCTTCCACTGTCCTCCCCAAACCATGGTCAGGTTGTCACAGGAATACCCTGTTATGCTGGTACCAATTTGTCTTGGTCAGGGTTTCTATTCCTGTACAATCATGACCAAGAAGCAAGTTGGTCATTGGAAAGGGTTTATTCAGCTTACACTTGCACATTGCTGTTCATCACCAAAGGAAGTCAGGACTGGAATTGAAACTGGTCAGAAAGCAGAAGCTGATGCAGAGGCCATGGAGTGATGTTACTTACTGGCTTGTTTCACCTGGCTTGTTCAGTTTGCTTTCTTACAGAACCACCCACAATGGGTCCTTTCCCCTTGATCACCAACTAAGAAAATGCCCCACAGATAGATCTCATGGATGTACCTCCCCAACTGAAGCTCCTTTCTCTGTGGTAACTCCAGCCTGTGTCAAGTTGACACACACAACAAGCCAGTACAACAGGAATGTGATATGAACAAAGATTAGGACTCGGGGTAAAAACTAAGGTCAAGAACTAACTAGTTTGTTTCAGGAGAGACTAAATATGTACTGGTATTCTGAAGAATAAGAAAAGGTTAAAGAAACAAAATCATTTCATTTTCTTTCTTGTTACCCTACAATGTCAAGCCAATGGTTAACTATGGAACTGGAGGTATACAGACTGTCTTCTACACATTTATCCCCATACTTGGTATCTTCCTCCAGGAAACCATCAGGGTGAAACCCTGTGGCTTGCTTCTCTTTCCTTTCTTCTCAGCATGAGCTATAAGGCAAGCAGCAGGCAAACTCCAAGCCCAATGGGATGCCAAAATTCATCCTTAACCTAACTATGCAGTCAGGCGGTGGTGGTGCACGCCTTTAATCCCAGCACTTGGGAGGCAGAGGCAGGTGGATTTCTGAGTTCGAGGCCAGCCTGGTTCTACAGAGTGAGTTCCAGGACAGCCAGGGCTACACAGAGAAACCCTGTCTCGAAAAAACAACAACAACAACAACAAAAAAAAAACAAAAAACAAACAAACAGAAAAAAAACAAAAACCAACAGACTTTGCATTCTTTAAAATTATCATTCTTTAAAAAAAATTACATTTATCTTCCACATATTATTTATGTTGTTCAATATGCCAGTTAAGGCCAGGCACATCTCCCTCACCTGCACTGGTATTACTTTACTGCATTCTCTAGTGTTCCGTAGTGCAGAGGACAGCCTTGCCTATCATAAAATGCAAGTACTAAAGGCGAACCACTTATCTTTTCCTGACCTTCCAGAGCCACTTTCTGATCATCCTGCTGTCACGTATCCTCAGACACTTCTCCAGTAATCACAAGAACAGATACCTGAATACACGATCCTTTTTAAATAGTAAATTAGGGATATGACCCTGGCTGTTGAGCACAGTTCATCTTTCATTTTCTCTTATATTTCAGCTCTATGTGATACAAGAGCACTGTTAAAATTCCCTTCGTTTATATTTTACCATGGATTGAAATTCTCCATACTATTATTTATAATTTGGCTATTGTTCCAGTGATTTTAACACTGGAACTTTAACACATCATGGCTTTCATTAGCATCGTTTAGTATAAGCAACTCGCACTTGCTTCTGGAATTTTAATTTTAAAATTCTCCTAAACCCTCAGTAGAATTCAAGGGCTTAAACTTTTGGAAATATATGTTAGTTAATGGAAATTTTTAGCCTAAATCATTTCCTCCAGTAGAATGCCATTGTTTTAGTTACATTAAAGTACACCTGGCTTCATATCCTGTTTATACACTGTGAAGGAATAGTATCTGTAACTCCCTGGGGGGAAAAGGCTCTACTCATCATCCAGAGTTCAGTATACAACTCTGACTCTAGGTGGAGCTCTGACTTCTTTCTGTGTCACGCAAACCTTTCTTTCATACCTCCTCAAAACACTAAAGGAAGACAAACAACCAGCATAAATGATAAATGGAGATTGTAATCCACAGAGCTGTAAATGAGTAGTATCCCTATAGCTGACGTTGCCATATTAAAAATCCATTTAAATAAGACTTTTTTTCCCCAGAAAATCTGGTGATAAGAATATCTTAGTAATTTAATATCCTACTACTTTACACACAAATTCATCTTGAAAAACATGTTAAAATTTTAAAAAGATGAATATAAGTAAAACATAAATCTTAAATTTAAGATTAACTATTATATCCAATGTTGAGTTGTGCATGTCATTTGTATAAATATTAAACTTGATGAATAACAATTTCAGTATCTATCATACATATGCAATCACTAATATTTTGTATGTGTGAAACAGGCACAGATTAAAAAGAAATATGTTTTCATCTGTTTTGACAACAAAATAAATCAATGTATTATGGCTCTGGTATTCTGGTGAGCAGTCAAAAATTACAACTGAATTATTGACAAAATCCTCAAATGAATGTCAAATAACTTTTGTTGCTTTGTTTGTTGTTTTAGTTGAGAACAATAAAACACACCTATCTAATCTATGAACTCATGATAACATATAAAGTTGGTGCCTTTTAGATCATGGCATAATTATTTGTCTGTGTCACAACTCTCTGTGGTATGTTGATGCTTATGTTATATCTAGCTCTTACATATTGATACAGACTCCCCGTAAAGTCTGACCACAGATTTTCTTTTAATACATTCAATTAAAGAGCTAAGAGTAGGTTCTATCAGTGTTACATACTAAGTACCTGAGTGTAAAAGTCAGAAAAAATAATAATAATTCTGGGAAACTTCTGAATCCAATAATAAGGGAGATAAATAATGAAATAAACAAAATGTTCAAAAGATATGAGTCTTTAAATGGTTGTTGAAAGTGTTAATTCCAGTTCAGGGTTTCTGCCTTGCTTTTGGTCATTTAGTTGCTGGATAAAAGACACATACAACCTTTATATTTACAAGAAACCTTAAGCATCACAAGAGCTGGTCAGAGGCATAGCTACCCCTATGCTATTATAATCTACTTTCTTATCAATAAGTGCAAGCTACAATTTCCCATTTTATCTGGGCTGCTCTTAACTCCAATTGGCCTGCCATGTTCTCATGACTCACCTAACCCATGGTAGCTACTCTCCTCTTCATCTTCTACTTTCCTCATGGTTCCCCTCTGACCCCAAGCCCCAGAATCCTAAACCCCACCTATGTTTCTTCTGCCCAGTCACTTTATTCTGGCCCCACTCTATTTGGCCACTTTATTTACCAATCAAAGATAGCTTGAGGGCAGTGTCACATAGTTTGGGGTCTTCTCATAGACTCCTGGTCTTTGGAGACTTTGCTTAGCATTACAATACAGAGTAAGAACAAATGAAGTGGAAACTTAAGGGTTCTTTGGAAAATCAGTTGGATCGTGTTTTGCTGGGGCAAACGTGAAGAAACAGTTAGTTGAAGGAGACACAGGCAAAAGGATGTTCTGCTAAAACAAGCATATGAAAGGACACAGGATGATGGATTCTTTGTGAAATGCATGTGTTGGTTTGCCTTACATTGGATAGTTGAGCTGCATTTTTCAGAACTCCATAGAGAACTGTAAAACCAAAAGACTGGTGGTGTGCTGTCGTTTCTTGCTACTTCCTTGGACTTGGGCTGATTGGCAAATTGATGTCGGGTGAGATAGACACACATGCTAAGGAAAGACCCCTGAAGGCACATGATGTTTGGAAGATATAAATAGGGCTCTAGAGACAGTGCAGGAGGCTGAGCTTGGCTTGCTTATAGAGCTAGCTGTGTTATGCTTGTTGGTCTTTCCTTTTCTTTGATCTTAGCTTCCCTGAGTGAGGCACACACATAGCTAAGAACTTTGAATCCCTCTGGGTTTCTCCTGTTGACTCCTGCCTAGGGTAAGGACTGCCTGTCTCTGTTGGGTAGTACCACTAGAGCTGATTTGTGCTTGCTATCTGGCTCTACTGAACTGGACTGCTGGTGTATCCTTGAAGTGTTTGCAAGTGGATCAAGCTGCCACTGCTGACCTGTGAACTGAACTTCAGATTTCCAGACAATCCAGACAGGATTTGCTCCAAAGAACATGTCAAAACAGGTCCGCTTCCCAGTATCCTTTCTTTTTCAATACCTCTCATGGGTGGTGGATTGCAAGGGAGGTTAAAGCATTTGAGAACCATCATTAAAAATAAGGTTTGAAAAAATTAAAGTTACAACCAAACATCAACAGAAAATGCTAAGAGCTTTGATAGTTTAAGGACAAAATGGATTAAACCTCTGTAGTCAAGTTAGCAGAGAGGAAAGAAGTTAGGGTAGCAATGGAAGGATGAGTCAAAGAGGGAGGTCCCATTGTTCTTCATACCAATCTATTATCAAGCAACTGCTAAATGTGCTGTAACAGCACACTGCTAGTTACAGAAGACTGAGAAGAACAAGTGTAAATCTCACTCATCAAGCACACTTAAAGGATACAATTTAAAACTGAGAGAAAAAGAGATACCTTGGGGCAGGAGATAAGACGAAAAGTCTCACATATAGCAGTTTAGGAATGTTTACATACTGTGGTCCATACTCAGAACAAATATAAATATATCATGTGTTAGCCCTTCCGGAAAGATTGCAACAAAACCCTGGATGTCTACTCTTTCATGCAGTCCTGAAAAATATAACCTTAAATCCTGAAGCTCAAGGCAGATATGATTGCAATATGTCAGGAGAGAGGTGACCAGGAGTCCTATTTCTGAGAACTGAGAACTGGCAATTGTTAGCTGCTGAGAGATGAAAGGGAGTTTCCTTTAATGCTGTAGCCTCTGTCAGGGTCCCCATGCCTCATAACAAGAGTGTTTGAGGAGTATAAATTGGGCTAGTTGAGTTAAGAGTGGGGCAGGCGAGGGAGTTGTGTGGTAGGGGGGTATTGACCTTAGAAGATTGGAAAATGGGAGTTAAAAATGATCACACTACCTTGGGTGAATTTTGTCTATGGATGTGTGTTTCCATTTGCATCCTATGAGAATATTCTTCCACATTTTGTTGCTCTATTTTTGGCACATAGGTATGTAGGACTGGTGTGACTGGAGTGTATCTTTGTGGGGAAATCAAGCAATACAGATCTTAAGAGTAAGGTTTTGTTCCTTATGGTAGTTTTCTTTGGAATGAGGATTGCATTTGCTGCTAATAATACACACAATTTTGTTTTTCTTTGGCTAATATACAATATTCTTTTCCATTATTTTATTTTTGCTGTATAATTATATTTGAAATATTTTCCTTTTAGTATAGGGACAGCTTTTGTATTTTAAAAAAAATCTATTTATGTTTTGTGTAATTATAGTTATGCCAGAGCCTAACATTTTAATGATGCTTTTTATTTCTTTGTTTTTACTCTTTTTAATTCTGCTTCATGTGAACTATCTAGTATTTAGAATTCTGCTTTGATTTATTTATAGTTTACTTTGAATATAACTTTATTTTATAACTTTTACAATGGCTAACTCATATATCATATTATATATAATAACATCACTGGCTTTACATTATAAATGGAAATAAAGTAGTATATCTCCTTTTATGTCTCTTCATCCTACTCTATTAATAATACATTGCCAAGGACCAGTCTTGACTTGGAAAGGGTTTCTGAAAAAGGGGTGTCTGGGACCAGTGAAACAAATGACTCGAAGTCAAATTGTGGGTCCAAGCTTGTGGCCCATGTTCTGCTGCGACAGCTTTCCAGCCTATTTCTCCCTGTTCTGCTATCTTTCTCAGTGATCTGCTTTCTCTGGAGATCACTAGACGACTCTGTTTCTGTGTTCAGCTCCATACAATTCTCCAAGTAGTTCTCCCCTATGATTCCAAGAAACTGTCTAGACAGCTCATCTCTCTATGTTCTCCTTTAGACGATTCTCTAAGCAGTTATCTCTCTTGCTATTCTAAAATCTTTCTCTGGAGAGCTCTTCTCCTAAAGATCATAAGCCCAGTGTTTAATTTTACATATCCATCCAGTCATTTACTTCAGGTTTCCTTTTGATTATGCTAAGAATCACCATCCAGTGACACCACCCCTTAATTCTTTGGAGACAGCTAGCACACATTTTCTTTTAACCTTACAAAAGAATTCAGAGGTCTGCTTGCCTCTGTTAAGCAGACTATAATGTAGCTGGGTGGAACCCTACCCTGAAATTACCATATCTAACACACTTGTGCTTAGACTTGTTGTGTCCCATACTGTCCTTGAAGTCAGGAATCTGCCTGCCATGGTGTCTTTGTGACAAGCTGGCTCACAGTGTAGTTACTTCAGTCCCTTTAGATTCATGAAGCCCTTCATAATTCATATTACATCTTTATTTTTTGCCTAGTTGAGAAATTCTTATTTCCATACTCTTTGGAGTATGGAGTTTTTAGAGTTCTTATCCACAGCTTTAAGGGCTATTCTGAAGGTCCCAGCATTCACCATTTTGCTGAGACATTAGTCATACCATTGCCTCCCTGACTCATGCTGTCTGATTATCGTGGAGTCATTAACGTTAACAGGGAGGACATTCCTTGAAAGGGAAATATAAAATATGTACATTATTATACAAACAAGCCATTTGTCCTTGGAAGCCATGGATATTTGCCTTATTAAAATATTTTTTTAACCTTTAGTTGAAAACAGATTCTTTTCTCACATAATATATCCAGATTCTGGCTTCTCCTCTCACTACTCCTCCCCATTCCTCTCTCACATTGGTTCTCATCCAGATCTTTCCACCACTCATTAGGAAAGAGTTCACGTCTAGGAAACAATTAATAAAATATAATAAAATAAACCAAGAACTATTTAGCTATGGAGTCAAACAAAACTAATCAATAGAATGAAAGGAGTCCAAGAGAAGGAATAAAAATCACACACACAGGAATTCCATAAAAAAAACAGTAAAGTGTATAATATGTATCCAGGTGCAGACCTTGTGTTTGCTGCTTCAGTTTCTTTGCATTCATTTGAGCTTTGCTCTTGTTGATTTAAAACTCTAAATTTTAGGGAGAAAAATATAATCTCGAGTGTAAGACTAAAATAAAAGATTAAATAAAAAGAAGGAATAGCTAAAAAAGAAAAGGTAAAAGTAAAAACTTCAGAGCATCATGTTTTCTCAGTGTCCTACATTCCCTTTGGCTCTCTCATTCTTCTGCCTCCTCTTCTGCAGGATTCCCTGAGCTCTGGGGGAGGGGATTTATTGGAGAGACCCCACTGAAGGCTGAGTTTGTCCTGTCTCACTCTGCATTGTGCCTTTGCATCTCTTCCTTGTGCTGCAAGGAAGCTTCCTTAAGCGCCTTTGATATTTCAACAAGGCACTGGTTTGTGAGTATTGTAGAATGCCATTAGGAGTCATCTTATCACCTCTTACCTTTTAGACCAGTTGTATTTGTTTTCTTCCCTGTTACTGGGTTGTCTAGTCTCATTCTCAGCTTCCCAAGTTGCATAGAGTGAGGCTGCCATCCCATGGAGTGGAATTTAATTCAAATCTGAAAGTGGTTGGTTACTGGCACAAGCCATGTGCCACCACTGCACTAGCATATCTAACAGGCAGTATAGATTGTACATCAAAGAGTTTATGACTGTGTTTTTTTTTATATTTCTCTTTTGGTGGAGTAAGAGTACTACTTTCCTGTATGAAATATGGTAGAAATTAATAGAAAAGAATTTGGGCAATAACCTTGAACTCATTAGCATAGTAGATGACTTTCTGGACAGGTCCATTAGCACAGGCACTAAGATCAACAATTAATAAGTAGGACTTTATGAAACTGAGATCCTTCTCCATGACAAAGAACATCATCATTAGAACAGCATTAGCCCACAAAATAGGAAAAAGATTTTTATCAGCTAGACATTCTATAGAAGGCCAATATCAAAAATATTTAAAGAACTCAGGAAAGGAGATATCAAAAAAACATATGAACTAAGTGACAAATGGCATACAGATCTAAACAGAGAATTCTCAATACAGGAAATTCAAATCACGGGAAACACTTAAAGAAATGCTCAACATTCTTAGCTACCAGGGAAATGAAAATCAAAATGACTTTCACATTTCACCTTAGACTGTAAGAGTCCAAAACTCACTGAAGGAAGACCCCAGACATAGATAGTATGCAAGAATAAAGAGTGTTTATTCTGCAGAAACAACCAGAGTGCTGGGATCAACCAATTTTTGAAATGCCAATCCCAGAGGAAGACATGCAGGTTTTCTTATCAGTAACTGGGGGAACTCTAGAAGGATTTGGTAATCTAAAATTTCATTGGTGGGTGCTAGGAGGTCACAGGTGGTCAGCAGTCTGCATTCCTATGTCATGAATGTTTAACCATGAGATAGGGCTGTCCCACACAGATGGCCCATCTGAGATAAGATATTTCCCCATTTCTGTGGTTATCCCCAGGCTCTTCTTTGGGAGGGGATTTTATGACCTTGTTTCTGGATTTTATGATCTGTTCCTGGAGCTTGTGCATTACGGCCTAGTTCCTGGGACTTATAGTTTGTTCCCGGAGCTGGTGCCTTATGGTCTTCTTTTTGAAATCAGGCTTGGTCCTTACATGGAGACAAATGGAGTTTATGTTCTACTTTATCCCTTTGATGCCTACCACAATGGCTAAAATAAAGAAAACAAGTGAAAACTCATGCAGGTGAGGATGTGGAGTAAGAAGAGCACTCATCCATTTTTGGTGGGAGTGCAAACTTGTACAGCCCCTATGGAAATCAGTGTGGCAATTCCTCAGGAAGATAAGAGTTGATCTACTTTAATATCCAGCTCTGCAATTCTTCTGCATGTATCAAAAGAAAATGCTTTATCCTACCACAAGGACACTTGTTCAACCATGTTCATTTCAGCATTATTTATAATATGAAAACAACTTAGATGTCCCTCAACCAAAGTATGGATAATGAAAATGTAATACATTTATACAATGGAGTGTTACTAGGCCATCATGAGATTTGCAGGTAAATGGATAGAACTCATAAAAGATTATCCTTAGTGAGGTATCCTAGACTCAGAAAGACAAATATTGTATGTATTCATTTAAATGTGGACACAATGATAATCAAGTGGCAATCCATAGAATTACTTGGGATGGGTATAGAGTAAAGAACTGAGGATACAGAGAGATGTTGTTAGGGAAGGGAAAAGGAGTGGGTAAAGATGGGTGGGGGAGGGACTGGAACAGATGATGAAATACTGTCATTAAGTAATTTTAAAAGCACTTTATATTGAACTATTCTTTATTCATGAGGTTTGGGTGTTTCTATCCAAAATAATTATCTTTACTTTTTTCCATATCTGAATGCCTTTTTTTTTCTCCCTATTAATTCCCATGTAATGTATTTTCAGGATACATTAATCCTAGGTTTGCAACTGCCTATCCTTCAGCATTTATGAATTATAGTGCATTTTCTTTTGTTCTCCATAATTTTTTCTGAGAAACCCATTTTCATTAAATTTGTTTTTCCTTGTGTGTAGAATCCCCTCCCTGACACACACAATTGTGTGCATGCATGGTTGCGTGCGCGCGGGTGCACACACACACACACACACACACATAAATGTATAACTACTGTATTTCCCTTTTTTTGTTTAGAATTCAAAACTTAACTTTGATATGTCTTTGCCCAAATTTATTTAGTTTTGTATAGTGAGTTTATTGTATTCTATCTAAATGTTTATGTCCTCATCCAAATTGGGTTTCAATCAGTCTTTCCTTTAACTTAACTATATCTCTAATTTGCTTTCAAGAAAGTTAGATACTAGATTCAAGTTTCACCCATGTCTAAAACTGTTCAAGTCCACATCCCTACCCTCACATATACCTAATTAGAAATAAACACAGTAAAATAAGAAGAAAAAAAGATATTCTGTTATAATGCTTTTGGCTCAGTGTTTTTAAGTCATTCTTTCAAACAAGCACCATGCTGTCTAACCAAAATTTCTGCAAAGCTTATACTTTATTCTCTACTTTATACTTCCCTTCCCCCACTCTTTACCTAGATTTCTGTTGGTACTGTTTCTTGGTATTAGTCATCTCTGGGTTGTTGCAACATTCACTTGACATTTAATCTTTTCTATCACCTGTCTAATCAGTTTCCGGAATTAGAGAAACCCTTATTAAAACACCATGAATGACATTTGGCTGCTTAGCTGAAAATTGGTACATTCTTTTCTGAGTTTTCTCCATGACATTTTTGAAGAAATAAAGATTAAGACATCTATTTGCTGTCTTTCTGTTCTTCCCCAAATATGAAGCTTCTGAAATGAAAACCATGATTAATATTTTTTGCTGAGTCTATTTCTGATTATCTAATATATATTTTTATGTCTTTCATGAGTATTTTTAATCCTTCAAAATGACAACCATATAATAGTTTTCTGTTCATAAAAAAGGATCTATCTGGAGTTCAATATTGTCTTCAGTATTTTCTCAGTTAACAGACTTCAAACCATTTAGATGAACAGACAATTGAAGGAGCAGAGTTTCTGTATGATCTCACAATTTCACAAATGCAGTATATTTTCTGACAGCTAATTAACCAATATTTACATATAACTATTGATTAAACTTCATATATTATCTTTGGATTCCCTCCATGTGCTATATCATATTGTTTGTAAAACAGTCATTAACAAAAATATAATGCCTATGTCTACTATTACAATATAGCAACATTAATGTTTCTGCCCTAAAATTTTTCACACCATATACCTTCTCCCTGTTTATTCTCCCCTTCTTTCCACTAAACTTCTCTCACCTAGACAGTAGTCTGTCTGTCTAGTTTTCCTCAGCAGGTCAGATTGTTGGCATCACATGGGGTGAGCCCTTTCAGCTTCTTCACATACATTTTACAGTGCATATTTGCATTTCCTCTATGGCTTTCACTGCTTGAAGAACTATTTCCAATTCTTTTCTTTTTTGGCTTTAATCAACCTCAAGAAAAAAATAAGATTATTTACATTAAAGCTATTTCAATGGTGGTGTGAATGTTATGAAGGTAGCTAGTTGCTTTCTGGTTCCATTTAAGGCCAACACTGTGAGATGGAAGCAAGGTGTACTGCTTCCATCTGCTAACCGAGGCCTCGTCCTCCTGGGTTTTTAGCCTCTATTTAATCTAACCAAAGCCTAGAATATTTTCATATTCTGAGACTTTCTGCAGAATAAGCTTACCCTTTCTTGTTCCTACTGAGTTCTGACTCTGTAAAGCTGTCTCTGTAAAAACAATCATCAGTCCCACAGATTTTTCCATCTAATTGTCCTTATGAAGATCCATTGATGAGATGATTCTTCATAACTGCAGGCCTGGTCATCAGTCCTTCAGCAAATAGCCGTTCCAGGGTCTAGGCTGTCCAGTCTCCTAGTCTGATGGATGATCTCTTCTTTTCGAACCATTTTCTTGGGCTGTCGCCGTGCAGGAGAGATCAGCTTTCCGCATCCTCTGGGTTGATGTCTTTCAGCATCTCTTCCGTCCTTGAGTCTCCGATTCCATGTGGAAGCTTCCATTTCTTGGATCCTATCTTTATCAATTTTGATGGAACCCATAGTCTTTTATCACTATGATTTGCTGTCTTCGAGGCTCATTTACTGTTCCATGCTCCAGGCTCAAGACTGCAGATGCTTTGGAGTGTCTCCAGTGTCTCTGGCCTTCCAGCTGAGCTTCAAGAATCGATGCTTCCTCTGGAGACAATCCCAGATGAATCTAGTCTGCACTTTCTGTCAGATGTCTCCTGTCCTTTGCAATGTTTCTGTCATGCATATTTATGGATATAAAGATGTGCTCCTGTGTGTGTGTGTGGCGGGGGGGTTGGTGCATTTGATTAGGTGTACATGCTTTTCCCAGCATGCATACTGAAGATAGATAATGACTGCAGAGAAGAAAATTTTTCATCAGCTCAAATTAGTATTAATTCTTGTTCAATAGTGTTTAATATATATTATATAATGTGCTTTCACTGACTAGTAAAAATAAGCACATGATGAGAGAACTGAATGTTTTCCAAGTCTTTCACAACCCTAATGTAACATTTTAACCAAGAGAAATATTTCCTGTAAAATAATAAAGGAAAATATTAGTACAAACTTTAACCAAAGATATACAGATGTTTTGAAATTGGTTTTTTATTTTAATGTGAGATATCTCTTTAAGGAGAATATAATCTAATACAGAGATCTTTTTTGAGACCCAAAACTATTTTTTCTTGTAGCTATTTATGAATACATACTCAGATCCGCTGTCAATGCCACTTTTATTTCCTCAGATGAAGTGATAAGATGAGACCTGTGCCCATGCTATACTAATACATGGCTTGAGCTGAGTCCAGAACATTTCTTTCTGTGTTCTGTCTCTCAGCCTAAGCCTGGAAGCCTCTATTCCCCATACAATCTAATATTTGAAGCTGACTGATTCAATTTCGCTTCTCTTGGCTTTTCACTGACTTGCTCTGCTTGACCTCATACCAATGTTGGAAATATCTTCTAATCTGCTGGTTCCTTCTCCCTCTCTGGTTTGTCCTGTCTTCACCTCTGTCTAGCTTGTTCTCTCTGCCGCCTGTCTTTGTAAAACTGTCCCAGGAAAACTGCCACACATGTCTCCCGACCCTCCCCCCCCCGCTCCTTATACATAGCTTCTCTTTTCTGTGCTGTTATGGAGTGAGGTGGGCATATCCCACCTCTGACTCATTGTATTACATCTTTTTGATTCATCACTTTGTCTGTCCCTGAATTAGGTCAATTAGATGTCCCTTTTGAACATGGCTGCTTTCTTCTACAAACTATCTTTACCTTCATCATTAAGGATTAAAGATATATGCTGCTGGTGTGTCTGTATTCCAGCCAGATCATACTGTAATCCAGAGTGTCTGTGCATTATAGACTGACCATATCTTTGGATGTAATACCTTGCAAGATAAGCCATGTTACTGGATTTAAATTCCTCTACAATCCACACCATTTGTTGCTCTTTTTCTGTCTCTGTCCTTTTTTATATGCACACATACAGGCACACTTATCATTTTTCTCCCTAACTCTGTGGCTTTCTTGATAAAAGTTAATCAGATTAAAGCAATATATGCATGGTACATTTCTCTTCTTAGCCCAGAATAAAACAAAACCCAGATAATAACATATACACTGTTGAGTGTGTTAAAAGAGATGATAAGCCTCATAATTTTATTATGTTTCACATTATTTATAAACTTTTTTAATTCAGAGATTATTATTCTTTATCCTTACTTCTGCTTATGAGCCTGCAATCTTCCAAATCAAAACCTGTCTTCTGAGAGTTATGTGGGACTCCTTATAAATTCATTTGGTTCACACTATTCTGAGACCATTTGGAATAGTTACTTCCATTACTTTAGAAAATAAGTTTTCAGAGACCTTTGTTCATATTCTTAAACATTCTGCTTACTTATACAGGAAAGTCTTCTTGTAAAAGCATTATGTTTTATTACCTGTCTGACAGAAAAATAGGAAATAATTGAGAAAAAAACCACAAAATATAGACAAAATAAATGATCATTTAGGACACTAGAGTATGATAAAATAGATGAGTGATTCCTAATTCCGTCTTCACTTGGGTTATATCCAACATATACATAGATTCATACATACATATATGCATACTCATGTACATACATATACACACGTATACATATGTGTATATATGCACAGTAATACACACACACACACACACACACACACACACACACACGTGCGCACACACACATTTATCTTTTTGCTGGGCCAGAGGAATCTCTCATTGGTTTGGAGTACTTGTTGCTCTTCCAGACCAAGGTTTGATTCTTAGCACTGACATGCTAGCTCACGACCATCTGTAACTCCAGTTTCAGTGAGTTCAGTCTTCTCTTTTGATCTCCGTAGGCAATACACGAATGGGATGCACATATGTACAATTAGGCAAAATATATAAACACAAGAAGCAAAGTTTAAAAAAAATTTTTTTTATCTTATCCCACCACAAATCTACATTTGTCTTGGGGTTTCCATTGCTGTGAAGAGATACCAGGACCAAGGCAACACTTATAAATGACACCATGTAATTGAAGCTAATTTACAGGTTCAGAGAAGTTTAGTCAATTATCATCAAGGCTGGAAATGTGGCATCCTCCATGCATGCATGGCGCTGGAGAAGGAACTGAGAGTTCTACATCTTTTTTCAAAGGGAACCAAGAAAAGATGATCTTCAGTTGCTGCGGACCATACTCTCTCGAGGTTGGGGCTAGGATTCTTTTTCGAAGCAGGAAAGCACGGGTTCCAGGCGAAATGGCAAACAGAACACCAGGACACAGAAAAAGTGTAGAATCTCCGTGTATTTGGTGTCTGAGTGCGACCTGTTGCATTCAGCCAGAGTATTTTAAACATGAGATCTTTACATATCAAAGGATGTATCCAGTACAGCAGGCACAAAAGACAATTAGCAATAACCATTTGCCATGAGGAAATGTAAAATCAGCCAGGTAGAAAACATTTCTGTGTGACATCCATAAACAGGGACTGCAAACCATAAACGGGGACTGCAAACTGGACCCCTTAGGTCTTAATGAGATTCAGTGAGTAACCTAATTATCACCTGGCTCTCTCTGAGGGAACCTGAGATCTTAGTGATCTTAGTGTTAAGTCAAAGTCTCCCAATATCAGTGCCACTCTCATTAGCATAGCCATAAAAGATCAATGGAAGTATGTAAACTACTAAGCAAAGCGATGGCGCCTAGAACGGAAGTTTTTTTGGCCAGTATTGTAGTTCAAAGACCTAATATTTTTGCCTGGTTGCATATAGCTCCGGATACCAGAAATTCCTGAGAAATAGATCAAAGGAAAGTCAAAGGCTGCCCTGAGATAAGATTTTAGAATCCTCTCCAGCCAGGGAAATTCACAGCTATGTTCCCTCAGGGACGGCGCTTACTCAAAAGGTGTCCACTGAAACTTGCGCTTTGGACAGCGCTTATTCAAAGTGTCCACTGAGACTCTCGCTTTACCTGTGGAAATTCACAGTGTCCACAGAGGATGTGTGACATTCAGTCAGCTAAGAGGAGCATCTCAAACCCCATCCCCACAGTGACAGACTTCCTCCAATAATGCAACACTTACTCTGACAAGGTCACACCCACTCCAACAAGGCAACACCCAGTCCAACAAAGCCACACCTCCTCAAACAAGTCCATTCCTCCTGATAGTGCCACTCTTGGGCCAAGCATATTCAAACCACCATAGCACTAAATGCAGATATTTTGATATGCATTAATTTGCACTGATACTACATCATTGTCACAGATTCCTCAAAATGAGTTCAGTAAATACTGCTGAGGAAAAGGCTCACAAACATCACCATGAGACATAGCTCCTCACAGTTCACTAGTTTCTTGAAAGTGAAAACTTTTTACATAATTAATGGAGAATACATATTTTTAACTTAATCCACAAAGGAGAAACACAAATTCATAGCATAAATATACATCCACATGAATTTAAAAGCACATAAACCTGCCCCCTAGGACCATGTAGCTGTATTTCCATGAAATACAATTCTACAGTCTCTGCCATGTAAATTTCCAAAGGAAAAGCCCTACATAGATTCTAGGTATTTATTTTGTATTCCTCTCATTCCTTGTCTTTTAAATCTCAACTTTAAATAAAAAATTAATTAGAAATACCCATTCAAAATAAAATGTACAAATTTGAGAATGAAACTTAAACATGTAATACTATATATATGTGATGGTTTCAATATGCTTGATTCATGGAGCAGTACTATTAGGAGGTGTGGTCCTGCTGGAGTGGGTGTGGCCTTGGAGTAGGTATGGCCTTGGAGTGTGTGCAGCCTTAGAGTGGGTGTGGCCTTGGAGTAGGTGTGGCCTTGGAGTGGGTGTGGCCTTGGAGTAGATAAGTCACTGTAGGTGTGGGCTATAAGATTCTCATCCTAACTGCCTGGAGACCAGTATTCTGCTAGCAGCCCTCAGATGAAGAAGTAGAACTCTCAGCTTCTCCTGCACTATGCCTGCCTGGATGCTGCCATGATCCTGCCTTGATGATAATGCCCTGAACCTCTGAACCTGTAAGCCAGCCCCAGTTAAATGTTGTCCTTATAAGAGCTGCCTTGGTCATAGTGTTTGTTCACAGCAGCACAACCCTAACTAAGACTTTAAAAAAATCATAGAAAACTGATATTTCCAAATTATTAAAGGTTATATGTTAGTTAACATGCAGTTAATATATAGCATGCTTGAAAATGCTAAGAATAGACTGTAATGTCTTCATCACAATCAGGAAATATATAGAGATTGTATATGTTAAATAGCTAGTTCTATTCTTTATGTGACATAATATTTCAAAACATTGTAAAGGATAAATATATTCAGTTATAATTCTGAAATTTGGAAATAAAATAATTTAAAATATCATAGTAATTGACAAATTATCTGTGGAAATAAAACTCTTAAGAATAATGAATAGTCTCATAGAATTAACATTGTGGTAACAGAAATCGTAAAACTGGTAATACATGAATTAATATACTATTCAAAACTTAATATCTTTGCAAAACAAATATACAAAAGCATAATATAAAAAATGCCATGATATTTATAAATAGTTGCACTGAATAAATTTATATATATATATATACATACACATATATATATATATATATGTATATATATTCTCTAATTTGGTTTTTGTAATTCAGGAAATTTGTTATATGACTTATTAGAACTATTATTTTTTAATTTACCTTTTTATAATTTGGGAAAACATTCCATTTAATTTCACTTTACCAAATCCATCTCCCAGATCCATCTCCTATTATTTAACACTTAATTTTTTTTATTGCTTCAAAATCAGTGCTGCCCAAAGATTCTTAGATGTATGTGTTCCCCTGAAGAGTAATACACTTACTAGATGCAACATTCTTAAAGAAAAATTACTTTTTCTGTCTCTCTCTCTTAACACAGAAAGAGGGGGGAGGGGGAGAAGAAGAGAGGGAGAGGGTCTTAACAATGGCCAATAGCTCCATAGATAGAGTTGTAATTGTGTGTCCCTTCTCTGTGCCTGAATTTGGTTTGGCTTGGCCTTGCACAGGTTTTATATACACTCTCTCAAATGCTGAGAGTTCAAATGTGCAGCTATCCTGTTGTTTCCAGAAATAGTGTGTTCTGTAGTTAACCACTGTCTCTTACATTCTTTCTGCCCCCTTCTGCAACCATCCCTGGGCCTTGGGGCAAAGGCAAGAATATGTTCCCTTTGGGCATGAACATTCTGCCCATCCCTCTTATATGTATTCTATTAAATCTCAATGTTTCCAAAATCTCTCAAAATCAAACAAACAAACAAACAAGAAACAGGGCAAGAGAGGTATCCCAGTAAATAAAGTACTTTCCACACCATTGACATTCTCAGGACACACATAAAGCCTGGTATGAGCATGCATGTGTAATTCTAGCATGCCTAGGGCAAGACAGAAGACAGAGTTACACCAAAACCTGGATGCTTATGGGCTAACAAGCAGTGAACAAGAAACCTAACCAGAAGCATAGTGGAAGGAGAGGGTTGACAATTAGAAAAGAAGGTTATGTTCATCTTCAATATGCATGCTGAGGCAAGTAAGTGCACACAATCACACACACTACATTCACACACACACACACACACACACACACACACACACAACCAATCACATACAAATGCAGATGCTACAAATTATGCATAAGTACATATGAAAATTTATTAAAAATAATATAGTGTAGCTTTGAGAGGTACATTCATATATGTTTTAATGACATTAGAGCAATTTCTAAATTGTCATCTAATTTTCATTCATTTGTTCTGCACACTAAAGATAAAATCTTTAAAAGAACATATATATTTTCCCATAAATGTAATATATTTATAGGGAAATCAACGCAAAGAACTGTAATTCATGTTCTTAAATCTCATCAGAAAAAAATTGAATGAACAATGTAGATTATGCATACAGGAGAATGTTTCAATAAAAATGAAATTTAAAAAAATAATACTCATTTTTTCAAATAAAGCACATATTTAGAAAAAAACAAAGCATTTAGATTAAATTTAATTTATCTAAAATAGCGCCTATTTCTTTATCCTATCTTGCTAAATAAAATCATTTTCACAAAATTAGTCTGGTTTTCATGAATTCAGTGTTTATTCTTTTCATTTATTCTATTCGTGTTGAATGTGGTTCACTCTGCCAGTTCAAGCCATTTGTGAATATATTTTCAAAATTGTACTTTCTAAAGTATATCTTCCTGTTTATTACCTGCAGTTTGTTTATCATATATCAAAATGATATTCAGGAAGATCACACATCTGTGTTTTCATTATTTTTAATCCATCCATTGAATGTCATAGGATTCAGTTAAGTTTATAAAAACAAACAAGTATTACTTTTCTAGAAACATAAAGAGAGTTATTAACATCTTGCTTAATTTCAATTCTCATATCATAACAACTCTTCCCCTCTGCCTGTCACACAGTTTATTCATTACAGTAATCTGGAGCAGAGATTTTATGCACATTCAATACTTTCATCTTCACAGAGGTATAAAATAAACAGTTTTCTAAAAATTGGAAATTATGTTTTCGTAAGAAAGTTGCAAGTGTCTACTTAATGCAACATTTACTTTCCTAGCTCTCTTTTTCTCCCAAGGTTGTACATGTTGTATTTCTTTCGGCCATACTTGTTCTATACAGTTATAGATCTGTATAATCATTGACAGTACAATCCATGCCACTGATTCAACATTATGCTGCCTTGAAATATCCTTTGCCAAATGATTTATTCCATTACTTTTTAATGTAGCCTCAATTAAATTCTTAGAACAGGCTAAAAGTCAAAACAATTCTTTTCCAAAATATCGCAAAATGCCTTCTAGCACACCTGATAATATTTTACCTTTTATAAACCTCTTGGGTTAGTCCTCCAAAGTTCACATTAACCTTAGAACTTAGGTCTTCCATTAAATAAATTATGAAAATGATCCCCTGATTTCTGTTTTACAATTCAGCAAGTTTTTATTCCAATTTTTTTCTATTCCAAATTTCCACAATCTTCCATAATTCTTCCAAGAAGCAACATGGTCAGTGTGATGGTTTGAATATTCTTAACCCACAGAGTAGCATTATTACAGGTATGGCCTTGTTGGAGGAGGTGTGGCCTTGATGGAAGAAGTGTGTCATTGTGGGAGTGGCCTTTAAGAGCCTTGTCCTAGCTACCTGGAAGATAGTCTTCTGTTTCCTTTGGGATGAAGATATAGAACTCTCAGCTCCTCTAGCCCCACAGCTACGAAGATGCTGCCAAGCTCCCACCTTGATGATAATGGAATGAACCTCTGAAACTGTAAGCCAGCCCCAATTAAATTTAGTTCTTTCTAAGAGTTGCCTTGGTCATGGCATATGTTCACAGCAGAAAAACCTTAACCAATATTGTCACATCATCTTTTTCTTAGTGACAGTCACTCCTGGCATCAACTTCTATGTTACTTACTCTTAGGTACCTGTGATAAAATAATAGTAACAAAGAGTAAATTATAGAAGTACATATTTATTTGACTATAAGGTTTCAGAAGGATAAGAGTATGTCACGGCAGGGAAGCAAAGCAGAAATCATCAGGCTTACTAGAAGCAAGAATCTGATAAAATACATATGCACCTTTAAACATGAACCAGAGAGAAAGAGAGAGAGAGAGAGAGAGAGAGAGAGAGAGAGAGAGAGAGATGGATGCAGGGTCAAATCGGATGTGTTATTAATTCTCAACACCTGTCCCTTTAAAGGCTGCACCACCTACCCAAATAGTGCCACTAACTTAGGAACAAGTATTTAAATATATTAACTCTATGATTCTATGGGAAGCATTTCTCATTGAAATTACCACATTGGGTATTCTAATACTAAGACATTATTTTAGATGAAGATGATAGCTAATAGAAGAAATTGATAAGGAGTAAAGACAATAAATTAAACTTGTACTAAATAGTAATTTTACTTACATTCACTGTTCTTAATCAGTATTTTTTCAAAATTCTACCCATTGGGATATACTGCAGCATTCACAATGATATGAATTCACAACGATATGACACAATCTTGTCACCATTTTTGAATGATATTTCAAGTTTTGGCTTCTAGATCTCCCTCTATAGACATAAATTTAGTGTCTGATTAAGTTGTGACTAAAATGAGGAAAAGACATGTTTCACAAGACAAGTAGTCAATGTCAAAGCAACCTACAAAGCTAGAGCTTGAAGCTGGGCTTCTCATGACACCATTGGACAAACATCACTGTAAAAATAGACAGAGAGAACAGATACTAGAACCAAAAGATTGAAACTATATGTGGAGGCAGGAGGAAGGGGGAGGGGGAAGGGTTGGGGGTATCTTGGGGGAGGGAGAATATTGGGAAAGGCTTTACCATTGACAACGTAAATGAAGATGATATTCAATTAAAAAGAAAGAAGGGAAGGAAGGAAGGAAGGAAGGAAGGAAGAAAGAAAGAAAGAAAGAAAGAAAGAAAGAAAGAAGGAAAGAAAGAAGGAAAGAAAGAAAGAAAGAAAGAAAGAAAGAAAGAAAGAAAGAAAGAAAAAGAAAAAAGAAGCTGTACCTATCACATGCTCAATCCTAGCAAAACTCCTGAAAGGGTCAAAAGTTAATCTTCATGTCTAGAACAGAAAATGAACCCAGAACAGCAGGCACAAAGTCAATATTAAAAGAAAAGAAATCATGTTTTCTGTAATTTAAATTAAACGGTTGATTCTGATTACTGTTGGACATGATAATGGAAACAATAATTTATTCTTGCAGAAAAGAATGCTTCAAAATTAAATAAAGATATATCTTTTCAAGTTTGGAAAGTACTTCTGTGTAATTACAGATTAGAATCAACCAGAATGGCCACAGTGAACGGAGTATCTACAGTTTCCCTCAGACATCCAATGCAAGGAAACATTTGTTTCACACTGGAGAACAGAATTATCTTGACACAGCAACAATTGGGCTGAGAAATTTTGTTAGAGAAAATTGCATCCATACACAAGTTTGTGTCTCTCTCTGTGTGACATTCATTTACTTGATGTGTATGTGTGTGTATCTACTGCATATAGATTTAGTAATATATTAATTACCATGACAAACAATTGAAAGAAATTTGTGAATATTCACTTAGCCTTAAGGAACACATTAGCTAATAGTGATTTCTCACACATTCAGAGTTGTGAAACTCTGAATCTATTCACATAAGATGAATAATACTTTAGTTACATGTTACACAGGATATTATTATCATGATCATTGGAAGTTTTAAAAAAGTGAATATGTGAAAACTCTGTAATTTCCCCAATTTATTTTTGTTGATTAAGTTATTTTACTACTTTACCTCACAATCACAGTTTCCCCTCCCTCCTCTTCTCCCTCTTTCTCCCTCTCATTTCCCTTTCCCCCACATCTACTCCTCCTCTCCTTCTCACAAAAGGCAGACCTGTCATAGATATCAACCAGCCTTAGCATACCAAGGTGAAGTAGGACTACATGCATCTTCTAGTGAGGCTAGCTAGACAAGGCAGCCCAGTCAGGGGAAAGGAATCCAAAGGCTTGCAACATAGTCAGAGACAACCTCCATCCAGCTTCAGGAGTCCCACAGGATGATGACCCAACTACACAATTGTTACATATGTCCAGAAGACCTAGTTCCATCCCAATTATGTTCTATTGTAGGCACTTCAGTCTCTATGAGTCCCTATGAGCCCACATTAGTTGATTCTGTAGGATTTTTTTTGTGTGTTTGTTTGTTTGTCTGTTTGTTTGTCTTTTGGTATCCTTGACCCCTCTGGCTCCTTCAATCCTTCCTTACACTCTTCTACAGGATTTCTCAAGCTCTACTTAATGCTTGGCTGTGAGTCTCTGCATCTGTTTCCAACAGTTTCTGGGTGAAGCCTCTGTAATAACAGTTATGCTAGACTCCTATCTTCAAGTATAAGAGAAAATCATTAATAGTGTCAGTGAAGGCACCCACTCGTGGCATGGGTCAGTCATTGGTTAACCATTTCCTCAAATTCTACTCCCCACTAAGTTTTAAACTAAGTTAAGCTAATGAAAAACAAATAGACCATATAAAGATGTTATTAATTAGTAATCATTTTATATTTAATAAAACATAATTTTTCATAAATATGGGTAATTGATTGATTGATTTGAATAGCAATTATGAGATTCATTTTTTCCTGATATACCAGTGACATATATTAGAGAGTGCAGAATATTTCTACATGGTGGTCATATAGTAATTTCAACATTTAGTTATAGATTAAACTACTTTGAAAAGTACTAAAAAGATTTCCTCCAGAATGTAAAACCATATTATGTATAAAAATAAAGGTTTTACTAGTTTTACACTAACTGACATTTATAGGGAATTGGAAAGAATATGAAAAGCATGCACATAAAAATTAATGTTATTTTATTTGCAAAAGGAAAGAAAGAACTAGAAGGCTTTAAAGAAGAGCATCATTTTCTAAAACTATTGCTTTGCCATGACAATAATTGTTAGGATTGACTTAATGTCCCTTATGGGTATGAATGAATCTCATCCTCTACTTAGCCACACGTCCTGTACTCTAGATGTTGGTAGCAGCAGCTAGTTTAAATGAGCCAATGGACTTTACAAGTTGCCTTATTTTTGTTCTTTTTTATTTGTTTTTTATTAGATGAAATCTTTCAAAGAAATTCTCTTCTCTTTCAGAGAAGGTTACCCAAACAATGAGGTCATATATATACACTCTTACTTTAATTCTAAATTTTCTACCCAAAGCCTTTGAATTTCCATTATTTTAAATGAATATATAATCTTTAACTGGGCATGCTCAGCAATGTGCTCACCTCTGTACTTAATGACCAGACCTTCTTGTGTAAATATGTATGAGTTTTCCCAGCAAACCTCCCAGCCCTTATTCACCACTCTACAAAATCAATGGTGTCAGTGGGAAAATATCAAAGGGCTTCTCTGAGATCATAAGAAAAACTGTTAATCTTCAAGAGACTGTCTTAATAGGCATCTGTCTTAGGTATGCTTTCTATTGCTGTAAAGATGCACCAGGACCATTACAACTCTTAAAAATGAAATCATTTAACTGGGGGTGGCATACAAGCAGACATGATGCTGGAGACGTAGAAGAGAGTTCTCCATATAGATTTACAGTCAATAGGAAGACAGAAACATCAATGCCAACCCATAGTGTCATACTTCTTCCAACAAGGCCACATATACTTCAACAAGATCACACTTCTTAATAGTGGCATTCGGTATAAGTCTATGGGGGCCATCATCATTCAAACCACCATATGCCACTCTATGGAACCCACAGGCTTATAAAGGTATCATAATGGAGATCTGCATGCAGTCCAATCTCAACAGTCTCCATAGGCTATCAGCCTAGACCCTGCTGAAAAGTTAAGTGTTCATGCTCTTATCTAAGAATCACGGAAATGTCTTAATTGTAACCCCTTGTAAAATAAAAAGAAAATGATACACTTCTAACATGCAATAGCACAGGATATGCATTACCATTCCAAAAGGCAGGAAAAGGAGCATAATGAAGAAATCCTGTACATAAGTAATACCGATCACCAGATGGGCAAACGCCAAACTCTGCATCTTTATGTCTGGTATCAAAGCACTCTTTAGATCTTCATCTTCTTTCAGTTTTGTTGGCCTCAACGCACTTCCCTCTGTTAGGTTCTGCTCCTCTTTTGCAGCTTTCCTAAGGCAGATTCCAAGCCTCTGGAATCTCCAACATGTTAGGGTCCAACACAATCCAGGCTTCACTTTCACGGCTTAACCTGTCTAGACCTCCATGCAGGGACATCCATGACATAAGCCTGCCTCAGAGGGTTTCCTTAGTCATGGAAAGAAATGGCACAACCCCATTCTTATATTCTTGATTCTAAAGCCAGAACCATATACATGTCTACAGTGGCCAAATTCTGCTGTTTTCTGGGGCTGGAATGTGGTCCATTGTTCAAATACATTTTCACTAGCTTTCTGTGGTTTCTTTCACTGCTTAAGCTTGGTTGACTAGAACTGGATTTGGAGACCAGGGTAGTCTCAAACTCAAGAGATCTTTCTGCCTTGTCCTCCCAAGTGCTGGGATTAAAGGCCTGTGTCATGCCAATTTCCTTTCTTTTCACAAGTTGGAAGTTAGCTAGGTGTGTGTTACAGGATATTTGAACCCATTTCTAGTTAGAGACTCAGCCCTTAGCAGACATCTTTAATCCTACTTAATGGAATACAGACACACTGCTGGTGTTTCCATGTTTTTTTCCTATATTCTTTGTTTACATTCCAAATGCTTTCTCCTTTCCTGGTTCCCCCCCTCCCCATAAGTCCCATAAGTCCTCTTACCTCCACCCACTCCCCAATCACCCCCTCCCATTTCTCTGTCCTGGTACTCCCCTACAATGCTGGGATAAGGCCTTTCCAGGACCAGGGCCTTCTACTTCCTTCTTCTTGGGAATCATTTGATATGTTAATTGTGTCTTGAGTATTCAGAGCTTCTGGGCTAATAAATATCCACTTACCAGTGACTGCATTCCATGTATATTCTTTTGTGATTGGGTAACCTCACATAGGATGATATTTTCCAGTTCCAACCATTTGCCTACAAATTTCATGAATTCATTGTTTTCAATTGCTGAGCAGTATTCCATTGTGTAAATATACCACATTTTCTGTATCCTTTCCTCCACTGAAGGACATCTGGGTACTTTCCAACTTCTAGCTATTATAAATAAGGTTGCTATGAACATAGTGGAGCATGTGTCCTTACTGCATGCTGGGGAATCCTCTGGGTATATGCCCAGGAGTGGTATAACAAGGTCCCCGGAACTGTTGTGCCCAGTTTTCTGAAGAACCAACAGACTGATTTCCAGAGTGGTTGTACCAGCTTGCAATCCCACCAGCAGTGGAGAAGTGTTCCTCTTTCTCCACATCCTCGCCAACACCTGTTGTTTCCTGAGTTTTTAATCTTAGCCATTCTGACTGGTGTGAGGTGGAATCTCAGGGTTGTTTTGATTTGCATTTCCCTAATGATTAAAGATGTTGAACATTTCTTAACGTGCTTCTCAGCCATTCAGATTTTTCAGTTGAAAATTCTTTGTTTAGCTCTGTACCCCATTTTTTAATAGGGTTATTTGGCTCTCTGAATTCTACCTTCTTGAATTTTTTGTATATATTGGATATTAGCCCTCTGTCCAATGTAGGGTTGGTGAAGATCTCTTCGTAACTTGTTGGTTGCCGTTTTGTCCTTTTGACAGTGTCCTTTGCCTTACAGAAACTTTGTAATTTTATGAGGTCCCACTTGTCAATTCTTGATCTTAGACTATAAGCTATCGGTGTTCTGTTCAGGAACTTTCCCCCTGTATCCATGTCCTCAAGGGTCTTACCCAGTTTCTTTTCCATTAGCTTCAGTGTGTCTGGTTTTATGTGGAGGTCCTTGATCCACTTGGAGTTGAGCTTAGTACAAGGAGATAAGAATGGATTGATTTGCATTCTTCTGCATGCTGACCTCCAGTTGAATCAGCTCCATTTGTTGAAAAGGCTACCTTTTTTCCACGGGATGGTTTTAGCTCCTTTGTGGAAGATCAAGTGACCATAGGTGTGTGGGTTCATTTCTGGGTCTTCAGTTCTATTCCATTGATCTATCTGCCTGTCACTGTACCAATACCATGCAGTTTTTAACACTATTGCTCTGTAGTATTGCTTGAGGTCCAGGATACTGATCCCCCCAGAAGTTCTTTTACTGTTGAGAATAGTTTTAGCTATTCTGGGTTTAGTGTTATTCCAGATGAATTTGAGAATTGCTCTTTGTAACTCTATAAAGAACTGAGTTGGGATTTTGATGGAGATTGCATTGAATCTGTAGATTGCTTTTGGCAAAATGGCCATTTTTACTATATTAATCCTGCCACTCCAAGAGCATGAAAGATTTTTTCATTTCCTGAGGTCTTCTAATGAAGGTAAGATTAGTTTTTAGGAAAAAGCATCCAAGACATATTTGAAAGTGATGTCTGATTGACTGATAGAAAAGGGGATGAATCAGAGAAAGATTGGATGAATAGGATATGCCAACTCCTTGAGAAGAGGCAGGAGAGGGGAACTACATAATGAAGAGATAGTACAGATGGAAGAACCTACAGTAGAGTTCATGAAGAGCAGTGGAGTTGAGAGGGAGAGCAGAATAGCACAGCGATGGAGGAGGCAATTTTACTGTGAGACTTTTAGAGACAGTTTGAAGAGAGAACAAGCTAGAAATAGGTAAAAGGCAGAATGAACCAAAGAATGAGGATCCAGAAGATTAGAGCAGATTGCCAAGGATCGTATAAGGCCAAGCAGAGCAGTTCAGGAGAGGCCAAGAGAGAGGAGCCAGATTCACTCAGTTAGCCTGAAGAGGAGTTTCAACCAGAATAGATGAATTGAGCAGACAGCCAGAACTCAGAAAGAACTAGGAAGGGGTGAGCTTACTAGTAGTAAGTCTCAGAAGCTGAAAATATTCTAGTCCTAGATAAAACTCTATGGAGTCTAGAACACCCTAGGACTAGGTCTGGTTTAGCAGGAAGAGGCAGTAAGCCTCCAGGGTGACAATTACAACAGGCGAAGAAAAATTGCATTTACAATCTATTCTATTTCTCTTCCCTAGAGAGCTCTGTCTCCTCTAGCTAGTCCCTTCCTATATACCTAACCTCTCGCTTTATAACAATTTTAATATTGTACTTTGTATTAAGCGTGACATAATTTTAATCATTTGATAGTGTTCAATTTATTTGGCAAATAAACACAATAAAACTTCAAGAATAAGTACACATATTTTCCAAGCTTAAACACAACCATAAAGCATTGATTTTAATTTCATGAATTATCCTAATTGTTATGTATTTATCAATAGTGTTTCTCAGTTGGATTGATAATCACACCCAGGTTGCAACTGTGTTAGTTTGAATACTTTCATCATGTAACTGTTTTCTTATTTTAGGTACTGATTTTGAGGCTAGAGCCAAAATATTATCATGAGTGAGAGTGACAACATATACATTCTTGGTTTTATCAATATCTTTGTCCTTTATGTTTGTTTCCTTTTATAATTTATTTTTTAACTCACATTACATACCAATTACAGAATGTCCTCTTTACTCTCCTCCCAGGACTTTCCCCATAATCCCTCCCAGCATTACTAACCCCCAGAGTAGGGGAAGCCCTACTTGGATACCACACCACTCCCAGATATCCAGTCCCAGAACCATGGGCTATCTGTGATTCTGTTGCTTGCCATTTGATCCCTATCCTCTACCTAGCCTGCTTGGGAGCTAACATACTTACTCTTTATAATTTGCATTGAGTTACTGAATCTTGAAGACCTTTGCTGATCATTTAGTCACTTAAAGATGCAATAAACTAAAGTTAATACAATGACCTAAAACTGTAAGTGAATTCATACAAAAAAAAATCATACAGAAGCTACCTGAATGAAAAAATATTTTCATTTCTTGTGATTACTAATTACCAAACAACAGAAACAATAAGCATGCTATCCTTAGCATCCTTAATTATAGATTATTTGTTTTCCTCCTCACAGAATATCACTTTCTGCTACTCACAACTGCTACTACACACCTGAAATCCCTAGACTCTCTCCAGTTTTTAAAGGTTCCCAATGACCAATTTACACTAAGTACTCAGAGTAATAAATACATCATGGGTGGGGTGGAGCACATGCATGTAAACTTCATAATAACTCTGAAAATTGCCTTTCCCAACCCATATTTATCTCTATGACTGGAATTCTGAAACTGCTCTGATGACTAGAAAGGCCATGAAGAATTATCTACTAATTTACAACATCTGTATTGGTAATATATTGAAAAGTTGTACCCCCAACACCAAACGAAAAAGCTTATGTAAGTATGACACATGGCTAGCTCTTCCTGTTGATGAGTAATCTGTGTTTGTATCTGTCTTAAACAAGACAGGTTTATCAAGCAAACTGCCCTAGATTCTCAATCTCAGGACTGAACATAAAATATTTGAGCTACCTTCTGATTTTGTTTCTCCTTATCTGATAGAGCTTGAAAATAAATTACATAAGAAGCAAACATACACAATCATTAATAACATGGGTTCATTTCAGGATAGCATGGCCACATGCTCTGACTCACCAACTTTCACTCATTCTGCATCCTATTTAGCATATGACCTTCATCTAAGACGTGAATGTCATGATTTACCTGATACATTTGGAATTCTGGAGAGGCAAACAAATATATATCCGAAAATTAGATTAGTTTCCTTAACGTTTTATTTTCTGAAATATATGTGGAGAGGTCATAAAGTCATATTTAAACAAGTCAAACAGCTATGGCACACACATTCAAATGAGTATTACTACTTCTCAACTATCATGATCTAATGCTTTATTGAAAGTAACAAAGAGGTTAAAGGACAGATTCTGTGCTTACATCTCTGGTTCTAAAGTTGTGTGACTTGTAAGATATAAAATTCAGGCTCTAGTTTTTACATGTCCATGCTATCATCTTATCTCTATTTCCATATCCATGATTTATTTATCAGTTTATTTATTTATATTCTCACATCTGCAAATGTTTTCACTAAATAAAATATTTTCTTATTTATAACATCATCAGGATCTCTGTAGAATCTGTGTAAGACACCGAATAATTGTTTCCTCAAAACATGCACGGAAGATTTTTAAAATGCTTATATTATCCATAGGAGGAAAGCTTAGCATCATGCATTTCTGGAGGCATGGTGTCTTATGTGATCATTAATAAACTGTTTGATATAAATATTATTGCTTACTTGCACATGTAGTTAGAATTTTATACTTTAGTGGTGGTATTTTCATAAGAATGAAATTTTAGTAGTCTACATAATTAAAATTTACATATGACATGTAATGTATGTAATATAATATAATATATAATATAATAATATAGTATAATATAATATATAATATATGTTATTAGTAAACTCAAATTTAGATTATGCGTCATTCTGTACCTCTACACCAAAGCTTTCTGTGAGGGGCTGCTCTATGGCAGCATCCAATTTCTGGCTATCAGTAAAAGATTGAATTAGCTTGAATTGGATGGAGCTGAAAACAGAGTCCTACTTTCAGTATGGACATAAAGGATTCTCTTGGGAGGAATTTCCTAAAGTAAAGTCAAAAATTAACTTTCAGAAAACAAAGCATATCATCAGTTCACACATGGCACTCACACTAGCAGACACCTTGTAAATACCATGTGAAGAAAATGTGAACAATTAGTACCGCTGCTCCCTTGGGAAAAATTAAATTAAAACTGAAAATTTGTGGCAGAGAAATGTGGGTTGGGATCAAAAGAGGAGACAGATTCTCTGTGTGCCTATGTCTATTGGAGCACTGAGCCGTGCTCCCGTTCAGACGTGAGACCAGTTCCCTCAGCCATGGTGGAGTGTGGCAGTTCAGAGGAGCTTGCCAGCTCTCATCAGCCTTGTCTTCCTTGGCTGCAAAGTTGAGGATGTTCTCAGAGGAACGTACTCCAGGAGAAATTAGGGATTCATTTCTAGCTGAAAATTCTAGAGGGTAGTCCATCTTCCTGCTCATTAATTTGTGAACGGCATTTAAGACCTTGCGATTGCAAGTCTGAGGTTGTAGCTGGCTCTGAGTGAGACTTTAGAGACTAGCCTTACCTTATCTCCTGTTCTCCTTCGTCCACCATCACAGCAAGCTACAGCATCATGTCCTTCTCAGCTCCTCGTGCCTCTTTCAGTCTTCTCCAATCTTCACCTCTCTGCATTTTCTGCCTTTTTAATCCTCTTCTTTGATATTATAATATAATTACAACATTTCTGTTTTACTTTTCCTCCCTCTAGGTCTTCATGTATACCCCTCCATATTCTTTTTCAAATTCACAGCCTCTTCTTTTTCCACCAATTATTACTACATGCATATATATGCACATATAACCTGTTCAGATCATATGTTCATGAAGATTCCTAAATATGACCTATCCAGTCCATATAATGTTGCTTGTATATGTTTTCATGGATGATATTTTATTTTTTAAAACTTCCGTAATTATGGTTTTTATTTTATTTTTTACTTACTCACTTTACATCTTGCTCACAGCTCCCAACCCAGTCACCCCTCCCACAATTCTCCCCCCATGCCCTCTGCTCTTCTGATCAGGGGAGCCCCCAAGGGTATCCCCACACAATGGTATTTCAAGTCTCTGTGAGGCTAGGCACTTCTTGTTCCTCTGAGGCCAGACAAAGCAGCACAGCTACAAGAACATATCTCCACATACAAGCAATAGCTTTTGGGCTAGCCACCGCATCACATGAAGACCAAGCTGCATATCTGCTATCTATGTGTGGAGAGGCAAAGATTCAGCCCATGTGTGTTGTTTGGTTGGTAGTTTATATCTCAGCTTGTCTTATAGTTGATTATATTTTTCCAAATTAAAAACCTAAAAAATGAATATTGGACAGATGACTCAGAGATTAAATGTGTTTTCTGATTTTTCCAGAGAGCCAGAGCTCAGTTCCTAGCACCAAGCACTGGGTAGTTCACAACTGCATGCAACTCCAGCTCCTGAGGATAAATGCCCACTTCTGGCATCCATGGCCACCCTCACTCACAGGGTATGGTCACACATGAACACAAATAAAATGGAAATAAATATTTTATTAGAAATCTAAAATATAACTGAAACTTTTAATGAAGAACCTCATATTGTCCAGCAATATTTTTAATATTGACTAGTATTTAACTGAATTATAAGGCTAACTAATGATACACTAATGTAGAGATATTACTACTGTCTTTTAATTATGTATCCAGTAGCAAAAACATGGTTAAAATTTTTCATTAGAACCTAAAAGCTTATTGAAATCATTAGTGAGATGTTCTAACACAAGTAATCTTGTTCATTTCTCATGTATGAGAAAATAATGTAAACAAGTCAGAATTATATTGGAAGTAAAACATCTGGACCCATCATCAACACGACAATTATTCAGTAATTTGCTAATTTGAATATGGAATATTCAAATTTTTCTTTTGTTCCAAAAGAAAAGCTTGATTTTGAAAATATGTGATGACGGCCTTGTTCTGACTTTGTAGGAAGAGCTAATGCCTTCCCTGGCTTGAACTTTTGTCTTTAACAGACATTAGAGTTTTAATATATAAATATGGAATGAAATTTGTACAATAGCAAGATGCTGTATGAATAATATAAGCTACATATACTTATGTCTATTGAGATTTGAAGGCCAATATTACAATTGAATGATAAATTCCCAGTGTCTTTGGATCAGGAAGGAGACAAAAAAATGGAATATTATAAATTTGAACCTTTTTTCTGAAATAATAAGTGAATAGGTAAATGAGTGATATTTACGATATCTTTCTACATTTTTCAGAAATATAAATAGAGAACTTAAGGTTTTTTTTTTAAATCACTTTAGAATACAAGACTTCTTTGTTTTGAAACATCATATCAGACTTAATTAAGGCCAGAGCGTATTTGAAATTCCAACACATCTAAACATACCAAAGCACAAGCAGGCAGAATGGCTTTCATAAAAATAGCCATGTATCATAGATTATACAAAGATCGTATCATGTATGTTAAAACATGTGCAAGTCCAGTATTTAAATGAGCATAAATAAAGAGATATAGATCAAGGACTATTTAATAAAACTTGGTATACAATTTTCAAAAAGTAGTATTTGCTTGGCCACTGTTGGGGTTTTATAGGGAAAGTATAGTACTGAGTAATTATTTCAGTTACACAGAGATGAAGACAACTATATATTTTGTACCCCTGCATTTGTAATAATAGAATTCATTATAGGATACTAAGGCAAATTCATTTAACATTCGAAAAATTAGTCTATAAAATTAATTCCCCAAACAAAGGAAAGCACAATTAAAAAAATGTATCAAGAGACAAGCATTTTGAGTCTGAATGCCATGTTAGCCTTTATTTTAATATCTAAACAATATGGCGTATCATAGAAGCAGAGTAATTCTTAGAGTAACAATTTCATTCTATGCACTTTCTGACTGTTGGGCAGTGTGAAAAGTCAGCTTCTGAGCCTTGGATAAGAAGCCATACTCATGAAGCATACACTAAGAGTTCCTTGGAGCTCTTAGGAACCCAAGTAGTGAGAGAGGAATTGAGTTAGCCACCACACAGGCCACGCAGGAGGACTCAGAACATTAAGGTTTTTCTTCCCCTATAAATATTAGGCTAGAATTTTTATAACTGATTATTTATTTATTTATTTATTTATTTATTTAATTTATTCCAAGTATGTGGGTGCACTGTCACTATCTTCAGACATACTGGAAAAGGGCATAGGATGGGCATTACAGATGTTGTGAGCCACCAGGTGGTTACTGGGGATTGAGCTCAAGATGTCTGGAAGAGCAGTCTTAACCACTGAGCCATCTTTCTAGCCCATAGGCTAGAATTTTATTCATATAATGTAATACCATCCTTCCATCTCAAGTAGCCAATAAAGCTTAATAAATGACAAAAGATGAAGAATCAATGCAAGTATATGAAGAAAAATTAAATGAGTATCTCCCTCCATTGAAATTCTTGGAGATTCAGAATCAGGAGGCTAGATAAATATAAATAGTTCCACAGGGTAGGGGGAACAATGTCTGTATTCTATACTAAATGAAAGTTGGCAAAATAAAACTAAAACGAATATATAGCAAAATAAAAGAAACAATATCAATAAAAACTATTTTTTCATACTCCACCATCTTTGCTTTCCTTTGGATCTAAGGAGTGTAAAATAAGATCAAGAATTCAATGCCCTGGAAAATATGACTGAGAATTAAAAAAAAATCAGATGTAGGGAGACTTCCTGCCAGGAAGGGGTGATCTCAGAGATGTATCTGCTAGAGAACACATATGAGCATAATTCATATGTCAAATGTAAGCAATGATCTTCTCATCCACGTAAAACTTCAAAGAGATAAAGATGACGGAAGAAGTCTGCCCTGATTTTATCGGTGGCGGCAGTTAGACTTTACTAACTCAACACAAACTTAGACATATCTAAGAAGAAGGAAGCTCGGGTGAGAAAATGACTCCAAAAGATTTCTCAGTAGACAAGACTGTAGGGAAGTCTCCTGATGGTTCATTTGAGAGGGCCCAGATCTCTGTGGCTGGATGTGTCCCTGGGTGATTAGTCCTGGGTGGTATAAGAAAACAGGGGAAGCAAGGCTGTGGGAGTAAGTAAATGATCAGCCTTCCCCCGTGGCCTCTCAGCTTCTGCCTCCAGGTTCTTGCCTTAACTTTCTGCCCTGATTCCCTTCAATAATCAGTGTGATCCATTTGGTAAGATGAGAAAAAACCTTTTCAACCCCAAATTACTTTTGGTCAAGGTAATTAATTATAGCAACAGACTCACTAAGAGAGAAATTGATACAAAGATCATGGGACTGTGCTATGCCACACTTGACCATGTTTTAGGAGAGGTCTGTGAAAGGCTTTTGGGACCGTGGGCCAAACATTATGTTTTCAGAGCTTGTGAGCTGTTATGGGAACTTAGATGATAAGATGCGAGCAGATTCAAAGATAGAGGCCTGGCTTGTGAAACGTTAGAGGGAACTTTGCAAAGTTCCTTAAAGACTCTTTTGTGAACTTTCAATATTTTGAATTAAGAATCTGTGGTTCTGGTTCTCATGGGTTAAAGCATAAGCTGTGTTTAGGAAGGAGCCATTATCACTGAGCTAAAATCTTTTGGGAAGTGTTCTCAGGGTCAGCATATAGACATCATGGGCCACAGAGAGCCAAAACTGTATCTCATGATAACAGCCAAACCTGGTAATATAAAGCCAAGCAAGTGGTAAGGTTTTAAAAGCATGAGAGCGTCATGGAGCAGAGCTGATGTGCAGCACTGTGGGAGTGTACGAGAAGCCATTGGTGATGGTGAATCCTCAGTTTTGATAAGCCCTAGATTGAATGGATCATGGAGAGAAGTTAAGGCTTGGTACTATGCTGCAGGGTTATGGTCTATTAATAAAGATTAGGAGTGGTGCCTTTTGAAGGTACAGCTCCATTACAGCAGAAAAGCAGAGAAATTAACAATTGGGAGATCAGGATCATGGGACAATAACAAAGAACAGGAGCAGGTATAGAGTGAAGCATCCCTGAGCCTTCAAGATTTGCTATTTGTTCTGTGGATAGCATATCCAAAGTTACGGAGTGGCTCAGTCCCTCTAGAAAATCAGAGTCCAATATATCTGTCACTGAGCTTTACACTGTTGGATTTTGGTTGTGCTTTGACTTGAATGTAACTGTGCATTGATTTCTCTTCCTTGGAGTATATAGAAAGTATATAACTCGATTTTGATTTTACAGAAGCCAGCCACTAAGAAACTATAAACATTTAAGGAGATGTTGGATTTTTAAAGAGTACTAACGCCTTTAAAATATTGAAAGTTTTAAAGACTGTGGGATTTTTAAAGCTGTATTGTTTATGTCATGATATTGATATGAGATCTTGGGGTTAAACAAGAAAGAAAATTTTATGGTTTAATAAGTGATTTTCTGCGTGTCATATTGACAGAGTCACTTGTGGTAATATTGGTCTTTGCCATCTTGGACAGACACCTAGACACAATATGGGGAGAGGGAAGCTTTGTTGAGAAAATGTCTCCATAAGATTAGCGTGTAGGCAAGCCTGTAGGGCGTTTTATTTATTAATTATGGATGAGGGTGCGCACAGCTCCTTGTGAATGATATTCTTGTGCCCATTCCTAAACCCCAGAGACGACCAAGGAGATGATTTGGATACAATCTCACTGTTTTGTTTTTTTAATTTTTATTCAAACTTCTCATCTGATTGAGGAGCTATTAAGGAATGTTGCTGCCTTTAAACATAATTGGCTGGTACTGGGATCCAACTATAAACTTATCTTCTGCTTTCCTCCTGATTGGTAATTTTTAGGAAGTGAATTGCTAGGGACAGGCTTGTTTGAAAGAGTAACTTGTAGGCACAGGTTTGTTTGGAAACTGGTGCTAGATGCAGGCTTGTTGGTTAACTTAAGTTCAACCTTAGGTCAGGTTCTCTAAGATGGAGTCAGAACCCAAGATCTGGTCTCTCTGTACCACTTCTTGACAGGTTGTCCTGAGTGGAAAGTAGGCTGCTCAAACCGCAGGGAGTGTAACGGTTCCTTTATGCTTTCATTTCAGTTTCCGCCTGAAGTTTCTGTCCCCAGTTTCCCTCAATAATGAGCTGTGACCTGAAAGTTTTAATGTAAATGTAGTTTTTATTCATCTGATGTAATTGTCGCTAAGGCTTACAGCATTTGTCCAAAGCCAGCCTATGCCTATTCCCGGAATTTTCTATAGTTCATACAATTTTATCTGGACATAGACTGTTTTCAGCTGCTGAGACTTGTGGCTGAACAAGCTCACTCCTTCCTCAGTCTTTCTGATCTCTGGCTTGCTGGTTCAACTTGGCTGTTCCATCTCAAAGCTCCTCTCCAGGGTAGCTGATTCAATCTGGCTTCTCTCTCAGGGCCTTTCCTTAAATGCTCTGCTTGGCTTCAAACTGACTCTGGCAATCTGTTCTAATCTTCTGGCTCCTTCTCATTCTATGGCTCATTCTTCTTTGATCAAGGTCTAACTTGTTCTCTCTCTTCATCCAGTCTCTGTAAAACTCTCCTGGTAAAACTGCCTCCCTCCTTCTTATTTCTCTCTCTCTCTCTCTCTCTCTCTCTCCCCCCCTCTCTCTCTCTCCCACTGTCTTAAGTAGCTTCCTTTTTCTTTCTCTTCTTGTGAGAGTTGAGCATGTCCTGTTCTGTCAAATCTTTCTCTGATTTGTCATTTCATCTGCCACTCAATTAGACATCACTTTCAAACATGGGTGCTTCCTTTCACAAGCAACTGTTACCTTCATGGTTTATGTTCTATGGTTATGTCTGTATTCCAGCCAGAGGGACTAGAGTTGTATTTTAAGGATTTAGCCACTGAGCCACACCACGCCTATAAAAAGTTCATATATATATATATATATATATATATATATATATATATGTGTGTGTGTGTGTGTGTATGTGTGTATACATATATATATACATACATACATATGTACATATATAAACTTTTTCTACATATATATGTGTACATACATACACAAATATTATATATATATATATATATATATATATATATATATATAAACAAACAAACACAGGGTTCACATTGTGATCAATTATCTTGCAATATTGTAAGATCAACCATTCCCTTCAAGTTAATTTTGGTTATGGTGTTTTGCCATACCAATAGAAACCCTAATTAAGGTACCAATTATTTACTACAATGAATAAAAAAAGAATTAAAATAAATAAATATAAACAGACAACGGAAAAAGAGAAGGAGAAATGCTTATACTTTAAATTGATATGAACTTTAAAATAAATAAGGTAATTAGGTCCTGGGATTCCACAAATTTCTTCACTTAGAAATCATATCATAGAGTGCTAATTTTAGAACTGTTTTATCAGTAAAAGCATCCCAATAAAATGATGATCACCTTTTACCATAAAATTCAACTAGTGAGCATAGCTTGGCATAGTAGTGAAGGCTTGTAACTTCAACTACTCAACTATTTGGGAAGTGAAGGTCGTGGCATCATCTTGGAATACTCTGGGCTAAAGATTTAGCTCAAGGCCACTCTGTGGAACTTAAAGAAATCTCATCTCTCATATATACTGACGGGAAATATATTTCAGTGGTATAGAAGTGCTTCTAAAGTAGAAGCAGTGGCCTTATTTCAGTACATAGCATCGCCAAAATTAAACAACAAAACTTAAATCAATGTATAATAACCATCCTGAAAATAGTCCTTTATATTCTCAGAATATTTCTAAAGAAACTAACTGAAACATATCTTTCATAACAGAATCTGCTTGAAGAAGCGGAATGGGAAGAAACCGACAGGAAGAAATGGAGGAGAAAATGGGTACTTAATATAAACAGGATAAGTGCCACCCACATACAGAAGTAAAAGCATAATGTAAAATCTCTCTCTCTCTCTCTCTCTCTCTCTCTCTCTCTCTCTCTCACACACACACACACACACACACACACACACACACACACACAAAGTAATATGGTCAACCCTATCTAGAGTACTGTTGTCAACTATTTAAAGGAAAAGAATTAAAGAAACAAACAATGTTCTTTTTAAACATAGTATCCACTACTCTTATTTTATCATCTGTATAGCTTCTTTGATAATGGATGCAAGGGATAAAAGGCAGAACTTCTCAAGTTTATTAGAAAACCTGATATGATTTTCTTTCTTCTGTGCCACAAGTCAATAAGAGGTTATGAAAGAAAGAACTGTCATGGATAATATTGACTGAAGAAGTCATTTAAGAAGTCACTTAGAAAAGCAGGTGAAAGAGGCGATAAGGTAGCAAAGGATACATTATGAAGGAATGAGCCAGTGGACCTGTAAAATATAGTCACACAGAAATGAGGAATACCAATCACCTAATTGTATTTACTTCAGACACATGATATTTGCAGGTCCAGGGGAGACTCTGTTTCAGAGAAGATGCAAACTGTAAGAGACTACAGACTTACATCCCAAGGAATTTGTTGAATAAGATTGCTACAACCGGGTAGGTGGTGCAGAGGAGAGTTGAAGTATTAGGGATGAAATTCAGGCCTATATGCTCAGACAAACACACAGAGAAGCATAAAGCGACATACACACATATACACAAATCAGACACTGGCATCATCTAATTATTCAAATGATCACATGTGAGCACAGATGACAGTTGTAATTTGTAGCACAAGTAATTAAGAGGAAAGGTCACTGCCCTCCCTAAAGTATGCAGTCATGAGCATCTGCCAGGCTCCCACAATTCCATATTGCAGGAGAACTAATAGGCCCAGGTTAGTTACAGGTTTTTGGTGAGGATTCTGGCACTGAGAGGAATAGTGGGAAACAAAGGAGGAGAGACAAGATGGAGTATTCCTTCTTTTCTGTCTCCTCAGTCAATTTCCTCACAGTGGCTGCACCTTTATCAGGTGGGGAAGTCAAGACTTCACGCCTTTCGTTGGAATCAAGGAAGAAAGAAGAAAAGAATCTATTCTAGAGAGGATGCAGCTGCCTCTGTGAACGGAAGATCCTGGAGGTAAGAACGCTGTGTACAGGTGTTTGCTGCAGGGTCAACTCAAACTCACTATAACTGACGTGACGGCTGTCATGTTTATTGCGTGTTGATAGCTTCTACGAGTATTTGCAGAACACCTTTCAGTGTAATCAGTACAAATGTGTAGTCACACCGTCATGTGAACGATGCCTTGCCAAAACATCAAGGCTTCCCGTGGGTGTCTGAAACCACCTGTAATCTGAAACCACCCGTAAAAGGGAATCAATTGTGTGGGGGGGAAGGGGAAGAGGGAGAGAAAGAGTTTATATTGCTTCCTTTTGGTACATTTGAATTTCCAGTATTACTATCATATCAACTCCTACTATCATAAGCAGAAAGAATCATTAATAAAAAATAAAAATATGAAGTTGTCAAAACGTAGTCTGGAATCTAAATTCAGGGAAATATCTCAGTGCATTGAAAGATCACATACAGAAAAAAAAAAAACATTTATTGTAATCTACCCCAGACACCACTTTTCTCCCCTCTCTTCCCCCCCCCCGTCTCTCTCTCTCTCTCTCTCTCTCTCTCTCTCTCTCTCTCTCTCTCTCTCTCTCTGCCTTGCTGACTACTTATTTTTTGTGTATTTTCTGTTTTTTTCTTCTTCACTTTATTTTAATGTAGCCAAATAAATCAAATAAATTCTCATTGCTATTTTTGCTTCCTGCTTATTTTGTTTTTCTCTTAACTATCTTTTTAGAGTAGGAACATTAAAGTAATTTACCTAATATTGTTATGTTAAGAATCAATAGATCTGAAATCTCACAATGTTTATTCTTAATCTGTATTTTCACGTAGAGTTATCTGGAAGTCGGCATTCAGGCATGAGCACATTCTATGTTCAGGCAGGACCTGTTCACAGCCATGAAGTACACGCATCCCGGAGGAATGAGTGAGGAGCCTTAGTTAAATTAGCCACATCAGGATTGCTTAGTTATTTCCCTAGAATATCATTCTGAGAGTTTGTATGGTTCTTCATTCAGCTACTATTATCAATATCCTCAATTTTCCAGAATATTCTTATTGTCATTTTATATCTTAATGCTGACATTCCCTAATCATGGATAAATTAACACTCTTTCCTCATTCTGTCTATATTCAGAATGGAGACGATTTTATGAGAAAACCAGTGAACAAGTTCTTAGCCCTAAGATTTTTAAATTCCTAGTAACTAAATATTTGGGCTCATCATTAATGCTTGTCTCCAGAACTCCCTGTCCCCTTTCTTGGCATGAAACCTAAATTATGAACTAGAACTCTTCTTCTCTCCCAAGTTTTCATTTCCCGTCACAAACGTAAGCTTTCTGTTAAATTTTCTTCTCCATTTTGCTACTCTTACGAATGACTTTTTTAAGGAATAAACTTTGTTGAAGAATCATCTAGATATTTTCTATAATGAATGCTCCTTTTACCCACTCCTCAAACCACTGTAATCCAGCTTTCATCCCTGTGTCCTTGGAAACCGCTCTCATGGAAGACAATGCCATCTCATGGTTGCTAAATACACTGGAATATAAGTAGTGGCCATAGCATTTCTGTAGGGCAGCGCTCTTCTTATCCGCACACTCAGCAAGCCCCAATGAAAGAGCCTTGTACCGACCACCCATGGTGGCGAAGCCTGGGCAGCATTAAGTCATTTATGTTCAGCTGTAAATATTATATGTGAATGTAAAGGGTATTTTGTCCCTGGAATTTTCTAGTTCATCAGTGATAGAAATTGTGTGTGTTTATTTCCTTGTTTGTTTGGCAGGGGTGAGGGGGTTTGAACCTACTGAAGTTTAACAGTAGAAAGGAAAACTAATATTCCTGTCATCTAGCAAGGACGAAGCTCTGTGCTTTCAACTTTTTAATTTCATCAAACAACAAAGTGATGTGTCTGTGTCTGTGTGTGTCTGTGTGTGTCTGTGTGTGTCTGTGTGTTTGTGTCAATAAGGACAGGACCTGCTAGGCAGGGACATTTTCTTTCCTTGAGCTTTCTTTCAGAAAGACCTAACGCTGTAGTCTGTATGGCATGCTGTAGTCTGTATGGCATATGGTAGCAGCAATGACTTTATAGTAGGCTGCTACCAGCCCCAAAGGGTCTTTTAACCAGTGTACACATGATTACTCTTGGGAACCCACAAATGTGGGGAGGGGGAAGGCCAGTGAAACACAAGGACTGGAAGTACTGTGAAGCCTATGTATAGAATTGTTGGACTTTATTTATACTCAAGATCCCCTATAAAGTTTTACATGGAATTTTCTTTGAAAAAAAAAAGAGAGGTTTTATCTTTTTATTTTTCTTTGTTTTGTTTTTTGTTTGTTTTTCAAATAGGATCTCCCTTGGTATCTCTGGCAGGGCTGGGAAGCAGTACATAGATCAGGATTGTCTAGAATTGGAACTGACTGTCTCCTGAGTGTGGGATATATCACTACATCCACTGACTTGAGCTTTTTAATAAGAAGATCAGAATATGCAAAAATAAACAGTAATTGTAAAATGTGTAAGTGAAATGATAAAGCTCCACTCAAGAGGATAAGCTACTATCAACTGATACTAAACTCAGAAAGACCTGATGGGTGACTAGTTGATTGGGATTTGACTTGTAGAGCCTGGTTTTACTGGGTGTGGTTTTGCCTTCAGGCATCTTTCTTTTCATTCCCCTGCTTATCAAAAGGCCCAGAGCTCTACAGTTATTCTCTTTTTCAATATACTCATAGCTTCCTAGTGTTCCCCTTTCTCCCCAAACAGTATGTGTATGTTATACACAAACACACACACATACACACACACACACACACACACACAGTGGTTTTTTTCTGCCCCACTTGCTCTTTACTTTGTGGAACTGAAGAAAATAAGTCAGTAATAATCATACCAGAGACTCAGTATTATGTAATCTTGACATTCTCTCTGTCAAAGAAGTTTAGTTATTAATTTCAAATTTAGCCTCAAGCAATTTCTCAAGACACAGGCAAAAGGTAACCACATTTTTTTTTAAATATCACTGGCATGACCTCTAGCTCAATATCTGTTTAAACATTTTCTTTCTTTGTCAAACCTCATGCCCCTGGCCCTTACCATCCATATTATGCTCAACATTAATGACTTTCACGCCCTTCCAAGAAACGTCCACAAGCTCTGTTTGTAACATCAGACTGATTTTCTAGGTCAGAGTATTCTACTTTCTTCCAAATACCCACATTGTCTTGTTTCTTGCTGTAACAGCCAATTCTTGACAACTTTTGTATTACATACTTTTCTGTTGCTATGATAAAATACCATGACCAAAGGCAATCTAAGGAAGAAAGGGTTTATTTGGCTTATGGTTCTAGAAGGAGAGTCCACAATGATGGAAGAGGAGGACAGGAGGAGGAAACACAGGAAGCTGATGACTCATCACCTCTTCAATTACAAATACAAAGCAGAGAAATCAAACTGGAAGTAGGGTGAGGCCATGAACATTCAAAGCCCACACTTCAAAATACTTCTAAAATTTTGAACGAATGACTTTCCCAAACAGTGTCGCCAGCTAGAAAGCAAATGGCAAACACCTGATTTCACATGTCTTAGTTAAATTATCACCATCCATATTATCCAATTTATGCTCAATAGCTCTACCAATAGGAGACTACTTCTACAATACATGAGCCATCTTGGAAGGTATTTTGTATTTCACTGATAACGACAGACACTTAAAAACAATACATATGTTGCACAAATATTTTAGACAGAACTACCAGTCCATCTAGCAACCCCCAAGTCTACTCCCACAGACAATTGAAGTAGAAAGAGAATCTGATTGTTGAAAGGGTGACCGAGACTTATGTTCACTGTAGTATTGTCTCTACTGTAGTCAAGTATCCAAGACATAAAAGCTACAAGCTTCAATAGATAGACATTTGAAATGTGTTACATATACACAATGGAATACTTACAGCATGGATACTGTAGTGACTAACAAGGTGCTGTTTACTTGAAATTTCGTAAGGAAGAGATATTAAGTGTCTTACTCTCTCATACCCATGTTGGTAACAAACTGTGCCAGGGCATGTATAAAATGTCTTATCTATGACAACAGCTTTATAAATTATGTCCATATCAAATCATCATAAATATATATAATATATATATGCATATATAGTATCATGTACTGTATACATATATACAACACATGATTTGTATATCATACATATAATCTATATATTATATACTGTATATGTAAAATATATTGCAATATATATATAATAAAACTACAAAAATTCTCAATGAAATGGAATCAGTTTACTTTTAAAATAGGCAGAAAATTTGAGTATGTATGTTGCTAGCAAAACATATATGACAATGAGCAAATTAAAAATAAAGAATATCATTAATAATCAGAGAAATACAAACTAAAGTATACTAAGATGCAACTCTTTAGAGATATTGAAATACTGACAAGGCCAAATGATATAAAGAACACAAGTTCTAATACATTGTTCATTGAGCTAAAAGTTCCACAAGAACATTTAAACCAAAAGTATTTATAATTGTAAAATTGACATTCACCCAATTGTATTGTAAATAGACAAACTTGAAATAACAATATATTGGACTAATATACAATAATGAAAGTAATCAAAGATACAAAGAACAGTAGGGTTGATTTTTTTTTAGTGCTTGTGTTAGCAGAAAGCAATTGTTTATATTTGCAGACTGTATGTATTAGTCAACGCTTTGGAAATGGAAATTCTCATTGGAATTCATAATGGAATGATGAGTCTTATGTAAAGCTAGGAGGTTGTGTAAGGTGAAGAGAAGACAAGTAAATAGCTGGAAAGAAAGACACTAAGAAGTACAGGAAAAGACAATCAACTTTGCAAGATGTCTTGAACAATGAAACCACTTTATTATCAAGAAGCTAGATTTATTTTGTTGCACAATCATATAGTAGGATAGTGTCAGCTAAGCATAGCATTCAAACTTAGTTGTCAAACAAAGAATTAGGATGGAGGCAGGGCTACCCAAGTGATAGCATCTAAGGTAGGGAAGGGTTCCAAAGAGAATGGGGAGGTAAGGAATGAAGAGGTGAAGGATTCTGAACTTCACATCACTAAGAGTCACACAACTATTCCCAAAGTCCCCATTTTCGTGTTTTAAAAACTTTACCTTTCATTTTTTTTAATTTATTTTTTTAACTTATTTACATTTCAAGTGTTATCCCTGAGCTCAACTAGCCTATTTCTACACATTTAGCATGAAGTTATGTAATTAACTCAAAACTTACACAAGAATATTTTTACCAAGATAACATAATCACTAAAACTGGCACTCATCCAAATGTATATACAGAAACAAAACTCAAATAACATGTAGTAGCAGTCATCACTCTCTCTCTCATTGTCTTCTTGTAAACTCATGCCAACACAAGAACACAGCTCTCAACTCAAAAGAAATAGTTTTTTTCTGGAGCCCAAATCATCGTGATCATTGTCCTGAAAAAAAAAATAGTTTAAGTTACTCATTTTCATTTCTTCCAACACAAAAGTAGTTTTATAACAGAAGCAAGAAATGTATATATCAAGGCATTGGTGGTCCAGCATCTTGAAGCCAAAGGAATTTCTAGAGGAAAGATTCAGATGCCAGCATCTTTAGTGTCTTCAAGGGTACTCCTAGCAGATATCATATGTATTTATGAGTTTACCAAGGGGTAGTTTCTGTGAAACTAAGTAGAAGTAAAAAAGCGTTCTGGTCCTGAGGAGAAATAACAACTGTGTTCATGGATGAAGCAGACAGATAAAAGGTATTGATAATTAGTAATGTCTAACCTTGGGAGGGGGTGCAGTCCTATCATTCTATTGAAAGAAGTAATCATCTTTGTGTCGTGGATTAAGGTTTATTATTTTATGCTAATTAATAAACATTTCTCCTTATTAACAAACTGCCATATAGGTTTATAATTGAAAGCTTTGAATATAAGTTCTCATCTTAAAGCTACTCTACTATGCTTAATTGATGAAATATTGCCTTTGACACTATGGATAATGTTTCAGACCTTTATTTTATATTAAATCTTCATCAGTTTTCCTCAAACCTAGTTGTACTGGCTGGGTTTGTGTGTCAACTTGGCACAAGCTGCTGTTATCGTGGAGAAAGGAGCTTCAGTTGAGGAAATGCCTCTGTGAGATCCAGCGTAAGGCATTTTCTTAGTTGGTGATCAAGGGGAGAGGGCCCCTTGTGGGTGGTGCCATCCCTGGGCTGGTAGTCTTGGGTTCTATGAGAAAGCAAGCTGAGCAAGCCAGGGGAAACAAGCCAGTAAGAAACATCCCTCCATGGCCTCTGCATCAGTTCCTGCTTCCTGACCTGCTTGAGTTCTAGTCCTGACTTTCTTTGGTGATGAACAGCAATGTGGAAATACAAGCAGAATAACCCTTTCCTCCCCAATTTGCTTCTTGATCATGATGTTTGTGCAGGAATAGAAACCCTGACTAAGACACTAGTTAATGGACAATATATGACAGCACATTTTGTGTGACACGTTTATACTTCATCAGTCTGCTCCTCAGTATGTACGGAGCCACTGGGGCAGAATATAACATAGAACAAAATTAACACAGTAAGATGTTAAAACACTTAAATGTGCTATTATTTGTGACACTTATATTTTGTTAAGTTCACTTTCGCATTATTAAAGAAATTCAGATTTTTTTTTGTTTTTATGATGTGTAATAGACTCTGACTTCTCTAAGAGAGAATTTAAGCAAATGATCATTGTTAGATATTGTTTCTTTTTGCTTCGTTTAAATCTTCCATTTAATGAAAAATACATACTACCACTTAAGCATTTAATTGTGGGTAACATCTTAGCACTATTGATTAAAACAAAAAGCTTGTTCACATGGGGAATTTGCATGCTGATGACTCACTAAGTAGGAATTGTCAGCCTGTTTTACAGTTACCTCATCCAGTGTAGAAATGAGCTTGTTTATTATAAGAGTACCACCTGTCCCAATTAGCATTATAACACTTCTTAATATCTTAGTCGATCAGAGAAATCATCTCAGTGGTATCATTTACACTGTTATTGCTCAAACTAAATATTAGAACTCAATTTAAATATATTAGTATTTGAATACACCTTCTCCCAGTTAAATGACAAGAATTGAAGATGCAAAGCTGGTAAGATCAGGCCTTACATATCAGTAGTAATCATTTCAGATAAGAGACTTGGTTTGCATAATCTAGGAAAATGTTTGAATGTTTTTGTAAATATGAATATAATATTGTTACTCATGTTAGTGTGAAATTTATACATTATCTAAATGGACAATTATAATATTTAATACAAGTATCCTATTTTATTGCCATATGTCATCAAAAGATAAAAAGTTTTAAAGAATATGTTCAATTGGCATTCTGTATTAATATTAGTATTAATAGTAATAGTCTATATTATTTTTCTTAAAAATGGTATATGTGTGTATGTGTGTGTGTGTGTGTGTGTATTTTTTACTTATTCACTTTACATTCCACTCACTGTGCTCTTCCCAGTCACCCCTTCTCACAATCTTTTCTACCATACCCTTCCTCCTATTCTCTTCTGAGCAAGTGGGACCTCCCTGGGCATCCTCCCACCCTGGCACTTAAAATCTCTGGAAAGCTAGACCATCCTGTCCCACTGATTTCAGGCAAAGTAGCCCAGCTGGAAGAACATATTCCACATACAGGCGACAGCCCCCACTCCAGTAGTCTGGGACCCGCATGAAGACCATGCTTCACATTTGCTACATATGGACAAGAAGGCCTAGGTCCATCCCATGTATGCTCTTTGGTTGACGGTTCAGATGCTGAGTGTCCCAAGCCTCCAGGTTAGTTGACTCTGTAGGTCTTCCTGTGGAGTTTCTGTATCCCTTCATCACTTCCCCCAAGTCTGCTGTAAGAATTCCTGACCCAATGTTTGTCTGTGGGTGTCTCCATCGGTTTTAGTCAGTTGCTGGATAGAGTTTCTCAGAGGACAGTTATGCTGGGCTCCCATCTGCAAGTAAAACAGAGTATCATTAATAGTGTCAGGGATTGGTGCTGTCCATGGAATGTGTCTCATGTTGGGCAGTTATTGACTGACCATTCCCAATAAACAGGGGTGCAGAGGTAGGGGGCATCTCCAGGAAGTTATGGAGACCTGGGATAAGGGAGGCACCCAAGAATCAGTGGAGGTTTCCTTAGCTGTGACTCACAGGATTAGGGATATGGTACCCGAAGAGGCCACTTCTATAACCAGGCAGGAGCCCCAATGGAGTGATAGATTCTCTCTCTCTCTCTCTCTCTCTCTCTCTCTCTCTCTCTCTCTCTCTCTCACACACACACACACACACACACAACCTTTCAACCCAAAATTTATCCTGTCTACAAGTAATTCAGGGATGGGGGATGGAGCAATGAATGGTATTTTTAAATATGGGCCAATTGATCTTCGACAAAGGAGCTGAAAACATCCAGTGGAAAAAAGATAGCCTTTTCAACAAATGGTGCTGGCTCAACTGGAGGTCAACATGCAGAAGAATGAGAATTGATCCACTCTTATCTCCTTGCACTAAGCTCAACTCCAAATGGATCAAGGACCTCCACATAAAACCAGACACACTAAAACTAATAGAAAAGAAACTTGGGAAGACCCTTGAGGACATGGGCACAGGGGGGGAAATTCCTGAACAGAACACCAATTGCTTATGATCTAAGAGCAAGAATAGACAAATGGGACCTCATAAAACTACAAAGTTTCTGTAAGGCAAAAGACACCGTCAAAAGGACAAATCGGCAACCAGCAAATTGGGAAAAAATCTTCACCAACCCCACATCCGACAGAGGGCTAATTTCCAATGTATACAAAGAACTCAAGAGGTTAGACCCCAGAAAACCAAATAACCCTATCCAAAAATGGGGTACAGAGCTAAACAGAGACTTTTCACCTGAAGAAATTCAGATGGCTGAGAAACACCTTAAAAAATGTTCAACATCATTAGTCATTAGGGAAATGCAAATTAAAATAACCCTGAGATTTCACCTCACACCAGTCAGAATGGCTAAGATTGAAAACTCAGAAGACATCAGGTGTTGGCGAGGATGTGGAGAAAGAGGAACATTCCTCCACTGCTGGTGGAACTGCAAGCTGGTACAACCACTCTGGAAATCAGTCTGGCAGTGCCTCAGAAAACTGGACATGATATTTCCGGAGGACCCAGCCATACCACTCTTGGGCATATACCTAGAAGATTCCCCAGCATGCAATAAAGATGGATGCAGGCTCCACTATGTTCATAGCAGCCTGATTTATAATAGCCAGAAGCTGTAAAGCACCCAGATGTGCCTCAATGGAGGAATGGATACAAAAAATGTGGTATATATACACAATGGAGTACTATTCAGCCATTAGAAACAATGAATTCATGAAATTCTTAGAGAAATGGATGGAGCTGGAGAACATCATACTAAGTGAGGCAACCCAGTCTCAAAAGAATACCCATGGTATGCACTCACTGATAAGTGGAAGAATCTTGGGATACCAAAGACACAATCCACATATCAAATGATATCCGACAAGAAGGAAGGAGTGGACACTGGTGCTGGAAAGGATTAAATCATCAGTGTAGGGGAATACCAGAACAGGGAAGTGCGAAAGGGTGGATGGGAGAACGGGGGGGGGGGGGAGGGAGGAAGGGAAAAGTGTATTTGGGACCCTTGGGGGATGGGGAACCAGAAAAAGGGAAATGAAATATAAATATAGAATATATCCAATATTAAAAAAATAAAAAAATAATTTTTAAAAAAGGTAAAAAAAAAAGATGGGCATAGAGCTATTAATTTAAACCAACTATGATGTCAATAAATTAGATGTCAAATACATGGAGAGTAAATTTTTAGGAGTCTGATAAATTAATAACTATCATAGTCTCCCAAATACACCTTGATATATACAAATATGAGCAAATATATCTGCAAATATATGAGTAAAGTAGTCCAGAGAGCTGACTCTGGGGTCATGAGAGTAGGTGAGATGCCCTACTTCCTCCCTGGCTGAAGCAATAGGGAGAGAGTACCCTGCATCTTTCCTGGGCATCACAGAAGGGCTGGTCTTAGCCCTGGTAGAAGGGGCACAGGTGAGCTGGTTTTGATGCTGAAAGAATGGAAGAACTAACACAGCTACATGTCTGGTATGGCATGATGTGATGACCTCCCCCTGCCCATGTTGCCACCTGTAGCAGTTGGGAATGCTGGCTCTGGTGCATGAGAGAAGTCCTACCCTCCACCCTGTCCACATCTGTACTTGGGAGAGTGGGTAATACACCTGGAGTAAGCAGAACAGTGGAGCCGGCTCTGGAGGCATGGGTACAGACGAGCCATTGACAGGCTGATCAGCTCAACCCAGGCCCAGATGTGGGGCTCTGAACTGGCCCACCCCAAAATCTATATCATCTGTGAATGACTCTGATTTATATAAGGGCCAGGCCTGCTGTTCCAAAGCTGTGGGGACTCCATGACACAGGGCAACAACAGGATAACTGGGAGAAGTCCCAATGAGGATCTAATATTGATGCTATCACAAAAGCCAGAGATCTCAGTCCAGACCAAAGACTCATTGCAAAGAACATTTCCAAGTGAAGATGTGTGGACAGTGAGATGTACTCTGGGACATACTCTGACATACTACATCTTCCACGATGAGATGTTCTCTCTGATTTGTTTTGTTGCTGTGTGTGTCTGTGTGTGTTTGTGTGTATGTGTGTGTGTGGTTTTTGTGGGGGAGGGAGGAAGGGCAGATATGATGGGATGGAAAGATAATCAATACTAGCCTACATCATGTAAATCTCACAAAGAATCAATAAAAAGCTAAAAAATAATATATATTAAAAATAATCCCAGTAAGAACAAAAATGGTGTTAAGATACAACTTTCAACATACTTGTTAAGCTAGTGATATACATCAATGAATGTTTGATTTAGATTATTAGTTAAATTTATTTAATCATTATAGAATCACTAGCTTATTAAAATAATTTTACTAATTACAAAAAACTCAATGAAAACTAATGGAAAAAACAGTGGCAGAAGTGAAAAATTATTGCGAGAATTTAGACAAGATAAAACTAGCATCTAAGAGATCAGCAAAGGATTTTAATAACAGATAAATCAGAACATATAAGTAATACTTGACATATAAAACCTTTAAAATGCTAGATATAAATATTTTATACATAAATGAAATAGATAACTGTCTTGACTTGAAAGAGCATGTACACTTTAGCCCTATATGCTAAATGTTTTGTTCCCAATTGAAGGACAGTTTAGGAAGGATAAGGAGGTGTGGCCTTGTTGGAGGAAGTTTTTCACTGGAGTTGGACTTCGAGATTTGAAAACCCCATTCTAAAACCTGTCTCCCCTCAACAGGAAGCAACCAATGAAAGAATATATTACCTTTTTCTTTTTTATCTTGCCTCAGGTTCTAAAAGAAAGTGTTAATAAACCAAAAGTCTCAGGTAGGCTGAGAAACTTAAGACAGAAAAGTTGACTTACCAATAAATTCTTAGATCCTCTAAGTGTGGAATAAGATCAGCACACCAACCCCTGATGGTGTTTACCACTTTGAAAGTTCAGGGGCACTAACCTGCAGATGTCATTTTTTCGTCAACATTTCTATTTCTCCCTATAAAGCTCCTGTGCTACATCTGTACAGCCTCTACTCCAACAGAGGCTGTTGCCCTGAATTTTTATGATTAAAGGACATCTTGGTACCATTGATATTGGTTTCTTTTTTCTCTTAGTTTTACATTACCATGATTAATCCTGAGCTAATAGTACCCATTGCCCTTCTCACTGTTGACACTCCGTATGATTCGAATCTGTATATATCTTGTGCTTGCTGTCACAGTGTCCATGAGTTTATAAGTTTATCTCTCCCATTTTGGAATTATCCACCACTTCTAGCTCTTGGAATATATCTATCTCTACTGTCCAATACATTTCTTATCTCTGAAAGGAGAAATTTGAAATAGACATCACATTTAGGGATGGTGACTCCAGTCTCTCACTGTTTGGATGTTTTCCAATTGTAGATCTCTTTGTTAATTACAATTACAAGAAGAAAAAGAAGGAGGACGAGGATGAGGAGGAAGAGGAGGAGGAGGAGAAAAGAAGAAGGAGAAGCAAAAAAGAAGAAGGAGGAGGAAAAAGAGAAGGAGGAGGAGGAAGGGGAGGAGAATGAGAAAAGGAGAAGGAGAAGGAGAAGGAGAAGGAGAAGGAGAAGGAGAAGGAGAAGGAGAAGGAGAAGGAGAAGGAGAAGGAGAAGGAGAAGGAGAAGAAGAAGAAGAAGAAGAAGAAGAAGAAGAAGAAGAAGAAGAAGAAGAAGAAGAAGAAGAAGAAGAAGAAGAAGCAATGCTCTGTTCTATGGGTATAACAGTATGTCAGTATGTCCTTTATAAGAATAATAGAAGTTTTTCCCCTAGGTCCATGAGCTACCTAGTCTCAGGTTCTAGGCTACTTTAACAGTATCATATATGTGTTCCATCTTATGGAATAAGCCTTAAATTTAATTTTGAGAAACTAATTGGTTATTCCCATAACATTTGGACCAGTGTATCTTACATGCAGGTTTCCTTTGTATGTCACAGGTTTTATAGATGGATAGAGTAGATTATTACTTTTCTCCCCCAGTGGTGGGGAAATTGTGTCCCAGCACCATGAAGAGCAGCAAGAAGCTGTAAATCTTTGTATTGGTCATCAGTCCAATTCTAGTTTGTTTAATTTTTATTGACAGGCACTGACCATAGTCTTTTCAAAAGTAAAGAAGTTAAATAAATACAAAACTCATCAGGAAAACAGGACATGTGGAGTACTTCGCCCTTAAAGAGAAAGTAAAGTATAGGACTCCTAAGCTATCAGGGCTTCCCCTTCTCTGACCTTATCTGGGAAGCTCTATCTCCAACACCCTCTATCTGGGGAAGGTTAAGTAGTCCTTGGCAAACCTACAAAGTTCAACTTCCTCTTTTCTTGATAAGAATTGCCCAGCAAATACGTGGGATTCCTGGAATGCCTCTCCAATACAAAGGAGGTGTTCACAGAACTTTTAATGCTGGACAGTGATTTTCATTTACGCTGAAAATCACTCCCTCTCTGAAAAGTTCATATACACTCCTTTTCCAGTTAAAGATGGCTCAGCCGTTAAAGAGCACTGACTGTTCTTTCATAGGACTGGGGTTCAAACACCAGCACCTACACACAGCTCACAGCTGTCTGTAACTCCAAGATCTGACACCTTCACACAGACACATGTGCAGGCAAAACACCAATGAACATAAAATGAAAATAAATTATTTTGTCAGGCAATGGTGGTAGGTGCATGTCTTTAATCCCAGCACTTGGGAGGCAGAGGCAGGTGGATTTGAGAGTTCCAGGCTAGCCTGGTCTACAGTGTGAGTTCCCGGACAGCCAGGGTTATATATACAGAGAAACCCTGTCTCAAAGAAAAAAGTAAGTCTATTCATATACATCCACCCCAATAAAAGTATGAATACAAACTGAGATCTGGATCCTTGGGTCACTGAAGATTGTAAGAGAAGGAATTTGTCTAAAAGAGCTGTAACACTAAGATCCTAGAAGCCCCCCTCCTGCCTCCCCTGCTGTGGCATTCATTCCCAGACAGACTGGGATCCTGCAGACCACACCTGTCTGGACCTCTGCTTCTTCCTTCTATCTCAGTGTGTATTATCTTCTGGAAACCTGTAGAGGGAAGGGGCAGAGATGTGGAACCACAGCAAAACCCCAACACACATATTACAAAGTTGCAGGTTGAGAACTTTGTATTTGTAGAGCTCTGCATGGCTATGTAAGAAGCACAGGACTATGCAACTCTTTACCTGCAAATCTGAAGGACTGCTGTTGGCAACATTAAACAAAAAGGAATATGATAGACAATGATATTTTAAATGCAAACTGCCAACAAGTGGATTGTTGTAAGCTTGGTAAAAGAGATGTCACTCACTCATCCCTTTTTAAATTCTGATGAAATGGGTATGTTACACATTTTGTCTTCAAATCTCAAGAACTGATATTATACTACTCACTGTGATACTTTTCTGTTGTTTATATACATAAAACTTTCTCCATCGGTATAATGGAGACTCTTAACTTTTGGGTAGGCCATATGACTTTTTTTGAAGTAGTAGTCTATAGGGAGAAATATTAGTTGCCTTTTAGGAGTGTATGTACTAATAATCTCCAAAGTTTCCAAGGATAAATTTTTTGAAGGGCAAACAGAATATTCAACTAAAAGAAACTATGTTCTAAGCAGTGTAAGATAGAATATTTATCTCAAAACACAACCTATTGGACTTTGTGTAATTTATAGCTGCTATATGGGAAAGAAGTTAAGTAAAATAAGAACTATAAAGAAGTATAAGAAGAATAAACCAGTTCTATTATAACTATAAGCAAATATTTTAGATTGTAGCTTGATTGAAGAGTACACACAAACACATAAAATGGTCAATAGTACCTACATTGTTAAACAGACCCTGTCATAGTTACATTTTTATTGCTATGGAGACACTGAGACCAAGGCAATTTATGGAAGAATGAAATTATTGGGGGCTTAGAGTTATAAAAAGTGAGACCATGGTCACCATGAAGGTGAACGTGTCAGCAGGAAGGCGGGCATGGTACTGGAACAATAGTTGAGAACTTACATCACAGAATATAACAACAGTGAGGCTGAAGAGAAAAAGGGAAAGGGGAGGAGGAGGAGAGAGGAGAGAGGGAAGGGAAGGAGGGGGAGATAGGAAATATGGTCTGGGCTTTTGAAGTCTTAAATACCATTGCTGGTGACATATCTCCTCTTTCTAATCCATCCCAAACAGTTCTACCAACTGTGGGACACATATTTAAATATATGAGACAATGGAAGCCATTGTCATCAAAATCATCTCAGAGTCCAATTCAATGTTGTTGTTTTATATTACTCCAAAAAAATGTAGATGAAATCCATTGAGGAGTGTTTCTAAAATACCTGCATATGCTAGTATCTACAACTTTGATAAAACATATGGTACTTGCATGAGCTCAAGTAATCTCTTTTAATTATTTAGAGATAGCTAATACACTAAGATGGAAACAGGTATGATGCTGTATTTTGGGGATGGAGGTGAGTGATGAAGCTAAATGTTATCTTTAGCATAGAGGCAGTTTTGTTACTGAAGATACTTTAAAACCCCTAATATAGATTCTGTAAATATAGAGAACCAGTCACAGTACCTTACCTGTCAACCTGGCAATGCTATGAACTAAATTGTATTAGAATTTGTAACAAGGCTGTAAGTGGTTTAATTGTTTCAGGTTTTTTAAAGACTGAATATTGTTAGTATTTTATAGATATTCAACTCCTCAAAATTTTAAGGCTGTAAGCAATTGGGCAATATCCATCCATTTTGTATGGTCTTGTTTATTGCTTTTTACTGGATTAGGGCATGTTCCAGTTGTTGTGTGATATTTCTTGTCTCTTTTCTAATGGCCATGTGTTTAATAACGCTGTTCTATATTGTTTGCTGGAATATTGTTTCCAAGACTGTGTGAGGTGCAGACATTGTTTGGCTTATGTGTACTAAAAAATTATTCCTTTCTTCTATTTTTTTCTTTGCATGGACTTCAGAGAATTCCACTTTGATGTGAACAAAATGACATTCAACTAGTCTCCCTATGAAGATTTGTAGATCTCTTTCTTTTAAATCCCCTCATTGGAGATAGGCCCTCAGATACCTGATCGAGTGAAATATTTTCATGTTAAATTCCATCTTCTAAAATCAAATATTTATCACAGTTCTTGTGCACTGGACACCCCTGATCTCAGATGTATACTGTTTCTGGAGATATTTTGTTTCCCTCATCACATAGTCTGCCATTGGCCAGTAGCTAAAGAAATTTTTTTTCTGAATTTCTAATTAATAATGAAATGAAATGATACTTTATCTAAAAGTTGAAACTTCATATATAATTTTAAAGATGAAACATTTTCTCATAAAACTAATTAAAAATATTTTTCCTGAGGAAAAATTTTAGACACAGTTAAAACATTAATATATTTATATTCTCATTACTTCATATCTTTTATAAATTTCCAATTATACATAAAATTTATGGTATTTAAAGAATAGAGTGTTTTACTTTTGAAGGAATCTTAAGAATGATTTTTAAAGAATCAAATATTCTTATCTATTGTTTGTGTTTACTGGCCAGAGATTTAAGTCATATCAAAAAGCTACTGATTCAAAATTGTGTTTCATATCTAATTATGTAGATGAATGATGTTAGGTAGATTTAGGGGGTGAGGAGGGTCAATTTTGAACAGTGACTTTGTGAGGTTTGGCCTTACCTAGATATTCCATAGTTGCATATGTTTGCATCTTCCTAAAAATAATACAACTAATTTTTAAATAATCTATGTGCCCTGTTTTCCAGTTGATACTTTACTATTCTTGGATTTCAAATATAAAACAAATTAATTTCACTGTCATTTTTCTTTTAGAACTATAGTCAATGTATAGTTATAACGATCTCCTGGCAAGGCAAGTTCAGTCTTATTCTTTCCATTAAGAAATATTTGCTCAAGCAAGGTACAAGTGAGGATGTTTGAATCTCACTTAGAAAGGGGAATGAAATAATCATCAAAAATGGATGGAGGGAACTGGGAGGTAGAGGGGATGAGGAGTGGGAGGGAGTCAGGAGCCGGTGTGAGGAACAACAGAAGAGATGGCCAGGTGGCCATGAAAATGAATGAAAATCTTCAACTGACAGGAGTAAGGAGGTGGTGTGGGGGGGGTGAGGGAGGGGAACATATCCAAGATGAGACAGAGACCTGGATAAGGAGGGTACTCAAGACTTAATGTGGGTGACCTTAGCAGTAACTCAATACATTGTATGTAGAACCTGAAGAGGCCACTTCTATATAATTAGTTAAGATCCTCTGTGGAGTGATAGAGATACCAACCCACCCACAAAACTTTCAACCCAAATTTCATTCTGTCTACAAGAATTCAGGCATGGGAGATGGAGCAGAGACTGAGGGAATGGCCAACCAATATCCAGTCCAACTTGAGACCCATCCCATGGTCAAGGACCAATCCATGACACTATTAATGATACTCTGTTATGCTTACAAACAGGATCCTAGCATGACTGTTCTCTGAGAGGTTCTTCTATCCAGTGGCTGACTCAGACATTCAGACACCAACAATCAAACAGTGGATTGAACTTGGGAACTCTTATGGAAGAGTAGGAGGAAAGCTTGTGGGCCCTGAAGAGTAGAGGAACTCCACAGGAAGACCAACAGATTCAACTGGCCTAGACACTTGAGACTCTCAGAGTCTGAACTACCAAAGAATATACACAGCATGGACCTATACCTTCTTGTACATATGTAGCAGATGTGAAACTTGGTCTTCATGTGGGTCCTGAACAACTGGTGTTGGGGATACCCAAAAGTGAACCCCTGCATGTGGGATATGCTCTTTTAGCTGGGCTGCCTTGTCTGGCCTCAGTGGGATAGGAAGCATCTAGCCTTGCAGAGACTTGAAGTGCCAGTATAGCAGGTGCTGGGGGATGTCCAAGAGGGCTACCTACTCAGAGGAGAAGGGAAGGGGTATGAGGGAAAGATTTTGGGAGGGGGCAACAGGAGGGGACAGTGAGAGGGATGTAATGTAAGTAAAATTTTCTGCAACAAAAGAACCAATAAAACAATTGCATGTAGGTTGATATACCATAAAGAATTGATTCATGTGTTGACTATAGAGCCTGATAAGCCAAAGTGCTATATGTGAACTGGGAAAGTTGAGACATGGATGAGAATCACTTCAGTTAAAAGCCAGCAAGAGAGAAACTCTTGAGATCAAGGACTGGGCTACTACATAGCAGCACAGTCTGCAGAGTCACATCTGCGTACAGGGGCTGGATTCAGGTATGGTTACATATTCTGATCTCCTAATGAAGCCCACTACAGTAGTGAGTATAATCTATGCTACTCGAAACAAGCACCTTCAATGTTCTTCTCATCAAAAGTAACCTTTGAAATGGACACATTTAAATGATTGACAAATGAATCTTAACAAAAGCATTCGTATTCCTTTGTAGATTACTAAAACATTCAAAGAATATTGAAAAATTACAAGTGAAAAGACTGGTAAACCCAAGCAGGAATTTTATTTTTGACAAGTGAAAAAGTGGTGCTGGTGCTGAAGAAAAATACTAGATGGAATTCATTGAAATAGGAAGTACTAAAGAGACTGAGATCATGGAAATAGGACTGAAATTCCAGTGTCCTGGTAAATCTCTAGAGAGCTTGCTGTTGTCCCAAAGGACTTGTGTAACTGACACTGTAACTGTCAGGAGCACAGACTCCTGATATTTCAAAAAAAATGTTTAAAATCACTACAATGCATGTCTTAACTGACAAATATAATCATATAAGGGATAAGAAAAAATACACTTTGATGTAACTATCATGCAAAAGAAAGTAACACTATACACTAATTAAATAATGGTACTCTCCTAAACAAAATCACATTCTACTGCCCAAAGCTGCATGAGTCTAATTTACTTATTTACTTATTTATTTATTTATGTAATCAAAATCCTTTTATTCATTTATAATTTTTTTAATTTTAAAATTTTTAAAATTGCATGTGTAATGTGAATGCTTGAATGTATGCATATGTAATTAAAGTGTACAGTTAGCCACAGAGGTAGGAAGAGGGAATGGAATCCATGGAGTTGGAATTATAGGAGACTGAACTTCAAATGTGTGTACTGGGATGGAGCCAAGATCTTCTGTGAGGTCAGCCAATGCTGGTACCTACCCTGTCATCTCTCTTAGAGTAAGGACTCATGAATCAGTGTCTTTTATAGGAAGGATATTTCCTATTTTTTGTTACTATATGGTATGATGTAATATATATATATATATATATATATATATATATATATATATATATTTGGAAAAGTAATCATTTCTCAGATATATAATTCAAAAATCTATTCCCATTCTTTTCATAGCTCTGCACTATATTTATTCTTTAGGCTATACAGAAGACTTTTAGCTTAAAGGGAATCTCCCTAGCCTGTTTTTTTTCACTGCTAGCATTTTGAGCGCTGTATAAAAAAGTCATTTCCCAGAAAAGTTTCAAAGTGAATTTCTTTTTGTATTAATTTAATAGTTTGATAGCTTACGAATCGTATACATAAGCCTTTAATCTGTTTTGTGTTGATTTCTGATTATGGCAAAAGTATATAATTTTCTTCTACCTATTAAAATTTCTTGCAGTTTTATTCAACATATTATCTTTTAACCTAAGTGTGGTTTTAGAAGCTGTAACAATAGCAGGTGGCCATTGAAATATGGATTTATTTGTTTCATTCCTCTATGTTTCTACTTAAAACTTGTTTTAAATTTTATTTTATTTCATGTTCATGAGCTTTTTGTCTATCTATATGTATGTGTGACACATGCTTGCCTGGTGTACACGGCAATCACAAGAAGCCATCAAATGATCTGAAATTAAGCTAATAACTATAAGTCATCATGTGGGTACAGGGAACTGAATCCAGGTCATATCTGTTCTCACAAATTTCTAAAACATTATGTGAAAGTCTCTCATTGTAGTTCATTAAACTATAAAAATATACTAAAATGATTCCTGAATCCTTTGATTTTGGTTTGGGGTGTGTGTGTGTGTGTGTGTGTGTGTGTGTGTGTGTGAAATCCAGGTTCTCTGGATTTGTTAATAGCATGTGCTCTTGACTGCTTATTCATCTTTCTAACCCTTCATGTGTTTTAATTGACAGCACTTTACTGTTGTGATTATATTAAAAGAAAAATATGAATGACCAAGTATATGGAAAAATGTTAGTATCATCAGATAAATGAAAGATAAAAACCAGATGAGATATCACCTCATACTTCTACAATGGCTTTGTAATTAAAACTGACAAGAAATAACAAACATAGATAAGGACAGGAACAAAAATGAATTCTTGTATGCAATTGATGGAAATATAAATTGTTACCACCCATACAGAAAAACGTAGATATTTATTATATTTGCAGATGATTCAAAACCTTCCTCAAGATGTATATCTAACATAGGCCAAAAGATAAGTAATGATTCTCATAGTATAGAATTATTCACAATTTTCAAGATACAACACAATTTGTATATTTATTGATAATCGAAATGAAGGAAGTGTGATATGTGAAGTGTAAATGAGTGTGTTCATATGCATGTGCGTGCATGTGCATGCATGTGTGTTTGTCTGTATATAATGAAGCACATTTTAAGTTCAGAAGGTGGCATGCAACTCCTTGTATGGACATGGAAAACACTGTACTAAATAAAAGTAGACAAAGCAAACAGTATAATTTCAAGTCTATGTGAAATTTCAAATACACAAATTCATAGAGGTCCTGAGTGAAGTAGTAGCTGTGGTTAAGAGGTAAAACATTTTAGCTGCAAAAGAACATGTCCTTGGGGTAAATTATAAAGCCTTGTACTGGTAGTTGACTGTATTTCACACTTGGAATTGGCTAAACCATTTGCTCTTAAATGCTTTTTCACACACACAAATGGTAATTATACAAGACTGTAAACGTGTTAACTTGATAAATTATGAACTGAAAAAATAATGAATAAAGCTGGAGAAAAAAACAATAAAGAAAAGTGTATTTTTGTGTGGGTGTAGAATTCTCTCCTCCCTGCAGGATCTGTACATTTGTGAATTTCTGTACTCACTTGGATCTAAGCCATCCTCCCCAAAGCATCTTAGTGCTTGAATCAGTGACAGGAACAGTTTAATCCAGATAGGCGGACATGAAGGACACAAAGAACCAGAACTTGTGTTTCATGCCTTGCACTGCACACAACCAGCTTTCTCCACATCCTTCAAGGTAAATGGGTCATATCTGTTTTCACAATGTTCTAAAATATGTGAAGTCTACCATTATAATTCATTACACTATAAAAATACACTAAGATGACTACTAAATCCTTTGTACTTTTCTGTCATATGTCTTCTGGAAAGACCTTTAAAGTAGTTCTTGTTTCACACTTTGCTTTTTTAAAAAATGACTCAGAGACCAACAGAAAATTATACAGGTAGATGATCTGGAATCCTATAAACAGGACCTATTTACATTTATCATAAGCTCTAATGTATGCTTTCAGGCTTGCTGTCTGGATATGTCTCAGAGCAATATGAAAACATTCAGGTAAGTGCCACTGAATGCTGTTATGTGCAACCATGTGATCATTTGTGAACATTTATATGAATTGCTCATTGCTCATGCAAATAAATGCCATATTGAGCATTCAATATGTCTCCATGTGCAATCTCTCGCTGAAAGTATTCCCGTTTCCAATCATAATGTTATACATTAACTTACTATGGAGCTATTAAATATTTCTATTACTGTGTGATTCTGCACATCATCTTCAGGATATTGTGCTATAAGCCATGTGATGCCCTTATGTACTGATGCCTTGATCAGTGGAGCCTTATTCCCTGTTGCACAGAAATTATCAGAACAGATATACTTGCTGCGAAGGCAACTGTTCTTACTGTTCAATCCAGACAGCAAATATCACTGGCCTGGCATTCAAAGAGATCTTAAAGACAAATTCTATAAAATGCCCAAAATGAATAACATTTTAACATATTTCAAACAGCAAGATAAGCAAAAAAAACCACTTATAATTGCTAGGAGGGAACAGGTAAAATAATCTTGAATACTAAATGAATGGAGGTATCATCATCCCACTCTCAAGAGACTAAAGACCTACAGTAATAAAACAACATGGTACCACCATAAGATGGGCATATTAAGTAATGCAATGGAATTAAAAACATCAATAGAATTCAACTCACCTAAGGTTACCTTTTTTTCTTTTGACAAAGAAGTCGAGCCTCCACACTGGAAAAACAAAACATCCTCAACAAATGGGGCTTGCTAAACTACTTAGCTTCAAGTAGAAGACTTCAAACTTATCATGATCATGCAACTGACATCTAAATATACCAAGTGTATAAGGAAAATGTGAAGCATTTATACCATAAAATATTATTCAGCCGTTGTAAATGGAATCATGGAATATATAGGTAAATGAATGGAGTTGGAAAACAAGTCATCCCAAGTGAGATTACCCAAAACCAAAGGGAGAAATATGATGTGTATTTTCTTACATGCAAATGTTAGCTTCCAAGTCTTCAGTAGATATGCTTACAATATGTATAAATACAGAGATGATATACAGAGTAGTGGTAACCACCAACTCAGTTTTAGATCCTGTGATATACAAAGTTCCTGGGTGATATGCTGATGAAATAATGCCACAAAGAGTAGGAGTCACCAGCCACTCTTTGATTGGGTTTAAATCTCACCCATGCTTGGTACTGCTTGGGTAGCCACGAACCTATGACTAGATAGGAACCTAGGGGAAAACAAATACTATTGTTTTGCTAAAAGAAATAGATATTAGGATAGATATCCTAATGACATTACTCTATACCCATAGGTTGCCTCACTCAGCCATAATCAGAGATGCTTCAGAGTTCAGGGAAGTATATGGAAGTGGATTCATAAATGCTGGAAGATTCAGAGAGGAAAAAGGGCATTAAGGAAACAGTGTTTATATGTGTTTCTGGTGTGTGTGTGTGTGTGTGTGTGTGTGTGTGTGTGTGTTTTCAGGAAAACACACACACACACACACACACACACACACACTCACACACACATACACATGACAGAAACACATATAAACTCACAGAGACTGTGACCTGCCCAGGTTCAACCCACTTATTGCAGCACTAAGAGCAGGAAATAGATGCAAACTCCCATGACTAACCAAAGAGCTATCTCCAATTAACATCTGCTTGCAAAAAAAATAATTGTTTCTTTTCAATGGAGTCTCACTCAGTATGTTTGCCTAGTCTTCAAGGGTCAGTCTTATGCCCAGCAGCAGATGGGCAACTCAAAATGAACTCAATGGTACTTGTGTGTGTGTGTGTGTGTGTGTGTGTGTGTATGTGTATGTGTATTATATTTATACTTATATTTTATATTATATATATATTTAGTCTCATATTGTTTTGTTTGGGAATTTTTAATCTAACTGATCTTTTACTTAGATATTATTTTTTCCAATTGTGTGACTCAATGGTGTGTGTATATGTGTATGTATGTGTGTGTGTGTGTGAGCACATATATGTACACAGGTACCCTTGCATGTGTTGGGTGTTTTCCTTAATATTTATTCTTGCTTGTTTGTTTTTGGAGCAGTTTTTCCAGTTTGTTTATTTTCTAAAGAGAGAGAGAGATTAAGAGTATGTAGTTCTATAGGTGGTAAAGCGGGAGGGGTTGGGGTAGAGAAAGCTGTGATCAGAATATATTGTTTAAGCATAACTTGTTCAATAAAATCTCCTAGTGAGTTTTACTTTTCATCCAGGCCATTTTATTTTCCTATAAGCCTCCAAGTACCAATTCAACACACTTATTTTCCTAAATCCTTCAGTGATATTCAATAGGCTGAAGTTAGGTGCTAGAAACATGATGGAAATTCCTTTCACCATAGAAATGTGGATTTCTTAAACTAATGTACCTCTGAGAGAAATGCAAATAACAGAATCCCATATTTTCCCTGAAAATAGCCATCACATGTATAGCTATTAATGACAGTGGAGAATAAATGTAAGGAATGGCTTCGTCCACATACTTTCAACAGTTACATAGAGAACCTGAAATAAAAGACCCTAACATTGTTATAAGCATGATCTCAAGGCATAAGCATTATTGTGCTATTCACAATAACTACATCACCATGTGATGGACAATAGACGTGTGAACAGATATATTTCTATTAAGAAATTTCCTTTGCTTGTCCATAGGCACTGTCAGGATTAAAAGTCCAAACTATATCTTGTTCAACTGCAAACACAAACAATAATTGGGATCTTGCCCCAAGATCACTCCTCCCTTAATCTCTTTTCAACACAGGATTTGGCTAGTTTCACTTCCTGGTATCTCTTTATTATTATTTGAACAATACATTTTGTATTTTTTTTCTTTTTTAGCTTGCTGTGCTTGATCAGAACACTCTTCATGAGACTAAACCAGAGGACAAAGTCTCTGCTGGGCCTTTTTTTGAGACTTCCTTTGTCAATGCAATTAATATACATTTCTTTAACTTACCCTCGGGTAAATCCTTCAGACAAGAGCTAAAAGCAGTCACATTCTCTACATCAAATGACCACAAAAATAGTCTCTAGGTCACATAATAAAATTCTTCTCCACCGAAACCTCTTGGGCCTTGTCTGCACAATTCAAATCACACTCAACAACAAAATCTTCCATATTCCTACTAAAATAGCCAATAAAGCCCCAATTTAAGAATTCCACCATTTTCCAAATCAAAGTCCCAAAATCCACATTCTTCCAAAGGAAAGCATGGTCAAGTCTAGCATAGCAATACCCCAGTCCTTGGTACCAACTTCTGTGTAAGTTAGGGTTTTGCTGCTGTAAACAGACACCATGACCAAAGCATAAGGACAACACTTAATTGGGGCTGGTTTACAGGTTCACAGGTTCAGTCCATTATCATCAAAGTGAGAGAATGGCAGCATCCAGGCAGGCATGGTGCAGAAAGATCTGAGTTCTACATAATCATCTAAAGGCCACAAGAGGAAGAATGGCATTGGTGTGGTTAGGAGGCACACCCCCACTGTGACACACCTACTCCAACAAGGCCACACCTCCTAATAATACCATGCCCTGGGCCAAGCATACCCAATCTACCACAATAGGCATGAATGAGTAATAGTCAAAGTAAACAGGTTGATTTATATGGAACGGGAAGCATAGTTTGCATATGGGAGAATGCTGTAGTTAGCAGAAGAGAAAACACTGAATTTATAGGAGGGCAATTATTAACACTCTCACTTTTTCTGAGTTGGAATGGTCCACTGGTACAAGTGAATGAACTCCAAATTCATATTTTCAATATCTTTGGAGACTAATGGAAATCAAATTATGTATTATTACTGAGTAGCATCGGAGAAAAGCCTCAAAAAGTGTCTATGTGATTAGTCAGTGATGGAGCTAAAGTACAAAATTCAAAAACCATCTATGGTATATTATAATGATCATGAACTAAACTTTCAAAAGAAAGTGAAATTTCAGTTCAGGAATTGTTTTCTAGAGAAGTTTAAAATTTCAGGTTCTCTGTAAAAGCTTATGGCCGTGTATTAGTCAGGGTTCTCTAGAGTCACAGGATGTAAGATGTATGGGTAGTCTCTATGTAGTTAGGGAATTTGTTGATGACTTACAGTCTGTTGTCCAACTCCCCAACAATGGTCAGCAGCAGACCTGGATGGAAGTCCAAGGATCTAGCAGTTGCTAAGTCCCATGAGGCAAGCAGACAAGGAAGAATGAGTCTTCCTTCTTCCAGCGTCCTTATGTAGGTCTCCTGCAGAGGGTGTGGTCCAGTTTTGAGATCCATCTAGGACCTTGATGTTAGAGTTGGTGAATCTTGTGTTGATGAATGAAAATCTTTATCTTCAGTTCTGTTGACTAACTACCATGGGTTTAAAGACAATACTCATCATTCCTAGTAAAGACAAGCTTGCCCAGTTTATATTTAAAAAAAAAAAAAAAAGAATGATGTAGTGTTCTCTGCCTCAAAGGCATCATAGTTCTTAATATTTAAACACAGCTCCCTTCCTAGATTTGTGATTTGCATGCAAATGAAGATAAAAGACCATGCCCCCAAAGGCAGCTCTTTAATTATAGTTAAGGCCCATTCAATAAGAGGGAATTCGTGCCGACTACTGGAAATCTAGCCAACTCCTCGGAGCTAGAGAAGTGATGGATCTTGAAAGAGAACCTAAAACCATCACGTCACTAAACCAGTATAATCACTAATTGTATTCCAAATATTTTTCCTTATATCTACAGATAAGTTCAATTCTCCCCATCATCAATGAATGTTCTCTTTACAACAGACACAGTTGCAGAAAGTCACATCGTATCTAAACACAGAGTTGTGAAACCCAACCCTACTTGATAATCTACAACCCAACTCATGCATTTAGAGCTTAGGGATCATTTCAGAAGAGGGGAAAGAAGACTGTAAAAGTCAGTGGAACAAGAAGTTTTCTGTGAAATTGTGCCTTCTAGCAATGCCAGAGATGCTACACCCATGGAGTCTTATGGTTCTACCCATGACCTGAGCAATGATGATGGGGAAATGAAGGGGAAAAAAAAGCTCAGGGGACTTCAGCCAGAGACAAAGAATTATAGGCAACTAAGGAATGCTGAGAGCAAAAGAAATAGTCTTTCCCAAGGAAGACCACATCAACTGGTTATCCATATGAAATGACTAATCCAGAAAACATATAATGATGGATAGAGTTGATTGGATTCAGCAAGTAGTTTTATTTCTGTATTTAGGAATACATACATACATGCACACATATATACATAAATACATGCATATAGTATGTATTATAGATATATTTAATATGTATATAAAATTAAAGAAAAGCTGGCTATGGATTTGAAAAAGAACATAAGTGGAATTAGAGGGATGAAAGTAAAGGGAAAAGATGAAATTATTATATTATAATCTCAAAACAAAAATATTATAATAAAAACTGGGAAGCATTTCTAATTCTGCAGCAAGTCATTTCTCTTTCAGGATCATATCAGGTAACATGTTTTCACTGATATCACTCACGCATTCATAATTATCTTGTAACATGCATAAGACATATAATAAATTACAAATATTTATTTCTGACAGTTCTGAAGCTTGGTGATTTTAAGATCAAGACACTGGCAAAAAGATCACATCTAGTGAGGACACTACAGTGCCCTCTACACTACAATGTGTCATACAGGTCCACCTTCTCCTATAACCTCAGAGGCACACACAGTAGAAGTTAGTTCCATGTGCCTGCTTTCCTTAGGACACTGATACCTTTGCTTCCAGAGGCTGCAATCTCTCATTTTTATCATAATCCCAGATTAAACTTTCACCATATGAGGGTCAGAGTATTGTTGAATAGGTGCATGGACATTCAAACCACAGAAAGATTTCAGATAAAGTCCTGACACTCCAGACTTCATCACGCTTTATCATTGGTTTGGGATGAAATAGACCGTTCTTGTGTCTTCTGAGATGGGTTAAACTTGGTACCACCTCATTCTTACTGCTGTCTTACAGGAAAATATCAAGATAAGATTAGACGAATGAGGTATTTATCAGAAAATTCAATTAAAAAAGAAAAGTAGTGTGGTATGATGGTGCACAACATTAATCACACAATTCCCCATTATTTCCATTGTCATGCTTACTTGTCAAAATCATGACATGGTATATATATTCAAAGTCATGAAGAATAATAAGTAAAAACACACACACTGGCAGGCTACAATTTCCAGCTGTAATAAAAGTGTCAAACTTACTGTCCCAAATTGATGACAGTAAAATTTATAATAAAATATCAAACAATTATATGCAAGCATTACAAACAGAAAAATATTACTGCAGTAGCTACCAGATGTCCTTCTTCAGGGTCTGTGAAATTTTGACAGTTCTGGAGGTTTTGGGCAGAATCCAATGCCCAGTCCATGCTGAGGCCTTCCTTCTCACAAGCTACTTTCAGCAAATGACTAGACACAGTAAGACATAGCAGGCAACTGTCACTTGAAGAGTTCACATTAGATACTGAAGAAAACGTATCAGAACAACTTTTCTGACTCACTTATTTCTACACTTTCCATATTTCCCGTTTTTTCCTATAGGGTTCTCCTTTCTCTCCTGTCTGTTTCTATCTTTCTATCTTTGTCATGGAAGTTTTTTTCTCCAGTACACATTTTAAAAGTGTGATCTTTCTCTGTTTTGTCACTCTTAGGCAGTGTGAACTAATATAAGTGGTACTAATGATTGTCCAAATTAAAAGGCGCCAAGATGAATATTTGCAGCTGACATTTGTTTATCATTTAGCTATATGATAAACAAAGAGAATGTACCTGAACAGAATGTAGGAGTTTGGCTCAAAGACCCAACTACTACAATATATGCAATATAAAAAAAACGTATGCAATATAAAAGAATACTTTTTAAATAATAATTATGATATATTTGGATAACAGATATTACAGATGAAAATTTTAAGGAGAATATTTTTCAGTCGACTGACTACTTCTACAGTGTGTCCCCATATATCAAAGGCCATGAGAACATTAGAAGATGTGCTTCTCTGAACACGTGGTAAAAAGTAGGTTTCTATGGAAGGCACAAATGTTAGGACATGATACATGCCACTCAGGTGTCTGTAAATTATATTTTTAATTTAATTTAATGATTCTATTTGTATAACCCAAGCAGACTTCCAATAATAGAGGCAGAGTCGTATGGACTTCTAAAACCAGCTTTAGTCCCATTACTGGGCATATTACACCTAATATATATTCCTATAAAGAAGATGGTAAATTCCCCAAGTGTGTCACCCAGCTTATTTCTGACCCATCAGACTGCCCTCAGGGGGCACTTTACTCAGTCATGTGCTCCTGGTCCATTATGTCTAATGGAGGCCTCCTGTTCTCTGACTCCTTTCTCCTTCTCTCTCCTTCTTCTCTCCTCTTTCCTTCTTCTTGAGGTCCCTACCCATGCTGGTGAGTCCTGTAATAAAAGCCCCACATACCTATATTCTCCTCAGTGATTGTCTATAGCCACTTTTACTTAGCCAATAGCTTTAAATTGCATCGCAGAATAATGTTTGTGCAACAAAGACCGGTGCGCACGAGCTTTCATTTCTCTGGGAGCAACCAGATCTTGGGGAATCAGAATTTACCAGTTGTATACACAGCACCAGACCAACCCCTAAGAGATGTCTGTTGAAAAAAATAGTCAAGACAGGAAACACCAAGTTTATTGTCTGAATCTCTGTTTCCATCTATGTCATACTTCATGTGGGGTACTACCATCCATTACTGATTGTTGCTTGAATACCTGATGGGCAACTTGATTTTAAAACTTTCTATGTGCTTGACTTAGACACTATACAAAAGGTTCAGATTACCATTTCTATAATCAGCTTCCTTGACACTCACAGCAGAAAGACCTACCTAGGCATCAGATGGTTCTCTCACTCCTGTAGAATGCCTACCATTGCTCCTCCCCGACATTTCATGAAATGCCTTTTCTATGTTTCATCCTGTCTTGGTTTCTTACTCTCAGAGAAAATAGACAACACATGAGCTGCAAGAAAAAGGAAATTCTTTTCTTGAGGACTTGAGACTTAGCATATACATGATGGCTGAAAAAGAAAAAAAAATATCTGTAGCTTCAGTCCTGATCCAGATTTGAATCTCTCATCTGTCTTCTGAACACACATACTGGGTGGGAAAACACGCCTACATTTAAACAAGGCTACTATAAACATAGTGGAGCATGTGTCTTTATTGTATGCAAGGGAATCCTCTGGGTATATGCCCAGGAGTGGTATGCCAGGGTCCTCTGGAAGTTACATGCCCAATTTTCTAATAAGAGTACACAGACACAACTTTATTCTAATTGGACTTTAAAATATGTTTAGGAAAAGATAAAACCTAAGAGACTAAAGGAACAGGTACTAAGTTATGAGCAATAATTGTCTTCGTTAGTGTTAGCCTCTTTGGCTGGTTGTTTGGGTCATTGATCGACAGATTGCTTTAATAAAGTTCTTCCTATACATCCCAGGCAGTATTCAAATTATGATCTTGCTTCAGTCTGTGAGGCCTGACTTTATAGGTGTGTAGACCAATAACAGTTGTATCTCAAACACTCTAACACACAATGAATAGAACAAATGTATCAGTGCAAACTCTCTGTTTAACCTACATGACATGGAAGACAGCAATGTTCCATAAGACTAAAGCATGCACAACTATTTCAAGTACATGATTAAACACTAATCACACATTACAAACTGACATTACCAAAATCTCATATTTAAATATATTTAAAGGTTAATATATTGCAGGAAAGACTATATGCCTATGATTGGATTACTAGCAAAATTAGAGTCAAATCAAAATATTAGTCATATTTTGGGATATTGGGATAGATGTTTATAATTTTTTAAAAAAGGCAAGCTTGGGTTACACAGCTTATCTGATCTTTCATCTCAAAAATAAAAATGCGTAATATGAAATTTAATAGTTGGATGCCTGTGTTTGACAACTAACCAATAAATTAAATAGTATGCCAACAAAATACTATGTAACTCTATATATGAAATTAAAAATTTCTTGCAAAATAAAATATATGCAAAAATCAACAAATATTGGCTGTGCCTCCATACTATAAAGTGATTAATTTGAGACATTTCCATAACTAAACTGCTGAATCAGAAAAAGAATACCCTTGTCAAAATCTTTTCTTAAAACCAGAGAGATAGTTTGCAACTTATTTTATGATTCTACTTAAATCCAATATCAAAACTTAACAGCTATTTTAGAAAATATAAAACTTTAAAAATCACACAGGTTAAAAAAATACACTTAACAAGTTATTAGTTAATCTACTATTTTATACGTTTCTGGGATCTGTACATGTACTGGTTGCCTTTTGTGATACCCTTAAGAACATTGTAGTACCAGTTGCAGAACTTCTGTGGCCTTCTGTATGCCTCTGCATGTTCTGGGCACTAAGATAATGCACACATATGCATGCCAACAGTCATGCACGTAAATATACTTCTGTCTGAGTTACTCTTTTGTTGCTGTGATAAAAATACCATGGCCAAGGCAACTCATAGAAGAGAGTGTTAAATTCTGCTTATGGTTATAGACTCATGATCACTGAATTTAAAAACAATTGAGAATTCATATCCTGATCCACAACCACAAGGCAGAAAGGGAGCACAAGAAATGTGTGAGTCTCTTGTAACCCCAAAGTCTGCTTAGAGGTCCATGCCTCTTTCAACAAGGAATCACCTACAGTATCAAAACAAATAGGAAGATTAATAAATGCAAATGTCTACTGAATATAAGCTATATAAATGAAATTAAAAGTCATTAGTTACCTTTCTGAGAAGATAAGAGTAAATTAATTCATCTGCCTTTTGAACATCCGAGGGTCCACATCTAATTTCTCTCTAAGTCTTTTTACTTGATCAATGAAATATTCAGGGTTCTTGATTTTATGTTCAGAATATATGATGATGAATATTTTCCAAATAAAATATTATTAATATAATGAAGGTATATTGCAAAGTAAAAGGCTCCAGGGCTGTGCCTGAACCATCTTTGTTCTCTCAAAGTCTTGGGAAGGAAACCCTCTGTGCTTAGAAAGCAGTGCCTGTAATAGTTGTTTCCTCAAAGAACACTTTAAAAGTAAGAGCAAAAACATCATGACATATGAATGAGTCATGATAGCTGTATATAAATTGCATACACAGATTATTCTACAGGATAAATATGCTAACAAGAAAGGCTTAAAATTAAAACCAAAATTCTAGAGCAAGGAAACAAGAAATTTTGTTTACTCCCAATCCAATTATCTTTATGGAAAGAGAATATAGACTGTACCCCTCAAGCCCAAGGATATGACTTGCATATGTGCCCACATGTGGAGATAAATCAGAAAAGCTACTAGCTATACGTGTTAAATAATACAAGCCTGTCCTTGGATATGTAGAATACTTGCAAATGATAATAAAATGGTATGGTTGAGTTAGTGCTAGTAGTGGTGAGACTTTGGATCATAAAAATTTGCCTGTTTGTATTTGTCTGGTTTTTTTGTTGTTGTTGTTGTTGTTGTTGTTTTGTTTTTTTTTGGTTGGGTTTTTTGTTTTTTGTTTTTTTGTTTTTTGGCCAGGGGAGATTAAAATACAAAATAGCTGGTCTTCTATTCCAACAGTGATGTTCCTATCATGTTTACTTTTTTATTGTCTAAAGAGTTTACGGAAGGGTTGTGTCTTCCTAAATCCCAAATGGGCATTATAGACTGAAATTTGACTCTTTTCAGACCATGTGGCTTTTATTTTTGAATGTGTGTGTGTGTGTGTGTGTGTGTGTGTGTGTGTGTGTATAATATGGAAAAATTATTGTATTATGTTTTCCAGGCTTAATCTGAGTTCCTTTCTTTCTCCCTCTCTTTCTGTTTTTATTTCCTTTCCCCATTTCTTTTTTGTTAAGAATTTACTCTCTTTTCCTAGTAGAAATTTCTACTGACCCATTTACTGATGCGTGGGAAGCTGAGAAACTCTAGAAGGAGTTGATGTTTTACTATAGTAATGACATTGTGCTTGACCATATGCCAAACTTTTGCAAACATGAGAGCGGGCATCACATACAGATATATCTTAGGAAATAATAAACTGAGGGATATATATGAAGTCTCCACTTTGACTTTTGCTGATGTTTTAGGTGGAGTTTCCCTCTGGGATGAAGAGACCAGTGTTGCAGAGATATAGGAACAAGCTGGCGACATATCATCAATCAGAAATTAGTATATGTTGTTACCTTCATGGTTGGGAACGTGGTTTGTCAGTTAAGTGAAAACCTACTAATAAAGCTCATATTCCAGCTTAGAAAAAAGTCAAAACAAGGTATTGTAATGCCAAGTAAAACTCACAAATTTGAATTAATCTTGAACTGAGGTATTGGGTGACAACTCTGCTGCCTAAACAAAAATAAAAAATAAATAAAATCATTTACGTTTGACAGTAATATACGATCCAGTTATGAAGTGAATATCTTTGCCCCTTGGTCCTGAATCTGAAGAGCAATCAGCTAGTCCTGTCAACAGACATTCAAGGAGCTCCTTCCCCAGCATGCCCCGATTTCTGGCTGTGTTTGCTGTAATTGGCAGGTTATGGCCTGGCATGTAAACAAGGATCTTCTTCACTTTCCACAGCAGCGCCACCGTTGGCGTTCCCTTCCTCCACCTCTGCTGCTGGCTCACACCTACTAACCCATTTACTCTTAATGACTACCTGTCCTTTGTGCTGTCTGTACTAGCTCTTGCTCTCCTTTGGGGGGGGGGTGACCTGCAATCTCTCGGTGCTGCTTCACGTTCTCACCTGTAGCAAAGTTGGTTTCACTTCAGATTGACTTCCGGTTTCCTCGTGCACCCCAGAAATCCAAGGGACACGTGTCCTCGGCCGTTCACCTTATTTTCCCTATGTCCCTTTAAAATGGAGGTGATCCTGCACTGAAGTTTAGATCTCACGATTCACGATTTAGATCTCACGTTTTAGATCTCACGATTTAGATCTCATGATTTAGATCTCACGTTTTAGATCTCACGTTTTCTGGTTTTGTATCTTAAACATGAGTTTGTCTTTTAACATTAAGAGTTTTATTGCAATAGGTTCCCTCTTTTTTTTTTTAAGTCAGCTGATAAAGTATCAACACTGCTTGATCACAGGGATACATGTTTCCTGTGACTAGAACCTGTTACAATGATTGCTATTGAACATGATCATACATACCTGTCTTAGTTAGGGTTTTACTGCTGTAAACAGACACCACGACCAAGGCAACTGTTTTAAGGACATTTAATTGGAACTGGCTTACAGGTTCAGAGGTTCAGTCTAGTATCATCAAGGTGGGAACATAGCAGTGTCCAGGCGGGCATGCTGCAGGAGGAGCTGAGAGTTCTACATCTTCATCTGAAGCCTGCTAGTGGGAGAGTGATTCCAGGCAGCTAGGATGAGGGTTTTAAGCCACACCCACAGTGACACACCTACACCAACAAGGCCACACCTCCTATATAGTGTTGCTCCCTGTGCCAAGAATATACAAACCATCACAATACCCATAGTGGTGACTCTTCTTAAAATAAAGGTTAGGTCCCAAAGATACAGTAGTACTACATGCCTAAATTAAATTTTCTTTTCTTGGATTTTTATGAAATTATCTCAGAATTCTGTTTCTTATAAGATGCCTTGTTATACAAACTCCTGTTTCTTTTAGCTTATTTTTCTGTGTAACTTGCTGACATTTTTGATGTTGATTCCATCTTCAAAGAGAATCCATCAGAGATGGTTCAGCAGTTTAAAGTATTGACTGCTCTTCCGAAGGTCCTGAGTTCAAATCCCAACAACCACATGGTGGCTCACAACCATCGGTAATAAGATCTGATGCCCTCTTTTGGGGTGTCTGAAGACAGCTACAGTGTACTTACATATAATAAATAAAGCTTCTAAAAAGTCCTTCATTTGCAAAGCACCATGGAACAAACATGCAGGTTCCATGAAGTGGAACACGCCTTCTTCTCACCAATTTCAGGACACTTTCTACAGGAAGTTACATATAACGCTACAATCAGCATTCATTTCTGAGATTCCACTGTAGATGTAGTCTCCTGGCAAGAAGACTAAAAGTGGATAAATCCACTACATGTTCTCTATAGTCTAAAACATGTTTTGAAGAAATAAATGATTCTACATTTAGGTCATACAAGAGACATTAAAAATCCTTCTATTGCTATCTTCCTTGTATAGTGACTCAGTTTTTGCAATGCTTGTTTAAGGACAGAATTGTAACGGCAGCTAATCTAAATCATCACAATTGCATAAATGATGGATGTGAGAATGTGTGCTTAACCACAATGCATGAGCTATCTATCAGTATTGACCAATTCTCAAGTGGGATATACGGAATTATGATTGTGGTAATAGAGAGGAAGATCAATTATTTATTTTATGTTGGGGAGTTACAGGTCAGATGTGAAATAGACTCATTATTTTTCTCTTACTCCCAATGGCTCTCTCCAATAAGTGTCTATTGATCCATTCTCCCCAGAAGCAGTCCTTGCTAATGGATTAGGCATGTTTATGCTTGGAATTCAAACTTTCCTTTGTAAGTACTATATTTAGTCATTTGTGTAGTACTCATTTTCCAAAAATTGAGGTTGGAACAATCATAGTATAGTAACAGTAAAGGCATACAGTCTGAAACCTTTAATAGAATTGCTTATTTTATATATTTAAATACAAACTGAGCTGTGTTCAGTAGATACAAGCAGAAATAAAAAATTATGAAAACTAAGTTATAAAACGTCAGACCAGACAACTGGTATTCAACTCCACAGAATTGTCACTTAAAGAATAGGAGTGTCTAAATGATTTTGTTTGTGTGTTTGTTTGGTTTTGGTGGTGGTGGTGGTGGTGGGGGGTGTGTGTGTGTGTGCGCGCTTGAGAATCTTACACAGCTATATACATGTGCACTCGCGAACACAAACATAGTTTCTATGTATCTTTAACATCTCAAAAGCCTGTGCACTAAGAATTAGTAATAGAACAACAAAACCCTTAGGCTGAAACAAGAGTCTATAGACAATTAAAAGGTGAGCCTTAAGCAATTAAAGTGGTTCTTACAAACGGAGTTGTTTCTGAAAAGCACAAGTGGAAAAGATATATCTCACAAAACATCCGAGTTGAGTTTTACAAATTGAAGATTATTTAATTGATAGTCTGTGAGCAGTGGTCCATTGTAAAAGGTTCATGCTTGCTTACAAATCATTACACTGTATGCAAAAGAATAGTATTACCAATTACCCAAGCCAGCCGATGCTGAAGAATTGAGAATAATGATGATTGATTTCCTTATCTGGAGAACTTGCACTCATTGATGACTGTTCATTCTAGCTAAAGTCAAGGTCTTCTGTGGTTGGACACTTTTTATTTGGTTCTATGTATGGAAAACAAGCAAAGGCCAATATATAAAAACAAAAGATTTTTTTTTTAAGTTGGGCACTTATGTGAGAGAAAATGTACTAATGGAGGAAAAAAAGAAAATGATATTTTCTGCTTGTGAACATGAAATTTCCTGCAACAAACAGCATTTTTACACACCCCAGCCAAAAACTACTTCCCTTTATCTCATAGGAGAAACTGTTTTCTTCTTCTCCCGCTACTAGTTGATACGTCTGAGTAACAAAAATTCATTTAGGTAAGCAGGATTTGCCTAGACATCAATACACTGGAAGGACTCCCAGCAGGCCACTTGTGGGGTCAATAAAGACTCGTAATTATTTGCTCCTCGATGCATTTTTGACTGGGTCCTTTTCTTGGCTGTCTTGCAGAGATCAGGCTCTCAAAACTTAGGAGACTTCACTTCCTAAACCTCAAATAGAGACTGACATGCTTTAGAGACCTCGGCGGCTAGGCAAAGGTTCTCCAACCTCAGGGCTTTAAGCAAGGGCGTTGTCGTTTTTATGTAATGCTGTTCCTTGAGTCACTCAGAATCCCTTCTAAGTTCAAGGATACCCAAGTCCTGGTGATGGGCCTTACCATTTCCTGATGTGGACGGTGCAAATTTAATTGGCTAACGGACCGCCAAAGGTGCTGCTCGGGGTGAAGGAGCAGAAGGAAGTCAGACTTCAGACCCTCTGGGATCTTGGGGCCAAGGCACACAGATAGGAAGGAGTCTAGCTTCCAGGCTCTGTCTCTGCTGAGGAAGAGTGTTGATGTTAGGGGTGATAAGCCTGAGCAGTCAGCTCTCTTAGATGTGCCAGAAACTAGGAATGGAGAGGTGCTCCGTTAGAATACTCAGAAAGCGCGCCAGCCAGCTGCACAATACCAAAGGAGTAAGGAAAATGGTAGGCGGGAGGAGGGGTGAAAATCAGAGCCCAATACACTTCGGTTAGATTTTCAAGAGGAGCCTGCCTTTCCTGGTTTTTATCCTTCGTTTCTTCTTCCCTAGGATTATGGATGTGTTTGTGGGTGTGCCGGAGAACGCTGCCTCTTCTCAGAATTCTGGCTCTCTAGGCAGTGAAGTTTAAATGGCATTGGGCTCGCCTTCACTCCTTCGTGAGGAGTTTCCAAACGACCAGGCGTGGGTCACAAAGTATCGATAATGTTCTTAAGGATACCTCTGACTTCACTCGCTTACCGCAAGCTTCAAGCTGGGATCCCCATCACCCAGCCACTCTGCGGGCGAGATCAGCTCGTTGGCTCCTGTGAATAATCGTATTTTCCAGACAGAGTTGTGCACTGAATAATGAGCGTCCCCCTTCCACTTCCCTGTTGGTTTTCACTGTACCTCGGCTGGGTTTATTCTCTCTTGCGTTTATGTATGTTTAGCAAGCGCGCAATGAATGATAGGCTGCTTTCTCAAGCCATCCCTAGCCCTAGCCCTAGCCCTAGCCCTAGCCCTTGCATTCCTCTGGTGGGATGAGCCTCTCATCTTTCTCATAAGATGCACTCTTTACATCCGTGTAGTCAGCTGGTGTCGAAGCTGGCTGGCGGATCTGAAGCCTTGACGTTTAGGCGTCCTAGGAGACGGAGTGGTTCTGTGTGTGTGTCTGTGGTTTATGAGTATGTGCGCCAGAACCCGTTCGCGTGCGACTGTGAGCTTCCTCCCCCGGCTTAGTGCAGACCGAGCTCACAACGACTCTCCTAGCAGCCGCCAGCAACGCAAGGCAACAGCAGCCTCCGCCCCCTCAGCACGGTGATTGGCTGGCCTTGCTTATCATTTCCCTGCTACGGCGAGGAAAGGGCCAGTGACGCCCCCGAGCCCAGCTGCAGAAGCAACCGCCACCTCCAATGCACAAGGTGTCACATTTGAAAAGAAACCTGAGCCCCAGGGAGGCGGCGTAGAGCGACCCCGGCCCCGGCTAGGGCAAACTGCGCGGCAGGGCGCTGGGCAGCGCTGAAGAGCCGGGAGAGCTCTACCGCTGAACATCCTAGCGACCTGATTCTGGGATCTCGGCTCCACGCTCTCTTCGCAATTTTCAGATTTCTCCCCCTTGATTATCTCCCCAAAACGGAGCCTTTATACCAGGAGAAGGTGCTTGAGCTGGGACAACCAGGACTTTCCCGGGCACCCAAGATGCGCTCCATTAGAAAACGGTGGACTATCTGCACTATAAGTCTACTCCTGATCTTTTATAAGACAAAAGAAATAGCCAGAACTGAGGAGCACCAAGAGACGCAACTCATCGGGTAAATGCATGCTCAAGGATATGACACCAAATCAAGCCTTGTGAAGTGTGCTTAGAGCCGGGAGAGTGGCGTTTGGAGTGTAGTGTGTGTTGGTTTGGGCGTGCTTGTGCAGATTGTCATGAATTAAATAACAAAGGCTCTTTGGAGGTGTGTGTGCGCTTTTCCCATGCTGGTTCCAGGATGAGTTTAACTTGTCCTGTGCAATGGTGGTGATGGTGGTGGTGGTAGTTGGTAGTAGTGATGGTGGTGGTGGCGGTGGCGACAGATGTATTGGCACAGGGTGCTGCTCACCAAAGAAGTCATGGCAGAAGTGTCAACAAAGAACGTGTGCCCTTGTCATTTTAACGCTTGAACAGAATTCAGAGATGTCTTCACTCCTCAAGCCTTCTCTTTCTTTTCTTCTGTGTCCTGATAGTCTATGAAGACACTGTAAAAAGCGGCTTTCTCCAAAGTTTATGTTCACAGAAGTAAAATGGGTCTTCTTCACTCTTTTTTGTTTGTTTTTGTTGGGGGAGGGGACGTCTGTAAGATCTATTTTCTTTCTTTTTTTTTTTTCTTTCAAGTTAGGCATTTCAGTGTCAATAAGGAAAATTTCTTATTCGCTCCTCCATGGATAGAACTCCGGGGTTTCATGCTTACAGTTTTAGAAGGGAACTGGGAACTGCGCCTTTACAGACTATATCTGCTCTTTCTTGAGTTCGTCAAGATGTGTTCAAAATCTCCGCCCCATTAAGTTCTGTAAATATCTCACTTCCTTCCTCTCTCCCCTGGCTTCTCTGCCTTTGAAGTCTATCCAGAGCAGAGCGCCTTGTAACTTCGTGTCTCTGACAAGGCTTGGAAGCGCTTTTTCTGAGGATATAGTCCTGCGTGTCAACTCTGTTAAAAGTCCTGTTTCGGAAATCCTTCCAAGTCCGGAGGTTTCCGCAGTCGGAAACTGCACTGGCTGAGATTTCCTTCTGTTTTTAAATGGTCTCTGACATTTTTTCAAACGAAGGAGGATGCTTTGCCGTGTGTGTGTGTGTGTGTGTGTGTGTGTGGTTTTGTGTGGGGGCGGGGCACAGAGCTTCTCAAACACACACTATGAAACTTTACGCAGCTCTTTTCTTGATACCCCTTCTCCTCTCTGAGTAATCAGTCACAATTAAGTGAGTAAGACGCAGGTGTGTCCTCCCGGAAGGACTTGCTATTCTGCATAAAGCTAGCCTAACAGTGCTAGGCTCAAAGGGGGCTGTAGGAGAAAGGAAAGCTAATAAGGAGTGGGCCGAATGGTCCTTATGCTTCAACAAACCTATTCAAGGTCTGTATCAGAAAAATAAATAAATAAATAGAAGAATTATGTGAAGTCGTTTACGTAGAAGTGGATGGTTTGAAAATCCATGTCAAGGGTGGAAAAGAAAAATTGGGAGGGGTGTGGATATCCTCAGCAGACCTGTTTTTGCCAGACAGACAAAGGGGTCTTGAAGGTGGTGAACCCGCGCGTGGGAATTCCTGGGAGAGGCGGAGGCTGGGGCTTGCGAATCCAGGCTCTTTGTTCCCTTCTGAACTGATTGGGTTCAGAGGAGCCGGCGCCTAGACAAAGCGGCCAAGCTTCTACAGGACTCCGGTGGTTTGGGACCCTAGCTAGCAGGAGTGGGCGTGGCGATGAGCACAGTGTCCTAACGCTGCAAAGGAATCATTTCCTTGCTCGGATAAATTGCCTCCAGGAAGGAGGCCAGTACCCCCGGGTGCCCCAAAGGAAAATAACAGATCCAAGACACTCCGCGTATCACAATGACATTTCTTCTGTGGCCTTTTCCTGGAAATCTATGGAGGGTGGGCACAGCCCTGGCATCAGGGGAGCTGTCTCCCCACAGCCACAGAGTGGCCGAGTGCCTCTACTGAGCTGTGCCTCTGCACCCTTTGCAAGCTGAGCTGATATTCTTTCTTCCCTGTTCCTATGAGAAGGCATGAGGCCAGCGCTTGAGTTATCAAAACAGGAAGAGAGGTGTGCCCATGCCCGTGTCTATCCTTTCTTCTAAGAGAACTAGTAGTGAGAGCAGGAGAATGAGACTGTGTGTGTGTGTGTGTGTGTGTGTGTGTGTGTGTGTGTGTATCGTTTCAGAAAGAAGTCAGCCTGCCTTCATTGTGACAGTCAAACAAACAACAAACGAAAATTCACGTTCAAAGCTCCTCCTCTTTAATTAAAGCCCGCAACTGCAGCTTTTTTTGAACAAGGCAGGGACGACCGGTTGGACCGGGTTGTGGAGACCGTTCTCACACACGTGCTGGAGAAATCCTGACTGCTCTGGGCCTCCAGACTCAGGCACAGGGTGGGGCCAGTGTTGTCAGGAGCAGTGTAGGGTAGCTGATGTCTCTGGACTTTCATCCCCTTTCTGCCGGAATGAAAAGTTCGAGGGGCGGGGGGAGGGGCGGGGGGGGAGGGGAGGCTTATGACCTGAGCACATGATTTTCTTTCAACTCCCCCACCGCTCTGGTGGAACACTTGACTCATCAGCTAACCCATCACCTCCTCTCGGCGGCGCAAGCTTATGGAACGGCCAGTTTTGAAATGCCTTAAAGAGTAAAGAGGTCCTGGAAGCCAGATCAAAGCTTCATTTAAAAGTGAGACCATAGAGGCGGGTGACAGCCTTTGGGGGGCACTGCATGCCAGACAGGCTAGCTGTAGCTCCAATCAAGTCCTTTAATCTTCCATTCTTCTGGGTTCAGTGTCCATCCCCACCACCATGAATATTTCTCACTAGGTAGGAGGTTTCTCTAGCCAACCATCTCTCCTTTAGCAGAGTTTCCCATGCCCAGCCAAGGACGCATCACTCATTGTATGCAGAAGGGAAACAGTAGCTGAGAAAGGTTGCTATCCTCTATTTACAGAGGAGCATCAGCTCAGCGGTATGTTCAGCAAGAGTACAGGATTACTCCCAACAGTTTGAGTGATAATCACTGACCACTGAAGCTGCCATTTCCTTCTGGATAAACTTTATCGATAGATGGATTTTGTTAACGAATTTACCTCGGACCACTGGTAGTATTAAGTGGGTCATTCTTGAGTTACGTTTTCCCCCCACACCTTTTTACGCTTGTCCTACTTTTTTCACGTTTGGTATGCCCGCCAGAATGGACTGGAAACAGCTTTAAAGATGCCCACATGGGCTGCATGAGCAAACCTGTCTAGTGAGGAGAGAGTTTGAAAGTGCGGCAAAGTTAAATGATGGATAGATGCCACTTTTGATGAGATGCCCTTAAATTTGCTTGGCAGAACTAAAATGAGACTCCAGTATACTTCAATATTCTTGTCCTTTTTCCCTCAAGGGTGCTTACATTATATTACTAAGCAATCAACAGTTTTGGATTCTGCCATGTATAAGTTTGATAGTAAAGTTAAAGACCAGTGCTTAGATTATAGCTGCATAGAACAACCTACTTTTAAATTGTTTCAAAGTAAAAGATGGCTTTGTAAAGCAGTATCCCATGTGTTTCCCCTTAATTCTCAGATTAATTTTATAATTACACTACACTAGATATCATCATTATTTGTTTGATACTTTCAGAATAAAATATAGAATTACTCCCTGCATGGGTTCAGACTTAGTTTGATTAAAGTCTTTTGTTGATGTGGGTTTTTTTTTTTAAGTTTAAGTTAAGGAAGAAGCTTAATCTAGTCCCGTTCATTCCAAAGCTAAGTAATCCGTATCCTAAAATACTAATATACTGAGACCTAATATCCAAAAGTGTATTTAATCACTTTTTGTGATGTGCCTCAGAATTGACAAAATAAATCATTGAAAAGGCAGAAACTCATATCAAAGAGAAAACAAGAATGAAAGATTTGTAGATATTAAGGGCATAACTGCAGATATTCCTAAGCGTGGGGTCTTGTATATGACCATCTTTGTTTAATGTTCACAACACCACATCAGCAGGAACACTATAAAAATCACATTGTTTAGTGCTGAGTGATTTCTTTGATGCCTTTTGTTTCCTCCCTTTTAAAACTTCATGTTGAATGTTCTGTAGATATTTCTATGCAAAAAAAAAAAAAAAAGTTTTCATTACAGCTGTTCAGAGGTCATGTCCAAACTTGGATGAGAAGCAGTGGGTGGCAATATTCTTCATGCCTTGAATTCATGGGAAGGGAATCTTTCTTCAGACAGAGTAAAACCAAGATCATGTGCAAAAAATATCCTTTGGAGATGTTTAGATTTGCAGGAACAACAACAACAAAATGTATGCTTTATAGGGTCAGATGATTCCTTTAAGTGTAAAAGAGAAGTCTGACTACTGGTACCCATGTCCACTCAAGGTTCTTTCCAATGACAAAAGCCTGACCTGAAGCCAATCACCAATTTAGTAGAAGCTCCTCAAACAGGGAAGTGTGCAGTGTTCTCAGAATATGCATTTGTACCGTTAAGGTTCCACAAGACTAAGTTTATCATCATAAAAACCATTGTACAGGTAGAAATTATACCCATAATTAGGAGACACAATACTATATAAATTTTAAAAATTCAATCGCATGAATAATTTTACTTCCATAAAAATATACGAGCTCTCAAAATTATTATTCTAACCTTAGCAACCTATGGGAGAAAAGATGATATTGGATAGTCATTAATGGAGTGATTATGGGAAAGATCTTCGCCTCTTCCCATAAGAAAATAATGATAATTTATGCCGGCTTAAAGGTGTACACTAAAGTGTGAAGGTTAACTTCTGTCCACATCCACAATATTACTCATATGCAATTATTATCATTAGAAGTATAATATGAAAATTGACAACTCTATCACTGCATAGTCAAATATAGTCTGTTTCCTAACACCCTAGATGACCTCTGTAAAATGACTATTATTAGCCTTGAACAGGCATGCAAATGTGCAATTTTCATCAGCAGAACTGTGTAAAATATTAATTTTTATAGAGTTCCAAATTTCACAGGGAGTGGTTTCATATGATTTCATAAGTAGCACAGGGAGTCGCTTCAAATTAAAATTACATATTAAGAAAATAATGCAGAGCAAGTACCAAATAAGCATCCAGCTTTAGAATCATCTAACAGCCATTAAAAGGCAGTGTCTCTATTAGTAGAGAGAATATTCTAGGTGATACACACGCATTCATACTTGGTGGTTTTGAACAATCATATTACTTTTTAGCAATGCTATTGAAAGGAAATAATTAAAGCCAGTACAAATACTAAAAAGACTAAACTCTTTCTTCCTCTGCCATAGTTGATTGCCTTCTGTGATTATCTGAATCATTTTTTTTTAACCAGAAATCACAAAGGTAAGCATCTATCCGATCATGAACTGCTAAGGTCTACAGGTCCTCATAGTATAAATGACATGAAAGATGTGTCTCTCCATCATAATCGCACCAAACTCCTAATATTACCAGGTCAGATGGTGTGCTAGCCAGTGGTATTATAGAGATGACTGACTGTAAAAATCAGTTGCTTTCAACACAAATCAAGGGCCATGGACATATGAACTGAAAGAATTGTCTTCTCCGTTTCCTGTGAGGTCTGGTCTTTACTATGTTAGAAACCAATTCTTTTTAAACTGGCACTTCAACAATGCTTGAAAAGTTACTTTGTTACACAGAAAACCCCATAACCATCACAGTCACTGCAAATTAAATAATCTTATTGCCCTTTGTCAAGGTTAAGACCACAATGACCTTACTGATATAGTACCCAAGAACACAATGCAAATGCACCATAAAATCAACCACATGTGCAGATCTGCTATGCACATGATTTTCTTAGTAGTCCTCAGCAAAGTGTATTTCCAGTTCTTTTCTATGTCTTCTTTGAAACAGAATTAGTCTTGGCAGCAAAGGCTATAGGTTTACAGTGGAAGAAAATGACCAAACATCCTGTCTCTTATTATCTAAGCAGCAGTGGGGGTAGTTGATATTGGAACTTTGATAAGAGTTATATTTTCTTAAATATCATGAGGTCTGTCTTATACGAAAGACAGAATATTTTTCACAAAAAAATAGGGGGTAGGGGTTTACTGTGATGTCAGTCACGCGACTCCTAACGCCCCTTCCATTCTACTTCTCTTTCTACTAACTTACGAAAGCAATATCTCATGCCCACACCTTAAGGTAAATATAATCGTGTATGATGCCACTTAAGCAGAACGCTTCTGATTTTCACACAGATGGCCTATCTGTCTTTTCAGAGATGGTGAATTGTGTTTGAGCAGATCCCTTGTCAACAGCTCTGATAAAATCATTCGGAAGGCTGGCTCCACCATCTTCCAGCACTCCGTACAAGGCTGGAAAATCAATTCTTCTTTAGTCCTGGAGATAAGGTGAGTTTTCTTTAATAAGCCAAAAGTCATCCCATCATGTCCTTAAAGAAGATGGATTTGGCAAACTTATACTGAACATTTGATTTATGGCTTAAGTGTAAACGCTTAATGAAAAAAAATGGATCAGCTATAGTTAATGTTCCTCATGGAAGAATGTGAAACCATAAAAACAAAGTCATTGAATGGTCACTGTTTTTCCCCAGGATGGTGTAATTTTTAATGTGCTATCCCATTATCAATAGAGCAAAATATTGAGCTAGGTACTAACCTTTAACATAATTTTATTCCATTGCATGGAATGAACATTCATTTCTGTACTTTTCCTTATTGAGACTTCAATTTGATCTGACACTTAACTACATAGAACAGAGGTTCCTCGACTCCTATTGTGTTTTAAATGTAGAGTGATTTGATTTATTAAATGGTTATGCTGATATAAGCTCATGTGAAAAGGGAATACAAAGTCAGAAAATAAGTTTGCTACAGTTTTGGCTTGGCCTTTGCCAGAAAGACATTTTTAAGAGAAAATGAATTATTGAAATAAACCCAATGACTCCTCTCATCCATTGCAGCACTCTCTTCTCCCTCAGTCCTGAAATTAATGAGAAAATGAGCTATGCACCCCCAAATATGAAGGGGGAGAATCTTATTTTTCTTTCATTCCATCATTGCTTTGCTTGGTACCCTTAAATCAGAGCATTTTGGTAATTCATAACTTGAGAAGTTTGGGAAAACATGCCCCTTATATATAAAATCATTGCTTTTTTAGTGTTTATGAAATAGTAACTATTCATTGATGTGATATTAACATAGAAAATTGGTTGGCAGTATCTGACTGATTAAAAAGTGAGGGTCTCATTTACTGCTCAGCTTTGATATTTTTTTGGCCTCACATGATTCCTATATCATCTCTCTTTCTCTCTGGCTCCCGAATCTAGCTCTTCATTTAAATCTAAAATAAGTTAGTCATGAATTAATTATTAGGAACGAGGTGATAGACGGGCATAACATTAAATCTCAGAGTTTGATAAAAGAAAAAGGGTGGTTGATTGTAGAGAAAAGAAGTTATTTACAATCATGACTTAAGAGAAACAGTGGTCAAGCCCGAAGGGGGTTGCTGAAGGTAGGGTAGCCTGGGTGGTGTACAGGACACACAGGACATGACAATAGCTCGATTAGCACATCTAGCCAGGCTTAAAATGCGTCGTGTAGGTGAAAATCTCAAAAGTTTATTAATTGAATAGTCCTCCTTCATAATTAATATATCAGTCCACGCATTCCTAATACATTTTCAAATATGCATAATGTATGTATTCATGGGACATTAAATTTGCAGTTTGCTTTATAGTAAGGTATTGGTTTGGGTGGAGGAACACCCTCATAGAAGCAGGGGGATAGAGGATGGGTTAGGTGTTTCTGGGACTGGGGAAACCCGGAAAGGGAATAATGTTTGAGATGTAAATAAAGAATATATTCAATTAAAAAAACAAACAAACAGACTCTAGTGCTTCCTCTGATGGAACTTTACAAACTAACGAAGGCTGTAATTGGAGCTCTGAAGGTGAGCTCTTTCAGCTAAGAGCCGTTAATATGAATGAAATGTTGGTACCCGCTATGTTTGTATTGTTCCTCTTCACAGGCTAAGAGGTAAACAATACAATGGTGAACAAATATTGAATAATATATACAAAGTTGTCATTTGCCAGAAAAGAATAATTCCTAAGTTCATTATTGCACAATGTGCAAACAGTTCATAAAAATTACAATTGCCTCTGGCAGCAGTGACTATTGAGTATTAATCAGTTATACACCTGTAATAAAAGATAGAGGATATGACAATATCTTGTTGTTAGATTCAGGTTTTACAAGTCTGTTAGCAATCATATCTGTGAGAGGGTGGCTGGCTGGATCATGTTCAGGTTTTGCAAAATTCTACTTCGAATGTTTTGATTGGGGCATGACATATAATTGAATTTTTTTGGTTTGTTTTAAGTAGTGGAAGTCTCTTGGTGGTCTTGTTTATTTTTGAATTACCATTACATTTATAATGTTCTGATGATATTTCTAGTAAAGGATTGGTTAATTTGCATTACCATGTGTAATAGCTGTGTGGGTCATTTGATTCTATTTTTTAATTGTGAATTCTGCTTGTACTCTTTAGTCCTCCTGCTGGTGGGTCTGCAGGGTTTACAAACACATCAGGTGCAGTTAGTAAGCAACTGCATGGCTGAGAATTGTCGCAGGTGGTTGGAATTCATTGTACTTTGAAGGATCCACAATGTTTAGGGAGTCAAAGCACTTTACAGGCATAGTCACAATCAATACTATTACCTTGTTCTCCAGGCTTCATTGTATTGTGAAGACTTTGTTAATATTATCTTCTTAAGAGATGACACATTTAAGGTTCATTACTTGTGACTAAATCTGTGAATGTTGTCAGCTTCTGTCTACCATCTGTCTCAACCTATTTTCCGTGTTTTGGTTCTTTATTTTCTCAGTTTTCCTATATTAACAAAACCCTAAAAACTTACAATGCCAAATTAGGGTGTAGAAACATATGATCTCAGCTTCCTTCCTGCAGTCTAGCCAATAATTAGTGAAATATTTTGATTCTTAGTGTAATATTTCCTAAACATATAAGACAGGCTAGTTAAACATGAGTGCAGGTTTGTGTGTTTCATGTAAAGATATAGCATGCTGCTACATTTATAGATTTCTATCATGGAAAATGGCACGTACAATCTTACACCGTCTTCTACTTACTGTGCTCAGAAAATGACAATAATGTTACTTGTAGCTGAAGAAGCTTATTTACCAGGAGCAAACATTTCTATTCAGTGCTTTATTTTAAAGTGCCCATCTTTTAATAGTGCAAAGTTGTGAAAGATCATATTTTAGTACTAAATATAGAGCACACGTCTGTATGAAGAACATGATATACTTGCCCTTTGAACATGAAAATAAATTTTGATCATCCAATTTTACCAAATTCACAGCCAAGTATGAAATAGTAAAGTTAAAAAAAAGGTTCTTCAGCTAATTTGGAATAATTTTAGTTTTCATGTGATGGGGTTGTTTAGGATTTTTCTTTTTCAGACTAAAATATTTTTCCCGTAACCTTTTTTCTAAGTCCTGAATTACTAAGTAATAGAAAGACTTCATTTAGGAAAAGTTATGTAAGGATATTTCTTTCATTTCATAGGCACAATAAAGCACACAGGAATTTCAAAGTGCTTTCCTTTTCAGTGAGCTGTGTTATTGCCAATCAATATGTTATTTTTAACCATCAGATTTAGATACACTGATGCTCTCCTCTCTCCTCTATTTATTCTAATAAATTGAAACTACTTACATTATGGTATGTATGTTTGTATATATAACCTAGTTTGACTTTCAACTTTTCATGTGTTCCTACCATATGATGTGCTACTCATTGTTTCTGGTGTGACAAATGTACTTTCAGTGAAATCTCAGTTGCTACAATACAGATTGTTGGTACAAAATACAGGGAGAAGGAAGAGTGGCATGTGGTGGTGAGTTAGCTATATTTAGCGTTTCACAAATAAAAACAATGAGTAGTAAATTAAACCTCTAGGCCCCTGCAGCTGCTGTTGCAATCATAGTGTGGTTGGTATCAAAAGGGAAGTTCTGGTTGAAGATTCAGTTGAGCAGTTTCTGTATAGAATCTTTCCTGGCAGTTTAACAGTCCACAAACCTTTGGGTTGAAACCAACGTGGTCTTTAAAAAAAAATACGTTTTTTGTGACTAATATTTTTGGTCTCATTGAAAACGAAACGTTTTCTTTCTTTCTTCCCCCCCCCCCCCCGTCCCCTGTCACCATTCATTTAAAATCAGTTGCTGTGAAGTTGGTGTTGGCTTAAATAAGAAGGCATGAAGATCTAAATCGGAGTGACCAAATAACAGCTGACAATCTAAGAAATCTGCCCTTCATTTATTTTAATATCAGATACATTCCATGAGTTTAAATATGTTAGTGGCTTGGCTGCCTATGCAGAAAACTTGCAAGGTTACAGCTCGAATACTAAATACACTTTTGTTGAATTTTGAATCTGTGAGCTCAGACATTAAGCAGGGTTTCCCTTTATTGCTCAAGCAATTTTGCTGACTCTGCTGTTAAACAAAATTAAATTCATATTGTGTTCTAAAGCAAACCATTCATGTCTTTCTGATGAAACTTAAAAAGTTTTTCAATTTACTCTAAAAAGAGTGTTTCTTGATTCCTGTGGCCTTTAGATAATTACATTTAGGTAACAGTTTTCTTGCTCCATACTTTTGTGGTTTTAAGTGATGACTGTGATTAGGAAATTCACAGAATTTCTTATGTTCCGAAGCATATATAAGCTAATAAAATGATCTTAGCTTTCCAAAGTATGAAGACTCTAACCATTCCACACTGGTCCCAAAAGTGCTTGTGCTTCTAGGCCACAATATTGTTCATTCATAATAATTATCAGCAGCACTTTGTGCATTTTTTATCAACAATCCTATCTTCAATAACTTTTCATGCATAAATTTCATCCATAAAAATGGGATTTAAATGTTTTTTAAACATAAGGAGAAAAACACTCAAAAATCATTTAAAATACTTCAGAGGCTCTTTTAAATTTCCAGGTTAAAATCGCACATTCTACATTAAAAATGTTTTAAATTTTATCTAAAATCTTCTTTATGTTTAATTTTAATTAGTCTATAAAATTCAGGTTTCCGTTGCCTTAAAAGGTACTTTCTTTTCTTTCTTGGCTGATGCTTACTGCCAAACCTATCATCTTGAATTAGGATTCATAACATTGGCATATGTGCTTAATAACTGTTTATCTCATTGACTGCTATTTTCCCCACATTTAGCAAGCCTACACATTTTAACGTTTGGTTTAAACTTTCGAAGCCGGGTTCAGACTTTCCCCCTAAGGGTGTGTAAAGCACAGGCCTTCTGCCTACTTGTGTATCACTTTTGAAATGATTTGGCTTCTAAGTTTCCATTACCTAGAAACGACATTTCTGTAGGAAAGTCCCTCTTGTCAGTTCCCATGCCAGCCAATGTAACGTTTTTTGATGCTGTGAAAGGGAGTTTCGCTTTTGGATTTCTAAGCTACAGAACCATCTTTAATACCTGCAGCTCTGATCTATTCATCTCAAGCTGCCAAATGCGCTACTGCTTTTGAGCACAATCTTTAAATGCATCTATGACGGCCTATTTCAGCTTTGTTCAAAGAGAAACGGTAACATCACCCTCTTCGATGATTTAACCACATCCGTGCAGTCCTTATCTTTAGGACAACCTTGTCACCTTCAAAGCAAACAAGAAGTTGTGTTAAAATATAGTGGCAAGCTCTTCTCATTTGCCCCCAGGTAATTAAACGAAGTTAATTAATGAGTATGGAAGACTAGGGTGCCGCTTTGATAGTAGACGTTACAGTTTGTGGAGAATAACTAGATCCTTGTTCTTAGTAACGAAACTTGCTCAGAGTCATAGAGCATACAGCCTATTATCACAACAGGGAAATATGCCTCTTTTTTCTTACATATTACTATCAGGCTCTGACTTGTATCCCTGTGAAACTGGAAGCTCCTTGACCTAAGAGAACATTAGTAAATAGCATCTGTCTTTCTAGCCTCTGCTACATATGTTTTTCAGATTGCTTCCTGGTGCTTTGATTGGCTAGCTTTGGAATTAAATAATCTTGGACTCTTGTAGGCCACATCCTAAGATTTTTGTCAGTATCATTTCCTCCAAAGCTACTCGATCCTGGTGCACTTCACTGATGTCAGTTACAAGTACGAATGAATCCTTCCAAAAATTTTCTCATGAACACAGGCTTCTTTTTAGTATTTTAAAACCATACTAAGTCAGCCTTCCTTCCCATAATTCAATCACAGATACCCCCTTTGGATCATTTAAATATCTCTTTGAACATGGAAAAATAATGTATCACTTTTTTTGGAGAGTTATAGTTTATATTCATATTTCTTACCAAGCAGGGTACAGGGAAAGATGACAGCAACAAATTGCATACCTTAGAGTTTGGATCACAGAGCCTGTCAAGACACAGATTCCTTTCCTCACTGCCTGCCACCTGGCTACTTCATGTTTGATTCTCCTATTTTAGCACCTTAGAAAAGCAGTTAAATACCTTTAAACCAGTTTTCCATGACCAGTCAGTGTATTATGTACAATACGAAGTTGCCAATTTTTAAAAGACAAACCACATTGTCAGGTGCATTTTCCCCTTAGGCCACATTCCCCGCCCCCTCCACCCCTGCCCTCCTGCCCCCACCCCCCACCCTCCAGCCAGTTATGACTGTTTTCTCATAGTCTGTCATCTACTTAGAATATGCGCATATCTATATGTGCTCAGCATCTTATAGCTTATGATTAATCTGTACAATATAAATATAGGAAGGGTTAAATTTTAATAAAAGATGAATGTAAAATGCAGCGATGAGATGAGTTAGCATTTTGTTTGTTCCCTAGAGTCATACACAAGAGCATTAACCTCCAATTTAAAAAACATCAGCCCAACAACACAACCGACTAGACTTGTTCCAAATCCTGGAAAGGTTCTAACTAATTATCCGGGGCCCACAGACAAACACAAATAACCCAAATAACAGCAAAAGTCAATGTCTAAAGACATAGAAGAAGGTAAGAAAGAGCAAGAAGAATCACTAAATATCTCTCAGATACAGTACTGATGCTCCCTCTAACCAGGACTTCTCGGACTGAATCCATCTTACATCTTGTACTTGTAAATGTGAATGAAAACATACAGACATATTCAATGTGCCATTTGGATAAATGTATTTTGGGAGGATTCTCAATAATTTAATGTTTATGTCAATGTTCTGATTCAAAATGACTTCAAGTTAATACCATTCATCTCATTGTACAATATTCAACAAAAGCAATGGCTAGAAAATTGAGAACTTTACGCAACAATCTACTTGGTACAAACGGTGTCCCTATGAACAATAGTTTACCCAGTGAAATACTTTTTAAGTATATTGTCACAAATAAAGTGATTTCCTCACTTTAGTAAGAGCTGAATACACTGTATCTATTTACAAAACTATTCTGAACTCTTCACACAGGATTTGACAAAAGTATATTTCCTATAACATTATTTGATGTGCTTACCACTTGACAATTTAAGAACAATAATTTCCTGTTTATATAGGCATGTACTGTGATAGAAATGAAGACATCCGCTCTTAGATACCCATTCCTTAATCTAAAGTTTTGCTTGCGTTCTAAATACAGGAAGAACATTCTCCGTTTCTTAGATGCGGAACGTGATGTTTCTGTGGTCAAGAGCAGTTTTAAGCCTGGTGATGTCATACACTATGTGCTGGACAGACGCCGGACACTCAATATTTCTCACGATCTGCATAGCCTCCTGCCTGAAGTTTCACCTATGAAGAACCGCAGGTTTAAGACCTGTGCTGTTGTTGGGAATTCCGGCATCCTACTGGACAGCGGATGTGGAAAGGAGATTGATAGCCACAACTTTGTAATAAGGTGAGCATCCTTCTGCCGTTTGAGCCCGCTAGTACTTCATCATGGTTTTACCCAGAATACTGTGAGAAATGCTCAGATTTCACGTTAACACGAAGAATGACTGAGAACGCTACCATTTATGTGGGATGTCCATTACCGTGGTGTATACAAACAACCCTTTAATTTTGGATTAGAAATATAATCACTGTATCATTGAAAGAAAAGTCTAATACCTTGTCACACTTCACAAAAGATTTTAAAGATATGGACAAGAATAAGTTAATTATATTACTACTTTCAGAGACAATTAATCATTTCTTATACTTCTTTTCATCTTTAATGTTTGGTTTCAGACTTCAGACTTGCAAATTTTACATATCAAAGCAGATCTGACCTCCAGGTTCTCCCAGCATCCCTCAGTACTTACCTGGCATACCTTGCCCCCAACCCTGAACTTTCCAGCCCAGGGTCTGGGCTGTCCTTCCCTTAAAGGCTGTTCCCTATATTCTGTCTATAATCCGGACATCCTCCCTCTCCCTCTCCCTCTCCCTCTCCCTCTCCCTCTCCCTCTCCCTCTCCCTCTCCCTCTCCCTCTCCCTCTCCCTCTCCCTCTCCCTCTCCCTCTCCCTCCCTCCCCCTCCCTCTCCCTCTCCCTCCCCCCCCTCCCTCCCTCCCCTCTCCCTCTCCCTCCCCCCTCCCTCCCCCCTCTCCCTCTCCCTCCCCCTCTCCCTCTCCCTCCTCCCTCTCCCTCCCCCCTCTCCCTCTCCCTCCCCCCTCTCCCTCTCCCTCCCCCTCTCCCTCCCCCTCCCCCCTCTCCCTCTCCCTCCCCCTCTCCCTCTCCCTCCCCCCTCTCCCTCTCCCTCCCCCCTCTCCTCCCTCTTCCTCTCCTTCCCTCTTTCTCCCTCTCCTCCTCCCCTTCCCCCTTCTCCTCCCGCTCCCTCTCCGCATCCCTCTCCCCCTCTCCCTCCCCCTGTTTCTTTTCCCTTTTCCACCCTTCCCCCTCCCTCTCCCCCTCCCCTCCCCTTTCCCCTCTTCCCCCTCCCTCCTTCTCCCTGTCCTCCACTCTTCCCCTCTCCCCTCCCCCATCTCCTCCTCCCCCTTCCCACCTCTGCATCTGTGTTCAGGCCTCTTTCCCTCTTTCTCTCCCCCTCCCCTAACCCCTTTTGCGAAGGCAACTTCCTTGGCCTTGGTCCATGGGGCCTGCAAACTCACCAGGCCCATTGCAGCTTCCCAATAAACCTGCCTTTAATATAATCCAATCGAGCTTTAATTGGCTCCTGAGAAATATCCCGTCATTTAGTTTTATATAACTTAATTTGTTGGCTGAAGATTATTATGTAGTGCTGTCACAGACATAAATAAATTTTACTATTTATTATTAATTACTTTGCAGCTTCAAAGAAGCTAAGTTTGTGAGTTTGTATCTACTGTCCTGAATCAAATTGGCTTTATTACTTATTATTTGTTCTATTGAAATTATTTAACCTTTTATTAACTTAAAGAACTAAGCAACAGATCATATCTAAAGACATTAAGTAATTTTTAACGTCCATTCCTAGTACCCGTAGAGTTTTTCTTGTGTCTTAGATCCTTAGGGAAAAAATAATGAATAAATGAAGCAGTCAAGTGAATGGGCGAAGTATATATACAGTGACCACAGTGAGATTTCAGCACTGATGTCATGGTGAAATACCATTGTGAAAAATATGTAAGGACACAACATGGCCAACAGATCCCCCCTGGTGAACCACAACTGGTAGCTTCTTCTTTCCTTACAGGGCACTTCCCCCTGCACACATCCTCCAAGACCAATTAGGACTTAGTCCTTAACTTATCTCTCTAGTTGCTTGCTTATTCCCTTATCCTGACTACACCTTAATTACACATCATCTGAAACACTACAACTATTCAAATCTGCCTCTGTAAGTTTGCCTTTGACTTTAAAACAAATTTAAATGTGCATACGCATACATATATACATACATCTTTTATTTTTATTAAATTCCCATTTTATTCTATTTATTCATTTGTTTTGAAGTATCTTGTGTTGTGGCTGTTTTAGTTTTAGTTGCTGTTGTTTTTCAAGACATGATTTGTATGTGTAGCACTGACTGTCCTGTACTCATTTTGTAAACCTGGTTGGCCTTGAACTCAGAAATCTGCCTGACCTTGCCTCCCAAGTACTGGGATTAAAGGCATGTACTTCCAAACTCAGCCTTAATGTAATTAGAATATAATTGCATCACCTCCATCGTGTTCCTCCCTTGAAGCCCTGCAACATTGTCTCCTGCCACCTCTCTCCATGCCTTCCCACTCCCTCACATCTATGGCCTCTTGTTACTACTGTTACACATATATGCATAACCTTGTGAGTCTGTTCTTGTTGCTTGTATGTGTATGTTTTCAGGGCTGACCACTTTGTAATTGGATAACCAATAAGGGGGACTCTGCCTAATTTGGTTAGCAGTCCTAAGTTGCCTGTAGTATTTTTCTAGTGGGGAGACCCAGTGTGATTTCTACTTCTCATGTTACCATGATGATTAATACTGTGTGTGCTCAGATCTTACAGAGTTAGCCACATTGTTGGGGCGTCACAGGTGTAGTATCCCTGGGATTTTGAGGAGACAAAATCATGACTGTCTCTTTGCTCCTCTGACCCTTATATTCTTTCTGTTCCCTCTTCCTTGAGTTTATTAAGCCTTAGATGCAAAAATTGTTGTTCTCTGTTAAATCAGAGATCTGTATCTGTGACACAGAAAACTCCAACTGGTGGTTTTTAGTAATGCTCTTCTTTGATGAGGCTTAAGAGCTACACTTTTCTGTGGGTATAAAGATATGTTTTAGAGTGCAGTAAAGAATTCTGCTGCTCTAGCAAAGCGGTGTTAGTAGGAGCTAGTGGGATTAGTACTATTACTCTACTTGCTCCAGGTGGTTTTCTAGTTTCTAGTATAAGGTTTGATTTTCCTACTGTTGGTAGACCAGAAGCCCAATTCACCAATTGTTGATAACCATTAACATTTGTATATCACTACTGCACCTTGTAGGATATATTGCCATACGGGTCATTATTGTGGTTCATATGGGTAAGACTAGTCATTGCATGTCTCCTTTGGCAGCTTGCATAGTAAATTCTGGTATTATAAAAGCTAGACCCCAAGAAAGAAAGAGGCTTTCATGATATATACAGCCAAATCTTCTGAATCTTGTGTTCTATATGTGGGGTGTCCATAGCAATATGGTTCTACAAGCTCAGAGAGACAACCAAATATAAGAAAAATAGCCCATGTGTGTGTGTGTGTGTGTGTGTGTGTGTGTGTGTGTGTATTGCAATATATTATATATATTTTATATTGACTACAATATACTTATATATGAACACATACACACAAACACACAGCCTAAAATTAAAGGAAATTATTCCATTTGAGATGATAATACTCTCTATCAAAGTGATTGACTAACAAAAACCCTGTGTCAAGAAAATCTATGCCTTTATTAGTTGCATTCACAACTAGAAGATAAGGGAGATCTTTTATATTCATAGACTGTGTCTTTCTAGGGTAAATGATTGCAGAACTGGTATTTCTTGTCTTTATTTTAACTTGCTTTTTCACACACACACACACACACACACACACACACACAAAACAAAGAACTCTGTGGACTGACTCTTCCTTCTCATGAAATCATTTTCAAACTTACAGTATTATAGTTTCTCAGTTGAAATTTGTAAAATGAGAGTTATGAAACAATTTTTATAAAGTTTAATTTACATAAATTTAGTGTTCTTTAGCCTAGAGCTAGTCTGCAGGAAAAAAGGCTAATGTGTATGTGAATATTTGAAGTCTTTTCATAGCTGATTTATTTTTCTAAGTTGTGCTCATCTCTGTAACGTTATTCCCTTAAGGTCACAGAATTTTTAAAGATGATAATAAAACTGGGCCAAATCTATTGGGAGGCACAAGTCAACTATATATTAGGTTGACGTTGAACAAAGACTTTATACAGCCTTTCAACATACAAATAGTTGACTGCTCTTTGGGTATTTGAATTGGTCAAGGCCCTTAGCTCTAGACCTTTAGAAGTGTTCCCGTTCTTTGTCAAGTTATGCTTATTTAGTGTTTAGTAGGGATTTAATAATAACAAATTATACAAGCTTTTATTTGCATTATTTAGAAAATAAGACATGTTTATAAAGAAAATGAAAGACGTGTCTTAATGACCTTTCTCTCCCATTTTGCATACTTTTATTAATTTAAAAAATAGAAGTCAGTGCACTCCAATTCTGGGTATACTATGAAAATACTGTTCAGATTTTTCTGATTTCCCAAGAGAAAAAATTACCTGACTTTTCAAGAAATAATTTTAAAATGTGCATTTTAGAAAGCATTCTGCACTGGAAGAAGGGGGCCATTAATTTAATAGCAGTTTAGTCCATTCCTTTGGTCTTTACTTTATTAGGGATTTGTAGGGAAACCATTTATTATACTCTACAGAATATTCTAAGGGACATATTTGGAACCTGATCTCAAGACTCAGGAAAGGAAATTAGTAATTCATTAAATGAAACAATGAAGAATATATTAGCAATTGTTTACCATGAAATACCATCTGGTTTTGCCAGTAATCACTTACCAGTTAAAAGTCTTTTATTCTGAATAAGAAAAAAGAAATGAAAAGAAAGGAAGAATAATAATGAGGAGAAAAAAAACATTATCACTTAAGAATAAAGACTGTAACCAAGGGGTATGCCATGCTGTGCTCTGCACATTAAGAATGAGAATAATTCATTCAAACTAGTGCACTGCTATTGTGTCTGCTCTTGTGGCCGAAGAAGTGGCCACACTAGTTCTGGTTTAATTTTGTTTGAAATACCTAGGAAAATGGAAATAAGGAATTATGTCAGAAGTAAAATGACCAAATGTAACTGTATCTTCCCATAGAATGTGAAAGTAAATTGAATTCATCCCAAAGATACTGATGTGTAGTTGATAAGTGAAAGATGTGGGTATGAGAATTTTAAATACACAGTATGGCACACAGGCCAGAGATTGAGACAGTGACAGTCTTTTTTGTTTTTTGTTTTGTTTTTTTGTTGTTGGTTTTACGAGACAGGATTTCTCTGTGTAGCCCTGGCTGTCCTGGAACTCACTCTGTAGACTAGGCTGGCCTCGAACTCAGAAATCTGCCTGCCCTGCCTTCCAAGTGCTGGGATTAAAGGCATGTGCCACCACCGCCCGGCGAGATAGTGACAATCCTAATAAAAGTAAAGGAACTTCTCTACACTTTTGAAAAGAATATATATATATATATATATATATATATATATATATATATATCTTTTGCATTAGTATCTTTCTTTTGTTTTTAATGGACACACTATGGTTACTCTTAGATGTCCTGATTCTGGTAATACTCCTAGGAAAACTAAGTCCTAGTTTGTTTCTTTAACAAGCAAATTATTTGATAATGTCATATACTCCTCTCTGAAATCCTGCTGCCGAGTTGTTGTCCCCTCTCTAAAATATTATCATTTGGGGGCACTCCACAAATCCCCCTGGACATTTGTTACTATATCATTGCACAATAGTGACATTCTTTCCCTTAAATGTCCAAAAAATTATTTGTTTAGAATTTATTGAAATTTTCATTCTTCCTTAAAAGACTTCCCCATCTATATTGAGCTGGATAGAACTTTTAGACTGTTTCAGACAAACGGCCCACTTGATGATGCATTGTAGACCTGCATAGCTGTACAAATAGTTAGTTGATGCGTTCTTTGAATAGCCCCACCCGTGTTTCGATTTTCTTTTCTTGTTTCCGAGTGTCACTAGTGGATAATAGGTTTGTTGAGAGAGAGGTGAATTACATCTACTTTGCTTGCATAGGGCACGAGTCAATTTAGTGAATTCTTAATTTTGAATTTGCCTAAGTACCATGTTTAATTTGACCTTTGTCTTTAAAAAATGATAACATATTATACGATAAATCTTTATTTGGCACCAACTATATTTTTATTGTTTTTTCACATCTGTATTAAAAATTAATTAGCATCTTTCTTAGCTATGCATTATAGTGTATTGCATAGAACACAAAGAATAATCTACTTCAAGTAGTTTCCGCTGGAGGAGTAAAAAGGGAAGAGTAAATGGTATAAGTCTTTATTGTGAGCTGATGATGACTACGAATTTGAATATCTCCACAAATTTTCTGAGAAGCAGAGCAAAATGTCCCCCATCATTTTATAAGCATGGAAGGCATCAGAGCACGCACTGGTTTTGAAAATGGGACTCACAGTACCAATTTTTACAATATATCCATTGATTTAACAGTAATTTCAAATAGATGTTGGATAAAAGGAACCTGTGATCAGATTATTACATGATGCTAGAGATATAAAAATAAAAAGTAAAACATGAGAGTAGGAAAATCAATTAAAAATTACAGACATGTTGATTTTCTCTTAAGTGTCTTTTTTCATCAGTTCTTTGAGAGTTTCCCATGTGTTTTGGTCATATCTAGCCCTCCCAATCTCTTCCCAGACCCACACAACTTTGTATGTCTCTTTTTATTCTTTAGGACTAATGTAGACCAAATATTATTGGATGTGTGCTCTTATACTAAAGTATATTGACTTACCAGTAACTACACTTTTAGAGAAAACTGCCTTTGCCTCTCCTGGCATCTAAGAAATGTCAGCAGCCTTACAGCTAGGGATGGAATTGTAACTCCAGCTCCTTTTTCTGAGCTGGAATGTTTCTGCCTTGTTCTTGCACAAGTCTTTTGCATGCTCCTGCACCCACGATGAATCCATGTATACTGCTTTCCTCCTGTACACAGAAGATAAAGTGTGACTGTACTCATCCACCACCTCTGGATTTTACAGTATTTATACTCCTACATCCACAATGATCCATGAGCCTTGGTAAGGTGGTGTGTTACATGTGTTCCCTAATGGATTGAGCCTTCTGCATGTAATCTCTTACTCTCATCTCCTTGGCCAGTTGTAGGTTACTCTACACCTGTAGTAATCACAAACTACTACACCTAGAAGTGTCCTAGATGAGGGTTGAGAGATATATGCACCTACATATGTATGGATACAACAATAATTCATTAAGATTCAATTTAATACTATGTCTATTTAGTATCAAAATATTTGCAAGTTCTTCCCTAAGGTTTGTGACATGTCTAGCCTGAGGTTCTTCACCCAATAATCTTTTATTCTTATGGAGTAACTAAATATTCAACCTATTCTTGTACTAGAAATTTAAAAATCATGTGTGTTTTCAATAAAAGGAGGAAATACTTAATAAACATTTGTAAAATCATAAATCTAGTGACACTGTTAAAGGCATTATGATTACTGTTCCTTCATGAGTAAAACTCATGATACCTAGTCCATACTCCCTTAGTAAGCACATCTTATGTTTCAGCAAAACTTGATTAGGACAAAGGAAGTCAGTCTCTGCTGCAAATTGAAAATATCTTGGCCTGACATCTCCTCTGATAGAGATGGCCACCAATGAAACAATAATGGTCGTATGGCAACAGCTATTCTGTCATTTTGAGCAGGAGGAAGAACTAATTATTTGAACTAGACACTGATGTACTGAGTCAACATCCCACCTGCTTGGTGATAAAAGCAAATAAAAGCCTAAGATGAAATACTATTCCAACTTTACTTCCTAGAAACTGATTCCTAAGAGTCATAGAACTTCTGCTCACTTTAGATGTACTTTATTAAAACTACAGTGATCAGTGCTTGTGGTCTATGAGACTCTGAATTATAGGCACTTGCCATGACCTATACAAAAGAACTCAATTCTTAGCATGATTTCATCTCTAATATTTTCTTTTCCTCTTGAGGATAAGCGCTTCTGTTGTTCAAGAATCATTTGTGTCTCTAATATTGTGAAGTATAGTGAGGTGTAAGTTGAGCCCTCACCGTTTTTTTTTTATTATCTAATAAAAGACACATCACAAATATTGGCTTTGCTAAGGTTACCTACAGTGTTAACATCAATAGTAGACCTGTTTGCAAACAGAAAGGAGAAATATGTAACGTCAAAATTGTAGAATATTGAAACACTTTTTCTTTTAATATTTAAAGTATCAACAAACTTAGCACAACTAGAAATTATTTTTAAAAACTTGTTTCAAACCATTCTTCACATTACTTAAAATCACATTGATTTAAAAAATAACACCTTTATATTATTCTTGTAGCCATGCTACATAATCTGTTAAACAGGAGAACACTATTTTAGCAAAACACTAATATAACATGATGTTTCTTAATCACAAAATAATACTTGATATGTGGTTCAGTCAAAAGCAGATATGATTACAGAACCGAGTGTCTACATTCCTTTTTATAGGAGACTTAGATTGGGTAAGATCAGGGCTAATCACTGAAATCAAGTCTCTAAAGACACATGACAAATTTGAAATGTGTTTTCATGTATATTTCTATAGTTTCAAAGAACAAAGAAAAGCTTATACAATGGTCTAGAGAAACAAGATGTGATTTTATTTTTGAATAGGGTTACACAATCTCAGAATTTTATCTAGTCTATGAGATACTACAGGATAACGTGCAGCTACAGAATTGGTCATACTACTGAAAGTCATTTACTTTTCCAAAGTACTATATGCTACCTGAATCCAAATAGCATGGTTCCTTCAGTGCTTAAAGAATAGCAGTGGAACACATTTTTAGCCACTCCATATAAACTCAGATGTAGATTTTAGTATTTTAAAGCCAAATCTAATTCAAATAAATGTATTTTTGGAACCACACACATAATTCATGATAACAGAAGCCTCTCATTATGTTAAACTATATATGTGTTTTAAAGTTTGTATTATCCACATTTTAAGATATTATAGGTAGATACAATGACTCCTATGTGTGATCAAAGTTCAGTCATGATGATGTTGAATAAAATGCCTAGTCTTTTCATGTCTATTTGTGTCTTCATGAGACAAAGGCTTCATTTAACTAGGCTGGCCTTAGACATGTTCTGCAACTGAGGAAATCCTTGATCTCCTGATCTTGTATCTTGTAGGACCTAAGTGTTAGGGTTATAGATGCACCACACTCATATCAGTTTTCAGCCTTCCCAGCCTTGAGCTTCAATTTCAGAGCCTGAGTTTAGCAAAGAATTCTTTGTCTTTATACAGAATGTTATAACTTAACTAGTCACAAGGATCAGAGAATTACAAAATTATCTTCCCTTTCCAAACCAGACAAAAAATACTTTTTAATCCAATCTGAATACTGATATATGTAAATAAATACTATACAAATTTGTCAATGCAGAGTTTATAGCAAAAATAATTTTTTATTTTTACTATATGTAAAGTAGGGTTAGAAATCAACTTTTGCCATATATTTATAGTACACTTTCAATTCTTTTTTATTCACTTTCTAATGTACTTCCATCATTCAAGAAGATTAAGTGATGAAAGTTATTTTGGGTTTTCTCCATAAAAATGCCTAATAAATAAGAGATCTGAATTTTAAATAACAATACATTTAAACATTATTGTTCAAACATAATATGAACATAATTAGTAAAAATGTTTTTGAAGTGATTTAAATGTTTCTAAAGTTAAATACAGCTTTTGTTGGATACTTTACCTCTTCACTTATCTGACAAAAGTGTATTGTACTATAAAAATGCTACAAATATTATATCCGATGTGAATACATAAACACTTGCTAACTGCATGCTGAAACACACCTTCTATAGATCCTGAGAAATGAGTATAGATTTCCTCTTAATTTTGTTAATTTATTCCTCAGTACTTCCCTTTTCCAGTCTACCTTTTTCTTAGCATCCATCTAAATCATTTGTTTTAATTTGCTCATTTTCCTTTTAGTAGCTCCTGCCCTTAACGTGTGCCATGACACTCTTCTTCACTATAGCTGTCTAATGCAAATGTAACAAAATGCTTGATCTTAAATTGTAGCTCAGGACTCCAGCACCAACTGGAGGCTTGTTAAGAGAATAAAATCTCAGAACATGAGTTAGGCTGCTGAGTCAGAATGTATGTATCATTATGTATTCATGTGGTTCTTGAGATTGGCTAACAGTATCCTGCAGGCAAGCTGGAACACCTCATCATATATAATTTCTCTGGACTGTGTATTTAGTGTTTGGTAACTAGACTGGTACATTGAATGAAAAAGTAAATCTGATCAAATTTAGCTTGTACTAAATCTCTTCACATACAATTTATACAATATTGAGTTTCAAAATTAGTCAGAGGGGCCTTTTCTGTATTGTATATTATTAGCTGTATTATTTATCAAGTGAATCATGAGTTCAAAGTAATATACATATATAATTTTTAAAAAGTTATTATTTCTCTTTTATGGCTATCTATGTTGTACCTACATATGTATGTATGCACCATCTGTCCTTGTGTCCCTGAATGCCAGAAGAGGGTTTCAGATACTTCAGAATTGGGTTTCAGTTTGTTGTGAGCTACCATATGAGAACTAAGAGTCAAACATATGCCTCCTAACAGAGCATCCAGTAGTGACCTTATTCATTGAGCTATACCTTCACCCTGTATATATATATGTATATGTATGGGTATAGGTATATGTATATATACCTATTTTTATATTTATATGTATTATATTTATATGTATATATACATATACCTATTATATTTATATATGATATATGTATTTTATATATATAATTAAATTGCAAGTACCTTGTCCAACAATGATAGCAAAGGGAATCTCAGTAACTAGAAAGATACTCTTCTTTTCCAATATAAATCACAGACACTTTACCCTAGTTTGTCAAGTTTGTCAAGGCAATCTGAGTTAGGCTGAATCAGAAATGAAGAACCTGATCTGAGGGGACAAAAGGATATTGCCTCAGGAGAGCTGAGTATCAATAGACTATGAATATGTAAATGTAGATTAGCATGTTTATAGGTATATGTCCTAGGTAATCTGAAGCAATGTGGTAATGATAATCCCTCTTTCCAAGAAGGGGAGGATTCACAAAAGAAAGAGACAGAATAATCAGATACTCTTAAAAATGATTCATGTTTTGATTTTTCCACTGGTGTATAATTTATGACAAATTTTAAATCATACTCTTGACCTCCACTGCATGCTGCTATTTATAAAAAGTAGACTATTTTCTAGGAAAAATGAAACAAAATTTCCTTGTAATGCAAAGAATGTCTTTAATTCTTTCACACATGTGCACACATCTCTTAATGGCAAATAGAAAACAACAAGGTGTATGAGTGAGAGGCGGCCCCAGGAAATGACAAGAATGCATATACATTCAAATAACAACTTGCATTTCAGAGATGATGGTGTCTTACAGAACTTTTGCCCTATATATTTTACATTATTTTTGGCTTATTATAATTCTATAGTTTTTTGCTCAATGGAACTGTACATCTTTAAAATAATCATCTTTTAGGTTTAATCTACCAAGTTTAATTATACTATCTATGCTTTATGTGTGTCAGAATTTAATTTTATGATCAATCATTTTACATATAAACACAGGTAAAATGGAAGTTTACTGTGGATTGTTGTGTGGTATGAAATGGTTAGCTTTTGTAATTCTCTAAGAGAAAATTATTTTCAATAAGAAATAATAATGAAAATGGAAACAGAAATACTAAAATTATTTAAAACATGTTTAATAATTTTTAAAAATAAAGATTACATACGTATATATAGTAGCGATTTCAAAAAATAACATGTAGTAAAAGATTAACCAATATCTCAGGAAAACACATTCAGATGTATAAATAGAACTTTGCCAAAATCAAGTCGATAATATCTTCTAAAAACCTTAAAATTATTCATACTTGACACTTTTAGTTTAACAAATTCTGTTTAAGCACAGAAGCATTGTTTAAGCATGAAAAGGAACTGAGAAGCCACTGGACATTAGTCATTCCCCATGTAGAGAAAAAAATGAGGTAGAAGAACCAAGAATAGTAAAATAATAAGTGTTTTCAAGGGTCATACAATATCATGTGATTTGGGGGTTACTTTTCTTTTGGGTTCATAATGAAGGTTACATGAAAGAGGAACTGGCAATTTTGGAAGTAGATGTTGAAGAAAAAATATGTGATATTCATTATTTTCATGACATTTTGAAATATTCCCAATCAAGATCCTTATGGTTCTTTGGAATTTTGATTTAATTAATTTTATTCTATTAGTAATTGTTATGAATGAAGAGGAATAGATTCAGAATGGTAGACATAAGCATCTATAAATGGAAGGAAAACACCATAAAAGCAGCTTTTAAAAACGCCCTTCAATAAGGGTAACTAGAGGAAGCAAGTTTGCATTTTAGGTCAGAGTAGAGAAGGTCAAAGAAAATTGAGCTGGACAGAATGATTCATCTTGGTACAAAAGTTCTTCTCGGACACAAAGCACTACCAGTTTACTAGTTCTTCCATAGATTTAAAAATATGGTTTAAGTTTTTATTTAAAACTAAAAGATTCACCTCTTATGCCTCTATACATAGATGCTATATTTAAAAACTTTGTTCCAAAGTCAAACAAAAAATTTCAGTACATAACAGCTTTGGATATTTAAATAATTTCCTGTCAATCAGTCAACCAAGTATGAAGAGTTTTGCTGAAGTGGATTTATTTAAAGAAAACAAATGTCTACTTTCGAAGAGATCAGAATCTTGGCAAGTGCATAAACTCATAAAGTCATGATACGCACGTAAGACACAGTACTCCCAGGACACAGTACTGCTGAAGTAGAGGAGGAGGACCTGTGAAGTTGGGGAAGGTTTATTTAAGGGGCCTGGGTCTGGGTTGAACTGTGAAGATCAGCTTGTATTTAAAGAAGGGACAACAAGAAGAATGATATAATCTTTGTCATTATCCATGGACAAGGAGAGTGGTTTTAGTGTGTGTCAATGCAAGAGTATGTGGATTAATGAGACCTCATAAGACTGACTAGGGTGTAGGGACTTGTAATGCAGAGCGAAAGGACCAAAGAAAATTGACCTCACTTTTACACATGTTCTGGGAAGACATTCGTCAAAATAATTGTAGGAGAAAATGAAGGCTCACGAAGATGTTTGAACCAATAACTCAATTAATTCAAAGGAAGTACAATTGATCCAGGCTGAAAATGAATTATCATACAATGATGCAATAGCATTAGTATCGTGATAGCAATAGTATTGCAATAACAATTTGATTTGTTTTTTTTTTTACACTTAAGAATATTCACATACATGCAATGAGGTATTTTCAGGGTTGGATCCTTATCTGAGCATAGACACTTCTGTCTTACATACCACCTTTTAAAAATTGCCTGAAGGTATTTCTAGTAAATTAGCAGAGCACGGCACTTGACTATGATGAATCACTTGTAATATCATGAAGATATTAAATGGTTTGCAAGGTTTGGAGTATTGAGGCTTTTGTATTTCAGGGTTGTTCAAAAGATGATGATAACAATCTGGTGGGTACCAAATGAGAGAATGGAGGGACAGATGTAGGGAAGAGAAAATAAGAAAAATATAATCAGCAAGATGAGTATGAAACTCTGAGGAAAGGTTAGACGTTTTATGACACATATTAAGTATAGGGTTGATCATGGGGAATTTGAATTTGTACTATCTGAGTCTTAAGGTGCTTCACACGCAGGTCAACCTTGTATACTTCTTCACAGACCCAAAAGTTTAGGGCTTCCTTGTAGGTAGTTGGTACATAGAACAAAGAACAACACAGCCTTCTTTCTAACCAAATCCCAACAACATTTTTGAAACCGACTAAAAACATTTGGCACTTTGAATGGTCAAGACAAGTCAGGAATGTTCTACTTTGAGAAACATTAACTGCGTGCTTACTGTGAAACTAAGGACATCTCTAAATTATATCCTAACTTTTGCTGACACCATGGTGGAGAGAAGGAAGAATCCCAGTAATTCCTAGTAAGAAGCAGTAATTCCTCAAAGTGTGGACTAAGACTATAAAACATTATGTTTAATCAATGAAACCTAAAGTTAAAACCACCAAGTTGAAATATGTATGGTTGAATAGGTTTTTTTTCTGTTGTGGTGTATGGTCTAACAGTGAGACTGTCTTTCTGTTAAGTTCTTATTGTGAACAAAAGATACATTTAAATATCTTGAAGATGAGTAACCAGGAAACTCCTGAGCTTAGTTAAGTTTACATCTGAATCAATATTATACAATTTAAATCAAGTATTTATGTATTAACTAACTGATTTAACAAGAATTCAAACTAAGCCATAGGTATTTTCAAGTAATATAAAAAAAATAATTATGTACGAAAGTGCTGTCTGTATTTAGGAGCATAATGAAGGTTTTTAAGTCAAATACAGCATAAACTGATTGTTCAGCATAGTTATTCTATAAATAGATCATATCCTTTAGATTACTTCTGATTAACACATAGTACATTTGTGTTGTGATCATCCTAAATATGACTCATACACACAGATGATGCCAATATTTATAGTTAACTGTCCTATTGTGTTATACTGGACAACCACTAACAGGAAATAATAGTTGAAAGGATGGTCATTTGAGAACAAAGAACTCTGGAATCTACTGCTGGTACAGCAGTTAAATGGAGTGTAACTCTGAACAAATGAGACAATGCACATTGGGATACATTTTCTTGACTCACCTAATGAGGAAGCTGAACTCAATAGCCTTCTGAACTCATTTTTGACTCTCCAACCCTTTGCTTTTCTATGATTCATGGATGTCTTTGCAACAAGGCCCGTGGGCTTAAATTGTTTAAAATTTTTTTCCTTCTTGTTACCGTGGTTTATAGCCATTTTTTTCCCCACCAGAGAAGTTGTGGAAATAACACAGATTGCTATGGTCCCTAATCTGGTTCTTGTTTCTGTTGGTTCAGAAATGTTGACTTCCTTCTGATGAATGCCTGACAGCTGCCTAAGATGTAAGTCAGGATATGATCACATCTGTTTAAATGAAGAAAAACAATCCCAACATTCCATGATTCACAGAGATGTGATGTAAATGTGATGTGATCAGGTTCTAGGGAGTTCATAGATTGTATGAAAGGTGTAAAGAAAAACCTGTAACTACAAAAATTGCCCGAGAAAGAGAAGTAGTTGTACAACATCATTGCCCAGGGTAACTTTAGGGAAAAGACCCTGTCACTTTTCTTGGGGGTATAACCTAGTTCCAGTATCTGCTACTTTATTGGCAATGATTAAAATTCCTGGAATTATAAAACGCAGTTGTGAAATACCAATTGACTCATCTATTACTAGAAACGTAAAAATATGAATTAATAGCCAGCATGATGTCAAATAATTACTTTGAGGTAATTATTTGAAAAGGACTTACAAGGATCATCCTTTTGAGACAATTTCATGTTATTAGTTTTAATTTTTATTGTCTCATATATGTGTGTGTGTTTGCATGTAAAATAGATAACCTCTGTGCAGTAAAGGTGAATCCAATTTTTTTTAAATGTAAAAATACTAGCTTTAATTGAAAAGTTCATTTAGAACTATGAACACTGTGCATAGGAACGTTGCACCTAATAAAGAGTAAGAAGGACTGATTTTACATATGAGTTTCTACACAAAGAGACTGAGCACTGTTTTTCTGCTAAGACTTATTTTTAATTTAAACATGTTTATGTGAGAGTGGGGGAGGTAGACACATGTGGGGGGGGTCCCCATAGATATTAGAGGCATCGGGTCCTCCTGAGAGTGGAATTACAAATGCTTGTGAGCCACTTAGCATGGATGCTGGGAGTGAACTTGGACACCTGCCAAGAGTAGCAAAGTTTTTAACTGCTGAGCCATCCATCCAGCCCAAAGAACTGCTTTTTAATTACGTATTGAGTTTTTGAGGTTTCATGAACCAGAGTTTTATGTATTCATTCTTGGATTATAGCGCTGTTGTGGATACTGTATTGATTGTTTTTATTTGTTTTTGTAAGGTAGAATAAATTATTTAAGTACAGAAAACCATTTCCAATTTTAAGTTGGGAGATAAGTTTTGGGGTCAATGTTTTTGACTCAGTGCATAGTTTAAGCCCTAGTTTCTAAGATTTGCAAATCAATGGGACATGTTTTTAATTAATAAAACATGATTACTAATTCTTCATCAAATGTGATTTTAAGATCTCATTAATTCACACATGTACCATCTGGTATAAGGTAGCAACTGATACCTTTATGTTTAGTGATTCACATAAATGATGAGACAATGAAGTCAAAAACATGGATAGCTCAGAAAAGATTGTAGTTAAATTTTGTACAAAGATTCGCAAATGGAATCACATTATGATAGTGGTTCAAGTTTAAAATATAAGCAGTTATTCCATTAATTTGTCACATCTATGCAGCTAGTATTTTATTCACTCATAAACTGTTACAAATTATACCTGACTATCCAGCTTTAGATGGCTTTGCAAGTACTACAGGTATAAAGACAAAGATGCATGTTATTTGAAGTTCCAATTTTATTTGAGGAGTCATACATGTAAAGAGGAATAACAAAATAACACTACCATGACAGCAGAAATTGAAATAGAATAAAACATTATTCAAAACAAGACAGAGGAATCCATTATAAAAAGGAGATTTCTGTATGTGATGGTGATTCTGGTAGGAAATGGAAAAGAAACAGCACTTCAACAAAATTCTCACAATTCCTCATCTATTGCTTTCATTTTATAAATAATATTAATTTTACAAATCAACAGTGTCCCTTGCTAGCTGTTCTTTGTACATGTCATGCTAAAGGAATATTGTTCAGGAACATACATTTTTTTAAACGTTTTCAGTTTTGATTACTAGTCATTAGCATCATGAAACTGTTATAATTTTAACTTTGCAAATACATCCTTTGATCTCTTTTAATTTCCTTAGATTCTTCAGATACATTTTTTATATGCAGTTTAGGAAAATTGTCAGTATTTGGAATGCTTCAATTATATTGAAGCTGTTTCTCACCTCTTTAATTATCTGCCAAGAAGATTTCCAAGTCTTGGACTTTTGTTAATGTAATAGTTCCTATCTTTCTTTCTCTCTTTCTCTCTCTCTCTTTCTTTCTTTCTTTCTTTCTTTCTTTCTTTCTTTCTTTCTTTCTTTCTTTCTTTTCTTTCTTTCCTTCTTTCTTTCTTTCTTTCTTTCTTTCTTTCTTTCTTTTTTCTTTCTTTCTTTTAACCATATCTCAATATTGTATGTTGATATGTGAAGTTTGGAACAGCAGAATTCTGGATTGAGGATTTGGAGTGTTGCCTTTAAAAAGCACACTTTTTAAAAAATATGTGAATTATAACCTTTATTGTCCTTAGCAATTAACCAAGGTTATTAGGAAGACAACTAACTCAAATCTTGAGAGATAGTCAAGGAGACTTGAACCTTTGCCAAGTTGGGAATTGCTATATTTAGATAGGGTTTATATGGGTGTCATATGTTGGCTGATTGATTTTCAAGGTGGAGATGCCGGAGAGGTGGGGCTCCATCAAGTTTGATAGGTCTCTGGGGTGTTGCTTCTGCTACTGTGATAAATACTGACCAAAAGCAATTTGAGAAAGACTCAGTTTATTTCGGCCTGCAAGCTATAGTCTATATTGGATGGAAGTCAAGGCGGGAACTCCAGGCACAGCCCATGAAACCTGGAACCTGGAGGCAGGAACTGCAGCAGGGCCCATGAAGGAACACTGTTTAGTGGCTCCATCTCCATTGTTTTCTCAGCCTGCCTCCTCATATACCTCAGACCAACTGTGCATCTATGACACAACCCACAGAGGACTTGGCATTCCCACATCAACCGTTAAACAAAAGAATGTCCTAAAGACATGCCAACAGTCTAATCTGATAGTGTCATTTTCTCAGTTGAGCTTCTGTCTCCCTCATATCTCTAGCTTTGGTTAAATTGACAAAACCACTAATCAGGACAGATGGTTATCAGACCCTTGCCCTAGTTTTCCTCTGTCTCTCCTGCCTACCACAGCTTGGTGTACTTCTCCATTTTCATACAGTCTTTGGAAATGATGGAGTATCTCGAGGGTGTAATTTTAACTAAAGGAGACTTCATCTATGCAATTGTGGAAGTCATCAAGTTTTCCAGGCTGAAAATCTTGTGATATGGCTCTTTGGAGGTACCCCACGTTCCTTTAACCTTTCATCTATGTTCCCATGAGAAATCTCACTAAGGCTCCCTGGTTCTCTATTAGACAGTGGATTTATTGATTTAGTCTATTGCAGGTGGCCTTTCTGGAATAACTTGAAATGTGCCCATCACTCCGATGAAAATGTTGCTCGTATGTGATGTCTGTAGAGAGTGCAGTGGCTGATGACATCACAGGGATGTGACTATGTGTGGAAGAGATCACAGGATGAGGCAGAAAGCCAAAGCAACCCAGGGACCATGTGTGACGTTTCCCTAAATGTCCAGTTTCCCTGCAATTAATGAAATGCAATCACTGATAAGTGGATATTAATGAGCCCAGAAGCCCTAAATACTCAAGACACAAATAGCAAGTCAAATGATTCCCAAGAAGAAGAAAGGAGAGGACCCTGAGCCTGTAAAGATTGCATCCAGTTTAGTAAAGAAACCGAGGGGGGGAGGGGGAATGATTGGGGAATAGTTGGGGGGGAGAGGAACTATGGGAACTATGGTGGGTGGGAACTGGGAAAGGGGAAAGCCTTTGGAATGTAAACATAGAATATAGAAAATAAAAATTAAAAAAAAGGAGCAAAAAGGATATATTTTAACTAACAATTTAATAAAAGGGAATCCTGAAAATTGGAATTACTTTAAAAAGTGTAATGTATTGGCTACTTGTCATCCCACCTAGACAGTTTTTGGTAATACTTAGGTGTCGACTCTTCTTAATGATGTATTATGATTTCGAGGGTTTTTCTTCTTGGCTTTGCTTTATTTGGGTTTGAGGGGAAGCCTTCACAGTTCTTAGCACTGTCGAGTTTCCTTGACTGGCTTTGAGTGGTCCTGCACACACCTGCAGAATCAGCTTGTGACCTATAATAGGTACACTTTGTTTTAACTTAAGCAAGTCCAGACGCAAGGTTTTGTTTTGTTTTGTTTTGTTTTTTAAATCATCATGCTCTACATTAATATCACTTTTGAGACCATTAAAAAACTACTTTTAAGATTAAAGTGGGCTCATCACTCCTTTGTGCACAGCACAGAAATGCACATTGGAAACAACATGAAGCCAGTATCACAGGCTGGAGATATAGCTTTGTGCTGAACAGACACAAGACATGAGTTCTAATCACAGCACACATATCAGGCAGCTGACCGCCATTTGTAGCTGCAGTTCCCGTAATACTGAGCTCCCAGGGCTCTGTGGTCCCCTGCACTCATGTGCATATACCTACATGCAGACATATACACCTATATGGGATTTAAAGGAATAAAGTAATGACAAAATCTTGAAGAGGTTGTGCATAGAATGAGAATTCCTGCAGGCTTCCACACTGGAGGTCTCAGGCCCCAACAATGTGGTAGCCCTGCTTTATTGGCCATTCTCAACACAAGGTCAAGGACATGTCTTTTTCTTAAATGGTGAGTCTAGGAAAAAGTTCCTCATTTTGTAAGAACTATATTAACATCTGTGTAGAAATAGGCATTGCAACATCTGGCTTGGAACATAAATAGCACTTCTAAAAATTCAAGAGAAGTGCTTGTGGGTTGCTCAATGAATACATCCACGTAAAAATACATTGAATGATGGTCATCATTTTGTTTTGTCTTCCTAATTCATTAAATATATTTTTTCTACACTTGCTATATTGGTCATTTTCATATAATTGAGAGTAGCCCAAAAAATGAGTGCAATCACATTTTCATAAATCACCATAAATGATAAAACAGGTATTAATGCCTATTTTAAAAAATGCACAGGTCATTTTATTTCATGTAAATGGATGATATATATATATATATATATATATATATATCGATATGCATAGAGGGATATAAACTGTATCGCACATGGATCAAGTTAATGCCATTAGAATATCAGATATGAAAGTGTGTATGCAGAGAAAACCCTGGAAAATGTGAGGTCTGTGATTAAACCCATCATTAGAGTCTTGGCTGCAGTCACTGACAATTTGAGTTAGGAAAACAGCATGATCAAGTGTGCATTTCACTAGCAGTACACCACTGCTAAAGCAGATTTCTAAGACAGAGAGTTCTTCAGAGTCAGGACGTTGAATATAGTTTTAAAATGGTGAATTATAAATAATGCATTGTACATCATTATCTGCTCCTGCCGTCTCTCCCACTACTGCAACTACTGTATTAGGATACACATACAGTAATTAAAATGATTATACCAAATTTTCATAAAGTATGGGAACCGAGCACTGTCGTTTTCTATTCTAATCTACTGCATTCATCAATTCTCCAAACTTGCTCATTCATGACCCCAGTTAATCCATGATCCACCAATGGATCTAGCTTAGTTAACAAAATTAATTAGAAAGTAATTTCAATAAAAGTTCAAAGAAATGTGAGGGTGCCTCACCCTAGAAAATATCAATAGGACTAAAAAATACAGAATGTATTTAGGGAATATTTTTCTGCAAGGAATTTTCAGATGTTTGTAAGGGATGAAATAGGCCAAAACAAACAAACAAAAAAAAAAAAACATGAGGAGGGATCAAGGCCTTTCAGTCCTCTTTACATGCAACTATTTAAAATACCTACACAACATGCTGCTGGAATAAACATGATATAATGAATGTGAAGTTATTGTGAAATTAGAAATAGAAATGTCCTTGATCCCACACTCATGATCTGATATTTTCCTGCAGGCTTAGATAGTATGAGTATATATGAATATTCTGAAAATTACACTGTCTTTCTGGGGCCCGCTGGTAAATAAATCATATGTAGCATATAAGATCACACTTTCGAGTTTTTATTGGACTTTCAACATACACACACACACACACACACACACACACACACAGGCATTCACATATGCACAGAGGAAATGGTATGTCTTTAAAAATGACAGATTAAAACATTTTTCAGTTTCAAAATTTTCCTAAATAAGCCACTTAAATGTCAAAGCAGTGTAGTTTGGGCAGGTTTTATGTTATATTCACTAAAAGTCAGAGATCTCAGATTCACTTCCTACAAGCTTTCTAATGACCTCACAGGACACAGTATATTAACATTGAATTTCAAAGGAAAAATTATAGGTTTTTCTAGTACGGGTAATTAGAGTGGCAACAGAAATATTCCACATATGTTTTTTTTCTCTATTTAGTACAGAGAATATTTTTAATGTCACAAATTTAATGCTGAATCAGACCTCACTTCTATGAAAGAATAGTAACTTCTCAGCAGCTGTGATCAATAGAAGAGTTCAGGCCTCAGATAATTATAGCCAAGTATATAGTAACACTGCCTGAGGAGCCGCTGCCCAGTTCCCAGTCCCCAGAATGAATTATATCACTCATGGCCCTAAAAGTTTCAAACTGTTAAAATTGTGTTCTTATCCTGTAAACAGGGTCAAGGTTATACACCTATACATGAAAGCCATACAATATATTTAAATTAAATATATACAGGTATAACATGACTATAAAATAGGACATGATGATGATATGTAATAGACATGATGATGATATTTAATAGATGCCTGAATAAAATAGTCAGGCATTCACACCGTTTTAAACATTTCAGAGTCAGGAAGTAGGGTAACCTTTAGTTGTCTAACTTGCATATCTGCAGGAGCCCGGGAGTTTGAAAAACTACCTAAAGTTCATGTGCAACATTGTACTCTGAACAGATTATGACTTTTTCCCAATTATTGTTTATTTATTTACCTTTTTATTTATCATTGTTTAAACACGTTTTTACCACTGTCTCAAATAAAAGCAAGAAAGAAGACATCTTCCCTAGACTCTCTCCTTAATTTACTTAGTCTGGGATTTGAGACTTGCTAGTCTGAAGGTCTAATCTTTCTGGTTAAATCCACAAGATTAACCAAGTAGTTTGGCATTTATAAAGAACTCTGAGATAAATTCTGGAACATAGGAATATAAATCTCTCTTATTTGAAGGCTCGTGAATGAGAGTGTTCACAATTAGCGAACGTGGGCAAATGAGTGAAGTCAATTACTAAAATCACTAAAGTTATAGCAAAAGTCTAGGCAAGATGGACCTGAGATGGAACCGCGTTGAGAGAAGGGGGGAGGGGGCCACGGAGCATTAGCAGGAGCTCTATCTGAGGCAGAGAGATTTAGAAGAGAGAAGAGTATAAGACACCTATTGGAGCTCCCCGGGACTAAGCCACCAACCACGGAGGACACATGGCTCTGGCTGCATGTGTAGCAGAGGACAGCCTTGTCAGGCATCAATGGGAGGAGAGGTCCTGGTCCTATGAAGGTTCAATAGATGCCCCAGTGTAGGGGGAGGGTAATAGGAGAGGGGGTTCACAGGAGACAGGGGAAACCAGGTAAGGGGATAACACTTGAAATGTAAATAAATTAAAATGAAAAAAATGGAAAAACAAACATGCCTACTGGATGTTCCCATAGTCAGAGTAACAGAGGTGAGAGCTACAATCTCGGGAAGAGGAAAGAACGCTCAACAGCGTTTTTCTGTGTACCTGCTCAGCTGAAAGGTTTCAGGGATCACACAAGAGGAGTTCAGAAGCTGTTTGGGCCTCATGCTACAGAGTTCCTTACAGGTGGAAGTTTTTCTCAGCGTGATAATTGAAGAGCTAGGATGAATCATTCAGCTCACTTAAGAGGCGAGGTGCTTACAACCAGGATGTCAGACACTGAATCTCTAGAAAATGGCAGCGATTGTTAATGGAAACTAAGTAGGGACTTGTTGTTCTCCAGAACTGCTTGAAGTCTGACTCACCAGTCTTGATATCTGGGATAAATCCACTTACATAGGAAGGTCATGTTGTTAACTGCAAAATGAAAGCAAAGTGGTTAGTTTAATTCTTTAGATGGCTCTGTGACCAAACGTGTCGTAAAGAGATGTTCCTGTTTGTGGCCTTCAACAATAAGAGGAAGCCTTGTAGAGACAGAGATTTCCAAATGTCTAGGAGTGCTCTGACACTCAAGAATGCTTGAGGATACCACTGGGGACTGAACAGACATTTTTAGCATTCTTCTAAGAGAGCACTCTCCTTCTAAGTTTCTAAGAGATGGCTTCTAGCTGTTTTCTACACACAGGACGAGTCAGAGTAGAAGCAGAAAATTAAAAAACAAAAACAAAAACAAAACAACAAAACAGTTCTCAGAGAACAGACATCAGAAGAAGAGGAAAAGAACTTCACTAAGGAATGCTTTTGGCATTCCTTGCTTTCTAGGAATACTACTCTTAACAGTTTGGAATTTGATTACTACCGATTTTCTTGCAGCCATTGTGCTTATGACTATTGATGAGTGAGAGAAGAACATGGTTCAGACCGCAAGACTCTCAGGCAATGACAGTGGAGAGAACCAGACAATCAGCAGCTGCTCCACGAGTCTACCGGCTGTTAGCATTTCAGGATTTCCTTAGGTTGTTGCGACACACGGAGAGCACGGCAGCTATCCTTTGTCTCCAGTACTGCTTAGTGCACAGTCGTGCATTACTAAATAACCTGTTGTTAGATTTAATTTGAGGAACAGAAATTTTGCCAATCATTGTCCATGTTGTGTCGACATTCCCTTTTTTCTATTTACTTCTTTGTTTCGATCCCCCTCAATCCCAGTTTTTTTTCAATCATTCTCCAAAAACAAATGTTGGCTTAATTAGCCAGACCACTCAAAATTAAGCAGGCACCAAAGATGATGAAAATGAAGCTTGACTTTGATTAAAACTGGACGTGCAACGGAACATTTTATAATGACTGCTTGATCCCCCAGATCTTGTCTCTTAAAACAAATGCTAGTGTAAGCGGTCTGGTTTGCGCTTATCTAAAATTGTGATCATCAAAACAACTAGGGAAACATTTTGAGCACAGTGTTGAGTTCGAATACTGAGCTCTCAAGGAATGGATAAATGACAAGTATCCTATTTGTTTAGACTGTAGAAAGAATATAAGGAAAATATTGAGATTGTCAAATCCACAATGCTCTTTCTTATTAAGGAATTCCATGACACTTTAAAATTCAAACAGGTTTTGTTTTCTTTATGGATTATGTGGTAAATAGTTTATACAGCCTTGAAAAATGGAAATATTTTCACTTAACATGAGGTATGTAGAAAATCAATCATATAAGTATGGGATCACAGAATAAAAGTCAAATTCTTAAAGTTGGGGTCATCCTCTCTTCTGACAATGCTGTATCAATAATGTAGGACCAGCCCCAACAGGTGTGTGTATATATATATATATATATATATATATATATATATAAAAATTAAAAGATGTATATATATATACATCTTTTAATTTTTATTTACCGAGAACAAATGGAAAGTACAAAAATTGATTTGATTAAAGACAAAGGAACTGACAGCTATTGGCTGCACATATCCACACAGTAGTTTGGCTGAAAAGAACAACAACAACAAAGAGAGTTTCATTTTGAAATTGGCCAAGGTTAAAGATGTTAAGAATAAATCTGAGTAGCCTGACACAGCAGCTCCTAAACTTTTGAGTTGTCTGTTTAGTTCTGAAAGCTTTGGTTTCAAAGAAGATATTTAGAAAGACTGAGACTTTTTATTGAGGAAACAGTTATAATCTTTCTCTCTCAGCAAATGAGCTGCTCACCAACATGGACTAGTCTGCTGAAATGCTGCTGAGAAGCCCCGCCGGTTCATTATAGTGGTTTGTTTACATTTTCTTTGAATGTATCACATTTTGCTAATCACATAACCAGATACCTGGCTCATCCACACAGTCATTTGTCAGCTACAGGTAGACATGGTTCTATTCTTTATTTCCAGTGGAATAAAAGCATGCTATTCACTCCCAGAAGAGTGACAAATTGCCCCTTTCTAGCCAACACAAGCTACATTTTATGATGTATCTTTCTGTCTTACTTTCAGTACATTTACTGTCATTCTTCTTGAAGTCTTCTGGGGCTATGCTCAAGTTGTCAAAACACTATATGTGAATTTATTATTTATTCTTCCATCTCTAGTTATTCATTCATGGTTTTATTTTTGACATTATGATATAATGACGTCCCTCTTCCTCTCTTTTCCTCCATCCAAACCCTCCTGTACACCCCCCACCTTGCTTTCATTCATGTCATCACCACTTTGGTTTATTAACATTCATTACGGGTATATATGCAAATATGCACATAATAGATATAACATGCTAAGTCTGTAACATGCTACTTAAATGCCTGTGTTCAGAGCTGACCATTTGGAATTGGAATAAGGTTGGTGTGCTCTTTTCTAGAGATGACTATATCCCCTGCTGTCTGCATTCCTATAGTTCTTTATATATGGACAGGTTCACTTCCATCCACTTTAATTTTAACTTTTAATTCTTATTTTTTATCTTAAAAGATGTGTATTATATTAATGAAAGCATTTCATTTTTATTAGATATTTTCTTTATTTACATTTCAAATGTTATCCCTTTTCCTGGTTTCCCCTCCTAAAACCCCCTATCCCATCCCCCTGCCCCCTGCTCACTAACCCATCCACTCCCACTTCCCTGTCCTGGCATTCTCCTACACTGGTTCAATGGGCCTTCACAGGTCCAAGGGCCTCTCCTCTCATTGATGTACAACCAGGCCATCCTCTGCTACCCATGCATCTGGAGCCATGGGTCCCTCCTTGTGTACTTTTTGGTTGGTGGCTAAGTCCCTGGGAGCTCTGGGGGCACTGGTTGGTTCATATTGTTCTTCCTATGGGGCTGCAAACCCCTTTAGCTTTTTGGGTCCTTTCTCTAGCTCCTCCATTGGGGACCCTGTACTCAGTCCAATGGTTGGCTGAGAGCGTCTGCTTCTATATGTGTCAGGCACTGGCAGAGACTCTCAGGAAACAGCTCTCTCAGTGTCCTGTGCACAAGCACTTGTTGGCATCCACAGTAATGGATGGAACTAGATATTATCATCCTGTGTGAGGTAACCCAGTCACAACAGAACACTCATGGCATGCACTCACTGATAAGTGGATATTAGCCAAGAAGCTCAGAATACCCAAGATACAGTTCACAGACCACATGAAGCTCAAGAAGTGAGCTTCGGTCCTTCTTAGAAAGGAGAACAAAATACCCATGGGCAGAGATACAGAGGCAAAATTTGGAGGAGAGACTGAAGGAAATGCCATCCAGAGACTGCCCTGCCTGGGAATCCACCCCATATACAGTTACAACTTGAACATTTCTATTGGTATTGCCCTTGTTCAGCCCATGTTTATGCAGTCATGCTAACTCATGAATACATCTATTGACATTGCTGGGAAACACAATGTTCTTTAAGTAAGCATCATCCTCATTGAACTATATTTAGTTGCATTTAAATATATGTAGTTTTATTTTCCTCTAAGCTCAATCCTCTTCACAAACAAACAAACAAACAAACAAAAACATGATATAGGATTCTCCTCGATTCCAAAATAGAAAGTGTTTTCAGTTACTACTAGTTCTAACTGTTGAATTTCTTTTTAACACTTAACTGTTTTTTAAGTTTCTGTTCAAACTTAGCATTTTTTTTTTTACTTATTATTAGCAGTCCTTTGAGGATTTTGTGCAAGGGATTTTGATCTTTCTGACCCTGTCTCCACTCTTCTCAGATATACTCTCCCTTCATTGCCCACCCAACCTTGGGCCCTTTTCCCATCTATCAAGTCAAAACTGTGCTACTCATATATTCCTGGGTATGCGGTCTTCCACTGTGTCATGGTAGACTTACCAAGTGCAATATGCTTAAGGAACTGATATTCCTTCTCTAAAAGCTATCAGTTGATAATAGCTCCTGGGGTATGGATTTGTGCCAACTGTCTCTCTCCATTCTGGGATTTTATCTGGCTTGAGCTTGCATGAGGATTGTTCATGCTCTTTCAACCACTGAGTTCAGAATGCAGCTAGCTGCCTTACTCTGTCAGGAGGACAATTGCTTTCATTCATCCATCATCTCCAGGCTGTGACAATGAGTACCAGAAGGAGGGGATATGATACAGATGCTGCATTTTGAATGAGCATACTACAGTCCCTTATTCTGTACATCTTATCCAGTTGTAGATCTCTGTGGAAATGACCATCTACTGCAAAGAGCTCCTTCTCCAATGAGGGTTGAGAGATGCATAAATCTATGGGTATAGAAGATAGATTGTACAAGTTAGTTAAACATTATGCCCATTTATCACACACATGCCCAGACAATCCTGTATGTAAACCATTTTTAGCTTATGTTAAAATAGTAGATGTTGGGGAATATCAGATAGGATGAAAGAATTTTAACCTGTAAGGGAATACAAACACAGAGCAAATCATTAGTTTTGTCCTAATAGATGATTTATCAGTATAGACATTTTACTCTCTTCAGCATAATTAGTCCTGATTATTTTAATATTATTAAGAAAAGATGGTATTTACAATGAGAAAGCCAAGTGCTCTGATTATTTGTGGGTTTTCCCCATTTTTTTATTTTATATACATTATATATGTGTGTGTGTGTGTGTGTGTGTATATATATATATATATATATATATATATATATATAAGCAGTGACATAAAGTATGTTGCCATCTCTCATGACAAGGTCATGTCAATTTTACTCTTAATGTGTATTTTTGGATGTTACATGAGGTAGTATCTATAATAGTAATACTTAGAATACCCTTTTCCATATAGAAGCCAAATACCTATTATAACCAGGTTGATTAAGAGTTTAGCTTATTTGTTTATATTGGTATGAAGCCAATGTTAGAACTTCAGATGCTTCTATGGACATTTGATACCTCAGTTTTTGAGAGGTAGGGGTAGAGGTAACATATCTACAATAGATATGTTAAAAGCTAAAAGAGTACATATTAGTGTTTAAGGGCAGTGGGAGGGCTGAGCCACTATGGAGCCAGTAAATCCAAACAAGAGATAATCAGATTCTCAGTACCCCATGAATATCACGGCAGGGTCCGTTTCTCATAGTTGTTCACATTGGGATATGTCGGTGAAATATATTTTCTGTTCCTATGCATACCATCCTTCAGATTCCCACTAACTTGAGTTTTAATAATCTTTCAGGACTATCCTATTCTCATTGTCTTTGTGATAATGGAAATGATTTCTATAGTCTTTCAATTAGTGTCATGGAGTAAGAAAAGGAAACTCTATTGTCTGATTTAGTGTGCAAAATGGCATATGCATTAAAAGATAACCTAAATCTCTAATATGCAAATAATAACTTTTAATGTTTTCCTTTTTTCTCTTAACAGCTAACGTTGGATACTAAAGATTTTACTTAATAGTGTGACGAGGTGGAAAAGATTCATTATTTTAGGCAAAGTTGTTAGATATCTATGAAATAAGTATATATTAGATATATGGAAGGATAGACAAGATGATATTTTTTTACAATAGCACACACACTTTCTTCTTTAATAAAAATGTAAGTTGTTTGAAAATTTCATTAATGCAACAAAATATGCAGGAAAAGAAATTTAAAGAATCTCTCAAAACTAATGAGCTGTAATACCCTTTATTCATTTTTTTGAGAGATTGATAAAAAAGGGGGGAAACTGTCTTTTATGTGTGTGTAGATTTGTTTTCATGAATGCATAGACTGAATGCATTTGAAAGACCTTTTTCTTTTATAGATAGTTAAGTCTTGTTTGAAGAAAATCTAAGGTTTCTTTTGCAAACTAAATAAAACATACATTCAAGGAAGCTAAAGTAAGGGTATTTAAAGATATTTCAAGTCAAGTATCTATGATTAATATGAAAGAGTTAATACAGCATCACAAATCAGTTGGGCATATATATATATATGTATATATATATGTGTATATATATATACATATATATATATATATATATATATATATATATTCAAGAAGCTTTCCAATAAACAGATGAGATCATACTGTATGAATAAAATTAGGGGTAAGATGTTTTTACAGCATCATGATTCTATGATAAAATTCAGAAACATGGATTCTATACCTTTTCTCCATATGCACATAGGGATGCAGATGGCCCCAGGATGCAGGAATCTACAGCATCCAAAGGAATAGCAAGAATATTTTTCCAACACACTTTAAAGTCTCCCAAAGGCAGACTAAAGATCTGTTTTCTCATTTTGTTCAATGTATAGGCCTACCAAAGGCAATTGCAAGTGCATTTGTGTCCAGTACTGCAAAAAATATGCTCCTTTATCTCAGAGTATTAAAAAGTCAAACATATTCAGGACCATCCAGGAATGTTAAAAAGACTCAAGTCTGGCAAACAGGACAGATCTCACCAGCATTTTCTCTACTTATACAGCAGAGAGTTAAGGTTTCCTGTTGCATAACAAAGTCTTTGTGCACTCACAATTATAAATTCATTTATTGAGAACTACTAATGTATGGATTTGAAAAGACAAACAAAAAAATAACAGATCGGATAATTGGAGCCCTACTAGGAGTATAATAACATCTTTATTGAAAGTCATATTTCTAATGTTTTATTTATTTATTGTGCGTGTAACTTTACCAGGCAGATTAATGGGGAGGATTTGTTTTTTGTTTTGTTTTTTCTCCTGCCTATTGATGAAAACCTGTGGTCCCTCGTTCTCATACGTGCCATTTTGTGAAAGAATCATATTTATTTTCCATTTTTCCATTAATTTTTCCTCAGGTGCAACCTAGCTCCTGTCGTGGAGTTCGCTGTGGATGTGGGGACTAAATCGGATTTTATTACCATGAATCCATCCGTTGTGCAAAGAGCCTTTGGAGGCTTCCGGAATGAGAGTGACAGAGAGAAATTTGTGCACAGACTCTCCATGCTGAATGACAGCGTCCTTTGGATTCCCGCCTTCATGGTCAAAGGAGGAGAGAAGCACGTGGAGTGGGTGAATGCGTTAATCCTGAAGAACAAACTGCAAGTGCGAACTGCCTATCCATCACTTAGACTAATTCATGCTGTCAGAGGGTAAGTGGCTGGAAGGGACCAGTCTGTCCTTGACACAACAGAACGGTAACTAAAGGGTCTCCTAAGGAAAGGGACACCAGTAAATCCTCGGAAATAAACACATTTTCATTACAATGCCTTCCATATTTTCTCTTTTTTTTTTGTCTTCATTGATTTTTAAATGTAAATTTTTTATTGGATATATTCTTTATTTACATTTCAAATGTTATTCCTTTTCCCAGTTTTCCCCCTCCTGGAAAGTCCCTATCCCATCTTCCCTTCCCCTGCTTCTATGAGGGTGTTCCTCCACCTCCCCACTCCCACCTCCCTGCCCTTGATCCCCTTGCACTAGGGCATCTATGGAGCCTTCATAGTACCAAAGTGCTGTCCTCCCATTGATGCCTGACAAAACAATCCTCTGCTACACTTGCATCTGGAGCCATGTGTCCTCCATGGTTGATGTTTTAGTCCCTAGCAGCTCTGGAGAGTCTGGTTGATAGATATTGTTTTTCTTCCTATGAGGTTGCAAACTGCTTCAGCTCCTTTAGTCCTTTCTCTGACTCCTCCATTGGGGACCTGGCACTCAAAGCCAACCATGGGACTGAGCACTTTCCATATTTTTATTTATGCATTTTATGTACTTAATCTTTCTGCCCACCCTCGTTGAAAAAGCAAATTGGCAGATTTGGCATTTATGCCTGCTTATGAACAGACTATTGGTTTGGGTTTTTCCTGCAACAAAAGGTTTAATAAGAATGCATAGTAAAATTGATGATTTAGAATGATAGGTTGCAACAGAAATTCTAAGTGTCTGGTAGGAAATGTGATGGAACATACAAGAACCAGCCTTGTTTGAAGAGCAATTAATGTCCATCTGTAGCTAAGAGTCAAACTAGTAGGAGAGGTACAACTCAAGGTATCATCTCCCTTTTAATAAAAAATGTTGTAATTAAAACTATATAAGGAATAATCTATTGCTTAAATATGAGAAATGACAAAAAGGTCAAGGGTACTTACGTACACAGTGTGTTAAATAAGTTGATTAAAGACAGATATTTCTGTAGGCTTAGGAATGTGCTTTAAGCATGATTATATATTGTAAATACAAAAAACAGTGCAGGGCTGGATGATGAATGCATGGGCATGTGACATCCCAGGGACCTTGTAATAGAGCATATTGGTTAGGGATGTGCAATTTCCTCCTCACATTCTCAAGGCTGCAAAGGTAGGCTTGCTATTCGACTAGATTTGAAAACATAATAACAATTGAAATGATTAATAAACTGAGAGATGGGAACGATCTGGGGAAAAGACAGACCGGAGTGACAAGTAATTTGGGATTTGGAGGGAGAGGAAGGGAAACAGAGGAGGGGCCAAAGGTGGAGGCTGATAGATGCAGTGATAAGAGAGGAGGGAGGGGCAGGAGGAAGGGCAAAGAGAGAGTCCTGGGGAGATGAAATGAGCACACACAGAGCCCATTAGGAGCACTGACACAGCTACTAAAGCAAGCTGGGATATGGCTGGGAGGGAAACTCCTGTTCCATATCAAGTATGGCAACATTTCTGAATCTGAGATTCAGAACAATCTCAAATAATTGAACAGATAATTTAATTAAATTGATATAAGGTGGGCATGATGGATATGAAAAGCAACAACACAAAAAAACAACCGTAAATTTAGGATAACAGATAAATATAGTGATAGAATTCCTAAAAGAAGAAGAAAAATATCTAATTCTACAGCTAAAATGGCCTTTTTGTATAATAGAAACCATGTTCAAATGGTTTTTGTTTTCTTTTGTTTTGCTTTTATTTTTTGTTACTTTATTCTAATATTTTCTGGCAAAGATTCATCATTTCCTTTCCTTTCCTTTTCTTTTCTTTCTTTTTTCTCTCTCTCTTTTTTTTTTTTTTTTTTTTTTTTTGATTTTTCGAGATAGGGTTTCTCTGTATAGTCCTGGCTGTCCTGGAACTCACTCTGTAGACCAGACTGGCCTCGAACTCAGAAATCAGCCTGCCTCTGACCCCCAAGTGCTGGGATTAAAGGCCTATGCCACCACGGCCGGGCCATCATTTCCTTTTTAAGCCTCAAGTTTCATACACTATACTCTTCTGTTCACAACTAAATTTGCATGATTGGATCAAGTTATTCAACAGTCACCACTGTATTCACTGAGAAGTAAACACATACATACACACACACACACACACACACACACACACACACACTTAGATTATACCTAAGGTAAGATTTATTTCTAAATGTGTAAATATTCTTTGATTTAAAAAGTTGACCCAAAAGAATGACATGTGGTCAACAACGAAGAGAATAAGAAGATATTGTGTTATAAACTCACATCATATTATTCTGAAAAAGTCATCTCCTTTTAAGTTTAGATACATATTCTCCAGTGGTAGATGATTAGGGCTAAATATCGTGTATTCAACTCCATGATCAGAGAAAGCATAAAGGAAATTTAATATAACCACTAAATTAAAATATAATCACTAAAATCTGACTAATATATTTTTAGCACAATAGCAAAAGCAGATTATGAAAGAGGAGTCACAGTTGAAGTCACTAGCCAGTTAGAAACACACGTACTTAAAAATTCTAATGAAAGTATTTGTGGATACTTTCAGGTGTTACTTTGTTTTCTTTCTGTGCTTGAAACCATCTGCCGCCTCCCATGCTGGCCTGTAACTCCTGGGTCACCCAAGTGATTCTCCTACCTCACCTTTCTAGTAACTAAGAAAACCAGCACATCTATTTAACCTTGTACAAACATTCAAATGTAAACAAAAAAATGCCAGTTACTTTTACTTCAGTTATAAGTATTTTGTTTCATCTTATTGACTTTAGTCCCATAGTGACTTTGAAAAGTAACTTAATAATTAGTAAATGCTACAATCTAAAGGACTTTAAGCTAAAACTTGTAAATAGGAAGTGAGGCATATTAAATTACGATTACCATGTCCTACCCAATTGATTGGTTTCCTTCTTGACTTTGCTAGAAGTTGGGTCACTGTGTTCTTATCCATATGATTACATATCCTCCTGTAAGGTAAAGAGATCGACTCCTAAAAGGCGGAATGCATATGAACTAGTTCTGTGGTAGACCATCACCTTTCAAATAGCATGGAAACTTATACACATCGTGTGTCAAAAACAAATTCATTTATGGAATTATAAAACTAATATTATTGGTAGTGAATTATTTCAGCATAGTTTTATGAAGCTAGAACCTGGAGAAAGAACAGTAAAAGATGAACACTGACAAGCCAAGAATGAAAATCACTGAGAAAAGAATATGTCACATCAGAAAAGAACAAGATCAAATTCCAAAACACCTTTCAAGTCTTACTCATTCCCTATACAGTAAGTCCTACTGGCTTAGTAATCTGAAAACCCCAAGGTTAAAAGCTTTAACAAAATAGTTTCAGATCCTCTGTTGCTTTCTGGGATTGAACTATTGCTGAAAGGTTAAGGGACCAGAGCACACATTTTCAGAACATATCTAGGCTTTTCTGAGTGCTGTTGTTCAATGTAAAAATGTGTAAAAACGTGATAATAGATAGACGTCACGATTCGTGAAGATAATGGTGACTTGGAAATCACCACACAGTCAGATTTCAGTATTTAAATTTTATCCTATGAAAACAGTGAAGCTTCTAACTTTACACGCTGACTTAATTCTTGCTTTGTTTCCCTACACAGAAAAAGAAAGTATTAACTGCAAAAGTCCAAGGATAGGCTCAGAATTTGTTGTAATATGTGGTGATTTTGAAAGTCGTATGAAGTGAAATCAGAGGAAAATGTAGTAGATTCTTGCAAAAACAATGAAAGGATAATCTGAGAGATGAACAGATCTGAATTAAAATCTAAAGGCTGACAGATTACTGGGCAAGAATAAGGAAAATCAATTATCTCATTTCTCACATTTCACTGAATGCAGAAATTTTATTTTAAAGTCTTAATCATTTGTTAACTCACAGTGGTGTTTTAGAAATGGAAGTTTATATACTCATGTGGGGGGAGAATAAGATAAAATTTAATTAATGTCTCTTAGAACCATCATGCATTTTTTTCAAATGAGGTTCTTTTAGAGAGAGAAGATTTTAGAATACTTTTAGGATTTTTATTTTTAAGGAATGTGTAACATATTCTTGCTGTTTTGGAATAAAACTGTTTATGACTTTAAGTCTCAGATTTATAACCATTAAACTTTGATCATCCATATTTATAATATTTAAATTCCTTTGATCTCTAAATTTTATTGATTGTAAACTCTAAATCTGTGTACATAGGATATGTAAATTCTCATGTTATGCTCACTTTTGTGCTAAGTCTTTTTAAATATTCTCAGGAATTTCTTGTCCTTAGCCTCTTAAAAAGGCTGATTGAATTTTTTGTTTTTAGTTATGAAACCATATGCATATTTCATAAATATTTTTGTTTAAAGTCTATTTTGGGGTTGCTCTTAGAGTCCCTGCCTCACAAGGATGGTTCATAAACTTCTAAACTATTACCAAGTTAAACTTCTCAGTGAAATGAGTTCCCCATTGTTAATGAGATGTATTTGTTCACACATCAATGTATACAAACTTGTGCATGTGTATACACACAGAAGTTAATATACACATATACATATACACATATACATATATGTATACACATACATACACACATATATATGATAGACATATATACAGACAAACAGATAGACAGACAGAGAGATGCTAGGCAGATAGATAGGTTGTTCCTGAATTTAGTCTTCCTGTGGATATCTATAAAAGTAAGTTTTAAGAGATCATATCTCTATTTATAAAAATAAGTCTCTGGAAAAATCAATTCATGAAGCATATCTATTTACTTCTAACATAAATATTGAAAAGCAGTAAACATGTTTTTAAAATTAAATATACATTCTTTCTAAAAATTATATATGTATATATGTATATATATTGATCTTGTGTGTGAATATAGCTTTAATAACACAATATACTGTTACTAATACACTAATATATTTTATATATTAATTCTATTTTACATAATATAGTAGGACTGGGAATGCTGAAGTAGTAGAATTTTCACTTTCAAGAAAGATTGTGCTATACAACAGGGCTGTATAGTATGCAAAATGAGATGCTACCTTAAGAAGCATACATGTGAAACATAGTGTCAGTGGTCAGTCAGTTCCCTCAGTCACGATACGTTGCCGACTCAAATGCAAATGAATTTCTCCCAGTTCTCAGACATGCATTTTGTTCATGTCAAACATATAACCAAAATCCCTCACACACTTCATAATTATGTTGTCTTTATTTGATTACTTGGACTTATTTCTGGTAATTTCATCTTGTGTTTAAAACATCTTCTTTTACATAGGTTACTTCAATTGTCTAAATTTTTATTAATTTTCTCATGCAGCACTGAACATGATATTCTCACTCATCTACAGTTCTGTCAATAGCATTGGTATTTCTTGTTTTACATGTTTTTTCATATAAAATTTGTTGAAGAGTACAGTTTTATTTTAACATTTTTCAGGAATTTTACTGGGCAACTGATGTATTCCTTTGTCATCTTTTAGAAGTGCCCATATTGTTACATTATAAATATCATAGGAATGTAGTTCTTAGCTAAAGTAGGAAAGAAAAATGAAGTTAGAAGAAAGAAAATGTAAACCATTTCTGGCCCCATATCTCTACAGGAGTTATCCTTGTGCTGCAGATTATTAAAGGAGAAAAAAGATATAGTACTTACTGTGCTAGAACCCATGAGAGTTACGTTTTAATAACAACAAAACACTTCCACGTGCCTTACATAATCAAACTTATTTTCCAATTTTACTAATGACACCTATTTCACATTTCTGTTATTGAGTTTGTCTTTAAGATGTGGCAATCTGTCCGCATAAACGTGTGCAAAGATAGATGAAATACTGTGTGAATATAAAGCACTTCTCCCTGGAAAAAGTGGCATCACTTCAGAAGTTTGAATCAGGCCAGATCCCAGCAGAGTGTCCAATCAAGCATAGGCAGAAATATCTCCTGGGTACACATGAGGAATTCATTGTAGTCATCCAAACAGATTGTTTTGGAATATTGAATAAATTCAAAGTCACATAAAGGAAAAATACTTGGAAAATGAAAGTATTCACTCCAATTTCTAAAAATGGCTTCTTTGTTTTAATTTTAGCTTGTCCTAAAACATTCCCATAATCCTCCATTTTGACCTATGTGGAGCATAGCTATAATATGTCTTCATAAAACATGAGCCATAGCTTGATATTTTTTTTATTAGCAAGGCAATGAGAGTAGGTGGTTTAAATTAAAGACAGATTTTGTGGATGAATATCTCCATTTCTCTGGGAATATTCCGTATGCATATATAAGTAACAGACTTTCATAAGGAATTAATCAAGTTATACTTTAGGCACAATATTATTTCTTCGCAGCTACCATGATTTACACCATACTAGGAAATATGACCGTATAGATGTCTTAGATCTGAAAAGACACTCATACTGGGTGGAGTTGATGTGATTACAATGTGAATGACATATTTTTAAAACTTTTACTCATTTCCCACTGGGGCTCTAAGACTTCATATTTTATTTGGCAAGAGAAACTTCTATTTATAAAATTTATTTAGAGAGAGAAACCTTCACTGCACATCTTTGTCCTGAGCATATTCTGAGCTGCTTCCTGGATATCCATTGTCCCTCTGCTCTAGGCCAAGTTTGGGTTTTCTTTGTTAATCTCAGTTTAATAGTTCCAGCTGAACTCACATTTTGTTTCTGTTCCCTTTCCCAAGACTGGCTTGAGTTCTGTTTCTCTATGTTTTTCTCACAAGACGTACCTGTCAATTTTATATTTTAAGTCATTGAAATGGGTTTCTACTTTTCATAAGAGCAGGGTTCAGTTGACTCATCTCTAAACACTAATAGGAAACTTTAAATTATCTATGTACATATGTTTCATTGGATGTGGGGCATCCAGCTGGAGAAAAGGATGTTGTATTGAAAATGGCCAAAGATATATACAACCAGAACATTGAAAATTGGCTGGGAATTGACTATAGAGCAATGAAGGGTTCAACAAAACTAAAAACTGTGAGGGGATGATTTACTCTTTAACCTGCATAGAATTAGCAATTATTTTCTCCTTGGAGAATTACAGTGAAGAAGAGGAAAACTTTCCTTCATGGGCTTAAATCCAAATAATGAAAATCAAATCATATTCTAATTCATGTTCAAATTGTATTCTCTGTCAACAATTTAATTAATAAATCTGACAGGGATCCGTTTGATCCAAGTATATATTCAGGTGTAAAATTGTCATTTACTAAATTTTACCTTGCTATGGTAATATAGTGATAAAATTTAAGAGCAAATTACTATTTAAAAGTTAGTGTATGTATTGAGGATTGGGCTTCACAGGTTTCATGTTATCACTAGAAATAACAGAAACTTTACCCATGAAGTCTCTCAAATGTGCTGCCTTAACATGACATGGGCAATGATGACAACATTATGTGCTAACATAGAAGGGCAAAGGCCATAAGTCCTCAGTCTCAGACAAATAAATACAAGTGTCTAAGGAGGAGGGAGAGAGAGAAAAACAGTGTCCTCTGCAACTAGTACAGTCGGCTCTCCAATACCTAAAGGTCAGCCCTGAAAACATACATATAAGAATACAAACCAAACTTCACCAAATAGCTTGTACTTAACATACTGAAGAATACCCATAGGCATGCAAGTACATGTACACACCCACACACACACACACACACACACACCAAATATCAAAAGGAGACCTTGATTTAACATTTTTTCAATTTCCATGGCTACAATTTAGTCATCGGAGCAGAGGTTATACTATATATTTTGAAAAGCTATAGGAAACAGATGAATTTGGTTCATAGATTATATTCATTACATGATTTTGTTTGTTTTATGCATGTTTTCTACTGTTTTCCACTCATTTTTTCTTTTCTTATGGAAAAGAAAATTGGTTTTTTTGTTACGATATTGCAATCATGATTTCTGATTCATAACTTCTTCAAGATCCTTCCCATCCCCCACTCATTGGACTGCAAGCCCTTTCTTCCTCTGTCTTGAGACAGAAAACCAAGCCATCATTTTACTTGTAAAAGTCACTCTTCTAATAACAGTAAGGTTTACAAACAAACCCCAGAAACTCCTTTGTTTCTCTGAACTCTCAGGGAGAAGGAGGAACAATAATGCTTAGGTGGAGCATTGAATTAATCTGCACAGCTAGTGTAATTTATATATAAGAAAGTGGGTGTTCCGCATACTTGGATCATTCATATGCACATTAAATTATCAGTTATGGGCTTCAAGCAAAGAGCAAATGTATCTACTGATCTTATGCTGTAGTATAAGTACACACTCCCTAAGCATATTAAAAAGGATTATGAGTCAAGCATCCAACAAGTCTTTTGAAAGTAGCAGTTCAGCAGGTGGTTCAGCGAGAGAGTACTTGGAAGGCTTTTAGTTTTGATTATGGAATTACTACCTAAACTTCATATATATGAGCTGTGAAATGTAAATTTCTTATAAAACATCCATAGTAGAGGGCAATTATGTCGTTGGAGTAAAAGAAAATTAATTGCAAAGGCCTTATGGATGTATTTGTGTGGTTTGGGTGTAGGACGTTGACAGTATACAGAGGTCCCTGCTCTTCGGATTCCTGTTCCTGGTAACAGTTCCGACAACGTCTAGCTTCAGACAGCTGTTTCAAAGGCATCGAGGTTGGACTCAGCTCCAGCACACATAGGGGATAAATTGCTCCCCTGTTCTAAGAAAATAAGCAAACACTTGGTGCGTTTTGCTTTCATTTTTCCTTTTGTTTGTTTCTGAGATTGTCTTTTAATCCTCTTTGTCTCTTCCCTCTGCTTCCTTCAAACCCTTCCCAGTATCCTTTTCTGCACTCTCTAAAATTCACCACCTCTTTCTCTCATTAACGTAATGTTGTATTTGTACATACATCTATCCATAAGAAAACATATTGAGTCTATATAAGGTTGCCTGTATGTTTAAAGGGACAATTATTTTCAGTGGAAAATAATTAGTGCGCTCTACCTTTGAGAGGGCCACCTACTCTGATTCCAACTTTACTCAGCTGCCTACAGTTTTTCCCAGAGTTCAGGCCTCCTGGGAGTTTTTTTTGTTTTGTTTTGTTTTTTTGTTTTGTTTTGTTTTGTTTTGTTTTGTTTTTTTGCATTGAATTTCCCATGTTCATTGATATCTTCTGGTTTAGTTCATGTTTAGGCAGTAAATATCAGTAACCCTTGACAGAACTATTTAAATATTAATATCAAGAATTGAGTTTAGACTCAAATTGTCTTATTAGAGATTCAAAATATACTTGCATAAACCGCAAAGATGAATAGCCACAATTATTAAATGGTTACTAGTTATAGTTCAGCATTGGGAACCGGAGAACCAGCACTTCACGATTAATATCTTCAAAGTTTAGTTTAATAGAAAATCATCTATTGTTCTTTTCTCAAATTTATTTTCTTTAAAGTGAGATGATTTAGTGCATGTAATTTCTGATTTAACCCTTTATTGCATTGAAGATCTTACTACTCTCAATAGAGTTCCACAAGGCCACTGAAATCTCATTGTCACATGGACAATACCTGCATACCAAACACTGATTTTGCATCCAAAATATGTTTCTTAGCTGAGCTTGAAACCATTATACAGAATTCATTAACGTTTAAGGAAAACATCTTAGTTGTTAAATTGTATTTGTGAAGAGTAAATATTCTTTTATAAATTTAGGAAGTTTATTGGAGTATCACATTGCTAGACAGCCCATCATGTAAGAAAAGATCAACACTGCTTACATTTTTTAATTACTGAGATGACTAATATTTTTCTTTTTTTTTCCTGGAAAAAATATGCCTGTATAAAAAATGTTGCTAAGACACTTGTTTTACAGGAAATATTTAATGTAAAATATGTTTCTAGAATTTTTTTATCATGTACAAAAATGACCAAAAAAAAGATACTTTTTCTTTAAGAAGATTTACTGCAGTGGTAAAAAAAATACTTGATTCTCTAACATTCATATATTATAAAAGGGTGCAACCCTGCTGTATAGCACGGCCATTTCTTCACTAAAAAGTTGTAGATGGTATCTTTGCCTGGAGTTGTGACTGGACTGAAGCTTCAAGAAGGTTAACAAATTTATGTACTTTGATGAGTGAAAGAATTCTAAGATTGACAGAGCAGCTGTTGATGTGAGGAATGTGGGGAAGGTAATTTGGGACTGCTAGCTTAAGGGACTTGGCAAGGACTTGAGTTACATCCTTTGGGATATGTGAGCTCTCACTGGTCAAAGAGTCACAGAGGAGTTTCCAAACAGGAATAAAGGTCAGATAGGAGGACAGTCCAATATTTGCAATAATTCCACTTCTGATGCTGTGTCATAACCACGTGCCGAATACTAGCCCTTCTGAATTTAGGATAAAGGATACTGAATACCAAAATTCTCCATTTACTAAAATGTCCAAGTTTGAAGTTATAATGTTACATGCTAAAATTTATGCTTCAAAAAGTAAAAAAAAAAAAGTGTAAGATCCCCTAAACTCCACAAAACAACTATGAAATTAGGAACATCGTTTGAGATACTTCTAACTGAAAAAGTATGACCAAAATAGATTCATGAATCTCTCTTCTCTCTCCAGTGTGACATATGGTGGGTTTGGCATTTCCCCTTTCTGGTTTTCTCATTTTACTCTGTGTATACAGGAAATGCGTCCTTGGAGTACGCACTATGACAGAATCTGATAATGAGGAGGCATGCTGCCGTTGCCAGGGGAGGGGTGCTTAGAGAATAGAACATGCAAAAGCCACCGTAAAGAGGAAAATTAGACAAACTATTTTCCCTTATTGTATTTGATGGGATCTGTACAATGAGATCATTGGTAAAGATTGGGGTTTTACATCCTGAAGAAAATACAGGGATCACAGTATTCTGAGAGTTTCCAATAGAGCTGAACAGAAAAAGCATTATTTAGACAAACATTTGTTACAAGTTGATGCCACCCAGAGCTGGGGGTGTATGTTCCTGGCGTTCGGAATTCTCTTCAGGCATCTGGATCAGGACCCCTTTTACCTCTACCAGGCATGATGGGTGTGACCAAGCAAAATAAATTGCTTGGGGGAATTTTGCTACCACTTAAATGATCTCAACCTTTTGAGATGGGACTTCCTAAGCTGTCCGTTGATGATGTTAGGGAACATTTACATAGCTTGTTATTTGTTATAATCAGGCATTGGAAACTAGTTCTGCAATCTTCCAAATTCCCCCATCATTTACCTTAAGAAATCTCATGAACTGATCATGTGTGTGAGTGTGGGTGGGAATATGGTCATACAATCATACCATGCACCTCAGACTTACGTCAAAAGGACCCTGTAGTAACCACTGTTCCCCACAAAACAAGTATACAATATATTCAAATGTTAAATCAGATGAGAAAAATGTATAAGTCCTTGAAATATCTGAGACTATTCAAAGACAATATTTTATTTTAGTTGTTACATGAGTTGTCATTAGCATTGCTAAGAGTGAATATAAAATGTGAATGATAGAAAAGTTCAGGATTAGGGATGGATACTTTTAAAATGTAGATATGTTTAAAATATTAATATATTGTTGCTTTGTAAATATATCAGTACCTTATGCACAGCTGATGAATATATAGAGAACTTTTTAATAAGTTATGAGATAATCAAATTAGATCTTTTATTTTTTACCGAGTATTTTGAATCCTCACCAGCAATATATCCTCATTTAGTGAGAAACACAGAGTTATGATTTAAGGATTAGGTCTATATCTACCAATCCTTTTTTCAGAACAATACAACTTCATACTACTCTTTGTCCATTCCATTATTCCTCTTTAAGTTTTTCATATAATACTATTGAATCAAATACTTTTTATCATGCCAAAATAATATTGAAAAATGTATCCATCTCTATTTTAGGAGTTTTACCAGATCTTGATCAATTTCTGGCTTGTGTTTGTTTCTTGGAGAAAAAAATTACAGAGAAGTTTTCTTTTTGGGGTGCATGGGGGGCATTGAGAGAGGGTTTCTCTGTGTAGCCCTGGCTATCTTCCAGCTTGCTCTGTCCCCCAACTGCTGGGATTAAAGGTGTAGGCCACCATCTCCTAAAAAGTTTTTTTGTTTGTTTTTGGTTTTGGGGTTTTTTTTTAAGACAAATAGAAGTAACTAAAACAGCTGTCTTCCTCTCTAAGGATTTATTACACAAACTACAAGCCCAAGTTTTCAAATAATTCAAAAATAGAATTTGAATGGTTATTTTTTCCAACTAAAAAAAGAAATAGCACAATTTCGATCACTGTGTTCCGAAGCATTTCATTAAATCCAAGTTCATTTATCTGCTTAGACATTCAGCTGACGTCTGCAGAGCAAAATCAAGCTCTCTTTTGGAGAACTGATGGATAGTGTGCTGTGCTGTTCACGGAACTCAACCCACCCTCTTTTGAAATAATTTTCTCTAAATGAAATTAAAAACGAAGTAAAAAGTTTACAGTGTGTATTTGGTCAGAGAGCAAGTAAATTTTATATGATAACTAAATAGCCATTCTTACCCTTTTAAGTCAGTTAAAATTTATATAAAATTTTATGTTTATGTAATATACCTTAGCATTATTTAAATGATTTTATTTATTGATTTTGTGTCTAGGAAGTTTAATAATTATGATATAGTATAAGAAAACACAGAATTTTTGATTTGTTGAAATGCACAGTGGAAAATTTGTTTTCTCTTGTAAATATATAGAATTAAGTAGGAAACAAATATTCATGATGACATTTGAGGAAATGTCTAGAGAATGTCTCCTAAAAACCTTCAGTCTGAGTTTCTAAGTTGGTGACGTAGAGCTGAGTTTCTGCAATACCAAAAAGTAATCTTGATTTTTAAATTGTATTAAGCTAAGTTCAGTTACAAGCCTATAAGAAAATGCTTGCAGTGGTGTGTCTTTTAGCTCAATGCTTAATTTGAATGCTCCTGTTCTTGTCAGTACAATAAAATGGTGTTTGCACTTGAAAGATCAATGTAATGTCTAGGTATTATTCAGGATCAAGAAAGACTTTAAAATACATTATCATCGTTAAAATACGATATCAACTCAACATATATATATATATATTTACTTGGTAGCAATTTAAAGCATATAATGTTGATTGTCAATAATCTCCCTGATTGATTCTCCAGAAACCCTCTCCTCACATTTGTGTTCCTTTTTCCACTTATGGAACAAGAGTAGCAGATCAATCATTCACAATATAATTTCAGTCTGCTGACATATTTAACAAAACAGATATTTTTAAATGGACTAATTGACAACATTAGAGAATCCCATTGTTTTAAATATAAATGTCAGTTTCTAGTTACTCTAATAAAATCAGAATATCTTCGCGAGATATTCTGAAATGAGGCAGTTAAAATACAAAGTTTTACATGTTGGTTTATACACCTCCCTAGCCCATCAGTATACCAGATGAGTCACTTATCCAGGTCTCTGTATTTCCAAGTTCTGTAAACATGCATTCATTTATTCTGCATTTTAGGTTTTTTAAAAATTTATTTAGTGGCATTACATAGTCCTGGGGGTGGTTAGTTCATTATTAAGTATGGAAATGAAGGATTTTTGTCTACTATACACCTATTTAGACACAAATGTAGAAAACATGATGTTAATCGGTTACAGAAGGTTAGGCAGCATCTACATCATCAATGGAATTTTCATGTATGTATGTATGCATGCATGTATGTATGTATGTATGTATGTATTTTACACTCCAGAATTTATTCCACTCCCCTGTCCATCCTCTGACTGTCCCACATCCCATACCTCTTCCCCTCTCCCCTTGACCTCTACACTCCCTGGGGCCTCCAGTCTCTTGAGGGTTAGGTGCATCATCTCTGAATGAACACAAACACGGCAGTCTGCTTCCGTTTGTGTGTTAGGGGCCTCATATCAGTTGGTGTGTACTGCCTGGTTGGTGGTCCAGTGTTTGAGCGATCTCGGGGGTCTAGATTAATTGAGACTGCTGGTCCTCCTACAGGATCACTCTCCTCCTCAGCTTCTTGCAGCTTTTCCCTAATTCAACCACAGGGGCCAGCAGCTTCTATCCATTGATTGGGTGCAAATATCTGTATAGGACTCTTTGAGTTGCCTGTTGGGTCTTCTGGAGTGTGGTCATGCTAGGTTCCTTTTTGTGAGTGCTCCATAGCCTCAGTAATAGTGTCAGGCTTTGGAACCCCCTGTTGATCTGTCTTTGTTCTTTGGGACTGTCACTGGTCCTTCTTTTCCTCAGGCTCCTCTCCATCTCCATCCCTGTAGTTCTTTCAGACAGGAACAATTATGACTGTGGGATGGTAGCACCCTCCCTCACTTGATGCCCTGTCTTCCTGCTGGAGGTGAGCTCTGTAAGTTCCCTCTCCCTTTAAGACAACATGTGACAGTGACTGTCTGTCACTTTCTCCAGTGCGCTCTCTGGAGAAAAAGAAAAATCTGGACTTATAATATCAGTTCATATTCCGACTTCAAATGTACCTAACCTGTCTGACATCACATTAAAGACAAAATACAAAATAGTTTGCTAATTTCCAAAAAATTTGACAGCTCTTTTGTGAATGACTGAGGGCAAGTACCAGGACTAGAAAAGATGTCCATATTAAGGAGAGACTTGAATGGGGTTAGTGAAACCAAAACAAAGCCACTAATGTATTGTTATTGAAAAAATATTTCTAGTGCTTGACACTCTATCAGAAATATCTATTTCAGTTTGTAAAATTTTTTATTACAGCTGTTATTATACTTTAGATTGGCTAGCAGAACTAGCCAACTGATGTCTGGGAATGAAAAGTCAGACACTTTTATTTAATCCCCGTCTTTGGTTTATTATGCTAATTGAGAATAAGATGCATAATGGAAAATGTATATACTGATCCTTAAAAAGGAATCTTTAAGTGTAATTGACCAAAGAAGAAGTACTTAAATTGTTCCCTCTGCTAGTGTACTTGTCCTAGGTACATGCTCTTGAATAGCTTTTAAATTTTATACTGATTCTGAGAAAGGGTTATGTCATCTAATTCTATTATCTATATTTTACAAGCTGTAAAATCTCAAAAATTTATAATCACTCTTAAACACAGATTTCAGACATTGTAATTATTATAAATACTTGAAATGATTTGTTGATATGATTTTTGATTTTGCTCTAGAAACATGATTGTTGTGACATTTTCAGCCTTCATAAGATGTAAATTTACATGCATAATTTAAAACTTTTAATTTCTTAAGGAGTTAGCCTGAAGTCAGATATAGTAGTAAATAAGGTTCAAGATTTCTTGGGAAAATAAAATTATTGTTTTCTTTACTTATAAGGAAACAACAATTTTGGAAGGAAAATAATCTGTGATATATTTCTACACAAAAAATTATGTTTTAATTAATGATAATGCATTTGAATATGGCAGATATCTACTGCATAACACAGTAACTCTTACTAGTGCATACATTTGTAGCTTGCATACAGATATTACAGTTTTATACATATTGTGAATACACATCTAATTCTATTTTTTTAATTCAAGAGCTCTAATAATAAGTTTATAAGATTAATTTTCAGAAAGTAGTGATATTTGTGCCCAATGCAGATGCTGAACAGTTTAAAAAGTAAACAGTTTTACTGTTGTGTTTAATTATGGTTCTCATCTGCTTATAGATCCTTTGAGTTATATTGTAAATAAGATTTTTCCTCATTCTACAATAAAATTACTCACAAAGCCAATGAGTTATAATCATATTGATTCCTCTTATAGGTAAAATAAAACATGGCTCACCATCACTCTACTTTCTTGATTCTTCATCCCTATTTTATCATCCATTTAATGTAATATCTGAGATCATTTTATCCATTAATACATTTATCCATTAATATTGCTTAATTGCTGCCCTCAATTTTCTAGCTCCTACAATGACCTCCACACACTTTTAAATTCATTCTTAGCAATCATAAGTCAAAAGATATGATAAATTTATTGATTTTGTTCAAACTATGATTTTCCATGGATATGCTAACAATAATATTGGCTGTTTCACCTAAGATGTGCTAAACTCATTTTCCCATTGGTATAATTCTGGACCACCATAACCCTTACATCTAAAGCACTTCCGACTAAAGAATGGGAGTCTACATCCCGGTGTTCTGGATTTGTCTAGAAAGCAGAATTTGGAACTCATTTATGGGAGCAAAAATAATGTATAAACTAGACTAATATTTTGTTGCATTTTCTAGAAAAATATTTGTAAAGAATATGATATATAAAATGAAGCAGCAAGATGAATGCCGATTACTGGTCTTCTTTCCTTCTCTGCCTTCCTCTTTCCCTACATCACGCTTCTTTGCAAAGTAGTTCCTTACCTATTCTTCTCATCATCTAAGTGGCTAGAGGAATTAATACGCTGAGTCTTGATTCCTCTCAGGTCATTGTGTGTGTGTGTGTGTGTGTGTGTGTGTGTGTGTGTGTGGTGTGATAACTAATGAGACAATTCAAAGGCTTTGCTCCTATGAACAAACTCAACAGTTGATACTGAGAATAACGGGGGTATTTCACCTGTAATTTATGAAAAGAGTCTCCATAGTTTTCCCTTTAATAACTTCATGCAAGACAGTAGCAGTTCACTCTGACAGATTTAATTCTGTTCAGAATAGAAGTGTACACTGATAAATATAAGTAAAAATATAATTTAGAAATGACACCTTCTTAGAAGTTGTTTTAATTATATACATATTTCAAAGTAATAGTGTAAATTATTCTTATTTATAATTATTATTTATTCCCCTTGAAGATGCAAAAAAGAAATTTTGATTGGGCTATTTTGTATGTAAATATCAGATTTGACATTTATCATAGAAATGTGAAATTTACTAAACTTCAGACTACATTTACTAAGGAAAAGCATTTGCTTAACTGAAAATATGTTAACTTTTTTCCAATTTTATTTTGGAAACACCTCATTGGTTTAGGTTTTTAGAAGCATATCTATTGCTCTTTATTTTATCAGTATATTTGCATATCAGTACATCAATATATTTGATTAGTAATCCCATATATCACATCTTACGTTCTAAGAATTAAATATTTATTTTGGACATAATATAATACACCTAAAACAATGTGGCTACATTAAGATTAAGGCAGCGCTCCAGCTCCACAGCTGTTTGGGACTTAGACTTAAGCTCGATGGCTTGAATCCTCTTGCTTCTTTCCATCAGTCTTCAGTCTTCTAGTATGTAGTTATTAAGATTCCCTACAACAAGCGCTTGCTGAGATCAGCATTTGCATTAGATGCTAAGTTACTTGGAAGAATTTTTGACTACTAAAGAAAGCCTAGCTCAAAGTAAAATGTCATCAAAATAGATTCAGTAAGTCCAATGGCCTATTTCTAGCAGTCTCTTGAAATAAATAGAAGGGATTTTGATTGGAGAACAGATGGAAGGCCTAGGAATGAGCTCTGTTGTTCTTCCTTGATTTCAGAAAGAAGTGTGGAGATCTGTGTTTGTTTGACTTTCTGCTTCTGTAACTCTCTTAATTGGGAATGAATACAGCTTATGTTTCTCTTTCCATGCTGGTGAGTGCAAATAATTGATACATAGGCCTAGTATGCTTCCCAAAGAATTACATCCAGCTCAAGCTTGGTAGATACAATGACTATGTGGTGTTTGGGAAGCCATGGCTATATCTTCATAGGTTATCTTTGAAATTCTAATTGTCAATCACTTTCTCTCATTTTGACTCTACCTTGAAATTCAGCATTAACCTTTAAAATGAGTGGTAAAATAAAAAGAAAACTTTCTATGTGGAATTTTCCATGACTTAATGTGCATTTGTGAAAAATTAGCATCAACTATCAGCAAAAGGGCTATACTACAGCAAGCTGATTGTTCAACATTTAACTTTACAGACTTGGATGTTTTCAATTTTCAAGTAACCACATTTATTTGAATATTTAAAAATATTGATAGCCTTTCTTATAGCTCTGTGAGCAAGTGACTAGCAGCACATTAAAACCCAAGGAAAATAATGTTTATGTCCATAATAATAGTCTATTTACCATTCCATATTAACTTATGTAGGCATGCTATTATTAATAACTGAAAATTTGTATGTCTAAGCAGAAAAAAGGATATATATGAAACCTGTAATAATTGTGTAGCATAATACCAGATATTGCTAGCTATCATAGTTTTCAGTATAAAAAGTACTAGAAAGACATTAAAGTACAAAATTAATTCATTTCACTAGGTTTTTCTACCTCAATATGGTATTTAAAATTCTAATAGTTACCAGATTTTATTAGTTGAAATAATTAAATTAGCAAAAAGGGAATCAGTAAAATCCTGTGTGTTGTTAATCACAAATCAGAAATCAACAAAAAACTAGGAATTTAGTTGACTTTAACAACTTGGTCTTCTATATGCAAGGATCTCTGCTAGAGTCCAGGGAAATAAAGAAACGTTGTTTTGAACTCTGTCTTCAAATTATTGATAATTTTTATAGTCAGTGCTATATACATAACTAAAAATATATAAAAATTAACAAAACCAGGGACTATTTAGTACATGCATGTGGTAAGGGTGCAAAGGTTTTGTGTTAGTCACTTGAATTCACAGTACAAATCTGAAACCTGCTTAAGAATGTGGTGCATAGCTAAATACAACAACATGATCTAAAGGGAAGAATTAGTTTCATTAGTGTGAATCAATAGTTTTTCATTAAAAGCTGGCATTTAAGACCCTGGAGGGCAGGTTGTAATTCCCTAATACAAGATGATAGAGTGAATGAGCCTTGGCGTGTGGGTGAAGAGGAAGAAAAGCATCGGAACATTTAGAAATTTGAGTAAGAACAATGACAACATCCTACAAGCTCATCTGCTATAAATTATCCATTTACTAATCAGAGAGCATCATTCTTAGTAAAAATGGATAACTATTAGAGATTTTGGAGCTAGAGATAACATCAAAACTGTACTTTTATTTTTATTTTTTTAAAAATCTGATTTCATCGGGTAACTACAAAAGTATTTACTGGGTGATGTGTTTAACACTTTAGAAATCATTGAGGATCTAGATCTGAACAATATAAACATAAATAAGAGGAAAAGACCAGGGCAGGGTTAGTTAATGGTTTATTGAGTAATTAGAATTCGAGTATATATATTTTAGTGCAGAACATAGAAAACTGAAAAAGATTATAAAATTGTGAAAATAACTATTTCCTTCATGTCATGGATGGAAACAGGAAATCTTTGTAATTTTTATTTCAGTGTCTGTTGTCTAAAGCATGTTTGAAAATGAAACATCTGTGATACAGAAATATCTTCAAAAGGAAGCAACTGTGATACTGAAATATCTTCAATCTTTTTTTTTTTTTGTAGGTTTTGGGAAGACTTCCCTTGGGCATATGCCCTAGATAACGTTCTTTATATTTTAGTGATAATTGCAAAGACTGTGATGTATTACCAGTCCCTCCAAATAAAGACTGGGTCATAGAGAATTAGCAAGAAAATAGGTGAAACCTAAACTATAAAACATTTTCTTTATCAAAACTCCTGCATTAAGTGTGAATAAGCACAAAACATTCAATTATTTGTTTGCATTTCATATCTATTTAAACTGTACTACAATATTTAATTATTTTAACTAAGCAAGATCCTCTGTAGAATTCACAGAAAAATGTCCTGGAGTTCATCAAAGTACTTCACAGGGTCAGTGTTTTAATTATAGTTTTAATACTGGGTTCTAGTAATAGAGTCAAGTATTTTTTGACATAAATACATGTATTATTCATGTGCTGTTTTTATTATAAATATTTAATTTTATTCAAACAATCTTTTCTATCATCAGTAATCAATAAAGATATATATATATATATATACATATATATATATATATATATATGTATGTATGTATATGTATATGCCCTGTCTTCTTTACAAGTGATGTAATAACATGTCCACATAGGCAATTTTATACATGGTTATAGTACATTCTAATCACACTTTCACCTACATTATTTTATCTGTTCCAAACTGCTCAAAAACATAGGTGGACAAATTAAGTCGTTTCATGAGGCAAATTCTTTAAGTATTTGGACCTTCATGAGTCATGATCAAACACGACTTTCTAGGGCCTAATTAGCTAGACTGGACTGCAGCTGCAGTGGGAAATGAACTAGAGGAGAATCCTGGAGGAGAATGGGGTGAGGATGGATGATGGCTTCAGATCAGGATGATTAGAAATGGCGAAGAGCTGCCCGTATGCATGAATAGGCCTGACTCAAACACGGAACAGGCATTTGTCATTAACGTGTTATAACCAATAGGTTTCATGAGTCTCCCATTAAGATGAGAACTCAGGGCCAGAACCAAGAATGAAGGCTCAAGACAAGAAAGTAGGTAGCGTTAAAAAGTGCTTTGTTTCTTAAGTTGTAACCCTTATGTTTCCTGTGTGACAACATTCTGGGAGGTGTTGTGATTGGCACATTTAAGTACTCAGTAAAATCCTCTCTCTGTACACGACTGGCAGCTTACAGAAATCAGATTGCGCTGGATATAAACACTGTTCTTTGTTTATTTGCCAGAGGAGTACTTGGGAAATACAGATCCTCAAAATGGAGTGGTTGTTAGATAAGTGAAAATAAAAATAATTGCAAAACAAATTTAAGTAGATAAATAGAATAATGCTACTATAAGTTCTGTGGCACATCGGTAATCTTTATACAAATAAATATGTTTATTATTGTTGTGTATGTGTCCTTCGCACATATGTAGAGATCGAAGGATAACTTCATATAGTTGATTCTCTTAGTTCACTTCCGTGTGGTGTTTGAACATCCAGTTCAGGTTGACAGGCTCATGAGGTAGTGCCTCTATCTGCTGAGTGTCTTATCAAGGCTAATTCAGCAATAAGTTTTAATGACAACTTATAATGAAAATTGTCAGTGAATATTAAGTATGAGAACAGCATTTATACAGATTTATTTTGGAAAACAATAAATTTAAATGTTAAGAAGAAATCTATCCTCAGGCCTTACTTTTATACGCTGTTATTAAAATGTTGAATCTAGTGATGAGCTCGATAAACAAAATCAACAATAGTTACATTAGAGAGCATGCAATATTCAGATAATTTAGGTATGATAATGTGTCAAATTATCTGTAAAATTGATCCTCCTGACATTCAATTATTATACACTTGCCCTTGTATGTGTCTGTCATATTTGTGTTCTTAAGCATCACCTTGTCCACACAGAGACACCTACAATACAGATATCAAAGAACATCTATATAAATGTTGTTATACTGAGCTGTTGCATCACATTTTTGGTTTCTTTTATTCAGGGTCTCTCTATGTAGTACAGGTTGATTTCAAGTTCTCTTTCTTCCTGCCTCGGACTCTGAATTGCTGAGATTACAGATGTGGGCAAACATACCCAGCTTCACGCTACCTCTATTCCAAGTAGTATTAAAAAACACTGTACAGTTGGTAAATTTAATAATCATAACAATTTATGAAATAAATATCATTCTAATTATAAAGATAATGGAATAAAGAGTTGGCGTAGATATCTTGAAAACACTGACACAACAAATGTATCCAGGTGTTCAACACCATTAGCCCAATAGTGCTCATCACTTGCAAAAACAATGGGCCAGGTTAAGGTCTAACATCTTTGATGTATTATCCTCTGAGGATAGTTTTATTATAATAATTTTAGTAAAGGCAAAACTGCATTTCGATGCTGAACCTTATAAAAATTTTACTTCAGTGTTGTATATCTGTGTCTGACACCTAGAAAAATATCATGACTATGCTCTCAGTAATAGGAAACCATTAATAAACAGATTCTGTAGCTTCATCTTTTCAAACTGTGCGTTCGAAATGCCAGGTTCCCCTAAAGAACAACAGGATATTTAGGTAGAAATGCTGCCATTCTATAGGATATACTAGAATGTCAAGGACTTTAAGGCTTAAGAAATCATTCTCTACTTTCTTATTCACTTAAGAATTTTTATTCTTCCATTATAGATGTTTCACTATTATCCATCTTTGTTTTTCTGCCTTTTCATTATTATGTTAAAATAGCATTCAATGCAGGGATATCTGACGAAGAGTAATTTTAGCACATTTAGTTGGGCAGAGTCAAGGAAAGAATTGATAAGACAACGCATGTGTTTACATTAGGGAAATGATTGAGTTTATGTTTATAATCTATATGGGAGGGGCAATGCAAGATCTAGACTATCAAGCTTAAAGAAAATTGTTTTAAATGAGGAGGAAGAAGGCTGAAGAACTGTTTCCCATTCACAAAGATCTTCCTGGGTTCTGCAGGGTCTTGAGACTTTTGAAGAGATTGGCCAGATGTCAGGGCATGGCCTTCGAAAGAGACTAAGTATGTAGATTCTTATGTTGGTCAGATGTTGTAGACAAAGACACAGTGTGGAAGTATCCTGTACTTACAAATGGCTATCCAGCTTTCAAAGTTTTTATTCTGTTTTTTTTTTTTTTTCTAATTTCTACCTGCATCAATACTCGCAGCTGTTTAGGAATCTTTGGCACGGCTTTATTCCTGTCCTATTACAATTAAGATAATTGAAAGTCTCCACAATTCCTGATGAGAAATTCTCACTAAGAACTCTACCTCTGCTCTGAAATGTTTGCTAATAGACAGTAAAGTCACACTTCTCTAGATCTGATACTGCAGTTGTAGGTAATGAATCTGCCATGCACTTTTGCAATCTGTTGGTCTACCTGACTAATTCAGTAATCCATGTACCCAAAATCTCAAGAAGTCAAGTTCATATTTATCCAAGTGAAATGGCTCAAGACCTCTAGAATCCTGCAAGGGATGGAATTTAGGACTTAATCTAGGACTTTTGCCTGAGAGAATATTTTTGCAAACTTTTGCTTGGAAATTCTAAACTCAACATACTTTTACAGCTAACACTAAAATATTTGATTCTCTTAAAAAAGACTTTTAGAGAAATCCTCAAATAAATACTGTTAACTTAAGGTCTTATTAAAGAAAAGTAGGGCCTTGGATCCTGCAAAAATTACACTGCCAGTGAGGAATAGCAGAGACCTTTCTTGCAGGTACTTTAAGTAAGTGGGCTAAAGTACTGCATGCCTGGCACAAACTCTAAAGAGCTGAAATGGCCCTTATGTTAACACACAGCAACTTACGATCCATTGACCAATTATACTTTGTAAGGCGGTTGGCTTAGGTGGTCTCCGTTGGTATTATACAAGAGACACAAGACTAAGAGGGAATTATTTTCTACTGGTGAGAGTGGGTTCATGTTCTTCAGTTGTAGCCACAGTAACAGTCTAGGGCTGTGTCTTAGGTTTGTTCTCTCTCTCTCTCTCTCTCTCTCTCTCTCTCTCTCTCTCTCACACACACACACACACACACACACACACACACACACACATTTATCACTACATTCAGAAATTTCAGTCTGAAGCTTGTGCTACTAAGCAGCATTTATCCACCGTATCTACCATGTTCTTAGTGCTAACACTGGATCTGGTCTTGGTCAAAGGCAGTCACATAGAAAGTCAATAAAGCACAGGACATGGTGATCCTGAAAGGCACTGGGCTGTTCTTGTAGGGTCATAGATATTTGGGCCTGGAATGTCACTGCTACTTAGAGCAAGCTGAACTAGAGTAATAAGAATATGACCTGAGCTTCTTACAGTCGTGTGTACAAGCACATTTTGTTTCTGAGGCCAAGAGAGCCGGAATAGATGGATACTTGATGCTGAGCTGATGCACTGTGAGAAAGTACTTGTGGCATCTCCCAGCTGTCATCGAGAATGTGAGATCCAGGATGTGACCTGTCAACTCCAACCACTTCGGCAACGCAGCTGTCACAGGGATACATACATCTCCTGAGGAAAACACTCAAACAGTCTCCATCATGAGATGAATACAAATGTGCAGAACAAGACAATTTGACTGTGACGTTTCCTCCTATGGCATGGTGTTTATTAGACATGCAGAGTAGTGGAGAGCTGACCCCAGGATGTTTTAAGCTTATTGACTACCAAATACTTTATGGAAGCAGATTTCTCTTAGTCCTCATTTGAGAGGAAAAGGGAACATTTGGATGTTGTTCATATCTAAGCTCTGAAGTTATAGTGTTTTTCATCAACATAGGCAAAATAAATATAGGATGTGTGATGCATTTCAGTGGAACATTTGAAAAGGAGAGGTTTTTTTTTAATATTTTATTTTCTATATTCTATGTTTACATTCCAAAGGCTTTCCCCTTTCCCAGTTCCCACCCACCATAGTTCCCATAGTTCCTCTCCCCCCCCCAACTGTTCCCCAATCATTCCCCCTTCCCCCTCGGTTTCTTTACTAAACTGGATGGAATACTACTCAGCAATTAAGGAGAGGTTTTTACTCTTTGGATTTAATATTTAAAACTCTTTTTAAAAAATCTCAATCTGGTTGTTCTCAGTTTTTCACCAAATTGCTCTGTTTGGCTTCAAATTAACTCTAGCAATTTTTCTTATCTTCTGGCTCTTTCTTTTTCTCTGGTTTCAACTCCCCTGTTGACCGGCACTGAAGTGCATAAACTCATGAAGGAACCCAACTCCACTGCACTGCACTCACTGCGAGGACTCACAACAGACTGTCTCTCTCCTAGTGCTGCTCTTAAATAGCTTCTCTTGCCTGTGATGTCCTCATGAGAGTTGAGTGTATCCTATCTCTGACTCATTCTGTCAGATCTTTCTCTAATTCATCACTTTGTCTGACCCTCAATTAAGATATCGTTGCTTCTGATTAAGAATGTATACTAAATACCCAGAGGTATTAAAGGACTATACTAATGGTTTGTCTACTTTGCAGGCAGATCACAAAGACATAGAAGGACTTTGGATGTGATCAGAGTAGCCATGTCACTCAACTAAAATTCTTCTACCCAGTGATGCTTCATTGGAGAAGTTTTGCTCTGCCTTTGTGAACAGTTTAAAATCGGAGATACCTTCTTCATTAGGGATGGGGATGTATGTCCACTTCCCTTCTCAGTGCTTGGATCCTGTTTTTTAAGACCTGTATGGTCCTGTTCATGTGGCCAGTCTCAGTGAGTTCACATGCACATCAGTCCTGTTGCACTGAGAAGACACTAATTAAAATATGTATTTTGTTTTCAATAATTTTATTAATTAGAATTGCATGTCTCATTACATGTTAACCTATAAAGGTTTATTTTATAATCTATCCTGGAAACTATGGAAGTCAACCCACAGATTTATCGACTTAACAGCCTATTCAACTTTGCCACCAACTATGTTCAGAGATAAGTCCTTATATTTTTCATGTATACAAATATAGAAATTATGCATCTCAAAATAGGTGAAAGCTGGCATCCAACTCTGAAATAGCCTTGAAACTTTCCTTATTGGACAATGACTGACTTTGCTTGGGTATACACATATTCCCCAGAAGACTTAGCCATCAACCCTGGCAGATCATGAATCATATTTTATGTTGAACATATTTAATAACTTGCCATTTTTCTTCTTTATATGCTAGCTTTGTGTTGATGAATCACCTAGAGATTGAAATGGCTATAGAGATCTTATTTGTGGTCCAGCATTGTTTCCAACACTGGGATCCATAGTTAATTCTTAAATGTATACCAGAGTTAAAAGCCAGGAAGATTGGCTAGGGTTGACTACCATGGCCAAAGGTGACGGAGTGTCACGTAGTGTTGCACTGTGGTTCCCTACCCTTTACCTTATGTAAGTGTACATACAAACAATAGATTTTTCTAGACCCATCAAAACTTCAAATTTATCTTCTCTAGGCAGAGTGTCCTTCAGATGTTCTGCAACTCTGAAAGTGCAGGCAGTTTTGATAACATAGTATAAGAGAAATAACAGTATAATAGGGGATTACCTAGTGTCTTTTTGTCTGTAGGGCTAACTAAGGATTGAGCTCAGGGTCTTGAATCTGTTAGATATGCTCTCTACTTCAATACTATATCTGCCAGGCCCCAATTCATTTGTGAATATAGCCACTTTAATAAATACATTTTTGTGTGTTTTTTCACATTAATTTCAGACAAAGAAATTGTTTATCTTGTGGTCTTTTATCTCTTAAATTCTGCATTTCTATGTACCCTAAACATTTTTCAAACTGAGGTCTTGCATTTGATCTAATACACAAATGTTATATCAGATATGGCAAACACCTTTAAAATGATTATAGTATTCCTTCAGGATTTCATGCAAGCCTTTGGTTACTCTTTATCCTATCTTTTCTTTTACTCTTCCCTGTGCCCTCCTTATCTTTCCTGCAGGCATCCTTTGTTTTTATTATCATATCATTTTATGTATACTATGACCCTATGAGTTTAACCAGAGCTATACCCATGTTATCCATTCATAACTACAAGACTCTGAACAATTCTTGATGTTACCACACATTTTAGAGCTTTTCATTAGTATTGAATTTAATTTATCATTACTTTCAGAGAATGAATATTACAATAACCACTAAGACATTTCAGATATATTTGTTAGGTAACAAAGGTTCAATGTGTGGTTTAACAATATTTAAAATGTTTTTGTTTTAATATTAAGGGCTAACCAATATGACTTTTTGACACCTTCTGCAACCCAAATTCATCTATTATATTTTATGTGTTACATGTATTCTGTGACTATGGGATTTTATGCCACGAACTTGTCACAAACTATAAAATAATAGTCCATAAATCTACCAACAGAAAGATGGTCACAAATATTGCACACGTTCTGTGTAAAGCAGCATCCCCATATTGCCTGTCTTCAGAAATTTTCCCATGTAAACCAATCACCAAACAAAGGAGTAGAGATTCTTTATCATGGAAATATCCCTCTTGAGTAATCACAACAAAAAGCCATTTCAATCACATTGTCTTTGTGAATAGAGCTTTGTTTCACTCTTTTCAAGTTTTATTGTTATGAAATCTGAGCTAATTTTCTCCATCAGCTTATATTCTTTTCCAAAGTGTCTATTGAATAGATGTTTGTGACTCTCATTGCTGAGTTTTTACTCTATCTGCATAGCTAAAAGCAATCAAATTGTTTGAAGAGTGTGTACTTCAAATTCCCATGAATTTCATGATTGGTATATTAAGTTGTGAACTACGTAGTTCACAGTGAAGATGGATGGATATCTCATGATTGTTTTTCTGGCTTGTTGAAATTTCCCAAATCCCAAAGAAGGAAGTGTTGGAATTTTTTTATTTGCTCATTAGTTTTGTTTTATTTTGCCAGATAATTTTCAAGCTCTAGTTGAATATTATAGGCAAGAATCTGTTAAATATTAAAAAAAAAAACAGAAGTTAAACTCAACTTAGATTCATAGTTACATGTTATGTATGCATGTGTGTAATCCTGCGGTTAAACCTTCATAATGCAAGTGCTACAACATAATGTGGTGTATTGAAATTCACATGTCTGTGAGTTCATAATTCAGTGAACTATTGTTTCTATTGTATGACTCAGCTCCTTCTACATTCCTGAAGTAAGATATTTAACTCGATATAGTCAAGAATCTGGAGCACAGTAAGAAGGCCCTCACTTGAAGTTGATTTTCATGGCAACAAAGTTGCCAAATTCAAATATGAAGCAGGCCTATCATACCAGGAATAAGTAGACAGGAGGGTCACAAGTTCAAGGCTAGTCAGGGATACATGGTGAGACACCATTAAAAAAGCAAAACCAAAGCTTCCTACTTATTTAAGAAAATAGACAATATTTCTTTCATCCCTTACCTTCTTAAAATCTCCCTTTCCTGCATCCCCTCTCTCTTGTTATTAAGTATTTCATTGTAGTGCAGGCAGGCTTTGAACTTAAGATGTCCTCAACTTCACCTCCCGGGTATGCCAGGTATGTGCTCTTCGAAGCACTATTTTTTTAACTCTCACTTTGAAAAATAGGACTCAACTCTGAATACAAATTATAGACAGATACATAGATGGCTGATTGATAGCAATCAATACAATTTGTATATGAAAATAATCATATACAAATATGACTGTTCTGTAAGTTTAGGATTATATTACATTTATATTATAATTATATTCATATAATTTATATTATAATTATCTTTATATTTCCCTACCAGGTAGTTCTTGAGTGCTATTTTGTGACATTTTGAGAAAGTACTGTGTCTGATGTGGAAACTTGAGGCATGAGCACTTAAGTCTACCTTTTTATTATAACATGTTTTTTTTCTGGATTTATTTTACTCACATATTTAAGTTAAAAATCAGATGACGTTCATTTATTGATAAGATCACTTAACCATCATTACAATCAATTTAGGGTAATTTTATCATCCTAAAGGAAGTGTTTCTGTGTCATCAGTCATTCCCCCAAATCTTCTGTGCCTTTCACTCCAGTTCATGGCCATGTACAATTAACTTTTTGTGTAAAGAAACTAGAGCACCCTGCACATTTCATGTAAGTGGAATCACATGCTGTGTACCTTTGGTGTAACTTCCGTCTTTCACTTACTATACTTTATAAGAATTGGAATGTGCCATGGCACAGATCAGCATGTTTTATTTTCAATAGCAGATAACATTCTCCTGTGGTATATACTACACTGCATCTATTCATAAAAAAAATGTAAATTGCTTCCATATTTCAGGCCGTTAAATAAAATTTGTATCCTGGACACACAGTTCTTAAATTCTTGAAGTCTTGTAAGAGAAGATTCAAAATAACAGTAAATAGGACTTAATTCAGAATGTTTTAGCATAGATGGAAACTAAATCCAAACCTAGGCAAGCTGACTTCTGAATATCACAAGGGACAAATGGGGATTTGTATCAAAGGAGCAGATTGATCAGTGGAAATTACTAAGGGAAACTTACCTCATAATGTATGTCAAGTGAACAGTTGGTCACACAAAACTAATTTCACTTTGTAGTTTTCCATCACCAAAAGCAGCATATGCTATAAAGCAGTTATCTTTTCTCTCACAATACTGATTGTTTCCTTTCTTTACGGGAACATTGTATTTTTAAATGCATAGCAATGTTTGACTACTCTCAAGCTATTTTATAGATGTGGTTTGTAGATTATGTGACTCCATCTGAAAAGGTGACAAGAGAGGGGAGCTAAGATTGAGCCCACGAGATGAGCATTGGAACAATAAAGACCTGGAAGTGACATAAAAATTTATTTAATTCACATACGATATTACAAAACGCTTATATGCTGCCTTATAGCCTGGCAAATTTCAGTGTTCAAACACAATTTGATGATTCCCTCCAGTCACCTTGTGGAGTAGAATATGCAGCAGTAGCATGCCTAGAGACTTAGGTATCTTTGCAAAATACACGGGCCTTTCACTCAACCAAAATGCTCATCTCCATTTACATCCTCATGAGTAGTCCTTTATTGAGAAATCAATTAATTCAGAGGACAGCAGAGTGGTCTAAGTGAGCAAGTCTGTCATCCTCTAATCCTTTATGGAAAGTATAAACACAGAGCATTATGCCTACAGTGAGCCCCCTCAGACAGGAAACTTTAAAGTTGGGAAAAGATTGCAGAACTTGTGGCGTTTGCTGGTCAGAACTTTGCAAATTTGAACAGGTTTAAGGATCACTTTTCTTGGTCCCTGTTCCTCTTCAAACTGAGTTCAGGCCAGCTCTGGTCTTTGAGCTTAAGGTAACCTGACCTTCTGAACTGAACTGTGGTCTGTCATTTGTAAACAGTACTTTTACATCAAATTGAAACCATCAGCCTTTAAAAGTCATCTATAATGTTTCCAGAGTAAGGGTGACTCTTCTAGGGCAAGCCTCCTCCTTCTGATGGCTGCAAGTATGACCTCAAAGTGACTTCTTGGACCAAAATGCTTATGAGAAAGAAACATTCACGTGGATAAGTACTTTGTCCATTTCCCCCCCACCAAACTAACCTTTTGTTACTCAATCTTTGTGTGGTTTAACTGCCACAATTCCCTTCCTTTTTCTATATAGGATTCCATGTCTCAATAAAAGTGGTTGGGTTTTTACTTCCTTTGAGTCTTGGGAGGAAAATACATGGTTTATCACACATTTCATGATTTTTGTGTGTGTGTGTGTGTATCAAAAGGACATTACATAAATGTCACTGAGGAGATACTTTAGACTTACCCCCATTTATCTCAAAGGATGGGTCCAGTATTTCACTTTCTTTCTTTCTTTCTTTCTTTCTTTCTTTCTTTCTTTCTTTCTTTCTTTCTTTCTTTCTTTCTTTCTTTCTTAACTTTTATTATACAGCCTAGTCAATAACCCCCTACTGGTTCTCCTTCCCACAGTTCCTCATCCCAATCCCCCTGCCCCTCTTTCTAAGAGGATGTCCCCACCCACATCCCATCCCAAGTTACCAAACTGCCCTACACACACATATACACATTCCCTGAGACCTTAAGTCTCTCAAGGATTAGGTGCCTCTCCTCTCACTGATGTCAGTCCAGGCTATCTTCTGCTGTATATGTACTGTGGGCCTCAGACCAGCTCTCGTATGTTGCCCGCCTGGTGGCTCAGTGTCTGAGAGATCTAGGGGTTCCAGGTTAGTTGAGACTGCTGGTCTTCCTATAGGGTAGACCTCCTCCTCAGCTTCTTCCAACCTTTCCTTAATTCAACCACAGGGGTCCATGGCTTCAGTCCATCAGTTGCATGTAAGTATTTGCTTGTTGGGCCTTTCAGAGGGCAGCCATGCTAGGCTCCTGTCTGTAAGCACACCATAGCATCAGTAATAGTGTCAGGCTTTGGAGCCTCCCTTTGAGCCTCCAAGTTGGGCCAGTCACTGGACCTTTTTCTCAGGCTCTTCTCCATTTTTATCCCTGCAGAATTGTTTTAGATAGGTACAATTCTGTGTTATGGCTGTGGAATGGCCACCCCATCCCTCCACTTAATGCCTAGTCTTTCTACTGGAGATGGACACTACAAGTTCCCTCTCCCCTCTGTTGGGCATTTCATCTAAGATCTTTCCCTTTGAGTCCTTAGAGTCTCTCACCTCCCAGGTCTCCAGTACATTCTACAGGTTACATAGTTTCATTTATTAGGCTGGCTCTCAGAGCTTCTCCCTGCCACCCTACCCAACACCCGATCATATTCCCCTTTTCCTCTACCACTCTCTCACCCATCCAGGTCCCTCCCTCCCTCCCTCTGACTCCCATGATTGCTTTCTTCTCCCTAAGAATAGGGATTGAAACATCCTCACTTGGGCCCTTTGGCTTGGTAAACTTCTTGAGTTCTGTGAAATGTATCCTGGGTATTATGTAGTTTTTGGCTAATATCCACTTATTAGTGAGTACATAGCATGCATGTCCTTAGGGGTGTGAGTTACCTCACTCAGGATAATTTTATTTTATTGTTCCATCCATTTGCCTGTAAAACTCAGGATGTCCTTGTTTTTGATAGCTGAATAATATTTCATTGTGCAAATGAACCACATTTTCTCTATCCATTCTTTTGTTGTGGGACATCTGGGTTGTGTTCAGCTTCTGACTATCATAGGTAAGGGCACTATGAACATGGTTGAGCATGTGACCCTGTGGTATGGTGGGCATCTTTTTATATGCCCAAGAGTCAAATAGCTGTGTCTTCAGGTAGATCTATTTCTAATTTTCTGAGAAAGCTCCAGATTGATTTCCAGAGCGGTTATACCAGTTTTCAATCCCACCAGCAATGGAGGAGAATTCCTATTTTTCCACATCCTTGCCAACATGTGCTTTCACCTGAATTTTTGATCTTAGCCCTTATGATTGGTATAAGGAGGAATCTCAGGATTGTTTTGATTTTTATTTCCCTGATGACTAAGGACTTTGAACATTTCTTTAACTGCTTCTTGGTCATTCAAGATTCTTCTCTATTCAGCTCTATACCCCATTTTTTGATTGGGTTGAATGGAGTTTTGGGTGGTTTGTTTCTTAAGTTCTTTATATATTTTGAATATTAGCCCTCTATTAGATGTTGGGTGAGTGAAGATTTTCCCCAATCTATAGGTTGCTGATTTGTCCTATTGACTTTGCCTTACAGAAGCCTTCCAGTTTCATGAGGTCCTATTTATTAGTTCTTGATCTTAGAGCATGAGACACTGGAGTTCAGTTTAGGAAAATTTCCCCTGTGCCAATGAGTTCAAGGCCCTTTCCCATTTTCTCTTCTACTAGATTCAGTGTATTTGCTTTTATGTTGAGGTCCTTGATCCACTTAGACTTGAGCTTTGTGCATGGTAACAAATATTTTCCGTTTTCTATATACGGACTTCCAGTTAGACCAGCCCCATTTATTGAAACTGCTTTCATTTATCCATTGTATATTTTTAACCTTTTTGTTAAAAGATCAAGTTAAAAGGTTAAAAGATCAAGTGTCCATAAGTGTATGGGTTTTATTTCTTTGTCTTTAATTCTATTCCATTGATCAACCTTTCTATCTCTATACCAGAACCATGCACTTTTTTTTTTTAATCACTATTGCTCTGTAGTACAACTTGAGTTCAGGGATGGCCATTTCCTGAGAAGTTCTTTTATTGTTAAGAATTGTTTTCTTTGGCCTGGGGTTTTTTTTTTCAATATGAAATTGAGAATTTCTCTTTCCATGTCTTTGAGAAATTGTTTTAGAATTTTGATGGGGATTGAATTGAATCTGCAGATTGATTTTTTTTTATGTTAGCGCTTCCTCATTTCACACTTTCAGTTATGTACTCAATTTTCTCTCCAAAGTAAATTGAGTCAAAGGGTTCATAGAACTTCTGGTATGATAGGACATCTTTCTAAATATCACTATTGATTCCATTTGCTGGTTTCAAATTTCAAGGATTATTTTTTAAATACCCAAAACATTTTGTTAAGTACAATTAGAAACTGTCTATAGATGATGGCTTTAAAAATACCCCCTTCATCAATATCTTTCTATTCTAGTGATGATCTAAGCCATCCATGTTGCTTGTATAAATTCAATTTAATCCTTCATAGAATCTATATCTATATTAATAGATAGATATATGTACTTACCTATAGATACAGATATAGAGATGATATATATATAGGTATAGATATAGATATAGCTGGGATATACATATACATATACGTATACATATACACATACACATATACATATATACATATATAGGCAGATAGTCCTTCTGGATATTTTTGATTAAATTTCATTTTTCAGCAAGATTTTACTGTATCAGCTTAATAATTAAAGTTTCCAACATATGTACCTTATTCTATAAACCACTCCTCACTTCCCTCTAACCACACTTTATCAAGTTCATAGATATGATTACACACACACACACACACACACACACACACACATATATATATATATATATGTATATATATATATATATATATATATATATATATATATGTTTTCAGTGCTGAGCACTTGTCATTAGATAACCAAGAAGTCTCATGTCTGTGGAAGACTAATTCTCCCCATTAAAGTAGTTGCTGTCTTTTAGTCTTCATCAGTGGATGGAGCCCTGTGAAATTTCTACCTTCCATGTTGGCATATAAACTGGTATCAACATTGAGTCTTATTTAGATTACCATTCTATTGGGATTTCATGGCTGTAACTTCCCTGTCATTTTTAGAAGACATACATTTAGAGAAAGCTTGTTCCTATGGCTCTTTCAGTCTTTACATCCTATATCTGTGATTTTAACTGTGCCTTCGATATAGGTGTTGTGTGGTAGATATAACAATTGTGACTGGCCAGGCAGGTGGTGGCGCATGCCTGTAATCTCAGCACTTGGGAGGCAGAGGCAGGCAGATTTCTGAGTTCGAGGCCAGCCTGGTCTACAGAGTGAGTTCCAGGACAGCTGGAGCTACACAGAGAAACCCTATCTCGAAAAACCAAAACAAACAAACAAACAAACAAACAAACAAACAATTGTGACTGGGTACCCTTGTTTACTTGTTCTCTGCATTTTCCAGCTGTGGACTTTTATAACAGTCTATATTGCTATAAAAGAAACGTCTTATATGAGAGGTGGAAGCCACACTGTGTGTGTGTAAAGATAAGTATTTTTAATGCAGTTAGGGTTTATACTTGTTGAAGAAAGTGGCAGTAGTTAGTTCTCCTTTACAAATGTAGAACCTCTATCTTCCATCCATTTCCTTCTTGAGAAGTAAGAAACTTCATTTTAGAAGGTTTTATGCAATGTTCATTTAATATTGATGGTTGGCTGTGAGTATCTCCATCTGTATTGGTCAGGTGCTGGTAGAGCCTCTCAGGGAGCAGCCATACCAGACTCCTGTCAGCAAGTGCTTCTTGGTATTAGCAATACTGTGGGGCTTTGGTATCTGCAGATGGGATGAATCACTAAGTGGGGCAGTATATGGATAGGCTTTCCTTCATAAATGTCTTTTGTCCGTATGTTTTTGAGACAGGGTTTTTCTGTGTAGCCTTGGCTAGCTTGGAATTTTCCCTGTAGACCTGACTGTCTCTGCCTCCTAAGTGTTGGGATTAAAGGTGTATGCTACCTCCTCTCTGCAGTGATCTGTTAAAAACTATACTTTGGGTGTGGCTTGCAACATTGACTGATATTTTCTAGCCGCTTATGTAAACAGAATTGAAGAATATCCCTCCTGGTTCTTATAGGTCACAATTTGCTTCTGGTGAAGTAACAAATCAGTCATTTTGATCGTTGCAAATATAGTTTCACCTATGACATCAGATTTCTACTGTACTTCCTAAATATATTTATCTAAGATTCTGATGTTTTTAACTACACTGTCTTTTGTTACTATGTATTCAGATAGTTTCATTACCAGGATTGCTAGAAGTATTGTAAAGGGTTTGATAGGCTTCATGAGCCTGGTATTTATGTAGAAAAGCACAATAATAAAATTAAACTAATAGTTAATTTAGAATATATGTCTTTTTAGCCACAATACTTTAGCTAAAACAAATAAGATTTTATGTTCATAACAGAAACAAATATTTCATACAGGAAGTACCTCACTGTTCACTATTTTACAGCAACAACAAATACATAAGCAAAGGTAAATGATCAGATTAGGTTTATTTGTGTTTGTCGTTTGTTTTTATTTTCTGGAATGTTTAGATGAAAAACTCTTAGTTTCTTTCTTTTTTGTTTTGTTTTATTTTGTTTTGTTTTTTCAAGACAGGGTTTCTCTGTGTAGTCCTGGCTGTCCTGGAACTCACTCTGTAGATCAGGTTGGCCTTGAACTCAGAAATCCGCCTGCCTCTGCCTGGCAAGTGCTGGGATTACAGGCGTGCGCCACCACGCCCGGCTCTTCTTTCTTTTTTATTTCCAATAAATTGAAAGGGTTTTGCAATTTTGTTTGTAAGCCTGTTTAGCATATAGAGACATAGCAGAGTAATATATTGGTTGTTCCTAGAAAGATGCTGTCACTATATACTTCCCCAGGGGATGAGCTTTATATATACACGCCTCTGAGGTGGAAGAACATTAGACAGTTGCAGTCTTTTACGTCGGAGCCATGAATAATACCTTAAAGGATTGAAGAGGCATCAATTAAATCCTGAAGAAGAGCTTTGTTGGGAGAGAGAGAAAATAGCAAATGTATGAGAGCTAGCCGTCGTGGACTTGAAGACTACAGTGGTCCAGAGGTGAATCTTAAGAAATTCGCTAAAATAAAATATAGCCTTTAAATTCATGAAATAGTGGGACGTTCCACACAGTGTGATTTAGTAAAGGATCACCTGTATGGCAGAAAGCATGGACGAGCTAGGTAGCAAGTAGGACTATCAATTATGTGATATAAAGCAACAACACTGAGGGCCATTCTCTGTCCCCAAGTGAGAGCTGCCAGAGGGAGTGGACTGATTTCCTTGGGTTTCTGGACTGGTCCTGCTAGAGTGACTATTGTCTTGAAGGACCAGGTACCATACTAACACTTGTGGTGGGAGAATTGGTTTTGAAAGATGCCTGAAGTCATCTTGATAACTGGTTGGTTGGAAACTCTAATTTTATACTCTTAACAAGTATATATGTGGGAAAATACAAATGTTTGTCCTGATTTAAGGATGAAAGACATTCTGATTCCTTGAGAATGTGATACTTTTTATGTGGAGCCTACTCAACCATTCTATTCTATTCGTCTGTGTCTGTCTCCACATTTCATACCCACCCAACCTTGGCCCTCATAAAAACCAAACTAACAAACAAACAAACAGGTGAGTCCAATTTGTGCTATCAATTGCCAATCACGTCTCATTTTATCACCTCATAGTTAAATGCTTTTTCTATATTGAAAAAGAATAATAGTACTTTCCTTCATATGGCCTACCATTTGTCTAGTCTTGTGTTCTGAACCCCATGTAAGGATTTTTATTCCATGACAATTTTGTCATTACTGCCTTGTTGGTCATGTCTTCAAAGGGCAGTCATTGTAATTCACAAGGCTCACAGCTAAGTAAGATGATACTTAATATAATCTTCTGCTAGTATGCAGATTACCTTTCAGTTCAGCACTGTGAATGCTAGCCTGCAGGGCTTAGCTTCGAGATAGTGCCAGCTTGATAATTCCGTCCTCTATTACTCCGCTTCAGAAAGACTGTTTTATTGTAAACTTATGGCAGATAATCAAGAATTGCAACAGCCTGTGGTGTTCAGGGGCTGAAGGGACCACAATAGCCCAGCAACTCTAAAACATAACCCATCGCTTGCACCTGGGCAATTTGTTTCTTAGACTGTTGTGTTTAGTTGGTTGATGTCACCATACTACAAAATCATTTATGTTATCTCTTTTTATGTGTTTCATGTATGTAGTCTAGCAGTCTTATGCAATATTAGATTTTCATATCACTTAAATAAGCCTTTAGTGTTAGTTTATCTATTCCATATTTCTTCCACTGACTTGAACTCCCATTCCATGTACACTTTAACCTTTTCAGTTCTACTCTTTTTTGGACACCATCAATTGAGTGAATGGGAAAAACCATTACCACTTATACATCTGACAGAGACTTAGCATCTAAATATACATACAAGCAAAAAAAAGCACATATTTTAAATTAAATAAAAACTTTAAAAAATAGAAATAGAAAATCATAAATAAAATATAAGGTAACATGTCAAAGAAACAATGGGCACTACCTCTTCATATTTGGAAGGCAGAACTTATTTCTAAACTTTTGAGATGATAGTAAAAGCAACGATAATAATTTTAAAAATTTCATATATTAAGCATACTGTATTTGATCAAGGCACATTTATAGTTACAGGAAAGTCACACTCTTCCTCTTTTAGTTGTTTTCACATGACATTTTCCTTAAGAAAATTTTTCTTAAATTTTCCTTAAGAAAAAGATATGCCCAAAAGTATTAGAAACTCCCTTTCCTCTAAAGGTGATTATTTTCTGTGGATTTGCATACTATTCAGGCCAGCAAAATTAGCAAGTAAGATGGATCTGAGTGCTTTGAAGTATTTTATTGTTGTTACAAGTTAATATTATGAAATATATTTCACCATATGAATGCATCTTACATACTTAAGCAGAAATCCATGGTCTCACAGAAGGTCCTGGTTAAAAAACAATGAGTCACAAAAAGAAAAAAGACAGGAATGTGGGAAAAAGATGTGAATGGAGGATTAATAGGTGACATAGGAGAGATGAAGAAAAGAAGGTAGGGTAAGAGAAAACAGAAAGCAGTATATATATATACACACACACACACACACACACACACACACACATGAAATTACTACCAGGGAACATTTTACCAATAAAGATTTTTTAAATATCAAATTTTATAAAAATATATTTTATTTATTTAGTTATTGCTTTTGTTTTGTTGAGATATTGCTTTAAATTTTCTCCATTAAAATATGGTTTTATAATTGGAGTTGAAAAGGTGGGCTGACATAATTCAAGCTAAGCATTTACTTGGCTCTTTTTGTGTGTTTGAGAATGATTCTGTGTAGGCTCGAGGCTGGAGGTCAGTGTTGGGTGCTGCTACTATAAGCAAGATGACCAGTGAGACTCAAGAATCCCTCTCCCTCTGCATACCACACCACAGCTGTCATGTGACTTCTGACGATTAAATCTGGGTCGTGGATGTGAAATCTCAATGGCATTTACAGCATTATGCAAATATTCTACTCTGAATAATAGATACATGTTTATTCCTAATTAATTTGGAATTGCATATTCTAGAATAGAATTAACCTGTGCTTTCATGTCACCTGGCTGTTTCTTATGGGGCAATGAATATGTAAGGAAATAAACATAAAAGAAAATGTGGAAGTATAAAATTTTCTATCTACATAAATGCTGTTTTTCAGTAACCACTGAAAAGTTTATTTGTATTTATGCATTGTTTGTTACATGATATGGTTCCTATAGAATGTATGGAATTCTATATAACTATGAACTTTCTCTGTTTTACTTTTGTTTTTGTTTCTTCTAGTTACTGGCTGACCAACAAAGTTCCTATCAAAAGACCCAGCACAGGTCTCCTCATGTATACACTTGCTACCAGATTCTGTGATGAAATCCACCTTTATGGATTCTGGCCATTTCCTAAGGATCTGAATGGAAAAGCCGTCAAATATCATTACTATGATGACTTAAAATACAGATACTTTTCCAATGCAAGTCCTCACAGGATGCCATTAGAATTTAAAACACTGAATGTGCTACACAACAGAGGAGCTCTAAAACTGACCACAGGAAAGTGCATGAAGCAATAAGGCTCACTTTGAAGGATTTAAAAACTGAACACAAACTTTTTCTAAAGATGCTTCTGGAGATTTAGAAACAGGATCCAAAACAAGGCTGGGTTTCAGCATCCACCACTTGACTGAGCAGCTGAAATGGAAGTCTATGTGAATCCACCACCAGCTGATGAAAAACCTGCAAAGTGCTCTAACTCTAAAATATTCTGACTTCAAGGGTCCTAGTAAGTGCCACTTCCATGAAGAATACAGTTTGAATGTATTATCAGTAGTGTTTACAAGATCCAACAGTGCACTCATCATCAGTTAGCAAAGCAGATGTGTTCATCACTGTGGGGCAGCCACTGTAATGCCAAGCACACTGGAAGAGGAACCCAGGAGCACAACTCAGCCCTGGGGAAGTTAAAACATCCTTAATGGTAGAAATGAAGAAGAAGAGAGTTCAAGCAGTGAAACCTTTGACATGAAGCCACTTGAGGGAATGCTTTCAGTCAGGACACTGAGAATGGTCGTGTTTACCTTTTGTTTATATTCTTGTTTGTCTTCTGACATTTATTTTGCTTTGGGTTTGGGGTGCTTAGAAATTCATTTGAGATACAGAAATGGCAAACACATATGAACGAGAAAAATAAACATCAATCAGTCCTTTCTAAAGTTCTTATATATTTAAATAGCCATCACACCAAATTTTTGCTTGTTTCTTTTACTTTGCACAACTCTAAATCTCTGGATTATAGATCAATGGTGTAGCAGGTACCAGCCAAACTATACCACTTGGTAGTAGTAAACCATTATGAAGGAGTGATATTTGAAAAATGGTAAAAATAGCAGAAAAGTTTCACTCTTGGTACCAAAGATTATATCATGTTCCTACACAGTAAGCCACTCTCCTGTCATAAAAAGAATATATTATCAACCTGAACACATCTATATGCTGTTAATATGAAACTTGGCTCTACGCAGTTAACATGTTTCAAAATCAAACATTATTTTTAATTCATTTCTTTAACATTTCATAATTTTGTGGAAACACATGGCATGTAGAGTAAATGTTGGATTGATGTAGCTGAAATGGGACTTCTCATACAGTAAATCTTCTTGGCTATTCAGGTGCAGAGATCAATAGGAACCACTTCATATTATTTCAAAATTTCTCCCTACAAAATAAGATGATTAACAGAGCATTATTTTCATAATGGTTTAACAGTAATACATCAACACTGTACATTTAAAGTGAATTCAGTCGCCAATGGTTTTTCTGTAGTTGAGTGCAGTTCCATTCTGACTGCATTTTTAAAAGAACATGAGCTTACTAATAGAGTGACTTACTGACTTATATACGTGACTGAACTGACTGGTGGCCAGACTTTCTGTTTCTTTTGAAAGCAGAACTATATTCTCACTTCTGCTTTTGCCTGCAGCAACTTAACATGACTTCCTGTTTCTTGGAGAAGGCAATCAGAAGAAAGCAGAAACAGCATGAAAAATGGGTATGCTATGTTTTTCTAAGTCAGGCAGTCTAAAAAGAATGAAGAGCACAGCAAAGGTATACATATATATTATATATGTATTCATGTTATAGACAAGGATAGTCACGTAGTACAGTTACCAAATTTTTAATAATAGTTGCAATATTTTTTAAAACAGCGACAGAATCTCAGGATAAAAATAATATTTTTTTTCTGAGAATCCATGTATCTATCAGAAAGGAAAAGAGAATGAGTAAGGGAGCTTCATAATTAGCATAAATTATCTCAATATTCCTTTATCAACAAATTCCTTTTCTATCTGAAACTTTGAAAGTGTTAAATACATGTTATATAAATGTTAAATTGGAAGTCTTATATGCTGGATATGCGAACGTTGGATAATGTATAAACTTATTTTGAACTCTACGCAGCTCTGTGTTCCCACCAACAGCTAACATACATTCCTTAGAAATCCAGAAGTCACAAGTAAATTCTGACAGGTAAATACTATCTTGGCACTCATTCAAAGTATGTATTGGAAAGCAGTAGCGTTCCATTTTGACCACAGCAAGCACAGCTCAGCCATCCACTGGACGTGCATTGACGTCTCTCTCTTACATGCATGGGGTAGTGCCTTTTAATGTCTTTGCATTGATTCTTTGCCCATTTGTTTTGTGTTTCCTAGAGGCTTGCCCAGTTAGGGAAATGTTCAGTATCAAAAGGGCTTCAGATTTGGGAGATAACTACTTTTGTTCATCTCAGGGAACTTTCAGTGCATAAGAATGAATTCAATTAAAGATATTTAGTGCTCAAAGAGGAAATATTGTGAGGTTCTTTCATTCTCGAACATACCCCCTTTCATTTGCCATCACAGCTCAATCCCTATCATGGCTTTCTTACAGGAAGAAGGCAGGGAGAGAATTGAAGACTAACAGTAGGGAAAAGAGGATTTAACCACGCATGTGGCATAAGGGGTCATAATGAAATCGAATTGTAAGCATATACTTGAACTATCTGTATTTTCCTTAATATGGTATGCTAACAGCTTTACTTGTTTTATTTCCCCCCTTTTTTATTATTTAATCATGCACCTGGGAATGCCCAGGCAGCTGACTGTGAGATAGCCCAGTCACTGAGCCAAAATGATTGCTACTGTGCTTTTGACACGAACAGACCATGGAAATATATTCATTATTGCTACTCCGCATAAAGTAGAAGTTGTTGAAAGAAAATATGAATCAATAAATAGTAGATTTTCAGAGCAAATCTAGTGATTCAGCCCACAGGAACTATGAAAGTACTGTGGAAGTTTTTCTCACTGGGAGAAGGTGCTGGGCATTCAAATGTCTTCATGTGTTGTATATCATATGAACTGTATATTGATTGTTAATGAAAATCTCCACATATATCCTTACAAAAATGCTTTATTTAAGAAGTGCTAAGGGTAGTGTACAGACAAGTGAGTTACTTAATTACTATTCAAGAAAGGGTAAGCAAAGTAATTTATTTATAGTTGTGCCAATTAGTCATAATACATATTATATGATATTTGGTTCACAGAGTTGTTTTCATGTGATTATTCTAAGGCTTATCTATAGTTGTGGAAGGGGGATGGAAAAAGTTGTGTATAGTTAGCTGGTATCTCTACAAGTTTGAGAGTTTCCCCATTAAATGTTATCAATATACCAAGGTTTTAAAAAAAGCAAGTAAGGGTAATTATTTGTATTTGATAAACAAACTCCAAATACAACCCATCTAGAAATAGATATTTTATTATATATGTGCTATAAATATATCTATATAGTACAAATAGACATGTGTGATGCATATATACCATGTTATATATGTATATCTGTGTGTACATACTGATTCTGTCATATGTGCACAAGTAGAAGTGTGTTATATTGATAACTTCAGGGTCTGCACTGTGAACTGCCCTGGAGATCATGACCACTTTAAAAACAGAAGTTCTTTTGAAACTTCATTTACCACTCTGTTTTAAGAAAGACCTACTTTGTAGCTGGATTGTATGTTCTTTCCTAGAGTAATAGTAACTAGTATGTTCAAATCTTTCAAAACAAAAGTAAAGAAAAAAGTATCTTCAAGCTGGCAATGTGTTTAAATTACAGTTTTCTGATTGTGGGTCTAGGCTGTGTGTTTCTCCTCTATGTAGCACCTTTTAAGAAATACTGGGGGGTTTTTGTGTGTAGGTGAAAGCACAACTATTTTTAATGTATATAGCAAGGAGGAAAAAAAGTTTACAGACAGCTGTGCTGCACAGGATAATTGCTACTGAGTCTTTCTTATACCATCGGTGGAAAGGACGGATGAAGCTTACTCTGTGGGTTCATTCTGTTCAATAATGTCTTCTGTTGTTTGTGCATAGCAATGAGCTATTCCTGCTTTATCATTTGTACAATTGTAAAATAAATTAAATTACTTGTTTTTCAATTTTTCTCTTGCCCTCTCTATCTACGACATCGATTTCACGGCACATGTCAATATTGGGTGACTGCATTTATGAAGGTTTTGTTACTGCTTGAGTCTTTTCCAATTTCAGCCTCACTGACTGGCAATTGGTTTAAACATTTATTTTAAATGCATTCATGGGTATATGAGTCATTTCAATACCAGCATGAATATCAGGAAGCACTCAAGAGTTTGGGGGTGGAATATTCTTTGTGCTTTGGAGTCTGGGACATTCACTACATAGGTTACTGCAATTTGTTTCTAATTCATACTTCCTCTAAGTATTATAGCTGAGTCATTTGCCCTCCTTGGTCCGAGCGCTGCTGACTCTTTACACATAGCATTTCCTAGGGCTGCCTGTTATCATGTGACTTCATCTGCAAATTGCTGCCATCTGCTCTTTGCCTCCAGAAGACGATTGAGAAGGACTATTTACTTAAATCATTTTCCAGACCTCTCGATAATACACAAATCTATGTTTTCAGTCATAACCTCTCTTTGAGAAAACACCTTAAAAGTACTTTTATGAGGTACCTTTCAATATTATACAATCATGAGTCAAATGCCTACGAGACACTATCACAAGACTACTACGGATGGCTGATACGTCTATATGCCATTTTCATTTATTCTTTATGCTTTTGTCAGTTTTCTCTAGTTTCCAGTATGCTTCAGGGTTAAAGCCACATCTCCAAGCATACTTCAGCAGCAAAATTAGACCTGAGGGGTAAGTGAATAAAAGCACATTATGTGTGATAGATAGGGAAGTAGAAGATTAATAGGAAGCTCTCAGAACAGTACAAGCTTTGGTTCTCCATGTTCCGTGATTCAAATATTTAGAAATTTTCACTGTTCTGCTCTTACTGTCAAGTTCTGACAATGTGACCAAAAGTCTATAATCTATGATGTTTTGAGTCCATGGGACATCACTGGACAACTCAGAAGAGGTAACACACACATGGCACTGAGCCTTTTTTATGTGTACTGGGGTTTTTATTTGCTAGCTTCTAGTATTTACTGAGAGCATATCACCCAAGAGAGGGAGGCAACATTTAAGTCAACAACAACCCCCCATGAATATTTTTGGAGACTCTACTGCAGTAGGTTGAGCCATGACTTCTTTGAAAGTGCCGTCTTTCTTTGGATTCCTCTTATAAACTAGCCTTGCCTCCCAGTTCAACCCTTCCCCTTCCACCCTTTCCTTTGTTTTGGTTAGACCAGTGAATTCTATCTTCCATCCCTTGAAAACCTCTTGCTTCCATGACTCCTTACTAATTTCCTGACATCTCTGAATATTCCAAATGAGACAATATATCTGAAGATTCAAGGCTGACATCAACAAATGAGAAATAAATATGCATCCTTTCGGCTCTGGGCTAGCTCCCTCTGAATCATCCTTTCCACTCCATTCCTCTAACTCTGCACTTAATACTTTTATTTTCATTAATACCTCAATAATATTGAGTTATGCCAATATATGAGTTTGATTTGGCATTCATCAGCCGATGGGTATCTAAGCTATTTTCACTTTATAGATATTTCCAATAATAATTAGTTAAATGTTCTATACCTGAAATTCAAAAAGCAAGCTTCAATAAAAGTGTTAAATTCCAGTATGCATACAGTTAGTTGTTTATTTTGCTTCCACATTACAGATTTATTATTGCTTACTGACTGTCTTAGTCAGGGTTTCTATTCCTGCACAAACATCATGATCAAGAAGCAAGTTGGGGAGGGTAGGCTTTATTCAACTTACATATTCACATTGCTATTCATCTCCAAAAGAAGGCAGGACTGGAACTCACATAGGGCTGGAAGCAGGAACTGATGCTGAAGCTATAGTGAGATGTGATTTACTGGCTTTCTTCCCTTGGCTTGCTCAGCTTGCTCTCTTATACAACCCAAGAGGACCAGCCCAGAGATGGTACCACCCACATTGGGCCTAACCCCCTTGATTAACAATTGAGAAAATGCCCCACAGATGGATCTCATGGAGGCACTTCCCCAACTGAAACTCCTTTGTGATAACTCCAGGCTGTGTCAGGTTGTCACAAAAACCAGGCAGTACAATGACTTTTATTACAATCACCAAAGTCAAATTTCCAATGTAGATATTGAAATATAATAATCAATGAATTTTCCCCAAAATCCTATTCTATGCATAATAGCATTATAGTTCTCTAAAGAAAATGTGGAAAATTTTATTAATACAATGAAGGAGCTGATATCTGGCAATACCAGGAGCTGTTTCTTTAATTTCAGAAGCCAGATAATCTTAAATAAGTTGTATTAGCTATTATATTTTTTTTTGTAGCACCACATTCTGAAAAATAATTTTTAGGTGATATTTTTAATTAATTAATTTTTTACACTCCATATTTTATTCCCTGTCCATCCTCCAACTGTTCCATAACCCATGCCTCCTCCTCCAACCCCTGTCTCCAAGTAGATGTCTCCACCCTTTACCCCTCCTGATTTCTAAAGTCCCTGGGGCTTCCAGTCTCTTGAGAGTTAGGTGCATCATCTTTGAATGAATACAGACCCAGCAGTCCTCTATTGTGTGTGTGTATGTGTTGGGAACCTCATATCAGCTGGTGCATGTTTGGTGGACTGAAGCCCTGAGGTCCATCAGAAAGAATTGAAACAGGCAACATCCGAGGATAGGAGGTTGGAGAGAACCTCCAGAATACACCAGAGACCTGGAAGATGAGAGACTCTCAGGACTCAAAGGGGGAGGGTAACTTAGATGAAATGCTCAAAAGTATGGAGAGGGGACTTATAGAGCCCACCTCCAGCAGGAATAGAGGGCAGCACATGAGGAAGAAGAGGGTCATCCCTCAGACACAACTCTTACCCATAATTGTTCTTGTCTGAAAGAATTACAGGTATAGAAATGGAGAGAGGCCTGAGGAAAAGGAGGTCCAACAACAGGACCAAAGTGAAATTCAGCTCACAAGGAGGTCCCAAGGCCCGATACCATTACTGAGGCTATGGAGTGCTCACAAATAGGGACCTTTCATGACCACACTCCAGAAGACCCAACAAGCAGTTGAAAGAGTCAGATACAGATATTTGCATGGAACCAATGGACAGAAATAGCTGTCTTAGTCAGGGTTTCTATTCCTGCACAAATGTCCTGACCAAGAAGCAAGTTGGGGAGGAAAGGTTTTATTGAGCTTACACTTCCACACAGCTGTTCATTACCAAAGGAAGTCAGGACTGGAACTCAAGCAGGTCAGGAAGCAGGAGCTGATGCAGAGGCCATGGAGGGATGTACCTTACTGGCTTGCTTCCCCTGGCTTGCTCAACCTGCTTTCTTATAGAACCCAAGAATACCAGCCCAGAGATGGTACCACCCACAAGGGGCTCTCCCCCAGTTGATCACTAATTGAGAAAATGCCCCACAGCTGGCTCTCATGGAGGCACTTCCCCAACTGAAGCTCCTTTCCCTATGATAACTCCAGCCTGTGTCAAGTTGACACACAAAACTAGCCAGTACAATTGACCCCTTGTCAACTTGACACACCAACATATCACTATTAAGCCTCAACCCTTACTTTCTTATTCATCCCCAAGATCTAAATAATGTTAAAAGTCCCACAGTCTTTACATATTAAAAATCCAATCCCTTTAAAATGTCCAATATCTTAAAATTCAAAGTCTTTTAAAAATTCAAAGTCTCTTAACTGTGGGCTCCACTAAAATACCTTCTTTCAAGAGGGAAAAATATCAGGGCACAGTCACAATCAAAAGCAAAACTCAAACTCCAATGACTCAATATCTGGGATCCAACTCATGATCTTCTGGGCTCCTCCAAGGGCTTGGGTCACTTCTCCATCTCTGCCCTTTGTAGCACACACCTTGTCTTCTACGCTCCAGCTGCCTGTACTCCACTGCTGCTGCTGTCCTTGGTGGTCATTGCATGGTATTGGCATCTCTAAGCCTCAACTCTTTTGCATGACCCCTTCAGTCCTGGGCCATCAATTACAACTGAGGGTACACTTTCATCAATTGCCTTCCATGGCCTCTCACCGTACCGAGCCTCAGCTGTTCTTCATGATGCCTTCATGCCTTCAAAAGCAGTACCACCTGGGTGACTCTTACACAGTACCAAGTCCTGCTACAGCACGAGGCACAACCTTGGCTATCTGGAACACACTGTCTGTGCTGTCAGAAAACACTTCCCAGAAGATTTCATCTCAGTGATGCTGGTTTCTTCTTAATCACCACTAATTTCTTAGCTCCAGCTAACCAGCATCAATAGTCCCAGTAACACAAAGGTTGACTTTAATGGTTTTGGTATCTTGTTACTCACAGCTGATTCTTCAGCTCCAGCTAACCAAAACCACAGAATCTTCATGGCCCTGATAAGTCTTTAATCTTCCCTCTGAAATTTCACAAGCCAGGTCTCCATCTTCTGCACTGTTCTCAACATAATCTTCCAAGCTCCTACACATCTCACAGAGGTTTCAACACTGAATGGACCATCTAGCCCAAAGTTCCAAAGTCCTTCCACAGTCCTCCCCAAAACATGGTCAGGTTGTCACAGGAATACCCCACTATGCTGGTACCAATTTGTCTTAGTCAGGGTTTCTATTCCTGCACAAATGTCATGACCAAGAAGCAAGTTGGGGAGGAAAGGGTTTATTGAGCTTACACTTCCACACAGCTGTTCATTACCAAAGGAAGTCAGGACTGGAACTCAAGCAGGTCAGGAAGCAGGAACTGATGCAGAGACCATTGAGGGATGTTTCTTACTGGCTTGCTTCCCCTGGCTTGCTCAGCCTGCTCTCTTATAGAACCCAAGAATACCAGCCCAGAGATGGTACCACCCACAAGGGGCCCTCCCCCAGTTGATCACTAATTGAGAAAATGCTCCACAGCTGGATCTCATGGAGGTACTTCTCCAACTGAAGCTCCTTTTCCTATGATAACTCCAGCCTATGTCAAGTTGACACACAAAACTAGCCAGTACACTAACCCCTGTTATTGAACTAGGGAAAGCTAAAAGAAGCTGAAGAGAAGCGCAACCCATAGGAGGACCAGCAATCTCAATTAATCTGGACCCCTGAGATCTCTAAAGTAATTTTAACATAAGAAGAAAAATACAAGAAGATTGTAAATCAGTCCTACTCTTATCCTTTGAAAAATAGCTTAATAGACAAATAAAATATGTGTGCACCTGTTTTACTTTGTGTACACTTGCATGTGTGTGCAGGGGTCTAGTAATTGTTTCAGAAACCCTCAGACACCAACCTTGTTCAAACAGGTTTCATTTATTCAATGAGCACTCCAATACTGATTGATCTGGGATGAAGTGCATACTCAGGAGCTGAACTGTGACACCTAGCTAGAATCCTCTAGAGCATTTAAGCCTGAAACCCACAAACATCTGTGGCAGGCTTATTCCACCAATCAGAATTTGGGAATAAAGGATTTCCTTAGGAACATGTCATTGAACGTTTATCCTGTTCTCATTGGTTGGGGTCTTGAAGAGTGGCTGGGGACTTGCCTTGCCAACCAAGATGTGTATGGTCCTTTTTGTTGGTTAGGATGTCAATTCCAAGGGAAGTCTTGGGAATTTAAATTTTATTCCACCCCTTCTCAAAATGGAAGTTTTAACTCCCAATGGCTTTTTCTATTGGCACAGGTGTTTTTCCTATGTAGGAGTCCACCTCAGGAGCAGTTTATAAAGGCATGAAATCATAAAGATTTATACATAGATGTGGGAAATGCTGCTGGGTGGTTGTAGTCCAAGCGTATTGTGGCTAACTGCACAAAGCAGTTCTAACTGACTTTATCGTAATTGGTTTCTGAGAACACCGAAGCACAGAACATAACAGATATGCAATCAACTAGGGCATGAGAAAGTTTCCTAGTAACAGTATATAAGAAACTTTCCTTGTAGCATCAGTAACAGCTCAAAATGCCTGGCTAGACAGGCGCCAGTTTCCCAGGCCTTAGCAGAAATGTAAATACACGTGTGTGTGTACATGTATGTGGGGAACTCCTGGTGTAGTTTCTCACGTACGATATCTTGCCTTTGAGGTAGTCTCTTGTAAATGTCACTTTTATTTCATCAGTTGATGTGATAAGAGCCAGACCCAAGCTGTGGGAATATGTGACTCATGATAAGCTTAGAGAGTTTCCTTTTCTGTTCTAGCTCTCTATAGGCTAGACCTGAAAGCTGGAAACAAACAATCCCTCCCCTCAAAAAATCCCTAATCTTACCTTCTCCCTCGTTACTGAAATATGAGCACCAACCCAGCTACAAATTCTTTGACCAACCAACAATCTGACTTGCCTGCAAACTATATTGGTCCAACAATGGCACAGAACTTGTGGGAGTATCCAATCAATGTCTGATTTGACTTAAGGCACACTCCATAAGAAGGAGCCAGACACTGCTTGTATAACCAAGATCCAGAGATTAAATAGCCCAGAGAGCTAGGGTGAAATTAAACATTACTGAACAAACAAACAGCAGCAGCAACAACAACAACAACAACAACAACAACAACAAAACAAAGTATAACAATAAAATAACTCCTAGTGATATTCTTCTGTATCAATATCTTTTCCAGTCATCATCAGAGAGCCTTCTTCCAGCAGCAGATAAGAACAGACGTAGAGACCAACAGTGAGACTTTTTTTTTTTTTTTTTTGGAGAGACAAAGTAGGAGGTCTCCATCAAACCCCTTCACTCAGAACTTAGGGAATTCCATAGAAGAGGAGGAAGAAGGAGTCTAAGAGCCAGAGGTGATGGAGAACACAGCTCTCAGAATCAACTAAGCATGGTACAGATAGCTCACTGACACTGAAACAGCAAACACTAAGCCTAAATGGGCCTGCACCAGGTACTTTGCATATGTATTATAGCTACATAGCTATTAGTATTTTTATGGGACTTCTAACTGTGAGAAGGAGTTGCTCTCTGACTCTCACATCTGCTCTTTGAATTCTTCTCCTCCTTTTTGGTTGTGATGTCCAACTATTAACCCGATAGTCTTTTCTTCGTCTTATTATACTTTATATTGTCATATTTAGTTGTTATCTCTCAGAAGCCTGTTCTTTTCTAATGAGAAAGAGAAAGGGAGTGTATATAAAGAGCTGTTTGAAAAAAGACTTGGGGGGAAGTAGAAGGGGAAACTACAACCAGGATACATTGTATGAGGGGGAAATAAAGCTATTTTTAATTAAAAAAATTGATTCTGACTTAAGGCCATTTATGAGGAATCCCATCATTAATCAATATTGCTCAACTACTACGCATGCTCCCCTATATACATAAAACATATTGTCACAGGAAGGATTAGGTGCTAATTTGCATTTCCTGCAGCTTAGGATCTTGCAGTATTTTCACTCTCCACCTTCTGCCCAGCACTCTTTTCTCAGCCCCAGGCTCCCAACACCACACAGATGGGTTGAATCTAAGCACAGCTGCCACTGTGGCCAAGATGTAAACACACTCAGCTGGGAGCAGATGTTTTCCAGGAAAGGTCACTACCATCAGAGCTGCTCGGCTCTGGCTCCTATGTTAGTTAATGCTTCATGCTTGGCCATAGGCCTTTCTGTCCAAATGGATCGCTTGACTCTCACATCTAGAACAGTCACAAAATTAATGTAGGTTCATTCACTTGATTTTGTCAGGCACAGGTATGTAGAAATAAAGAGTACCTTTGTAGGTTGACGTCTTCTGTTGCTGGGTTGTATTAATAAACCTTTATGTTAATTTTAACAACTTATGGAGATACATTTTCAAAAATATAAATCCCAGAAAGAAGAAAAGAAAGATAAATATCTACGCTAGCAATACAATCCAAGTTGGTGTTTTTCAGTGATAGTCTTAACAATTGTTTATATACATAACCCTAATTTTTATTTCTCTTAGAATATAAAAAGCTAGGTATTTTTCTTGGCATAAATTTATTTTACAGATTATGTTTATATAATTCTTCACAGTTTATCAACTTGTTTTCAATGTATATGTATGCAAATCTTGATTCCATATAAAAAATTTTAAAACACTTTATCTATTAAATGATTATATTTATTCAGCATGTATATGATAATAAATCCATGAGATAGTCTAATAAGCATTAGTTATATCTTCTGACCAGTGACTGCTTCCCTGTTAAGTCAATTTGACAAGCATTCATTAACTGTTGATTACATCAATAAAGATGTAGTAATAGTTTTATGTGTGTAGCTGTGTTTTAGTTGTTGTAATAACAAGGTATATAGAGTGCGGATCATCTATATATGATTGGGCAGGACATGAAACAAAGAACCTTCAGAAGAGATCTAAGATTAATAGACCAGGACTTGTCCTCTGAATTTTGAGATACACAGGCCAGAAGTCAACATTCTAAAGACAAAACCAAAACCAAAAAATGTTGTTTAAACCGAGACGACAAGATGTAGTTTCTCCCTTTATTGTTCTTCCATTATTATAAATGGTAGAGTTATAAAAAGAAAGAACTATTAGCCTAGAGAATTAGAATCCTTTCAAAGCCTTCTTTATAAAAATTATAGATTCCATCCTTACATTACTTTCCTGGATTCACTTTTTAATTTTACCTTTAAATAAAATAAAAGTCAGAGAGAGGAAGGGACCTGTGTGGGAGAGGGGAATGGGAGGGATAAAGGGGGTAGACTCATGTATGGGAGAGAGAGGAGAGAAACCCAGAGGCCAGAAGAATGAAGAGAAATATGCAGTTTCTGGGGCTGGGGATGAGGGGAACCTCTAGAAAGTCCCAGAGACCTGGGACATGAAAGGCTCTCAGGACTCAACAGAGGTGACCTTAGCTGAAACAGTGGGGAGAAAGAACCTGAAGAGAACCATCTCTAACATAGAAAGAAGACTCCCACTCCCAGGGAGTGGCTCACCACTCCACCTTCAAAATTTTTGGCCCATGATTGTTCCTGTCTAAAAGTAATTCAGGCACAAAAAATGGAGCAGAGACTGAAGGAAAGGTCAATGGGAGGGCACCAAACCTCAACACTATTACTGATACTATGTTATGCTTGCAGACAGGAGTCTAACTAACTTAGCTGGCCTCTGAGAGGCTCTACCAGCAGCTGACTGAGACAGATGTAGATACTTACAGTTAACTATTGGATTTAGGCCAGGGACCCTTTTGGAAGAGTTAGGGGAAGAACTGAAGGAGCTGAAGGGAATGCCAACCCCATAGGATACCCATCAATGCAAACTAACCAGGACTCCTGGGAACCCCAGAGACTAAGCCACCTAAGAAAGAGCATACAGAGCGTGCACAGACTGGTCTGAGGCCCCTGGCACATATGTAGGAGAGGACTGTCTTGTCTGGCCTCAGTGGGAGTGGATGCTCCTAATCCTGTAGAGACTTGATGCCCTAGGGAAGGGGGATACCAGGCATGGGGTGGAGGGAGCACCCTCTCAACAGCAAAGGGGAGGGGAAATGGGGTGAAGAACTCTGAGGGGGGAACCAGGATCTATATTTAGACTGTAAATAAATAAAATAAATAATAAAAACAGTTAAAAAATAATGAAAACATCAAGACCAACCTAAAACGAGGAGTTACCATCAAAATAAATGAATATTTCTGAAATTTTCCATTATTATAAAAGTTTCAATTTGACCATTTTAGTATATATTTTATGTTAGCAACTTGAAGCAATGTATGCCTTAAAAGAAAATGTCTGGGTTCTAAGCAACAAAATTTTAACTAATTTTCTAGCTGTTTAAGTGTGATTTTTAAGGTATTAATTGACTAATACCCATAACCTGAAAATCCACCATTCCCAACTCTCAAGACTGTAGAATAAGAGCATGCTAATACTAATTTTGTCTTGGCAACCACATCTACTTTCTCCTATGTTGGAGTCCCAACATGTTTTCTGAAGTGTGTTTCTAGAAGACTACTTGAATCTTTTTTCCTGTTTTCTATATGAATTCATTTAATGTTCTTATCAATTTTGAATGTTTGTAAAGCTCAATAGATTAAAGAACACCCAGAGTAAAATCAAATTATCTATCCAGATAAATATATAGTAAGGAATGTCAAAAAATAAAGCTCCTAATTTTTAGGTTTCACTTAATATGTAGCAGGAAGAGTTTTTATAAGAGATAGTTTAGTTGACAAATATTCCTTGGAATATGAAGTGAGGAGCCAGGCAAACTCTGACAGTATGTGAGATAAAGTACACATAAAGACATGTTATATAAATTGACTATATATGCTGGTATTCAATTATACTTTAATAATTGAGGGGCTTTGTGATAAGGTCTTGATTTAAGGAATAAAACAATAAACAAATTGTTCATCAGATCCTGCCTTTCCCTCATATTCTTTTTTATTTTTTAAATAAAACCCTAACTATCTCACTTGTTGGTCTACAAATATAGATTTTAAGACATGCCACTTATTTTTTTCTTTGTTACTACAGTTTCTGAATCCCAGATGTTTCGGGGAAAGGAAAATGTATTTGGGAGCCTGGACGCTAAATACAAGGTAGTGTTTGAATTAGCATCGTTCTTTCTTCCAAATCTAATCCAATGACCAGTTTTACGATTTGGTACAAGCCTGCCAAATTACAGAAAACTAAAGATGGTCGGTTGAAAATCAGAATCCCATTACCTGTAGATAACCTTATCTGTTGCTATTCATATTCTTATTTTAGACCTCACAGTTCTTCAAGAGTCTGAACATTTACCAGGATTTTATTTGTTAGACGTTGACGGGCACAGATGTGGATTAATGTTCATTCCAGAAATTAACCACCCAGAGATATTAAATGAGTCCTCCGAGTTTCAGGCTTACTCTCTTATCTATGCATTGTACAAACTACCTTCTTGTTAACATCAGTGTCAGTTAACCTCTGCCAGAATGAGAACTCTTCTTCTTTGACTATTGACACAGTGTCAAGAGAAATCCCAGTTTAATGAAGCTGCAGTGTTAGCTTTAACTTCAGAGAGATATTTATTATGTATCCTGGAAGAAATCAGGGCATCTAACTTAATGGAGTTTGATTCATAAAGAATAGAAACAAATTTCCAAAAAAAAATGCATTATTTAAAGTAATGAGAAGGTAGTTAATAGTGCTTTTATGCCATGTTTGTAAGGGCTGAAACTAGATATGGAGGCTGTTCATTTAATCCTTATTTAATCTGAAAAGCATATCCTTGTAAACATGTATGTTTGACCATGACCCGTCATTTTGCTGAGTAGTTAAGATTTCATGCTATTCTATTAATTAGACTATCACACTTTTTGCTGAGGAAGTACATAGTGAAAGAAATGTATCCCACAGCAACACTAATGTACCCCTTGACTCTTTAGTTTTTAAGACACTGTCCATTTCTCTCAGAAAAAAAATGAAATATAGTATATTTTTCTAATGATCTGTAGAATTGTAAGTACCTTCAACCTACATGGCAGGCATAGCAAATTGCATTTTATCTACATATAAAATTTGCATTCAGAATTATGAATTCTGATAAGGTTAGATTATTGTCTCCTCCAACATGAATTGATCTAATATAATACCATTCCTCTCATTTCCACATGCCTCTAAAGCTGTCCAACTTATCATGCTGTCATCCCGGGGAGCCTGGCATAGGTTAGAGCCATTGGCAGTTTGCCCAACCAACAAGTGAAATAAAGAGGGAACCCACAGTGTTAGATCTATCAATAGTTCCATCCCTGCCAGTCTAGAAAACTTGTTCATGGTCCCATTTAAGAGTCCATTTAAGAATAAAATAAGTGTCTTTATTATTAAGATCAAAGTAACTTTAATAAGATCAAAGAAATTTTAATCTTATTAAAGGAGGAACGTTATTTTTTAGGAAATTAAAACTATCAGTGAAAAAGTTTCTACCTGACCTTAGTAGACTCAGCAATAATGTGAGTAGCTGACAGTCAGATAATGTGAGAAAGAGAGAGAGAGAGAGAGAGAGAGAGAGAGAGAGAGAGAGAGAGAGAAGCAGTGAATGATGGAATACTGGGAAAAGGATGGATGAGTCAGTAGGAGGCCAACAGGGTGGAGCAGTAAGAGTAGAATGAAAAATGTCAGTAATAATGAGAGATGAAGTAAGGACGTGGCAATTGGATGGGAAGACAGGGAGAAGGCTGGTATTACCCATCAGTCTTGAAAATAATTAGGTTACAGTAGGAGGCTGTTGCTCATGCCCTGGACAGCTCTAGGCCTGACTCTTCCTGCCCTTAGGGGTTGGTGATGAGTTGGCACAGAGTCAACAACACAGACTCCAGGAGCAGGTGAGAATGCTGCAGCAAGCTCATCTGAGCACTGCTGCAAGCTCCTGTAAGACCCTCCACCCATGCCCCCATTGGTCCCAAGAAAGCATCTCTTCTAAAGAGCAGTTCCTGATTGGCTGGCATTATTTGCATCAGCAATCCTCATTCTTTCAGGTAGTCCTCAGTTAGATCCTCCAGTAGAAATTCTGGTGTTTTAGGCAGTCCTCAATTAGGTCCTCCTGTAGGAGATGCTTCTGCAGCTGCATGGCCCCCAGTGTTTACATAGAGGTGGTAGAGGATGCCATAGCATTTGTGCTACAGGAAACCTACTTCTTCCTTCCTTACTACCTCCTTCCTTCCTTCCTTCCTTTCTTCCTTATTTCCTTCCTTTCTTCTTTTCTTTCTTATGAAGCAAAAAGTGCATTAATTAATATAAAATAGTAACATATGCACATTAATGGGACTGGCCTCAATATTGTTATAGATTGTGCCCAGTTTCAGTGATAAAACACTACAGTGTAAGAAAGTTTGAAATGAAAATGTTAGGCTATCATATACTCTCAAGTAACAGCTCATCATCAAGGAAAACCCAAGGAAGGAACTCAAGCATTATATGAAAGCAGAAATAATAGGGATACACAGATTACTGCTTACTCCTTGAGTTATATTCATCTGCCTTTCTCACACAGCTCAGGTTCACTTACCTATGGCCAGTACTGCCCAGAGTGCACTGGGGTCTTCTATATCAAATGCAAATAAATAAAATGGAATGCACACATGCCTATAGGCCAATATGATGGAAGCAATTCTTCAACCAAAGTATCCTCTTTCCGTGTGTGTGTGTGTGTGTGTGTGTGTGTGTGTGTGTACATACATATATACATACATACATACATACATACATACTCAAAGGGCTAGAAATCCTATTCCAATGAAACTTGCTCAGCCATGTTCATTGCTGCCAAATTCATAATAGTTAGGAGATTATGTAACCTAAATGTTCTACCACCAATGAATATATAATGTACAGTTATAATTTAGAGAACTATTTAGCTGTAAAGAAAATGAAATCATGAACTTTTCAGGTGACTGGATAGAACTAGGAAAGATCATATTGATTGAGGTAACCCAGACCCAGAAACTCCAGTGCACCATGGTCTTTCTCACTGGAGGTTCCTAGCTCTCAATCTTCAGATATGAGTACAAATTCTTATGTAAAAGTGGAAAGCGAGAATGTTAAAAGAGACTCTTGCATGAATAGTTTGTGGGGATAGAGACACAGTAGGGAAGGTGGGGTATAAGTGATCTGATGTAGTAATGAGAAAAGCCTGAGCTTTTAATTAGGAAGAAGGAGGAAGATCAATTCAGAAGAATAGGAGCTGAAATAACAGGAAAGATATTGAAAAGCATCTCAAGCCAATCCCACTATTAACGACTTACCTAGGGCTTATAGGACTTTCGGGGAGCGGGGAGCCAGAAAACAGGAAATCATTTGAAATATAAAGAATATATCAAATAAATAAAAAAGTGATCCTGTAATACACTAGACCCTTTATATATAAATAGTTTGAATAAAATTTTCTCATCCAGGCTAACAGTACCATCTCCAGGAGACAAACCACCTACAAAAATCCAAAAAACATGGGAAGCCATCTTTACAATTATTTTGTCAAAACTGTCCAAAAGACTACTAAGATATACAACCTTTGTTATTGCTCTTAGTTACCATCCCATATGTTGTGGAAGTTAAGATTCTATTGCTAATTGCACCATGGACTTCAGGCACAGGAACTAGAGGTCACTGATATAGACCAAACATGAACTCTTCCTTCCTGAAGACTATCTGTCATGCTACCAGAAGGCACCATTCAAGGTTCCACAGAGAGGAAACAACCAACAGGCCTACAGAGGTATGAAACATGTGAATCATTAGTACAAACAGCACGGCAAACACAGCACATTAGCCCTAAGAGTATATATAATACTGCATGCATTCCTTAGTGGTAACCAATAACACTCTAATTAAATATAAGACCTACACACAAAGAGGGTAACTATTCCTGGTACCATAGCCCTAGCCAACTATTCAGGATTGTAGATCATGTAGAGGAACCTACAACCATCACTTAATAAATCACTACCATCCCTCATTACATTCAAATATTGGTGCCTATGGCCAGAGATAAGTGTAGTCCTTGTCCCTCATCAGGGAAACTTCTCATTGCAGCAGATGGAAACCATTACAAAATTCACAACCAATCAAAATGCAGAGTGGTGAAGCCCAGACCCACTGGATAGATCTACAAAGTACATCTTGCACATAGGTCTTGAGAACAATTCTTCAAGAGGAGGTAGAAGTATTGGAAGAGGCAGAGAATTGGGGTATTTGCCATGAGATAGAATCTCCTGTTACTATCAGAAGGTACATTCCATAAAGTCTCACCAATATGACTGCCTAACCTGAGTTGAACAAAAATAATATAAAACATATGAAAGTGGATTGGGGAAAACTCCCAACGCCTCAGTTTTCTCAATGGAATAGAATTGGAGACCCAGAAATGAACCCACAAACTTATGGTCACTTGATCTTTGATAAAGGAGCCACAACCATCCAGTGGAAAAAAGATAGCCTTTTCAACAAATGGTGCTGGTTCAACTGGAGGTCACCATGCAGAAGAATGCGAATCGACCTACTCTTATCTCCTTGTACTAAGATCAACTCCAAGTGGATCAAGGACCTCCACATAAAACCAGATACACTGAAACTATTAGAAAAGGAACTTGGGAAGACCCTAGAGGACATGGGCACAGGGGGAAAGTTCCTGAGCAGAACACCAATAGCTTATGATCTAAGATCAAGAATTGACAAATGGGACCTCATAAAATTACAAAGTTTCTGTAAGGTAAAGGACACTGTCAGAAGGACAAAATGGCAACCAACAAAGTGGGAAAAGATCTTCACTAACCCCACATCCGACAGAGGGCTAATATCCAATATATATAAAGAACTCAAGTAGTTAAACCCAAAGAACCAAATAACCCTATCAAAAAATGGGGTACAGAGCTAAACAAAGAATTTTCACCAGAAGAAATTCAGATGGCTGAGAAACACCATAAGAGATGTTCAACATCACTAGTCATCAGGGAAATGCAAATCAAAACAACCCTGAGATTCCACCTCACACCAGTCAGAATGGCTAAGATTAAAAACTCAAGAGACTACAAGTGCTGGCGAGGATGTGGAGAAAGAGGAACACTCCTCCACTGTTGGTGGGATTGCAAAATGGTAAAACTGCTCTGGAAATCAGTTTGGCGGTTCCTCAAAAAATTGGGCATGTCACTTCCAGAGGACCCTGGCATACCACTCCTGGGCATATACCCAGAGGATTCCCCTGCATACAATAAAGACACATGCTCCACTATGTTCATAGCTGCCTTGTTTATAATAGCCAGAAATTGGAAGGAGCCCAGATATCCCTCAAAGGAGGAATGGATACAGAAAATGTGGTATATTTATACAATGGAATACTACTCAGCAATTAAAAATAATGAACTCATGCAATTTGTAGGTAAATGGTTAGACCTGGAAAATATTATCCTAAGTGAATTAACCCAATCACAAAAGAATACACATGAAATGCAATCACTGATAAGTGGATATTAATGAGCCCAGAAGCCCTAAACACTCAAGGAACAATTAGCAATTCAAATGATTCCCAAGAAGAAGAAAGGAGAGGACCCTGGTCCTGAAAAGATTGGATCCAGTTTTGTAGATCCAGAATAGAGAAATGGTGGGGGGAGGGGATGATTGGGGAATAGTTGGGGGGGAGAGGACTTATGGGACATATGGTGGGGGGGGAACTGGGAAAGGGGAAAGCCTTTGGAATGTAAACAAAGAATATAGAAAATAAAAAAATAAATAAAAAATAAAAAATTAAATGTAAGTAAATAAATAAAGAGGATCTACAATACAGAAAGAAAGAAAGAAAGAAAGAAAGAAAGAAAGAAAGAAAGAAAGAAAGAAAATTCAAGAGTGGGAGAATTAGTCATCCTCAGGGAATAGCACACCAATTTGTTATCTATGGCAAATAGACAGCTCTGAAAATATACATACAAGTAATAATAAACAGAACAAGATTTGTGTGTGTGTGTGTGTGTGTGTGTGTGTGTAACAAGAATCAATGAAAAAAAGTAAGGTCACCAATATGCAATCAAATGCTCAATCACTCAGCTGTACTCTCAACACCTTGGATTTGATAAAGAATAGGGGACTTCTATGACAGGGTTTGTCAATAGAAAATGGAAGCAGAAATCGTGTAATTACCATATAGTTTTAAAAGAAAGAATGTAATACCATCGCCCAACCCCCCATGGCTGGCTGGCTGGATTTAGATGGTACAGGGTGACAAGTACAGAGGAAATAGCTATAATAATCTTAAAGGTCACTGTTAAGTAAAATAGGTGGTGGATCTAGAAAACTAATTCAAATATATTGCTAGCTAACACGTGACAAAAAGTAGGGAGATATTAGTACATTCATACAGTTCACTCTTCTACTTCTGTACTGAGATCCAAAGGAAATGCCTGGATTAAGCTAATCAGTTACTAGCCCAGAGAGAGGGGTAGAACAATCCTTTAAAAAGACAAAACTTTCTAACAAGGACATTGCTTCATCAAATCCCTGAAGGGGAAAAATTGGTAACAATACATAAGAAAATAAATATCTTTCCAAATATTTCTGAATTTTTCTGGCGTACATTCATGTTAGTGGATTGCAGCACATTTTAAGGACTGCACATGCCTTCTTTGTTTATTTGTGGGGACTTTCATAATACATAATCAGAATGTGTATAAGCAAGGGTTAGAGGGGAGCCACAGGTCTAATGTGAATTTGTCTTTCTCACTCATTTGCTACAAAATCTATGTTTTAAAAATTCTTTCCTGTTTTATTAATTGCCTATCTGCTTATGGTAAAGACAGCCTGACAAAGACTACCTATAGAAATAAAAATTGATTTGGAATTATTGTTCTATCCCACAGTTTGTAATGACAAAGATGAGATTTCATCAGGCAGCCAGAGAAGAAAGCTCATTGACAGACTAGAAACTGAGAGAGGAAACCAGAAGCACATCAAAGCTAAACTCCACAAACCTCTCCAATGAGTATTTACTCCAGCAAGGCTACTTTTTAAAGGTCCCATATCCTCCACAGAGCAGCAACTGAAGACCACGTGTTCAAATGCCTGGATCCTGGTTTCTTTACAAAACTGCCTAAACTGTTAATTGTGGATAGTTGTAATACTGTCAGAGACTCTAATATTTGACACAGTTAAGATTCAGTAATTGCTAGAATATAATTCTACTTTTGAGAAAAGTTTTATGATGCACCAATAGGACGAGATATGAAAGTATAAAAAGCTAGCTGCCCAAATCCCACAGAATGGAGCAATATTGCCATGTAATTAAAACACTCTAGAATTTAGAGCCATTCATTATCCTTGATAATTTAAAGCATGTTTATATTTTTCAATTACATGTGGCTTATGCTGCACAATTTTTAGCAAGAATAAAAGCTAAATCATGACTCATCATATACTTTTGGATATTTCTCTTATTTCGCATATGGGTTCTATTCCTACAAATACTTACATTTTAAAATTTTTATTTGGTATTCTAGTCCATGAACAACCATTTTCAAAGTATGTTTCTGTTGAAATGCTCAGATTAAAAAAAAAATTCTTCTCTGGTGACATCCTCTTAATGGCTTTCCAGATGCAACACCAGTCTCTCTGCATGGGTCAAAATGTGCTCCCATGCACACCTGCATATCTCAAGTAAAAAAAAGTTCTGTTAATTACAGGTTGGTTCTCTAGGTAAGCATTTTTTCCCAAACTACAAGCATTTAAATCTATTTGCTCCAAAGGAAACAGGCTATCTTATGGAGAAAATACATTCAGGTGAGAACCCTGACTGTATTAAATGATAGCTATTATAGATCTAAATGTAGTTTTATGATACTCTATGCCAATCACTTTTCAGAAACTTCTTTTGGTTTCTTTGTGTTTCTTGGTGCTTAAACTTTATTGGATAGAAGGTAATAACTACTTTTTGGTGCCCATGAGAACCTTGCAACAACTGAGAACCGTGCAACAAAATACAGATTAACAAGGGGAAATGTGCAAGTTTAATATATGCGGCATACAACATAGTTAGCCCTTAGAAATGATGACTCAGAGAAATAAAGGAAAACTAATTTCATGTTTAGGTTTGGTAACCAGTGTTCAATTACGGGGAAGCCTTGACAAGTAGGTTTGAAGAGCCCAGGAAAAACTTAGCCTAGACAACTTTTTTTTCAGATTATTTTATTTGTCATAAATTTTTAAAAGTAAGATATTTCTTCTTCTGGGACTAGAAAAGGTACCTTCTGAATGAGGATCTTGTGGCCTGCTCCTTGAGAGAATAGAACATATAGCCTTATAGTTTTATGTTCTGCTTCAGGAGGAAGTAGGAATGGGAAACCTTCCTGCTTCTGATATTTTCTCGATACAAAGTGATAATCTGTCCTGAACTTTATCACATCTGGCCCTGGTTCACTATTTTAAGATCTTGAGTAGCCAGGTGTGGTGGCGCATGCCTGTAATCCCAGCACTTGGGAGGCAGAGGCAGGCGGATTTCTGAGTTCGAGGCCAGCCTGGTCTACAGAGTGAGTTCCAGGACAGCCAGGACCACACAGAGAAACCCTGTCTCGAAAACACACACACACACACACACACACACACACACACACACACACATATACACACACAAAAAAAAAAAACAAAAAAAAACAAAAAAAACAAAACCTTGAGTATGTCTATTGCCTTTGGCTAATTTCTTTAAATTAAAACACACTTCCAGATACCCACTCACAACACATTATCTGGACAACAAATAATGTCAATTGTGCCTTTATTCCAGTCTCAGCATTTTTTCTCTCCCATCATGCTGTCCAAACTCGATTTTTATCAGTGATTTGTCTGTAGGCTTTATAACTCTGTGGATAGTTTAGAGGCAGAAACTGCATTATATAAGTCATTATATAAGTTCAATTTTTTGTGACTAAACTGGCAGCTCTAAAACCATGTACAATAAAGTGAGTGCTTGATACTTTTAGACGAGTGAATTATTAATTATTTTAATCATCATCTCCAAAACACACATATTTTAATAATTATACATCTCTGAAATGAGAGCACTACTTACTTAACACTAGTAATGACAGTAATTGGAAGTTTTTATTTCTCTTAATTTTATTGAAAAATGATAGTTCTTAAATGACAGTGAATATTTGAAGTTTGAATTATATGTTACTTATTTAATATTTCATAACAACGTGAAAATGTATAATTATTAGTCATGAAGTAGTATTGGTCAAATTGTATCTTTCCCATCTATATTTCCAAGTCAGATGAGTTGACTATTTCATTCAGTGTATCTCTTAATAGTACCAACTTTCACAACTAACATTTAATCAATGTTATACAAACAGCTTGATTATCTGAAAATATAACCAGAAAATCTTGCATCTTGAGACAGGAAATCAAGTCAACTCTAACAAGACCGATAGTAAAATTTCTAGAGCAGTTATCAGTCTTATTTTCTCTCACATTTCTTTGACAGCTGGAAATACTCCTCTGTAGTAAAATAATTGAAATAGTCTTTGTAATATGTTTACTCATTGAAAGTCTCAATTATCAAATTCCACGAATAATTGTTCTGAGTAATGGGATGAATGATACTCAGGTGATGTTGAAAGGAACACAATATTTCACACCAGTTTACATTAAGCTACTTTAATTTTTATTGCACATTTGTGCTGTGTTTGTATACATGTGGAGTCATAACAGCCTGAAAAAAAGACTTGGAACATGTCAATGCATTTGAAATTACTATTGTGGATTTTGTTTAAAGCAAAATTATGCTTTGGGCAGCAATGGGATATATGGGATGATCCTAAAATCCATATTCCTGGAACTTAGCAAGCAGGAAGAACTTAGCTACTTGTTCTGAATTCTTACTCTCAAGGGTCTGTTTTATCCCTTGGTCTGCAGATTTTCCTGAAAAGTCATAAACATGCCAGGTGATCAACTACAGACATGACTCTGAGATAAAGGCCTGCTGACATGGCACAGGGCTTCATACTCTGACTTCAACTCTGTTTCTTATCAGCCTGCTGCACACATCAGTCCGTTGAGACATTTTTCAGAATGAAAAGCACATCTAGGCATTTTAGAATAATTTACACCTCAACAACAGAGCTTCTACTCCATTGTCCTGTTATCTGCTCCATGAATATTGGCAAAATAGATAGTTTGGTGACAAAAATCCATCTAGATTCTTCTTCACCGTTCAAGAACTAAGCTGAAGTTCCAGGATGTGCCATCACCGAGTTCATGCTGAAAGGAAAATCTCTCCAATGAGCTACATTGACATTACGTGAAATCTATAGATTCATGGATTGGGCTGTTTCTCAAGTCACTTAAATACAGCATCTCTCCTAACCAATGTCAGGCAAGCTCTCTGGCACTCTGAGCTACTCATATGCCTGCTGTCTTTCATTATGCTGAAACACCACGGCTTCTAAGAGGTCCGGACTCATCAGTCAGGGTTCTGCCACAGGCCTTTGGCTTCTACTCCCTTCCTTTGCACCACCCATGAAGGTCTCCATGGCTCACATCTGTTTCATCTGTATCAGTAAGCCTTACTGTCTGTACTGTACTGAAGTTAAATCACCACTCTCTCATTCGTTCTCACTCTCCCTTTAATACCCACTACTGTAACAGCTACATGAATAATAGGTTACTCGTGTCTAGTGTCAGTAGAGGAGGAAGAGCTCTGGTTCATTCATTAAACTACCCAATGAATTTGAGTTATCTATCACACATCATACGCACCAAATTATAAAGTTTCTGAGAGAAAAATAAATAAATAAAATTCATGATTACTATAATATTCAAGCCCTTAATTTTGGTTATGGACAAATTCATTGAAATGGTAATTAGATATCACACTTCTAACTCAGAAAACCTTCTGTTTATGACTAGGGTTTGTTAATTTTATTCACTGGAATTTATTGCAACATTGTTCACTTAAGAAGCTTGTAAGCATTTCGGTTAAAACTCAAGTTTCTTATTTCATAAATTTCTCCCATGATCAAAACCATCAGAAAAATTTCAGGCATAACTGAATTATTCATCCACATATTCATGCTTTTATGCTGGATTGTGAAATGTTTCCTCTGTTACCAATATTCTCAACACTCTTAGGGTGCCAAAAAGTTGGTTTGGCTTATCATAGAAAGCTCTTTAAAAAATAAGAATATGTAATGTATACACCTCAACTGGTTTCTTTGTAGGTTAAATAATGTAGCAATGATGCCTACTTTAATTGTATGAAGACCATTGGCCATCTTCATGGCTGCTACATGTTACATCTAAAATACTATGAAAAGTTAAAGGTTTGTGCTCTGGTGTGGTAGGCACCTAACAGAAGTGGTAGATTCAGAGGAAATTTTAGGTATTTGGAAGGGTTATATTAATGAAGAAAATAGAACTCTGCCTTTTCTTCAACCCTCTTTTATTTAGAATCCATGTATGCTGTCTCAATTTTATTAAACACACACTGTCCACCATGGTGGCCTGGATCTAGACACAGAGAAAGGGGGATCAATTCAGTGAAATGTCTAAGACTGAGAGAAAATAAACCTTTCCTAATTTTTTTTTTAAAAAAAGCTCTTTAAAGAAACAGCAATCTGCCACAGCTTTCTGGTTTTTGCAAAGTTTTAGATGATCATTATGCAAATAACTCAAAATAACAAATATTCATCTCTATTTTCTCTCCCCCCCACAATTCTACACGTATAAGTGACCCATTTTTAGGTCTTCTCCTGGGGGGGGGAAGAACAGAGTTAAATTCAATTTGATCAGGATAATATGATTCTGCAGATGTGCAGGTGCTGGTGAACATATTTTTGAGACAGGAGAGAAAAAAGAGGGGAAAGGGGCGGCATTATAGGACTGGGGGTGTCAAGTTCCCTGGAACAAAATTGATCGTCATCATCAGTATATCAAATTTCTTCTCATTTTTTGCATACAACTACTTAACCAAGATGAACCAAGAGCAACCAACTAAGAACCAACAACCCACCATGCCTCTCAGGGCTCTAGCATTTACATATCCTCTGAAAACATCACACAATCTAAAAAACTGTCTGCTCATGGCAAAACCATGCCCCTGGGAGAACACAAGGCAAGTCATAGACAGCTGCTCCATGCCCTTGGAGCAGAGCTAGTAGGACCTGGTCCTCCAGGAATTCTGATGGTTGCTAGGTGTAAGGCTTGCTTATATAATAATGTACATATTTTGCTTTATATTCCTCCTTTGGGAGATACTCTCCTTGCCAAAGTTAATAACTCTGTAATAGTTAGAAACAGCACAAGTCCAGAGGCAAAGGTGGGTCTCATGTCCCCGGCAAATACAGTAAATTCTGGGACCTTTAGTATAGCCCTTAAGGCTGTGAGAAGAACTCTTAAAAAAATGAGTTCCAGAATGTATAATTTCTCTACTATGCAAAATATAAGGATGCAATACCAGGTATATGAGGAGCTCTGTGGACCTAAAAGATCTTAGGCAGCTGCACTATGTGCCAGCTTATGAGAAAGTAAGGAAATTAAGAGATTTGAGGAGTTGGGATCTCAGGTCAAGATCACCTCTACACCCCCACTAAGTTTATTGTTTATAATTATGTAGGTAGGCAGATCTCCGAATTCATTTGCTATGTTTAAGAAGATGTACTTGTTGTCTCTAAGAATCAAAGGGCTAAGGTCATAAAATGCTGATTCCTGGGATAATCAAAATGGAAACTGGGGTATATGACTGAATTGATTTGTAAATAACCAATGGGTCTTTGGTCTGCAACAGAGTTACCCAGAGAGAACTGCTTGGAGAGTATCCATGGTTCTTTTAGAGTTTTCCTAACAGGATTTCTGACTTTGATCAGAAAAATTAGAGAATTTTGTCTAACAGGTGTTCTGACCTAGGATGGATTTCACTTAGGGTGTCTCCATCTCGCCCCCCTACCCCCCACCCTGTGTGAGATAGAACTGGATAATGGCATGAAGAATTGGTAAGGAAAAATGGGTGAAGCAAATTAAAAAGCCAGAGAAATGTATATTAAGGTCTTGAAACAAGTAGTTAAGAAAGCTGTCAAGATGCACAATCTTTTGCAAGATTTGAGTTTATACAAGAAGTAAGTCCATGATTCTCTGAAGAAGAGTCATTGAGGCCTGATATGTTGCTTAAGGTCGGTAAAGACCTTTGCAAGAGGGTAAGAAACCACAAGGGTGAAGAAATACCTCAGGCCGCTCAGTTAATGCCTCCTTCTAGCTCGGCCTCAGGAAAATCTACTTGCTCTGATTTGATTAGTTTGGGGGAAACGACACCTTTACTAAGAAAACCACCATCCACGACCCCCCTCCCCACACCAACCAAAATCTCACAGCAGCCACTGGCTGCCCATAGTTCTTCATCTCTAGGTACAAACTCGTGAGAGCATCCACCTTCACGTCCACTTATATTGCCATTGTGTGCCCTTGTCTGTGCAGACAGTTCTAGGAGAGACTATGTAACAGAACACTCTCAGGCACGCTAGTGTTTAGAATTTTTCCTGCCTGAATTGTGCAGCGTTCCCTGAGCCTTAAGTGCTGTGGAGATATGAAGGGGGAGGAACAGAGGGTGGGATATAATGGATATAATGGGACTGTATTCCAATTTGAAATATATATATATATATACATATATATATATATATATTAATATGACTATTCTTAAAAAGACAGCATATGAAGCTGGCAGGGAAAAGTTGTAACTTTAATTTTTTTTTCAAATCCTATTTTTAATGACGGTTCTTAAATGTTTTAACCTTCCTTGTAGCCCACCACCCACCAGATGGAGTGAGAAAGAATGGATATGGGGGAAGGGGACCCGTTTGAAAATGTTCTTTAGAGCAACTCCCATCTGTGTCGTCTGGAAATTGGCAGTTCAGTCCACAGGTTAGCAGGCAGTGGCAGCTTGACCTACTCCCAGACACCTCACAGATACACTGGCAGACAAGCTCGGTAGAGTCGGGTTAACAACAGTGGTAGCATGGCCTAGTGGAGACAGCCAGGCCTCAGTCTTGGCTTGAGTCAGTGGGAGGGACCCGCAGGAACACCAAGAAGGGTGCCTGTCTCAGAAAAGGGAAGATCAGGGAAGAACCAAGACCAGCAAGTCTTGCATAGCCAGCTGCACCAGCAAGCCACGCTCTGTCTCTGACACTCTGTGGAGTCCTAGTTAAACCTCTAAGCATCACGTCTTCCATGTGCCTTGTCTCGGTTATATCAAAAATTGTATAATAGACTTGTGATATAAAATTTTTATAGAATATTATTATTTACTACAATGTAAATAATTCAAGAATTATACAAAAATTCAATGTAAATAATTCAAGAATTATACAAAAATTCAAGGGGACCTTAGACCCCGGCTTTAAAGCCTATCAGTTGGTGATCATGCTGCTTCATTAAATACTGTTCTTAAGGATTAGTTTCAGAATCTATGCAGTTTTAGAGAAAGCTACTAAAGTGCCTCTATCGTTTTTTAATTTAGATGAACACATTTTTTCACCATGTTGAGTCTATTTAGGCATAAAATTACAATCATTTTGACATTACATTCTCATTATTGTATTTTCCCTGTGTATTTTTTACATATATTTATAAAATGCTAGCTGAATATAGTCTTCCCTTAGATTTTCCCTTTTGTCTGCTTTTATTCCTTGCTACCCCATTTCTCCACTCCGGAACCAGCTCGCGTCTCTGTTACGGAGTCTGAGACACATCTGGGAAGAAGCAAAGGAAAAGAAAGAAGTGATTATCATTTTACACTGGTTTCTGTAAGAATAAACAAACAAACAAACAAACCAACAAACCAAGAACTAGCTTTTGAAATCACATATACGCCATTTTCAGGTTCTGACAGATCCTCTCAAGTGTCTCAATCCTACTAGGACAACAAAGGAAAGTCTCTAGAAGGTGTGTGTGCTGAGGATTCGTGTTTCTCTTGGTACTGCTATCCTACTGGCTGTGGTCCGGCAGTGAGAATATTGACATCAGTCGCGTACAGATGCACACAATCTGCAGCTTTCAGTCAGTACTCAAAAAAAGAGTACGACTGCCACAAACCCTGCATCAGTGCCTCCGATGGAGACCGGTGAGCAGGTCAGGCCTCTCTCCTCACAGTGTCCTGAGAACTCACTCCTCTGGTTCCTATATAACACCTCTGAACTTTTTTGTCCTCTGTCTTCTGGAAAAGCCAACATGCACACCTTCAGATAATGCAGACTTAAAGGAGGCATGCTGGCTTCAGTGTCTCTTTCAAGTGTAGCTTGTGAACCAACTCAGTCCACAAAACCGTGGTAGCTCTCTCTAGGATGGGATTGCAAGGTCAACTCTGCACCAGAGACATGAGGAAAAGATGAGACTATTTGACTTCAAACTCCTAGTGATTTTCATTAAAAGATAAATGTACTTCAATCTATTTTAAGCCTGGGTTTTTATAACATAATAAGGGACAGTGTATAAAAGACTTCTTTTCATACACTGCCTTTTTCTTTTAGCTAGTTCCTGATTGTAGATGTGTTTAGCAAGTCCAGAGGTAGTTGGGAAGTGTGCAGCATGTGGTAGCTTGCAGCTAGCTGAAATGAGACTTCGAGGATCTGATTCTATTAGTGAGAGATCGTTTGATCATTTCTGAGAGCACAGCAAAGGTCAGCATTCTGTCTCTCTCTCCCTTCAGGTGAAGCCATGGCATGATGAAAGGTGAGGGTGTATGAGCACAGAATGTCCTCACCCATTTTGATCATATAGCTCAGAGAGTCCAAGATGTGTATCATCTTCAGTGGCCGACTTCAGTGAGGAAAATGTAGCTTCAACAGGTGATGCATCTAAAAACACATCGCTGAATCATGCTTTAGGGATGGAATGAGTCCCTGGGGAAAACTCATGTCAAGTAATTAGGTATGAAAGGCTCAATCTCACGAGAAGGGAGTGACTATCCCCGGAGAGCTAACTAATAGTTAATGTGGTTCCTGAGATGCCAGAAGCTAACACTGGCATCTTTAAATGTACTGACACTTAAAAATATTTAACATATAGGTGATGTACATTGTAATTATACATGATGAGACACTGAGTTCCTCATGGGAAATATTTGTTGTATTAATGATATCAAAACAATGAAATATTAGTAGCTTCAAAGAGAGGAATTAATATTTTTTCAAGGGAAGTGGAATTACCTACTTTGATATTTCTAACTCACATAACCTAATTTTCTTCCAGTTGTCATGGTGTTGAATATTTTTCTTTATATTTCTTATTCTGCCCTCACTACATTGAACTATGTAAGATTTTTTAAGACACCTATTTATTCAGTCATTTCTTATTAAGTGTCAAATAATATGTTAAGCATAACCTTATTAGTTTTAATCCTGCGCATTATCATGGACTGGGCCATTCCCAGAGAAACCTACTGCCAGAAAACTAACCCTACACGTGTTGGACAATTCAAATTGAAAAGTGAAAATGTTCTCCCTTTGCCACAGCAGACAACTGCCAGATAACAAGTGTCTAGCTGGTACAGACTACACACAATTAGAACATAAAATCAAACTTAACATTTCTTTTGTAACATGCTGAAGTCTATCTTTGGGATCAGAGGACCATTTAGGTTAGCGACATTTATTCAGCTTTTATTGAATTTTATTTTGAACCTGGTGAGCCACATGAACCTTCACAGCTCACCCTAGAAGGCATTCAACCTAGGTAAGTGCTCTCTCTCTCTCTCTCTCTCTCTCTCTCTCTCTCTCTCTCCCACACACACTACACATCCTCTGCGGCCAATCTCGCCCATTGCTACAGTTAAGTCTGCAGCCTTCTTATACTCAAGGATGATATTTTAGCCAAAATGCCTCTTCACTTCAAAACTCATATGGACAATTTTGAATGTGGCAAATGTAACACACTTAATGTCAAATGCTTCCCATTTCTTCTCTTGTCCCTCATTTAACATTTTCTGTCTTTTTAAAAAAAAGGTATCTTCATCTAGATAGTTACTCACACCAAGATTTTGAATTGTTTCTTTTAGTCCTTCATAAACTATCAAATATCATTCATTATACCTCCAAATTCTTTCTGGATATGAATTTTTCAATCATTTTAGCACAATATCTAAGATGATCTAATTTTTCACCTCATATACATGGAAAGCCGCTGTGTACATATCCTCCTTAAACCTGCTTTTCCATCATATCAGGGGCAGATTCAAAGACACACTAATTATATTTACCCCTATGTTTAATACTGTCAACATTCTCACAATCTTTTTTGCGACCTACAGTATCAGACTCATTTCATTTTTTAATCCTGCTTGCAAATTTACTCCTAAATTTCTAACACTTAGGAATTAATAATTTAGAAATTAATAATTAGGAATTAGGCACAGCCAAATCCCTCATCCCTACCTGTGTTCTCTAACTATGTCCCTACTGAAATCCCTGTGTTGGCATGTTATTATTTCTCATGACTAAAAATTCAATAAAATCAACGCTGTCCTTGTAAATTTTCATTCCTTCCTAGAATATTCTACAAATGTTTTTTTTTTGTGACAGATAATATACAGTTGATGAACCCAAAACATTTACTTTGGTGTAAAAATCATAGATCATTCTCTAAACTGTTCCTAACTTTTAATAGGGTAAGGGAACTTTCAACCGCCTTCTTTTTTTCACACAATTACTAACATGTGTCCATTTGTTTCTGAATCTGGTGTGAAAATTGGTAAGACATGTAGTGTTAAACATGTCATGCATTTTATGCTTTATATGATCAATTAAGGAGTACTAAAATTGACTGTACCTCTGAATATTTTTTCCTTTGGAAGGGTTTGTTTATCTTAACCTGTATTAAATTATGAACAACTTAAAATTTACTTCTATAAGATTCCAATAGTTGAATTTAAGAACTGATGTATCTGAAAAACTTTATTAATACTGTTGAAATAAAACATACCCTTAGATTATTAATATGCAGCAACATCCAGTGCTTCATGCGTTTTATGCTGGAAGTAACTCATGTTAAGCCTGACGTGTCTGCACCATATTGCTGGATCCTAGACAACAACACAGAGTTGAGTGAACAAATCAATGGTTTCTGTTTATAGGAACTTGTAACTCCAATGGGAAAGACTGAAGCACAAGATTACTGCCATGAAAGTAATAGTGTGTTAACCAGCAGGATTGAATATTGAAGGAGATGGTAATATAGATAAAGGTAAATTTTATGTTACATCCTGAGATTTTTTTACCAGTGAAGAGCAAAGGGAAGGAATGATGGGGAGGGGAAACTGGGAAGGAGGGCAACATTTGGAATGTAAAAATATAAAATAATAAAGAGAAAGGAAGAAAGAAGGAAAGAAAGAAAGAAAGAAAGAAAGAAAGAAAGAGGTATGTCCACTCTTATCTTTCCCTTCCCTTCGCTCTCCTAATTTCTCTGCCTTCTATCCCTACCTCTCTCCCTCTTCCTTCCTTTAGTCTTGAGTTAATCTCCCCCATAAAATGGGTATAAGCTAGTATATAAGCTCACCATTAGGCTGCTACTTTAGAAACTAAAGGCTGAGGGCAAGTGATGATCACAGAAAAATGTAAAGATTGTTTCAATCATATCTTAGAATTTCGAAAAGAATAGACATTCACATAAATAAAGGAGATAAAAATGAGGAATCTAACAGTCATCATGAGAGCTTAGTAGAAAAAATACAGGAAAAAAATTGAAAGTTGTGTGCTAATGTAAGAAAAGGCATGCCAGCATTGGTTAGGTCACCACCGATGAGTGGGGTGCAATGACTGTGGGTGAGAAAAAAAATCATGTTTTTTGTTTGTTTGTGGTTTTTTAGTTTTTTTTGTTTTTGTTTTCTTTTTGCTTTGGAAACTGTATGCTGAATGGTTTAAATGACTTTATATGCATCCAAAAATTCAATATCTTTGTGGTATAAGATCTTAAATTGAGATAACTGTGTGACATCAATGTAGCACTATATGAGACAGTGTAATATATCCATATATTCATTCATCTCCAGTCAAGTGTCTTAGGACATTCAAGGGTAGAAAATTTAAAGCACATTCATGTACTAAAATATATTATTCAGTCAGAAATAGTATGACGAAGTTAGAAGCTAAGATAGTACATCATATAAATACATGATAATGAATTAATATTTTTATGTGAGGACACAAGGTCATATGATGCTAAGGAAATGATGGGGAAGATAGATTTTCTGGTGGACTGGAGTAACCACTGGTAGAATACCTTTTGCCCCTGCTTACAAAGGCTGGATGGGTGAGCAGTATCTTTAACTAATTGCAGGATATCAAGCTGCACACACATGTAAAAAGTGTGAAGATGAAAACATTAGGATGGGACCTGGCAAATGTGTATGTGTGTATGTGCCTATATTCCTCTGTGGCCCTGTGCCTCTGTGCCTATGTGCCTATGTGCCTGTGTATATGCAACAGGAGCCTACAATGGGGCAGTGGACAACTAGGACGCCAGTAGAAAACTAAGGAAATATAATTCCAGGGATACTAATGGCACAGTGTTGTAGGGTGAGAAGGACTCTGGAGGAAACATAGAGAAGAGTGTATATAAGCTAGAAAAATTAGAAATCAGTTTCAAGCTTAGAAACTATGTTGATTTGGGTCAGTTTGTCCTGGATTTGTAAAGTGCCTATATATTAACTTAATATACCCTGTTGGTTATGAGAATCCATATTTCTTCTAATGATATTTCTTACACAAACAATGTCTAAATCTAAAAAGGTTCTCTTTTGATGATGACCATTATGATATATGAAAAATATGTGATGCTGATGCATAATATTAGTTGTAAATACTCTTTTGAATTATATAAGAATCTTCACCTCTATACACACACATACACATACAAACACACACACACAACACACATATGTTATAAAGCCAATAAAATGTCCAATGACTTACCATAGTGAGTACTTCTGTAAGTTGTGTGATGTGCATCATAAAACTTGTTATATGATTTGTGTTTATAAGCTTTTCCTTTGTAGAGAAATGTTGCATGTTGGTAAATAAGACCACAATTACATAGAGATTGCCTTGACTATTAATTTAAATCAATACACACACATGTGCAAACATGTATATATAATGTGTGTATATATGATATGTATATGCAGTGTGTATAACCAAGAATGCTAAAAATATTCAATATATAGTGTAGAAGTCATAGCACAGATGAGATAAAAAGGGTTGCCTTTCTTTACCCTCATCGATTCTTCTTCAAGGGAAGCAAAATTACAAAAAATAAGCTGTGAATTAAACCAAGACATGGAATGAACTAATTCTTTTTAATATATATATATATATGTATGTATGTATACATATATACGTATATATATATATATATATATATATATATATATAACTTAATATACCCTGTTGGTTATGAGAATCCATATTTCTTCTAATGATATTTCTTACACAAACAACGTCTAAATCTAAAAAGGTTCTCTTTTGATGATGACCATTATGATATATGAAAAATATGTGATGCTGATGCATAATATTAGTTGTAAGTACTCTTTTGAATTATATAAGAATCTTCACTTTTGTATACACATATATATATACACAAAAGTATATATATATATACTTTTATATACAAAGTATATATATATATATATACTTTATATATATATAAAAGTATATATATATACTTTTGTAGCATGTTATATATATACATGTATATATACATGTATATATGTATACATATATACATATATGTGTATATATATATATATATATATATATATATATATATATAAAACATGCTACAAAAGTGTTTCATGTTAATTGGCAAAATTTCTTCCTTTTGACCTAATTGTTGGACTATGTTATTCCATGTTGAAACTTGTAGAAATCATCCTAGTCTGGAAGATTTTGAGATAGTTTAGAATAAGCTCAGTCTAAAAGGACATTTATTTGAATTTGAGGAATGTTTTACTGTGCTCAGATAACTCCTCCCTGTGTGTTTTTAGTCAAATTCATACATGTCATAGTTTGTCACCCTTCTGCCTCTCCTCCCAATGTCCCTCTGTATGTAACAGGTACACATGAATGATTTCACTTTTATTGCATAAATGACTAGACATGAAAGCAAATTCAGACAAAAAGAATACATTTATTGCTTGAGTCTTTAGTCCAATGGATGCACTTTCTTTGTTCCCTAGCATTGATAGCATTGACATCAACCAATAAAATGTATTATGGTTGTTTAAAAACTAAGCACTTCAATTCTGCAGGTTTTAGATCATCTTTCCTATATATACATCTTAGGCTTCTCTCTCTCTCTCTCTCTCTCTCTCTCTCTCTAAAGTACTTATTTGTTTGTTTATTTATTTATTTATTTATTTAGGGAAGGGGCAATTTGTTAACCTTGCCTGGCCTGGAACCTTCTGTGTAGTCCATAACTGGCTTGAAATCCACAAAGATCTGCCCTTGCCTCTTGAGTTTGGGATTTAGGCATGGAACACCATGTTCATTACTCTAGAACTCAGTAATATGCTTTAGCTTTAGCTTTCGCTTATGTTCCTTTAGCTACATCTTCTTTTTAGAAACATCTTCTATAATCACCTCTTTTGTACTACCATATAGCTCTTCTAATTTTCTTCTTCTTCTTCTTCTTCTTCTTCTTCTTCTTCTTCTTCTTCTTCTTCTTCTTCTTCTTCTTCTTCTTTAGCCTACAGCACCTTGTATTCCCAAGTAGTCTCCCATCCAAGTGATAACCAGGCCCAACCCTGCTTAGTTTCCAAGATCAGATGAGATTGGGCACATTCAGGGTGGTATGGCCATAGCCCTAAATTTCATCTATTTGATCTCTATATTCCCCAAACTTCTCCTGTACATGAACAGTTTCTAAGAAACAATGTAGTAGAATGTGACATTAGCATCTCTTTTCAGATGTCAATTTAAATATCAATTTCTAACATATTCTTGCACGTATAAAAGCATTTCACCATTGTGGGCCAAGCAGCGTTTTGACAGCAAAATCCACAACTAGTGACAACACTTTGGAAGTCTCCACTTTGTGTTGGGCTCATTTTCTCAACTATCCCCTTTCCTCAGAATGACAAGCTGATGGTGTCACATCCGTGTGCTACAAGAACAGAAGGGAATGACTCGGTGTAGTTCATCAGGACAGCACATAGAACTCTGTCTGGCTTAGTGTATATGAAGGTCGAGTTGATAATGGTTTTGTACAACTTTCCAGTTTTTCAGTTGGGCTTGTTTTGTACTCTTTAATATGTAAGGGATGAAATGTGTAAGGAGAAATGAGAAGAAATTTTATTTCACACAAATTAGAACATACCTAGACATAATCAATAACCTAAAGCAGATCTAACATGGGAGAATCCTGGAAAGGTCCAGAGAGCTTTAGGATAATTCTTTTAGTCTAACTTCAGGTAACCTTGAGTTCATGTTGTGGGCCTCAGAATTGCTCCAGATAGCTGAGATTTGAGAATGCAGAGGAAAATGGGCCCTCACTTGCTAGGCTGTCACCCCTTGGTTAAAACCGACTTGCCAAATCACTTCGGGAGTCATTTAATTCCATCCTGATCAAATTTCACAGGTCTGTGATTCAAATTATTCCACGTTGTCGGCTGCAAGACTTCATCAGGAATGAATTTGTTCTGCCTGGGCTTTTTAGTTAGCATTCGAGCAAGACCTCAGTGATTAGCCAAATCAAAACCTTTCAGCACAGGGGCTGCCACGCTCACACAGACTCTCTGCAGCTGACTTTTCTAACAAAACTCTATCCTCTCTTTAATCAAGAGCTAAAGAACATGGTTTTGGTTCTTCCTTCAGGAAATAATTGAATTGTGAGCAATTATTGGAGGAGAGAGGATAGCCAGCTCTTCTGTCCGCGAAGGGTGTGGCATCTCTCCAGTCTTCCTGATTCTCAGGTCCTCTGAGCTCTGGTAGCCTAGCTCTGACTGACTTCAGGCGAAACTTTTTAAAGGAGAGAAATAGAATCCAGATGACCCATAGTCGGACAGTATTCTCAAGATGAGCTCACCATGTAAGTCTGCTAAGAAACAGGCAGCTTCTCCAACAAGTAGCCAAAATGCCACTTTAAGCTACATGTCCTGCAAGAGGCCGGATACTCACTTTAGGGGTCTTTAGAAACTGCAGCTTCCTTAGCTAAGTAAGACACCAGACTCATTTCTTTAGGCCCCGAGGAAGATTCCCAATGGCTATCTTGCTATTTCCTTATATATATATATATTTTTTTCTTTCTTTTAAACTCATTGACTGGCATCTTTCCTAGCTTAAGCATGCATACAAGTTGAAAGCTCTGACTTCTAGTTTCATGGATGGTTAGCTGTTTATTGTTGTCATTTGCTGGTCCACTAAGCTTTTTGATGAGTTTAGACAGTAAGCAAACGCCTTCCATTTTCAGTTGAGTAAGTTGGCTGGTGTGGAGCAGGGCAGGATGGAAGACTATTTGGATGTCTGGTGTATTTGCTCATGGTTTTGTGATGCTTACCTCTGCTTCAAAACTAGCATTTAATTACAACCTCTTACAAGACCTTCAGGATTGGCTTAGAATGTGTGGCTGCCAGTTCCCTTACTCTTCCCTAAGAAAGCTAGAATGCATTAAAGCTGCAGGTGTATTTTGAGAAAATGCTTTGATAGCCCTACTCAGAGCCAGCAATTGTCTTATTAAACATTTGTATTCTAAGTTTGATTCTTTTCAGATATCTGCTTGATAGATATCCATCACAGAAAACAGGCATTTCATAGCCATTCCCATTTAACACAGAAGCTAATTACAACTACATTTTATAGAGGAAGTGAAATACAAAGGAATAGAACATGGCTACTAAGTGAGCAGTGTTACTAGAAGAATTACATTTTCCTGTTATCTTAATTTCATTTAATTTTTTGAGTTTCATAAATGAATATGGACTTCAATTGCTAATGAGTTTATACTCTCTTCTTTAGTTATATATATGTGTATATATATATATATATATACACATATATATGAGATTGAAAGAGAGAGACCATTTAATCTTGCTTTTATTTTCATGTGTAAGGTTTTAACCCTTGAAATAGGATACCTGGCAGAGGTTCATTCTGGGAGAAGGCTGCTTCAGTCTTTCTAAGTAGCCAGTGATTATTAGCCCTAGCTCTTCTTCTAGGGGTTGGGCCTTGTGAAATTTCTGTCACATTTGCATGCCAACTGGTGTTATTGTGCAGGTCTTCTTTAGGCAACCACAGTATTTCATTGGGACAGCACCCCTGCCATGTTAAGTAAGCATATACTTCTAGCACCAAGTATCCTGATCATTGGTCATAGATTATAGAACAAAACTCCCACAGAAAGGCATGGGACACCTCCTTTCAAGTTGTTAGGGGTAACCAAAAGACCCCCCAAACAATGCAGGATATTGTCCTTGTCCTCAGTTGTCTCCTTGAACTTGAAGGGAAGAGCTTATTGCTGAAGACACTATACACTTTGGACACAGAACTTCAGAGAACTTAAGCTCAAAGAGAGCTAGAAACTCCTCCCTGGAGACCAGCTCTCGTAGCATTTTGAGACACCATGCAACTGTCAAGTGAGAAAATCAACCAATAGTCTTGCATAGCCGTGAAGCCCGATAACCACAGCAAAATATCTGGTGGTGAAATGGTGGCACTTGCCTTAGGAATACCAACAGCTTTCTGATTGTAGATGAAAACTACCATTAAAGATGGAATTCATGCCTGGTTCAGTAACTTGGCCAACTCTCTAGGACTGGAGAGCTCATAGAGCCTAGAGGAAAACCTACTATTGTTATTTGACTAAACCAATATAATTTATGTATTAAAATATTTACCTAACAGTAAATGTAGCTCTGAGGCTGTATTAAAGAATATTTTTCTCAGATACGGAGACTAATCCATTAGTGATCAAAATGCAGAGGGCAAACAACTATTGGTGCTTAGTTTTAATAACCAGGTACATGCACAATGTACCTTAATAATAGGTACATACACAATGCCATCTACACCTACAAACCCCAGGATCCATCACAAAAGAGATGACAAAAAAATGTTGTTCAAGTCAGAGGATCAGGACATCTCGAATTTCCAACTTACCACTATGAAACACATAGGATTTTCAGCCTATGATGAGATTCAAGTAAAAGAAAGATAAGTCTTTCAGCATTGGTATATCTCCCAATCTAAGTAAGCTTAATAATTCACCATTTGAGGTAATATTTGTCATAGAAATCATTACTTGGAGGCAAAGAATAATTTCAAAACTGAAGAAAAGAACATTCCCAATATCTGAGACCCAGAACTCCATCTAAAGATAAAAACCTTCCACCTGGACGTCTGCCTTTATGCACTGAGTAAGGCATCAAGAACTGGTGGGGAACAAGGTTGGAATGGTTAACTGAAGATCTTAATTCTTAGAGCTTGGGGATATCTCATTAGTGAGGACTACATTTTAAGAGATACATTGCTTGCCTAGAAAATATCCTCACACCAAAGTTGTCAATAGACTGTTACTCAAATTCACCTAAATTTAAAGTAAGACAAGAACACTCTTGCATGTGTAGGATGCATGTTATCACCTCAGTAACAATGACAATTGGAGGTAAATTAAGTTAATTTAGAAATATTGAGTTTGTTGTGTCAGATCAGGATAAGCAAATAGAAAAAGGGACACTGCAAATTGGGAGAAATAGCTGAACTAAAGACCTTATTTTAAGCCACATAGAAATAAAGTGATGGTAAAAACCATGGAGTATAATGAAAGCAAATACATTTGCTGTAAATGGCAGGGATTCTCCAGTCATGTTATGTTTCCAAATCTATGACCACTACCTGCCATCTCACAGACAGAATTCACTGGGCAAATGTGTACAAAGAACGTTTGTACATTTAAAAGTGAGATAGGGGTCAGATACACAGCCAGAGCAGACTGCAACATGATCCCCCCAGATAGAGAAACTTTGTAAAAGAAGCACAGTTTCCTGGGAGCCTCTCTCATCTCAGGTCTCTGGGACTTCCTCCCCAACCCCACCCCTGACAGCTGCAGATTTCCCATCATTCTCTTAGCTTTCTGGGTCTTCCTCCTGCCTTTCCCCATAGCTTCTCTTCCCATTCCCCTCCCCTCTCACCTACTTTATTCCCTCCCTCTGCCTCCAAGGACTATTTTGTTCCCCTTTCTAAGTATAATGCAACATCCTTGATTGGGCCTTTTTTGTTTAAATTATTTGGTCTTTGGGGTATATCATTGATATTTTGTGCTTTATGGCTAATAGCTACTTATCAGTGAGTACATACCACACATGTCCTTTTGGGTCTACATTATGTCACCCAGGATGTTATTTTCAGTGCAGACAACCTAAGCCAAGATGCCTAACAGTGGGGACATGGAGCTTGAAGAAGCCACCTCATGGAAGGATAGCACCAACCCACCCACAAAACTTTTGATCCAAAATTTGTCCTGTCCTAAAAAAATAAAAAAAAAAAATGCAAGGACAAAGATGGAGAAAAGACTGAAGGAATGGCCAACCAATAGCTGGCCCAACTTGGAACCCATCCCAGTGGGCACACCAATCCCTGACATTATTAATGATACTGTTATGCTTGCACATAGTAACCTAGCATAACTGTCCTCTGAAAGGTTCTATCCAACAGGTGACTGAAACAGATGCAGATACCCACAGCTAAACATTTGGTGGAGGTCAGAGACTCTTATGGAAGAGTTGGAGGAAGGAGTAAAGGCCCTAAAGGGGAAGGGAACTCCACAGGATGAACAGCAGATTCAACTACGCAGGACCTCTGAGAGTTCTCAGAAACTCAGTCTCCATATGGGCTTTAGAACTACTGGAATGAAGCCTGAGTGTGGTATCCATTCCCCAACAGGGCTGCCTTGCCCTACCTCAGTGGGAGACGATGTTCCTAATCTAGCAGAAACTCGATGCACCTGGGTGGGGGAAAACCTAGAGGAGGCACCCTCTCAGAGAAGAAGGGTAGGGGTATGGGTGTCTCAGTGAGGGAGGACTGGAAGTGGACAAGAGCTTGGGATGTAAATAAATAAATATTTAAAAAGAAAGGAACACAGTCTGATTTTCTCATTGAATATTTGAGTAATCCCTAAATGGTAGAACTTTTCTTAAGGGATTTTTAAATCTGGTTTATTATTCTGATCACTTGAGCAACTAGATAGGTAGGTAGGAGGACAGACAGATTCGAGAGATTGTCAGATCGATGTTATAACCTAACCACTTAGGTCTAAATCCATTGTTATAAATTACAGCCATTGATGGTCTTAATTCATTGCTTGCATGCTGCTTCTAATGATCTGTCACTCAAGAATGATTGATGGACTTCATGATGGCTTTGATCCATGGCCAACTCCTGCAAAGCACTTCAGGCAGGCACTATAGATGAGTATGTGTGGATTGCATTGAGTTTCCTACCTTTTCTCAGTAGACCTTCACCCTTTCCCCTGTTAGAATCTACTCATGTTCTCCCTTGATTCTAGGCCACCCCTTACCTGTGCGTAACACTTGTTGATTTCCCAAAGGTGTTCTCTTTTACTTCTTTGCCACAAGGCATGTGGTTCAACACTACATACTCATTGACTCTAGTGTAATTTTAGTTAGTGGATTTTTTTTATTTTATTTTATTTTTTAGCTTGAAGTCTTGTCCTCTAAAACCTTCTATTTCTCTGCAAGCTTCCTTCCCATGCCCAGGCCCATGTGCCTTTCCACGTTTGGAAACTTTTGATGATACCTACTGCATATGGGCTACAGAGAAATTTGTCATAGTCATATCCAAGGTTCATGAGCTAACATCAGTGTCACCATCCATTCTCACCCTACTCCTCCACCATGCCCTGGAGCATGTGCTACGTAGGCTTTATCAGGCACATAGACTCAGAACTTCTCCACTATTTCTGTGATTTCTCCATTCTGATATCTAATAGAGTATGACGTTTTAAAAATGAGTTTTCAAAGTATAAGATGAAGAAAATTAAAAAGAAAGAAAAAAAGGAAACTGCTTGCTCTTGGTAAATTCAATTTTGTTTCTTATTTGGAATAAATTCCTTCCTTTATTCTACTCTCTAGTTACATTATATCCATAGTGCAGAACTTACAACAGTGAGTCCTACCTTATGCTTAATTGCTTTTTCCTTCTTTCTCTCACAGTAGATGGTGAGCTGTGAGAAGCCAACTGTCATGATTTAGTGTCATTTTGCCAACATTTATTTAGTACTGAGTTTTGTATAAAGTCCTTAATATAGACTGCTGCTCTGGCTGGAACTGAATTGAAAAGCACTTTTCTGAAAGTGTTTGAACATAAAATTTTCTAAAGCAAATAAATATATCTCTGCAAGCTATTAACTACATTTCTAATACTATAGTACATTGGCTGCTAATACAACAGACAAGATCCAAAGTCACTTTTAAGCATTTTTTTTATCGTTTTACGGTTATGAGAAGTTCTCATAAACAGCTGTTGGGATTTTCCATTTGACCCTATTTATCTGTTAAACCTATTAAAAAAAAAACCTAAATGAAAGAATAGTTCTTCTGTCAAAATTGCCTTTGTTCTTTTGAGATTTAATGTAGATTGTGTTTGTCAAGTAATCGGTTTGGATTTAGCCTGACTTTTTGTTAGACCTAATGGATTTCTCTGTCTACTTCACAATTATAGTAAAGACTTCTGAATAGCGGTGGGCTTATAAAACTTTAAAAACAGCAGATCTTGCAACTTGTCTCCCACTATCCTTTTCTCTAATATGAAAGTCAAAATTGCTACATTTTGTTCCTGAAGTTGTAGTATGTGTCAAGAAAATTTTCTATCACATTAAATAGCAAATGGCTTTCCTGGCCACTTCTGCTCAAGCCATACACAAAGGAGCACTAATCAATTCTTGCTTTCTTGGGCATATGGATGACTAAGCTATGGATCAAAGCTCTAATTGTAGCATTCATTTTTGTATTTCCAATGGTTTACAGAATCACCTTTATAGTTTAATATATAAAATATTTCATTAGTAGATCTTCTCATTGCTAAATTAAAATCTACATTAAGAAACCAATCAAATAGGTCCTAGTATTTTTTCTTTCAGTAAGAGATGTTTTGTTTGCCCCCCTTCAATTGCCAATTTCTCTGTGACTTTACCCAATCACACCCAAGCTGTTCAAATACAATAACTAAAATCCAGCCTAAATCAGGACTTGTGGAATAATAATTAAGTTACCTTATTTGATAAATCAAATATTCAGGCATATCCCATCTACTTATTTTAGAATGTGGAATTGTGGTTTTAACAGAAAGTATGACTGATCATAGAAAAACCACAGCAAAGTTGTTTCTTGTGGAGAAAAGTGAAATGCCTCTTTTCAGATATTGTATTTCTAAAAGTATAGCATAGCACACAGTGGGATTTAAATAGTCTTTAAGTATTACTCATAGTGATTCCTATATATTTCTGATTTGTCATGCAAATGAGATAAAATCTCTCCTGGCTGTCTGGTTTGGGGGAGAAGTAGAGGTTACTTTTGTATGCATGTTTAGTATGGGTCTAAACATCTTCAAACATTGAAGACTGAGTCTAATTCTGCTCTGCTTACATTTGCTTACATTTCTGTGTTCTACATTTAATTAATTGTTCCCAAGCAACTGTTTCCTAATCTCTGTACCCTGTCAATGGGCAGTGATCCTGTCCTTCCTAAAATTAACCAGCAGCCTTCCTGGCTCATTGACCTGTATTATTTCCCTCTCATACAGTTCTTAAACCTACATTATATAGAATGTTCTAATGCTGCTTGCACTTAAAAGCTTAGACCTTACTTACACTCTGCTACATGTGAGCTAAAATTCCCTTGCTCTTATGCTGTACATTTGCAATATTCACTTCATGGCTTATTCACTACTAGAAGGCAACTTAGATCAAAGCAGGGCTTTATCCCTGGGGCTTAGACTATTCCCTGCTACAGGAGAGGTCGTTTATAAGTCACATGGAGTTCTTAATAAATTATTAATATTCATTGCCCTTAACTCCAGAAAAAATTCACAGACTCAAGGAATTTGGTAAACACTGTGAAGTTTCAATACTGAAAAATTAAATGGTCAATAATAACCCAAGAAAACTCTTTAGCACATATGCATATTTTCACATTATGATTGTGTTTACTGGCCATGTCTGCCAATTTCTGTGCTAAAAGTATAGAGACACAAACATGGTTAACATGCCATATTCTTCATATGATGAATGTGTCTCCTCAAGAAATAGCAAGAAACAATAAAGTGAGATCAATGACCTCTGAGCAGTGATTAGTGTGTCCTATGACTAATCCTGGAAAGTGGTGAACAACCCAGATAGGAAACCAATACAGATCAAGAAGACAATTATGCCAAAGCTGCTTTTGGTGAATTAGGAAGTAGACTGGGGTTCTGCAAGATTCAAAGGCAGCTGCATCACTGAAAAGCTAACCCCAGAAGCAGGGGGTCAGAAGGTGGCATACAGAATCTTCATGCCCAGAGCTTACTGGGGTAGTTGCAGACAATTCAACAAGTCAGAGCCTCTTTACATAACTTGGGGATAGAGCCTTGTTGCTTTTTCCTGACTTGCCAATTTTGTTTATTGCCTGAGTCTCATAAGCCTCCTCTTCAACTTCCAGGGAGAAAAAACGTGACAAAGGCAAAAATAAACAGTCTGTGACGCTAAAGAGCTAAACCGAGTTCCTTGAACAATAAAGTCATTGTTTAGTATCATGAGTGAAATTCAAAGTGAATCCTGCTCTTTGGATATCTGACTGTTTTCATGTAGAATTTTTCTTACATGTTTCTCCATTTAATTTAAGTAAGTGTGATAGTCACTGCAGACAAACTGGAAAACAGACACTTCAGAAAGTCTTTCTTATACTTACTAAATATTGAATTCTTAGATGTTACATTGATACTTATAAATTCTGTCACCTGTGCCAACATGCACAATTGTCTCCCTAATATATGAGATGATTTTCCAAGATGGTGGGCCCTGGTTGTTCCTCCTACTCACAGTACAGAGACTATTCACAGAGCACCATATAGTTCTGTCTCTTGGATGATACTGTATCTCAATGATATTTATTTTTAAAGCTTTTCCAGAGATGGCAGTGGGTATCTCCTTTATATATATTAGAAAAATGACTAGCTTCTTTAAAAAATTGTTCTCTATCTTCAATTGTTGGTGTTTAATGAACAGTCCAAATTCAATTATAGGGAAAAGGAAGATTGATGTTCAAGATTACAGGCCTACTATTTTCCCATGGTAATTTAAAAAGATCATTTAAAGGTTTTAATCTTGAAGATGAAATATAAAATAAATGAAAGAAAACAAACCAAAGGGCAGCTGAGTCAAGATTCAGTTTGCAAAGATTTTACTGACATGTATGGGAACAGTGGAGTGTGGAAGAATATTGGTATCAGAAATGGAAAAGCATTGTAGTTTTGATAAATAAATTAAAGGTGGATTCAATGAGGATGTAAAATTAATTGGGCAAGAAGTAAAGAAAGAAGCTTGAAAATTCTGAGAGAATATATTTGTAGTTGATTTGAGGGCGAATATATTTATTTGCAGAAGAGAAGCTAGAAGACAAATTGATTTTAGTTGTAAACAATTATTAAAATTACAAAGTTGTTGAGTATTAGGTTTCTACGATATATATGCACAGGTGGATACATTTGTGTATTTCACATGTGACTTACAGATTTGAGAGAAGGATATATTAAAGACATACATAAGGTCAAAAATTCAACTTTATATAATATAATATGAACTTAGTAAAGATTCAAAAGAAATATATAACAGAGAAAAAGAAATCAAGGTGCATGCAGATCATGGTAATTAATCTTCTGACATGATCTATACATTATGATTACATTAAAATAGGCAATAGATTTTGTTTCCTTGTTTACTTTTTCTCCATGAGAATAGAGACTATAAGATATGAGAGGAAATCCACTTCTCAACACAAAAGCATGTACACACACATAAAGAAATATGAATTGCAACTCCATGGGAAGAACTATATTAACCAACAGGACTACCTAGAGTTCCCAGAGACTAAACAACCAACCAAAGAGTACACATGGAGGGATCCATGATTCCAGACACATATGTAGCAGAGGATGTCTTATCTGACCTTGATGGGAGGGGAGGCCCTTGGTCTTTGGAGGCTTGATACCCCAGCATAGGCAGATGCTAGATCAGTGAGGCAGGAGTGGGCAAGTGGGTGGAGGAGCACCCTCATAGAGTCAAAGGGGAGGGGGAAGAGGGAGTTTGTGGAGGAGTAACCAGGAAGAGGGATAGCATTTGAAATGTAAATGAATAAAATGTCTAATAAAAAAGTAATAAGGAATATGTAAGGCCTTTGTCTAAAAATAGCAATGTTGACTCCAACAAAGAGTCATTTAAAACTTGGTATAAAAACTTTCGTTGGCAAACAATGATCTTGATTATGTGGCTCTTTATTAATCCCCACATACAGATTTTTGAAGTTATAGATTAATGTTTGTGGGCAGGAGAGCTGATAAAGGATAAGTCATGCTAATGGGGATAAAAGCCAGAGTGTCAACATGGGAAAAGATTGGCATCAAAAAAGATTTCACCTTCAATACCAATCGAACAGAGAGAGTTGCAGCAGATTAGGCAAGTGCTGGCCTAGAGAAAGCTTTATCACAATTCCTCAACTGATTAACATACCAGCTTCTATGACTCCACTGTCTGGGTGGTACTTATTTATTCTCTTATCCGCTCAAAGATAGGCTTAAACACCTGCTCTGTTCCAGGAAGGATGAGGATCCCTCTGGTATAATATTTCAAACAAGAGAGGCCCACCTGTTTCAGAATAAGCAGAATGAAGGTGTCATGTTCATAAATACCTTGTAAATGACTGCAAGTAGATAAGGTACTGAGATGGTGAGGTTGTGTCAACTTTACAGAAACTAGAGTCACCTGAAAAAAGGGAACATCAATTCAGAAACTGCTTCCCTCAGTTTGGCCTGTGGGGTATTTTTTCAATAGTTGATGGTGGAGGGACCATTGAGTGCTTCTGCTCCTCTAGAACGACAGGTGGTCTTGGGTTTTCTAAGAAAGCAAGCTGAGCAAGTTGTAGAGACCAAGCCAGAAAAAGAGCATTTCTCCACGTTTTTTTACTTCAGTTCTTGCCCTGAATTCCTTCTCTGACTGCCCTTTTGATAGAAAGGATGTACAATAAGCTAAAAATAAATTCCTTTCCTACCAAGTTGGCTCAGTGTTTTATCCTTACAGTGAAGTTAATGTGAAACAGGTACCAACTAGTCTGTCTTCTAGCTAGACACAATGAGAAGGTTTCCAGTGATATAGCAACTAGCTTAGGAAAGAATCAAGGGATTCTAATTATATTTTTTATAAAAAGAGAATGAGAAAACCCAACATCTAGAAATCAGAACTTATACTCCTCAGTTACTGAGGAGTGTTAATGCCTTAAATCCTGTTTAATGTATTATTTCACTGGAGAATCATAATGACAACTGAAAAAATGATTACATTTTAAAACAATAAGACAGTGAGATTAAGTTGTGAATTTGTTACACACTTATTTTTTTTTCAATTTGGGTTACTAAATTTTGTGTGAACATGCAAAACTGGTTCAATGTAAATGGTATAACATAATTTCAGTCATATATAAAAACGGTAATGGCATTTTGAATTGTCATGTATTTTACAAAGCACGACTTTTCAAAATAGTGCATTCTACCATGCCCTATACCTTCAGTAATGTTATCACAAAAAGAAGATTATATATCAATCCGGAACATATATCTGGAATTGAAAGAGAAATCCCTAGAACTGTCTTCTAATTATTTTTTAACATATTCTCTTCCAGTTCTGAAAGTCTTCAAGTTTTTCAATACAAAAGTAACAGAGTATAGTGGTGCCCACTGTAATCTCTATCCTCAGGAGGCTAAGTCAGGAAAATCTTGAACCCAGGCCAGTCTGGGAGGCATAGTAAAATTCTGCCTTAAGATAATAATATACACAAAAGGATAAAAAACAATATAATACTCTTATAAAAAGATAATTTAAACATTGTATATAGTGAGATTTTCCTCAATGACTTATTCTGAAAATAAATCCTTACACAGTTTTCGTATTGAGCATAGCTCATGTTAATAATAGATTGAATAACATAAACTAAATTTCTAGTTAGCATGCTGAGTTTTATTCTAATCTTCCAAGTTGTTGAAATGTAATTGAAAGTATTTTTCCCATAGTTTAGAAATCTTCTGTGTTGGCCAGTAAAGAGGGCTGGAAGCCTTTGAGTTTACTCCTGGGCAAATCCATTATGAACAATTAGGGTCTAATCCTCATTAATTTTTTTTCTTCTACTGAATAGAAATATGAGACAGGACAGAGAATTTGCTGATGGAGAATGATGGGCGAGTCTCAGCTTCACTGACAAGGGCAATGTTTACACCCTAAGCACATACTGTAGTATAACTTGTATGTGGTCCCTTTGGGAGGACATCAGGATACTCATCTGTGGCTATAGAAAGATACTTTATAGGTGATGACAGACAAGGATAAGAACAAAACTCCAGAGAAAGTGTTTTAATAAATTAATTTTTGAGTTCCTCATGATTTAGTGGTTGGTTTTCATATTTTATTTAGGAAAAAAAAACATGAAGTATTGAATAGAATTGTTGTGGAGAGCATTTCTTTTTCAACCTACTGAAGGTATACATTGTTGGACTAATACATGGTTTTAGCAGCTCTTGCTGAAACAGCCTATCCTCTAATCTGCATGCACATTCTTTATGCATACTTTTACTAAAAAATGATACTGTGATTGGGGAGTATAATAATTCCCAGGAAAATGAAATCTTAGGAATAATTCAAGTGGAAGGAGAAAATCCTACTTAGAACAGCTTTGCATTCCATCTGCAGATAACACTCAATTATTTGAATAATTATGGTGTAGTGTTTTGCAACCCTCATTTATATAGTAGAATACTACCACTCTCTTGAATAATAGATTAGAAACAAGAGAATGTAAATGTCTATTTTAGACACTGGTTAAAATCGTTCGAGTCATATATGAAGTCTGGAGTGAATAAACATATAAACATTTCCTGTGTACAGAAACCTCTACTTTCTCTGAAAGTCTGTCGATGCCTAACTTCCCTGGGGGCCTCCACAGGAAAGCAAGCACCTAAAATCCACTTACCATTTCTAATTAATTAAGAATGCTAGAGCTGGCTGACTTCTGGAGTGCATGCTCACTGCTTACAGAACAAGCCTGCAAAGAGCGCTTGGCTGAAATGTCTTGGTTTGTGTTTTGCATCGTCGTGGCTCATTAGCCTTATTTGTCCTGTCAACACAATGCTCTCTTGCTCATCTCTGCCACCTTTGAAATGATCAGAGTAACAATAATGCAAGTCAGCCCTACAAAATCACTTCCTCTTCTACTTCCTCAGTTCTCAAGCAGTGAAGCTTCTACCGTCATCAGTAATTGAGACTGTGATTGTCTCCTGGAGAAAATCTATGTTAGGAGAATCAAGAACATAGCCACATCTTCATGGCAGAATTTTTTTTAAAAAAGTAGACTAGCTTAAATGAAGAAAAAAACATGACGATTGGTTATTTATGTAAGTTTGAAATCATGAGAATTAAGAAGTTACAGAGTAGTACAAGGATAAGATTCTATAAGACAATTAAACTTTTAAAATGTTACCACTAGAAAGTCTTATTAGCTAGATTTCAGCTGATTTTTCACTCATAGGAAATCATAATATCTTATTTCTTATTTTATTGATGGCAAAAGCTAATAAAATACTGAGGCATAAATTGTGGAGAAACATAGGAAAGCTAAAGTCTTTCTTTTATAAATAAGTTTAACATTTTCAGGCAAATGATTTTTCTCTATACATATCAAAATGTTTCCATAGATAATGATTTGAGAAAATACAAATATGTTGTATGTATCAGACACAATGAAAATTACTTTATATGTATGACACCAAGTCCTTTTACTTACATGGATTCAGCCACTTTCACAAGTATGGAAAGGGATACATAGTAATTATAGGCTTTATTCAGAGTCAAGTGGTTAGTACGTATTAGAATCAGGATTCATACATATAAAAGTATGTTGTTAGACTACAGCTAACGTCTTAATCAGGGTTTTTATTTCTGCACAAAACATCATGACCAAAATGCAAGTTGGCAAGGAAAGGGTTTATTCAGCTTCTATTTCCACATTGCTGTTCATCCCCAAAGGAAGTCAGGACAGGAGCTCACACAAGACAGGAATTCACAAAGGGCAGGAATCTGGAGGCAGGAGCTGATGCAGAGGCCATGGAGGGATGTTCCTTACTGGCTTGCTTGCTTCTCCTGCCTTACTCAGCTTGCTTTCTTATAGAACCCAGGACTACCAGCCCAGGGATGGCACCACCCACTATGGGCTGTTCCCTCCCACCCCCAGCCCCCCTGATAGCTAATTGAGAAAATGTCTTACAGCTGGATCTCAGGGAGGCATTTCCTTAACTGAGGATCCTTTCACTATGGTAACTCCAGCTTTTGTCAACTTGGCACACAAAACCAACCAGTACAACTAAGTCATATGGCATACTGAAACAATATGGAGAGGAGGATGAATGTCAGTTCCCTCTAACTTCATCCCTGAAATCTTGGGGCACAGAGATCCGAAATCCAGAGGTTAGGGTTTATGAAGTGCTGGAATTGGACCTAAGACCTTGAGAATGACACTACATTCAGTCACTACAGATTGAGCTACACTTCCACCTTTTCAAAAGAAGACCCTTCTATTGGCTTAGATCTTAGTACAAAACAGAAAATAAACACTGTAGGGTTATGGGTCCCACATCTACTCCACCACAGAGCACAGCCACTGGGGAGGAGGGATATAGGAGTTGACCCCATTCCTTACCCCATTCCTCCATCCATGAATAAGTGGTCTTTTGTTTGTTTGCTTGTTTTACTTTTATGTAAAACTTGGCAGAACTAGTCACAATGTTTCACAAGTTAGAGCTCATGGACTATGAGAAACCTTTTCACCCACAGAAACTTCCCCTCTCTCCTCTCCTCCCAGTACCTATCCCCCATCTTCTCTATGCCCTGTGCCTTTCTTCTCAGAGAAGGGAAGACCTCCCATGGATATCAACCCACATTAGTATATCAAGTTGTCATGTGACTGGGCACAACCTCTACTGAGGCTAAACAAGGCCGTTCAGTTTGGGGAAAAGATCCCTAAAGCAGGGAACAGAGTAACTCAGAGATAGCCCATGTTCATGCTGTTTTAGATCTCACATGAGGACTATATACATCTGTTACATATGTGTAGAGTGACTAGGTCTGTACCATGCATGCTCCCTGGTTGGAGGTCCAGTCTCTGCGAACACCTATGGGGTCAGTTCACCTGATTTTGTAGGTTTTCTTGTGGTGTCCTTGACCTCTCTGGCTCTTTCAATCTTTCTGCCACCTCTCCCACAAGATTCCCTGAGCTTCACCTAATGTTTGGCTCTGTCTCCCTACATCTGTTTTCATCAGCTATTGGTGAAGCCAGTCAGATGACTGCTATGCTAGCCTCCAGTCTGCAGCTATAGGAGAATATTAGTAATAGTGTTGGGGGTAGGCTCTCTTTCATGGCATTCAAATAGGTCCATATTTATCACCCTGCACAAAACTCAAGTCCAAGTGAATCAAAGATCTCAACATGAAACAAGATACACTAAATCTTAGACAAGAAAATGTGGAGAATAGCCTTGAACACATTGGCACAGGAGACAACTTCAGCTTCCCTGAGCTGTGGGTGTTCTAGTTGGTGTTCAAAAAAATTGGGTAGAGCAAAACAGTATTCTCAACAGAAGAATCTTTGATGGATAAGAAGCATTAAAGAAATGTTCAACTTCTTTAGTCATCAGAGAAATACACATCAAGATGACTCAACGGAATGGCTAAGACTGAAAACTCAAGTGACAACAGATGCTGGCAATGATGTGGAGAAAGAGGAACACTCCTCCATTTCCAGTGGGATTGCAAGCTGGCACAATCACTCTGGAAATCAATCTGGTGATTCCTCAGAAAATTGGAAATAGTTCTACCTGAAGACCCATCTATGCCTCTTCTGGGCATATACCCCAAATATGCTCTACTATTCCACGATGGCACTTCACTATGTTCATAGTAGCCTTATTTGTCATAGCCAGAAACTAGAAACAACCAAGATGCCCCTAAACTGAAAATGGATGCAGAAAATATGGTACATTTTCATAATGCAATACTACTCGGTAAAGACAATGAAAATTACAAATTTTATGTCAAATTTATGGAACTAGAAAAATGTTATCCTGAGTATGGTAACCCAAAACCAGAAACAAACTCATGTACTCACTTATAAATGAATATTAGTCATAAAGCACAGGATAGCAATGCTACAATCCACAGATTTAAAGAAGCTAATTTAACAAGTATGTCCCAAGGGAAGATGCCTGAGAAGCCTTCAGGTTCTAAATGAGTATCAAGAAGATCATGCAGGGTAGATATGAGTTTCTGAGGAATGTTCCTGAGTCTCTGAGAAACAGACTTATTTATGTAGTTCTTCTAGATAGTGAAAAGCTATCTTTTGATTGAACTAAGTAGAAGTTTAGAATCATTATTAAGGTAAAAAAAAATCGAAATATGCTCTCAGCCTGAGAAATAGACAGAACTCACTTCTGCTAATTAAAGCAATCTAAGACTAACTGAAGCTGAACCAATACCATACACACATACAAAAATGGCAGCCAAGACACACACACACACACACACACACACACACACATATATATATATATATAAAATTTAAATCATATATATGTATATATAAAGGGAAACTTAATTATATATATAAAACTTACAGGCAATAGTTTATAAAACAATATTAATTCTGTGTTGTATTATATATCTTCTTGAACTTGCAATTAAGTACAATCCAATATCCATCTAGAGGCTGATAAAGCCTCTAGTTTTGTAGATAATATAAACATGGGTATTTATAACATTGAGTCAAAGTTTCAACTTAAGCACACAATCTGTAATATGTGTTGAAAGAGTGAAAGATAAATGCTTCCTACTTCCAAACCCATTGATTAATTGGTGCAGAAGAGAAAGGATATTTTTTCTTTTTTTATTTTTTTTATTTTCTATATTTTATGTTTACATTCCAAAGGCTTTCCCCTTTCCCAGTTCCCCCCTCTCTATGTCCCATAGTTCCTCTCCCCCCCAACTATTCCCCAATCATTCCCCCTCCCCCCATAGTTTCTCTACAAAACTGGATCCAATCTTTCCAGGCCCAGGGTCCTCTCCTTTCTTCTTGGGAATCATTTGACTTTCTAATTGTGCCTTGAGTATTTAGGGCTTCTGGGCTCATTAATATCCACTTATCAGTGATTGCATTTCATGTGTATTCTTTTGTGATTGGGTTAGCTCACACAGGATGATATTTTCCTGGTCTAACCATTTACCTACAAATTGCATGAATTCATTATTTTTAATTGCTGAGTAGTATTCCATTGTATAAATATACCACATTTTCTGTATCCATTCCTCCTTTGAGGGATATTTGGGCTCCTTCCAATTTCTGGCTATTATAAACAAGGCTGCTATAAACATAGTGGAGCATGTGTCTTTATTGTATGCAGGGGAATCCTCTGGGTATATGCCCAGGAGTGGTATGCCAGGGTCCTCTGGAAGGAACATGCCCAATTTTCTGAGGAACCGCCACACTGATTTCCAGAGCGGTTTTACCATTTTGCAATTCCACCAACAGTGGAGGAGTGTTCCTCTTTCTCCACATCCTCGCCAGCATTTGTTGTCTCTTGAGTTTTTAATCTTAGCCATTCTGACTGGTGTGAGGTGGAATCTCAGGGTTGTTTTGATTTGCATTTCTCTGATGACTAATGATGTTGAACATCTCTTAAGGTGTTTCTCAGCCATCCGAATGAGAAAGGATATTTTTAAGCATAAGTTAGGAAGTATGATTTAAGTATAATTAGAGTGCTAGCAATCTGCCTTTAAACACAGACATCTAGTGTTTATTCTTTTACTCACCAAATTTATATAAATGCATTAGAAAGTATTCTTTTCATGTAGTGACATTATACAATGATGTTAAAGCATAACTATCCATATTGACATGGTAGCTAGAATCATATAGGACTCTAGGATAAAAGATAGACTCCCTGGTTTGTAAGATAAAGCAATTAATTTAATTAAATATCACTTAAAGGCCTTTTTTTGAAGACCACCCTCTTTATCTTTAGCCTGCCCTTCTCCCCAAGTGCATGTGTCTGAATTGCATTTTGATACCATGTATGATAAAGGTCACAACTGGTAAACATGCTCTGCTGCTTATCTGACATCACACAGTCCTCATGTTTCTGAACAACTCCCTCAGCAAAAAAGAGAGTAATTGGATTTATCTAGCCGTGTGACCTAATATTCTGTAAAGGACGAATAGGACTAATGGTCAGACAAGCCAGGTTCAAAAGGATCATGTACTGACAGTTGCTTTTCTTTCTCCAGAATATGTCTTGCTTCTCTAAAATGGTTGAAACACAAGGCAAAGATTTAAATCACCTAAAACAAAGCTGTTGTTTTAGGTTTTTGACATGTTTTAGAATAATTTATCTCCAATGGTTTTGAAGTCAGAGTGAAAAAGATTACACCTAAATGTCTGGGCTAAATATATCACCCTTTTGAGTATTAAATACTTGTAGCATTCTGACCCTGTTGCTAAGATCATATCCTAAATGATAATGGGCACAAGATTTCAATGTAGGATTTAAACTCAGTCAGCTCTGTGGCCCTCCTTGTTGGTTTCTGTTCCCTTTAGATATTCTCACAGAGTCCACATAATGTTACTGCTAGAATGCCTGGGCCACATGTTCCTTTTCAAAAGGTGATAGACAGTAAAGGTGATTAACAGGTTCAGCCCGTATAACAATGTTACCCCTCACTTTTTACAATCCCTATGAAGACACTAATCTGCTCCTATTGAAGAAAGGATTAGAAAAGAAACCAGAATATGCAATATCTTTGGGACTCCCAAAAGTCCCTATAATATACTTGCTGGAATCTCCTGCCTGTTTTCATATTCTAAGCATGAAACCAACAATTATATTTGGCTTGATTTTCTAGTATTTCCTCCCAAAATACCACTACTGTCTTCATACAAAATTATGCACTACCGAATTTCATTGAAATAGTTTTTAAGGAATAGGAGATAAATTTTTATCAGTCGTTTTATTTAGTTATCACTGTCATTTTTATAGCAGTCAGCAGAGTAGGTATATAGTAATGGAGGTGGTGGCGTGCAGTCCTTTCCAAAAGCACATAATGTAGTCTGACAACACACACCTTTGCCATTATTTTTCGATGAAGCTTCAGCTTAATTTCCCAGCTATTCAACTTGATCATCTGGCTCCAACTTATTTTCTTCCCACTCTACTTAGAAGCAGTAAGATGTACCCAAGGCAACTTTCCCATTTTGTAAATACTACTCAGCCCGTTCCTCACTTTTGTAATCTCCATATGGTCCTCATTTTCCCAGTTTATCTGTAATTTACTTCTTGATTGCTACAATATTGTGTAGCATGTTATTTTCTTCCCCCGTTGCTGTAACTAAACACGGTGACAAAATCAACTTAAGAGCAAAGGGATTTTTTCCTGCATCCTGGTCAAGAAACAGTCAATTATAGCAGGAAAATCGAGTCATCGGGAGACTGAAGCAGCTGGCCACAGGGCAGTCTCAGTCAAGCAGTGAACAATGAACCCATGCAGATACCATTGCCTTTCTCCAAGTATCCACTGCCTAGGGAATGTTCCCACCCTCAGCTACGATGGGTCTTTCTATATCAGTTATCATAATCAAGACTGTTCTCCACAGGAAGAACCAGACACTCATTTACCAGATGATTCTAGAGTCTGTCGAAGTGAGAACTAACATTACTTTACATTAGTTTCTATATTCTCTAATATATTGAGGCCACAGCATTTTTGTGGTAGTATTATAATATTCTATAAACATGTTATACATTAAAAGCCTTGATTGACTCCTAGGTCTTCTTTGGCTATGCAATATCTCTTTGTACTTCCTACTTTTTCTCATGCTGTTTGTATCTTGAGGAATAATGGTCTGAAGTCCAAGATTAAAATGAACTCATTTTCTTAACCAAAAGAATAATCCATGCAACTTTTACCTTCCAATATAAACTAGAATGGAGTGTAGAACAAAGAATATTCCCATGCTTAGTAAAAATTATATTGATATAGATATTAAAATGTGATACACACTTTCTCCTAAGACTTTGCCTTAACATTAATCTTGAAAACTGTCTTTTAAAGCAATCTCTTTAGAACAGACTCTTTAAAACCCTTGGCTTTTCTTTATTATTCTCTCTGTCATCTGTTATCAGGTTCTTTTAAGAAATATCAACTTTATCTTGAAATTTTAATCAATACTTTGCAGAGTAAAATATTTTATTTAAAAACCATAAATTATCAAAACATTTTCCTCTCCAGGCAGCTACTTTGAGATGTAAATGGCAGTCAATGCTCTGAGTATTGTGGATATCAGGAATATATCAGACACCCTGAAAAGTCCTTTTTATGCATGTAAACCGTAAATCATAATATACAAATCTCTTTATTTGAAAGGTGAGATTTTCCTCGAAGGAATAGCTGTTCTCAGTTACACTTGACTTTCATTCCTGCAGAAGCTGCTTAGTGTGGCGGAGAGGAAAATGGGACCAGTATGTACTTATATAACAATCCTTTTCTCGGAGAATATTTGTCTCTGTCCCCTGCCCCAAAAGGCAAATTGTCAACTTAGTATATTTTTGCAGTTAAATGGCATCCACAATGAAGTCTTTTAGGAACACAATTAGTCTTTTTTAGCACTAAGACCCAGTTGTTTGTCAATATAGGTTTTAATCTGTGTGGGTAATTTAGAAGAAATATTTTCTTCAAGGTAAACACTTTAGAATTTTCAATTAGGATAAATGTAGACCCTGGCAAAATACAAAGACACAAACAGATACACATACACACATACACATACACACAAACACACAAACACACACTCACTGTCTTAGGGTTTTACTGTTGTGAACAGACACCATGACCAATGCAAGTTCTATAAAGACAACATTTAATTGGGGCTGGCTTACAGGTTCAGTGGTTCAGTCCATTGACATCAAGGCAGAAACATGGCAGCATCCAGGCAGGCATGGTACAGAGGGAGCTGAGAGTTCTACGTCTTCATCTGAAGGCTGCTAGTAGAAAACTGACTTCCAGGCAGCCGGGGAGGGGGGGTCTTAAGCCCACACCCAGAGTGACACACCTACTCCAACAAGGCCACACCTCCTAATAGTGCCACTCCCTGAGAAAAGCATATACAACCCTAACACTCACACACGCATGCACACACACGCACACACACACGCACACACACACACACACACCAGATTGCAGTAATTCAAGTATAACAAATCAATGCTTTATGTCCTAAACAGTACATCATTCCAGGGTAGTCGGTTCATACGTGTAAGATAAAGTACTAGGCAGGACATGGCCTCTTCCTTCAAGACTCCAGTAATGTGTGCAAGCCATTAAGTTTTAGCTGATCTAAATCCAAGACAGTTTGATGATTTTTCTGTCTGAATCCTCTGCACATCATTGCTGAATATAACACACTACATCAGCATCATGTTTGCAAGCTTGTTTTCAAATCAGAGCTTCAGTTTCTTTTAAACAAGGTTTTTTTCCTCTCCTTTAAACTGTATCCCAGAACATAGTTTGCATTACAACAAGCCCTCAAAAGTTCCCTGAATGTGTGCATGAAAGAAAGCAATAACCATACACTTAACTGTCTTTTAACAAAGCATTGAAATACTAAGTGTGAATTTTAGTACAAGGGAAAGCATCACCCAGGAGATGACCTTCAACTTGTATTTTGAAGGATGATGTGAATTATGCTCACCTCCAGACAGAGCTCAATAGATTTATTTATTTTTTTAACTTTTTCAGGATGCATTTAGTTAAATTGCTTAGAGTGCCTGAGCAACCTAAAGACAGCTTGTCAAAACAGAGTAGAAATTACATAAGGAAATATGTTGAAGTTCAAACCAGTGAAACTGTACATACCTCTCATGCAATGTAAACAAGAATTTATGGGCATACTACAACGTTACCGGCCTTTCCTAATTTCTGAGTGCACAGCTAGAATCTGGATGAGGAGGTGATGCACCTAGCCCTTTAACAGTGTTCTGAGGGTGAGCCGACAGACCTGCAGCAGTGTGTCGTGTGGTTGACAGCTCTTGTCACATACTTGGAACTTCGAGGATGGTACCTGTCACTGGTCCTCTGCTCGCTTCATGCTTTTACTGTAGGGGGCAAGATATCCTGATGCGTCTCCAGATATCTCCATGCTGAGAGCTGAGGCACACAGGAGGAAAGCTTGCCTAAAATAGGAAATAGACACGTCAAGGCATTATTATGGTCAATTTGCCTTAGAGTGGGCCAGAGAAACTAGATCTCCTGTGAAAGAAGCCGTGGCCACAGATTTACTGTTCTTAATGGCACTTTTCAGTGCACGGCCCCTGGAGTGCTCCATCCAATAATGTGCACTGACTAGTTTTAAGCCAAAGTCTCAGAGTTAGTCATAGAAGGGAGATTTGGAATGTCACAAATTTAACAGTGCCTTCTTTTTCTTGATTAGAGCCATTCCAGTGGTAATGTTCGGCACACTGTACTCAGTATGCACTTCTTGCTCTTTTCCAATGTACGCTGCATATTACCACAAAAATAAAATTATATACACTTACAAAGAATTGTATTATACAAGGTGTGGAAGGAGCAGTCCTCATGGACAAAGCATTATTTGAGTGCCAGTAAGGAGAGCGATTATGCTATCATTGCATTCTATATTTGGCAGACCACATTTGAATTATTTACTTTACAGTACAACTAATATTTTAAAAGGGCCCAAGACCAAATGGATTTTCCACAGAGAAGTTCAACATCACTTGAAACACATGAGGATTTCATGACACATGAAGATATATAATGTTGCTGTGGATATCAAGCTTAGACCAGAAACAAATGGGAGAGGAGTATCTCCTAGTAATGTCAGAAGCTATACCCAAGAAGTCTCACCAAAATAAATGCTTAAACATGGACTAAAAAATAACAACAAACATGTTAAAGCAGACAGGGGAAAGACCTCAAGGTTTTAGCCCTACACAAAGAACTACAGGCACATAAGGAATTCTGAGATCAGGGGAAATGATCTTCCCAGGGAAGAGCTCACCAGCTGGTTAGCAAATACTAAATGATCAGCCCTGAAAACATACATACAAGTAACATTATAAAGACCCAGTTGGTTATAGTTAGGAACATATGTGTACATTCAGCTGTGTGTGTGTGTGTGTGTGTGTGTGTGTGTGTGTGTGTGTGTTTGTTTGCATGCATGTGTGTGTGTCAGGATGTTATATATACATGTATATACATGTATTGTACACATACATACTCACCTATATAAAAATAATAATTAAAGATCATGAATTTTGGAGAAGTATAGGAAAAATTAGCTAGGATACAGACCTGTACAGATGTATTTATTTGATGAAGCTCTCAAACATATAAAACTTTTAAACAAAAAGAGCTGTTAATAAACAGTGGGAACTACAGGAAAATTGGTTTCATTATGAAGTATGACAATCTGGTGTGAAGAGACACAAGGACCATGATGCAAATGGAAAGGTTGAATAAGCTAGGCTGGCTGACTCAAGAGCCCAAGAGCCCAGCAATAGACATAGGGCCAGTGATAAGGTAGATAGATCCAGAGAAGCAAATCCGTAGCTTGATCTCTAGTCTTGACATGCACATACGTGAAAATTGTACCTTTTCTCTTTTCCTACACACAGGGAAAAAACCCAAAACAGAATGCCATGCGTGGGTAGCTAGGGATATGCATGCACCATCATAGGTGTCTTGTAAGAGGATCCTCTCTGGAGATACTTAAGATATTTAAGAATCATCTCAGGGATATTGCAAAAACAGAGTTCTGTCATTGTGTAGAAATGTGTAGAACAAATGACCATAAAATACCTTGATAGCTATTAAATTAGCCAACTAGGTAAGTAGATGCACTCTAAGGATTAATGGTATATATGGTATGAAAACAAACAATAATGCATTGCAATGTAGTAGAAATGAAGAACAATTTAGAGAGAGAAATATGAGTTGGTAGAACCCTAATGTACAAAAGTGAGACTTCATAAATCAACAAATGAAAAGTTTGCCATATAGCACAGCGAAATTAGCTCATTATCTAAAGAAAATAAAGGTGGGATTGAGTAATTTATCACACACCTATAATATTAGCACTCACAGTCAAAAAGGTTTATGAGTTCCAGGCTCGCTTGTTCAATAATATAGATGTTTCCTGTTTCTATTAACAAATAAATGCTTTTTATTAAGAGAGAGAAAGAACAAAAGTTGGGTCGAAGCAGATGATCCTAGGAGGAACTGGTGGAAGGGAAAGAACACATTAAAATATATTCTATAAAAGTTAATTGAAAAGAACTCTCACATAAAAATGTGGTTCTGGTTGTAATTTCAACACTTGAGAAGCAAAGATGGTGTAATTATTTCTTATTTAAGGTCAGTTTTGGATGTGGAGGGAAAGGATAACTCCAAAACCAAATAACAAAAACAGAGAAATGATTGAGATTGTATATAAATATTAAATGGCTCTATAATAATAATCATAGTAGTAGTAATAATAATAACAATAATAATAACTATTGGATGCTATCTTTGTAGTAACTTAAAACTATATCAGCTATATATCAAAATCATACACTTAATTATATTAAATCCATACATCTAGGAGAAAGGATTTTAATGACATTTATCATAAAAAGTGGTAAATATCAAGAAAGATAAATGTATTAAATCCAATTTAAATGATTTATAATGTATAAATGCATTGAAATAAAGGATCTCACAATCAATATATATATAGTTATGTTTTGTATTATCAATCAAAATAAATTTGCTATTGAAAATAATAAACGGAAACTATAAAAGTTAAAGTCTTCAACCAAGTACCATTTTTTCCTTTTCTAAACATGTTTCAAATGAACGAAATTTTCATTTGAAGGTGAGAGGAAAGTGGATAATACATATTAAACACCATGGATTCACTATGTAGTGAAGCTTTAAAATGATAAATAGCTGATGTGTATCTAATGCATTTATTCAGTACCTTCTGGTGGTAAGTCATAATGCCGTAAAACTTGTTCCTATCTATTGATAATATTATTGAAATCTCCAACTCTCTCTACCGTCAAAGTCCGACCCTGTCACAGACTTTGAGACTGGAAGTACAAACAGTGTTTGCAATGACAGACAGCTCCTCACTGTGCCTGCTGAGTCCCACGTGTCTGTGTCTCCTCACAAGGGCGATGAATGGGCTCCTGTGGCTCTCAGCAAACTGAGGGGAGAGGGGCACTGTGTGAACCATACATAGAAAGGGGAACTAGAAGTGAGAAAAAGTGGTTGTGCGTGCCCCTAACATAGAGAATCTGTTTTGTTTCTGGAAAAATTAAAATGTAGAGTAGTGAATCACAGGCCGGAATTGTCAGAGAGATGAGAGTGGCAATGCCTCAATTTCAGATGGGATGAAAGGGAAGCTACAGAGGTGATGATAATATTGGGGCATGGATTTCTGACTGCCAAATAAGAATTCAGGTTTGGCTTGTTTTTGTTTTTGTTTGTTTTCCCTAAATCTTGAAAACAGCTTCAAGTGATTTCCCAGTTAAAGTCAGAAGGCACGGTTTCCTAACACCTATCATGGAGGTAATTTATGATTATTCCAGAGAGCAGCAGAGTATGGATAAGGGGGACGGAGGACTCATACAGAATTTCTCTATAGCTTACAGCTTGAGCTCATGGTTTCCAACTGGAATGATGTTAACACGGTCGTGCTTTATACCCATGCTCAATAGCAGGACCAAGCAGGAGGTGTGGATGGAGGAAAGAAAGAAGGGTTCTATAAATGTAGGACACATATGTGCAACTACAAAATGAATTTAATAAGAACACTGCTTAAAAGTCTTTATATGTATGCTCTAAATACAATACAAAAGTATGAATCACATTGATGATCTGATTAATCCTTAACATTAACTTTATATTTCTACTGGGGATAGGCATAAAATAAAAACAGCCAAAGAATATTGAATAATAAATAGAAAATTTTACACTTAGACATATATTGATGTATTTGCCCCAAAACAGGTGTTTTGCTTTGTTTTGTCTTTTGACCGAAATTAAATTGCAAAAGCAACTTTGACTCTCAATTCTGGATTGCCATCCATTGTTGTCAGGGAATCTTGTGAAATGAAATTGAAACAACAAGTCAGGCCCCTAGGCCAGAGTTTAATAATCTTATTTTGTTCTTGGCTTGACTTCACTCATCCATGTACAGTTCAGAATAATCTATTCAAGGAATAATGCCACCCTCTGAGGGTGGTTCTTTTCCATGTCAATTAACCCATAAAGATAAACCACAAGAAGTACTCACAGGATAATCTCATCTAGAGAGACCTTACTTTAGCCTCCCTTCCAACGTGACTCTAGATCACAATAAGTTGGTAGTTCAAACTACATTTTATCATAAATTTTCCATATCATAGTTGTGTTTATTTGGTGTTATTTTATCTATTTATTTTTTTCATTGTGAATTCTTCCTTTTATTGAAAACTGATTCTTTTCTCATAAAATACATCCTGTTTATTGTTTTCTCTCCCTCTTCTTCCCCTATCCCTCTTGACCTCCCTTCTCATCATGAACCACTGCCTTTCTGTCTCTCATTAGAAAAGAACAAGCTTTTAAAAGATAATAACAACAAAGCATAACAAAATAAAATATTAAAAGATTAAGAACAAAACATTAGATCAAAGCTGGACAAGGCAAACCAAAAGAAGGAAAGAGACCAAGAAGAGGCACAAGAATCCGGGACCCAGTCTTCACACACTTGGGCATCCCCCCAAAAAAAACCACTAAGCTTAATCCCTGATGTAGATATATGCAGGCCTTGTGCTTTCTTCTTCAGTCTCTATGAATTAACATGAACTTTGCTCAGCTGGTTTAGAGGCACGTACACCTGGTGTTTTCCATCGTCTCCAGGTTTTACAATCTTTCTGCCTCCTCTTCTGTAGGGTTCCCTGACCTCTAAGGGAATATTTGATGGCGCCATCTCACTTAAAGATGTGTGTTCCAAGGTCAGTCTCAATCTCTCTCTCTCTCTCTCTCTCTCTCTCTCTCTCTCTCTCTCTCTCTCTCTCTCTCCCTCCCTTCCTTACCCATCCCCCTCTCTCTCCTTCTCCCTCTATGTAATGTGGGGCAGTGGGTCTCTGTAACTGTTCCCATCTCCTGCAGACAGAAGCTTCTCTGATGATGCCTAAATAAGGCACTGATCGATGAGGATAGTTGAAGATGCAACTTTTCTTGTAAATCTGCAATTCAAAGAGACTGACACACAAATAAGAGGCAGATTGTTTTGGAAGAATACATTGTCAGAATATATCCTCAATCATCACAGATAAGGAATAATTTCCCTTTGCCCACAGTATTTGGTCAGTTTGTTTCCCACAGTATAGGTTAGTTTGACTCTAGCTCCTTTAGCCAACTGCCAGTCTCAAAGGAGGTGGGAAAAGCTAATGCTGATCATGCAATTAAATCAGGTTTTTCTATTTATTTTATTTTATTTTATTAGCCAGTATTTGATGCTGACCACTAATGAACCTATGAGCATTCATAAGAAATTTTAAAAAGAAATGTTTATATTTGTTATGAGAGAATCTTAATATAGTGATCAGTTTGACCTTGGACTTCTGTCATGCCATATATGTCAAAACACTGGGGTCACAGATATGAATTGTTGCACTTGGTTTTGATTTGGGTATCTGCTATTGCAAATCAGATTCTCATACTTGTGTGTCATACATAGCCAATTTCTAATCGTAATCCCAAGGCATTTTTCAATGCCATCATCAGACATATACAAGATTTTCTCTCTCCTTTTTTTTGAATATCTGTCTGTTTCAGATATTTTGGTGCATAACTCCTTCATTTAGCATATCAAGTCTTTGTGTCAATCTTTGGCCTCATTGGTTAATATGCAACCTACATACGTCCAAATATAGTGTGTTTTCATTATAGTGCAAAAATTAATATGGCATATTAATCTATATAATCTAAATTGTATAGACAAGGATATATGTTCTTGTGTTTTCATGTTGCCTTCCTCAGTTTCTTCAACTCTAGAAGTCATTGTAATCAACAAGAGAGGAAGTGAGAGTTCTATGTCAGGTTCCTTTTACCCAGAGCACACAATGTGGGCAGAGGTGGATAAGTGAGATTGCTCCTGTTTTACTCAAAAGTTAATTGACTTTGAGCACATTTCTCACCTTGGAAAAACTCTCACTCTCAGCTTTCCTTTTCTACAAATGTGAAATATCTGTACTATTAAATACGTTGAGTTGTTATTTTATCTGTTTTCTTCTTGTTTAAGACAGAGACTGTGTTATTTATTTATTTGGGTAGAGTCAAATTTTGGAATCCCATTTCAATCTCTATGTATCTAATATTACAGTTGCATACAGTGGCATCCAGATACATGCACAACTCTAATGAAAGAGTGTGTATTCTAAATATTTACTAAATATGACTGTTGCTATTTGCATTGTTGTCTGGAACATTGGTATATATTCTTACCAATTGTTATATTCTTGGGTCTTATCTACATTGATATCTACTGGGGATTAATTATTCTGAGAATTTAACTTTTGCATACATAGAAACAAAACTAAGCTACTTAGATATGCATGGTGTCACTAGCTTATAATATTAGCACTTCAGAGATTGACACAAGATTGTGGAGTCCAAGTCAGAAAAATTTTATTTTGAAAAAGAAATGGGAGTGATCCATAGACTTTCCATTATTTTTTGACTGAGAAATTCTCATCATTCAGCAGTGCATTCATTTTGCTGTTATTTAATCTGTTTGCCATTGTTAAGCATCTCCTGAAATATAAAAGGGAAGAGAGGCATTTTTATGATGTCATTTTGTTAAAGAGTGGTTTAGGGGTTCTATCTACAGACATGTCTGCAGAAAGATTTATTGGAGGATAGGATATAGATATATCAATTTAAAAAAAGAATAAGGAAAATAACTGTAATATAGCTGGCACTGAGTAGAAATAGAAGCAAATACTTCTCCCCTGGCCAAGCAACCTCTTCTAGAATATCAAAGCCTATTAAATTGGCAGAATGATGGATTTAGTCACCATTCTGTTCACATATGCTTAATAATGATTTTACAGATGCCATGAACTGTTAGGAACCAAAGTAAAGTTAAAACATTGAGTTTAAATAGGAGATAAAATAGAACATCTTAAAGATACTTTTTTGTTTTCACTTACAAGAGATGGATCTCAAATAGAAGCAGTAACTGGATGGCTCTTTCCTTAGTCTCTGATACATCTTTATCCCAGCACTATTAATGATACTCTGCTATATTTGCAGAGTATAACTGTCTGAGAGGCTTCATTCAGCAGTGGATGGAGGCAGATGCCATCATCTGGTGGAGCTCAGAAGCTGGCGGAAGAATGGGGGATGGAAGTGAACAAGTCAGAGAGTTCAAGGAAACCACAAGAAGACCCACAGAGTCAACTAACCTGGGATCGTGGGGTTCACAGAGTGTGAGCCACCAACAGGAGAGCATACCGGAGCTGGACTTCCACCCCCTATGCATCTTTGGCCAATGTACAGTTTGATCTTCATCTTGGTCCCCTAACAAGTGGCGTGTGGGTGGGGGAGCTGTCTGTTCTCTGTTCTCTGACATTGGATCCCCTTCCCCACTTCTTGGACTGCTTTGTTAGGCCTCAGTTAGATAGGATGCATTGAAACTTGCTAAGACTAGATTCCCCAGAGGAGTGGTACCCAAGGGTGGGCACTTTCCTTCTTTGAGCAGGGGAAGGACAATGGGGGAGGGATTTGTAAGGATGGGACTGGGAAGAGAGGAAGGCGGAGCTATAATCAGGATATAAAGTGATTAAAATAAAATAAAAATAAAATAATAAAGTCACAACATTCAGTAGTTTCTAAAGAAGAAAAAAAAGGAGAGATTTTTCCAGGTAGGTTCATAAAACCAACTTTTTGAATAAATAGCTCTAGAAATTTTTATATGAGCTTAAAGAAACTTAAAAAATAAGAAAAATTATGCACATTACTGTTTTTCTCAAGTTTTAAAAAAAGAAAAAAATCTATGCATGCAAACAAGGAACATATATTTATACTGCATATGAATCTATATAATGAAAAATAGATATAATGAATATATTTATCTGAGAAAAAAATACATAACTCTATTTGGAGAATAGAAGATCCACAAAGAGAAAGGTAAGTGAATAATTGTTTCTAAATATTGAACACCAACTAGTTGTTGCGAGCAGGTATATAAAATAATTTCCATGCAACATATAAAATACTAAAAAGAAGGGTTCTATTCAAAGAATGTAATGTGCTCTAAAACATGCTGTGATGATAATCAGCTTGTTGACTGGATTTGGGACCATCTGGGAGCCTTACCTCTGAGATTTTTCAGAGTGGATTACCTGAGGGAAGAAAACATACCCCAAATACAAATCTAACTGTTGGTGGTCCCACCATGATGGGGAAGAGCTGTGAGTCTGTGCTACCACCCAAGACAATGCTAAAGTCCATGACACATATTGATTCCAGAGACCTTGTGGATGTCTATGGCCCATGCTGTCACCTAAAACAGTGTGCAAGTCTATGATCCAAGCTCCCACTTTCTGTAAAGATCAAGGAAGCTACGTTGGCAGTGATACTGATATCTGAGAATCACAGTTGACAAGTGGTCATAAAAGTCTTCTGTGACAACCACTACCTCCAACCCGGCTTGCCCCTACCCAAAATTAAAAGCCTAGACAAAAAACTATTGAGAAGAACTCTTAAAATTATAATAATAAGGATGCAGAATAGTAACTCTTTGCAATTGATAATTTCTGGCAGAGATGCAGGTAAAGAAGGATTCATTTTTCTTTAAGGGGTTGGCCACTGTGTGTTTGCCCCTGGTCCAATGACTATGCAAGTAATACAAACTGGTGCAAACTGGACTTGTTTTCTTCCTTCCTTCCTTCCTTCCTTCCTTCCTTCCTTCCTTCCTTCTTTCCTTCCTTCCTTCCTTCCTTCTCTCCTTCCTTTCTTTCTTCCTTCCTTATTTATTTATTTATTTATTTATCGGTCTTTTTCATGGGGGAGGGGATCACAAGCATAAAAGTGCTGCCCTGGACTTACTGGTAAGTGAATGTGATAGTGGGACATCCTAGTAAAATTCCTAGATGATCAATACAAATGTTATGTTCTAAACAAACAGGCAACTATGAATGCCTTTTAATGGAGTTAAGAACTGAATAAAGGAAGTGGAAAAGAAAGCAAAATCCAAATGACTATCTCCATTGATTTCTTCCATGTTTCAGTCACGTACTCCCAATGGGACGAACCCTTTGCTGCTGAACATGCTAGCCATGACTTACTGACTCTACTGAAATAATGAACTATGGTAAATCTCTCCTTTACATTGCTTATTGTCAGGTAATTTCTAACATTGATGGATTGTTGACTAGAAAAAATGTCCAAGTCTGACATATTAAACTGTTCCTATAGCAATGATGTCAAGATAATCATGAAAATGGATTAGAATCCTCATGAAATTTTAGAGTCAGTGATGATAAACATAAAAGTAAGTAATTAAAGTTTTAATTTTTTAGAACACTAGAATGTCTCTCCATGTATTACTAAATCATTAATTTAAAATATATTTTGACATTGTTGAGTTTTCTTTAATATAATCTCTGTTTCCATAATCTATCAATATATTATAATTTCTGAGATAAGATGAGTAGATAAGAAGATATTAATCCCTTAATGTAAAATTCTGTTAAAATTTGTTAGTATATGTAAAATAAAAATATTACCACTTTAAATATGAATGTGCAATCGCTAAATAAATTGATACCAGACAAATTTTAAAAATAGAACATGAATGCTTGAAATTAAACGAAAACTAATTAAGACATTTGTAAATTTCTTGCTAAAACGTTTTTCTACATCTTATCTGTTGAATTTTCCCAGCTTCCCTTAAACACTGAAGCAAAGTTAAATTCTAGAAGCATATCAAAATCTTATTTTCAGCCTACCATAAAATTCTTTTAGGAAACAATGTCATAATTGGGCCTCTCTTATGTATAGTTTCCAGACAACTCTAGCTTATGTCTGGAATTTATGTATACACATTTAAAACGCTTATTTATGTTCATGTTTGTTCTCAATTTAAAAATAAACTGATGGCTTCTGCTGTTCAAGTGCAGGCCACACCAGTCAGAAGAATAGATGAGTCACCTGCATGCCAGCTACACTGCCAAACATGCTAGATCCAGTTCCCAACGACTCATTGCACTGACCTGCCCACGGTCTTCCCTCACTTCCCATCCCTCTGCCATGCCCTGGCTCCCAACCACAGCAGACTTCTGCTACCCAATCTCAGCTTATGTCAGTCAAAAGAAAGTTGATGCCTGAGGTAATTACCCTCATGCCTGGGGAGCAATGTAACCACTCACTTACTAGATTCAATTCCTAAAGACCTACTCCATTGCCTCCCCTCCTGCCATCCCCCCTGACTCCCACTGTCCTCTCCTGCTGCTGTGCCCCTCCCCCCCCAACTGGACAGCAGGTAGGCGGAGTAGGGGTAGACCACATCTGTCAGAAGAGCAAGTGCAGGCCACACTAATCAGGGGAACAGCTTCCCCAGGTGCAGGCCAAGACAATTTGAAGAACAGATGCATGCCAAGGAAGTCAGAAAAAAATGGTCAAACTCAAGCAGGAACTCACTTGTGGAACACAGCCCATCCCTGCCCGCCAGAATCACAGATACTGAGGCCCACCAGTGCACCCCCTCCATTCCTTCTGTGCCCAAATCCCTACTTCCCTTTTCATCACCATATCCTACCCCTTAACTTGGGCAGAGACTCCTGTGCAGCACCAACGGCTCGGCTAGCCACCGGAAGTTCAGCCCCCAACTTGGATGGAGACTTCTTGGATAATGCCGGTTGCACTGATTGCCAGAAATCCAGGCCACAAAGAAAAGAAGACCAAAGAGGAACAGAAACAAAGGAACAAAACACCCATCCAATGAAGGCAAACTGAGAAATCAGCACCTAGACCTATAATCATTCCACACCCAGATGCTTAAACACCAGTCCAAGAACATAGTTAACAACAGCCAGGGCAGTATGACACCACCAGAGACCAGCTATCCTACCACAGGAACTCTGCAATGTTTCTACATAGCCGTAACACAAGAAAATAACTTTAAAATCAACTTTAGGAAGATTTAGAGGTTCTTAAAGAGTAAATGGAAAACCCACTTAAAGAAATTAAGGGAAAGGTAAACAAAAAATTGAGGAAATTAAAAAAAATGTATCCCTTAAAGAACCCCAAGCACACCAAAACAAAACAAAACAAACCCAAAGAGGTGAAAGAAAACTTTAAAACTTCAAAATGGAAATAGAAGCAATAAAGAGAATACAAACTGAGGGAATTCTTGCAGAGGAGACTCTAGGTAAGCAAACAAGAACTACAGAGACAAGCATCATCAACAGAATACAAGAAATAAAAGAGAGACTCTCAGGCATTGGAGATACAATAGAAGAAATAGAGTTGTTGGTCAAAGAAAATGTTAAACTTAAGAAATTTCTAAGTCAAAACATTGAGGAAATTAGGGACACTTTAAAAAGGCCAAATCTAAGAATAATGGGAATAGAAGAAGGAGAAGTCCAGCTCAAAGGCACAGAGAAAATATTTGCAAAATTACAGAAGGAAAGTCCCTTAACCTAAAGAAGAGCATGACTATAAGATATAAGAAATCCTTAAAACACCAAATAGTTGGACCAGGAAAGAAAGTTCCCATGCTAGAGTAATAAGACAATTAGAGGAGACAAAGTTAAAACAAATTAGAAAGGAAGAAGTAAAAGCATATTTATTTACAGATAAGATAGTATGCATAAGCCCTCACAAATTCTAACAGAGAACTCCTACAACTGATAAACTTTTAGTTAAGTGGCTGTAGTGGCTGTATGGCTGTATGGCTGTATTAATTAATTAATTAAAATCAGTAGCCCTCCTATATGCAAATGACAAAAGATCTGAGAAAGAAATCAGGGAGACAACACTCTTCACAATAACCACAAATAATGTAAAATATCTTGCAGTAACTTAAAGCAAGCAATGGGAAAACATGATAAAATCCTCAATCTCTGAATCACCCCCACCTCCCATCCCCCACCCCAAGCCACTGCTGCAGCATATTTCCATTTGTTTCCCCTCCCGTCCCTGACCCTGTCCCCTTTCCACTCCTCTCCGCTTTCCTATCCAGATTCCCTCCCTCCCTCTGCCTCCTGTGATTATTTAGCTCTTCCTTCTAAGTGGGATTGAGATATCTACACTTGAGTTTTCCTTCTTGTTTAGCTTGCTATGGTCTGAGAGTTGTATCTTGTGTATTCTGAACTTTTAGGCTAATATCCACTTACCAGTGAGTATATACCTTGCATGTCCTTTTGGGTCTGGGTTACTTCCCTCAGGATGATATTTTCTAGTTCCATCCAAGTTGTCCTCATTTTTAATAGCTGAATAGTATTCAAAATAATGAACTACATTTTCTGTATCCATTCTTTGATTGAGAGACATCTGGGTTCTTTCCAGCTCTGGCTATTCAAATGAGGCCACTACAAATATTGTAGAGCAATTTCCAAGTATTCAGACAACTGCTAGGGCTGCTGACTAGCATGCCTCTTTTTATGACAAAAGGCTCCATTTCTCCTGAATCTCCTTTACCACAAGGTTATCTTTTCAATTTGATCTCTCCATTATGCAAAAGTTACTCTTACAGAGAACATCAGCCCTATCCCCTTCTACCAAAAGAGAGCTTCGATATATATCAATGGCTGGAAATTTGGTACTAAGGATTACAAATAGCTATGGCTAACAAATTTAGTCTTAAAATCTACTTGCTTCAATTTACTGTAAATGCACTAAATAATTAATTAGAGTGACAATAAAACCACCAAGTGCTGCCCTTCTCCCATATCATAAGAAGTAACTCCTCTCCATCATATCTGAGCAACATGTTGTATAGTGTAGACAGCTATCAAAAGAGATTGCTAAGTGTAAGTTTACTTTCAAATTTCCAGTCTCCAACATTTAACCAGTGTTCCTCAGAATGTTCACACTCTATTGAAAGTCATCATTGGTTCTGTCTGACCTGAATTTGAAGCATATAAGCAGAGGATGCTGATGTTTTGCTTTCTAATTATGAATCACATAATATGAGACAGAGATTTACTTAAAAGATATAGCACAGGTTCAGAATTTAAAAAAAAATACTGTCTGTATTAGAAATAGAAAAGAACTTTAACAATAACAAACCTTTAATTCAACTCAATCCTCTATTTAAATGTGACCTAGAATAGAGTATTTGTCCAATTGTCACTATTTGCAAATCCTCAAGTGTAGTATGATAATTCCTAAGAGTATCTTTTTCTTAAATATTAAATAAATGAAATCTCCATAAAATGAATAGAAAATTTAAAAGAAAGGATATTGAAATCTTTTACAATCTAACAAAACTGGTTAGGTTATTCAGAGACCAACATGTTGAAAAGCAGCCTATGTATAAATGTGGTTTATTTTATAAGACGGTGTTGATTGTGTGCTTTTATAAACAACAATAAAAGCTGTCTGTCAATGTTCTGAGACACGAACACATTTGATGTTCACTGGAAGATTTTGATTTCTTTTAAGAACAATAGTTTCCAAAACATAAAATGAAATGTATAGAATTATATAGACAACCAAATGCTGATCTAAGTTAAATCTCAATTTAAGATCCTTTTTTGTGTAGCTGCTAAGAAAATAAATAACTTTATTTTCAGAAGGTTCACTGAAAAATAAATGAAAGTGATGCAGACAAAACTAACTCACAGGAATAGAAATATAGGTTCAGCTTAGTATCACAAGGATGGTGGTAACTACTTAATATATTTAAGAATCATAAAATAATTGTCAAAATTCATATAGAGCTTTTAACTTTCTCTAATATTATATGAAAAGTGTTTATGTTTTATATAATCTGCCTAAGTTATACAGTTCTGGCTTGGAAAATTCTAATGTCTTAAAACCAATGCCAAGTTTAAATTTTTTTTTCTCTGAAGTCTCTTCAGGATCTCACACTATCAGAATGATTTTCTCCTCAGTGCTCCTGATGTATTGCTTCATGCTGTGATCATAACCCTTTATGTTTATAACATTATTTTCTTCTTTTCTCTCACAGAAAGTGGTTCCCAAAGAATAACCACAATGCCATACATTAAACGGGATGTAGATTCCACACTTTTTAAAAAATTCCTTTACAGAACACATGGTTAATACATAAGTCAATTGTTTTTTTTCTGATGTGTAACCAATGAACAGTAAGAATTTTAAATAAAAACTGAAGCATTATGTATATTTTGACAAAATGGAAATACAAAGATCTTCCTCACATATTTTTTCTCCATCTCTCCCTTTCTCTTCTTCTCTTTTCCCCCTTTCCTGCCATGTATGTATGTATGTATGTTTGTACATATGAGAAATACTAAAATAGGTATAACAAGTTTTGATTTTAAAATTATAGTGATTTTGTAATGGGACAATGAAGGGATTTGTGTGTGTGTGTGTGTGTGTGTGTGTGTGTGTGTGTGTGTGCCTGATAAGACCATTTTAAAGATACTATATCATATTATAGTGTTTTATATTAAAGTTGGCAACGCAGATTTTTAATGAGTTTCCATGGAAAGAAACTGACAGAGTATTTAGCATAGATGAGCTTCAACTCTTGATACACTTTAACAGTGCTAATGAATTATAGCAATGCTATATCATTGTTTTATATATATGTCAAATATATATATATATCATATACACTTTAACAATGCTAATGAATTATAGCAATGCTATATCATTGTTTTATATATATATGTCAAATATATATATATCATATCATATATATTATAGTATTCACTTTACAGAGTATATATCTAGAAATATAGACTATGTAAGTGAATGCGTAACTCTAGAGTAGCCATATGGACAGTGACTAAATCAGAAAATAATATTTTATCTCCACCCATCTGAGACAGGATCTCTTGGGCTACAAAATAATTGTACCACTCTTCCCTAATCTTATACTATGGAAATATAAAGTCATGTAAAAAACAAAAATTCAGTCAAAACATTATAGTTTGATATTTCAGATATATTGTGGGTTGATATTTGCCAGAATTATTTCATTATTCTAGCCTTCATTTTATCTTTATTTTAGGCTCATCTCGCTACAAGTACAAAACTTACAAATAAGAACTTGAGTTAGTCAGAATAATTTTATGAATAATTCAGAATGCAATGGCATACATCACATAGCATGATAGAGTAACATGAAAGAAAAGAGGTTACAGATGGAAATAATATGAAGAGAATTGGTGTAGTGATCTAAATGAGAATGGCTACCATAAAGTCATATTTGAATACTAGCCTATTCTTAGTGGAAGTGTTTGGGAAGGATTACAGGAATAGCTTTGCTGAAAGAGGTGCACCATTAAGGACGGGCTCTGAATTTCTAAAATCCCATCCAATCATTAATTAGCTTTCTCTGCCTCCTATTGTGCATAAGGATATAGTTTATCAGCTACTGCTAGAGCACCATGCTTGCCTGCCTGCCGACTGCCTGATGTATGCTGTCTGCCATGGTCATGTTCTTACCCTCTGAAACTGAAAGGCACAAGAAACTTTTCTTCCATAAGTTGCCTTGGTCGTGGTGTCGTTTTACAACAATAAAAAAATCAAATAAGACAAAAGTTGGCACCAGGAAGTGGAATATTGTTACAGACCTGAGTATTATGGTTTTTTTTTTTTTTGGAAGAATTCAGATAACTTTGGGGCTTTGGTCTAGAAAAGCAATTAATGATATTAACTTATATAGCAGGGATTACTGGACTATCCAAGTAGGAGCTCAGAACACAGTAGTGATGATGGTAACGTAAAATATAGGGACTCAGCTAAAGAAATTTCAGAGGGAAACAATATTAGTTTCTTCGTCACAAGGCATTCTTATATCCTGGAAAATAATGTGGCTGCCTTTTTCATTTGTCCTAAGAATCTGTATGATACTAACTTAAAGAGATTGGAACTAATTTCTTTGACAGAGGAAATTTTAAGACAGCTTATATGGACTTCGTTGTATGGTTGTTAGCAATCACTCTCATGCAGTTCTACAACGAAAATGAACAAGCAGGGCAAAAAGAAACACAAAATGTAAAGTTTGAGGAGAAATAGAACAACAGAACAAGGCTTATTCCTAGATATGAAAAATTGAAAGAAAAGTTTGATGTAACATGGAATAAAGGGAGTGTTGCCCTCAGGACAAGACCTCACCTAACTAAACTTCAAACTTTCAAGAAGGTAATGTCTAAAGACTCTTCTACTCCCAAAACAAATGAAAGACTAATCAACAAAGGAAAGCAAGAACACAAAGCTTATTCAGGAGTAATTCACTGAGGGGGGTCAGTTTATATCAGAACTAGTTGTTGGGTTTGGGCAACATTGGTTATATGGTTCTGGCTTTTGAGTAAAAGAGAATGCAGGAGTAAAGAGTTGTAGAGTCTCCCTCCACAGTGTCATGCACCTGCTCCGACCAGGAATATGACAGGCCTGGAATGGAGCTCCCAATAGCCCATTTGATTAAAGCTCTGAAATTAAGTCTGGAATGTGTTGAAAATGATAGAACCATGACATAGTTGCTAATAACAGTTACAAACAGGGAGTAGAACCAAATCAAGAGAGAGAAGTGTGTTGTAAGCAGCAAATCTAGAAGGGTTGAGACATCTAAGCTCTTTGCCGTCAAACATGAAATACAAGATTTGGCTTTTGTCCTGTTTGATATTTTTTTGCAGGTCCAGTATTTCTTCATGATTCCCCAGTTCCTCCATTGTGGAATGTTAATATATGTTCTGGGCCATTGTATGTTGAAAGCATGTAATTTTTTTCTGATTTTAAAGGGGGTCACAGCTAAGAGATAACCTTAAGTCACAAAAGAGACTTGGGACATTATAAAGTGGCCTTTGTGCCTGAGGGGGTTTGATGCTCCAGTGTAGGGGAATGCCAGGGTGGGAAGGTGGGAGTGGGGGAGAGAAAACCCTAATAGATGCAGGGGAGGGGGATGGGAGAGGGGGGTTCTGGAGGGGAGATCTGGAAATGGGTTAACATTTGAAATGTAAATAAATAAAATATTCAATAAAAGAAAAAAACTGCAATTAATGATATTAACTTATAATGCAGGGATTACTGGACTATCCAAGTAGGAGCTCAGAACACAGTAGTGATGATGGTAACGTAAAATATAGGGACTCAGCTAAAGAAATTTCAGAGGGAAACAATATTAGTTTCTTCGTCACAAGGCATTCTTATATCCTGGAAAATAATGTGGCTGCCTTTTTCATTTGTCCTAAGAATGAAAAAGAATTGTGGAGAACTGTGAAAGAATATGAGGATTTTTAAGTTGGGTTAATGCATTCTGTATTGTGATAGGGCCACAAGTCAATCATGACTACAGAATGAATTGTCATTTTCTGAAAGGGAATGTATTCCATTGGCTCGTATTTGTTTGCTTGGTCCCCATTTGATGACTATACAGGAGAAGAACTGAAGGTATGGTCTTGCTGGAGGAGATATGTTACTGAGGATTTGAATTTCCATAGTATTTCCAATTAGCTTTCTGTCTCCAACATATATATATATATATATATATATATATATATATATGGATGTAAACTTTCAGATTCTGCCCCAGAACAACACCTGCCTGCCTACTGGAACGCTTCCTGCCACAATGATCATGGACTCTCATCCTGTAGAACATGTATGCACAAATAAACTCTTACCAACATTGCCTTGGTCATTGGTGCCTCTTTATAACAATAGAAAATTAGCTATGATAGTGTATGGCTGACAAATTTTACAAGTTTAAAATAATTTATGACAAGTACCTTGAGGGGAACATTTTTAAATTAAAATTACAAATGATAAATTGTTCATCTTACATGTTTTTCAGACATATTAAGAAAAGACAAAATTATTTATGTAACATGATTTAACTGCTTACCACATGATATATGATTAGGGATAACTAAGCTTTAATGTACTATAGGCATTATGTTTGGGTTTTATTGCTATGAAGAGAAACCATGACCATGGCAACTCTTATCAAGGAAAACATTTCATTGGGACTGGCTCACAATTTAGAGTTTTAATCCATTATTGTCATGATGGAAATCATGGCAATGTGCAAGCAGATATGGTGCTGGAGAGGTATCTGAGAGTTCTACATCTCAATCAGCAGGAAGAGAATGCCACACTGGGCCTCGATTAATCATCTGGAACCTCAAAGACAACCTCCAGTGACACACCTCCTCCAACAATTCCAGTCCTATTACAAGGTCACACCTTTAATAGAGCCAGTCCCTAATTAGCCTAATGGGACCATTTTCATTCAAACTATCCCAGGAGGTAATCTCCAGGGCATGACTGAAAAATAAAGAAATGTAGAATTCAAATATATGATGCTAACATGATTCATTAGTTTTATGTTTCTTAACTTTTAAATTAATAATCATAACAGGAGAATAATAATGAAAAGATGCCACACTGCTTTTCTCAGCTTAAACAATAGGAAGATCAAGTTGTTTAACACTGATTCTCAGTATAATGAGTAAATTAGGTAATTTTCTCATTTATATAGTAAAATTAGCTGCTATTGTAAATTATTTCTATAATTTCAATTAATTTGAGGGCATATTTTAAAAATAATATCACACTAATGATTAACTCTATTCCAAATATACTTACTATCTTAGTTAAGGTTTCCATTGCTCTGAGGAGACATCATGACCAATGCAACTCTTATAAAGGACATTTAATTGGGGCTGGCTTATAGGGTCTGAAGATTCGCCTATTATCATCATGGAAGGAAGCATGGCAGCATCCAAGCAGGCATGGTGCTGGAGGAGCTGAGAGTTCTACTTCTTGTTCCAAAGGTAAATGGGAGAAGACTGGCTCCCACATGGCTAGAAGGAGGGTTTCAAAGGCCAGTCCCACAGTAACCCAGTTCCTCTAACAAGGCCACACCTAAGTGACACTCCCTAGGCCAAGCATATACAAACCACCACATCTACTAAGATATAATCACTGAATAAGCAAGGCTGACTTCAGTGTACCCCACTTTATAGGTAGCGATGATGTAGCTTAGAAAACTTAGGAATAGCATGTAATCAAGGAAATGGTATGGTACTCAGTTCTTAATTTTCTGATTCTATCTATAATGGCATCTGTATTTGATTTGACTCTTCTACTATGAAGTAAGTCTTCAAAATCTATTGAGTATGGAAAAGGTCTCCAGAGGACACAAACCAACAATTGTTCTTGGAAATATGAATTCCCATAAAAGCTAATATTGTGTCCTGTGATGAAACTTTGCAGGAGAATGTATGGGAATCTTAAGAAAGATAAAAATCATCCAATATCTTCAATGAGCTCCCTCTTGACAAAACCTGACTTTAGGAAGCAAGACTCTTTTTAGGATCCTTCAGCATATCATGAAAGTGAGAGTAGAGTTATACAGTCTGACCTTGATTTCCTGATCCCACACAGACATTAGGCTGTGCAAGTTTTGCTGCTCTCTGGATTGTTTTGATTGTCAAGACTCTGACACTGGCTTTTCCTTTTACTCCTGGGTTCTCTGCATAAGTGAAGACACCCCTCCCTAGCCTGCAGTTCCCTTTATCTTTCCTACTTTATGCCTCCATTGCTCTCACCCTGTCTGTCATACTATATATTATCCTTTTCTCTTTATAGCCACTCCCATTAGAAAAGAAGCATCTTAGAAGATGTGGTTTGCCACCATGTCTATAGTGCTTTCACAAGGTATCATATATGATCTCAAGCATATATATACATTAAGTAATGCAACTGGATAACCGTAATGGACTTTTAGGTTTTCAGTGGTCATTTGAGATTCCTTTCTGTACACATAGCTAGCTATGTCTTTGTTTATGCATTTAGGATTAGAACAGCTTACTCTGCTTTTCCAGGACTTAGAGTTGGCAGACAAGATTTGCATTTATATGTTCATGGATACCAGAAAAATTTCTCCCTGTCATGTGACATACATGAGCATCATGACTCACATAATCAGCTGGGAAATGTACATTTTTAAGGAATGGCGGTACTGATATTGAAATTCACATACCGAAGTTTTAATGATAAGATATTGAGTTATTTAATTTGTCATATTAGATATAAATGTAACTAATAAAATGCTTATAAAGTTAAAGTTTAAGTAGTGGAAAAACTCTTAAAAAGTCATAGGATGAAATGTATTTACTGTAGTAAACCTTATCACTGTTAATGTATGTTGTCGTTATGCTGTGCAATGAGTTCAAATGCATTCTCATTCTTTTTTTCCCTTATACTTGAGCTTCAATGAAGTATCATCTGTCTTAGGAATGGCAGAAAATGTTGAGACATTTAAAAAGATTCCATTATGCTTCATTGTAAACTTCAGTGTTGGCCAAAGCTAAAATTGAAATTAGCGGTTAGACAAATTCATAGCCTAACTAGCACAGTGTTTAGTACAGAGCAATTATCCAATGTTCCAGATCTGATTTAGCCCTTGCTATTCTCTAAAAATTATATGTTTATTGGAATCTCCTTTCAGAGGAAAGTTTCATACAGAAAAGTTATTTTCTAAGAGTTGAAGATTAAGGGGAAAAGAACATATATCTGAATTTTAGAACTGTTATCCAGAAGTCTATCTCATTCCACAGAAGAGCTTGCAGCCCCATAGGAGGAACAACAATATGAACTAACCAGTACCCCTAGAGCTCCCAGGGACTAAACCACCAACCAAAGAATACACATGGAGGAGCCCATACCTCCAGTTGCGTATGTAGCAGAGGATGGCCTTGTTGGAAATCAAAGGAAGGAGAGGCCCTAGGTCCTCAGAAGGCTCGATGCCCCAGTGTAGGGGAATGCCAGGACAGGGAAGTGAGAGTAGGTGGGTTAGTGAGCAGGGGAGGGGGAATGGGATAGGGTGTTTTCAGAGGGAAAACTAGGAAAGGGGATAGATAACATTTGAAATGTAAATAAAGAAAATATCAAATAATAATAATAAAAAAGAACTAACAGTTTTTAAAGGACTGTCACGTTGTCCATGACACTCAGAAATGAAGAACTGAAGTTTTAATTCTGTCCCTTCTAGCAATCTTATTCTGATTCTAATATCATTATCATCACCAAATTTTAATGAACTATATTATGTAATTGTCGTAGTCATGGTTTCTATTGCTGCAACAAAATACCATGACCATAAAGCAAGTTGGAGGAGAAAGGGATTATTTGGCTTATCATTCCACATTGCTGCTCATTACCTTAAGGAGGTAAGGACAGAAACACAAATAGGGCAGGATCCTAGAGATAGGCGCTGATGTAGAGGCCATGGAAAGGTGTGACTTACTGGCTTTCTCAGCCTCCTTTCCTATAAGAACCCAGGATCAACAGGCCAGGGATTGTACTATGCACAATAGGCTGGACCCTTCTGCCCTGATCATTAATTGAGAAAAATGCTTTATAGCAGGATCTCTTGGGGGCATTTCCTCATCTGAGGCTCCTTCTCTGATGACTCTAGCTTATGAAGCGTTGACACACAAAACCAGACACTACAGAAAAACATCATTTGAAAACTGAGTTTCTTTCTTTCTTTCTTTCTTTCTTTCTTTTCTTTTCTTTTCTTTTCTTTTCTTTTCTTTTCTTTTCTTTTTTGTGAATCTGTCTTAGAGTTGTTTCCAGATAGTGGCTATTGTGAATAAAATATGTGTTTTCTCTATACCCACCCATATGCCTCTTAAAAGCACCCCCTTTATAAAAGTGAGCCATGTACCTCACTTTTAATGCTATAAACCTAGCAGTTTAATGTCTTGATTTTCTCCAAATTGTAGGCATACCTACTTATTAAAATGCTAAACTCCATTCCAAGGCCATTTTTACATTACACATTCCACTCATACATGAAAATTATAATCCCTTATTTCACTTATCATTTCATATCAACACTTGCTATGAGTCTTGTTAAATTTAGCTATTCTAAAAGGCAAGTTTTGCACTTATCATTAGAACAAGGCTCTGACAGTGAATAATCTAGGATTTTATATCAGTTTAGCTTCCCAACATCTATCTTCTGTTTATTACCTTCTTTTGTATACTGTTTCCTATATAGTATATGCTCTCCTACACATGAGAAGTAAAAGTTGAATATATCTTATGTAAAGTAGTGTACATTCAAGGGGTTTATTTTTATATGTTTCTACATGTCTCTATTTTGTGTTCTTTGTGTTTATATTCTGATTACCATGCTTTATGAGTTTAACCAAATGGTACAAGTAAAATGAAAAGATTTCCAACTTATATTTAATCTACTGTTTCATGCTGAGGTATTAACTCACATTCTCATGTTGCTTTAATATAGGTCAGCACTATATTTTACATGTGCAGAAATATTAGAACTCATAAAATTTAAAAATCACTTTTTAATTAAATTCAATGTTCGATGAAGCAGTTTTAAGAACTAAATTCTTATTCAGGACAAATTTAATACTCTTAATTACGACCTGTTAATTTTAGATATATATGTGGGTTTGTGTATTATGTAACTCATTTCCGGAAAAACATTCTGCTTTATAAAATCAGGCCTATTGCTTAGAACAAATAGATTTCTGGTTTGCAAAATTTCAAAGATACCCATCACTGTTATAAGAAAAAAAACAGCAACATGTATTTTGAAATATCTCTGTAACACCCACATGACATACACACAAGAGAAAACAATGGAATTCGCTGATTATCATGTCTAGGCAAAATGGTAAATTTTAGGTTCACTGAGAGATTGTCTCAAAAGCAAGACAAACAAGCACTGGGCATGGTACCGCAAGCTTGTAATCCTGGCACTAGAGAGCAGAGACAGGAGGATTTCTACAAGTTCGAATTTAGCCTGGTCTACATAGCAAATACCAGAACAGCAAAGACTATATAGAGAAACTGTGTCTCAAATATATAAATAATATAAATGAGGACTTTACAACGTATTCCAACATCAACCCCTGACCTCAGGCAGGTCAGAAGGAGATAATATAAATGCCCACAATGTACATATATACCCTATAGATGGGGGGATGGAAGAGGAGCAATTATATACTCAATTTCTACCCACCCTTGACATTTTTATTATCCTATTTCCTGCAAATAATTCCTCAGACAAGTAATACCCAATAAAAAGGAAATGAGATATTGCTAATTTGAATGAATATAAACATATATCTGATATTCATTCCAAACACAAAATCCTTAGGAGATCTTAGTGGGCTCAATTCTTAATTAGATTTAAACATGCATTCTCTACTAGATCCCACCCACCAACCTTGAATAACAGTTTTAGATGCTTTGTTGCTGTGGTGTTTAAAATTAGCATGGTTGTCTTCTAGTTCACTCTCTGTAATTAAGAATTCATGAGGCTAGTGATTTCATATGAATTATATCTTCCCGCTACCAAATGACTATTTGGTATGTTTTAAATTTAATTTCTTTCTTGTTTAAATAGATAGTTGCTGACAAATGCAACATAAATTTGTTTAATATTCCATATGTACTCTGAATTGAATATGTAAGTTTTATTTAAGCAATTCTTAAAGTAAGTATTTAATACTCAAGCTATTTTCAAATCATTTTGTACATTTCTATTTATACACATGAGACCAATTTCATAGCAGACAAAAAATGAATGGTCAATGATAAGCTATATTTTATAAATCATGATATATCTATAATTGTACCTCAAAGTCATTAAACATTGAAAAGTATGGAAGCTTTAATAAATTACATAAAAATAGCAAGGTTAATATTAATATACAGTGCCTTTAGTCAAATAAGAAAAACAAAAAATAAAAAATTAATATAAAAATTAGAATAAAAAGAAAACAGACAATTAAGGATTAATAATGAGATAATTATATATGTTTATGTATATGTATGTATATGTGTATGTATGTGTATGTGTGTGTATATGTGGATGTATATGTATTTAATCCATGGAAGAGATTTTGAACTCAACTTGACAAATTGATATGTCAGATATCAATATATCATTTGAATTTTCATTTATCCACTGAACTTTTAACCAGTAGTCCTTCCTTAAACTGTCATTGTGTAATTCAGCTAATATATTTTAGAGAGTTAGTAAAAAATTACAAGGTAAAAATCTCTTGAATAAATCAGTTTTCTTCTCTTATGTGAGAATAACCATTTATGGCATTAAAAATAGTTGCTTCAGAATTACAAGTCACAATTTTTTGAACCAGAATCTTGACATTATGAGGCAAAAAGTTCAAAGCGTATCTAAGTCATTCAGAGTTCACCAAGCCTTTGCATTTCCAATCTGACCCACATCATATTTATTGGCTATAATGACTGTGAATCACAACAAACTCAGGGACCTTCTGGAAAGGCAAACTATCCTCCATTAATAATGCAGCAGTTAACATTAAAGTACTGTCATCATGCTAGTTTATGATATGATAAATATGTTAAAAGCACATTGCTATACAACCACGGGAGTGTGCTTGACCATAAGTATATTTTACAAACCAATGAAAAATAGGAATAAAATGGGGAGGAAGACAGGTTTCGTGGAGGTGAACAGGAGGTAATACATCCTGTAAGGCTAATGCAGTGCTATCCATGGTTTTATGTGCATGGGAAAGATTGCATTTGTGCATAATATGCATATGTTGAATTAGTTTGAATCTGGCCCTATGTGTGTATGTGTTACCCAAGCCTCTATCTGCTTATGTATGAATGGACTTGAATGAAATGTAAAAGTGCTTGGACTTTTTGGTTTGCAGTTTAAGTAATAGTAACACAGCCAATAAGTGAAAGATGTCTTGAAAGTATTTATAGTCAGGATATTTGTAGTCAATATTTGAGAAAACCTATAGGAGTCCAAACCTTAATGTCCTGCATCATTACAAACCCTTCAAGATCTCTACTAGTTTTCAGGACCAGTTTCACTGAGAAATTATATTTCATGAAAATTCCTTATGAGATTTGATGCACTGGTTTTATACTTTCCTATTGCTATACCATAAATAACAAAATCTGGATGACATGAGTGTTGTGTATGTACTGTGTCATGGTCTTTAAGCATCAGGAGTCCAGGCATAGTTTGACTGGGTCCTCTGATCAGGGTCTTAGTGAGCTGTCTAAAAGTAGGGTGTACTAACAGTTATTAAGGAAGACTGCTTCCCAGGTTGCTAAAATGTATTTCCTTCATACTTTGAGATTATTGTGCCTTCTCTATATTAGCTAGCTCATGGTCCAAATTCCCAGATTGTGTGTGTCATGTCCCTCAACATGCACAGCTTATATAACTCATTCTTCAAGGCCCACAGAAAATCCCTTTAATTTCATTAAGGACGGAGCTGTTCATTAAGGGACTTTCTTTGATTATTAAGGCCCACGAAGGTCATTTCTATGAATGATTTGACTTAGTGAAAGATTAAACATAATTTAATATGGAAAGTAGTATTTAGCCTTGTCATAAAATATGGTCTCACTACAGAAATGATACCTCATCATATTCATGAGCTCTTACCATTCTCCAGATTGGTAATGTCTAAGTTTGGAGGTTGTTCACCAAGCAAGTCAAGGTTTAGAACTCAGCTCATTCCAGTTCCTGAGCTTTTGTAATACTTTCCCCTGTTCCTTCCTCCAGTCACCAAGATCAGAATCTGTTAAGGAAAGATTGCTTATGGCACTGTCTTTATATTCCTTTTGCACTATATCTTCCTTTGTTTTACTTCAGAACTTCACACTGTGCTGGGCCTGTATAAATTGAAAAGCAAACAGTGTTTAGAGCTGTGGGCAGAAGTCTAGCTCTCCCAGTAGTCCCTCAGTGCTTCTGCACATTTCAGTGTGTTCAGGTAACATGAACAAGGGAGAGTAAATGCAAAGAGAGAATGGAAGCAGAATACAATGCCTTTAGTATGTTTGTGCTTTTAGGAACATTTTTCACTTTTCTCTTTCATTCCTCTTGACTGTCAAAAGAAATCTTCTGTTGTTGTTTATTTTTGAGTCAGAAATATATTACAGCATCTTCGCTTTACATTTCTGTTCTACAACCCCCCCTGAATACACCTGGCATCACTTCTTCATATGATCTCATTAGCACATATGTTTTGTTCATATGTTTTATGTATATAAAGATATATGTATGTATGTATGTGTGTGTTCCTAAATACAACCAGTTGAGTTCATAAAATGTTAATCGTATATCTATTCTCAGGGTATTCTCTTTCTTAGGAAAGATTATCTCTGTTGGCCCCAGCTGCATTCTGTTACACTTACTTTTTTGTAAGGGGTGGAGACCTCATAACCTTTTTCTTTTCCAATTTGTCATGCTTATTAGTATTATCCTTGCTGTTCTGTGTTTTATCCAGCTGTGTTCTGCTGTTCTCAGCCATTTGAGATTCCTCAGCTGAGAATTCTGTTTAGCTCTGTACCCCCATTTTAATAGGGTTATTTGATTCACTGGAGTGTCACTTCTTGAGTTCTTTGTATATTTTGCATATTACCCGTCTATCTGATATAGGGTTGGTAAAGATTTTCCCAGTCTGTGGGATGAGGTTTTGTCCTATTGACAGTGTCCTTTGCCTTACATTTGGGCAGTCATGTTGGGAAGACATTATCCATATAGAATCTCTGTTATAACTAAAATAATAAACTACAGAGTGGAATGTTAGGGAAGAAAGGCATAGCAAACTCTTCTCTATGCAATGGTTCTTTTCTGCATGTTTCCTAATTTGTCTAATTTGACATAACAGAGCTTTCATAAACCTATTGCATGCTGTATATCATTCATATTTCACAATATATGCAATACCATGTTTCTTCATTGTGGCCACTGAGAGAAGCTTACTGGTTTAAACCATAGTTCTTGTTTTCAAGCCACAGGAAACCCGAAGCCTGACACCATGGAATCAGCAGAGTAACATATCCTTTGAAGGAAAGGCTTCTTCTTTTTGCCACATCCTCGCCAGCATCTGCTGTCACCTGCATTCTGATTGGTGTGAGATGGAATCTCAGGGTCATTTTGATTTACATTTCCCTGATGACTAAAGATTTTAAACATTTCTTTAAGTGTTTCTCAGCCATTTGAGATTCCTCAGCTGAGAATTCTGTTTAGCTCTGTACCCCCATTTTAATAGGGTTATTTGATTCACTGGAGTGTCACTTCTTGAGTTCTTTGTATATTTTGCATATTACCCCTCTATCTGATATAGGGTTGGTAAAGACTTTTCCCAATCTGTGGGATGAGGTTTTGTCCTACTGACAGTGTCCTTTGCCTTACAGAAGCTTTTCAATATTATGAAGGCCCATTTATCGATTGTTGATCTTAGAGCATGAGCCATTGGTGATTTTGGGGGGAGAAATTTTCTCCTCTGTCAATGTGTTCGAGGCTCTTCCCTACTTTCTCTTCTATTAGATTCCATGTATCTGGTTCCATGTGGAGGTTCTTGACCCACTTGGACTCGAGCTTTGTACAATGCTTTGGATGCTTACTGTGACTCTAGAAATTCATCCCTGCTCTAGTCCACCTCTTGCAAAGATTCTTGTAAGCTATCTTCACATTACATGTAAAGCACACCTAAATAACAGAGAATGGCCATCTCAAGTTCTCTAAATGAGTTTCATTTACAAAGGCATTTTTTTATTTAATTTTTATTTTCTATATTCTATGTTTACATTCCAAAGGCTTTCCCCTTTCCCAGTCCCCCCCCCACCATATGTCCCATAATTTCTCTCCCCCCCCCAACTATTCCCCAATCATCCCCCTCCATTATTTCTCTGTTCTGGTCTACAAAACTGGATCCAATCTTTACAGGCCCAGGGTCCTCTCCTTTCTTCTTCTTGGGAATCATTTGAACTGCTAATTGTGCCTTGAGTATTTAGGGCTTCTGGGCTCATTAATATCCACTTATCAGTGATTGCATTCCATGTGTATTCTTTAGTGACTGGGTTAACTCACTTAGGATGATATTTTCCAGGTCTAACCATTTACCCACAAATTGCATGAGTTCATTATTTTTAATTGTTGAGTAGTACTCCATTGTATAAATATACCACATTTTCTGTATCCATTCCTCTTTTGAGGGATATCTGGGCTCCTTCCAATTTCTGGCTATTATAAACAAGGCTGCTATAAACATAGTGGAGCATGTGTCTTTATTGTATGCAGGGGAATCCTCTGGGTATATGCCCAGGAGTGGTATGCCAGGGTCCTCTGGAAGGAACATGCCCAATTTTCTGAGGAACCGCCAAACTGATTTCCAGAGCGGTTTTACCATTTTGCAATCCCACCGACAGTGTAGGAGTGTTCGTTTTTTTCCACATCCTCGCCAGCACTTGTTGTCTCTTGAGTTTTTAATCTTAGCCATTCTGACTGGTGTGAGGTGGAATCTCAGGGTTGTTTTGATTGCATTTCCCTGATGACTAATGATGTTGAACATCTCTTAAGGTGTTTCTCGGCCATCCGAATTTCGGCTGGTGAAAATTCACAAAGGCATTTTTAAAAGAAGATACTATGCACAGGTTCTCTTGGTTAAGAGGAGGCCTCAATATTGTTTGAAGAGCCAATGTACAAGCCACTACAAGTACAAATCTATACTGAATCTATACAAATCTATTCTTACTTCAGTTTCATAGGAGTAGGGTCCATGTCTCCGAATATACTACACACACACACACACACACACACACACAGAGAGAGAGAGAGAGAGAGAGAGAGAGAGAGAGAGAGAGAGAGAGAGAGAGACCCTGCCTAGTAGCCAAACATACCCACCGCCTAGTACCACAAGCACTTGGAAGTCTAGCAGGATGGGAGAAAGGAGAGTAACACACATTTCCAGCTCTCATCCCATGCCCTAAATATCTCACTGTACATTATTCTCTGGCAGCCTCCACCATTCCTACAGTTGCAGGGAAAATCTCAGTTCAGAAGACTATTTTACACATTTTTCCTTATATGAGCTTAACCTGACTTTCTAAGCCTGTCAAAAATCATTTCTCCTGGTGAAAATTAGCATGTGCGTGGGAGTGAGAATTGAATTGCTTTAAATTTGAGGATGTCAAACTGAGGGTCAAGTCATGCCTGTCTTGGTTCTTTAATTAGAAGATGTCAGAATTCTGTGCTAAGAATCAAAAAGCAGGATGAATCATCCAACTTTATGCTGTGATATTTGGTGTTTTTGTTGTTGACCCTTTGTACTGCACATTAGAGTCATCAAAGACATCAAGAAAGAAATAGTTTGAGATGCTGCACAGAGGTCCATTGTCTCCATTTCAGCACCAATTCCATTGTCTTAACTGCCCACCTGACCTCAACTTTCTCTACATACAGACTAATACCTTGGCAACATGGCAACTGGTCAACTCATCTCAAAGCAAACATAGAAAGTTTGAGTTCCCAAATCAAAAAAGTATAAATTGACCCCAAAGCCTAAACTTTTTGTGTAACAGTAGGATGGCAAAAGCAAAAAAATTCCATGCGGATAGAGTCAAGAGTATAGAAAACATCCTTCAGGCTAAGCAAAAGGGTACACAGAAAAGAAAATACATTTTTTACTTAGATGTATATCTTTTCCCAAGTATATAATTGGTATATAAAATTATGCCAAATTTTCTGAAAAGGTGAAATGCTGCTGATTCCAGCATTTTGAATAAGGAGCACACAAGCTATATATTTTTTGCTAATCAGAATGAACTGCATAAATTAAAAATTTTCTTCATAGTAAAGAAACTATCAACAGATCAAATATTCCATGGAATTGGAGCTAATATTTTCAGCTATATTTGAGATAGTATATTCATATCTGGGATTTATAAAGAACTAAAAATAGAGAAGGAAAACATATTAAACCCAGGCAAACCAAAACTGTCAATCAATAAATAAACCAATGAAACATAGTTTTTGAAAGAAGAAAGTATATCTTTGGACATCAGGAAAATGCGAAATAAAACCACTTTGAAATACCACCTCACCACAATCAAAAAGGCTAATGTTATTCGTTCTGACAAGAAATGCTTGGAAGGGTATAGAGGATATAAAAAAAGAATCTGTATTCATTGCTTACAAGAGGACAGACTAGTACAGATGTTATGGAAACAGTAGCTATCATATGACCCAAGTGTACCACTCTGAGATATATCCTACCACAAGCATCCATGTTTTACTGTTGCCCTGTCCGCAAAAGCAAGGGCTCTGGATCAGCTAGAAGTCCTTTAACAGATCAATATATAATAAATATATGATAGATATACTGAATAAAATTTTACTCCTTTCTAAAGAAAGTAAAATTTCCACAAAAATGGAGGAATTTACAATGTTCAGTATTCAACAAGATAGCAGAAAAACATTTGATTTTCTGCTTTTCTCATATCCTATATTTATTATACCTGTGCATGCACATACAAGGGTATAAAAGTAAGCAAAACCTAAAAAACTGGAAAGGAAACTGAGAGTGGTCAAGAAGAGGCTCTAAGGATGCAACTCAAAACCAAATCTCTTGGCTTGAAACTGTAAAGGGTCTTGGGTCATAGGAAGGAAGTGAAAGGATGGAAGATTTTAATAAACAGCATTTTCCCCAAAAAGTTATGATGATTATAAAAGGAGAATGACTTCTATTCCTGAGAGAAGATTTAATTCAGATTAATTTATGTCTCTTCTACAACCTGTGTAACTAGAAACATCACCATTGAATTACATTTAACATATTTTATAATAATTACAGAAAGGTGTATAAAAAATCAATATAATAGAGAAAATTGTAGAGAAATTAGGTTAGGTTAACAGCTTATGTTTATGTGCTAGCCTGAAATGATTACCGTCTCTTGACTGAGAGCATCCATCCACCATCTGGTGGAATTTGAGGTTAAAGCACCTATTTTTGATAGAAAAAAATATATGCTGTGTAATGTCAAGTAAAAGAAAGTAACGGAATAAGATTCAACTGAGAAAAAACTTTCAAGTATTTAATATCAGCTTATCAGCAACTTTTTAAAAGCTACAGCAAGAATTCTCTTGCTTTGTAAGCCTTGACAATCTCTGTCAATGCCATTGAAATATCAGATGATCAGTCTTTTTGGAGACATCTATGTCAGCCTCCACACTTTGCCTTACCCTCTGCCTTGCAAACCTGCCGAGGCTCAGAGTATTTCAGAAGAGAAGGTAGAAATAATGTACAAACCAAAGAATGCAGAGGTGTTCCATGAAGGTCTATTTCCTGGGCATGATACGGCTGTCGAAATCATGAATTCATAGCATCTGAGAAGACCTGCACAAGATGAGCACAATACTGAGCCAGAGATCACACTAGCGTGGAAGAGAGAGGCCTGCCTCTGTCCAGGATTTTTGTTTTGTTTTGTTTTTGTTTTTATTTTCTATATTCTTTGTTTACATTTGTTTACATTCCAAAGGCTTTCCCCTTTCCCAGTTCCCCCCCACCACCATACGTCCCATAAGTCCTCTCCCCCCAAACTATTCCCCAATCATCCCCCCCTACACCATTTCTCTGTTCTGGATCTACAAAACTAGATCCAATCTTTTCAGGCCCAGGGTCCTCTCCTTTCTTCTCCTTGGGAATCATTTGAATTGCTAATTGTGCCTTGAGAATTTAGGGCTTCTGGGCTCATTAATATCCACTTATCAGTGATTGCATTTCATGTGCATTCTTTTGTGATTGGGTTAACTCGCTTAGGATGATATTTTCCAGATCTAACCATTTACCTACAAATTGCATGAATTCATTATTTTTAATTGCTGAGTAGTATTCCATTGTATAAATATACCACATTTTCTGTATCCATTCCTCCTTTGAGGGATATTTGGGCTCCTTCCAATTTCTGGCTATTATAAACAAGGCTGCTATGAACATAGTGGAGCATGTGTCTTTATTGTATGCAGGGGAATCCTCTGGGTTTATGCCCAGGAGTGTTATGCTAGGGTCCTCTGGAAGTGACATGCCCAATTTTCTGAGGAACCGCCAAATTGATTTCCAGAGCGGTTTTACCATTTTGCAATCCCACCAACAGTGGAGGAGTGTTCCTCTTTCTCCACATCCTTGCCAGCACTTGTTGTCTCTTGAGTTTTTAATCTTAGCCATTCTGACTGGTGTGAGGTGGAATCTCAGGGTTGTTTTGATTTGCATTTTCCTGATGACTAATGATGTTGAACATCTCTTAAGGTGTTTCTCGGCCATCCGAATTTCTTCTGGTGAACCTCCACATAAAACCAGACACACTGAAACTATTAGAAAAAAAACATGGGAAGACCCTGGAGGACATGGGCACAGGGGGAAAGTTCCTGAACAGAACACCAATAGCTTATGCTCTAAGATCAAGAATTGACAAATGGGATCTCATAAAATTACAAGGTTCTGTAAGGCAAAGGACACTGTGAGAAGGACAAAACGGCAACCAACAAAGTGGGAAAAGATCTTCACCAACCCCACATCCGACAGAGGGCTAATATCCAATATATATAAAGAACTCAAGAAGTTAGACCCCAAAGAACCAAATAACCCTATCAAAAAATGGGGTACAGAGCTAAACAAAGAATTTTCACGAGAAGAAATTCTGTCCAGGATTTTTAAGACAGCTGGTGGCACCTGGAGAAGGGACAGTCACTACTTTAGTGTTGTGGCCACTGGTAGATTGTCTCTGGGACAATAGATGGCCCTCTACCCATCTACACTAGGGTGTTTCTAACTGGACTCACTCAATACATATGACTATAGCATGAGAAGACATGAAACTGACAGAGGGGATTGTCTAAGGGGAAGTTGGTGTGGGAAACAGATAAATGTGATCACCACACATTGTGTGTGTGTATGAAATTCTCAACATTTAAAAAAAATTGAAAGTTAAATTTAAAATATATGCAGAATAAATATACATATGAGAAAATGTCCTGATTCCAAGATGGGCCCTAGAAATGCGTTCGCTAGTTTCTCATTCCCTTCAGCCTTTCATTTCCAGATGGATCTCACTGAACGCTCATCAACGAGCTCCAGGGAACTTGAACTCTCAGTCATTTACTTCAACTGGTAAAGTGGTTAAGTCATCACTAAGTGTGGGAGCCTATCTGAGAGAAGAGAGGGGGTTCTTAGTGAGACTGCAGAGCAGTTTAAACGTACTTAAATTCAGATGATTAGAGGAGTTGTCCAGGGACCACAGGGACTTCTGTTGAGTAGAAAGGAGGAAAAAAAAAAAGACTGGCCTGCTGTTTTCCACTGATAGCTCACACTTAAAACACAAAGTAATTAAATGTTTTAATTTTGATCCCTGCTGTGCCTCTCCTTTAGAGAGCACAGCGGGGAGGGGGGACATAATTGGCACCATTTGGAAGGTTGAGTGCCTAGGGTTGAAGCAAGTCTTTGTTTGTTGCTAAAAAATGACAGTTTTCTTTTTTCTTTTTAGTTTAATATCTTGCTAAACTTAGCTGTAGCTCCTTCCAGCTGTAATTATGGAGCAGAATGAATGTCCTGCCTCACCTTCAAAGAACAACCTGAAAGCAAAGCATGGTTGTCTTCTGGAAGCAGGTCACCGTGTTCACCTGCAGACATAACCATGTCCACCTGTGCAGAAACCACATCTAAAATGATTTTGTTTTTCTTGGTTTTGCCTCAGGTATGTTTGCTTGTTGTTATCCAATATAAGGTTGTGCCGATATATAGTTACGAATTTTTTTCCCTAGCTTTATTTTATCCTAAAGTACAGGGATATTTGTACTCATGAGGAATACCCAAAGGTTCCTTATGGTTTCTCTGATGTCCTCACTAGGTAGAACTTTGGTCCGAGCTCGAGTTCCAGAAAACAGTGAAAAGCAGAATAGAATTGATTTTGATTTTCACAATAATAGTAACGATAAAAAGTTCACACAGAAGATCATGTACCCCCAATCTTTATCCTAAAGCAATGCCTGTATACTTGGGATTTTGTTCATTTTTTTCCCCAAAAAAGCTTGATCAGGCTAAACAACTGCTTACCTTCTGACCATACTTTTATTGTGTTGACGATGTTCCCTATACATCTTTGGAGATTTTATAATTGATGAGCACATCATTTTTATTTTCTGTCAAGTTCTACAACCATAAACATCTGACTCTGTTTTACAATGTCTACTTCGAAGATGCAGAGTGTATGTGGAATAGGCTAAATTACATTTTTTAAATCTTTTTAAAATTTATTATTATATTTTTATAAAGGTTGGTATATAGGTCTTGTCTTGTGGTTGACATGCAGAAGTCAGGACAGCACTGTGGACTTGCTTCCAGTCTATCTTTTTTGTGAGTTGTGAGCATTGAATTCAAGCCGTCAGGCTTACTGGGCGAACCACCTCACATGTCTGTGATTAATATTGTCATGAGTGTACTTCCATTTGATTTCATCAGTTCTGAATTATTTCTCTATTACTGTGTCATTAAGTGGTATTGAGCTAAAAGGAGTAAAACTTTGACTTTAGAGCTCACTAAATGTTGCCTCATGTATCTTAGATATACAGTGAGTACATGTTTTCAGTTATCAGACAGCATAGTGATAAACCATAGAAAGAATATAGGCACATAGTGTGGCCAAACCAGCCTAATGGTTTCTTTTTCTTTTTCTTTCTTTCTTTTTTTTTCTTTTGGTCTTTCGAGACAGGGTTTCTGTGTAGCCCTGGCTGTACCAGAACTCATTCTGTAGACCAGGCTGACCTCAAACTCAGAAATCTGCCAAGTGCTGGGATTAAAGGCGTGTGCCACCACTGCCCAGCTAATGGGAACTTTCAACATGAGACTGTGGCTCAGAGTAATCAAGGCTCCTCACTCTGAACCGTCAGGAATGAGAGGTCTTCTCAGTCCATGTTGGAGGCTACCAGAGCCAAACCTGTGATAGTTCAGAGTCTGCTTTTGTTACAAAGCATTGGCTATTTCCTTGGCTCTTCAAATGCCAAACAAGCAGCTAAAAAGAGAAAACGTGCTTGGCATCTCTGCGTTCATATTATGTCTATCTTGTTTGTAGTAAATGTTTGGTTCAGATTCCTGCTTCATTTAAGGCATGTTTTTCTTTTCTTTTTCTTTCTTTATTTTTTATTGGATATATTCTTCATTTACATTTCAAATGTTATACCCATTTCACAGATCCCCTCTTACCTGTAGCACTATTCCATCCTCCACCCCCTACTTCTATGAGGGTGTTCTTCCACCCACTCCTCTCCCACCTCCCCACCCCCATTCCCCTATGCTGGAGCATCTGTGGAGCCTTCATAGGACCAAGACCTCTCCTCCCCTTGATGCCTGACAAGGCAGTCCTCTGCTACATATGCAACTAGAGTCATGTGTACCCCCCCTTGGTTGATGGCTTAGTCCCTCGAAGATATGCGGGGGGTCTGTTTGGTTGATATTGTTGTTCTTCCTATGAGGTTGCAAATCCCTTCAGTTCCTTTAATACTTTCTCTAACTCCTCCATTGGGGACCCAGTGCTCAGTCCAATGGCTGGCTGTGAGCATCTGCCTCTGTATATGTAAGGCTCTGGCAGGGCCTCAGGAGACAGTCATATCAGGCTCCTTTCAGCGAGCATTTCTTGTCTTCCACGATAGGGTTGGAGTTTGGTGACTCTATGTAGGATGAACTCCCAGGTGGTACAGTCTCTGTATGACCTTTCCTTCAGTCTCTTCTCTACACTTTATCTACATATTTGATCCTGTGAATATTTTGTTCCCCTTCTCAGGAGAACTGAGTCACCCACACTTTGGTCTTCCTTCTTCTTGAGCTTCATACAACCTGTGAATTTTATCTTGGGTATTCAGAGCTTTTGGGCTAATATCCACTTACCACTGAGTGCGGACCATGTGTGTTCTTTTGTGATTGGTTACCTCACTCAGGATGATATTTTCTAGTTCCATCCAATTGCCTAAGAATTTCATGGATTCATAGTTCTTAATAGTTGACTAGTACTCCATTGTGTAAATATGCCACATTTTCTGTATACCTTTAAAACACAAATAAATAAACCCAAGTGGTGACTCTGCATCCTTGGCTATCCTTCTGAGACAATTTTCTTAACTCTGGAAAACAGAAACAAAGAAAATTAGTTGTTCAGAAAATACTTAAATTTGGAGAAGCACGTGGCAAGGAGATGGCTCAGTCAGTAAAAGTGTTTGTTGTGCCAGTCTGATCAACTGAATCCAGAGCCCCTGAAGCCATTTAGGAAGTCAGGAGGGTGCCATGTGTCAGTAATCTCAGGGTTTTGTGGTAGGATGGGAGGTAGCAATAGAGGATCACCCAGCATGCTACATGCCAGCTAGCCTTCAATATGCAGTGCAAAGGCAAGAAGGAGGAAGCCTGGCTTGAACAAGGTGGGAGGCAAGAATTCCCTAAAGATGCCTGAAGGCACACATACATATATGTGTGTATACATATGTATATATGTATACACACATATGTATATTCCATAAATCATATCAATACATAAAAATAAAATACGTAAACAAGTCTCACTAAAAATGAAAATTCACTAGAAGAGACTCACAAAGAAAGACAAGAGACGATTCAGTTCTAGGATAATATAAATTTACCCGATCACAAAAATAAATGAGAATAAGAAAGAAACAAAGCCAACAAAATACAATCAACGATTGTTAACAATTTGGACATCCACCAGGATTAAGTAAGTGTTCCTCCTTCCCCATATCCACATGCAGCATCTGTTTTCATTCGGATGTTAACCCCTTCTGAAAGGAGTAAAATGAAATCTCAAAGGACTTTAAGTTTATATTTCCCTGATGGTTGAAGATATTAAATATATTTTTAAATGTTTCTCAACCATTCAGATGTCATTTTTTCGGGATTCTGGGTTTAGTTTCCCGTTTCATGTTTTATTGAGTGTTTTGTTTTATTTTTTTTTTCTCTAGAAGTAGTTGATAGCTGCAAAGAACTCACAGCAATTGTGGCACATGAGCAGACTTGTTCTGCTCAAACCAGACAACAGTCAAGGGGAGGATGTGGACACAAAACCTTATCAGTAGCTGGGGAGATAATGACACTTGATAGCTGCTGGGATAAGGAAAGTTTGTTTTTAATGATGTGATTCTTGGTAGATACAGAAGAGTCCAGAGCAGCAAAGCAGTGCAAAGAGGGCTCAATGAAAAACAGAAAGAAAATGAGGAAGGAAACTCAAGTGAAGTGGGGAAGTTGGGTGGACAGGGAGGAAAGGGTATGGGCATGAACAACAGATAAGTGGGGGGAGGGGTGGCTGTTAGCAAGACTCATTGTGTTAAATTCTTAATGACTCAATAAAACATTTAAAATACAATTAATAAAATGAAAGGATACACTTACATGTATTAATAAGAGACCTCTATGTAAGTGGATTATATTCACCAATCAGAAACCATAGGCATATTGGATAAATTTTAAAAATTAAAAAGAAAAATTCCTCCAACTGTATCCTGCCTACAAGAAACTGATTTCATTGCTATAGGTACATGTGATGTTTTGTACATGTTTCACCCGAGGAGTGGCACTATTTGGAGGTGTGGCCTTCTTGAAGTAGGCATGGCCTTGTTGGAGGTTTTTCATTGTGGGTGTGGGCTTTAATACCCTAGTCTTAGCTGCCTGGAAGCTAGTATTCTGCTAGCAGCCTTCAGATGAAAATGTAGAAATCTCAACTCCCCCTGTACCATGTATGCATCCCTGGATGTTGCCATGTTCCGGCCTTGATGATAATGGACTGAACCTCTGAAGGTGTAAGCCAGACCCAATTAAATGTTGTCATTATAATAGTAACCATGGTCATGGTGTCTGTTCACAGCAGTAAAACCCTAAGAAAGTACACAAGACTGAAAATTAAAAGTGTTAAAAAATAGAGTTTTAAAAAAAGTGGGAAGATCTGTATTAATATGAGGTAAAGCATACTAAATTTTAAAAAGTAAGAAAATCTGGTAAATTTTTTACTGTAATAAAAGAATCACTTTAGCAAGAATACATAGAAATTATTGATATGTATGCATAGTACATGAAACCTCATAAACTTCTGAAGAGAATATTATAAGAAATAATGGGGCTGGGGATGGTGGCCACATCTTTCAAATCAGCACTTGGGAGGCAGCTGTTAGTGGATCTGAAGTTGAGTACAGTCTAGTCTACAAAATGAATTGAAGGTCAGTGAAGCATGCATGGAGAAAGCCTGTCTCAAATTCCAAAAACCAAAAGCCAAGAAGAAGAAGAGGAGGAAGAGTAGAAAGAGGAGGAGGAGGAGGAGGAGGAGGAGGAGGAGGAGGAGGAGGAGGAAGAAGAAGAAGAAAAGAAGAATAAAAATAAAAGAGAAAAAGCAAAAAGAAAAGAAGAGGTAAATAATAGAACTCTTGGCATGATGTCATACATCTGTAATCCCAACACCTGAGAGGGAAAAACATAAGACTCTCTGTCGAACAATAATCCAATCAATAATTGTAATGATAGATTCTATGACAACAAAAGTTTTCTCATATACACCCTCACTCTCCTCCATAGACAAATTACCTCTCACAGATTGTGTGTGTGTGTGTGTGTGTGTGTGTGTGTGTGTGTGTGTTAAATCTGACAGTAATCATCGCTTTGTTATTGTTAAAGTCCTTAGAAAATCCTCTTTCTTTGTTGGTTCATTATAAAATGGAAGAGCCATTGGACACATCTCAGTAATTCTACAAAATGTTGTACATGAACATCAGTATAAACAGACTCCATGTTGTGCTGGTTTGGATGGGAAATACTTTTTATAAAAATGAGTATTTGACTGTTCCTCAGTGACTGGTCCTTTTGGGGATAGTTTCAGGTGGGGCAACATTGTTGGAGGAAATGCATGTCTGGGGACAGTCTTCTATACAGACAGCCCTGCCCTGCTTCCAGGCCACTCTTTCTGCTTGAAACCATGGGCATGAGTTCTCAGTTTCATGCTCTGTCCCCATGCCTGCTTCTTGCTGCCAATCCTGCCAACCATTATGGAATCTTATCCCTTTGGAACCATAACCATGTCTGAACCCTTTCTTCTGGAAAAATTTTGAATATTTTATCACAGCATCAGAAAGGCAACTAATATACTAATAAGTCTACTTTTATGTATATCCCTAAGTAAAATGAAAATAAATGTCTATACACTACATACATCATACTCCCAAATATTTATATTAGTAAAGGTGGTTGGAAAAAGCCACTAAAGTGAAAATAAACTGAATAAATGTGCAAAGTGATAAATTTCACTACATAATGATGAGTGCAGGAGGGTAAAATGATAATTGCCTTCTCTTTACCATTACATGATGCATGTACTTATAAAAATGTCACTTTGTATAGTATAAATAGTCAAAAAGTCCTTTCTCAATTTTGCATTAATATTTTAACTTGACATTTTAATGTTTCTTTAATACTTAAATAAAATAATTATACACTGGTAATATGTTCACAAAACATCAGACTTATATGAAATGTCAACATGAGGACAGTACATAAAGGCAATGACTATAGTTCCCAGGGCTCAGGGAAGAAGAGGGTGTGAGAAATAATTTGTAAAAGTCAAAGATGTAGTTTAGAATGATTTTGAAATAGCTTTGAAATGAGATTGTGGTAATATTTTACAATCATAGACTCTGTACATTGAATAATTCAATCATATATTAATTATACTTCAGTAGAACATATTAAAAATTTAAACGAAAAATATAAATCTTAATTGAACTATAATCCTGAACAAGAAGATATTTTTAAAATAGTTGAACAAACCATTCCCAAAGATATATTTATATTTTATACATATATAAATATATTACATTATATATATATTATTTATAGATTCTCATAAAAATTATACTAGACAAATTAAATAAGGCTACAAGTACACTCCAATAAATTATAATAAAAAATTGTAATTTGTGTCTTCCCAACCTAAATAAAATAAAATAACTAAAAAGAATGGAACTACACATAAACATACTGAATGCAAATTGAATAAATCACTTTGAAATGAACATTTAGCAATTAAATATATTTTAAATAAAGTATAAAGTGTCTAGTCATAACAAAAATATATCATGTATCAAAAGTTTTAAAGAAGCAGGAGCAAAGCTGATAGCAACGGGCAGAACAATAGATGCATGCATCAGAAAGAAAATGATCTCACACCATCTATGAACCGTGCCTCAAGGACACAGAAAGAAAAATCTCAAGTCCATATTGCTTAGAGAGAAAGAAATTATAAAAATCAAAGCATAAATAAAGAATAAGTAGGAAACATATTGCAAGGACATCCAGATTAGAGAAGTAAATGTTTAGTTATTTGTGTTTGGAGATTACATAAATTTAAACATATAAAAACCTAATACACTCGAGCAAAAATTATTTATCTTATAAGCAAATATAAGTGAAGTTACAAGATACAAATTCAACCTGAATTAGTAGCAATTCCAGAGATGAAAAATGACCTTTCTGTGAAAGAAATGGAGAAAGTGGTTTGATTTATACTAGTTACAAAAGGAATAAACATTTAATAACAAAATTTAAGCAACGCAGTGAGGTACCTTGGCAATGAAAATGACAGAACACTATTGAAATAAATTGCCCAAGACACAAAGAAAAACAAAGATATACCTTGCTCATGAATCAGAGAATTTTCCAAACAAATACACTGCTCAAAGCAATCTGGGAAGTCAATGCAATTTGTCAAAATACTGAACTTTCACAATAGAAAACTGAATCAAAATTCATCAGAGTTAATCTGAAACCTGAAATGCTGAATCTGCTAGAGGAAAACATGGTATGTACCAAACACAGGGGTAGGAAAGGACTTCCTGAATAGAACTTGATATACCCCAAAATTAAGGCCAACAATAAAGAAGTCATCACGAAACTAAAATGCTTCTGCGAAGCAAAAGAAACAGGTAAATGGACAAAGGGGAAGGCCCTAAAATGGGAGGGAATCTTTGTCCGCTATACCACTGACAAAAGCTTCATATTCAGAATATGCAAAGAACTCAAAAACATAGTAAAAAAAAAAAGTCTCATTCATAGAGAGTGACTGAAAAGTATCTCGAAAATGTTCATCACTAGCAATCAGGGAAATGCAAAACAAACCAGTTTTGAGATTTAAACCTCCCGTGATCAATGGAACAATAGAACAATAGACAACAAATGCCTGAAGGGACGGTGAGTTAAAGGTACATATGTGCTTCTTCGTGACACAACCCCACCCCCCGACACACACACAGAGACACAAACTACATGCACACATACCAATCTGTTTTCAGGTCCTGGGCTCAGGATGAGAGACCAGGAGACCAGTGATGATGGTGGGATTCACTAGTCAAAAAACAAAAACAAAAAACCTAAGAATAGGAATAAATACATCAGAGAAAGCAAAATTCTAATATCAAATGTCTTTGATAATGAAAATAGTGCATCAATACCCACTCCCAATGAATCTGCAAAATATAATTCTAATATGAGTATAAAGGCAAAAATAATTATGTTTCTGCTACTGAACAAAGAAACAGAGAAATAATACACTCCTAATAGCTATGCCAAAGTTTTATTGAAATAATCCAGTCACAGGGTTGGCCATCCTCTCTGTCTATTGTGTCATGTATGAATTCCTAGGGTTATATTCCTTTATTCATTCATAACTCACTAATCAATTAACTAATACACATTTCCTGACTATTGGTACAATATCTCATGGGCTTCTGGGACAGGAGAAAGTTCTTCTGCACATAGTCTGAATTAAATCTAACAGTCTTCCTCACACAGTCTCTCTGCTTGATCTTCTCTTTACCCATGACCTTCCTTTACTCATGACAATATGCAGGGTTAGTATGTTTCTAATTATGTAATATTTATACAAAATTATACAATACTATATATTATATAATTGTATTATATAGAGATAATTGGATAATTATGGGAATCGTGACCTATTGTAGAAGCAAGTTAATATCACCATAAATCACACCCAATAGTGTTTGGAGACAAAATGCTTGTTAGGATTTGCTAACACATTTTTTTTTCTGTATACTCACCTAAATCAGTTGATTCCCATTTCCTTTGACGACAAATTTTCATCTTTTGTTTTTGCTGCTGTGTTCTCAAACAGTACCTTCCTGTGTTTGTTGAAACTAAGTGAGCTGAATTGAAATGTTTAAAACGCCCATTCCAAACTTGCTTTACTCAGACTGTAAATGATCTGGAAACTTACTAAAAATTCCCTGTTTGGGATTTCTTGTTTCTGGCTTAAGCTCTTTGAATTCATTCCAGTAAAATCCTCCCTAACTTGTATACAGATGCTTGAAACAAGAACAGAGGTTTAAATATAGAAAACAATAGCCTTTTGGATTTGGTTTCCTGAATTTTTTTAATAGCTTCAAGTGAAAGAAGATCTTGGCTGCAGGATGCCAGATACATTGTACAATGGCATTTGTCCACGCAACATAAACATATCAATTACAAATTTATAATCTCAGAAATGCTATTAGTTTGGATCAACTATGTTTTTTTAAAACTAGTATTTGTTCATAATGCATGAATTAGTAAATAACAAATCAAAAGACCCAGTTCTCCCAGAGTTTAGACCACCAACCAAGGAGTGTACCTGGAGAGATCCATGGCTGCAGATACATATGTAGCAGAGGATGGCCTTGCCTGACCACAATGGGAGGAGAGGCCCTTGTTCCCAGGGAGGTTTGATGCCTAAGAATAGGGGGATCCTGGAGCGGTGGGGCAGGAGAGTGTGGTGCTTGGGGGAGCACCCTTAAACAGGCAAACGGGAGGGGAGAGGGGCGGTTCCTGGAGGGGTAACCAGAAAGTGGGATATCATTTGAGGTGTAAATGAATGGAATGATTAATAATAAAGGTTATTTATGTGCTAAATAAATATTATGATCTTCCAGGGTAGCTGTTAAAAACCAAAATCAACTTGTATAGGAATAGAAAAATAAACTTTATGAATAACCTTGACACTATAAAGTTTCTGTTGTATCACCTCCTTCCTATTCTGGCAAGTTATCTAGATCTGCAGCTGACACGATGGCATGAGTGGAAGACCATGGAGAACCTAGAACTGGCAAAGGGGTGACGGCATTGTCGTGGGAAGAGAACTCGTCCTCCAGGTTGTATATCATTCTCAAAATTATGTCTTTCCACGAGGCCAAATTAAGGGATCGTTAAGAACTAAGTATGTCAAAGTGAAGCAAAATAAGTCCTTGCATTTATTTGTTACAAATGTTATTGTTATTACATATATAAACATACATAAGATATATTATTGAGGCTATCTGTTTACAAATGTATATGTTATCAAGGGTATTCAAATGTAATAAAACAGAAAACCAAAGCTCTTGGCATCTGCTCTTTACAGCTCTAGACTTTAAAACGCAAAGCCTGACCTCACCACTGGGAACTGCAATCAGGGCACTTAGAAACCTGAAGCAGGAGGTCTTGGTATCAGTCCAGCTGAGCAATGTTGATAGATACCATTGAGGTGTGTGTGTGTGTGTGTGTGTGTGTGTGTGTGTGTGTGTGTGTCTGTGTCTGTGTCTGTGTCTGTGTCTGTGTGTATGTGTCTGTGTGTGTGTCTGTGTGTGTCTATGTGTGTGTGGATGGGGGGGGTTAGAAAGAGGGTAAGAGAGTATAAAATAAATGCTAGGCATAAAATTACAGATGTTTCCAGGCCTGTAAAGTACTTTTAATAAGGAGACTTGAGATAATAAACTTCAAAGACAAACATGAATCAGGCATAATGCAAAAGAATATTATTTTATTTTGCTTTTTGGAAATATTATTCTCAAATGAATTCCCGTAGGCAGGAGTGAAACAAATAATTCTCCCAGGGTCTAAGGAAACAGCCAAAGGCATTTCTCCAAAAAGTAAGTCCTTAGGACTTTGCCTGTTACTATACAGGGTGGCCGTGGACTTCAGATTTTCTTGGTTAATCTCATGTTGTACATGTTGACTTGGCTTCTATTTTATTGTTTACTTCCTGAAGACTGAAAATGTTATGTCTCTACTTCATTAAAACTCATTCTTTAAATACTAATTATTCATTGAAATACCACATAAAACATCAGAACAAACCAATATTTTTTAATTAAAGAAATAAGAGAGATTGAATTAGGATAACTTGTCTAAAGCAACTGCAGTTATAAGTGCAGGTTTCTTTTGTTTTTATTTGTATATTTTTTTAGACTTTCATAGGTGAATATGGTATTTAAATCATTACTCCCTGTCCCTCTCCTCCTACCATCTCTTCCTTTATCTGCCCTGCTTCTTTGTCTTAAATTCCTGGTCTCTTATTCTTTTTTTTTTTCTATATTCTTTACATTCCAAAGGCTTTCTCCTTTCCCAGTTCCCTCCTCACCATATGTCCCATAAATCCTCTCCCCCCCCATTCCCCAATCACCCTCCCCCACCATTTCTCTGTTCTGGTACTCTCCTACAAAACTACATCCAGTCTTTTCAGGACCAGGGTCCTCTCCTTCCTTCTTCTTGGGAATCATGTGATTTTCTAATTGTGCTTTGATTATTCATAGCTTCTGGGCTCATTAATATCCACATATCAGTGCTTACATTTCATGTGTATTCTTTTGTGATTGAGTTAACTCACTTAGAATGATATTTTCCAGACCAACCATTTGCCTATAAATTGCATGAGTTCATTATTTTTAATTGCTGAGTAGTATTCCATTGTATAAACATACCACATTTTTTGTATCCATTCCTCCTTTGAGGGACATCTGGGCTCCTTCCAACTTCTGGCTATTATAAATAAGGCTGCTATGAATATAGTGGCACATGTGTCTTTATTGTATGCAGGGGAATCCTCTGGGTATATGCCCAGGAGTGGTATGCCAGGGTCCTCTGGAAGTGTCATGCCCAATTTTGTGAGGAAACACCAGACTGATTTCCAGAGGGGTTGTACCATCTTACAATCCCACCAACAGTGTAGGAGTGTTCCTCTTTTCCACATCCTCACCAGCACGTGTTGTCTCTTGAGTTTTTAATCTTAGCCATTCTGACTGGTGTGAGGTGGAATCTTAGGGTTGTTTTGATTTGCATCTTCCTGATGATTAATGATGTTGAACATCTCTTAAGGTGCTTCTCAGCCATCTTTCTTCTGGTGAAAATTCTTTGTTTAGCTCTGTACCCCATTTTTTGATAGGGTTATTTGATTCTTTGGGGTCTAACTTCTTGAGTTCTTTGTATATATTGGATATTAGCCCTCTGTCGGATGTGGGGTTGGTGAAGATTTTTTCCCACTTTGTTGGTTGCCATTTTGTCCTTCTCACAGTGTCCTTTGCCTTACAGAAACTTTGGAATTTTATGAGGTCCCATTTGTCAATTCTTGATCTTAGAGCATAAGCTATTGGTGTTCTGTTCAGAAAATTTTCCCCTGTGCCCATGTCCTTCAGGGTCTTCCCCAGTTACTTTTCTATTAGTTTCAGTGTGTCTGGTTTTATGTGGAGGTCCTTGATCCACTTGGAGTTGATCTTAGTACAAGGAGATAGGAGTTGGTCAATTGGCATTCTTCTGCATGTTGACCTCCAGTTGAAACAGCACCATTTGTTGAAAAGGCTATCTTTTGTCTACTGGTTGGTTGTAGCTCCTTTATCAAAGATCAAGTGACCATAATTCTGTGGGTTCATTTCTGGGTCTTCAATTCTATTCCATTGTTCTACTTGCCTGTCACTGTACCAATACAATGCAGTTTTTAACACAATTGCTCTGTAGTACTGCTTGAGGTCAGGGATATTGATTCCCCCAGAAGTCCATTTATTGTTGTGAATAGTTTTAGCTATCCTGGGTTTTTTGTTACTCCAGATGAATTTGAGAATTGCTCTTTCTAGATCTATGAAGAATTGATTTGGGATTTTGATGGGGATTGCATTGAATCTGTAGATTGCTTTTGGAAAGATGGCCATTTTTACTATATTGATCCTGCCAATTAAAGAGCATGAAATATTTTTCCATCTCCTGAGGTCTTTTTCGATTTCTTTCTTCAAGGACTTGAAGTTCCTCTCATACAGATCTTTTTCACTTGTTTGGTTAAAGTCAGGCCAAGATACTTTATATTGTTTATGGCTATTGTGAAGGGTGTTATTTCCCTAACTTCTTTCTCAGCCTGTTTGTCCTTTGAGTAGAGGAAGGCTACTGATTTGCTTGAGTTGATTTTATAACCAGCCACTTTGCTGAAGTTGTTTATCAGCTGTAGGAGTTCTCTGGTGGAGTTTCTTGGGTCACTTACATATACTATCATATAATCTGCAAATAGTGATGGTTTGACTTCTTCCTTTCCAATTTGTATCCCTTTGACTTCCTTATGTCGTCTAATTGCTCTCGCTAGAACTTCAAGTACTATATTGAAAAGATATGGAGAGAGAGGGCAGCCTTGTCTAGTCCCTGATTTTAGTGGAATTGCTTCAAGTTTCTCTCCATTTATTTTGATGTTGGCTACTGGTTTGCTGTATATTGCTTTTACTATATTTAGGTATGGGTCTTGAATTCCTGTTCTTTTTAGGACTTTTGGCATGGAAGGAGGCTGAATTTTGTCAAATGCTTTTTCAGCATCTAATGAGATGACCATGTGTTTTTTTTTTTGTTTTTGTTTTTGTTTTTGTTAGTTTATGTAGTGGATTACATTGATGGATTTTCATATATTGAACCATCCCTGCATCCTTGGAATGAAGCCTACTTGATCATGGTGAATGATCGTTTTGATGTGCTCTTGGATTCGGTTGGCAAGAATTTTATTTAGTATTTTTGCATCAATATTCATAAGGGAAATTGGCCTGTAGTTTTTCTTTGTAGGATCTTTGTGTGCTTTTGGTATCAGCGTAATTGTGGCTTTGTAGAACGAGTTGGGCAGTGTACCTTCTAGTTTCTATTTTGTGGAATAGTTTGAAGAGTATTGGTGTTAGGTCTTCTTTGAAGGTCTGATAGAATTCTGCACTAAAACCATCTGGTCCCATACTTTTTTTGGTTGGGAGACTTTCTATAAAGCCTTCTATTTCTCTAGGGGTTATGGGGCTGTTTAGCTGATCTAATTGATCCTGATTTAATTTTGGTATTTGGTATCTGTCTAGGAAATTGTCCATTTCCTCCAGATTCTACAGTTGTGTTGAGTATAGGCTTTTGTAGTAGGACCTGATGATTTTTTTAATTTCCTCAGATTCTGTTGTTATATCCCCCTTTTCATTTCTAATTTTGTTAATTTGGATACTGTCTCTGTGCCCTTTGGTTAGTCTGGCTAAGGTTTTATCTATCTTGTTGATTTTCTAAAAGGACCAGCTCTTGGTTTTGTTGATTCTTTGAATGGCTCTTTTTGTTTCTACTTGGTTGATTTCAGCCCTTAGTTTGATGATTTCCTGTCTTCTACTACTCCTGAGTGAATTAGCTTCTTTTTGTTCCAGGGCTTTCAGGTGTGCTGTTAAGCTGCTAATTTATGCTCTCTCCAGTTTCTTTTTGGAGGCACTCAGGGCTATGAGTTTTCCTCTTAGCACTCCTTTCATTGTGTCCCATAGATTTGGGTAGGTGGTACCTTCATTTTCATTGAATTCTAAAAAGTCTTTGATTTGTTTCCTTATTTCTTCCTTGACCAATGTGTAATTGAGTATAGTATTGTTCAGTTTCCATGTGTATGTGGACTTTCTGCTGTTTTTCTTGCTATTGAAGACCACTTTTACTCCATAGTGATCTGATAGGAGGTATGGGATTAGTTCTGTCTTCTTGTATTTGTTGTTATCTGTCTTGTGACCAATTATATGATCGATTTTGGAGAAGGAACCATGTGGTGCTGAGAAAAAGGTATATTTTTTGCTTTAGGATGAAATGTTTATATATATACATACATATATATGTATATATATACATATATATATATATATGTATACACACACACACACACACACACACACACATATCCATTAAATCCAATTGGTCCAAAGCTTCAATTAGTTTCACTGTGTACCTTTTTAGTTTCTGGTTTCCTGATCGGTCCATTGAGGAGAGTGGAGTGTTGAAGTCACCAACAATTATTGTGTTAGGTGCAATGTGTGTTTTAAGCTTTAGTAAAGTTTCTTTTATGAATGAGTATGCCCTTGCATTTGGAGCATGGATGTTCAGTATTCAGAATTCTTCTTGATGGATTTTCCCTTTGACTAGGAAGAAGTGACCTTCTGTGTCTCTTTTGATGACTTTAGGTGGAAAGTCAATTTTATCTGATATTAGAATGGCTACTCTGGCTTGTTTCATTTGCTTGTAAAATTGTCTTACAGCCTTTTACTCTAAGGTAGTGTTTGTCTTTAACACTGAGATGTGTTTCCTGTATGCACCAAAATGTAGGGTCCTGTTTCTGTATCCAGTCTGTTAGTCTATGTCTTTTTATTGGAGAATTGAGTCCATTGATGTTAAAAGATATTAAAGAATTGTAATTATTACTTCCTGACATTTTTGATGTTATTTTTTTATATTTGAGTGGCTAACTTCTTTTGGGTTTGATGAGAGGGGGTTTCTATCTTGTTTCTTCTGGGGTGTGGTTTCCATCTTTGTGTTGGTGTTTTCCCCTTATTATCCTTTGTAGGGTGGGGTTTGTGGATAGATATCATGCAAATTTGGTTTTGTCATGGAATACCTTGGTTTTCCTATCTATGGCGATTGAGAGTTTTGCTGGGTATAGTAGTTTTGGCTGAAATTTGTGTTCTCTTAGAGTCTGCATGAGATCTGCCCAGGATCTTCTGGCTTTCATGGTCTCTGGTGAGAAGTCTGGTGTCATTCTCATAGGTCTTCCTTTATATGTTATTTGGCCTTTTCCTCTTACTGCCTTTAATAATCTTTCTTTGTTTAGTACATTTGGGGTTTTGATTATTATTTGACAGGAGGTATTTCTCTTCTGGTCCAGTCCAGTCTGTTTGGAGTTCTGTAGGCTTCTTGTATATTCATGGGCATCTCTCTCTTTAGGATGGAGATGTTTTCTTCCATAATTTTGTAGAAGATATTTGCTGACCCTTTAAGCTGTAGATCTTCACTCTCATCTATACCTATAATCCTTAGGTTTGGTCTTCTCATTGTGTCCTGGATGTCCTGAATGTTTTGGGTTACCAGCTTTTTGTATTTTGCAGTTTCGTTAATTGTTGAGTCCATGGTTCCTATGGTATCTTCAGCATCTGAGATTCTTTCTTCTATCTTTTGTATTCTATTGTTGATATTTGCATATATGACCCCTGATTTCTTCCCAAGGTTTTCTTTCTCCAAAGTTGTCTCCCTTTGCAATTTCTTAGTTGTTTCTACTTCTGTTTTTAGATTCTGGATGATTTTGCTCAGATCTTTCGCTTGCTTGTTTGTGTTTTCATGTAATTTTTTTTTCCAAAAAAAAATTTTTATTGGATATATTCTATATTTACATTTCATTTCCCTTTTTTTGTTTCCCCACCCCCCTAAGGTCCCATATGCCCTTTTCCCTCCCCCTGCTCCCTCATCCACCCCTTCCCACTTCCCTGTTCTGGTATTCCCCTACACTGATTCTTTGATCCTTTCCAGCACTAGTGTCCATTCCTTTCTTCTTGTCAGACATCATTTGGTATGTGAATTGTGTCTTTCTTTAAGAGATTTTTGAGTTTCCTCTTTCATGACTTCTACTTGTTGACCCATGTTCTCCTGTATTTCTTTAAGCAATTTTTGTATTTCCTCCTTATTGGCTTCTATTTTTTGATCCATATTCTCCTGAATTTCTTTAAGTGATTTTTGTGTTTGCCTTGTAAGGGCTTCGTACTTTTGATCCATTTTCTCCTGTATTTCTTTAAGAGATTTATCCATGTGTTCCTCTATCAGCATCCTGACCAGTGATTTTAGATCTGAATCTTGTTTTTCTGGTGTGTTGGGGTATCTGAGATGTATTGTTGTCGGGGTACTGGGTTCAGATGCTGCCATATTGCCTTGATTTCTGTTAGTAATGATCTTACGTTTGCCTTTTGCCATCTGGTTATCTCTGGTGTTAGTTGGTCCTGTAGTTACTAGCTGGTGCTTGAACCTCCTGTGGGCTCTTAAGGCTATTCCCCTATGACTGGAACACCTGAAGCACTGCTCTGCTGGGCTCCTGCTCACAGATCGCTGTCTGGTGGCCTAAGTCCCCAGAGGTCTTAAACTTGGGATATCTAGGGTACCTGGTTCAGCCTGCTAGGTCCAAACAGCCTTGACGATGGTGGAGGCTGTGGAAAGTGCAGGGTCCCACCTCAGGGCACAGAGCCCACACCTGGCTGGGCATCTGAACCACTGCTCTACGCGACTCCTGCTCACAGATCTCTGTCTGGTGGCCTGAGTCCCCAGAGGTCTTAAACTCGGAATATCTTGGGTACCTGGTTCAGCCTGCTAGGTCCAAACAGCTGCAAAGATGGCGGAGGCTGCAGGGAGTAGGTCTCTTATTCTTTAACTGTTATATTTTAAACACACACACATACATTCAACACAACACATGTGTGTCAATTTGCATATCATTTCTTTTCATATGAATTTATAAATATAGTATATTGAGTACCTTTAGTGTTATATATATATATATATATATATATAGAGAGAGAGAGAGAGAGAGAGAGAGAGAGAGAGTGTGTGTGTGTGTGTGTGTGTGTGTGTGTGTGTGTGTGTGTGTGTATGTGTTTAGAAATGACCACTTGGGATTGGATAATATACTGCAGTGTAGCTTGTTTCCAGAGAGGATTTTGTCTCCTTCCATCAGTAGCCATTAATTTCCTGTAGCTCTTCATTTAATGGTATGGTCTTGTGAGATTTCCCCCTTCTATGTTGGAATGCTAGCTAGTGTTATTTTTTTTCAGGTTTTAGCAAATGCAATGTCAACAGATTAGCAGAACACAGATTTTCAAGCTGGTTTAAGTAACAATAACATTGTGTGAAGTTTAGTGGTTCTAAGAAACAGATGATAAAGCAACTAATTTATCACAACTGAGAGAACTTCAGAACTGTTGTAGGAAAGATGAAAAGAAAGACTAGAAGCATGATCCATGATGCTGTATGGAGACTAGCAGTGAGAACCAGCAGTCTCAATTAAACTGGACCCCCGAGATCTCTCAAACACCAGCTGATATGAGGCCCCCAAGATACATATAGCAGAGGACTGCTAGGTTTGAGTTTATTCAGAGATGATGCACCTAACCCTCAAGAGACTGGAGGCCCCAGGGAGATTAGAGGTCAGGTGGGGTTGGGGGTGGGTATATCCACATGAAGATGGGGTGGGAAGGAGGTATGGGATGTGGAACAGTTGGAGGGTAGACAGGGGTTCGGGGGAATAAAATATGGAGTATAAAAATTAATTCAATAATAACAAATAAAGAGTAATTAAGAACAAAGTAGCATTTCTTGTTTCTGTTGCTGATTTTTAAAAAATATATAGTATAGGTTTTAGCTTTATCATTAATTTCAAACATTAATTGGTTAATTTACTTACTCAGCATGCAAATACATTTTAAGTACACACTGAGTGTGTAAATATACAGATCTGCTTACTATGCTGCAAATCGAACGGGATAACAGGAAAAATTAAAACTTACTGCAGCTTGTAAGTTAATATTCAAATATACTTCTTAGGTTAAGTTGGAAAAAAATAGTTATAATCATGTAACAGTGAACCATGACAGTGAATTAGGTACCTAAAGACTGAATTGTTATGATGTTACTTCAGTGAAATTTGCATCTAGAAATGTTATAACAAGAGGACAAACATTTCATCTACATATGCAACGGTTCCCATGGTTTGTCATCATATTTCAGGAGGGGCAGGTAAGTTTGCTTTCATAGATTGTCACAGCATTTTCCATAGAAAACATTTCAGGAAAGCCTGTGTAGTCAGGATTAGACTATTAGAATTTTATTTTAATTCATAATAATATAATTTGTAAAATTAATCACCTTCCCCTTGTCTATAAAGTTCTTCTTAACACTGGAGTGGCAAGAAAACCACCCTAGGCACAGCGGTCAACACTACGTGTGAGAATGCACAGGAGCATTTCCTCACCCAGTAACACTACGATGCTGCTTTCTCGATTGTGGGCAGGATGTGTTTTAGTAAACGGCCACAAGCAACAGGATCATTTGAGTGCAAGCCTTTACACTGTTTTCCGCAGATAAACATTTTAAAAACTGATGAAAGAGGAAGGAAATTGGGTAACAGTTTGCTCTTTAAAAGCCATCAGCTTTGAATAGATATTATCCCCAAGAAGCGGAAATTGCATCTGGGTAGCTGAAACTGAACTAACTCTGTTTACTTCCTGCTTCTGGACTTTCCGAAACAGAGAGGAGAAAAATCTTTTCAGTGTCCTTCTTGGATGTCCACAAGCTAGAATTGTGTTTAAGTGTAAAAACAACAACAGCAACAACACAAACCACTGGCCACACAACTAATTAAATCTACACAGTTACCATAGACTACCAGGAGACTGTAGCGTACAAGAAAGCCTATAGGCATGGGAAGAACCAGGTGTATGTGCAACATATATGCATGAAGTGATAGACCAAGCTTTGAAAAACTCTGATAAATGCCACAGAAGAGATGCTTATCATCCAATAATAATAACAAATTATATTCACTCCTCCCACAGTTAAGCTAACAAAACATCTATAATACTTAATAATGACTCAAAATACAGGTTATTATATCCATTTTAAATTGGATTTTAAGTTTGGAATCTGAATTCCAAAATGTCCTCAATGTCTCTTGCTTCAGAGAATACAACTGGTATTAATTGATCAGAGAGTCAGAGACATGGTTTAGACCTCTCAAATTCCAAAAGCAGTGATTGTCACACTTAGATAAGCTACTTTATTCCACTTGGACAGAATTTCATCACTATTTGCCTGTACAATCCCAACCTTTATCAGTAGCATTTCATCGAGAGAAGAACAAAGTATAACGAGTGTGTATGTTTATGTTGCTATTCCCTTTTTCCTAGTAGTTTTTTGTTTTTATTTTTTAGCTAAAATGATTCCTAAATATAGAACATTTTGATTGGAGTACAGGGTCATTGATCTTTCTCTAGTACCCTATCCGTACTGATACCAAGGAGAATATAAGTCCATGACACTGAAACCCACTGGGCAAGTGTGCTGTTTTGTATTGATTCGCCACATATCTGGCTCTCTTCAAACTCACTAGAGAGTCCATGTCAGAAAGATGCTTGTGGCTCGGTATGCATGGAATTTATGTTATTAGTTTTTCTGCATGATGTGTAATTTAAATTGTTAGATTGTGGTCAAAGAAGAAGTAAGTCTTAGGTTTTAGTTTATGTGGAGCTACAAATCAAATGGGCCATTGGAAAGGTGAAGGCAACTTCCTTCACAAAGAAGGTACTGATTTGCTTGAACCTGCCTCTTGAAGTCCCTCTTCACTTACGTAAATGTGCTGTGGAAAAATTGTATTCAACTTCATAAGCGAGCAAAACACAGTGATTTTCAGTTAGTGTACTATGCTGTTCATCACGGGCACTACATAAATCTGCTCAACAACATAAGCACAGTGCCTCAGAGCACTCTCGCGAATTAAATCGCCTGTTTCCCAGAGAGAGGAATGTAAAGAACAAAATTAATAGTACAGCAACTGTATCTCAATAGGGAACTACCCTCGAGCCTGAGCCATTGCTGTAGTGAAGTTAAGGATGCTGATCTTAGTACGAACGCAGATATGCCCGCGAACTCTCCAGAGTGGGGGAGGGCTGAATTCCTGGCATGTTGCTAATTAGCCTACGTAAGAGAAATCAAAGTCATGTAAAAAAAAAAAAAAAGCTAATTAAGTGAAATTGATGTGCGCAATCTCTGTCTTCATTTTGAGCACCGCCACAGAAAGCTCGGAGCCATGGACCCCAGCTCCCAGAAGCATGCTTCTTCCGTGAGCTGGATGCTGATAAGCAGGATTGATTTCACGCTCTGGTGGTTTGGCAAACTCAGCCATCCATAGCAAGTCTGTCTTGAGAGACACTTCCTTTGGATAGACTGTCAGGTGTGTTAAAATGTGTGAAAAATTTGATAGGAGCCCCATTTTATCATCTGTCTAATTATAACTCCGCGAGGAAGGCTTCAACGCTTGGCTGAGTCAGAAGTGAACTCAGGTACCATTTTACCCACAGTGTAGAATTCCAGTAGGGAGCTGAAACCACTGGCTTCCTTGTTAAGGATGTGTGAGGTGGGCAGCTCTTCTCACAGTGTTTTTATTTACTTTATCTTAGCCCTATGAAAAATATTTGAGTGTCTATGGAACTCATCTGTCAAAAAACTTGAAAACATCCCAAATTGGATGACTTAACTTTTAGCCAATTTAAGGGTAAGAAAATCCAAAAAAGGAGCAGGAGGGTGAATAAGGGAAGACTAAAACCTGTAGGGGTTTATGTCTTTCCTTTTGCGTATACACCAGAGGAAAACCCAAAGGGAAGTTTCAAGGAAGATGGGAATCATTGTCAGAAAACATTTAAAGCAATAATAGTGACTACAGAGTTCTCTCTATACAATGGCAATTAATCTGACTTCTGAGTGCCTTCTAGTCAGGGAAGCTTCCTCCTGCAGCAGATGGAGACAAACACAGAGACCCACAGCCAGAAACCACTCAGAGCCCTTGGAACACTGAGCCCTAAAAGGGATGTCTCCATCAAATCCCTCCTCTCTGGGTCCAATGAACTCAGCAAAAGAGGAGGGGTAAAGAACATAAGGGCCAGAGCAGAGGAAAGACACCAAAAAAGCAAGATGCTCTTTACCACTAGTTCTCAGCCTTCCTAATGCTGAGACCCTTTAATGCACTTCCTCATGTCATGGTGACCCCCAGCCATAAAATTATTTTGTTGCTACTTCATAACTGTAATTTTGCTACTGTTATGAGTCATAATGTAAATATATGATATGCAGGGTATCTGATGCAGGACCCCTCCAAAAGGTTCATCACCCACAGGTTGAGAACCACTACTCTATATCAACATGAGTTCTTAATGGACTCACAGAGCCTGAAGCAGCATACATAGATCCTTCATAGTCATATATAATGACTCTAACTTAAACACAACTCACAAGCGACTAAGAATGGGCTGGCAGTCTGTTCGTCAGTGAAACGTCAAGCTATGTCTCTAGCTCTAGAACCATAATAACCAGAGCACTGAAGAAGAAACTAAGACCAGAAGAACCTATTAAGAAGTTAAAATACCACTGAGACACCTGGGGAAAATGTGTTACTGCAGAGCAAAGATGGCTATTTCATTCTCCACAAAGAATGCACAGAAGGTATCATTTATGCCTGCCTTGACTAGAAACTATCTTAAATAGTCTTGCAGCCTGAAAGACTGACATGCCATATTCTGGCAACAAAGCTGTATGAGCAGGTGTCTAGATGGGCCTCCCAGTTTCCTAAGGCTTGCATAGGTCATGGAGAGAAAACTCTATTATCTTATTTCCATGCTGGCACCTCTGTCTCTCAGTTTTAAGTTGAGTAAACATTCTAGTTTCAGAAAACTAGAAATGGATCATGAGATTGGCAAGGAGATCTGAGAGTAGGGGAATGAGGAGGGTGTTGGAATCCATTGTTTTGAAAGTGGAATGAGGAATACTGGAAGAGAAGAAGTAAACCAGTTGTGGAGGGAACAGGGAAGGAATCAACCAGAATGAGCTGTGGATGAAGATCTCTTAAGAAAGCATGATACATTTTATAATAAAATAATAATAATAATAATAATAATAATAATAATAATAGAATTTTAATAAAATTAAAGGAAAACGGAGCTCCACAGGCAAGTGTAGCCAGGCACCAAATCTACAAGATGTCTTATTGAATCAGCCCTAGGTCCCTCATCTTAAAATTCTCCTTCACTCTGATGACCAGCATAGAACTACATTCACATGCTTGGACTGACCCTTTCCCTACACCATCTCTCCAGGTCCAGACTTCATAGGGAAGAGAATTTGTGTGCATTACTGGTAAATCTGCCCAGTCCCTAAGCCCTCCCGAAGTTTCCATGCATCCCCAAACTCAGATGGAAACTGCACCAGTATGCTCTTTAGGACAAGAAATTTCATACCACCTCTAGGTCCTTCTCACAATACATCAGTTACCACTGTTAGAATCACCGCTAATGTTGCCCCATCCTCCTCCTCTGATCTGAAATTACACAGGTTTGCACAGTTCTAAAACAGACCCAAACTTGTATGTGCCCTGACAGTAAGAACGTTCCTATACTGTTTGTATTTCTTTTCTGTATTAACTTAAACAGAACACCCCTTCTCACTCTCTTCTAATGTAATATCTATTAATATCAAGAAACACTATTCCATTAGTGACATATTGGGAGACTCTGATCTTTATATTTAAGACATAGCATGCTTTGAGAGCTGTCTCTTACAGCATATATAATCATCTAATATTGTTGGATGAAAAATACTCTCCTACACACACACACACACACACACACACACACACACACACATCTAGTTTTGCCTGCACAGTTTCAGTGTCTATGTTAATTTCATCTGCTCACCAGAAGGATGAGCCTCGTGCACAGGTCATGTGCTTACACTGTGTCCTGCTCTCCTCGCTGGTGGTTGCTCCCTGCTCTCTGCTCAGAGGTCACTTCACTGTTATGATGCTGCACACTTTCCCACAGTCTACAAACTAACCCAGGCAGTGGAAGAAGCAGAGGGCCTGGGAACCATCCCTACTGGAGCCACATAAATGAGCCAGAGTCGAATCTGTCATATGAGAGAAAGAACATTCTGCTCTAAGGACATAAGACACCAGCCCTTCCCTATCCTTCCACAAGGTCATAGACGGTTAAGCTGCAAACAGAACAGCATCAACAGGAACAAATATAACCACTAATGTAACCCATAATTAATCCCTTTATTTAGTGCAGTAGCTACTAAAGGATCTATTAGCACAATCAGAAAAAAAGATCGTCCTCCTTCCTGTGAAGTTCATATCCTCTCCCAGGCTGCATAAAACTCCTACAACCTGAGCTTATCATACCCTTATTTTTCTAACCAGCATGGAAACCCCTCCCACTCACCTTTATTTCTGAATTGGAAAGAATTTACAGCCTGTCAGCTATATTAAAATATGCTTTAGTACAGGCCAAAAGTTTGAAGACTTGTTTAACAAAACCGAATCCAAGAAAAATATTTTTACTTGGAAATATCTCATTTTTTAAAATAACTTATCAAAAGCTTCAATTAAAGTAAAGGAAATGAATATATTAGCACAAGTACTGGAAATATTTAAAGAGATAGGCTGTACATGATTTAAATAAAAATTCGACAATATTATAAGACATTAGTCCCTTTCCAGCATTTTCTTTTGGTTTTAGTGGTGCAAGTCTTATCACAATGCTGACAGCTCTGAATGTGCTGGATTGGCTGTCCTGTGATGTGGTTTTAGCATCACACATTTCATCATTCGTGTCCACAGGACAAAAGGAGAAGCTCATCATTCTCAAAGTGCTAGCAGGGCCAGCCTGTCTCCTGATTGATACAATTATAGTGTTATCTTTATCCAAATGTAAAATAATGAATGGCTTAGGAGTGGACTGCCAACTTCAATGAATAAAGGATTAAGTTGAGTGCTTTGAACAAGTCTACTGGCAGAGATAAGAGTAAGGTTAGTGCATGGGGTGGGTAAAGGCAGTGTGGTTGTCTCTTAATAATACTTTAAATCTTTTGTGTAAATTTTAAAAAATGTCCTAAAATGCTTTTGGATCATTGCTATTCTTCATCTCCTATTTTTCACACAGATCTATCCAAATGCTCTATCTATCCAACTTGTATGTATGTATGTATGTGCATGTGTGTGCATATGTGCATTCGTGTGTACATGTGTATCTGTGTCTGTGTCTCTGTGTGTGTGTGTGTATGTGTGTGTGTGTGTGTGTGTGTGTCTGTGTCTGTGTCTGTGTCTGTGTCTGTGTCTCTGTGTGTGTTCTTTTGTTCTTCTATTACCTATCTAGGCCATCTAGGATTATCTGTGACCTTCAACAGGAAGCTGCACAACTACTGGATTCTTGGATTGTGTATGGGTTTCTAGCCATTGTTGGAGTATATGGAAGGCAGTCTGTAAGCTACTCTAATAAATCCAATATGAAAATAAAGGAAAATACATAACATTTTATATAATATTGCCTTTATTATACATAAATGATCTCAACATGGTTATATGATTTTAAATATACTGAGGATATTTATCTTGGTCAGGGTTTCTATTCCTGCACAAACATTATGACCAAGAAGCAAGTCAGGGAGGAAAGGGTTTATTCAGCTTATACTTCCACATTGCTGTTCATCACCAAAGGAAGTCAGGACTGTAACTCAAGCAGGTCAGGAAGCAGGAGCTGATGCAGAGGTCATGGAGGGATGTTTCTTACTGGCTTGCTTTCCCTGGCTTGCTCAGCTTGCTTTCTTATAGAACCCAGGACTACCAGCCCAGGGATGGCACCATCTACAAGGGGCCCTCTCTCCTTGATCACTAATTGAGAAAATGCCTTACAGCTGCATCTCATGGAGGCATTTCCTCAACTGAAGCTCCTTTCTCTGTGATAACTCCAGCTTGTGTCAAGTTGACACACAAAACCAGCCAGTGCAGATGTGTTTGATTAACATTCACTTTATAAGTATAGGAAACTGTCAAAGAATATATATATTATTGAATTAAAGATTGTAAATAACCAATACTGAAAATGATACTATAATCTCTTTTTAAGATTTTTATTCTATCATGTGTGAAGCCACAATTTTATTCTGCAAATGAACTGTACAATCTTCCGGTACTTCTATCTGAAAATACAATGTAAATTTGGTAAGGTCATATATCTTTCCATCATAGCAGATCTGCTGACACCCTGTTCAGAATAAGCACAGAAATCTGACCCAAACACAGGGTCTGTCCTTCTAACTGATCTCCCAGTTTCAAGTCTCGCTTCCTACAGAGCTGAAAGCATTTTCCTTCTTGAGCTCAGGAGCATATTTTAATTTGAGACAATATAGTGTTCAAAATAAAACCTTTCCTTCAGAGGGAGAAATGTATGAATGGAAGAAAAAGAAACATTGTAAACACTGGCTTGCAAATATTAGATTTAAGACATATCCTCATATCCTTGAATTTCCAAGGGGGATTTTTTACATATATTTTCTTACAGACTAATTTTTCATTCCTCCCATACTCAAGCAATTGGTGCAGTAAATGAACTTGTATGATATTTTGTGGAAAAATAAATAGGCTTAATATTTTCTTATTAGGCTTATTCAAACTGTATCAGCTATCTTGGCAAGGTTCAAACCTATGTTCCTCTACTGTTTGGCGGTCACATTATAGGCTGTCACATTAACCATGTCACCACACTATGCAGACATTGTTAATGGGTAACTGTTTTGTATTTCTCTTAAACTCCTTTTCTGGGAAGCTTCTGAAAAACCCTTTAAAAGCCTCAGAAGTAACTATTGTATCTTGCACGCTTTCCCCTCATTAAAGAGTATTATTTTCAAACTACCTTAAACACATGCTAGATATTCAACATGCATTGTGCTGATGTCACTTAGTAGATAAAAACACATAATAACATTATGATATAGGGATTTTTTGTTTACAAATTCTAACACGGAGTTTTACAAACAATATATCCCTTCTCCTAACCCAACTCCCCCCCACTCTCCCTTTTGCTTCCTTATGAGTGTCAGAACCTTAGTTCTTGTAACACATCTTAACCCATACAAATAAGGCTCCTAAACAGTAAGGTGTTGAGTGGGAGGATCTGGGAAGAGAAAAAAAGAAGACAAAAACATGGAAAACTCCTCTGCTCAAATGTTGAGGCTGCCTTCCCCTATTTGTTCAACCATTGCAGTTATTTTCAAAGTCAAGAACTTGTATGATAACTGAGCTATCCATGAAGTGATAGAGGTAGGTCAAGGTTCACAGAGAACTAAACTAGACAATAAGAACTAAACTAGACAATACCTCAGGCACAGGAAGTTAGGTGTGTCCTAAAAGCTTTAGGACTGATAAGCACAGCCCAAGCAGGAGAGTAAGATCCCCAGAAACCATAACCTCGACTTCTTTGAAGCACTACCCTCAACCTCAGACTGGACCTTGCCAAATGCACTAATGAACAAGGAGCTAATGGTCCCTTTGTTCTTTCATCATGGCCTCCAAGAGAACCTAAAATTGGTCAGGCTCCCCAAAACATCTAATGGCTTACGTTATAACCACAGCTAGGGAATATATAAAAGCTCACTATAAAACCCAAATGATGATTGTCTCTGGAGGCTTAAATGACTGAGGTAATAATTATGATATTACATGAACAACTGTAGGATGTGTAATACTATGTATGGATTCTCCTCCTACCACCACAAACTAAAACACATATATAATCTCATTTTCATAAGAAAAACTATTATCCAAGCCAATGATAACATGTCTTGGCTAAAACATTGTGGAAAGAGAACCTTTGCATGATGTTAATAGAAATGAGTACAGCCATTATGGACAAACCATAAAGGTTTCTTAAAAGCACTTGCAAATATAACTATCAGACAATTCAGTAATCCAACTACTATGTGGAGGTATAGAGTGACAGAGGGTATATATATATAAAGGAAACAATAGTCAGTACATCTACAAAGCCATGTTTGTTGCAACACTATTCCCAATAGGTACAGAAATGGAAACAATCATCAACTGATAATCAAATGTGGGACACATCCACAATTAAATAATATCCCCCACCAAAATTTTTTTTTAAAAAATCTATTTAAGGAATTCAGTCAGGGAAAGAAAGGTACACACTGCATGAATGTACTCATATGTAGAGAATTTTAAGAATGAACCTGAAGTTAATTGAAACTGAGCATTGAATGGTAATTGTAGAGCCTGGGTAGACTAAAAAGCAGAAGGGTAAGATGGAGGTAAGGTGTTTAATGGTCAGTATTGAATTAAATAGGGACAACAAAGAACACTGGTGAGTTATTGCAGAGTTGAGTAATTAGAGACAACAACCATACAATATATATTATACAGAAGTTAGAAAAAAAGGACAATGAATATTTACCATAACAATAATGTCTGAGAAAAAATTTAACTGATTTAAAAATGAAAATATATGTATGTTTTAAAAAGCAGATAGATTCATATATATTATATCAGTTGAAATTATTATCATTATTATTATTATTATTATTATTATTATTATTATGGTTTTTCAAGACAGGGTTTCTGTGTAGCCCTGGCTGTCCTGAAACTCACTCTGTAGACCAGGCTGGCCTTGAACTCAGAAATCTGCCTGCCTATGCCTCCCAAGTGCTGGGATTAAAGGCATGTGCCACCACTGCCCAGCCAGTTGACTTTTAAAATTTAAAGTGGATAATAGAATAATAAATTTCATTAGTGTTCTCTAACATGGAACTTCATTGATTCATCTAAACATTCTATGGTTTCCATGTTTACATCTGTCAAAGAGAGGCATGTTGTACTGGCTGGTTTCATGTGTCAACTTGACACAGGCTGGAGTTATCACAGAGAATGGAGCTTCAGTTGGGGAAGTTGAGCATAAGGTCCAGCTGTAAGGCATTTTCTCAATAAGTGATCAAGGGTTGGAGGGCTCCTGGTGAGCAGTACCATCTCTACATGGTAGTCTTGGGTTCTATAAGAAAGCAAGCTGAGTAAGCCAGGGGAAGCAAGCCAGTAAGAAATGTCCCTCCATGTCTTTTACATTTGCTCCTACTTCCTGACCTGCTTGGGTTCCAGTCCTGACTTCCTTTGGTGATAAACAGCAATGTGGAAGTGTAAGCTGAATAAACCTTTTCCTCCCCAACATGACTTGCTTCTTGGTCATGATGTTTGTGCAGAAATAGAAGCCCTGACTAGGATGCATGTGGAATGCTTCGATCTCCTCAATGAATGCAGAACATTCCCTGTTGCTCTGGATCCCCATGTTGTTCATAGTCCCAAGATCAGATGTTTTGTGATACATAAAGTGGAACTAATGCATTGAAGAGACTATTAATTTTAACTGCACATAGATAATGCATTATGTGGTAAGTGTATCTTGTTCCTTGTAATAGAAAGGAGATATGGGGTAGATGTGAGAACTTGTTCATTCATTCTTTGTTAAATATATCACCTTGCTTCTCTTCTGGGAGACTCCTATGTACCATTCCTCCTATAAGCTATTGGTGTGTTATTTACCCCATCCTTAAACTAAAAGTGTACAGAGAACTCATAAATGACAAATGAGAATATATATATATATATATATATATGCCTCTAATTTTGATAAAGAATGGATACAATTATAAAATCTAGTAAAGATGTAAAAGTTACTTAGGGTTGGAAGTAACCCTTTCCAAAGTAAAGTAGGTAAAGTAGGTAAAGATAAAGATAAAGGATGGGGTAGAGTAGGGTTTACCTCATCCTTAAACTAATAGTGTACAGAGAACTCATAAATGACAAATAAGAACATGTAAATGCCTCTAATTTTGATAAAAATGGATAAAATCATAAAATCTAGGAAAGATGTAAAAGTTACTTAGGGTTGGAAGTATACACTATATGTCTCTAAGATTATTGAAGGAAAAGTCTTCTTCATTTCCACTCCATCCTCTCCTTTTCTATTACTCCATCACATTGAAACTGTGAAATCATAATTCCAAACAGACTGCAAAACCTCATGGAAAATCTTTATAGTAGACCTAAAGAAGAACAACACAGAACCAAGAAAAGAAAGAAAATGATGCTGTGCTGTACCATTTGTGGAAGAAGTCATGAATAAAGACAGCTCCACCCAGTGTTGATATTTAAATTAGAACACCTCTTTTATAGTTAACAAAGTGGAAGTCTGTTCTTTTGAACTTAGCACATTTAATTTTACTTTTCAGTGGTTCCAAATAGACTTATGGCTCTTTTTAGTGGATGGACTGAATGCTGTTTTATACCAGCTTCCTATGGTTGTAATCCTGCACCTTTATCTCAGAAACATTTGCATCTGACATTATTTCCTAAAGCAAGCTTAGTAAACTAACAGAAAAGTCCATCCTGGGGTTAATACAGTTACTAATTGAAATACTGGAACCTTCCTTTGGTTGTAGAAGTGAATACCAAAGACAAGTGTTTGTAAAAAGTGAGAAGCTAGTAGCTGCAAAACAACAGAATGCATCCCAGCACAGCAGCAATAAGGCACTGGAGACAGAGATGACAGAATTTTCCACCCTTACTACATGAACAACACAAAATGAATGTGTTTGGGTTTTGTCACGAAAATCAAAATAAAAAAATAAAGAAGAAAAGAAAAATCAACATGTTAAAAATCTTAATTTATAGGAAACATGTATTTGGCAGGACAAAAAAAACTGTTGGATTACATTAGTTGAAAATCAGCTGTGTTTGTGTGCGATCTGGAACCTTCATTCAGGGGATAACCTGATTGACTGTGCAGTTCAACAAAATGAAATATTACCAGTGATGAGAGGTCTCTGTGTACATTTCAGTGGAAACAAACACAATCCTCAGCCTCAGGAATTTACATGATGCCCTTTGTTGGGCTTATGATGAGAAACATGTGTTGGGGGAAGGGGAAAAATAAAAGCAACTCATCATGCTCACAATTACAGCCTGGACTTAATGTTAATATGAGATATTTAGAGGGTTAGGAAAAAGCTCACATATTATTTATTTGAGCAAATGATGGTAAGAAATACATGCTTCTTATTTAACATGTACCAACTGACAATGAAGACTGAGCTAAGCACCTTTTCCCATGAAACATCACAGGGAAACCTTTGATAGGGCAGCTACCATATTTGAACAATAACAGGGCATAGAATTGGAGAACATTTATGAGGTTTTATGGAAAAAGAGATCACAAGGAATGGCTGACCTCCATTATTTATCCATAAAATATTCTGTCAGGTTATAATGGGACAAGCTAATATGCTAGCAGGTGATCATCCAGAAATGGCCTACTTCAGATTATTGTATAATCTGCAACAGGTGTTCCCTTATTAAGCAAAACTGTAAGGGTTTCATTTTAGGAAAGATTGCTGCTATTAATATACTTTTTCCTGTTATTATTAAACATATGTAACAATCACTAAGTAGTAGCATACCCCTTTGGAGAACATCTCTGCAGATCCACAAAGTTGTACTGTTTTGTAGTGATGCTATATAGACAAATAGATGACTTAAGTCTTAATGATAATCCTGTAATAATTCCTAAAATTATATCTGTGATTATTAAGCTCTTTTATAACAGGACTGCTATTAGGTCCTTTTCTGATAGTCAAAACTGCAAGGAGAACTGAGAACTCTGCCAGTCTCCCAAGCGTCACAAGTTAATTGCTCTAAGATGGTAACCAGACTTTCTCCTACTCACAGCACAGTCCAAGAGATTGTAAACAATTAACCAAAGATCATAAAAATGGAACTAATGATTTATTATAGGTGCTAGGACAGAAGATAAAATATTTACTGGATTTATCTCTACAAAACTTCATGTATAACTTAGTTATGGGTTTAAACCTTCGGTGAACCTATGGAGCAGTGACAGATCCCCAAACAAAACAAAACAAAACAAAACAAAACAAAAAATTGTATGTTTCATAAAACTATTATATACTGAATAAGAAACACTAGAACCCATAAAAAATAAAGGAGCAAAGCCTCATTTACCTTTATTTTGGAAAAAAATTACCTTGGTTTACTTTTAGACAGACATTATAATGAAAAAACTACTTTTAGAGTGTGATTTTATAATCTAATAATTCCTTACACTGAAACAAACAAACAAACAAACCAAACCAAACAATTGGTGTTGACTTTAAAACTGCAGAGGAATTTTAAAACACTTCCACCGTATCCTAAGCCGTGAGTGGGAATGGACAGATGTGTTCCTCCAGTCACCAGCCAGCTGTCATTTGTGGTTATTCATTTGCTTGCACAACTCGTGTTTATTTGTTTCATGGTGTGTCTACATGTTGAGAGCTCTGGGTTGCTGTCATGTTTCCTGGCCCTGGAAATGGATGTCACGTCACTTAGAACTGTGCTATATTAGTCTTCTATCTAGAACTGAACCATTTGTTATTCATAATATTCTCTCTCTCTCTCTCTCTCTCTCTCTCTCTCTCTTTCTCTCTCTCTCTCTCTTCTCTCTCCCATTTTACAGAATGTAACACTTTTTTATTTTATTTTATTTTATTTTATTTATTTTTTACATTCTTTGTTTTCATTCCAAATTTCCAGGTTCCCCCTCACCATAAGTCCCATAAACCCTCTTCCCTCTGCCCATTCTCCAATCAACACCCTCCCACTTCTCTGTACTGATACTCCCCTACAATGCTGCATCAAGCCTTCCCAGGACCAGGGCCCTCTCCTTCCTTCTTCTTGGGAATGATTTGATATGTGAGTTGTGTCTTGGGTATTCAGAGCTTCTGGGCTAATATCCACTTATCAGTGACTGCATTCCATGTGTGTTCTTTTGTGATTGGGTTACCTCACTTAGGATGATATTTTCCAGTTCCAACCATTTGCCTAAGAATTTCATGAATTCATTGTTTTTAATTGCTGAGTAGTATTTCATTGTGTAAATATACCACATTTTCTGTATCCATTCCTCCATTGAGGGACATCTGGGTTCTTTTCAGCTTCTGGCTATTATAAATAAGGCTGCTATGAACATAGTGGAGCATACGTCCTTATTGCATCCTGAGGAGTGGTATAGCAGGGTCCTAAGGTAAACATCATGTGAAGCTATAATGAATGCAGATCTCAAGGCATGGGCAGGGCATTCATTCTGTGTCCTCCATGATGAGAACTTTATATTGGTATTTTCTGAATGTAAAACCAGTTCAACTCATTGAGAAAGTCTACCTCTTCCTCAGTAGAAACAGGAGAACATGGAAGTGTTTCCACACCAAACTCTCCCGTTAATGTTTCCTTGTTCATTTGTTTCCGATGAATTATTTGCTCTATTCTTGATGTTTATTTAACTATACTTTCCCAAATAAAGCTCTATAAACACTGTTCATTTCTTCAATTACTTCACCTACCAAACTTTTCCAATAGGCTTTAGACTTAGCCAATTTGCCTCTTATATTTTAATCATTTTCTATTAAAAAAATATTGACCACTCAACTTCGTGTCAGAGATAAAGGTTTCAATTTGCAAGCCAAATAGGTAGTTAAAAATCTGTACTTTGATTTATTTAACCAGTCATACTGAACTGGTCTCTGAATTTTGTTGTACAGTTTAAATATCTATTAAATGAGGGTAGGACACATTTCATAATTTAAGTAAAGTTTTGATAAGCTAATGCATAAAGCATACCTGGTATATTTGTTTGCACATAGAATCTTGACAGACATTCATGTTTCTACAGATGCCAAACCTAATAATGTGTAAGACAGATGTATTTTATATTATATCATTTTCGTCAATCTAGTCATCTTTTATTGGTAAAACCATGTCAAATTTTCTGAATGTAAAACCAGTTCAACTCATTGATAAAAATCTACCTTTTCCTCAGTAGCAACAGGAGAACATGAGAGTGTTTCCACACCAAACTCTTCCATTACTGTTTACCAATTCATGAAGGACATGCACATATACAGTGCATCCATGTCTACTTATTTTCTGTCTCTACACAGGTTTACTTATAAAAGCCAAATATAATTCATCCTCTATTTTCTGTATTATTTTATCTGTAAACATGACTACTTTTCCAATTTTTAACCAAGTGATGTATTGTGCAAGCTACCAAGAATAAAAAGAGGAAATAGAGAATGATAAGTTACAACAAGAATCAGATCTCAAATGAGATCCTGACAGAGGATAACTTGCTGCCTTGACCTTGAGACAATCTAAAACTTTGACTTTGAGACAACATAAAACTTTTAAAGTGCTAGATAAAGATTATGTGAAATGTTTATCCCTCCAAGTCATTCAACTTTCAATGTCGTAACTACCGTACAATGTCTAGATATGACTTTGAAAGTTTAAGATTGAACAACTTTCATAGAAAAGTGCTGAGCCAATATTTGCTGGGATTCATATTTTGCACTATGTCCTGAGGTATGTACTGTAATATTGCATAAAACATGGAGAGTATAGGGAGTGAAACTTACATATTCTGAATGACTTCTATGTTTATATGGTCAAATAAGTCATCATCTATAACTTTGATTATTGCACTTTGTTCAAACAAATTGAAACAGAACTCTTTTGAACCGCATGAAATATTAGTTCACTTATGAAATTATGATAAATATCAAGCAACAAAGAAACTTGAAGAATTTCTGTATTGCAAAGGTACACACACTTGCAGACAACACATACACACACACACATGCACATGCACACATACACACATGCACACATGTACTCATACACACACACACCAAGATAATGTGCTGCAGTTTCCTTCTGTGGTCTTAGTAAGGCAGGTGGCTTTTCTTCTGAGTATAGACTATGATGTCTGGTGGCAATCTCTGTCTCTATGTATGCAATGTAAATGCACTTCCGCAAAGCTATTCCATTGTCCCAGAGGGCAGGTAAGAGTTCATATAAACCACAGAACTTATAATTGGACTTTTCTTTGGGAGTCTTCTTCTGTTTATTTCCCCCTAAATTTTAATTGCTTTTCTCTTTTCCTTTACAACAACCTCTGAAAAGGACTCAACCTTCAAATGCAAAGTGCAAGAGGAATTTGTCTTAAAGTCATCACTGACATAAAAAAATGCAAGAGCAACTAAGATTTTAAAAAAGGTAAAATTTAGACTTTAAGAAGTTTAACAGTATTTTATTTTTAAATACATTTACAAAAGTAGCACTTAATATCTCAACAAATTATATTTACATATGATATGTAAATATATATAACACACACATATATTTATATATATTTATATATATAATAGATGAGCTCTCCCATTGATTTGGATAATAATACAATTTAACAGGCAAAAACTCTTTTTCATATTAATTGAATGCTAATAATATAATTTAAATAAATAAACAAGACCCAGAAAGTAGATTTTTTTTTCACTACATTGGAGGATATTCGAAAATCTTTAAGGAAAATGTTGTTATCCTGAACTGAAAACCTCATATGGAAACCAGGCAGTTGAGCAGGAGGTCCTGAGTCACATCACAGGTTTGCTGTCTGAGGAAATGGTAATGCCACACACCACCAGAAGCAGTAGTTTACTCTGGGCACCACCTTGCATCTTGCAACCTCAATGGCTCAAAAGTATGTGGGGATGGGTTTTTCCCGTAGTCAGAACCAGTGCTGTTTGCTTGCTGACAGGAAAGGAGAGAAAGCAGCTATCTGGCCATTTCAACTTACATAACAAAGACCAATAATAAGGAAAATGTATGTAGTAAGTAAATTTCTAAATATTAAAAAGGACCATGTAATGGCCGGCCAAAGTCAAACACTGTGGCTTCTATATTGAATAAAATGCAACTTAGTTGCAATAACTTTAATAAAAACAGGGATTTCACTGAAATCTGTTAAATTGGAAATGTATTAGTTCACTGAGAGTGGCAGCAGACAGAATGGCTTTTGGGAGAATCGTTGCTAATGCATTGGGCCTCCTCTTGCTTGCAGAATAGAAATTACTGGCTCTTGGTTAAAATGCCATGTGAATTAATTTTCAGCCTCATTTCTTCTCTGGCTAAGCATAAAGGCAATTTCAAAGAGTGAAAAATGGCCTAATATGTGTTGGCACAAATCTTTTGAGAAATGAAAATATTAGCAACTTCCACAATTCAACTCCAGATTTCACCAGCTAGCACAGTACAGTTGAGACCTCTCAACATGGGCTTTGTAGATTCAAAGACAAAAAGTATTGTCTTTTCCCTAAATTTTGGCTTTTTTGGTGTCTGTGTGTCTTACAATTGCTACAGTGTATCAATAAGCTTACACATTAAAGGTCAGCCTTGGCAAACCTTCTCACTAGGAGTACAGTGTATGGCTTCATAATACTCTCCTCAGATTAACAGTCTTCTCTTTATCCATTTTTTGTTGAAAACAGACTCTTCTCTTGTACGATCTGTCCAGACCACAGTTTCCCAGCCACCCTGTCCTCCAAGCTTCCTCTCACCTAATCGCTCCTCTAGCTCTACTTCCCTTCCATTTCCCTTCCCCTTTCTTCAAGAGACAGCAGCCAAACAGGATGAAACAAGATGTAATAAGACAAGCCAAAAGCCTTCATATCAGGGATAGACAAGGCAACCCAATAGGAAGAAAAGAGCCCCAAAGCAGGCAAAGAGTCAGAGATGCACCTCCTTCCACTCTGAGGAATCCCTGAAGAGCTGACAGCCATAATACATACTCAGGGAACCTGGTGCAGACCCACATGTAGGCCTGTCCTTTGTTTCAGTCTTTGTGAACACATGTGAGCCCTGCTTAGTTGATTTTGTGTGTCACGTTCTCCCGGTGTCCTCCATCCTCTCTGACAATCTTTCTTCATCTCTTCCATGGAGCTCCCCAAGCTTCATAGGGAGCACCTGACAGAGACTTCCAATTTAGACTGTCTCTGCTTAAAGTCTGGATGTGGATCTTTGTGCTCACTCCCATCGACTTATTTTTTTTTTGCTAAGTAATGGTTACTATTGCTTTATTCCACAATTACCAGGCAATAAGTAAATAATAATAATCATAAAATAATTTATTAAAATAAGATGTGTGTGTGTATCACTTAAGCAACTGTTAAGATCGTGATGGAATGGGTATACTTCAGTTTATAAAAGTGGGTCATAAGGAACATGGCAGTGACACCATTTGAATATTTCATATAATGCTGTACTAGTGAGCAAAATTAGCATACATTCTTTTCTAGGTGATTGCTTGGCATCAACTTATACACGGAAAATGAATCTAAAATAAAGCCAGTATTTTTAGTCAATGCATAACCCCTAAGTAAAAGGGAGCTTCTCTCTTACCTCATTTTTGATGCCATTTACTTTAGAGTCACATAATGAATTGTGTTAATCTCTAATCATCCACAAAGAACAAAAGCCCACCTAATATTGGACTACTATATTGCTGAATTGTTCTTCACAACCACTCTGCAATGGAGAGATGTGGGAAACTTGGGGAGGGGGAGACTGAAAATAAGTAACTCTAAAGTTAAAAATCTAAAAACATTTTTTAAAATATACTCACTTTTATATATTTTTTTTTCAAAAAATCTTTAGTACTCTTGGACAATCTGCTAGCTAATTATATTTCACTTAACTGACGTCTAACTCTGAACAAGTCATTTACCCATTCAAATTACTAAGTATTTGAAATAGAATTCTATTTAATTCTACTAGGTTGTTGATAGAGGCATTATTAGCCAAATATTCTTACCTATTTTTCAAGTAAAATAGGTATTGCACTGCATCTGTCATAAAAGGCCATGGTCAGAAAAAAAGATATCTCAAAAGCAATACATGAAAGAACCTAAATATAATAAGCAAATTAACGATTTCCCAGAATAAACTATAAGCATACTTATAGAATTACAAATGCAAATAAGAACATGATTATAAAATATGGCATTAATTATATTTAAAATTGGATAATGATACAGGAGAAAATATAAATAAATAAGAGATTATCATCATCATTTTAATTTTTTTGAATTTCTGTAACATTTTTATTTCAACATGAAAAAGGTGATGTGTTTATAGATATTTGTTAATATTTTTCTTTAAATCAAATTCTTAAAGATTTTTTAATGCATTTTAAAAACTATTTTATATTTGTGAAATGTTTTGTTTTGTCAAATTTCAAAGATGTGATGAATACACAGACAGCTCTGTATCATGCTTCTTCAGATCAATGGAGAAATGAGATATTCACAAAATAATTCAAAAATAAGATATAATGAGTAAAGTATTCTTATACTGGAGACTTCTGTCATGTATACCATTCTACCTTTTGTGGATGGATGAGTAGACTTTTATCTTCATCCAAGTTTTGCTGTTTGAATATATTTATTATACTTCTATAAGGGAGATACAAAGAAAGAAGGTAAATATTAAAATCAGATATTTATTGAATGCATAAAATATGCAGAATGTAGTGTGTACTTATGAGAAATGATATAATTTCAGAAACAATATCTCTTTTTGTATCTAAGATTGTGACAGTACAGTATTATTACCAAGTGTTTGGTTTTAGACCCTGGAAGACAGTGGGTTTAGGTATATATTTTACATACGAAAGTAGACCTGGCCTCTGGGTTCTCCCAGTATCCCTTAGTCCCTGCCTGGCATAGCCAACACCAAACCCAGAACTTTCCAGCTCAGGAGCTTAGCTGTCCGTCCCCAAGTGGCTCTTTGCTATATAATCCAGACACTTTGGTTTCCTATTCTTCCTCCCCTTTCCCTTTACACAGTTCTCTCTCTCTCTCTCTCTCTCTCTCTCTCTTTCCTTCTCTTCCCCCTCGACTCTGTCTCCCTTTCCATGGAGACTTCCCTGGCCTCCTTCCCTGGGGCCAGTGAACTAATCAGCCAAAGAGCAGCTTCCCAATAAAACTGTGTTTATACATATTTTAATCTTGCTTGAATTCGTTCATTTTACCAGTGAATAAATATCTTATCACCAGAGTCTGAAAAATAGTAGTTATGTTCATAAGAAACAAATGAACTAAACTTGGGCTAAAGGGAGGGGGGTGCAAATTAGTCAGACCTTCCAAATTTTCATCACTCTAACAAAATATCAGACCAAATAATAAGCAAAAGAAAAAGAAAAAAAAAGAAAAAGAAAAAAGAGGAAGCAAAAAACAGGAACAAATTGGGTCCCTGTATCTTTCAAAGGCATGTTACAAATGATCTAAATTTGTTCTACTAAATTGGTTCTTAGCTCCTAAATGTTCTACCATTTCCCATTAAATCCAATGAATGGTGACCAAGCAAGCCTTAGGCATAATATGATTTTGAGGAACATTTAATATTAAAACCATTGCAAAACCACTCTTGCATTATAAAACAGTGTTTAAGTTGTATGCTATACAATTCTAGAAAAGTCATTATTAGCAACATTACATAGTATGTGGCTCATACAAACATAAATGGGGACTGCAAATAAATAAATACAAACATACATACATACATACATACATACATACATACATAAAAACAAATAAATAAATAATGAACAGAGAAACTACCTCAATTTACTTTTGTAAGGAGATGGACATCCATACAGGTATACAAAGGGTTTAGAATCCCAAACAGACATTGCAAGAAAAGAAACTCTCCATACCTAAATTGCCAATAAATACAGAACAAGAGCAAATTCCCAATGCTCTAAGAGAAAGAAAAGTCACACGCAGTGTCAGATTCACCAGAAGCATAGAAGAATTCTCAAGTGGTGATCAAAGGCCAGACAGGCATGCACGATGTATTTCAGCCCTGAAAGCACACAATGGGTAGTCAAGGTTACTACATCCACCAAAACTGTCCTTCAAAATTGAAAGGCAAATCAAGATGCATGCAAACTGAAAGATTTCATGCCTACTAGGCAATAACAGAGGACTCCTACACAGAATAGGAATCAAGGGGAGCGAATGTTTAAGAGACAATAAGTGACATAATGCATAATGGAATAAAAATCAGGGATCAAACAATATTAACTCATTCTGTCACTAGTGTTCTAAAGTCTAAAAGGTTGAAATGAATAAAGTCTGTTCAAACCAATAAAAACAAGAAAAGGAGAGGAAATGCATTTCTAATTGTAGTCATCACTGTAAGTGGACTCTGAATTCCAATGAAAAGACATTGTCTTATTGGATAAAAGCTTGTGCCCGAGCATTCACTATCTTCAAGAAACCCATGACGGTGCAGAGACTTTCACAACCTGGAAGTAAAAACATCAAAAGTGATATTTGAAGCAAGTTACATAGAAGCCAATAATACACAGAAGTAAAAAGGAACGTGTTCATGGAAACAGCATGTAAGCCAGGATTAATTAGAAGGGACTGTTCTGACTGAGGAGGAACACCAATGGCATCCCAATACCTGAACTGAAAATATGCTGCAGATTCATAATAACAGAGATAGCGTTCAGTGGAACAAAAACAATAACAACAACAGAAGCCCAAATGCAAATGGATGAACAGACAAAAGCACAGGAGGCAATGCAGTAAAATAAAGGACTGGGGTGTGGGGAGGGTGGGTTGGCAGTCAGTGTACTTGCTTGAACACCCAGCAAAGCAGCCCAAAACACTCACACTGTACAAATAACATCCTGCTCAGCAAAAGAAGCTGAGAAAACTTGATACACTCGTGCAGAAAAAAGTGGTGCTAGAGTTCCATGTCTCTCCCTATACAAAATGCAAAATAGATGAAGACCTCAATCTAAAATAGGAAATGTTTTTATCTGATATTGAAAATGTAGGTAAAACATCAAGATACTGGCATAACAATGCCCTCTTAAATCACTTCAGTTGCTCAGGAAAATAGGATAATAATATATGATGATTTATATTACTTTGTAAAACTTCTATACTGTAAAGGAAATAACTGAGTAAAAAGCCAAGAGAATAGGAAAAATATTTGCACTTATGACAGGATTAATATCCAGTTGCTTCTAGCATTTTTTCTTGTTCTGTAATTTTTTGACAAATTAGCTATTTATTAAGTGACTTGGAAAGATTCCTTTCTGGTAATATTTATTTGGGATTACAAACCTCTTATATATCTGTATGCATTTACAAAACCTCATTCCTTCTACCCTGAGGAATTTGAATGATTTGACGAGTAAAGAACAAATAAATCGATAAATATTTAAAAGGTTTGAATAGGTAGTGATCAAAAGAAAATACAATTGGTCAATATATGTGCAAAAGGTAAGTTTGCTTTTTAGAAATTTGGAAAATTCAAATCAAAATCCACTGAAATTCTATCTCAGTGAGAAGGGCTAACCTGAACCCCCAAGATGGCACAGACACTGAGCCACCAACCAGGCAGCATACACCAGCTGATATGAGGCCCCAAACACATATACAGCAGAGAACTGCCGGGTCTGGACTCAGTCAGAGAGGATGCACCTAACCATCAAGAGACTTGAGGCTCCAGGGAGTGGGGAGGTTTGGTGGGGTGCAGTTATGGGGTGGGGGTGGGGGATTGGACATTCTCTTGGAGATGGGGGAGGAGATATGGGATGTGGAACAGTCAGAGGATGGACTGGAAGGGAGATGAAGTCTGGAGTGTAAAAAAAATGATTAAAGAATAAAAAAAAGAATGTGTAATAAGAATGTGAATAATGGGAATGTGAATTATCACTACCTCTATGTTGAGTAGTATGAACAATTCTCAAAAGTTAAAAACAAAACCAGTTATAACATCTTTTGGATTTACGTCAAAAGATCAGAAAATCAACCCAGAAGAAGAAATGTCTGTATATTTATGCTTATTAAAGCAATATTTATAATTTCCTTTTGATAGCTAAATAAAAATGGACAAACTACTGTTAAATAAACAAAATGCAGTTTTGTTTACTCATAAGGAATGAAATATTGTTAAGTGAAATAAGTCAGATGGGGGAAAAGGTAACAAATATTTCTCATTGTACTTAGAGTGGGTCAAGCAAAGTTGCATCACAGAACAAGATAGGGCTCTAAGAAAAGCAAATTGAAAGGAGGAAGAAGAGAGAGGATGAGAAGATGATGGGAATGTAATTTAAATTAGAACACAATAGCAAAAGAAACATAAAAGCAAAACGTATTAATCTGAACAACTAACATCAGTTAATATTGTAAAAGTATTCTCTATACAATCATAAAATCTTAAGTCTATTATGATATTATCAAAAGAATAGACCATAATAATTCTCCTTCAATCTTGTCTACATAAGTGAATTGTGATTGTAGAAGTCTGCTATTTAAATAAATATGTTCAACAGAATGAAAATGTGGCCACTTTGAGTACAAGGTTACATTATGATACATAATTGTACTGAACAAAACCACTGAGGACCTCTAGATACATGCTGTTTGTCACACTGAAATATCACTATGGTGACATCAATATGTGTCTATCCCCTAATCTGTGATGTGGAAATATAATCCAGTGTTACCACAGACTAGTCCTGTGATTACCAGTCTTAGTTAATGAAACATGACACATCAAAGCAACTGTCTCCATACGCAAGGAAAAAACTCCATTAAGTCTGGAGGTTCTACTGGGAATTGTACTAATTAGTCTACATCCATATGATTACATGCACCGTAATTGGTTCTGACAAAACATTCACACAGGTGAATGCCAACAGGATATTGTCTTCTTGAACTTTAAATATCTTCAGAAATATTTTTGCAGCAAAGTCAATCTATGTCAGTGAAAGAATTGGAAATATCATTTTGATCAAGACAGACTCTCTCTAAGCTTAAAGAATTATGAATAAACTCTAAAAAGGTTTTATTTAGTATTTATAATTAATTTAATTTCTGTCAACCAAAGCCCCTATATATAAACTTATATTTCTATAGTAACCACATTCATAAAGTCACTTCCCCACATAAATCAGCAGTTAGTGGTCCAGTTTGTTAATGCTTAGTTGTTTCCTATCTATGAACAGTATTTTATCTGATCACTGAAAGTGAGGACTTTGATGATATAGATATAGATATAGATATAGATATAGATATAGATATAGGCATAGGCATAGGCATAGGCATAGGCATAGGCATAGGCATAGGCATAGACATAGACATAGACATAGACATAGACATAGATATAGATATAGATATAGATATAGATATAGATATAGATATAGATGTATTTACTTCAGGGAGATTGAACATAGACTAAATCAAGTAACACAGTACTACAGGGCAAAACATCAAATTGTAAAGAAAGGTAAGTTAGAGAGTGAATGTGACCTAAACAGAAATTCTGATAAATATCATGTCATAATTTTAATTTAAAATATAAATATAAATTTAAATCAACAGCTACATTACTTTTGTTCTCATTCCTATGAAGAGGATGTCAAAGTGTTGCATTAGAAGTTGTCTGTGGTCTACTACTGTATTACATCACTTGTAATATATCAGCAGTTAGTGGTCCAGTTTGTTTATGGACCACTATGTCCATCACTTTGTCATTCTGGGAATAAGCCATATCACACGTATCAAACAAGAATGATCTATGTTTATTTCATGAAAAGTACATTTAAATTTCATCCAGTTTCCTTTCACTTGGTCCTAACATTTCTTAGAAGTGACAGTGATAAATGCCCTTTTGCTGTTAATGGACCTACGTAGGATTAGGGAGTTGTTACTTTCAGCCTCATTCCCAATGGTGAAGGTTCAATGATTTAATAAGTGATGCTTACATAGCAAGCTACCCATAAATGCGTAAAGAGCTTCTAGATGATTACATGCATGGGGGTTCTTAAAGACTTTGTGCCAGGGAGTTACATAGCTATGTATTCCTTCCCACAGGTTTTCACATCATCCATATCCTCTAGGATGTCCATCATCATAAACCAGTAAGCCTAAAGTCTCCTCTTAGTTCACTGAGCCACTAGAAGTAATTAATCATTCTGTACAAATGTGCTGATTGGCTTGCTAACGGAACTTTAATTCATAGCAGGCCAATCAGAAGCATTTGTAAAACACTCTTAATTCTATTGGCATCCAACGTGGAGCTAACAGACTTGGAGACCTCAGTCTATGGGTCTAGCAATACTTCCAGTAAGGCTCGAAGCAGAATTCATGTGTAAACTGCAAAATTTCCCATAATAACCAAAGATAAATAAAAAAGAAAACTTGGTGCCTATTGGTTTTAATTCTCTTCCTAAGCAAAATTCTATTTATAATTCAAAATGTGACTTATCTAGAAGTATTAAAAATCAATAATTAAATTCTCCAGTCTCAAAAAAAAATCAAAACCAGCATTGGTGGTGGAAAAGCAGCATTGAAATACATTTTGTGTCATGAGATACTGACAGCTAAGACATGTAGCCCACAATACACTGATTCAGGCATAATATGAGATTTGGTTTTCAGTATTTAAATGACAAGAGTAAATAGTAGGGCTTGCATCTGATACCAACACTCTTAGGAAGTGTTTCAATGATCCATAATCTAGCCCTTGAATTTTCACTTGGGAAATCATTGGATATCTTTATAATAATTGGCTTGTATCATGGTGATAAAGTATAAAATGCACATGCTTCATGGCTTTAATAGTTTGTAAAGTGCTGTATTCAATACTGCCTGATCACCTAAAGTCTTGTCAAGGGATACGCTCTCTGAAATAATTCTTCACATGCTGGCTATCACTGTGAAACATCTGATCAAGGCTGGATGGCACAAGCAGCAGTTTCCTTTGGAATTCATATTTCACAGCAGTCAAACTTCCCTTCAAGGACACCGAACATAATTTATTTTTCAAGTAAGACATACACTATTTTTACAGAGCTACAGCCAGAATTTAAAAGACAACAGAGCAGACAAGATTCATGAATTCTTGTCACCAAACCTTAAAGTTAACCGAGTTTCAGGAGATGTATTTATTCTGGGTTATATGATTTCAGCTTCTATGTAGATTTCTGCAATAAGCGTTTCAGGTGTTTTCATGGGGTTTGTGGATAGGATCCAATGATCCAGACTAAAAGGGATGTACTACCTTTATCTCCAATGTCCAAGTATTAGAATTTGTTCAGGTTAAGGTATACTGACAGAAGAGAACTAATTGTGAACATGACTTCCTATTTAAGATTCAATAGCATCAAATTAGCACTCCAAATCAGCTATGGTAAGAGCACAGAGACATTGGAATGAATCACATAGCATTCAGAGATGTTTTAGCAGATAAGCAACAAAGTATGGACCCAGCCAATCGGCCAGTATTTTGAGAACACCAACACACCTTTAGATACAACCTGAAATCGCTGGTTGCAAATAACTGAGAAACAAAAGCAGTATTGCTCATGAAGTGAAAACGAGAGAACCAATATTTCATGCCCTTGAGTCATGTATCATTTATTCCAGCATCTCGCAGTGAAGTGATTCTTAACTGCCAGACGATCAAGAGGGCTTGTTTCACCTTTCACTGTAACTGAGAGTCACTTAGAATCTTTGTGAATTCAACGCTGAAGAAAAGAGACAGTGACAGACAGGCATACGGGACACTGAGTGTTGTGTTAGAATGGCGGCTCATTGGAACACATCACACCAGGCCAGCACAGCTCCGTGGAGGAGAGGGGTTTATTGGGGCTGGAGAGGGGGCCAACGAAGAAGGGGGAGGAAAAAAAGAGGTCATAGGGGCACTGCCTTTTATTTGGGCTGTGAGGTAACCACATGCACCTCTGGCACAGGTGAGGATGGGCAGGCAGTATGGCGGTTGCCATGGCAACAGATGAGCAAGTCCCTGTCTCCTATAGGTGATGTCATCACTGGATTTGGAAGTTCGCTTCTGGTGCCAACAGTGAGGCCATTGGGTTTTATTGCCCTTGTGGAACTCAATCAATAGAAAGTGCAAAATAAAAAAAATTAGAAACTGGTAAGGATCTCCTTTTTCTCCATCACCCTTCCTCTAGGTGATGAAAAACTAGCCCCGTCGTTTCATCTTCCTTGATTCTGTTGCAAGGTGCTTTAAGAAGAAGTTTAATTGCTTCCATAGGTGAATGGAAGGATAAGATGCAAACCTAATAGAAGAGTCAAAAAATAACTGATTATAAAGCTAATAATTTAATAATTACTTTTTTTGACTTGGGAAGAGAAATACATTTCCAGAGACTTTATCATTACAGCAACGCTAATTTCAGGATATTTTATTTTATGAACACAGTGTTATGTTTGATAGAATACTCTCTGCCCTCATACTAACCTAAGCTTTATTTAAAGATTATTTTCATAGAAATCTGTAAGAATGTTTCATGTCAGCGATGTGAAGGTAAACTAGAAGAGTTCAAGAGTTTACCCTCTTGAACACCCTTACAACTAGAGGAAATACGTAATTTTTAAAATTTATTTAATTAATCATGTAGTGTTCTGCAACAAAAATTTAAAAGTCAGTATCGAATTTGGGAATTCCAAATGTCAAAACATGTCCAAATATTACAAGTATTTTTCACAATGAACAAAGCAGTTAGGAGATGATGCTGAGTTCTTCAAGAGGTAGGTTTTGAACAGAAGCTAAGTGATTCAAAGTGTATCACTGGAAGTGCTTTAGAGAACCCCAGTTCTATCCTAATTATTATCTTTTATTTTGCAGGTCATTGGTAATTTATTATTATTATTATTATTATTATTATTAATTTAAAATTTACATTCCATAGTTTATTTTTTATTCCCCCCACCGCCCCCTGTCTACCCTCTGACTGTTCCTCATCCCATACCACCTCCCCACCCCCTGTCTTCATCCCTCACCTCAGCTGACCTCTAAACTCCCTGGGGTCTCCAGTCTCTTGAGGGTTAGGTGCATCAGCTCTGAATGAACACAGACTGAGTAGTCCTGTACTGTATGTGTGTTGAGGGCCTCATATCAGCACCAGCTGTATGTTGCCTGTTTGGTGGTCCAGTGTTTGAGAGATCGCAGGGGTCCTGATTAATCGACACTGCCGGTCCTCCTACAGGATTGCCCTTCTCCTCAGCTTCTTTCAGCCTTCCCTAATCCAACAACAGGGGTCAGCTGCCTCTATCCTTATTCTTTTTATTCCCTCGCCACAAAATCAGTGGCTTCCCTTGACCATGTTTTCCTACCATGGTGCTTGCCTCTGCCAGAGTGTCAGACCAGTGCTCACAGGCCAGAGCCGCGGAGACTATAATCCAAAGCAGCCCATTCTATCGATAAGTGAATGATTCGGGAATTGGTTCTACTGACGGAAAGCTCCCTAACATAATTTCTTTCAGTTGGAAATTCTTATCTTTCTCTAAAACTGCTTCAGAGGAATAACATTAAAAATTGATCCAGAAAATTATTGTCGATATTAAAAAGTCACACACACACACACATACACACACACACACACACACACACACACACACAAAGATAAATTTGTAAAAAAAAAAAAAATCTTCCCTCTCAGTTTTTTTCGCCCCTCTGGTAAGAAAAGCAAAGAAAAGTTTCATTCACCAAACATGTTCTAAAAGGTGAATGCTTTAGTTTGAATGAGAAATGTTCTTGGTAGATGAGGCGTTTGAACCCTGATCCCAGTTGGAGAGGCAGACCCTTACTGGATGAACTATAGAAACAGGACATTATTGTTTAGAGTTTCACTCCACTGCCTGTTGGCTCTACCTGTGGTTAAGTGTTTGCAAGTCAGGATGTGAGTCCTCAGCTTCCTGCTCCAGGCGCCACCGTGCCTGTTGCTGGCTGTCCTGCCTCCCCACCATGCTGGACTCTGCCCTGCCTCCCCACCATGCTGGACTCATCCCTCTGAAACCACAGCAAAATAAGTTACTTCTTCCGTAGAGTGCTTAGGGTCTTGATATTTCATCACAGCAACAGAAAAATAACTAACATAGTGGGTAAAATGAAAATATGCAGTGTCATGGGACCTAAGAAATTTTGGAGCTAAAGGTTCTTCACTGAAAATATTGTATTTATCCACAAGTATAACATCTATATTTTAGAAATGTGAGAAGGCTATGAAATAAAATTTTATTTTATTTCAGCTAAGAGAATAAAATTGGGAGAAAAATGAGTTTATTAGTAACCATCTTCAATGATATTTATGCTAGCTCTATTATTTGATTCAAAGAAAAAAGAATATTAAATAGTTCATAAATAAAAACATACTGTATGGAGCAAAAAAGATACATAAAATACTTATACATGACAAGCGATGCCATTGAAAGTGCATCATAAAAAATTATAAGTTGATATATCTTGAGTAAAATCCTATGGAAGTAGTAAGACTTTCAGAATGCAATTTGTTAGAATTCTTGAAGCCATTAGATTATTAAATTAGCCATAATACTAGAGATATATCCTACAGTCTATGTCTTTCCTGTGATACTAGAGTTTGATTCTTATAAGATATAACAATCATATCTAATAGAAATCAGAGTCCAAAAATAGTGCACACTTCAAAATTAATCTAGTACAGAAGAAAATATAGGATGAACTTGAATACATAGACAGAGGAGTTTCTGAACAGACCATAAAAGCACAAGTGTTATGACCAAAACTTGACATGTTACTGTGAAACCAAAAAATTTCTCTTTATCAAATGAACATTATTTGAGTGAAGAGACAGTTTAAAGGGATGATATCTTTACCAGCTACACATATCACATATTATAATTTATAATATACAAAGAATTCAAAAACTAAACATTAAGACAACAAATACCCCAGTGTAAAAATGGAACATAAAAATAAACAGAGAATTCTTAAAGTAACTGAACAACATTTTAAAAGTGCTCTAAAGCACGAGCCATCAGGGAAATACAAAGGAAAACTACTTTGATATTTCATCTTACTGTTCTCAGAACGGCTAATAGGGAAAAAAAAATGGCACATGATGAAAATACAGCATTAAAACCTCTCCCAGTAACATACTGTTATATCCATAGGTAAGAGCATATTTCAGCCCTCATCACAGAAGCTTCTATTTGCATGTTATGATGATCAAGACAGAGACTTGCAAATGGTCAAGAGACAGGAAAAACGAAATTGTAGAATAGTCCCTTGTAAATAGTGAAACATTAACACTCACTTCTAATGGAACTGCAAACAATATTGAAACCAGTTTGGATTATCCTGGAACAGCTATATATATACAAACATATACTATATGATCCGGCTATACCACATGTAGGCATATGCACAAAGATTTTCATATCTGTCTTTGGAAGTGTCTTAGGGCTTCTATTTCTGCACAAACATCATGACCAAGAGGGGAGGGAAGGGTTTATTCAGCTTACACTTTCCACATTGCTGTTCAAGCAGGTCAGGAAGCAGGAACTGATGTAGAGGCCATGGAGGGATGTTACTAGCTTGCTTCCTCTGACTTGCTCAGCTTACTTTCTTACAGAACCAAGACTACCAGTCTAGGGGTGGTACCAACCACAATGGGCCCTCTCCCCTTGATCACAAATTGAGAAAATGCCCTACAGCCATATTTCATGGAGGCATTTCCCCAACTGTAGCTCCTTTGTGATAACTCTAGCCTGTGTCAAGTTGACAAACAAAATCAGCCAGTACAGGTACGGTTTTAGTGCTGTGAACAGACACCATGACCAAGGCGATTCTTATAAGGACAACATTTTATTGAGACTGGCTTACAGGTTCAAAGGTTCAGTCCATTATCATCAAGGTGGGAACACGGCAGCATCCAGCAGTCATGCTGCAAGAGGAGCTGAGAGGTCTACATCTTCATCTGAAAGCCTCTTGGAGAAGAGTCACTTTCAGGTAGCTAGGACTAGGGTATTAAAGTCCATGCCCACTGTGACACACTCGCTTCAACAAGGCCACATCTCCTAATAGTGTCACTCCCTAGCCCAAGCATATACAAACCATCACAATATCCTACTACTAGACTACCTTTCTACACATGCTCATTAATCCATTATTCATGGCTGTTGGAATTTGCAAAATGCTTTAGATGTCCATCAGCTGATGAATGAATAATGAAAAATGTAGTTTATTTACACAATGGAATACTATTCATCTGGAAAGAAAAAGTAAATCAAATTTGAAGGTAAATGGAAGGAGCTAAAATAATCACTTGGAGTGAGGTGGTCCAGACCCAGAGAGACAAACGCTTCATGCATTCTTTCGTGTGAAGGTGTAAGTTATATCTCTTCTGATATGTGTGTTGCATTTGAAATGCCCATACAGGTCATAAAATTAATAGGTGCCACACAAGGGAGGGGCTTTTAATGGAAAGGGGATAATATGTCATGTTATAAAGGGCAATTATGGGCTGTAATAATTATGGTTAGAAGAGCAGGCCAGATGAGGGAACACAGAAGGGAGTAAGAAGTGTAGAAGATCACATAAGAAAGTCAATACGGATAGCTAGCGCCTACACTACATCCAACCTCTGCACCTGGCCAGATCTCCCATATCCTTCTCCAGGGTCTGAGCCTGGTGAGTCTGCCCTTTCCTGTCCATCCATGCACTCATCCCAATCCACCTGGGGCCATATCCAGTGCCACAGCTATTTCGACTACCTCCATATCTCCCAACCAATTGATGTATGCTGCAAACCACCCTACCTAACCACCAAACCACAAAACCACGGGTCTATCCCATATAGCAGTCATACAATCCCCGCCATCCACTTCACTTCACTCCACCCATTTCCAACCTTCAGGTCCATCCCACCTACACAGCTTCTTTTCTTTTCTGTCCCAAAGTGTCCATATAAATCTCAGAACTAACAAAAGAAGTCCACATGTGCAGATACCATTAAAATTAAATACCAATAAGATGAAACACCAAACCGGAATCTTCTCTCCAAAAACTACCAGTCCTGTAGAAATGTTTTCCAGTAAGAAGCCCCTAGGTGAATCCCATAATGCAGAATTTAAAAGAAGAATCATAGACTTTACCAAAGAATAATTTAAGGAAGACATGAAGCCATATCTTAATAAAACTAAGGAAAAAGAACTTAAGGAGAATAAATGACCAAGTGATGCGGAGGGAAACACAAACACAAGGCTATTGAAATGGTGAAGACGATAAAGGACCGTAAAAATGGAACTAAATATGGAGATATAGACATTGAAGAAGAGTCAAGCAAAAACTAAGGTGAAATATAAAAACCTTCTAATTCAACTAGAAAACCCAGAGGAAGGACATACAAGTAGAATAAAACAAGCAGAAAACTGAGTATCAAGACTCAAACACATTAAAAAAACCTCAAACACATAAAGGATCAGGCCACATGAATGAATGAATGAATGAATGAATGAATGAATGAATAAATAAATAAATAAATAAATAAATAAATAAATAAATATTTTATAGCAAAAAAAAGCAAATCCAGATCTTGTCTGCAGCATCCCATCCAGCAGGTAGCAGGTCAGCCATACGTAGCCAGCCTGCCAGGTGCTGAGACCCTGCCAGCGGAACCAGGTACCAGAACCAGCCCGAGTTTAAGACCTCCGGGGACTCAGGTCTGGGGCAGGAACTGCGCACAGCCTAGCGGTTTGGAGTTCAGCGGCCGTGCCTGAGCTCTGCGCTCGCAGGCCAGACCCCCGAACCCCCTGCAGGCAGCGCCATCTTGTCTGCAGCATCCCATCCAGCCGGTAGCGGATCAGCCAGACCTAGCCAACCCGTCAGGTGCTGAGACCCTGCCGGCAGAACCAGGTACCAGAGACAGCCCGAGTTTAAGACCTCCGGGGACTCAGGTCTGGGGCAGGAACTGCGCACAGCCTAGCGGTTTGGGGTTCAGCGGCCGTGCCTGAGCTCTGCGCTCGCAGGCCAGACCCCCAAACCCCCTGCAGGCAGCGCCATCTTGTCTGCAGCAACCCATCCAGCCAGTAGCGGATCAGCCAGACCTAGCCAACCCGTCAGATGCTGAGACCCTGCCGGCAGAACCAGGTACCAGAGACAGCCCGAGTTTAAGACCTCCGGGGACTCAGGTCTGGGGCAGGAACTGCGCACAGCCTAGCGGTTTGGAGTTCAGCGGCCGTGCCTGAGCTCTGCGCTCGCAGGCCAGACCCCCGAACCCCCTGCAGGCAGCGCCATCTTGTCTGCAGCATCCCATCCAGCCGGTAGCGGATCAACCAGACCTAGCCAACCTGTCAGGTGCTGAGACCCTGCCGGCGAGTTTAAGACCTCCGGGGACTCAGGTCTGGGGCAGGAACTGCGCACAGCCTAGCGGTTTGGAGTTCAGCGGCCGTGCCTGAGCTCTGCGCTCGCAGGCCAGACCCCCGAACCCCCTGCAGGCAGCGCCATCTTGTCTGCAGCATCCCATCCAGCAGGTAGCAGGTCAGCCATACATAGCCAGCCTGCCAGGTGCTGAGACCCTGCCGGCGGAACCAGGTACCAGAGACAGCCCGAGTTTAAGACCTCCGGGGACTCAGGTCGGGGGCAGGAACTGCGCACAGCCTAGCGGTTTGGAATACAGCGGCCGTGCCTGCGCTCTGTGCTCGCAGGCCAGACCCCAAACCCCCTGCAGGCAGCGCCATCTTGTCTGCAGCATCCCATCCAGCCGGTAGCAGGTCAGCCAGACCTAGCCAGCTTGCCAGGTGCTCAGACCCTGCCCACAGAACCAGGATAAGCAACAATTCTTGTTTATTAAGAAGAGTGAGGACCAGCTATAGCGGCAGGCCTCCATATTGCAACCAGGACACAGCTGGAAAGGTGCAGATAGAGACTCCGCCTGGGTCTAGAGCAGGGAGAGCTGCTAAGCTCTCGCCCACAGGCGGGCCCGGGCGCCTAGGATCTGCAGCACGTCCCTGCGAGCTTAGGCCGTGCACCGAGGCAACCGGCACCACCCAGCTCCCCAGGAGCCCGGACCAGCGATAGCGGCAGGCCTCCATACTGCAACCAGAACACAGCTGGAAAGGAACAGGTAGACAGATTCCATCAGGGGCTACCACGTGGGGGGATCTGCTAGGCTCTCGCTACTAGGCAGGCCCAGCAGCACCTGCCGAGGCTCTGCTGCACTCCCCCACACTTCCCGGAGACCTCAGGCCGTGCACAAAGTCAGTGGGTGGCAGCCAGCTCGTGATCCCGTTGAGCAGCAATCACGCATAACCACCAGTAGAGAAACAACAGGTAAGCCCAGCCTCATAGGAGATTCAAACACCAGCCAGTGACAACAAGGTCAACTAACACCAGAAATAACCAGATGGCAAAAGGTAAACGAAGGAATGTCACTAACAGAAATCAAGACAACATGACAGCATCTGAACCCAGTTCGCCAACAACAGGAAGCCCTGGATACCCCAAAACACCAGAAAAACAAGACTTGGATATAAAATCACTGGTCAGGATGCTGGTAGCTGAACACATAGAAAAATCTCGTAAAGAAATAGAAGAGAAAATGGATCAAAAGTTAGAAGCCTTTACAAGGCAAATACAAAAATCACTTCAAGAAATGCAGGAGAAGATGGATCAAAAAGAAGAAGACAATAAGGAGGAAAGACAAAAATCACTTAAAGAAATACAGAAGAACGTGGGCCAACAAGTAGAAGCTATGAAAGAGGAAACACAAAAATCTATCAAAGAAATACATGAAAACACAATCAAGCAAGCGAAAGATCTGAGCACATCCATCCAGGCACTAAAAACAGAAGTAGAAACAACTAAGAAATCGCAGAGGGAGACAACATTGGAGATAGAAAACCTTGGGAAGAAATCAGGAGCCATAGATGCAAATATCAACAATAGAATACAAGAGATAGAAGACAGAATATCAGAAGCCGAAGATACCATAGGAACCATTGATTCAACAGTCAAAGAAAATACTAAATGCAAAAAGGCTGTAACCCAAAACATCCAGGAAATCCAGGACACAATGAGAAGACCAAACCTAAGGATTATAGGTATAGACGAAAATGAAGATGTACAAGTTAAAGGGCCAGCAAATATCTTCTACAAAATTATGGAAGAAAACTTCCCCAACCTAAAGAGAGAGATGCCCATGAATATACAAGAAGCATACAGAACCCCAAACAGACTGGATCAGAACAGAAATACATCCCGTCACATAATAATCAAAACTCCAAATGTAATAAACAAAGAAAGAATACTAAAGGCAGCAAGAGAAAAAGGCCAAGTAACTTGTAAAGGAAGACCTATCAGAATAACACCAGACTTCTCACCTGAGACCATGAAAGCTAGAAGATCCTGGGCAGATATCATGCAAACTCTAAGAGAACACAAACTTCAGCCAAAACTACTTTACCCAGCAAAGCTCTCAATCACCATAGATGGAGACATCAAGGTATTCCATGACAAAACCAAATTTGCACGATATCTTTCCACAAATCCAGCCCTACAAAGGATAATAGGGGGAAAACACCAAGACAAGGACAGAAACTACACCCGGGAAGAAGCAAGATAGAAACCTCCTCTCATCAAACCCAAAAGAAGGTAACCTCTCGAATATAAAAAATAAATAAAATAAATAAATACAATTTCAAAAATGTCTGGAGGAAATAATTACTATTCCTTAATATCTCTTAACATCAATGGACTCAATTCCCCAATAAAAAGACATAGATTAACAGACTGGATACGGAAACAGGACCCTACATTTTGCTGCATACAGGAAACACATCTCAGTGTCAAAGACAAACACTGCCTTAGAGTAAAAGGCTGGAGGACAATTTTACAAGCAAACGGTCTCAGGAAACAAGCTGGAGTAGCCATTCTAATATCAGATAAAATTGACTTCCAACCTAAAATCATCAAAAGAGACTCAGAAGGTCACTTCTTGCTGGCCAAAGGAAAAATCCACCAAGAAGAGCTCTCAATACTGAACATCTATGCTCCAAATGCAAGGGCAGCCTCATTCGTAAAAGAAACCTTACTAAAGCTTAAAGCACACATTACACCTAACACAATAATTGTGGGTGACTTCAACACTCCACTCTCCTCAATGGACCGATCAGGAAAGCAGAAACTAAACAGGGACACAGCGAAACTAATTGAAACTCTGGACCAATTGGATTTAACAGATATATATAGGACATTTCATCCTAAAGCTAAAGAATATACCTTTTTCTCAGCTCCACATGGGACCTTCTCCAAAATAGACCATATAATTGGTCACAAGACAGATGTCAACAAATACAAGAAGATCGAGCTAATCCCATGCCTTCTATCAGATCACCATGGAGTAAGAGTGGTCTTCAATAACAACAAAAACAACAGAAAGCCCACATACACATGGAAACTGAACAATACTCTACTCAATGACACTTTGGTCAAGGAAGAAATAAAAAAAGAAATCAAAGACTTTTTAGAATTCAATGAAAATGAAGGTACAACCTACCCAAATCTATGGGACACAATGAAAGCAGTGCTAAGAGGAAAACTCATAGCTCTAAGTGCATCCAAAAAGAAACTGGAGAGAGCATATACTAGCAGCTTAATGGCACACCTTAAAGCCCTGGAAGAAAAACAAGTTAATTCACCCAGGAGGAGTAGAAGACAAGAAATCATCAAACTCAGGGCTGAAATCAATCAAATAGAAACAAAGAGAACCATACAAAGAATCAACAAGACCAGGAGCTGGTTCTTTGAGAAAATCAACAAGATAGATAAACCCTTAGCCAGACTAACCAAAGGACACAGAGACAGTATACAAATTAACAAAATTAGAAATGAAAAGGGAGACATAACAGAAACTGAGGAAATTCAAAACATCATCAGATCCTACTACAAAGGTCTATACTCAAAACAACTGGAGAACCTGGAGGAAATGGACAATTTCCTAGACAGATATCAAATACCAAAATTAAATCAGCATCAAGTAGATCAGCTAAATAGTCCCATAACCCCTAAAGAAATAGAAGGGGTTATAGAAAGCCTCCCAACCAAAAAAAGTACAGGACCAGATGGTTTTAGTGCAGAATTCTACCAGACCTTCAAAGAAGACTTAACACCAATACTCTCCAAACTATTCCACAAAATAGAGACAGAAGGGACCCTGCCCAACTCATTCTTCGAAGCCACAATTACGCTAATACCTAAACCACAAAAAGATCCAACAAAGAAAGAGAACTACAGGCCAATTTCTCTTATGAATATAGATGCAAAAATACTAAATAAAATTCTTGCTAACCGAATCCAAGAGCACATCAAAACGATCATCCACCATGATCAAGTAGGCTTCATCCCAGGGATGCAGGGATGGTTCAATATACGGAAATCCATCAATGTAACCCACTACATAAACAAACTGAAAGAAAAAAAACCACATGGTCATCTCATTAGATGCTGAAAAAGCATTCGACAAAATTCAGCATCCTTTCATGCTAAAAGTCTTGGAAAGAGCAGGAATTCAAGGCCCATACCTAAACATAGTTTAGATGCTTTTAAGCAATCTACAGCAAACCAGTAGCCAACATCAAAATAAATGGAGAGAAACTTGAAGCATTCCCACTAAAATCAGGGACTAGACAAGGCTGCCCTCTCTCTCCATATCTTTTCAATATAGTACTTGAAGTTCTAGCAAGAGCAATTAGACAACATAAGGAAGTCAAAGGGATACAAATTGGAAAGGAAGAAGTGAAACTATCATTATTTGCAGACGATATGATAGTTTACCTAAGCGACCCAAAAAACTCCACCAGAGAACTTCTACAGCTGATAAACAACTTCAGCACAGTGGCAGGTTATAAAATTAACTCAAGCAAGTCAGTGGCCTTCTTGTACTCAAAGGACAAGCAGGCAGAGAAAGAAATTAGGGAAATAACACCCTTCACAATAGCCACAAACAACATAAAGTATCTTGGCATAACTCTAACCAAACAAGTGAAAGATCTGTACAACAGGAACTTCAAGTCCTTGAAGAAAGAAATCGAAGAAGACCTCAGAAGATGGAAAAATATTTCTTGCTCCTGGATTGGCAGGATCAATATAGTAAAAATGGCCATCTTGCCAAAAGCAATATACAGATTCAATGCGATCCCCATCAAAATCCCAACTCAATTCTTCATAGATCTAGAAAGAGCAATTCTCAAATTCATCTGGAGCAACAAAAAACCCAGGATAGCTAAAACTATTCTCAACAATAAAAGGACTTCTGGGGGAATCAATATCCCTGACCTCAAGCAGTACTACAGAGCAATTGTGTTAAAAACTGCATGGTATTGGTATAGCAACAGGCAAGCAGATCAATGGAACAGGATTGAAGACCCAGAGGTTAACCCACAGACTTATGGTCACTTGATCTTTGATAAAGGAGCCACAACCATCCGGTGGAATAAAGATAGCCTTTTTAACAAATGGTGCTGGTTCAACTGGAAGTCAACATGCAGAAGAATGCGAATTGATCCACTCTTATCTCTTTGCACTAAGATCAACTCCAAGTGGATCAAGGACCTCCACATAAAACCAGACACACTGAAACTATTAGAAAAGAAACTTGGGAAGACCCTGGAGGACTTGGGCACAGGGGAAAAGTTCCTGAACAGAACACCAATAGCTTATGCTCTAAGATCAAGAATCGACAAATGGGACCTCATAAAATTACAAAGTTTCTGCAAAGCAAAGGACACTGTCAGAAGGACAAAACGGCCACCAACAAAGTGGGAAAAGATCTTCACCAACTCCACATCCGACAGAGGGCTAATATCCAATATATAAAAAGAACTCAAGAAGTTAGACCGCAAAGAACCAAATAACCCTATCAAAAAATGGGGCACAGAGCTAAACAAAGAATTTTCACTAGAAGAAATTCAGATGACCGAGAAACACCTTAAAAGATGTTCAACATCATTAGTCATCAGGGAAATGCAAATCAAAACAACCGTGAGATTCCACCTCACACCAGTCAGAATGGCTAAGATTAAAAACTCAAGAGACAACAAGTGCTGGCGAGGATGTGGAGAAAGAGGAACACTCCTCCACTGTTGGTGGGATTGCAAAATGGTAAAACCGCTCTGGAAATCAGTTTGGCGGTTCCTCAGAAAATTGGGCATGTTACTTCCAGAGGACCCTGGCATACCACTCCTGGGCATATACCCAGAGGATTCCCCTGCATGCAATAAGGACACATGCTCCACTATGTTTATAGCAGCCTTGTTTATAATAGCCAGAAATTGGAAGCAGCCCAAATGTCCCTCAAAGGAGGAATGGATACAGAAAATGTGGTATATTTATACAATGGAATACTACACAGCAATTAAAAATAATGAATTCATGCAATTTGTAGGTAAATGGTTAGACCTGGAAAATATCATCCTGAGTGAATTAACCCAATCACAAAAGAATGCACCTGAAATGCAATCACTGATAAGTGGATATTAATGAGCCCAGAAGCCCTAAATACTCAAGACACAAATAGCAAGTCAAATGATTCCCAAGAAGAAGAAAGGAGAGGACCCTGGGCCTGTAAAGATTGCTTCCAGTTTAGTAAAGAAACCAAGGGGGGAGGGGGAATTATAGGGGAACAGATGGGGGGGAGAGGAACTATGGGAACTATGGTGGGTGGGAACTGGGAAAGGGGAAAGCCTTTGGAATGTAAACATAGAATATAGAAAATAAAATTTAAAAAAAAAAAGCAAATCCATTTTATTTTTTAAAAAAGTAGCAAATCAATGTAAAAAGTAAACATTCAATTTAAAGGCATAGATTGAGGGAGAAGAATCTCAAATCAATGACAGAGACCACATCCTCAACAACATACAGGCAGAAAACTTCCTGAAACTAAGGAAAGGCACACCCATACAGATATAAGAAGCTCACATAAGAACCAAATGAATAAGACAAGAAAATCCTCACATCATATCGTAGTTAAAATACTTAGCATATAAAAGAGAATGTATTAAAGGCTGAAAGAGAAAAGCAAATATATATATACATACATATATATATGAGGAATATATATATATATATATATATATATATATATATATATGAGGAAAACCCATCAGAATAACAGGAGAATTCTCAATGATAACTTTGAAAGTTGTAAGAGTCTTAAAAAGTGCCTTCCAGGGCTGGAGCGATGGCTCAGTGGTTAAGAGCACCTACTGCTCTTCTGAAGGTCCTGAGTTCAAATCCCAGCAACCACATGGTGGCTCACAACCATCTGTAATGAGATCTGACACCCTCTTCTAGAGTGTCCGAAGACAGCTACAGTGTACTTAGATATAATAATAAATAAATCTTTAAAAGAAAAAAGTGCATCCCACATCCTAAAAGACAATGAGAGGCAGCCTAAACTAAAATCCACCCAGCAAAGCCATCTGCCATAATTGAAGATGAAAAACTAACCATGATTTAAACAGCCTATGAAATTTTATGTTCACTCAGAGAAAGATAGATAGAGAGGTGGTTTCTCGCAGTGACCACTGAGCTCTGATGTGTCTGAGAGAGATCAGTGAAGGCTCCAAGTGGAGGTAAGGCAGCTGAAAAGGAGTCTACAAAGCCTGCAGCTGCTCCAGAACATCAAAACGGGGGTGGCAGGGGGTGGGGGCTGTGGGAAGGGGAGGGAGGGGCCAGGGGAAGGAGGGGGGAAGGCAAGTCTTATGGAAAGATGCGTTTACAATGCGGACTCTGGAAATCAGAAGGAAAGATGGTGGAACAGACCCATGCTTGGAAAATGATGAATCGATACCTTGTGCTGCCATGTCTGAGACAGCAAGCTGCAAGCACAAGTCGTTCCTGATGAACCTGGAACGGGGCTGCAGGCACTGAAGATAGAGAGACGTGTGGCCCCTGGACCTCTTACAGAAGCAGATCATTGTTGAATGGGGCAGGCCCTTGGTTGGCCGACTATCTCCTGGCATGAAGCCTACACTGCAGCTGCAGCCTGTGCATCCTAGGGGAGATGAAGACTGCCGGGCAGCTGTGTTACACTGAGGATCCTAGCACAAAGGTTAATCTGGAGCCTCTGGGCAGTCGACATTGAGGGTTGGGATATGTGCAGCACACAGAAGCTTGCACAGAACCTGCCCTGACCAGGGATGGAAGCCCTGCCTAGCCTCAACATTATCCTAACTCTAGGCAACAGCAGGATATCCAAAACAAGACTCCGTAAAGGTCCAGTGTTTGTGGCGCTTCCAAAAACAGAAACCTTGAACCATACCAATGACTTGTTGCAATGAATATTTGTGTACAAAGCTGTCTGGGCAATATATTATTTGACATGCTGTACTTTCCAATGTCATTATGAGGAACAAAACTTAAGAGGTAGGAAAGATGGAAAAATGGAGAGATGGGTGAGAGGTGAAAAGCTTAAACTGGAGACGCAATGATGGTGATAGGTGTAAAAGAGGACTATGGTGGACAGGCGAGCATGTTGTAGCCGGGTGGGCTGATGGATCTTGAACAGCGGCCTGGAGTTTATGTTCAGATTTAGCCACCTAACACTCTGCTCAGCCACAGGATTGCTCTGATTCTGAGCAATGACAGGATATCCAAGATGAAGAATGGCTCATTTTCTGTACTGGACTTCCCTGAAACACCTCTATAGTCAGTGGTGCCCCTGGAAGCCACTTTGGTAGATGTGATCCGCTGCCTCAAGCTGTGTTGAAGCTGGAGGTTCATGTGAATGCCCGTGGTCCTCCAGGAGCCTGGGATCTTGCTGATGTTCCTGGAGCCCGAGTAATCACTGAAGGTCATATGGATATCTTTGGTCTGCGCCACCACCTGAGGCTATCCTGATGTCTATGGACCATGCTTTTTGCCTGGCTGGGGACATGCTGCTGTGAATGGCCTTGGATAGCCACTTGAGGTTATGGTCATGTCTGGGCATGTCCTACTCAACAAGAGGTAAACTATCCCTTGTTCTGTAAACCCAGCTAACTAACCAGGAGTAGTGAAATAATGGATATTAGAGAGGAATCTACAAGACCACATTTTAAAACTAGCCAAGTCCCTAACTGTATTCTAAACATTCGTTGTAATATCCACAGATAAATCTATGGCTCACCCCTCATTGAGGAAACTTTTGCATGTAACAGATGGAGACAATTACAGAGAAACACAAACAATAAAAATGCTCAGTCCCAATGGACATCTGCATTCAGCTGCAAATCATCACCCATAACCAAGGCTCAAGAAACATTGATGGACAGTGTGAAGAAAGATGAGAAGGACTAGAGACTGTGGCTGTTTCCATGACTGGTGAGGCTGTGTCTTCTAATGCTGTTAGAGGATATACCCATACAGGACTTACCCACCTGACTGCCATAACCTGAGTTACACAAGGACAAGAGCAAACATGCTGAAGTCTGTGGAGGAAAGGCCATGAGGCCTCAACCCTATATAAAGCATTATAGACGGCTAAGGAATGCTGAAATCAGAGTAGAGGTCCTAGACTTATCCAAGAAGGGCTTAACAATAGGTTATCCAATATCAAACGGTAAGCTCCAAAAAGATACAGACACCTAGAATTATACAGACTGAGCAGGTTATATTTAGGAATATAAATTCAAACATGTAACAATAATGAAAAGTGTGGCCATGAATTTGACCATGAGCAAAGAGGAGTTCCTGGGGTGATCTGAAAGTAGGAAAAACAATAGTGAAGTAATACAATAATTATAATATCAAATATGAAATAATATGGAAGCATATATGTGGTGGTGAGGATAAAATGGAGTTAATTTATAATGGGGTGTTGATGACTCTACTTTACAGCACTGACTTATAAATAGAAAGCCCCAGTGCCAGGGATGAAACACCTCTTTTGGAGTTTATGTCCAGTGAGTTCCCACAAATTCCCTAATATTAAAAACTATTTTTAATGCTCTTGTTTCATTCAAGATCTTAATTGTAATACACTAATGCTAAAGATGTCACATAGCTGGATTATAGAGAAATCAAACCGGTAGTCACTCAAAAGCTTCGCCCCTACCAACTAGATTTCATAGTAGGGAATGGCACTATGAATACTACCTCAGCTGAAAAAATGGTCACCAGGCTTACCTGGTTGTGAACTCTATGAGCTACAAAAATAGGTGGCCTGGCAAGACAAGCTTACTGTTACATTAGTGGCATGAATATCATGTAACCAACCCACCACTTTCTGAACACATATTGTCTTGCTCTCTACAAGACTAAACCCAGAACTGGCACAATTGCTGGACCAAGAACCTGTGGCTTGATAGATCATAAGCCCTAGTAGCAGACCTATTACTACTGTTCTGCAATGTGAAATAGTTGTAAACCAATTCCTAATGATTTATCCTTATAGTAAGTGATACATTAGTGCATCTCTCAACCCTCATCAGAGAAGTTTCTATTTGTTGTAGTGGTGATTGATATGGAGACACACAATTGATCAAGATACAAACAATAAGAGACTATGTAATATTCAGCCTTAAATGAAACAACTATGTCACACCCCTTTCTCCCAAAGACCCACAATCATTGGAAGAGAGCAGACATAAAGAATGTAAGAGCAAAATGTCTTATGACTGTAAGGAAGAAGTGTCTTCTAGACACAGCAGAGTATCTATACCTATGATCCCATGACACGTGTGACAGTGTGAATGAGACCTGTGTAAAGCAAAGCCAGGCAAGAACCCACCATAGAGATTGAAGTTGGGCAATATATCCCACCCCTAGATATAGGGATATTTGCAACCGAAGCTGCTTAGGTAGAGAACATCAATTTTCTTTAGGAATGTAGCCTCTGGTAACTCAAGCAAATTTTAGTTGAAGCTCACAAATCCATGAATGTTTGAGTAACACAAAGTGATCTTAATGGGTTTAAAGATAAGTAAAAGAAGGCAAAATTTTGTGTGGGTAAAAGAGGGGGCATGGATCTGGTGGGAGTTGGAAACTGAATGTTATCAAAATGGACCAGAGTGAAAGACTGTGCATGCATATAAGGCGCATATGATGCAGCCAAGGCTCAAGTGAGCTAAGACAATACATGCATACAAGGCTTACATGATGCAGACAAGGCTCAAGTGAGCTAAGACTGTGCATGCATACAAGATTCAGTGATGCAGACAAGGCTCTCATGAACTAAGACTGTGCATGCAGACTAGGCTCAAGTGAGCTAAGGGAAACAAAACAGGTCCCTCCAAGTGAAAAGAAGAAGCTTTGTCTCAGAGTTCTGTGAAGTATGAATAGAAAGACCATAAATTGCAAGTTCTGAAACTTAGAGAAATAACATCACTCTGAAACTCAGAGGGTTGTAAGCAGAAACACAGTGTGCTGCTCCAGACAATAGCTATACCCAAAGAAATGATCCTGGTGTTGGGAAGACAATATAACCAATGGCTTACCAAACATAAATAGACAAAATAAATTAAATTGATGGGAAAAGCTAGGCACAAATGCTAAGAGTTGGGAGCACCAAGAAACTGAGAAACTGAACAAATCTTGAACTAGGGTCAAGGTGACTTAAGGAACTAGAGATTTATGTACCTATGGTTCCCCCATTTTGTTCTTTATAACCCAGAATTCTGTTGAACATTAATAGCTCACTCACTGAATATGTGCACTGTATATGCAATGCAGCAGTGAGCTTCATGGGATAAAAACATGATCAATAAATACTGGTCACAGAGTATTACCAATAGATTTACTGCAGCTCAGAGGCTTTCTTTTAATGACATCTCTGTATGACCTAGTGTCAGTGGCTACAGGAATATTGGAGATCTAATATCTGTGTTTTGCAGCAACCCCTATTTATATTTTAGTTGCATCATGTTGCAATGCCATGATGACTTTAGGGTATGTCTCCTACCTTTATGTCTATGTTTTGATTGAAATGGCACAATGTAACATGAAAGTCCAGATAATAGCAATCCAGCCAGATAAGCAGGTAGGCTAACTGCAGATCTTTACCTATGTCTCTACCTCTACTCCTTGTAATCTAGTACTACATTCCCATCCCCAGCTCTGAAGCAGACAACCTGCTGGAGCCTACCTGCCCCAACTCCAGGAGATCATGTACATCTTCCCTTCCAAACTTTTCTCCATCCATGTGTTGCTTTATCCCAGGCCACAGCTCCAGCAGTATTCCCTGGGACCCCAGAGGCCACTCTGTCTGGGGAAGCAGGCAACCTAACTGCAAATCTTTGTCTCTCCCTCCTCTCTTCCCAATACAATCCTCCAGTCTCATTTCCAACTCTGAAACAGAGCACCTGCTGGAGCTTCCCTTTCTGTTCCCTTTCTCCACCTCTAGTGGACCACACAAATCTTTCTCTTTTAACTTGTCTCCCACACTCATTATGCTCTCATAGACCCCAGTTCCAGAAGATGTTCTCTGGGACCCACAGGTCACTCTGGCCACAGAAGCAGGTAAGACAACTGCAAATATTCCTCCAAGTCACCAAATCTGATGATTACCACCTACTGGACCCCCTACTCATTCTCTATCACCATTCTGAGGAGGTTTGACTGATCCTGTTTGAACACCCTACTTTCCCTACATGGAACCCCTTAACCTCCACAGCCTAGTTAATCACCATCCTTTATTTAAAAGCTATGAATACCTAGAAACACATTTTACCCGGAACCCCCCAGTAGCCATGCCTATCAGGATACCAGAAGAATTTCCTACCAAGAAACAATTACCAAACTTGCATAAGAACCAGAAAGGGCAACAGAGACCAAGGAACAAAATACCCACATAATCCAGATAAGAACAGATATCAGCACCCAGAATTATAGTCTCCCCAAACCTAGATGATTAGACACCAACATAAAAATACAGTAAATAGCAGCCTGGAAAATTGTCTCCACTAGAGCCCAGGATTCTACTACCTAGGCAACACAGTTGAAGAACAAAAGAAGGACATTAAAATACCCTTTATGGGAGCTGGAAAGCTGGCTGCTCCGTTAAGAGCACTGACTGCTCTTCTGAAGGTCCTCAGTTCAAATCCCAGCAGCCACATGGTGGCTCACAACCATCCATACCAAGATCTGACAACCTCTTCTGGAGTATCTGAAGACAGCTACAGTGTACTTACATATAATAAATAAATAAATAAATAAATAAATAAATAAATTTAAAAATACCCTTTAGAATATAATAGATATCCTTAAATTAGAAAAGAATAAGTCTCTTAAAGAAATCTGTAAGTGTGTGCATACACACACACACACAAACTAAGGAAAATATGGAAATTAAAAAACACACAAAGTTGAAAAAGAACCGCAGAGGCAAGCCTCGCCAACTGAATGCAAGATATGGAAGTGAAATCTCAGTCATCAAAGATAAGATTTAAAAAATTAAAAAAAAAAAACTTGCTGTCTGATTGAGGAACAGGAGGACAGGAGATGGCCTATGGTATTTTGGCGGGGGGGAGGGGGGAGGCAGGAAAGCAGACAACATTTGAAATGTAAATAAAGAATATATCTAGTAAAAAATAAAAAATAACCTTTGTCAAAGAAAATGTTAAATATAAGAAAAGGAAAATCTTGGCATGAAACATACAGGAAATCCAAGACACTGTGAAAATACTAAATCTAAGAATAATAGGAATAGAGAAAGGAGAAGAAACCAATGCTAAGGCACAGAAACTATCTTTAACAAAATCATTAAAAAAAAGTTTTATAACCTAAAAAGATGATGCCCATCGAGGTAAAAGAAACATACAAAGCAGCCATTAAACTGGACCAAAAGAGAAACTCCCCTTGGCACATAATAATAAAGACATAAAATGTGCACAGCAAAGTAAGATTATAAAAATCTGCAAGAGTAAAACACCAAGTAACATATAAAGGAAGACCTATGAAAATAACACCTTATTTCTCAATGGAAACTCTAGAGCCTGAAAGGCCTATCCAGATGTTCTACAGACTCTAAGACAACATAGAAACAAGCCTAGCCTATGAAACTCAGGAAAATATTTAATCACAACAGATGGAGAGAATAACACTTTGTATGATAAAACACAATTTATACAATATCTGTCTTCAAACCCAGCCCTACAGAAAGTGGGAGAAGGAAAACTAAAAACTAAAGAGGCTAATCATACCCACTAAAACACAGGGAATGAATAATCCCAGACCAAAAAAGATCAAGAGAGGACACACACACACACACACACACACACGCATACTTCCACCACCATAACAAAATAATATGAATCAAAAACCATTGCTCGTTGATAATCTCTCAACGCCAATACTCTCAATTCCCTAGTCAAAAGATTGATACTAACAGAATGGATGAGAAAACAGGGTCAATCCTTCTGCATCCAAGGAACACATCTTAACGGCAAGGATGGAAATCACTACTGAGTAAAATAATGGAAAAAAATGTATTCCAAGCAAACAGACCTAAAAAGCAAGTTGCTGTAACCATCTTAATGTCTGACAGGCTACAAGCCAATACAAACCAAGAGTCAGGGAGGGATACTGCACACACATCAAAGGGAAAATTCACCAAGATAGCATTTTATTTTTTCATATCTATGAACCAAACACAAGGGCACCTGAGCATGTAAAAGAACCAAGTCTACAGCTTACATTACATATTGACCCTCACACACTGTGAGTGGGAGACCTCAGAGCCCCACTCTCACCAATGGACAGGTCATCCAGACAAACACTAAACAGAGAAATGTGGGAGCTCACTGACATAAATCAAGTGAATCTAACATGTTTACAGAACATTTCACCCAGACACAAAAGGATATACCTGCTTGCCAGCACTTCATGGAACCTACCCCAATACTGATCACATACTCAGACACAAAGCAAGTCTCAACAGATACAAGAAAATTGAAACAATACCCCACCTTCTATCTGATTACTGTGCACTAAAGCTAAGAACAAAAAACTTATAACTCATGGAAACTGAACAACTCTCCACTGAATGAAAAGAGCTCTAGGACAGAAATTAAAAAATAAATTTTAGACTTCCTAGAACTGAATGCATATGATACATAACATACCCAAACTTATGGGACAAACAAAGGTGGTTCTAAAAGAGCAAGTCCATAGCACTAACTGCCAACATAAAATAGAAAGAAAGAATGAGAGAAAGAAAGAAAGAAAGAAAGAAAGAAAGAAAGAAAGAAAGAAAGGAAGAAAGAAAGGGGAAGGAAGGAACGAAGGAAGAGAAAGTTACTTACTAGTAGCAACAAAATAAAGAATTAGGACAGAAGAAAGAAATCCCACTCCAAAGGAGTAAACAGCAAGAAAATCTAAAACTAGGCCTGAAATAAAAAAAAAAATAGAACAACAGCAACAACAAATGAAAAAAAAAAAAGAAACCAGATTTGATAAGAGACCAGTCCCAGTCCCAGAGCTTTCTGCTTGATCAAAGACTGTGATATGATATGCTTTACTCTCCACACTTATGGTGTTTGTTCTTCTGATTATATAGTAGCTGGTCTTTTTTATGCCCTGCAGCCTCACAGTACATAAATGCTCAAAAATATGATGTAAGGTGCATGACCCCCTGCATTCAGTCATGTGCCACATACAGCTTTACCATGTTGTAAATATTTATTAGAATTTAAATGCACAGCAGTCTGCCTTTTTTGACATTCTTTCTATAACACTGGATTTATGAAAATACTGTTTTCCTTGCTGTGATCAATATTTTTGAAAAGTTTAGTCCAATTATATTGGAGGATATCTAAAATCCTTGATGTTGATGCTCTCATACAACTGTATTATTTTAAAACATTCCGTTGAAATAGACAATAATGGAAAAAGAATATAAACCATCTAAGTACAATTTTTGTTGTCCTTCAATAACATAATCAAACTCCAGGTGTCTTCTTCCTGGGCAGCAGAGACTCACTGACTATTCAGGTCCCCATTTCAGGGTCACCTTTGCTGATGATATACAGATAAAATGTTTGGCTAATAGTCATTAGTTACAGATTTGTGCATTACACTTGCACTGAATCTCTTCCCTTTTACTTAATTGTGCAGTAAATTCCTGTTAGCGATGTAATAGAATATTTCCAGCTGCTCAGGGATGCCATGATAATTAGAGTCACATTTATCTGACAGTTCTTCATATTCTCCTAACCTGGTATAGCAGATAAGTTAGCACAGAAAAAAATATTTAATCTAATCCATCCCTCCATCTCTCCATCCATCCATCCATCCACCCATCCATCCATTCATCCATCTCTCCATCCATCTATCCATTCATCCATCCATCCATCTCTCCATTTCTCCATCCATCTGTCTATCCTTCCATCCATCCATCCATCCATCCATCCACCCATCCATCCACCCATCCATCTATCTGCTTATTTTTTCACTTTTAGTGGAAGTTGACAGTTTCAAATCTGAATACTGAACGCACTCACTAGTTCAATCATGCTCTCTTCATCTGTCTCCTATTTGTGGTTTGTGTGTGTGTGTGTGTGTGTGTGTGTGTGTGGTGAATTACATTAGATATTGCTGTTTCAGATTAGAAAGCAAACAATGGGAACAATGAGTTTTCACTGTCTTTGATTATCTCAATCCTTATGATACTGGCGTGGTAGCTGTCCTTACCACAAGTAAATGATGATTTTTTGAAATTTATGCTCATTAAGTTTATTTTTTTTGTATAAGGATTCATAAATCAACATAACAATAATACAGAAACCCTTTCTGTATGATCCTTATTTTGACTAACTGTACCTGGGAGGGTTTTAACTAGAGGCTCATTTCCTTTCATTCTGTATTCTTGTTTTAGATGAATTCTCATTTAATTCTTTTTTAATAAGATTTTTAAAGTTATTTGTTGTAGATGGGCCTGGTGCTGTTTATATTTTGATGCTAATTCTGCTCTCCTGGGAGGGGCTGCAGACAAGGAGTGAGCTGAGTACCCAGGTGACTTCTTGTGAACCAATCCCCTAATAAATAAAGGAGCCAATCACTGGGCAAGAAGGCGGGAGTTCCGGGTTAGATGGAGGAGAAAGTTAGAGGCTTTTGGAATGGGGATAGCATAAGGGGAAGATGTAGCTGTTAGAGTTTCCCAGTATCATGGCAGATCCATGAGGATTCACCACCGGAGGAATCAGATTTAATAAGGGTTACAAGATAAAGTTTTAGTTGTTGCACCCAGAGATTAAGTTACCATTGTTTCTGAGCTAAATTTGTGTGGTGTTTTTCTTCTTGTAGCAATTTGACTAGGCTCCAGAAAGGTAGTCAGCAAAGTGTGGAAAAGGCCATGGGGGCTTTGGTGCATGGGGCTGGCAGCTAGCGACCCACCAGTAAGAACTTAGCAAGATTTTTGGAATTCTGACTCAGAGTCTGCACGAGATAATAATAACAGGTCAACCATTGTCCACCAGTGCCAACCTCATGGGGCAAAATGTTGTCAGTACCTGGAAGTAGTATAGGAAGATTACTGGTCAATTTTTAATATTTCCACAACATGTATTTCTGGATGAGCTGCTGTGTACCATGTGCATGACAATGGCCTCAGAGTCTGGGAAGTTGTAACAGATTTCCTAGAACTGACATTATAGGCAGTTGTGAGCTACTGAAAGGGGGTACCTAACTGGCATCCTAGGGAAGAACAAAGAGTTGCTAATCCCTGAACCATTCTCTGATGCTTGAGCACACACATCATTTTTCCTTGACTTTAGAAACATGGCATGGAGTAGTAAGCTCTTTATTTGGTTACAGTATAGAATTACCTATTTAGGCTAAGAAAAAGATAGAGCATTTTCTTCATCTAAAAATTTTGAAACTTGTGTCCATAGAAGTTTTCAAATGCAGGATTTTATTTATAGCTCATTTACTGTAATGCAAAATACCTTCTGTTCCCTTTGAGCACCCTACCTAAAACTAATGAAGATAATTTTTTTGGGGGGGGATTTGCTGGAAAAATGTCATTATCATGCAATTTCTTTTTTTTAATTTTTATTTTCTATATTCTATGTTTACATTCCAAAGGCTTTCCCCTTTCCCAGTTACCCCCCTCCATATGTCCCATAATTCCTCTCCTCCCCTGCTATCCCCCACTCATTCCCCCCCCCCACGATTTCTCTGTTCTGGGTCTATAAAACTGGATCCAATCTTTACAGGCCCAGGGTCCTCTCCTTTCTTCTTCTTGGGAGTCATTTGACTTGCTAATTGTGCCTTGAGTATTTAGGGATTCTGGGCTCATGAATATCCACTTATCAGTCATTGCATTTCATGTGTATTATTTTGTGATTGGGTTAGCTCACTTAGGATGATATTTTCCAGATCTAACCATTTACCTACAAATTGCATGAGTTCATTATTTTTAATTGCTGAGTAGTACTCCATTGTATAAATATACCACATTTTCTGTATCCATTCCTCTTTTGAGGGATATCTGGGCTCCTTCCAATTTCTGGCTATTATAAACAAGGCTGCTATAAACATAGTGGAGCATGTGTCTTTATTGTATGCAGAGGAATCCTCTGGGTATATGCCCAGGAGTGGTATGCCAGGGTCCTCTGGAGGTGACATGCCCAATTTTCTGAGAAACCACCACACTGATTTCCAGAGCGGTTTTACCATTTTGCAATCCCACCACCAGTGGAGGAGTGTTCCTCTTTCTCCACATCCTCGCCAGCACCTGTTGTCTCTTGAGTTTTTAATCTTAGCCATTCTGACTGGTGTGAGGTGGAATCTCAGGGTTGTTTTGATTTGCATTTCCCTGATGACTAATGATGTTGAGAACATCTCTTAAGGTGTTTCTCGGCCATCCGCATGTCTTCTGGTGAAAATTCTTTGTTTATCTCTGTACCCCATTTTTTGATAGGGTTATTTGGTTCTTTGGGGTCTAACTTCTTGAGTTCTTTGTATATATTGGATATTAGCCCACTGTCGGATGTGGGGTTGGTGAAGATCTTTTCCCATTTTGTTGGTTGCCGTTTTGTCCTTCTGACAGTATCCTTTGCCTTGCAGAAACTTTGTAATTTTATGAGGTCCCATTTGTCAATTCTTGATCTTAGAGCATAAGCTATTGGTGTTCTGTTCAGGAACTTTCCCCCTGTGCCCATGTCCTCCAGGGTCTTCCCCAGTTTCTTTTCTAATAGTTTCAGTGTGTCTGGTTTTATGTGGAGGTCCTTGATCCACTTGGAGTTGATCTTAGTGCAAAGAGATAAGAGTGGGTCAATTCGCATTCTTCTGCATGTTGACCTCCAGTTGAACCAGCACCATTTGTTGAAAAGGCTATCTTTATTCCACTGGATGGTTGTGGCTCCTTTATCAAAGATCAAGTGACCATAAGTCTGTGGGTTCATTTCTGGTTCTTCAATCCTATTCCATTGATCTACCTGCCTGTTGCTGTACCAATACCATGCAATTTTTAACACAATTGCTCTGTAATGTCACTTATTACCCCAAAATTAAAGATGTATCACATAATATTGCATTGTAATAATATTTTTTATTCCACTATTTCCTTATATCTTAAATTTTCAAATGTGATTCTTCATATATTTCAGATATCTCTCAGATGTAGGGAACTTTTATTCCAGCAACATAGATGCTCTGGTAAGGGATCACATATCCAAATATATGATCTAGCCTGAATGCAGGCACGCCCTAGTTTACAGTCTGATCTGGCTGAAATAGAGACATGCCCTTAATACATACTTGACTCCCAAACAATTAAGGTAAAGTTAGTTTGTAGAAGGAAACTGCCATGCTTAAATGTGATGTGTACTTGAGGGGCGGAATCAGAGAAATGACAAATCAGAGAAAGATTAGAAGAATGAATCAGAGATAGAATATTCCTAACTCTCAAGAGAAGAGAGAGGGAGAAGAGGGAAAAGGGGGGGCTATGAAAGGCTATGAAAGAACAGCAGGAGAGAGAGAGAGAGAGAGAGAGAGAGAGAGAGAGAGAGAGAATGAATTTTACTGGGACAGTTTTACAGAGAAGGTTGCAGACAGAACAAGCTAGGCTCAGGTGAAGACAGAGCTGGTCAAAGGTGAGGAGCCAGAAGATTAGAGCAGATTGCCAGACTTAGTCTGAGGCCAAGCAGACCAATTCAGTCAGAAGTCAAGTGAAGCCAGCTTGAATCAGTCAGGTTGGACAGGAGTTTTGAGCCGGAACAGCTAAGTTGGAACAGCCATCCAGAGACAGAAAATAAAAGAAAGCCTGAGCTTGTACAGCAGTAAACCTCCCAGACAACAATCCACGTAGGTAATAAAAGTTACTTTTACATTCGGGACCTAAAGACACGGAACAGTTATTTTGTTTAGACAAGCTCCCAGATGCACTTTCCCGTTAGGGCATATGACTTACCTGCATTCACTTTTATAGTTACGTGCCTCAACAAGGCCACGCACACAAATACACAAATTAAATTCTGGAAGTAAATGACACTGTAATATCCAATTCACCTCTCAACTTGTAGACCCAATTGTGGTTGACATAATGATCAGTCTGCATTGTACTTTTATCGTAGCACAATAGCTAAACAGAGCAGTAACCACAGGCATGGTTCAGCGTTCCCGGTGTAAAATTATAGTTGCTGTTTCTCTTACATGTTCTGTCTGGTTTGTGTGTACAGAGAGCCTAAAAAAAAAAAAAACACTCATGAGGGAAAAAAAAAACAAATACAAGCCAACTGCACAAACTGTGTGTGTGTGTGTGTGTGTGTGTGTGTGTGTAGTTTGTGTGTGCATAAAGCATAAATATTAAAAAGGTTTATCAGTATTTGTTGTTTGCATGTGTGCTCATTAATCACCTTAGTCTATTCATATATATATATAAAGAACACATGTATGTAAATTATAAAAATGGGAAATATGCATTTGTAATAAACAAATAACAAATAAATTACACACATGCATATAACTGGCTTACAGTATCATAGCATATGAAAAGTCCCAAGACCTGCAAGATGATCTAGAAGCAAAAACATGCAGAGAGGCAGTCCACAGTATAGGCAGGCTGTATACAGTACGTGGAAGTGGATATAGAATACAGACGTAATAATGCTCAGGATAGCCCTGAAGATCATCAAAATAAAAAGGACTTTTCTTCTCCTGCTTATTTCTCGAGTGATTCCAAGTTAAATACTCAGTATATCACAGGTTCATGTGATGGGTCTCTTGAATCCTGTCGTTTCCATCCCTGTTCCTCAAGAAGGTGTGTTAGCTACCTTTTTTCTTTCTTTCTGCTGTGATAAAACACCATGTCCAAAAGCATCTTACGGAAGAAAGTTTATTTTGGCTTTTGGTTCCAGCGGAGTAAGAGTCCATCCTAGTGGGAAGGCACAACAGGGATTGGTTGGCATGACAACAAGAAAGTGAAGCTGAGAGATCACAGCTTCAATCACAAAGTATGAAGCAGAGAGCACAAACTCGGAGTGTGGAAAGGCTTGGAATTCTCCCTCTGTTCCATAAGACTACCTTAACCAAGGCTGGACCTCGAATCAACCTTTCCAAACAGCGCCACCAACTGGTGACCAAACGCCTGCGCCTATAGAGGATGTTTCTTTAAAAAATAAAAATAAAAAAAATTCTCTCCCATATTACATCTTAGCTGCAGTTTTCCCTCACTCCCCTCCACCTGCCTTCTCCTCCCAGTTCCACCGCCCTCATCTTTTCAAAAAGGAACAAGCCTCCCAGAGACATCAACCAAATATGGCGTAACAAGATACAAGACCAGGCACATACTCTTATTTCAAGGCTAAAGGAGGAGGCAACACGGAAGGAATAACAGGGTTCCACAAGTAGGCAAAACAGTCAGAGATAGCCCAGGATCCTACTGTTCAGAGGTCCCCAAGAATACTCAGCCGTAATATATATATATATATATATATATATATATATATATATATATATACACAGAGGACCTAGGTCAAAGCTATCTCTACAGCTCTCGGAGAGCTCCCATGAGTCCACTTTAGTTGATTTTGTGGGCTACATTCTGGTGTGTGCCTGGCCTCTCTGGTTCCTCTGCCTAAAGTTTGACTGTAGGACTGTAAATCTGCTCCCATCAGTTGCTGGATGAATTCTCTCTGGTCTCTTTAATGATGATCCTTCTAGGTAGAAGACATTTCTGACTCAAACCATCCAGAAAGGAGAATCTTGCAATTTAAAACCACAATTGCCTTCATTACCTTAGCTAAACCCTTCATAGCTTCACAGCTGCGGATCGAGGAGTGTGAAGAACTGAGAGCTCTTCCCTATCAGAACGGGACCGAGAAACCTGTGAGTGGAAATCAGCATCAGCTGGGAACGGTGGTGAACACCTGGAGTTCCGGGACGTGAGCCTAGAGACAGGAAGATCTCTGAGTTCAAGGCCACCCTTGCTCCCTAGCGATGCAATACCAGCCTGAGATACATGGGATCCTGAAACAAAAAAAATGTTTTTCCCCTGATTCCGAGGCTTTCAATTTACAATGCTTTCATCTGTGTGGTAGCGTGCAATATGTTTATTTCAGAAAAAATCAGCCAAAATGGAGTCCCCTGGGAAACCCTTAAACACGCCTTCTTTGCCATTATTTTCGTCTAAATCATGCTGGGAAAAGAGCAGTAAACTAAGCAATCCTTCTGATAAACATTTGTGGAATATATAGTAGACCCTATAGAGGATGTTTCTTTAAAAAATAAAAATAAAAAAAATTCTCTCCCATATTACATCTTAGCTGCAGTTTTCCCTCACTCCCCTCCACCTGCCTTCTCCTCCCAGTTCCACCCCCCTCGTCTTTTAAAAAAGGAACACACACAATAGCACACAATAATAACTTTTACTAAGGAATACATGGAAAATTATTTCCTTATTATCTCTAGACAATAATGGCAAAATATTCCCTAAAGGGTGCCCCGAATAATAACAACCACCCTTTGTGCATACTGACATGGACGCTATACTCCCAGGGTAGAAAATACCATAGTAATTTTAAAATCCAAACTGGAGAAAGTCACCAGAGATACATTTTATTTTAAATTTTAAAAACTCAACAGACAGGGCTGGAGAGATGGCTTAGCTGTTAAGCACACCGGTTGCTCTTCTAGAGGAACTCTGTTCAATTTCCAGCACTCATGTGACAGTTCGTAACTGCCTGCGACTCCATTTCTAGGGGTCTGACACCCTCACGCAGACATACATGCAGGGAAAACACCAATGTGCATAGAATCGAAATAAATAAAAATGTAAAGCACTCAACAAGTAAGATATAGTATAGTGAAGAAAGGTATTCTAAACTCTGGGGCTTAGTTTACTATTTTTCTTATGCCAGTTTACTCAATAGAAGCCATGGCTGTAAAGATGGCAGATCACCTCTCTTCTCAGTGAGAAGGAAAGATGCATGAAGAATTCCTAACACTCGACTGTGCCTCGCTTTCCTGTAAGGAATCAAAGTGCGCTCAGAGGAAGTGGCGGATTTTCCGCCTGCTGTATCTGAGCACAGAGTCGCTTTTTCATGCCTGGCAGATGCTGACTGCAGGGCTGACAGAAGCAGGAGTGTTGGATAAGATGTCTACAATCATAGACAGAATATTCATACCATCCAGATGTGCGAAAGAAAACTCCAATAAATGAATGAATGAAGGAATGTCATCCTTGCTGTTCTCAGACAGATGTGTTATATATTCACGCAGGACCTCACAAGACCTTCATTTCTGACAGAAACATCCATGTGACAAGAGCATCCTGATACGATGTTGGAAAACTCCCCTTCCCTTTCACTGTCTGCAGTGCTTTAAAAGAAGAGTTTCATAAATGAATTATGGAAGTGATGTTGATGTTTTCAGAGTGCTCTTATACTGGTTCACTCTGCTTTGAGAATGAAGGTCCAGTTCAACTCCATATTAAAGTGACTTGGAATGGATCCAGATGTCTTGATACTTATATGGTGATCTAGAAAAGAATTAAGACAGACGTTTGAAGACATAGTTAGACGTCCATTAGGCTATTACAAAGCCTAAGGTTTGACATATCTTGACTTAAATCTATAAAATTGTATTCCCACTCCCAAAATTGTTCTGAGGCTCTAGGAGGAGGACTTGTCCAGTTTGAATGTGAAGCCTTCAGTTCTCTATGACAAGGTCAAAATAAGACTGGTAAAAACATGATTCTCTATTTTGAAGAAAACGTATTTGAGTGTACTGCTTCATACAAAATTTTATGTGACATGTTACATCAGTTGCAACTATTTAAGACAAAAAAGTAACATAGAATATAGAAAATAAAAATTAAAAAAAGAGACAAAAAAGTACAAATTCTTTGAAACAATAGGAAATCAGTACTTTTAAAGCTTATGGATTACCTGAGGAGGGTATAGTCGTTCCAGAGGTAAATGTGATATTTATGTAGTAAATACATAATGGTATTTTCTTAAAATCTATCCCCTCTTTCCACAGGATTTGCCATCTGAAATGAGAAGAGTAAGTTGACTCTTACTTGTATGGGCCCTGTCTTGGGAGAGAGGAACATCCTCACCCCCTGGGTTGCTTTGGGGACCTGAGACAAGGATGGAGGACTGAAACAGGACACTTGAGCAGTTTAGTGTGGACATGTTAGCACAGAGCAATCCTGAGGGTAAAAGGTCAAGAAGGGGACCTCGTCTGCAGCCTGACCCTTGTCCCAGGATAAAGAAATTGGCTGATTCCCTATCTGCTATGAATTGCCAAATGTATGTCTGGAGGTGATAAAACCCAAATGTTCTTCCTACTGTCACAAAAACAAAGTGGCTGGAATAAAACTGGTATCACTGGGGTTTCGAGCTTTGCAAAATGCCTGTGTATTTGTCCAACTCAAGACAGAGCAAAAATCCCGTTCATCCATACAAGACAAACCTGCATGCTACCATCACTCCTAGAACCGTCTCCTCAATGGGCATGCCGAGGCAGTACAGTGGTTTTCATTAGGTCATTTCTGTGCCAGTGAAATGAGTCCATTTAAACCAGTTTAGAATGTATTAAACACAGGTGTGTTGGGAAGCTGTTTCAGGTGAGTTCACTGGCCCCAAGGATTGAGGCCAGGGGTGTCAGCATGGGGAGGGGAAAGGGGGAGGACACATTTGAAGAGGGAGGAGACAAATGTCCTGATTATATACTAGGGAAAAACCTCTGGGGAAGGGCAGCCCCGCCCCTTTGCTAAAACAGCCAGGGTTGTGGTCAGGATGTGCCAGGTAGAGTCTGAGGGATGCCAGGAGAACCTGGAGGCGAAGTGTCGTTCCCTTGTCCAGAGGTCGGGGCTGATCAGTTTTGCAGAGAGTTTTACCTACTTGAGTGCCATTTTCTTTCCACTGACACATTCATGAAGACTTCACTAGAACTGTGTTAGCACCAGCTTCCCAAGATACAGTCTACTAATACGGCTCAGGATACTTGAAGAAAGAGGAACTCCAGAAGTCCAGATACCAGGAAGGAGAGATCTTAGACATGGAGTGATCACTGTTTCCAGGAAAACTGTGGGCCTGCAAAATCTGCCAAATTCAGCGATATTCTTCAACTCAGAACTAACCACATCCTTATTTTCCCTTAAGGAATGGAATTTATCCTCACAAATTGATGTTTGTTTGTTTTTTTTACCAAGAACTTAATTTAATATCATAATATATATTAAAAAGTATTTTCAGAAACTATTTTAAAAACAAAACTATAAAGGTCAGGAACACTTGCCAACGTGGAAAGATAAACTCACATCTGATCAAATAACAGTAAAAAAGAAACAGACAAATATTCAGAATAAAATGTACAAAGAAAACTTAAATCCAACAGATTAACATCTATGAAAGTTAATGGATTTTAAAAGACTGTACATTTATTTTTGTTTATATGTATATAATAGTATGTAACTGAGTGAGTATATACCTGTGTGTGTGTGTGTGTTTGTGTGTGATGTGTGTGTGTTTGGTGTGGTGTGTGTGTGATATGTGTGTTTATGTGTGCTGTGTATGTGGTATGTGTATATTTATGAGGTGTGGCGTGTGTGTGTGTGTGTGTGTGTGTGTGTGTGTGTAGTATGTGTGTGTGTAGTATGTGTGTATATATATGTATGTGTGGTATGAATGTGTGTGTATGTATGGTGTGTGTGTGGTAAGTGTGTGATATGTATTGTGATATGTATGTATGTGCAGTGTGAATGTGTATGTGTGTGATATATGTGTGTATGTGTGCCTTGTATGTGGTATGTGGTATGTGTGTGTGGTGTATGTGTGTGTGGTATGTGTGTGTATGTATGTATGTGTGGTATGAATGTGTGTGTATGTATGGTTGTGTGTGTGGTATATGTGTGATATGTGTGTGTGGTATGTATGTGTGTGTGGTGTGAATGTGTGAATGTGTGTGTGTGTGTGCGTGTGTGTATGTGTGTGTATGATGTATACATGTACATGGGAATCATTTCTCTTCATCTACCATGTAGTTCTTGGCTGAACTCAAGGTCAGCCAAGCTTTGCGGCAGAAAGTATGACTTGGTGACACACAACTGCAGTTACAGTACTTGGGATTCTAATGGAAGAGTGTTTAAAGGTATATACCAGCCTGCACTACAGAGACTACAAAATAAAAAAAATAAATCTATCAATAAATCAACAGATAAATCCAGCTCTGCATTCAAAGATACGCTAAAGCTTTCCAGTCTTCCTGATGTGCATATCCTGTCCTGTGCATATCCCGTCAAGCTACTCCACCTGATGTGCATATCCTGTCCTGGGGTATTGACTCTTTGCTTTAGTTTTTTTCTCCAGTCTAAGTATTCTAATGTCTGTTGTTACAACATCATCACTTTTAAACTCCACTTCTAAAACAGCATTTCTCTCATAATGATATTTAAAATTTTTGGATCCTTTAGTTTAGTAAAAGTTAAATCTTCCCTGTCTCCGCATTTTAACTCTCCTTTCTTCAACGTGGGATGGATGAACCCAGAGATTGAGTGAAGAAGGTTTAGAAAAACACTACAAAGTTGAGTAACTTCTTTCCCAAAGATTTAGTGACATTTAAATTTTCGTTCAATTTTCTTTCAAAGTCACTTCATCATTCTTCAATTTGATATGTGCTTACCCTGAGTCAAATATTGGACTATAACCTGAAAATAATATCTACACTATAAACTTAAGTATACAATAGAAAAGAAGAATTGGATCATTGCTATGATTGATAATCAATTCGAAAATGAGGTCTATGGCATACAAGATGACATTTTTTATAGGTCCCCAAATATATAATTTGTTCAAGATTCAAGTGGTTGTGCTCAGGGAACGAGACTTTGCAGTGTTATCTTATCCATCACAAAGGTACCTGTTAGATGGCCAGCAAAAGTAAACAAATACAACAAAGAAGCAAACACCATAAAACTATGAAAGTATATTTACTTGCTGTGATAGTTAAATCTTTGTTCCAACGTAGCTTGACAGAATCACATAGGAGCTAAGCCTCTGCGTATGTCTACCAGGGCATTTCCAGAACAGTAAAACAGAGGTAGAAAGATCAATCTTACATGTGGGAAGCACTGTCATGGGGAAGGAGCCTGCAGCTCCACCAAAAGAAGATAGTAGAGCACTTGAATTCATTTCTCTCTCCTACTCCTCTTCCCTCTCTCTGATTCATACCTACCCTAATCCCAGGTGCCATGATAACTCTACTCTCTAAAAATGAACCAAAGTAAATCCTTCTTTTTTTAAGTTGATTTTATTAGGTGTCTTACAGCTACACTGAGAAAAGTGACTCACACAGAAAATTACTAGCAACGAATGTTGTCGTTGCTGTGATAAACCTAACACCCTAGTTTGTAGGTCTTTGGAAGCAGAGTAGCTGAATAACTTGGAGCTATGAGATGGAGAACACCAAGAATGTTCTAAGCAGAATTCAATGAGACTTTCTGGGGATAGCTCGGGAGACTAGATCTCAGACAGAAATGTAGACATTGGAAATCTGGCTCATGAGACATCAACTTGGCACAAGCAGTCAAGAGGCCATTCATGTTATACACGATTAAAGATTCTGTTTGCATTCTGTGTCCTAAGGACTTGAGTAAGGCTGAATTCAGTAGTAATGGACAGATTCGTAGAGAAGAGGAAACTTCAGTACAGGATGTCATCTAAGCCGTGGCTTGGTTATTATTGCTCACTGTTCTTATTTAGATCTACAATGAGAAAGATGAATATATATTAGTTGTGCGATTTTGCAAGTCTAGAAATGTGCACAAATTTTAAGTTGTGGACACGGTAGCAAAAGGCAAAGCACCTGCAATTGTTAAAGACATTATTTAAGACTAAATGGTGGCTACACACTGGGGCAAAAACAAAGGTTTCCTGAGGACAAGTAATACCCTTTTGAAATGTTTTCACCCACAGGGTAAGTCTCAAATGCATTATGAAGGCCACAGCAACTGTACTCCAAGGTAACCAAGGGACATATTATTTTATTTTTTTCTTACAAATTTTGTTACAGCAATGAGAACACAAAACCAGCACAGAGCCTTCAGCATGCTTTGTCTGTTCCTACGTTTCATGCAAGTGAGAATTTCACATTTTATGGTACAGTTACCCCCCTGTGAGTGATATAAATTTAAAAATAAAATTCTATTGCTACCTGATCATTTGCACAGATACGTTTTGAAATGAATGGAGTATTCAGCTATCGTTCTTACCATATGAAAGTCTCATGATACTGTATACATACCAGAAATAATTTCCTTCCTGAATCAGTATTTGAAAAGAGTGTTGTGCTGGGCACATAGTATTTGAGTGTGCAGTAAGTACTCAAAATTACATGTCTAGGTTAAAGTTTTTTAGGTTTTAAAAAAAAATCTGTTGAAAATCTATATATGATGGTCATTTCATAAACAAATGAAATATGTAAAAGCTTAAAGTGGAATTACTGGAGAAATTATTAAGGCTTAACTCTATGGAATTGGAATATGGCAGGCTTTCTCAAAAATATTGATCAACTAGCTGACCTTGAGTGAAACAATTAACCTTCTGTGCTATTGGCTATTTATCTGCAAGGATGGCTACCTATCTGTTTTTATTGGAAAGCAGTTGTTGCACATAATGTCTGTGGAAGGTAAGTGTTTTTGCAAATTTAACAAAGAGGCACACAGATTGAAGTGCCAATAGTTTTACTGAAACAAAGATAAGGTAAAGCTATGATCATTAGAAATGATGACATACATTCAGATGTGTATTAAAAAGCATTTCCCTTTAACAAATTATTACAAATCTGAGAGCATTGCAAATTATAGCATGCAATGACGTACTTCATGCAAAGTCTGCACATGGATACAAGCTATTTATAAGTGACCTTGACATTGAGGCTGACATGGGGAGAGAGCTGACGTGCCTGAGTGTCAACGTGGTTCTGTGCCAGCATTCTCCAATGCTCTTAGGTTAAAATTCACCCCCAAAGAAGATCCTTTAGTAAAGAAAACTAAAGATGTTTAATTAATTCATTACTTCATTAGTGCTATACACATGCCCTGTAACCTGGTGATTAGGAAGTTTATGGCAGTGTCTTTGCAACAGCCAGTGTTCAAAGGGTCTGCACAGTGTCCAAAAAAAAGATTCCTATGGGATCCCAAGTGACAGATTCACAGAAAAGCACAGCCTCTCCTCTCAGAAATAAAAACCTCTCTTTGAAGCTTCTGATTTTCTTCTCGAGAATTGTTGCTGTTCTCTTTAGCATCAGCATATGTTTAATGAGGAATGAGGAAAAGAAGCTGCCAGGATACCACCACCACCAAACACACACACACACACACACACACACACACACACACTCACACACACACACACACACACACACACACACAGGGGTTGGGGAGAGAGAGAGAGAGAGAGAGAGAGAGAGAGAGAGAGAGAGAGAGAGAGAGAGAGAGAGAGAGAGAGAGAGAGAGAGAGAGAGAGAGAGGTAGATACTGTACAGAGATAGATGAAAATATAGTTCTCAGTATTTCTGTCATATGCTACAACTATGAGCCTAACACCTGGGGAAATAATTCTGTGAGTAAAGGCTCTGCTGATAACTTTGATAACCTGAGTTGAATCCCCAAAGCCCACAGGATGCAAAAAAAGAACTGACTTCCAAGTGTGTGCTGTGGTACTTGCACTTACACATGCAATATGCACAAACAAGGAAACAGAAAAGTTATCATATGAGAGTAGTGATAATAACTTCATAACATAATTTAATTATAGCATATGACATTGGTATATTATATAATGAAATGGTATGACTGCTCTGAATGTCACCTAAGATCAGTATATCATGGAAGCAATTTAAATTAGTACAGTCTGAGTAGTCAAGCAAAGTAATCACAGCTTTACATTTTGGGCAGGTGCTTTTGTTCAATCAAATCTTCAACATCAAACTCATTTTAAAAATCTACCTTGAAGTCCAATCGTATCAAACCATGTTTGGTTTGTTTTGTTTTGTTTTGTTTTGTTTTGTTTTGTTTTGTTTTGTTTTAGTGTAATTCACATAAAAGATTGTCAGAGATTGAAAAGGTAGTCTAAATAAATACCCACTGATCACGTTCTTCTTTGTTACTATATATTTTGGTCAACAAAGATAGGTTGTTTTCTCTCATAATAACCAAACATTAACACACACACACACACACACACACACACACATTTTCTAAAAAGTAAATAGTGTATATTACCAAAGTGATTTAATATTCACTTATGAAAACCTAAAATTTCTAACATACATTTGCACTGTTAAAGAAAGCATTTTGTGGGTAGATGGAGTCATGAACACTAGCAAGTCTACAGAAGAATGCAGACAACCCTCACTTTGTAGACAAGAGACTATGTATCAAGAACAATTGGTTAAATAACCCAGTATATGTATTGTTGAGTAGATCAACTATAGCATCACTATAACAAAAATTTAAAGGAGCTCTTATTTAGAGAGACTATAGAAGCCTATTTTAATAGTAAAGAAATCAAAACAAATTGATTACATTTTGAAAAGTAGTATATTTTAAGGAAACTAAATAATAATTTAAGGGCCAAAATTTAAACACATTACCTATATTTATCACTTTGAATAGGGAATCCCCACAGAGGATCTTCACATGTGCTCTTCACACAGAGACAGAGTTTCAATGAACCATTTTTCACATTCATTGATGATACCTTCATTTAGTCCAGTTCCTGGACTTCTATAATAATTTCTTAGTGGTTTTATTTTGTTTATTTGTAGTCCTGGCTCAACTATATTGAGACTTGACCCTATATCAATTTCTTCTTGCTAAGCTTTGATCATCTCAATCAAACACTAATGAATTCATTCATAGTTGCTTTGGAGAACTTAAGAGATAGATATTTCTCTGTTATGAATGTTTATAGCTTTCTATCATGATTGCCTCTTATTTTCATTTATATTTTAGCATTTCACAAGTACTGTGTGTCCTCATGCATCCAAGTAGCTCCCATGTGCAATTCAAATCTTGTAATGTTCTCCCTAAGTAGCATGTTTTACAATTATGAAAACACGGTCTGAGCCTTCACACCCTGAGCCTTCAGCTTCTCATGGCATTCTAAGGCATCCCTCACTCCATCGTCGTCATTTCTGATTGTGTATCACTTCAATCAAGAAAGGTATTTCCAAGTGCTTGAGTTAGCTTCATGTGCTACATGTTAGATTCCCAATCTATTAAAAGGTTTAATAAATATTAATTATAATTGTTGAATTAAAATCACAACTAGAAAACATGAGAAAGAAGTTTTATGGTAACATACAATATGTTTGTATGTAATGATTCTATATGCCAGATGACAGGGGAGATATACACATACTCCAATTACACAGAGTTGACCCTTAATTATTTTCCTAGTAATTTCATTTAAAGCTTTTACATACTTTTTGTTTATGCAATAGCCACTGTACCTAGATTTCCAACAGACTTTGAAAAATCCATTAAATTTTAACCTGTGTATTCACTTTGAGTACTTCTTGCACACTCTAATACTTTATGTTCAGTACAAAACTGTTTTTTTTAAACTGACTCAAAGAGGGGCTAGGGAGCTGGCTCAGCTGTTAAGAGCACTGACTACTCTTCCAAAGGTCCTGAGTTCAAATCCCAGCTACCACATGATGGCACACAACCATCTGTAATGAGATCTGATGACCTCTTCTGGGGTGTCTGAAGACATCTACAGTGTACTTAGATATATAATAAGTAAATAAATCTTTTAAAAAAAACACTTTAAAAATTGACTCAAAGAAAAACAAGAATGGCGGGGCCAAGCTTTACCAGCAGAATACAGTAAATTGACAGGAGAATATCAGGCAATGAAGGTTAAGATAGAGGGAAGGTATGTTTAAGTCAAAGAAAATGTTAAATCTATGAAACTCCTGACATAAAAGTACAGGATACCCCCAAAAGAGCAAACTTAAGAATAAAAGGCAAAGATGAAGGAGAGAAATCTCATCTCAAATGCTCAGAAAATGTTCTTTAACAAAATAATAGAAGAAAAGTGTTAAATATATGAAACAGCTGACATAAAATAGCCAGGAAATCCTGGACACCCTGAAAAGAATAAACCTAAGAATAATAGGTATAGAAGAAGGAGAAGAATCTTATCTCAAAGGCCCAGAAATTGTTTTTAGCAAAAAATAGAAGAAACATTTCCTGACTTAAAGAAGGAAATGCCTTAAACAGTACAAGAAGCACACAGAATCCAAAATAGATTGGACCAGAGAAAAAAAGTACCTTTGCTATATAATAACCAAAGCATTAAACATACAGAATAAAGAAAGGATATTAAAAGCGGCAAGATAAAGATCAAGTAACATATAAAGATAGATGTAATAAAATTAAACTCAATTTCTCAGTGAAGACTCTCAAAGTCAGAAGGGCCTGGAGAGATGTGCTGCAAACTCTAAGATACCACAGCTGGCTACCCAGACTATGATACCCAGCAACAGCCACTGTAGAAACCAACATGCTGGTTCCTCAAAAAAATGGAAATCATTTTACCTCAAGACCCAGATATATCACTCTTGAGCATATATCCAAAGGACACTCTATCCTACCACAAGGATACCTACTCAGCCATGTTCATAGCAAATTTATTGATAACAGCCAGAAACTGTAAAAACCCTAGATGACCCTCAAAAGAAGAATGGACAAAAGAAATGTGCTACATTGATACAACGGAGTATTGCTTAGCTGTTAAAAAAATGACATTATGAAGTTTACAGGTGAATTGATTCCTAAAAATCATCCCAAGTGAGGTAATTCAGATACAGAAAGATAAATATTGTATGTATTCACTTATAAGGGGATATTGGCCATTAATTAAATGATCACTAACTATAATTTGTAGACCCAGAGAGTTCTACAGAGACAGCATTGAACTCTCTGGGAAGAGAAAAAAAAAGATTTTACAGGTATACTAGAGTGAGTGAGAAAGGAGTGGGGAAACTAGGTAAGGGAGAGGTGAGGTTGAGGAAGAGAATGCAGGGAAGGACAGCTGGAACTTGGGAAAGGTTTTAGGGGATTGTCTGAAAACATAGGGCAATGGAATCTTCCTAGAATCTATAAAAGTATTTTTAATAAAGACTCCTAGTAATGGGGAATATAAAGTCTCAATTGGCCATCTCTTACAGCTAGGCAAGGCTTCCTGTGGTTAAACTAGGTTGCATGCACTTGAATTGTTGGCCCAGGAGATCCGATGAAAATCCCAACATCCCAGGCTGGTGCTAAGACAAAAGGTTGCTATCCACAAACTGAGAGCAGGGCCCTACTGCTGAGAACAACGTACACACAATGCATTAAATATGGCGACGGGAAGCTGGTGCCTATATGGAGCCTTCATTTTGAAGTTCTAGTCTCCTTGCTGTGAGAGGGTACTCTGCAGGCTACCAAATGAGAAATGTGGACACCAACCCAACCGCAAAACCTTTGACCTACAATCTGACATGCCCCCAAAATATGAGAGGGCAGAATTGGTACAGAACCTGTGGAAGTAGCCAATCAAAGTTCGAATTGACTCTACAATAGAGAACCCGTACTCCACACTGCTTTGGTAACCTAGAAACAAAGATTAGTAGCCCAGAGACTTGGGGTAAACCCCCCCCAAAAAAAATCTAAAAAGTCAATTAAATGACTCCTAATGATATCCTGCTTTACACATAGATCAGTGCCTTGCATCAGAAAGGTTTTCTCTGGTAGCAGATGGGAACAGATATGGAGACCCAAAGCCAGACATCTGTGGAGAAAGAGTCTATTTGAAGGTCTTTGTCATTTCTCTCCTCTCTGAGCTCATGGCTTCTCATGAAAGAGGCAGTAGATTTACAATCTTGTAAATTCAGAGGAGATAGAGGACATGGGGATAATAAGGCTCTCTGAATCAACTGAGCACGGTTCATATGCATTCAGAAATTGAAGCAAAAAACACAGAGGCTGCAGAGGACTGAACTAGGAGGCCCTCTGTGTATATATCATAGCCATTAGCTTAGTATTTTATGGGACTCTTGAATGTAACTACAAGTGAGTTTGTGACTCTTGTATATTTCTGGTTGCCGTGTCTAACTGTCAACATGATAGTTTTTGCTTCATCATATTACATTTTATCTTCTCATGTTTGATTGTTATTTCTTAGAAGTCTATTCTTTTATCATGAGAGACAGAACTGGGGTGAATCTGGAAGGGAGGGCAGATGGGGAGGAACTTGAAGGAGTAGAGGAAGGAAACTATCATTAGGATATATTATATGAGAAAAATATATCTTTGCAAATAAGATATTGTTATTGCATATACTTTATTATGTTCTATAACATGTGAGTGTGCCAATTTTATGATGATTAACCACCTGTTCCTTGCTTCTGGTGATCAATTACTCTCCACTGGGAACATGGTCAAAGAGATGACTGCTGAACTATATTCGAAAATTCTGCATTTACTTTGAACATTTCCGTGCAGTTTGCTCTTTTCTCTTGCAGTTTAAAACTTAATATTTCAAAACGAGTGGCTTTATAAAGCTAGCACATCCAGTTTCCTTCCCCATCAGTAACTTTCCAGTCATTTCCACTCAGTGGCTAAGTTCCTCTTTTTATAAATAATATAGTCAGAAGTTCAAGTTTAACAACTTTACTCAAAAAATCAAGCTATGTGCGTTCCACTTCATGCATCATCACCAGCAATAAAATTCCCGAGATCAGAGTGTTGCTTGCAGCATTTTGACTCTGCATTAGAGAGAATAATCTTCAGGCTGCTTTTGGGAACTTTACAGAGAGGCTCTGATGGTAATGGTGCACTTTTTTTTTTTCTGCTGTGAGGTAAGCACATCTGATTTTTAGTATACGCCAAGGAGTACAAATGTGCACTGAAAACATTCTAGCAGATCCAAAGAGAGTCTTTCCTAATCACAGTTGAGAGGGATTCAGTGTGGTTTCCACTACAAAGATAGTACAAGGTTCACCAGGCTATTAACCACATCTGGGCCCAGGCTTCTGGGTGGAAAATGGGTTATCCCTTTGGAGACACAACCCTATGTAGTTAACATTAATGGTTGCCCTAATGCTTCTCTGTAAACACAAGGCTGTCTATGTCTATGCCTCCTATGCTTGCTAAAGGAGCAGGTGTCTCACTGTAAGAGACTGAGAGAGAAGCCCTATATTTGTATGATCAAGCCTATGTTCCTTTTAACTCTGCTCTCTCATCATCTCAGAGTCAGCAAGCAATCCCCTCCTCCTGCAACTAGAGATGAGACTTGACCCTGCCACTCATGCCTTCCCTTGAGGGTGGACTGTGTCATCAAGCCACGAGCTGAAATAAACCTTTCAATCCTTAAACCATTATTTGACTCCAGCCACAAAATTATACCTGCTGCTATAAATGTAACACCATTATTAAACATAGTGTAAATATCTGTGTTTTCTGATTACTCTAGGCAGTCCTGTGAAAAGATCATTCAACACTAAGAGGGTCATGACCCGTGCTGAGAACCACTGTCTTAAACACAGCTATGATTATTTTTATGAACCAAATAGCATCAAATATTATGTTATGGTTATATAATGATCTGTTCTATATGTCATACTTATGAGTAAATATACTAAGTCTATAAAGTTAAGAAAAATTATCTCTTTGGGAATATCCTATGAAGTTCTTTAAGATCACCAGCACATGGTTATGTATGTTCTGTACTGTGGAAAAGGTAGTCATTTTAAACAAAGTGGGTAAGGGTTGAAATGCACTTTTGTTATGTCATAAGCTGAGTTCTTCAAAAAGGTGTATCCATTTAGGATAGTCTTCTTGTTTCAAAGGTTAATGTAGTAAAATCTAAATGTTTTTAATTATAGAGATTTTTTTTTCATCTATGGTGAAAACACAAATTTAATTTTCTTAGAGTGAGTGAGAACAAGGTCAATGGACCTGAGAGGACTTGAGAGCTGGTGACCGGCGGCTTAGGGAGGTGAGCAAAAGGTTTGTCAGTAGATATTAGTCACAGTTAGAGAAGCAAGTAACTTTGATATGCCATCATTACAAGGTAGGAGTAATGGATGAGTTATTACATTACAAAAAGCTGTAAGGATTCTGACTATTTTCACGATGAGAAAATGATAATATCTGGAGAGATGCATGTATTTATCCACATTAAACAGCACTCGGTGTATACATTTATTAAAGCAACAGTTCCCCACTGGTAATCCTAGTATGCGGGGTGCTGCTGCAGCAAGGTTAACAATTTAAGGACCAGCCAGAAGGCAAGGCTCCTTTAAAAAACATTCGACATTTTCCTAATGCTAAAAGTTTTATTTTTCTATGGTAAACTGAGTAGATGGTTTAAATTAAGATAGAGACTCTTAAACATTTTCTTTCTTATTTATTGGCAAATTAGCTTCTTTACATGTATTGGACATAGCATATATTTGTATTGTGTGCAAAATGATTAACAAATAAGCTGGTAATTTTAAATAAAACTCCAAAATGTATTTTTGGACAGATAATAAAAGAAAGTACAGTTGTTCACACACCTGTTTCTTTTTTAACATATCTTGAATTTTTATATGAATTTAAAAAGTTAAAATAAGGAACCGCAAACCATAAAGTATGTTTTGCTTCTAGATTTCAAGTGGGTGGTTATGTCTGGATCTTTTAACACAGAAAATCTTTGGTATTTTCTTAGTGTCATGTTTTACTTGTATGTGTATATGTATCGAAATTTTTACTAGTTTATCACTAAATTGGCATCAATTTTTTTCCATATCTTGGCTACTTTGAATAATCCTGTAAGGAATGGGAATACAGGTGACTTTAGAAAATGATTGCTTTACTTTCTTTAGACAAATTACCCCAAACAAAAATATCTTTTATTTAAATGGTTTGAGGGCCCTTCATATTGTTTTTCAAATGACTCTGTCTTCCCACTGACAATGTTCAGTGACTCTTTCTGCATCCCGGTTAACATTTTTGTTTGTTTGTTTGTTTTTGTTTTTGTTTTTCAAGAGAGGTTTCTCTGTGTAACTTTGGCTATCCTGGAATGAGCTCTGTAGACCAGGCTAGACGCAGACTTACAGAGATCACCTGCCTCTGCCTCTCAAGTGCCAGGATAACAGGTGTGCACCTCTCCCTCCCGGACAACATTTCTTATTCATATAGATAAAAGCCTTTCTGAGAGTTGGGAGGTGATAACTTGTTGGTGATAACTTGTTGCAGTTTTGATTTACATATTGAATATGTTTTTTAAAAATTACCAGCTGCTCACTGCTATGTTTTCTTTGGAAAAATAACGTACTTGTAACTTTTGCTTGTTTTAATAATCAGGTTGTTCCTAAGCTGTTAAATTATTTAGATGCTTTATAGGTTTTGCATATGTTTTATATATGGATAATTGTTGCCATTCCCCAAGCTATCCCTTTTCTCTCCCTCTCCCCCTCTCTCCCCCCTTCTCCCTCCCTCCCTCCATCCCTCCCTCTCCCTCGCTCTCCCCCTCCCTCTTTTCAGAAGCTTTCTAAGTGTGCTGCAATCCAATTTTTCTTTTCTCTTGATGCCTGTGTCTTGGACAGATACTTTTGAGCTTTGAGTCTCTAAGGAGTGATTTTAAAAGCATGGGGTTCCCATAACTTTACAGAGGCCTCATGGAGGTCAACAGCATCACCTTTGGCAGATAGATTCTCACTGTGGTGTGATTTCTGTTGGTCTCGGTCATGAGTCTTCGAGTTTCTGAAAGGATCCCATAGTGTCAAGTCTGTGTGGCTCCCCAATTCTTACCAATGAAAGGAAACGTGGGATAAATGTTGCCCTTGCTAAACTCTTACTTTTATTGTGACAATCAAATCCTTGCAGGAAAAAAATGATTTTACAAACCACTTGAAAATAAATGAACAAGTCTAAAGGGCTCTCTCTTTCAATGATAAAACAAGTTTTTAGATTTGTTGTTAAAATTGTGCATCACTCTGAATCTAATAATACTCACTCTTCTGTTCTGAGAAGGGGAGGGAAGTGAATTGGGAAATGCTACCAGGTTGTTTCCTCATTACATAGTACTTGAGAGACCACAAAACATGTTGATTTATATCCAACTGTCATTGGGCTAAGCATGATAATAAAGTGTCACGCATTTTGTTACTAAATCGGAGACAAATACAAGTGTATATTGTAATACCGATAGTATACTATGAAAGGCTAAATTGTGGTAACATGGACCTACTGTGAAGGGAACACACACTTCAGGTATAATGTCAAACGTTTTTCTTCTGTTCAAATTAGAAGCTGTGGGGAATGCTAATGGAGTCGAATGCACTCTTAACAAGGGCAGACTGTCTGCAGAAGTAGTATCATACAAACCAGAAAAACAAAATGTTACCAATGGAAGAACATACGAATCTGTATGTTTTCATATAGCTCCAATCTGTTTCCACAAAGCCAGCATGTTCTATATTTCTTAGGTGCTACATAAAGTAGACTAAGATGCCAGCAGACACAGGATAAGATGACACAGGCAGCAAGAATAAAGGGGAGAAAAAATAAAGGTCACTCGTGCCACTCTGAGTAGCTTCTCTACTGTATCTGTTCTTTAGCGCTCATTTTCATACTCACCATGAGTAGCACTTCTCCAGGACTACAGTCTTGATTATGCGAGCTATTAGCGATCACATAGAGAGACAGAAGCCGTGTGTTCTGAAGTGTCAGCCAGGCTGGCTGCTCTCCACCACAGCTAGATTGGGTGGGGAATTTTCTATTTCGTTGCTTACTGGAAAAAGTGAAGACTGCCAAATATTTCTTAGGCTCAAACATGGAAGCAGAAGGAAAAGATGTAGAGAATGTTCACAAGCAATTGTCAAATGTTCAAACTTGTGATAACGCTCAAAACATATTGAGACTGTACTTCCTTATTCTCCGTGTTTATTAATATTTGTTCCAAGTTTCTCTGTTTCACAATCTTAGGTAGCTTTTTTTTTATAGAATATTTTATTTATTTATTTATTTATTTTATTTTTTTGAGACAGGGTTTCTCTGTATAGCCCTGGCTGTCCTGGAAATCACTCTGTAGACCAGGCTGGCCTCGAACTCAGAAATCCACCTGCCTCTGCCTCCCAAGTGCTGGAATTACAGGCGTGCGCCACCACCGCCCGGCCCGTTTAGGTAGCTTTTTTGAAGGCCTTTGAAGCTACTGCATATATTTGATATGTAACTATATACAGTATTTGATGTGTCTAATAGCACAATGAAGTACATCTGGTTGAGATACAGTGATAAGAATTATCAGTGTATCATGTTAATGTTTACCTTTGGACATCATTCAAAAGTAACAAAACTTAATGAATAAAATTAGAGAAATATTTATAAAGGACATTATAAATGAGCTAAATTTTTTGAAACATTCTCTTCTATTGAAATAATAAAATTTATATTTGTAAATATTATAAATATATAGTCATGGAATAATCTTAAATTAAATATACACTTATTCTAGGACTTAAAGATTCCCACAAATGATATTTTTGGAGACTAGCTGGAATTATGATATGTATAATATTATAAAAATTAACATTTAATTGAAGATACAGTAGAGGTATTTTTCTGACAATTTTCTGTAATATGTAACTTCTTTAAACTTCCTTATATTTATTTGTTTTATCTATTTCTCAATCACCTATCCAAACATGTTCTAGTCATTTATGAGACTCGAGTGTTTGGATTGCAATTATCAGCACAAGATTAGATTTTATATGAAAAAAAAAACTCAAATACTATTTTTGTAGTTTCCTTTATTAACCAAACCACAGGGCATATCTATTTTGTAAAGTTTCCAGTGATTTTTGTCAGTTATATTAGATGTGTAAAGAAAGAACAGCTTGATTTTAAAGTGAATATTGAACTCCACACTTTTGGGGAAAAAAAATCTTGTTTTGACTTGTACAAGAACTGCATTTACTATGTAAGACACAGCTGAAAAGAAATCACACAACATCATCTTGAGAAGCCCTTGTAAGATCAAGCCTTCACAGCAATTCTGTTAGAGCAAAATTCTCAAATTAAAAAGTTGTTGATTCTTGGTAAGAAAAAAAAATATATCCTAAAAAGTTAATTTCCTTTCTTTATGTTGCATTTATTTGATTTCCATTGTAATGAGACCAACTCTACAGAGATCTTGAGCTGAAGTCTCTGTCTTGGGATAGTCAGTTACAGTGGTAAGATATAGTGAGCACCATGAATAGGGCCCTCAAACCCCTAAGCCACATGTGAACAGATTTCTCCAGTACTAAGACACTGAGTGTTTCCTCTCCTATTTTTTTTAACATTATATGATCACAGTAAATCACCCCTCAATTTCAGTTATAGAATTTTAAGCTGGAATACAAAATTTGTATACAAAATTTTAAATACAAAAACTGTATTTAAATATCCATGACTACTGTGATAAATTAGTGAACTAAAACAACAGAGTTCTTACAGTTCCACAGGTCAGGTTAGTATTTTGTAAATAGATCCTTTTTTTTTTTTTTTTTGGTTTTTGGAAACAGGGTTTCTCTGTGTGGTCCTGGCTGTCCTGGAAGTCACTCTGTAGACCAGGCTGGCCTCGAACTCAGAAATCTGCCTGCCTCTCCCTCCCAAGTGCTGGGATTACAGGCGTGTGCCACCACACCCAGCTGTAAATAGATCCTGTAGGAACAAAATGTAGCTCTAAAGCCCATCTACGTTTCTAAGATGAGGGCATCCATCTGCACTTTAGAAACTAGTTGTCTCTCCAATGCACACACACACTCTTGCTCTCTTCCTCTTCTCTCCTTCTCATATATGTAGTACCAACAAAGCTTCTTTAACTCTCTTATCTCAGTCTTAAGGGGTTGCAATTAAAAGGTCTGTACATACAATCCTGGAATCATGATTAATAGCACATAATGAACAATAAATTTTACACACATTCTCCTTCAGCAATTTAAGATACAGTACCACATACTCAACTGGTAATATGAATGTCATCTCCTATGAAGTGTCTTTTGGCATTGTTGACTCATTTTCTTAAGTATGTCTGATAATTCCTTGAGACGTTTGGATACTCATACATGTAATTGTATTTGTTAATTAAAAGTATGAGAATATTTGTCTCAGACTGTAAACTGTTTGTTGAAGTCATCTGTGGAACAATTCTTGATAAATGGTTTATAGACTTTCCATCTAGTCTCACAAATTAATTTTAAGCTCTTCTCAAACGTGGCAAGGAATGGAAGAGTCTGAAAAAGATACATTGTGGGTGGTGTGGCAGAAGGTCATGAGGTAGGTAGAAAAGCACTTTACAACCTTTGCATCCAGTAATAACCTACAGGCACAGACAAAAGCTTTCCAATTTTGCAGTTTAATAAATGGAGGCTCAGAGTTTAAATAATGTCGCTGGGATTTAAAAACAATATCTGAAGGGCTTAAATGTCTCTTTCATTACACTATGCTGCCAAATGTGGTAATATTGCTGAGAAGATGCGTTACCCATTTAGCCCTTTATCCTACAAAATCCAATTTAGTTGACCTGTCATGTTTTATGAATAGTGAATGAGTTAGCCTAAGAAAAGATATATTACAAAGTAAGCAATCTTTATTTCAAATAAAGTACACTCCCCAACATACACTTACACACATTTTCTGACCACTTAAGCAAATAAAAAGCAACTAGAAACCCACAAAATGATAATGATATATATTGGCTGTTTCTGAAAATATCTTAAAATCTACATAAACTAAATCCATAGAACATAGACAAAATTATTGATGTAAAGTAATTTTCAATACTAAGTAAAATACTTTGAAAGCAAGTTTAAGAGTATTTTCCACAAACTGGACAGATCAGGCGGCAAAGTCTTACATTGTCTTCCTACCTAAAATGTCCTGGCAATTATACTTCCTGCCGTAATGAGGACACTTCAGTGTGACGTCATTGTTATTTACTGATGATTATGAATGAAAGCTTTTAAGCATATTAATTGCTGCTGTAACAGGGCTTCACATTACATCTTTGTTGCAACAGAGCAGTTTGTTAGGAGTTGCAGGAACAAAGACGTAAGTGGAGAGTTGTGGGTTCCATACAGATAAGTAGGTAACAGGGTAGTTACCAATTCCAGGGTATTTCTGGATTTCTAGTGGCCTGCCTCCCTGACTTAAGACCTGCCTCTCTGACTTACAGATCAGAAAGATTTTTAAAGTTAAGTTCATTCTTTTGGAATTTCAAACACGTGTTTGATGAGTTCCGAAAACACACTCATTCCTGCCTTCCCTTCTCTTCCCGCCACTGCCAAAGGCCTTCCTCTGCTCAGACTTAGTGCTCATGCTTATGTCCTTTGGTGACATAAACCTAGTGACTTTAACCGTGGTCATCCGTGTAAGCATCTGCATCCTGGCTAAAACTTGACAGGGTGATTTGGGAGGGGAGGAGGGAGATTCAGTTAAGAAAATGCCCTCAATCAAACTGGCCTATGGACAAGCCTACAGTGCATTTTCCCGATTGATGGCTGATAAAGGAGGGCCCAGCCCACTGTGAGTGGCTGCTGGTTCTAGGATTGATAAGAAAGCAGGCTCAGTAAACCTTGGATATCAAACCAGCAAATAGTACTACCATATGGTTTCTCTATCAGTTCATACCTCCAGGTTCCTGCACCCATCGAATTCCTGCCCTAACTTCCTTTAATGAAGAACTATTATTACCTGGAAGTGTAAGCAAAATAAATCCTTTCCTCCCAATGACATGCTTTTGGTCATGTGATTATTATTTTTTAATTAATCATTTCTTTTGGGTTTATTTTTGAGATCATAATTATATCATTTTCCCTTTCCCATTTATCGCACTGAATTTTCAACAAACCCCTTCTTGCTATTATTTTTTTCAAATCCATCCTGGTTTTTTCTTTTTCTTTCTCTTTTTTCCCCATGAATTGTATAACTACAAAAGAAACTCACTGGGACAATATGTATGAAGTTTTCCAGTAGAGTAGAGAAGATTTACCAGGAACTACTACTACCCATAACAATGGTGTTCCCACATCCCAACAGCTAGCAATAGCCAATGAAACCTTTCTGCCTCTCCTCCATTGGAGATTGGACTTGACAGACACATTCTAATGTCACGGCACACAGCCCCTGCTTCTGTGAGTCCATGATTGCGAAGGTCTCTTCATTACCAGAAGCCAGCCTTCCTCAGCCCTCCTCCTCCCATCTTCTTGCTCCTAACAGTTTTTTTTTTTTTTTTTTTTTCTGCCCTGATATCCCAGAAGCCTCAGAGGGGCTGACACAGATGCCCCATTTAGAAGTGAGCAGTCATGAATCACTCATCTTCGGGTAAGGTGAGCAGACACGAGGCTATACATTCACCAGTTCTTGAGAGAGAGAGAGAGAGAGAGAGAGAGAGAGAGAGAGAGAGAGAGAGAGAGAGAGAGAGAGAGAAGCTTCTCTGATGAAGGATGGGAGCGCCCCCTGTTTTTCGGTAGAAACAAGACTTTTTTTTTTTTAATCTTGAATATTTCTTTATTCCACACAAATGATGAAACTTTGTTTTATTTTTTTTATTGGATATATTCTATATTTACAATTCATTTCCCTTTTTCTGGTTCCCCACCCCCAAAGGTCCCACATGCCCTTTTCCCTCCCCCTGCTCCCTCATCCACCCCCTCCCACCTCCCTGTTCTTGTACTCCCCCAAAATGATGTTTTGGTCCATTCTAGCACCAGTGTCCACTTCTTTCTTCTTGTGAGACATCACTTGATATGTGATTTATGTCTTTGGTGTTCCAAGCTTCTAGGCTAATATCCACTTATCAGTGACTGTATACCATGGGTATTCTTTTGAGACTGGGTCACTTCACTTAGTATGCCGTTCTCCAGCTTCATCCATTTCTCTAAGAATTTCATGAATTCATTGTTTCTAATGGCTGAATAGTACTCCATTGTGTATATATACCACATTTTTTTGTATCCATTCCTCTGTTGAGGGACATCTGGGTTCTTTCCAGCTTCTGGCTATTATATATAAGGCTGCTATGAACATAGTGGAGCATGTATCCTTATTGCATGCTGGGGGATCTTCTGGGTATATTCCCAAGAGTGGTATGGCTGGGTCCTCCGGAAGTATCACGTCCAAAACTTTTGAAGCCAGTTTGACAATGGGACCTCTCAGCCTTTGGCTTTTAACAACGTCAAACACCTAAAATCATATATTTATATTTATGTTTTTTTCGGAAGAGCTCATTATTTTGTAAAGCCTCTATCCTCCAGGAATATGCATTACAGATGGTAATGTCTATTTACCCCCCCCCCAGAATTGGGGGCAATAAGGAAGGGTAACTGACTCAGAAAGCGGAAGGATGAGATAGACGTTCTCTGGAAAACAGTTTTAGCAGTTAGCTTCAGGCTCAGATGCCATCTTCGTCTTCAACGTGACCAACACTGCATTCCTTAGCTGTGTGATTACCAAAATTACTCATTAAGAAAAAAGATCAGTTAAAAGCAAGTGAAACTAAAGTATTTGCTTAGGTTTTCCATTGGTAACAATTTTATTTATTCAGTTGTGCACAGAGTATAGAGGATGCTATATCAATTGCTTAGTCAGTTCTCACTGTTAAAGAAGGTGCTTTGTGACATGTAGCAGAACATATAGTACTGTGGCTTTGGCTAAATCAGCAGGGCTCGTTCAAGTAAAAAAATAAATAAATAAAATAAAATAAAATTGACAGAATTCATTTGGAGGAAAAAAACACCTAATTTCTAAATGTTAAAGTTCTAAACCTTAATAGCACCATTATCTTTATCATTAAAGCAGGAAGGGGTAGAGCAGGCCTTGAAGAATCAAGCCTTTGATTCCAGCACTCCAGAAACATGCAGGCGGATCTCTTGAGCTTGAGAATAGTACGAACTACAGAGAAAGTTCGAGGACAGCTAAGGCTACACAAAGAAGCTTTGTCTTGAACATACAAAAATTAATAAAGTTTGAAAATTAAAGAAAACTAAACTAAAATAATAACAAAATTAATAAAAGTAAATAGAAAGGTAATGATAGACAATACAAATAAACATCTTACAATAAGAATATAATCATAAAGCTTGAATAAAGTATTAATTCAGAGGAAAAAATGTGTATTCACATTCTGAACCTGTCACAACCTCTCACATAAGAGAAAAGAATGCAAACACATGTAGAGCTTTGCTGGATGTTTGCCAAGAAGAGAGGAGGTCCAGATGTGAAAGGAAAGGATAAAAGGACACAGGGGATTAGGGGCGATTTAACTTAAATTTAACTGAACATACAATACTACCACAAAGGCTAAGGAAATAAGCACATGGCTTTTGAGCACAATTCTGAATACCTTTAGTGGAAAATTGTGTGAGGGTTGAAAAAGAATGATTAAGCATGTCTCTCCACAGCTTTATTGTTAGGCAAAGGTTAGGTTCATTTAAAAACGCTGTTATAATTTCATAGCCATTTTGTCCACATTGTAAGATAAAGAATAATAGTAAGCTACTGTTAGTAGTGACCAAGAGAACTCATTTTAAGAAAAAGAAAGATTATAAAACTAAATAGTGAAAGTAAAATCTCTTCTTATTTAGTTAGAAGTGTCAACATAAACTTGTGATATATATATTTTAGAGCATAATTTGGAAGCCTAAAATACTCTGTTCCTCTAGGAGCAATGAGACAGTCAGCTATGGCTAAATGAGCCAGGGCTAGTGGGCACGAGCTAAGATTAAAGCAGAGAAAATGCAACCTGGGACTTGAACCTTTGCTGTTGGAGAAAGTAAGATGCTTCGTAGGAAGTGCTGTACAAAGGACAGAAAAGTCAGTGGGAGAGAACTCCCTCTGCCCCAGGATAGGATAATTAGAGTTGTAAGTGGCAGGACTTAACATGTAACAATAGTAAATACTATTTAAAAGCCATACTACATAGTAACATTAGAAAAGACAAAGTTATGTTGGTCATAGGCAGAGCACAGAGATAAACTGCAACATAAATGTTGCAGAACCTAGATACAGACGCTAATGCATCCCTAGAACACATCCATTAAGACATACAAAGCTCTACTTGTCACATTTAACACTTCCCCCCAAAATAAAAGGTTACAAACTATCTAAGTTATAAAGAGTTACAAAATAATTATATGACATTCAAAATCAGTTATGTTTCCAACTTGAACAAATGCTGAACTCTGAACTCTGATTACTATAAAGAAATGTGATTTAAATGTACATGACTTAATGAAATGTTTTCAATGAGAATAACAAACTGATACTGTTACAAGGACATACTAATAATAGAACATTTTCATGATGATGATTACAATCACTGTAACAAATAAGCTATCCAAAAGCTAAAAAGGCAAATATTTCTATCATACTATAAAAGACAAAATAATATGTTGTCATTTAAAAGACAACACGTATTAGTTCAGAAAGGATTACTAGAGGATATTTCAAAAATTTTGCATCTCAATTAATTTATTTATTATTCCTGACAAATAATACAATAAGATATTTCTCGGTGCTCAGACAAATTAAAAATCTCTTTTCATTCTGGAATGAAGAGATTATAAATCCAGGCCACTGGCGTGGAGAGAGCTCCTGAGCTCAGGGAGTTCATTTAGCTGTAAAAGTGAAGCACATGCTGTTTGTTAAGTAATTGATGCATCTGGGTAGTTGTTGAGAAAGCGCCAAATGTCCTGTTTACAATTGTTGCTAAGAAACTGCAGTTTCTCTGGGAAAATCTTGATATGCTCTGAGAATTGTCTTTTTTATAATAAGTTTGTGCTTTATAATTATACTTCGGTAAAATTCTCGTCTTTATGATGTCTTATAACTCTATATACTTACATCTGTAATTCATGAAATCTTATTATTCAAAATCAATGACTGCCTTTCCCAAATTTACATATTCTAGATTAGAAAAAAATGCCAAGGAGAGGACAGAGGTGATCCTGTGTCAGAGTTACATGTGAATGTCCATGTGCATGTGCATGTTCATGTGCATTTTCATGCATGTGCACACATGTGTATGTGTGTGCATGTGTGTATGTGTGTGCATGTGTGTGTGCATGTGTGTATATGTGTGTGTGCATCTGTGTGTCTGGGTGTGTTTGTGTGTGCTCCCTTGTGTGCATGGAGAAGCCACCTTTGTCAATGGGGACTCTTTTGAGAGGGGATTACTTCTCTGGAATTGAAGTTCTTTCTGTGCAGATAATACATGCTTTTGTCCATTGTTTATAATGTGTGGATCAATAATATGAATGTCTGCAACCAAACAGAATAAAGGCCACTAAGTTAAAGAAGTCATCCTTGTAGCTGCCTGCAGCTACTGTGAACTGGTTCCTGGAAGAGAAACTGAGGGATGGATGGGGAAGTGGGAAAAAGAGAATTGGATCAAGATGACATTTGCTGATCAAGACTGAGCTTTAATGAAAGTTAGTCAATATATTAGCTTGGGAAAACCCCTCCTTCCAGACTTGAGGTCCAGATCTTTTTTTTTTCTTTATTTTCTATATTCTTTGTTTACATTCCAAAGGCTTTCCCCTTTCCCAGTTGCCCCCTCACCATATGTCCCATAAGTCCTCTTCCCTCCACCCATTCGCCAATCACCCCCCCCCCATTTCTCTGTTCTGATACTTTCCTACAAATCTAGATCCAGTCTTTTCAGGACCAGGGTCCTTTCCTTCCTTCTTCTTGGGAATCTTTTGATTTGCTAATTGTGCCTTGAGTATTCAGAGCTTTTGGGCTCAATAATATCCACTTATCAGTGATTGCATTTCATGTGTATTCTTTTGTGATTGGGTTAACTCACTTACGATGATATTTTCCAGTTCCACCCATTTGCCTAAGAATTTCAATAATTCATTGGTTTTAATAACTGAATAGTATTCTGTTGTGTAAATATACCACATTTTCTGTATCCATGCCTCCTTTGAGGGAAATCTGGGTTCTTTCCAGCTTCTGGCTATTATAAATAGGGCTGCTATGAACATAGTGGAACATATGTCTTTATTGTATGCAGGGGATTCCACTGGGTATATGCCCAGGAGTGGTACGACAGGGTTCTCTGGAAGTGTTATGCCCAATTTTCTGAGGAACCGCCAGACTGATTTCCAGAGCAGTTGTACCATCTTGCAATCCCACCAACAGTGTAGGAGTGTTCCTTTTTCTCCACATCCCCGCCAGCACCTGTTGTCCCTTGAGTTTTTAATCTTAGCCATTCTGACTAGTGTGAGGTGGAATCTCAGGGTTGTTTTGATTTGCATTTCCCTGATGACTAATGATGTTGAACATCTCTTAAGGTGCTTCTCAGCCATCTGAATTTCTTCTGGTGAAAATTCTTTGAAGGCTTATGGTCACTTGATCTTTGATAAAGGAGCCACAACCATCCAGTGGAAAAAAGATAGCCTTTTCAACAAATGGTGCTGGTTCAACTGGAGGTCAACATGCAGAAGAATGCGAATTGACCCACTCTTATCTCCTTGTACTAAGATCAACTCCAGGTGGATCAAGGACCTCCACATAAAACCAGACACACTGAAACTAATAGAAAAGAAACTGGGGAAGACCCTAGAGAACATGGGCACAGGGGGAAAGTTCCTGAACAGAACACCAATTGCTTATGCTCTAAGATCAAGAATTGACAAATGGGACCTCATAAAATTACAAAGTTTCTGTAAGGCAAAGGACACTGTCAGAAGGACAAAACAGCAACCAACAAATTGGGAAAAGATCTTCTCCAATCCCACATTTGACAGAGGGCTAATATCTCATATATACAAAGAGCTCAAGAAGTTAGACCACAAAGAACCAAATAACCCTATCAAAAAATGGGGTACAGAGGTCCAGATCTTGCTGGCTTTATTCTCAGCAGGTTGCCTGCTGAGATCAGAGAACTGTAAGTCTAGCAGATCCTGCAATTCTTGCAGATCCAGAGTGCTTCTAAGTGGGACTGCAGTGGCTTCCAGGTGAGAGCAGAGGGCTGTATTGTTCTATAAAGAACAAAGGCCAGCAATTTCACAGCTGAGAACTGATGATCAGAGCAGAGGCTGAAAGCCCAGCTCAAACGCTGGAGGGGGGAAGGGACAACCTTTTTTGATGTTTTGAGACAGGTACACATATATACCAGACTGGCATCAAACTAAACCAGCAGCCAAGTGAAACTCCTGTTCTTGCCTCTACAGCCTGAATATTTGTATTAGTAGGGTCATCCCGGCACCCAACTTAAAACACACACACACACACACACACACACACACACACACACCTAAAAACATAAAAGTTCTTCTGCCTCATAGTTTGATGATACCTTTCACAATAGCCACAAACAATATAAAGTATCTTGGTGTGACACTAACCAAACAAGTGAAAGATCTGTATGACAAGAACTTCAAGTCTCTGAAGAAAGAAATCAAAGAAGACCTCAGAAGATGAACAAATCTCCCATATGCATGGACTGACAGGATTAATATAGTAAAAATGGCCATCTTGTCAAAAGCAATCTACAGATTCAATGTAATCCCCATCAAAATCCCAACTCAATTCTTCATTGAGTTAGAAACAGCAATTCTCAAATTTATCTGGAATAACAAAAAACCCAGGATAGCTAAAACTAGTCTCAACAATAAATGGACTTCTGGGGGAATCAGTATCCCAGACCTCAAGCAGTACTACAGAGCAATAGTGCTAAAAACTGCATGGTATTGGTACAGTGACAGGCAGGTAGATCAATGGAATAGGATTGAAGACCCAGAAATGAAAGCACACACCTATGGTCCCTTGATCTTTGACAAAGGTTCTGAAACCATCCAGTGGAAAGATATCCTTTTCAACAAATGGTGCTGGCTCAACTGGAGGTCAGCATGCAGAAGAATGCAAATTGATCCATTCTTATCTCCTTGTACTAAGCTCAACTCCAAGTGGATCAAGGACCTCCACATAAAACCAGACACACTGAAACTACTAGAAAAGAAACTGGGGAAGAGCCTTGAGCACATGGGCACAGGGGAAAATTTCCTGAACAGAACACCAATAGTTAATGCTCTAAGATCAAGAATTGACAAATGGGACCTCATAAAATTAGTTTCTGTAAGTCAATAGGAAAAAATGGCAACCAACAAATTGGGAAAAGATGTTTACCAACCCTACATGCAACAGAGGGCTAATATCCAATGTATACAAAGAACTCAAGAAGTTAGACTCCAGAGAGACAAATAACCCTTTTAACAATGGGGTACAGAGTTCAACTAAGAATTTTCACCTGAGGAATATTGAATGGCTGAGAAGCACCTAAAGAAATGTTCAACATCCTTAGTCATCAGGGAAATGCAAATCAAAACAACCCTGAGATTTCACCTCACACCAGTCAGAACAGCTAAGATCCAAAACCTAGGTGAATTGTTTCTTGGGTATTCCAAGCTTCTGGGCTAATATCCGCTTATCAATGAGTGCATACCATGTGTGTTCTTTTGTGATTGGGTCCCCTCACTCAGGATGATATTCTTCTGTTCCACCCACTTGCCTAAGAGTTTCATGAATTCTTTTTTTTAATAGCTGAGTAGCATTCCATAGTGTAAATATACCACATTTTCTGTATCCATTCCTACACTGAGGGATATCTGGCTTCTTTCCAGCTTTTGGCTATACCCAAGAAACAATTCACATATCAAATGATGCCTAAGAAGGAAGGAGAGGCCCCTGGTCCTGGAAAGGCTCAGTGAAGCAGTGTAAGGGAATACCAGGATAGGGAAATGGGAAGGGGGTGATTGGGGAACAGAGGGAGGGAAGAGGGCTTATAGGACTTTTGGGGAGGGGGGATCCAGGAAAGGGGATATCATTTGAAATGTAAATAAAAATATATCTAATAAAAAAAGAAGGGGGAACAAAATCCCTTTGAGAGGAGACACAGAGACAAAATGTGGAGTAGAGACTGAAGGAAAGGCCATCCAGAGACTGCCCCATCTGGGGATCCATCCCATATACAGTTACCAAACCGAGACACGATTGTGGGAAAAAAAATTCAGGTGACAACAGGTGCTGGCAAGGATGTGAAGAAAGAAGAACAATCCTCCACTGCTGGTGGGTTTGCAAACTGGTAAAACCACTCTGGAAATCAGTCTGGCAGTTCCTCAGAAAACTGGGCATTATACCACTCCTGGGAGTAAACCCAGAGGATTCCCCAGCATGTAATAAGGGCACATACTCCACTATGTTCATAGCAGCCTTATTTGTAATAGCCAGAAGCTGGAAAGAACCCAGATGTCCCTCAACAGAGGAATGGATACAGAAAATGTGGTATATTTACACTATGAAATATTATTCAACTATTAAAAACAATGAATTCATGAAATTCTTAGGCAAATGTGTGGAATTGGAAAATATCATCCTAAGTGAGGTAACCCAATCACAAAAGAACACACATGGTATGTACTCACTGATAAGTGGATATTAGCCCAGAAGCTCAGAATACCCAAGACACAATTCACATATCAAATGATACCCAAGAAGAAGGAATGAGAGGTCCCTGATCCTGGAAAGGTTTGATGCAACAGTGTAGGGGAATACCAGGACAGGGAAGTGGGAGGGGGTTGATTGGGGAATAGGGAAAAGGGAGAGGGCTTATGGGACTTTCAGGGAGGGGGAACCAGGAAAGGGGAAATCATTTGAAATGTAAATAAAGAATATATCTAATAAAAAAAACCAGAAAATGTTTCCAAGCAACATATTTAGTGTTCTTTCTAATATATAAATTAAATTAATTAGGTAGTGAAGTGTTCTGGAAAGTCTTTGGTTCAAAATATTTGTTTGTTTCATTTGAGGAAATGAACTCATTAACTCTTTGGTTTCATGGTTATAGCCTGACCCAATTCTAAAATCCAGTTGCCTTATTAGTGTAAAACACTGAAGAAAATCTGACTAATTGAAGCATATATTTCTGAGCTGGTAAGGTGGGAGGAGATATCAGTAAACTAAATAAACAAATAAAGGTCTAAATTTACCATAAGCTGAGATTAAGCATGGGAAATGATGAGTGTTTATGCAGGATCAGTTTTACAAATGCACAGGAAAAGCTTGGGAGAGATGACATTTAAATACAACAGAAATGACACCTGGGTCTGACTGCCTGAAAGAAGCAGAGATGTGTTCCCTTGATCTAAGTTGACTTGTTCAGGACCATTTGTCAGGGCACACTAAAGCTTACTGCAGCTGCAGCGCTCTTGAGCTTAGACTGTTCCTATGGAAACGATCACATTACTGTAAGGTTTCAGGTTTTGTTTTCTTTGCCCCTGACCTTTCACCCACTGATGTTTCAGTGTTTCAAGATGTTTGACACTCTTCTTTGACGACCTTCTCTACACGTTTGCCTCTGACAATTATCTTGGTCTCATGCCTTAAGTACCGGAAGTTGTCTCTTGACACCCCAGTTTATCTTTTTCAGTCATGGCCTCCTAGTCCTATTTACCCTTCATCACTGATTGCCCAAAGTACAGTCATGACAGTCTCACTGTGTCAGGAGATGAAATACTGACAGTGCACATAGCCAATAGCATCTTCACTAAATAAAACCTCTGTTAAAATCAACTTGGTTAATTTTATCTTATTAATTATCTCAAATTCATAAGTATGCCCTGTTAGTTACCCTTGCATAGCATCTCCAAAGTGTGATACTTCCAAACCATGTGGTTTATTACCAGATACAGCTTGCAGTTTTAATTCTGTGCACTTTGCAATTTAAACTATTGTTGGTTTTTCTAATTAAATAACTGTAGCTGTTTGCTGTTTGTTTGCTTTTTACTTATGAGTTCTGTTTTTAGAATTTGCCTATAAAACTCTATTAATTGACAAATTTGTGATTGCTCTATCCAACACTATTCCAGGGCTTGCCTGATTAACAGGGAAAGTGAAGGAAGAGAAACAAAGAGAGCTGGAGTTAGTTGACAGGTTCTCCAATGGAGAAGACCTCGCCCATGCCATGAAAATACATTTACTGTGGAAGTCACTGACTCCAGATGCTCGTTCATATTTGTGACTTTCTAACATTTTATGAAGTCTCCTAAGTCATTTAAATAATTTAAATATGACCTTTGAAGGCTAATGATTATGATTTATATTTCATGGACCACTATGTTTTGTCAGTTTTGATTATGATCCAATACTTTGTTTTATCGTGTGAGTATGCCGTGAGCCTAAAACAAGATGAGTTTCTGGAAGAACCAAGCTACTTTTGCAGGTGACCCAAATACAGAACTCTGAAGTGGCTTCTCTTTAATCATTGCATTGGAACAGTCTCTCATCCAAAGGTCTTGACCTCAATTGCCCTACACCGCAATGCTCACACTTTATCCTCCAAACTATTGTTGCCCTTCTAGCATGGACTCTCTATCGTGTCTTCTGGCTCTACATTTTTAGATCTAGTTGATATTTTACTGTTTATTCCCTTGTTTGGGAGCATTTGTCCTAGTTGCTCTGGGGTGATATCAGCCTGCCACAGAGAGCAAGCCACATCTAGCCTCTGGTCATTTATACTTAGAGAATATTCTATAGTAAAACTCTGCTGTAATATGCAACAAATAGGAAGCATATTATTTTGTATTACTATAAATTAATGTAAAATTTATTTTTCTTGCATAGATTTGACCTTCCCCTGATATTAAAAAACTTTAGTAGAATGTAATGAGTCATATTTTATCTTTCACTCAGCTTGTTCTGATTTTGTATTTGTTCATTTATTACCCTTAGTTTTCCTTTCAAAAGCTTCACATATTGTAATTTTGAATCATCTCTCCTTAATCAAGTACCTGTATTTGCTGTTAAAAATTCAATTACTCCCCTCTGGTCCGGAACTGCACCCTGTAGCAGATTGGGTGCTCCACGGAGAGACAGCTTGACTCCCAGGAGGTCCTTCACAACCAGTCTCTTAGGTAAGAATCCCACCCCTGGCCTCAATACCTGGTCTAACTGGGACCCACAGGGGAACCTGCAAACACAGGACCTACCTGCCCTTCTGGAGATACATCTTCCTTCCCATCCACAACTGTGCCAGGGGTTTGACAAAGTAGTTCTGCCCCCACTACCCCTGCCCACACCCAGAGACAGCTTGACTTCTGGAGGACCATCATAACCAGGCTCACAGGAGAGACAGGCTCCAGACAGAGACAACAAGATTAGTTAGCACCAGAGATAACCAGATGGAGAGAGGAAAGCACAAGAACATAAGCAACAGAAACCAGTACCATTGGCACCATCAGAACCTGGATCTCCCACCACAGCAAACCCTGGATAACCTAAAACACTGAAAAACAAGGTTCTGACCTAAAATCCCATCTTATGAAGATGATAGAGGAAGTTTAAGTAGGACATAAATAACTCCCTTAAGGAAATACAGGGGAACACAGGTATACAGGTTAAAGTCCTTAAAGAGGAAACATAAATCCCTTAAAGAAATATAGGAAAGCACAATCAGATGAAGGAACTGAACAAAACCATACAGGATGTAAACATGGAAATAGAAACAAATCAAATATCATGAAGGGAGGCAGCCCTAGAGATAGAAAACCTAAGAAAGATATTAGGAGTTTCAGATGCAAGCATCACAAATAGAAAACAAGAGAGAGAAGAGAGAATCTCAGGTGTAGATGATACCATAAAAGATATTGACACAAATGTCAAAGAATATACAAGTGTAAAAAGCTCCTAACCCAAAACATCCACAAAATTTAGAATACAATAAAAAGATCAAACCTAAGAATGACAGGAATACAAGGGAATGAATATTCTCAATTCAAAGGGCCAGAAAACATCTTCAACAAAATCAGAAGAAAACTTCCCTAATCTAAAGAAAGAGATGGCTATAAATATATAAGGTCTTTATAGACCATCAAATAAATTGGACCAGAAAAGAAATTCCTCCCATCACATAATAAAAAACACTAAGAGCAGTAAGGGGAAAAGGCCAAGTAACATTTAGGCAGAACTATTAGAATTATGCCAGATTTTTCAAGAGAGACTATAAAGCCAGAAGATCTTTGAAAGATATTATGCAGATGCTAAGAGAACACAAATGTCAGCCTGGGCTAATACACCCAGCAAAATTCTCAATCACCATAGATGGAGAAACCAAAATATTCCATGACAAACCAAATTTAAATATCTTTCCGCGAATTCAGTCCTACAGAGAATAATAAAAGGAAAACTCTATCACAAGGAGGTAAACTATACTCAAGAAAAACAAAATTTATCATATCACAAAAAATCCAAAAGAAGAGAACCACAAAAACATAATACTACCTCTTACAACAAAAAATAAGAGAAACCAGCAATCACTGGTCCTTAATATCTCTCAACATCAATGGACTTAGTTCTGGAATAAGAAGACATAGGTTAACAAACTGGATATGCAAACAAAAGCCAGCATTTTGATGCCTACAAGAAAGACACCTCTGGAACAAAGACAGACACTACCTTGGAATAAAAGGCTGAAAAAAATTTTCCAAGCAAATAGTCCCAATAAACAAGCTGTAATAGCCATTCTAATACCCAATAAAAATAGACTTTCAACCAAAAGTTATCAAAAGATGGGTAAGGATACTTTATACTCATTGAAGAAAAAACCAACAAGGATTATATCTCAATTCTGAACATCTATACTCCAAATGCAAGGATACCCACATTTGTAAAAGAAACATTACTGAATCTCAAAACACACATTGAACCTCACACAATAATAGAAGGCGACTTCAACACACCACTCTCACCAATGGATTGATCATGAAAACAGAAACTAAACAGAGACACAGTGAAACTAATAGGAATTATGAACCAAATGGATTTAACAGATAACTACACGACATTTTACCTAAAACAAATTATATACCTTCGTCTTAGCACCTCATAGTATCTTCTCCAAAATTGGCCATCACAAAACAAGCCTCAACAAGTAGAAGTTTGAAATAATCCCATGCATCCTCTCAGATGACAATGGACTAAGACTGGTCTTCAAAAACAACAAAAACAACAGAAACCCCACATATTCATGGAAACTGAACAACTCTCTATTCAATGATAACTTTGTCATGGAAGGAATAAAGAAATAAATTAAATACTTCCTAGAATTTAACAAAAATGATGATGCAGCATACCCAAACATAGGGAACACAATAAAAACAGTGCTAAGAGGAAAATTCAGAGCACTGGGTGCCATTATAAAGACATTAGAGAGAACCTACACTAGCAACATAAGAGCACACCTGAAAGCTCTAGAACAAAAAGAAGCAAACACAGCCAAGAGGAGGACATGGTAAGTAATAATCAAACTCAGGTAAAAAATTCACCAATTAGAAACAAAGAACTATACAAAGAATCAGCAAAACTAAGAGCTGGTTCTTTGAGAATATCAACAAGATAGATAAATCCCCTGCCAAACTAAAGAACACAAAGACAGTATCCCATTTAACAAAATCAGAAATGAAAAGGGAGACATAGCAACAGAAACTGAGGAAATTAAAAAATAAAATCATCAGATCCTACTACGAAAGCCTGTATTCCACAAAACTAAAAAAAAAAAAAAAAAAAAAAAAATCTAGATGAAATGGGTGATTTTCTAAACAGATACCACATACCAAAGTTAAGTCCACAGAAGGTAAACTATCTAAACAGGTCATTATCCCCTAAGGAAATGGAAGAGGTTATTGAAAACCTCCCAACAAAACAAAGCCCTGGGCCATATGGATTTAGTATAGAATTCTATCATATCTTCAAAGAGGAGGATATGGTATACTTCTCAAACTATTTGACAAAATAGAAACAGAAAGAACACTACCTAATTAATTCTATGAAGCCAAATTTGTGCTGATACCTAAACCACACAAAGACCCAACAAAGAAAGAGAACTTCAGACTAATTCCACTATGAATATTGATGAAAAAATATACAATAAAATTCTCCCAAATTGAATTCAAGAACACATCAAAATGGTCATTTACCAATAACATCTAGGCTTCATCCTAGGGATGCATGCATTGTTCATTGTATGGAAATCCATCAATGTAATCCACTATGTAAATAAAGTAAAACCCACATGATCATTTATTAGATGCTGAAAAAGCCTTTGACAAAATTCAACACCGCTTCATGTTAAAAGTCTTGGAGAGATCAGGAATCCAAGGCCCATACCTAAACATAACAAAAAGCAATATACAGCAAACCAACACCAACATCAAATTAAATGGACAGAAACTTGCAGCAATCTCACTAAAATCAGGGACAAGGCAAGGTCGCCCACTCTTCCTATTTATTAAATATAGTACATGAACTTCTTCCATCTAGAGCAAGTAGACAAGAAAAGGAGATCAAAGGGATACAAATTGGAAAGGAAGAAGTCAAATTATCATTATTTGCAGATGATATGTTAATATATATATAATATATATAACTATGCTGGATATAAAATTAATCATACAAATTACTAGGCTTCTTTTACATAAAGGATAAATGGGCTGAGAAAGAAAGTAAGGAAATGACACCCTTCACTATAGTCACAAAGAACATAAAATATCTTGGTGTAACTCTAACCAAGCAAGTGGAAGATCTGTATGGCAAGAACTTCAAGTCTCTGAAGAAAGAAATCAAAGAAGACCTCTGAAGATGGCACGATCTCCCACTTTCATGGATTGATAAGATTAACAGAGTAAAAATGACCATCTTACCAAAAGCAATCTACAGATTCAGTGCAGTCCCCATCAAAATTCCAACTCATTTCTTCACAGAGATAGAAAGAGCAATTCTCAAATTCATCTAGAATAACAAAAAATGCAGGATAGTGAAAACCATTCTCAACGTTTAAATAATTTCTGGGCAAATCACCATCCCTGACCTCAAGCTGTACTACAGAGCAATAGTGATAAAAATCACATAGTATTGGTACAAAGCAGACAAGTAAATTGATAGAATAGAACTGAAAATCCAGAAATAAACCCACATACCTATGGTTACTTGATCTTTGACAAAGAAGTCAAAACTATCCAGTGGGAAAACAACAAATGGTGCTAATTCAACAGTTGCAGCATGTAGAAGAATGCAAATTGATCTAGTCCTCTCTCTTTGTACAAAGCTCAAGTCCAAGTGGATCAAGGGCCTCCACATAAAACCAGATAGGCTGAATTGAATAGAAGAGAAAATGGGGAAGATCTTTCAACACCTCAGCACAGGGGAAAATTTCCTGAACAGAACACCAATGGCACAGGCTCTAAGATCAACAACTGACAAATGAGACCTCATGTAACGCTTCTGTCAATTGGTTAAATTGGCAACCTACAGATTAGAAAAAGATCTTTACCAATTCTGCATCCAATAGAGGAGTAACATGCAAAATATACAAGGAACTCAAGTTAGACTTCAGAAAATCAAGTAAGTCAATGAAAATATGGGGTATGAGGCTAAACAAAAATTCTCAACTGAGGAATCTCAGGCTTAAAGTCACCTACATAAATATTCAACATCCTTAGTCACCAGGGAAATGCAAGTCAAAATGGCCCTGAGATTCTACTAGACACCATTCAGAATGAATAAGATAGGTCAAAAACTCAGATGCTGGCCAGGATATGGAGAAAGAGGAACACTACTCCATTGTTGGTGAGATTGCAAATTCGTACAACCACTCTGGAAATCAATCTGGAGTTTCCTCAGAAAACTGAAAATAGTTCTACCTGAACTATTGTGTCCAGCAATACCGATCTTGGGCACATACCCAAAAGACGTTCCAACATATAACAAGGACACAATCTCTACTATGTTCATAGCAACATGCCCTCACCAAAGAATGGATACAGAATATGTGGTACATTTCCACAGTGGAATACTACTTTGTTATTAAAAACGATGACTTGATGAATTTTGAAGGCAAATGGGTGGTATTAGAAAATATCCTGAGTGAGGTAGACCAGACCAAATAGGAAATACATGGTATGTACTCACTGATAAGTGGATATTAGCCCAAAAGTTCAGAATACCCACAATACAATTCTGGCAGAAGTCAATGTGTGAATGCTTTAATCCCACTTAAAAGGGGGAACAAAATAATTATGGGACACAGAAGGAGAAAGGGATCTGGGTGGGAGAAGGTAGAGAGTGAAAACCACAGGAGATGGTACAGAATCAGGGATAGGAAGAGACAGGAGAGAAGTCCAGAGTGTCAGGAGAGTGAATAGAAATATGAAACCCGAGGGGGTGGGGAATGGTGGAGTCGCAGACCCCAAGGATTCCAGAGGCTCCCAGAACTCAATGATGATGACATTTGTGGAAATACCCAACAGCAGGGAGATAGAACCTGAAGAACCCATTTCCAGTGGTAAACTTGACCCCCAGTTGAGGAATGGAGCCACCCACCCATCTTAAAATCTGTAATTCAGAATTCTTCCTTTCTAAAGGAAATGCGGGGGGAGGGGAGGGGGAAGAAATAGAGCAGAGACTGAAGGAAAAGCCATCCAGAGACCTTTCCACCTTGGATCCATCCCATCTGCAGACACCAAACCCAGACAATATTGATGATGCCAAGAATCGCTTGCAGACAGGAGCCTGGTATAGCTGTCCTCTGAGGGCCTCTGCCAGCATCTGATTATGACAGACACAGATCCTCACAACGAACCATTGGACTGAGCTGGAGTCCAATGGAAGTGTTAGAAGAAGGACTGAAAGAGCTGATGGTATTTGTAACCCATAGTGTAGGAAGCCACTCTTGCCATCGAGAGATGGCACCCATTTTCGGCAATGAGTCAGCACTGTGCAGTTGTTTACTCCACTCCCACCCTACTGCGCATGCACGGGTAAAGGTTTGGTGGGACACGCTCAGTCTGGGAGCATGCAAATAAGGGATTGTAGTATGCGCCAATCATGTAAGGGCACATCCTGCCTAGGTCTTTCGCCTCTGAAATCAACCCTGCAATAAATGTCTGTGGAAGGATCCTGTTTGTATCGTGTCCTTCTTGCTGGCGAGATAGACGCGACCAACACCATAGAAAGAACAACAATATCAACCAACCAGACCCCTCCCCTAGAGCTCCCAGAGACTAATAGAGTACATAGAGTACAATGGAGGTACCCATGGCTCCAGATACATATATATAGCAGAGAATGGCCTTTTTGGGCTTCAACAGGAAGGGAGCAGCTTGGTCTTGTGGAGGCTTGTTGCCCCAGTGAAGGGAGGTGCTAGAGGGGTGAGGTGGGATAGGTTGGTGGGTGGGGAAGCACCCCTTAGAGGCAAGGGGAAGAGGGATGAAGTGGGGGATTGGAGAGGAAGTCCGGAACGGGGTATAACATTTGAAATATAAATAAATAAGATAATTAATGAAAGAAAAAATGCAATTATCCAGTATGCATGTTACCTCTTTCTCACCATTTTTTAATTCAGGGTGATTTAATCTCTTCTAAATGAATATACTAACTGTATTTATGTATCTAGAATGCTATAATCCTTTTCTATTAAAATTACTATGTAATTTATTATGTATTAATTGTAATTTATATTGCCTTGTACTAATAGTTTTATTTTTATTTAATAATTTGTTTACATATTTGAAGAATCTTTGGTTCTTAGGTAGCCATTTAGTTTTTGAGTTTATGCATGATATATGGGGCTAGAGAAATGACTCAGGAGAAAAGAGGTCATTATGCTGTTGCAGAGGACTTGATTCTAACCTGCAGCACCAAATCTGAACAGCTTACAATCACCTATAATGCAGTTCCAAGGGATCTCACACCTCTTCCTTTCAGGGGCATCCACCTGCATGTGCACTTATGCTCACATGGGCACATGCATAAACACAGTTGAAAATAAAAATAAACCATACAAGATGTATCTCCTGTGCACATGGCCCACAAATTTCACATCTATATGATCACATTATTTTCCATATTCCAGTGGCCTTCTAAATGGATTAATAGGGTGTTTATACTAAACTATTAAAGGTGGAAGAATCATCAAAGACATAGGACCTTGGATTTTATTGTCAAAAAAAATGTCACCCACTTTTCTGTTATCTGAGAAACGAAAGTCGTTCCCTTTAATTTAGTAAATCTTAGCTCGAAGCTCACCTTGTGCTGCAATGTTCTACTTTTTCTCTGCTTCCCTGTGCTATGATGTTATTTTTGCTCAGAAATTCATAGCACAGAAATAGGTCACTGGAAAAATGTGTAGAACATGAGATGAAAATGTATATACCACCAGCATATGGCTTTGACAGAAGTCCACTTACACTGCTTTCTCTTTTGTATTCTACTACTGCTACTACTGCATATGAGCACACACACACATACAAATGCACATATACATACATGCACAAACATGTATATACACACTCATATGTCCACACCCACAAACACAGGCACACACCCACTCACACACATATACAGTGGCACATGTATGCGCGTGCGCGCGCACGCGCACACACACACACACACACACACACACACACGTTTCTTCTCAAATGGAAAAAACAAAGTCTACTAATTATCCATGCAGCAATCCCAGCTATGTTGTCACAAGCTGAAGCTACACTAAATCTCTGTCTATACGCTCAGATAGAATCTGGTGTCAAATCTTGCTTTTAATTCCAGAATCAACATTCTCTGTTGAGACAGTCTAGATATTGTATCTATAAGTATTTTTAACATGGTCATATTGCTTTATTGTGGCATAAACTAGTTCTCTGCCTTTATAAAAGACAGAGATATTTGTAAATGTGAAATGATCTCATAAATCTAACAATTTATCCTGAACCACATCTATGTAGAGCATAGAGCAATATGCAGAACAACATTTGTTTTAGCGCCTCTTATAAAAGCGTGAAATAAAAATGAAACAAATCATCAAAATAAATGTTTGATTAAAAAAGTCAATGCCATTCCACAAAAAGCATTATATGTTGAATTAAAAAAGAATATATCTTTATATTCTTTTTTATTCTTTTTATAAAAAAGAATATATTAAGATTTCTTGATAACTAGAAAAAATACAATTAGTTTTTAAAGAAATTATCCATTGATACAGCTCCAAAAATCTTCTACATGTTAGCCTCAGGGAATATTTGGGAAGGGGAAGCAGAGAGATTGTGTTGCCCAGACAATTAGGGAGGGTGCTTTGAGACTGTGTCTCTTAGTAATGTCAAAAATAGTTAATGACTACCAGGGCCAAGAAGAGAATATTTCATAATGTATGTATGGAATTGTAAAAATCAATAATGAATGAGAGCAATAATAGAGAGAATTATAGAGAAAGAATGAGTTTTTGATCACTTTAAGGTAGATTCTTGACCATCTATATGTTTCAAAGTAAAGAATTCAGAAATTCCTCTTCCATATATATCCTAAGTTCTCTTTGAAGCAAGATGTAGAAAGCTTACATACCTAATAGTGTAGCTGGGGCTCCTTTTAAATCACTCTGTATAATCTCTAACTATGTAGGCGTGTCTCACCAACATGAATGTCCAAAAATCAGCTAAACAAGGATGATACAAAACAGCCCTGCCAAGCCAGACAGAAACAAACAAACAAACAAACAGACAGACAGACAAAAACCATTAGGCCTTAACCCACATAAAAGATTTCAGGCAACTGAGGAAAGGAGGAAGCAGAATAGGTTGTCATCTCCAGGGAAGAGAACACCCATTGGTTGTCCAGTATTGGTCAGCCCCAAGTATACATATAAATAACAGTACATGGACTAAGCAGATTATATTTAGGAATGTGTATACACATACACATACACACACACACACACACACACACACATACACATATAAATATATACATATGCATCATATACATACACATGTGCATGAAATAGTGCAAAAAGAGTTCAAGATTTTGAAGAAGAGAAGAAAGTAGACTACGGGAGAGTTCAGAGGGAAGAAGGAAAGGACAAATTGTAATTCTGTTATAATCTCAAAAACTAATTTAAAAAAAAGCTAAGACTTAGAAAACTTAAAACTCACAAACCTCTACCCTCAGCCTTCTCTGTACTGAGATTATAGCCATGAACTGCCATACATGACAAAAAATATATTTTAAAACAAAAATACCACACCCTGTTCATTTGAAAGTTGATGTGTTTGTTTCTATGGACATTTCAGTGATTTTTTTAGATAGTAATACAATATATCAGAAGCGTAGGATGGCCACTTATTTTTTTTTTTAATTTATGTTATCTACTTTGGGATGACAAAAATTGCGTGACAAATATCTTTTTATATGTCCATCAGACTTTTAGATAGAAATAGTTGGTGAACAGCACCACCAGAAAGCAAATAGTTTTTAATGCAATTATAGGCTTTAACAGAATTTAAAAATAAAATATTAAATGAGGGCAATAGCAGAAAGAGATATGAAGAAAAATAATTTTTGGATCATTGTGAGGTAGCTTCTTGATCATCTGCTTAGAAAAAATAAATAAATACAGGAATTTCTCTTGTGACATGTGTCCTAAGTTCTCTTTGAAACAACATGTACAGCGCTTACATAAATAAATAGAATAAAATGGTTTACTTTTAAATTGCTCTATATAAACTATGTTTTGAAGTGTCTGTATTAATACATAATTAAAAAACAAAAGTTTACAGTCCAATTCACCTGCCTAGAGATTTTCGTGTTATAAGAGATCATGAACTCATTATTAAATTCAGAACACTGATACAAAGTATCAAACATTAACCACATAAATGAGAACAATGACACAATTTAGTTCAGAAAATGTAGCTGTGTTTGATACAACTATTTCACTCTCTCTTTAGTATCCTTTGGAATTTCTGGCAAGTTAGAAGATTATCCTTGTATTTTTTTTTTCATGCCATTAGCTTATTCATTTCTCTGTTCAGGTAAAGATTAATGAGAACAGAAATAGATCTTATTTTCCTAGGGAAGTAGGGTTTTTTTAAGTACATAAATAATTAATATACCTTGACCCACAGGTTAACTGAAGAGCCCATGATCTGACCCACTCTGAGGCCAACTTATCACCCTAAACTTAGAAGAAAATAATAGCTTTAAGTTTGTAGGTGAAGTTAGAAAAAGAGGAGAGCAAGTATTCAAGGAGGGGGGAGGCATGTTTTATAACCCTGATGTTTGGGTAATAGATATTTTTACATAAGACAAGCCCTGCTGACCATGGGTGCCTAAACTTAAATCACAGGAGTTAGTCAAAGCGGATGGTAGGACACAGCTGCACGACAGAATCGGACTGCAACAATGACCTTGGCAGCTCTCCACGTGGCTTCAGTTAATATGCATTGATATCAGCTCTGCGTGGGAACAGCTAAGTACCCAGGGATGTGGCAAGGCTACAAATACATGAGGCACAAACGAAGTAGCAAACGAAAATGCAGAGTCCACTAGGAAACATTCTGTCGTGAGAGCAGCCGCATCAAATGCTATCCATAACTATTCCTAATTCTCCTTTAGCTAATTACACATTCTGAGTGACAATATTCAGTTTTCTAAAGGCACTTTTTAGTGATAACCTTCAGCAAAGGTCAGTAACTGACACAGCACATTTTTACATGTGTTTGTTTATACTCCTATAAATAAAATATTTTGCAAGTAGTCTTCTGAGATACTGTGCAGTTTGTATAATTTTATATTGTTTCCCCTTGATATACCTTTTTTTTTATTTTCTACACAATCTGAATGAACATCATTTAAACACGTATCTCAACTGAACCCTATCATTAAGATGTTCTTTTGAAAGCTACAGAAAAATAAATTCTGATGTCCTGTCAACCATTTTAAAAGTGTTGATGTTAATATATACTAAGATAAACACTAGGAAATTAACTACATTTGGTATAAGAAAGTCTAACATCCTCGAAATAACACCAATGTTTATTCTGCCTTAAATTATTGGATTATGAGCATTTGAAATGAGATGTAGACTTTAATAGGATACATACAAAATGAAGGATGATTATCTATGTGTAGTGTTGTCAACAGGTCTCTAGAACACCTTCATTTGCATAAATGAAATTTTATGTCCATTGAATATTAACTCCCACTTTCTTTCAATTGTTTGCACTTAAAACCTATTTATTTTTAATATGTTATCTTTATCAGAAGTATGTCTTGGGTATTCAGAGCTTCTGGGCTAATATCCACTTATCAGTGGCTGCATTGCATGTGTGTTCTTTTGTGATTGGGTTACCTCACTTAGGATGGTATTTTCCATTTCCAACCATGTGCCTAAGAATTTCATGAATTAATTGTTTTTAATTGCTGAGTAGTATTCCATTGTGTAAATTTACCACATTTTCTGTATCCATTCCTCCATGGAGGGCATCTGGGTTCTTTCCAGCTTCTGGCTATTATAAATAAGGCTGCTATGAACATAGTGGAACATGTGTCCTTATTGCATGCTGGGGAATCCTCTGGGTATATGCACAGGAGTGGTATAGCAGGGTCCTCTGGAAGTGCCATGCCCAGTTTTCTGAGGAACTGTCAGACTGATTTCCAGAGTGGTTGTACCAGCTTACAATCCCACTAGCAGTGGAGTGTTCCTCTTTCTCCACATCCTCACCAACACCTGCCCAGAAGCTCTGAATACCCAAGACACAACTCACATATCAAATCATTCCCAAGAAGAAGGAAGGAGAGGGCCTTGGTCCTGGAAATGCTTAATGCTTCATAGTAGGGGATTGCCAGGACAGAGGCGTAGGAGGGGGTTGATTGGGGAACAGGCGGAGGGAAGAGGGCTTATGGGACTTATGGGGAGGGGGCAAGAGGGAAAGGGAAAATCATTTGGAATATAAATAAAGAATATAGAAAATAATAAAATAAAATAAATAAAAATAAATGTCACATGAGAAATGTATAATATTTATCTTTCTGACCTCTAAATATAATAAAAGTCAGGGAAACCATTCTCAAACTCCTTAAGATAGAGATACACATAAACCACAGGCTTTTCTTTACTCACTGTTATCATTGCTCTCACATGCTTGGTTTTAAATATCTCAAAATTCCATTGTCACCAGAAAGTTTACTTCAGTAATAAACCCATGACTTAAACAGAGTTTTGATTTCTTGGAGGCTCCCAGTTTACTGGTCTCTTCTTTCTAAACATTCACAGCAGCTTCAATGTTTGCATTCTCTTATTACCTATCTTATATTGCGTTCCATTATTATTATAACCATTTGTAATCAATACAAAATTAATGTCATTTGTTCCTTCTCCGATATTCTGTGAAATGTTTATTTAGTTTCACCCAACAGTAAAATGAATGCTATTTGCCTATATATCAATTATTGCTTCCTGTACTTAAATAAAAAGTTGGTTAATTAATTTTATTTTCATATGTATTAGTGCTTTAATTAATGAAAAAGAGGCCATTGTTTAAAATAGAACCAGTAGGGGTATATGGGAGGACACAGAGGGGGAAAGAGGAAGAAATGATGTAATTACATCATAATCTCAAAAAGTAAATAAAAACAATATAGCAATCTTTTAAAAATTAAGAAGTATGCCTTAAACAATACCTGAGTATTTTTCACCAATCACCTAGCTAAAAAACATGAGTTTTAGTCAATGAGAGAAAACTTCTTTTATTTATTTTTAATATGTTATCTTTATTGAAATAGGATTACATCTCTTTATCCTATCCCTTTTCTCCCTCCAGCCTAACCTAGGTACCTTCCCTAATAAACCCCTCACCATTTCAAGTTAATAGATTATTTTTCTTGGTTAGTTTTATTACATGTATGTACATGTGCATGTGTCTTTTATATGTGGCTATCTGTTTTAGTTTGCTTGTACACTGTGTCAGATCTAGTCAGTCTGCAGTGAACAACCAATAAGGGTACTCATCAGCAGAGAGGGTAATTCTTCTCTCAGTGGTCATTAGTTGCAGTAGTTCTTCGTCTTGGGGAGTAGTCTGGTAAAAATTTCTTCATTCCACATTATAAGTCCATTGATATTGCCATTGTTTCTGTATTGTTCACACATCATTTATAGGAGAGACTGCTTCACTGCAGAGTTCCTCTCCATGAATGTTCCCTGAGGTAGAGATGCAGCAGACATAATGAGGATGTCCACTGGGGTTGAGCATTCCATGGTCCATTGATCTCTACATTGTATCCAGTTGTGAGCATTGTATCCTGTGAGCATCTCCATTTGCTGTAAAGGGTTGTAGCTAACTTTTATCTGTGGATATAAAGATAAGAGAGAATGTAGTACGGAATTATTCTGGTCTAGAAAAATGGTGATATTAGATTCATTTCTAATGTCCATGCCCTCACTGAGCCCTGGATAGCTGGCTAGGTTTCCAGTACCAGGAATAATTTACCTTACTCTTTGGTGGTCCTGTAGTTCAATTAGGCAGCTGTTGTTCCCTACTAACCAACATTATGTGACTTACTGAACCTTTATGCATAGCTTTTCATTCTGGTTATTGTCATGGTTCAAAGGGGTTACTGCTGGATAGCACTGTTTAATTACTTACCTCCCTTGGCAGTTCGCCTAGCTTTCTCTGGTACTACAGAAGCTACACTGTAGGAAATGACTTTTGGGTCACATCTATATCAAATCATTTGAGTGCTGTTTCATATATTTGCCATGTTTTCAGCAATAGGGGAATATCCTCAATCCCTGAAGGGCAGCCAAGGGCTCCATTGATTGTCATCTGGACTATCTTAAACAACCATTCAAAAGATTTCTCATGCCTTGTACTGGGGTTTTTGTTAGTCTATTGTTTGTTACACTATGTTTTTTATGGAGAACACTGTCAGCCTAATGACTATACTTGCTTCATAGATATTATATATAATACTCAATATAATTAATATATATTAGATAAACACAGAATAATGTAATTCCTTGAGTATTTGTCAAACAGTCATGGTGTCAGTTATCCCTCTCTTTCCTATACTGACCATTCCCACTTTCTCTTTCCCACTTTGTATCACGTGTACCTTACTGTTCCACTATCAACCAAATCCTACTGCCTCCTGCTTATGGACCCTTTATACTTTCCTGGTTTCTGTGGTAACTCCAAACTGAGAACTCATGCAGGGGATTTAGATCTAAGAACTGCAAAGAGAACATATTTATCTTTCTGGATCTGGATTTCCTCAACATATTTTCTAGGTTCATCCATTTACCTGAAAAATGAATAATTTTATTTTTCTCGAATAGCATTCCACAGAGTACACATTTTAATTATCCCTTTGTCAGATGAAGAACATTTAGGTCATTTCCATTTTCTGGCTATTGTGAATAGAACAGTAATGATCATGACAGGCCAAGCGTCTGTGGAATAGGACATTGAGTCCTTTGGACTATGTTAGAGGTTTGATTTTGATTTTTAATCTTTTAAGAACTTTCCATACTGTTTTCCAGAGTGACTACAGCATTTTTATCTCTACCAATAGTCATGAGTGTTCCTCTTTTTCTATACCATCTCCAGCCTTCGTTGTCAGTTGTTTTGTTGATCGTGGTCATTGTGCCTATGGTGAGAGGAAATTGCAAGTTGTTCAAATTTGTGTTCCCCAAATTGCTAAAGACTGTGAAAATGTTTTGGGGTATTTTTTTTTAGCTATTTGTTTTTTTATAGCTATATAATGTATCTTGAAGTCTCCAATAACAATCCATCCGGTTTTTTTTTAATTTTTCATTTTATTTATTTATCTATTTCTCAGGAATGCTTTGGCTATGCATTCAGGAATCAATTTCTTCATTCTCCCAATGAGAAAGTAGCATTACAGTTCCTATTCTTTGACTGAGTACCTCCACGGGACTTTCTATTTTGCATTCAAGGATAATTGTCCTAAGGAAGATCAAAACCAGAATAAAATGGAGTTAATATAGGCTGCTGTGTCAGGGGTGGACTCCTTCCTATGGCATTGGGTCTCAAGTTAGACCACTGATTGGCCATCCCCACAATTTCTGTGTCATTAAAGAAGCTTTACCCAGCAACTGAGGGGAGTAGATTTATAGACCCATAGTCAAACATTAGACAGGGCTTGGGGAATACTACAAAAGAGGACAAGGAAAGGTTGTAGGAGCCAGGGGGATGAAAACCACCACAAGGGAATGACTTACAGAATCAACTATCTAGGGATCAAAGGGGCTCACAGAGACTGAACCAACAACCAGGGAGCCTGTATAGATCTGACCTATGAGTTTTGTAGCTTGGTGTTCTTCTAAGACATCTGATAGTAGGGTAGGGACTGTCTCTGATTCTTTTGTGTGCTTTGGGGAACTTTGTCCTACTGGGTTGCCTCATCCAGTTTTAATAGGAAGGTATATGTCTAGTCTTATTGTAATTTGTTATGCTGTGTTTGGTTGGTATCTCTGGGAGGCCTGCTTTTTTTTCTGAAGGGAAAAGAAGAAGGAGTAAATCTGGGGGAAAGAAGAGATGCGGAGGAGGGACTAGAAGGATAGGAGGAGGGGAAACTCCAGTTAGGATATAACATATGGGAGAAAAGCATACAAACAAAAATAAATAAATAGAATATTTATTATTCAGAACAAAAGTATAGGCTGCTGTGAACTACAAAATTAAGCAGCTTTAGGATATTACATGTGAACTTTGTTCATATATGTTAATTATTATTATTGTTATTAACCACTTTCTTTTTTGCATTTCAAATGATATCCCCCTTCCTGGTTACCCCTCCACAGCCCCTCTATCCCATTCCCCTTCTTCCCCCTTTCCTTTGCTTCTAGGAGGGAACTCCAATCTGCTTTACTACGTTGATTTAAGATTTTGTCTTACCTACCATGAAACTGAAGATATTGAACAGTATGTGATGGTGTGCCTTGCTTCTTTTAATAGGAAAGATGAGTAATTTGAATTAGACATGGTATAGACTACATTCTCTCAGTTCACCATACTTTGATGCTGGCCCAATATGAATACTTAAGGCATCTCCTTCCCTTCTATTCTCCTGTCATATGCATGGAATTGCTGACCACCTCACAGGATATCAGGATTTCTCACTTTCCCACCATTAACCATAAAGGTCTACAGCATGTTTTTGTTGTTGTTGTCACATTTTAATATTGTGACATTTTAAGATTCTACACTCCTATAAATACAAAATGCTTCATGTGAATTATCCTTTCATGCCCAGAGTATTTCTGATTCCTTCCTGAGTCCCATCTTTCCACATGCACTTATAAAAATATTTTTTCTATATAGTATTTATTTCATTTCATATGCTATCTTCTTACATTTATCTCATTTAAATTTTGTGACTTGATTCCAGCAAACAGGAACTGTTGTATTTCTGTATTCAATCTGTCCTGTTATGCCACATGGTTAATGTCCTTAGCACTCCCTGATAGAGCTGAGCGCTGTATTTTTCCTTAGCATTTCTCTTCCTCAGGTCTGCTATCAGTACTCCTGAGAGCCTATTTTGATCTCTTCCTGATTTCTAAATTTACATGCTTTTCCCTGAGTAACAGGAGACCAGATATTGTTATGACCCTTTTCAAATTTCATTTTGGGCACAAATACATATACACTTACCTTTTTACCTATGTTTAACATAATGAGTTAAACATACACCATTACGACCTACTCAATTCCTGTACATTGAAAGCTTCCAAACAGGAATCTCATGATTTCTCTTCTACAGTGATTTCTTCTCAGTAATGATTTTTCCCCAAAAGTATTATCTTTATGTTGATATTTGATTTGATATGATTATGATGCATACTCAAATCTCACTAGGTAAATGCTGTATATCTGATGAATCCTTACCACTAGTTTAATTGCTTCTCCAAGCTGATAGTAATTAAATGAATAGTCTGTGTGAGATAAATAGTTCAGTGGCTAAGAGCTCTTGCTCTTACAGAGGATCTAGGTTAAATTCCAAGCACCCACATGGTGGCTCACAACTGTCTATTATTCCAGTTTTAGGAGAGCCAATCAATGCCTTCTTTCACATCCACAAACACCTAGCATAGATGTGGTACACATGAATACATGTAAGCAAAACCCTTGTACAAATATTAAATAAAAAGATAGATTAGATAGACAGATGTAAGATGAGGGTAGATAGTTGATAGATAGATGATAGCTAGACAGGTAAATAGATGATAGATGCATGGATAAATGGATAGATAGATGATACATACATGCATACATACTTACATACATACATACATACATACGTACATAGGCACATCAATACATATAGTCCAACTGACAGACAGAAGATAGATAGATGATAGATAGATAGATAGATAGATAGATAGATAGATAGATAGATACATGGATGAATAGATAGATAGGTAGACCGACTGACAGGTACACAGATGTTAGATAGATAGACAGATTGATTTAAATGAACATTTAATACCTCTGAGGTCTTGACCTAAAATGAATGACTCACTCAACTACCACTTCAAGATTCTAAATTTCACTTGAGCAAAAGAAAGACTTTAAATTCTAAGAATTATATCCCATCTGTTTTATCATATTCGGTATCGCAACTGGGAATATTAAACCACTGAAACAACACATGTGGCAGCTTCTGCTCCTACCCTTTCGGACTTCCTGGTGCAGCTGATTGGCCCTGATGGCCGCCTCTGTCAACTTGCAGCAGGTTTCATTCGCTTAACCTGTTTTACTTGCCAGAACTTCTGTGTTATACTGTGCCTATTTTTTTTTTTTAAGAAAGACCCATAATTTGTTCCTGTCTGAAAGAATTACAGGGATAGAAATGGATAGGAACCTGAGGGGAAAAAAGGTCCAGCAATAGGCCCATAGCGAAATCCAGCTCAAGGGGAGGTCCCAAGGCCTTACACTATTACTGAGGCTATGAAGCACTCACAAAAAGGGGTCTAACATGACAACACTCGGGAAGTCCCATCAAGCAGCCGAAAGAGTCAGATGCAGATGTTTGCACCCAACCAATGGGCAGAAGCTGCTGGCCACTGTTGTTGAATCACAGAAGGCTGAAAGAAGCTGAGGAGAAGGGCGACTCTGTAGGAGGACCAGTAGTCTCAATCAAACTGGACCCCCAAGATCTCTCAAACAGTGGACCA